>OX463238.1:91172690-92433940 GCA_949820135.1 Sylvilagus floridanus
AACAAAATTGATCTAATTTTAAGGATGTAATCTTTGCTTTATTAACAGCCATCCTTACATTTTAATATAGGCATATTAAACCCTTTGATTTCTCTGCTTCTATATAAAACAGAATAGCAAGAGATTTTCATCTGGAGATTCAGTTTCATGTTACAAACTCCATACTTATTTTGTGATACTTTTTTTTTTTTAAAGATTTATTTATTTATTTGAAAAGCAGAGCTACAGTGGCAGAGGCAGAGAGAGAGAGAGAGAGAGAGAGAGAGAGAGAGAGGTCTTCCATCTGCTGGTTCACTCCCCAGTCACAATGGCTGGATCTGAGCTGATCTGAAGCCGGGAGCCAGGAGCTTCCTCCAGGTCTCCCTCACAGGTACAGGGACCCAAGGACTGGGGCCGTCTTCTACTGATTTTCCAGGCTATAGCAGAGGGCTGGATCAGAAGTGGAGCAGCTGAGCCTGGAACGGGCACCCATATGGGATGCTGGCACTGCAGGTGGTGGCTTTACCCATTATACCACAGCACCAGCCCCTATTTTATGGTACTTTAGCTAACTCTATTCTCTTCTCCTTGCTTCTCTCTGTCTCTTTCAATATTGCTCAGAATAGATCAGAACAAATTTTTTCAGGGCACTCCTTACATGATGCCTAATATAATAGAGAGTCCCATGGAGATAATAATCATTATGTAATAATGTAGATAAATAACATTGCATTTTGATGATGACTTTATATGTAAACCTTGATAGATTGACATAATCTTTAATGAACTGTAGTAAGAGTCACATGTTTAATGTAAGAATAATCATGGATTCCACACATGTTAAACAGGAAGAAAATTTTCATAAGGGAGATGATCTTCATGCTGATCTGTAAAATACGGTGGAGTATTCCCGTGAGAAAGCAAGAATAAAGGGCAAGAAGATGGGCAAGAGAAGCCTTAATTGCACGAGGAAGGGCATAAACCTGAATAAAGCTTGGGCTATTTGTGTCACTGAGACGTTTGAAGAGTTGAAAGTTCAGGCTGCAACCATGTCTTACAAGGCAGAGAGGAGTTTACACGCTATTCACCAGACAAGGGAATGACACTGGATGAAAAAACAACCTCAGCTACATTTTAGGAAAATTTGGCAACATCAAAGATGAACTGGGAGAAACAGAATTAGGAGTCTTAAGAGTGTTCACCTCCTCTAGCCTCAGTTTCTATGTCTGTCAACTGTGAACAATAATGTTCTCTTATAGGGCTTGGTTATGTTTAGACAAAGTTATATGTGACAGACATGACCCTGCATAGAGTGGGTCTCAAGAGGGCCCTCCCCTCTCCAAATCCCTCTTTCTGTAGCTGACTTTCAGTTCCCCAAATATTAGCAAACCTCAGATGTAACTGGGAGCTGATAACATACAACTGGATGGAGAAGGTGCCAGTAATCTACATAGAAACAGATGTAAACTCTTTTCCTTAAAAAGATTTAAGCACCAGATAAGTAGGGTGTGTGGGAGGCAGATACACTATAGATATAACCCGATGGATGTAGTATGTAGGCTCTGTCTCTGCACTTAAGTAATTAGCACATCTTGGCAGGGTGAAAGCGGCCACCCAGCCTCTCCCTTTGAAGGGCCAAAGGTCATTGACAGCTGCTTCTTGGGCCTTTTGAGAGGGGATTCTGCTCAAGACCAGCTGGGGGAAATGGATCCCCAGGAAGAGTGGTCACTCAGTGAGAACTCCGTTCTTTTTTTCTTGTAAACAGTGGACACCCTTGAAGGCCCATCTGCACTGTTCCAATCCATTCTGCACCTGGGTTTTTGTTTTCATTGCAGAAGAACAGTTGCCTGGTATGCATCACAAGTCCCCATCTGTCTCACAGATAGTCACGGAGCTCTTGTGTATGCATTTTATCTGAGAGTGAGTGACTCAGTTCATTCCCAATCCCAAATAAAATCTCACCCTAGCTCCAAACCTCAATATTATGAATGGTTCAGTGTCAATCTAATTGTAACAGAGAATTAATATATATATATGTAAAATTCAATAATGATATATTTCTTGCTGCATTATTTAATTAGGGCCTCATACTTTAGATTTCAACTTCAGAACTTTGGCAAAGTGCAGTGTCTAGGAAAGCAGGAATTCTCTGAGAATCTCCAAATACTTTATACTTGTCCAGTGGTAAGAAATACTAAAAGTTGAATTTTATAAGTTAAAAAAATACTGAAACTTGCCAACAAGTGAAATATTTACCAATGCCCTTTTTGAAAGCCAGAGAAGCAAAGGGCAGAGAATTTATGAAATCGTTGAGTCCCAAATCCTAATTCAGTTTGCTCTTTTTTGTAGTGTCTCCCTGCAGGGAGTGCCTGCATAGTTTTGCAGTATTCAGAACATTGTGTCTTCTCCAAAGGGAAGGATCATTCAATGGAGGGGTGTGCTTTGCCTTTTCCTCGAGAAAGGGGAGCTAAAGAAGTTTCTCATCATCCCTAGAAACTCTATTAGTAACCTATCCTCCCGCAAATGTGTCTGCCCTGATTGTTGGAGGTCTTCAGAAAAGTTGGGACTCCTATCTATAGCCAAGAAAAGTACAGTTTAAAGACATTAAAGTTGTTTTTATAGTATTATTATTGGTAATCCTTACTACTAGGTAGCACATCTTGTAGCTGTCAGTAACTGATGCCTATTCTTATTCCAAATTTTAAAATAGAAAAAAAATGTTAAAATTCATATGAAATGACAAGAGACCCAGAATAGCTAAAGAAATTTTAACAAAAAAAAAGCTGGAGAAATACAATACCAGATTTAAGACATACTACAGGGTAGTTATAATCAAAACAGCCTGGTACTGGCACAAAAATAGACATGTAGACCAATCCAACAGAATAGAAACTCCAGAAATTAATCCACACTCCTACAACCAATACTCTCTGACAAATGATCTAAAATCACTCCCTGGAAAAAGGACAGTCTATTCAACAAATGGTGTCAGGAAAATTGGATCTCCATGTGCAGAAGTATAAAATGAGACCCCTACACTTCTTATGAGTATCAACACACAATGGATCAAGGATAGAAATCTACGGCCTGATAATTAAAATTACTAGAAGAAAACATTGGGGAAACTGTACAAGACATTGTAATAGGCAAAGACTTCTTGACAAATAGGATTACATTAAATTAAGAAGCTTCTGCACTGCAAAGAAAACATGTATAAAGTGAAGAGGAAACCAACAGAATGGGATAAAATATTTGCAAACTATGCAACTAATGAGTGATTAATATCCAGGACATAAAAATAGCTCAAGAAGCTCAACAGCAACAAAATGAACAATCCAGTTAAGAAATGTGCAAAGAACATGAACAAACGTTTTTCAAAGAATGAAATACAAATGGCCAACAGACACATGAAAAAATGCTCAGGATCACTAGCTTTCAGGAAAATACAAATAAAAACCACAATGAGGTTTCAGTTCACCCCAGTCAGAATGTGATCATCCAAAAGTAAAAAAAAATAATAGATGCTGAGGAGGATGTGTAGGAAAAGGTACTACTGTTGATAATATAAACTAGTACAACAATTGTGGAAGAGACTATGGAGAATCTACACAAATTTGAAAACAGATGTACTGCCTGACCCAACCATCCCACTCCTGGAAATTTACCCAAAGGAAATGAAATTAGCATATATAAGAGTTATTTGTACTCCCATGTTTTTTTTTTTTTTCAGCTCAATTTACAATAGCTAAGATATGGAATCAACCCAGATGTCCATCAACTGATGGCAGGATAAAGAATGTGTGGTATATATGCATGATGGAATACTGCTCAGCCATAAACAAGAATAAAATCCTGTCTTTTGTGACAAAATGGATGAAATTACAAACCATTATACTTAGTGAAACAAGCCAGTCACCAAAAGACAAATATCATGTTTTCTCTGTGGTAGGTAATACAGAATACAAAAATCCTGACAATGTATAAGACTGAACCTGACATCTTCCAATTTGATTTTTGCTTTTAGCCCTTGTCCATACAACAGTGCTATTTCTACTTTTTACCTTTTTTTTAAAGATTTATTTATTTATTTGAAAGTCAAAGTTACACAGAGAGAGGAGAGGCAGAGAGAGAGAGAGAGAGAGAGGTCTTCAATCTGATGGTTCACTCAATTGGCCGCAATGGCCGGAGCTGTGCTGATTCGAAGCCAGGAGCCAGGAGGGCCATTTTCCACTGCTTTTCCAGGCCACAGCAGAGAGCTGGACTGGAAGTGGAGCAGCCAGGTCTCAAACTGATGCCCATATGGGATGCCTGCACTTCAGGCCAGGGCGTTAACACACTGCACCACAGTGCCAGCTCCCTCTACTTTTTACTTGTTGATCATGATGGCTAGTGGTACATTAAGCCTGTGATTATCAAGTAAATTGAAATTGTGTTATTACAAAAATTAAAGTGAAAAAAGAAGGAAGGAGGGGGATTAAGGCAATAAAGGAGGCAGGGAGGGAACATGGTTATCTTCTTAGAATTGTATTCATGGTATACATTAAATCTGTTCTCTTAATATCAATAAAAATAGAAAAAGTACAACGGCATTGTTACTACAATGTGGAAATTTTATTGAGCTCCCTCAGCCATAACAGTGACTCCAAGGCACCTTCTACAGTGAAGTAGTTGTCATTGAAATGCATTCAAAAGAGATTTTGACTTTTATTACCCAGCATACTTAGATGAGGAAACTAATTCCATGAAGACATGGATGACAGAAAACTGATGTATGCAATCAATAGAAGTTCATTCCCCAGATGGCCACAGCTGCTGGAGCTGGGCTGGTCCGAAGCCAGGAGCCAGGAGCTTCTTTAGGATCTTCCACACAGGTGCAAGGGTCCAAGGACTTGGGCCATCTTGTGCTGTTTTCCCAGGCCATAGTGGAGAGTTGGATGGGAAGTGGAGCAGCCAGGACTCGAATCAGTGCCCATATGGGATACTGGCACTGTAGGCAGCAGCTTTACCCTCTATGCCACAGCGCTGGCCCCTGAATGGGACAGTCTTTAAAAATTATCCTTCCACATTGTATCGGTTATGTTCATACCCTCGTATTTTACTAACAAAACTGATTAAAGAAAAAACAAACTTCTTCAAGATACTTCCTGGGGCCAGCGCCGTGGCTCACTTGGTTAATCCTTCACCTGCGACGCCGGCATCCCATATGGGTGCTAGGTTCTAGTCCCGGTGTTCTTCTTCCAGTCCAGCTCTCTGCTGTGGCCTGGGAGGGCAGTGAATGGCCCAAGTGCTTGGGCCCTGCACCTGCATGGGAGACAAGAAGGAAGCACCTGGCTCCTGGCTTCAGATTGGTGCAGCACGCCGGCCTTAGTGGCCATTTGAGGGGGTGAACCTACGGAAGGAAGACCTTTCTCTCTGTCTCTCTCTATCACTGTCTAACTCTGCTTGTCAAATAATAATAAAAATACTTCCCAATATATTTCAAATTTGTACTTTTATTCATTATGGAGATAACACAATTGTAGAACAATTTTTCATGTATTTCAAGGCAAAGTTTCCTAAAACACCTCTAGTTGAGACAAATTAGACATGTTTTGTGTTTATTTATTCCTTTGATGATAGTATTTCCCTTTGTTTGATTCTCTCTGCATTTTATACAACAGTTCACACATATTTTTCTTAGCAAGATCTCTCTCCTTTTAATGGTTTCTTCATTTGAAGGTCTGAGTTACAGAGAGAGGGAGAGACAGAGAGAAATCTTACATCCTCTGGTTCACTTCCCAAATGGCTGCAATAGACAGGGCTGGGCCTGACCAAAGCCAAGCTTTATCTGGGTCTCTCACGTGGGTGGAAGGGGCCCAACCACTTGGGCCATCTTCTGCTGATTTTTCCAGGTGCATTAGCAGGGAGCTGGATCAGAAGTGGAACAGCCAAGATGCAAACAAGTACCCATGTGGGATGCAAGTGTTACAGGTGGCGAATTTACCTGCTACGCCGCAATGCTGGGGCACCAAAAGCTCTTTAGGATGGAGACAGTGAGACTACACGGTTATTTATCCTCAGCAATATAATCATTGTTCCTCAGCAACAGCTGAATCTGACCACGTGTCCACTACTCACTCATGCCACAGGGCTATGGATTTCAGAGTGGGTCTAGGAGTTTTAGCTATAAAGAGGACTATTGTACAAATCCTGTGATGATTCTAACTGCATAAATAAAAACAATATTGTAGGTTGAGACAAGAAAAAAAAGAGAAAAGATAGATGTTTTGAATCAGATAAGAAACAGGGGAAAATAGATTAAGAGAGGGAGTGCAGTGGGAAGAACCACATTTCAATGATAGGATCACTTCTTTGGAGTCCTTTCTCTTCCACACCCACAGATCCTACAGCACATTTAATTGCTTCTGGTTCTGAGCTTTCATAGAATAATACACCTCTCCCTTCATGGTGCTGTCACACCATATTATAATCACTTAATTGTTCCCCTGTTACTGAGTATTCACCATAGAATTGGTGATACCTTTCATACCACTGAGCCTGGCCTACAACATTTGCTCTTGAGATATGTAAATAAATAAGTAGGGAATACAATAATACATGAGATTATGAGGATGCTACTAATTTTTGCCCACATCTATTCTACAAGGAAGAAATCTTCGAGGGGCCAGCATTGTGACCTGTAATGCCGGCATCCCATTTGGGCACCATTTTGAATTCCTGCTACTCCACTTCCTATGCAGTTCCCTGCTAATGGCCTGAGAAAGCAGCGGAAGATGGCCCAAGTGCTTGGGCCCCTGTACCCATGTGAGAGACCATGAAGAAGTTCCAGGCTCCTGGCTTCGGACGGGTCCAGCGACAGCCATTGTGGCAATTTGAGAAGTGAACCAGTAGATGGAAGATCTCTCTCTCTCTGTTTTTCTCTCTCTCTGTAATTCTGCCTTTCAAATAAATATATAAATCCTGAAAAAAATAAATATTTAAGCCAGAAGATTTGTTTGAAAGTGAATAAAAAATATTAGATTCTTAAGGAGTTGCCAGTTGGGCTCATTAAATCATTGCATCACCCAAATATGTAATTCCTATGGAACTCTGCTGATGAATAGAAAGGACAAATTCCATTCGATTGAATTTTGGAATTTTTCTGAATTATCACAACTTGTATTCTGTTTCTTTATGTAGAGTTTTGATATTACATAATTGGACATGATTCATGACATTCTCATGTTAGAAAGTGGGCTTATTTCTTAATACAGAATCTGTCCGGCGGTGGAAAGTTTATTTCTTCTTCCTTAATTTGATTAGGAAGCCCCTGTTTCATTCTCCTGTAATAATAATGACTCTAATGTTTTTTGATCTGTGCCCGAGGTCATTTATACCTCAAGAGCCTTTATTATCTTTTCTATCTTGTTTCACTTCCTGAGTTTTAAGGGCACATCTATTAAAATATTAAGTAATTAAATAAGAAAATAGGGAAGGAAAAATGTCTCCCAGGAGACACAATTTCTTTAATTGAGTTTTATATTGCAACTTACCAGAAATATTTGAAACTTACAGAATTCCATATAAATTCTTTAAGGAAGTCTCCTCTCTTTACTATTCAAATTTTTTTTTTTTTTTTGACAGGCAGAGTGGACAGTGAGAGAGAGAGAGACAGAGAGAAAGGTCTTCCGTTGCCGTTGGTTCACCCTCCAATGGCTGCCGCTGTCGGCGCGCTGCGGCCTGCGCACCGCGCTCATCCCATGGCAGGAGCCAGGTGCTCGGTGCTTTTCCCTGGTCTCCAATGGGGTGCAGGGCCCAAGCACTTGGGCCATCCTCCACTGCACTCCCGGGCCACAGCAGAGGGCTGGCCTGGAAGAGGGGCAACCGGGACAGAATCCGGTGCCCCGACCGGGACTAGAACCCGGTGTGCAGGCGCCGCAAGGTGGAGGATTAGCCTGTTGAGCCACGGCGCCGGCCTACTATTCAAATTTTACCTAAGCTGGTAGGATAAGTTGAGTGTGTTTCATGGATTATGACAAATATACTGATGTAAGATGTTAATATGTTAATAATAGGTGACACTGGGTGTAGGGTTTACAGGAACTCTTTGTACAACTCTACAATTTTTGTTTTTCACATTTAAAACTATCTGTAACAAAAATTTAAAAATAAAATCACAAATCTCTAATTAAAAAATAAAATAAATAAATTTTACTTAAGATAGAAATCAGGCATATGTTTTAAGGCAACTGAATATCATAAAACTTAACTATTAAACTAATTATAGTTTTATGATTTAATTTGTTTAAATCATATATTATGGATCATGTAATGAACAGCAAATTCAGACAAGAAGGCATTTTGTTTTTTCTGAAACTTTGGATCCCCTTAAAATTTCTGAATTTCTGAGTTTGCTAACCCTACTGAATAATCAAGAAATGTCCCGAATTAGTGAATAAGTCCTTATAGTATATTAAGTTTGGCCTGGAAAGCAGCTCTGTGTGTGTGTGTGTGTCCATTCCCTATTCTTTGATGAACTGGGCTGTTCTGTTAGAATGCCTTTCCATGGTAGCAGGCAGCCCTCTGTCTAATGCAAGGCAACTGCCAGGCTGGGATAGCATCTAGGACTTCTGAAGTGAAGGCAATATGTTGTGAATATGGTGATTTGGTCTAATGTAGCTTGCTTTTATATCACTTATTAAATTAAGTTTTTTGTGCTGTTTCCTTTTCTCTCCCTCCTTTCTTCCTCCCTTCCCCCAACATTTTTTTTTTTTTTTTGCTATGTTCAATTACTTGGGTAAGTCCAAAACTGTGATCTTATTGATACGTGTAGGTCTTCAGTAAAGTCTTTTTATTATTCCCAACCAGACTAAGCAGTTAAGGGAAGTCATGGACACACACAAAGGCCCAGAGAATAAAGAGAGGGTGGTGCCCTCAAGGCTGCCCAAGTCATAGCATCTACAGTTCAGGGCTGAGATCCCAAGAAGGTGCTGAATCTCAGGGAAATAGAAGTGTAGGATACAAGCCTCATCTCTCCTCTCCATGTAAGGTTTCTTTTTGTATCATTGACATCGAACAATCATAGCTAAGATTGAGGAAATGAAGATGGCAGTCCCATAGCAAGGTTCAATAGTTGGAGCTTTCTTATAAGAAAAAAGTGTGGTCTCTAAATTTAAGTAATTTAAAGTCAGAAAAAAAGACATTAATAATTGCATCAAGTTACATTTAACAGGCATTTCAATACATATCACTGTATAATTTTGTGAGGGTTTATATAATTGCTATCCTATTCATTTTGTGAATGAGGATATAACTTGCCAAAGTCTGGCTGACAGAGGCAGCGCAGGTTCACTGTTGATCTGACTTCACAGAGGCTGTTATTTAGCTGTTATATCATGTGGGCTTTTCATTTTTTATGTTTCCTTAAGTGTTTCAACTTATGAATTTTTTTCAGGGTTTATTGATTTTGAAAGGCAGAGAGAGATAGAGTCCTTCTAGCTGCTCGATCACTCTGCAAATACCAGCAACAGCTGTGGCTGGGGAACTCTGAACTCAATCTGGGTCTGCCACATGGGTGGCAGGGACCGTAGTACCTGCTAACTCACCTGCTACCTTGATACCTGCTATGTCACTAAGTGTGCATCATCTAGAGGTGGGACTTACAGCAGGCAGTCCAATATAGGATGCAGGCATTTCCAGCAGGCATCCCAAGTGGTGTTAACCAGCTACACTGAACAGTCTGTCCTGAAATTATAAACATATAAAAAGCTCAGAAAAATAACAAATGGGTGGGGGCTTTGAGAAATTCAAGGAAAAATCCTTGAATTTTATCTTTTAATTCTATTTCCATGAACTTTTTGAATTCCTCTTTCCTATACCTCTACTAAGTCAAAGAAGATGTTAATTTTCCTCTTTATTTGTTTCCAGTTTCCCATTTTCAAAAACTCTGATTTTTGAATACTTTAATTCATCTAAAACATTCAAAACGACAAATGATATAAACTAGTATATATTGAAAAGTGTTGTTCCAATTTCTATCTATGCCATACTCACTTATTATGGGTAACCATATTTGTTAGCTTATGTTCTTCTATTTCTTAGTTTTGGTTCAACAAAAAATCTGTAGCAGACCCAGATTGAGTTCAGAGTTCCCCAGCCACAGCTGTTGCTGGCATTTGCAGAGTGATCGAGCAGCTAGAAGGACTCTCTCTATCTCTCTCTGCCTTTCAAAAAACATCTACTGGGGCTGACGCCATGGTGCAATAGGTTAATCCTTTGGTGCCACATCCCACATGGGCACTGGTTCTAGTCCCAGCTGCTCTACTTCCATTCCAGCTCCCTGCTAATGTGCCTGGGAAAGAAGTACAAGATGGCTCAAGTCCTTGGGCTATTGCACCCACATGGGAGACCAGGAAGAAGCGCCTGGCTCCTGGCTTTGGATCGGTGCAGCTCTGGCCGTTGCAGACATTTGTGGAGTGAACCAACGGAAGGAAGACCTTTCTCTCTGTCTCTCCCTCTCACTGTCTGTACCTCTACACCTCAAATAAAATAAATAAAATCTTTAAAAAAATAAAGAACATCTACTAATTCTTAATGTCAGGGATATAGTGGTAACTTATACAAATAGTCCTTGGGCATTACACCTAGGTTGACAGTAAAGATACCCACAGATGATGGAATTATTACAAATTGCAGTAAGCTCTTTGAGCATACTAAATGAATTCTGAGAGGTCAGCAGTTCCCAAACTTTAATGAACACCAGAGTCATCATTTAAAAAAATACAAGAGGTATTCAAAAAAAATCTATGGAAAGTGCATGTTATGAAAAATAGCTATGCATGGATTTCAGAAGTTTTCCCACCAAAATAAATATCTTTTAATTCCATTTCCATTAATTTTTGAAGTACCCTCATATAATACTTCACCTATAATATAATAATAAAGTTCATACTACAGAAAACTGTCAAGTAAAAAGCATATATATGTATAATATATGTATATATAATATTTGTGTATATATATCTATGCCCCAAATGCTTTTCTCCAGATCCTATGAAAATGTAGTGCTCAAGATATTTTAGATAGAAATCGAAGCCTAGTTATAGGTAGACATATTCTGAGATGTTAAATATAACATTTTTGTTATCTCAGAATTTCTCCAAGGCATCAGAATTCTAGAATAATACAATATATAGCAACTATGCTCTACATCATAAAGCAAGACATTGCATTGTGTAGTGTGCACTCAGAAGCCATAAAGTTAATGGGGTCCCATTGGCTCATCACAAAGGTATAAAAGGAAACAGGGAGAATGATCTCTTGGAAGAGTTGTTTTTCTGCTTTATCGACTTTCATCAATAAAGAGACTTGAAGGATCCTTCTCCTTCTTTGTAATAGCCCAAGAGGGAAAAATGCTCAAAGAGACTCCCTTGGAGACCTTGACCTGTGTTGTCTGGAGTTTGGAGGGCAGAGGGATCCATAACTGACCCATGTCTGCAAAATCTAGGGCAAGACAGTGCCAGATGACAAGAGCATACAGAGGGCTGCAAGCCTTTATTTTGCAAGGGAGAAAAGGGGAGGAAAGAGCAAGTGTGAGCGAAGTGTGCATTTTTTGAGGCATCAAGTTCCCTCAGCAGGAGGCTGGACCTTCTGAGTCTAAAAACAGAAGGAATGACCTAAGTAGTCAGAAAGAGGAGTAGCCAGGGGCCAGCAGCTAGATGGCCCCCATTCAAGAACTTTGGCCCCCAAAGGGACACCTGGGAGAAAGAGTACAGTGACTGTGTATCCATCACAGTCGGGGAAACCAGTGCCAAACAAAAACTGCCCCAGCCACCCAAAGCTGAGTCATTTCACACAAACCTCCTCTCCTCTAAAGCCCACCCCCAGGAAGATCAGCAACAGCAGGTACCAAGCAAGAGAGGGGGACTATAGAGCTAGAAAGGACAACATAGAGGATGTTAGTAATGTGTCTCTTTCTCCATTGCTCCAGGCTTCCAAGCCTTAAGCTAGCCACCATATTGGCATTAGGGGAAGGAGGAGTCAGCAAATAGCAAAAATGAGCATCAACATGTCTTTACCTAATGCTCATACTGAAGAGTACGGTGTGCAAATCTTAGGGAGGGAGTAGATTTAAACTAAATATTTTGTTATTATCCTTCATTGCTGTTGGCAAACTGGATGCCTCCACACAGAAATGCTGATTTTTAGCATTTGCTAAATTTTCTGGTGTAAATACTTGTATCATGGCAAATAAACAAGTAACCAATACTTTAACAATTGCCTTGAAAAATCTCTGAATAGTAAACAAATTTAAAGTTTAACTGAGTTGGCACAAACGAGTTGCAATCATTTGTGACTAAAGGAAACTCAAAAAAGCTATGGGATTTGCTTTTCTTCCTGGAGTGCTAAGTGAGAAAGAATGAGTCCATGGAATCAGTCTAGTAGAGAGAAGTGAGAATTACTTATCTTTATTATTGCGCTCAGCTCAATGTATTTAGATAGCCAGGAAAGGGATTTTCCATGATAGCTGAAAACTGAAAGCTAGAGATAAATATTCCCATATTTGAAAGAGAATTACCCCATTTCTCTCCTCTTTTGACATGGTGAACAGACTAGTCACTCATGCGGCAGGACTCATGTCCAGTATCAAGAAGAGAAAATTGCATTTTTAATTTTTAGTAGTAGAAAATGTTTTAATTTCTCTCTTCCCAGAGAGAAGGACGGAGTAGTTCTTCTCTAGTCAAATGAGAGTCTCTAACAAAAGTTAGGGACTTTCGGCAGGCATAGATTGAATATTGACTGGACTGCAGAAATGTTGGCTGAAGTGTAGACTTGGGAATTGAAGAAACCATTAAGCATGACATTGATGTATGTGTAAGTGGCATTGGGTATTAGCGATTTCTTCCCACCTAGAGAATTCTGCAGTAGGAAGCTGGCAGGGTAAAGAAAGAAGTCTGCAGATGGATAAGCTGCCCTTTCATCCATTGTCAGGGAGAATAAGAATGTGATCTTTTTGAAGATCAAGGGGAATTTAGGATGGTGGCAGGTCACAAGCCATTTGGAAAGGAGAATTCAATGGCAGGTGTCTGCTGGGCCATGGTGCCCCACCTGAAAGAGGCTGTCATAATTTCTAACAGTAAGATATGAATGTGCCAGTGCCTAGAGGTTCCCACTTATTAGAGCTAGGACGCGACTTGGGAATGCATCTTATAGAAAGCCTTTCCCAGTTAAGTCACTGGAATTTTAGATGATAGCCTCTGTGGACATCCCTTTCTATAGATAGAGTGAACAACTTAGAAACAGTAGACTCTGCAAGCTCTTTGGGAACTGCATATAGAAAACCTACAAATGGGAAAATGCATACAATTGTAGAAATGGCTTATTTCCTTTACTGCTCAAACAACTGCATCCTCTATTACTCCAAAATATAATTGCTGGGGCCAGTGCTGTGGTGTGCTGGGTTAAGCCTCCACCTAAAACAGCACCAGTGGGAGACCCGAAAGAAGCTCCTGGCTCCTAGCTTTGGATGGGCGCAGTTCTGGCCATTGTGGCCAACTGGGGAGTGAACCACCAGATGGAAGACCTCTCTCTCTCTCTCTCTCTCTGTCTCTGACTCTCTTCTCTCTGTGAAACTCTGATTTTTGAATAAATAAATAAATCTTTAATAAAAAAAAAACAGCACCAGCGCCCCATCTAGGTGTAGGTTCTAGTCCTAGTTACTCTTCTTTCAATCCAGCTCTCTACTATGATCTGGAAGGGCAGTGGAAGATGGCCCAAGTCCTTGGGCACCTGCACCCATGTGGGAGGCCCATATGAAGCTCCTTGATCCTGACTTCAGATCAGCCCAGCTCTGGCCATTGGGGCCACTGTGGAGTGAACTAGTGGATGGAAGGCCTCTCTCTGTGTCTCTTTATCTGTCTGTAACTCTACCTCTCAAATAAATTAACGAAAATATCTAAAAGAAGCCCACTTTTTTTAGTGTTCTGTGGTTACATTGATGTATATTCAGAAACTGGTCATCAGGTACTCCCAACAGATATAACTATCTTCAATCCCACCCTGTTAAAAACTAGAAGGACTGGTATTCAACCTTTTTCTTTTAATTTATAAAATAATTTTGTTATGATTTTTCAGCATCTTCTATAATTTTAGCAATCTCAGATACGCTCAGATAGAAATCATAATGTAAAGCAACAGATGACATTTGGGGACTGGTGTTGTAGCCTAGTGGGTTAAGCTGCTACCTGCAACCTCAGCATCCAAATGGGATGCTGGGTCCTCTCCTGACTGCTCCACTTCTGACCCAGCTCTCTGCTAATGGCCTGGGAAAAGCAGCAGAAGATGGCCCCAGTGTTTAGGCCCCTGCCACTCATGTGGGAGGTCTGGGAGAAGCTCCTGACTCCTAGCTTTGGCCTGGTCCAGTGCTGGATGTTGTGGGCATCTGGGGAGCGAACTTGGGTGGAAGGTATCTCTCTCCTCACCCTGTAATCCTGCCTTTCAAATAAGTAAATAAATTTTTAAAAAATTATGTGTGAACAGTATACATGTATTATATAGTTTTCTCATATGAAACAAGCTATTACTGCTGCTGATTTTTATTTGCTTTTGGGCATATCTTTCCCCTGAATTTCAAAATATCACTTCTTGGGTACAGCATTGTGGCAGAGCAGGTAAGGCTGCCTCCTGTAGTACTGACATCCCATATGGGTGCCGGTTCAAGTCCTGGCTGCTCTCCTTCTAATCCAGCTCTCTGCTATGACCTGGGAAAGTAGCAGAGGATGGTTCAAGTGCTTGGGCCCCTGCATTCATGTGGGAGACCCGGAGGAAGTTCCTGGCTCCTGGCTTCAGCATAGTCCAGCTCTGGCTGTTGTGGCCATTTAGGGAGTGAACTAGCAGATGGAAGACTCTCTGTCTCTGCCTTTCAAATAAATCTTAAAAAAAATCACTTCTCTAAATAGAATGACAGCAGGGTTTAACAGAGAAAGCTGTTGTGAATGAGAATCACTCCCTCTGGCTTGAGCACACATCTCTGAAGCCAGTGCAGCTCCGACAATTGTCCTGAGAGCTAAATTTCACTAGGGCTCTTTGGGTTGAATACAATTCTTAATATTCTTTTTCCTTACCATCAGTGTGAGCCACTGCCCAGGCAAATGGCCAAGATCTGTTCTTTTAAGTCATATGGTTGGCTGAG
Source organism: Sylvilagus floridanus (assembly GCA_949820135.1). Lineage (NCBI taxonomy): Eukaryota > Metazoa > Chordata > Mammalia > Lagomorpha > Leporidae > Sylvilagus > Sylvilagus floridanus. Next base: position 91,187,839 of record OX463238.1, read on the forward strand.
TGATTTGTTCAGTATCTTTTTTTTTTAACAGGCAGAATTAGTGAGAGAGAGGCAGAGACAGATAGAAAGGTCTTTCTTTCATTGGTTCACCCCCCAAATGGCCACTACAGCCAGCGCACTGTGCCAATCTGAAGCCAGGAGCCAGGTGCTTCCTCCTGGTCTCCCATGCAGGTGCAGGGCCCAAGCACTTGGGCCATCCTCCACTGCCTTCCCGGGGCCACATCAGAGAGCTAGACTGGAAGAGGAGCAACCGGGACAGAATCCGGCGCCCCAACCTGGACTAGAACCCTGGGTGCCAGCGACGCAGGCAGAGGATTAGCCAAGTGAGCCGTGGCACTGGCCATGTTCAGTATCCTTGATCTCCAATATATTGAAAAGATCTATTTCCCAAAAGTTTGAGGAAGTAGCTTATCCTAGAGTTCAGCCCATGTCATTTCTGAAGGACTTGTATTACCTTGTGATTTGTACAAGCTTGACTGCAAGTCACACCCTTAAATGTTTCTAAAAAACAAGATAGTTAAAAAAATAAGAAAACATAAAAACATAAAAATATACACAAGTATATATTCCTTATTTGTGGGTAAGGGAAGTGTTAGATTTTTCATACACAGAGAGTCAGATTCTTCTCCTTCATCATTATATGCCATCTTTTCTTTTTGTCTCAGCACAATCTTCCAGCCAATTGACTCTGTTATCCTCATTTCTTCTCTCTCAAATTCCTAATCTGCTGTTCTGCCGCCCCAAACAGAGCCACAAAATACAGATTCCACAAATTCCGCCATCTGGGGTCAGTGGAACATATTCATACCCAGACCACATCCAGTTCAGAATAGATCATCAAATGTGGATACTGCAGAATCAATGAGAATCAGGTTTTCCACTGGGAAAGACAAATTATTCAATGTGTTTAGATACTTAATTTCTTTAAAAAATTTAACTTAGCCCCTGACCTTCTGGAGTTAGTTTACTATATGTATTGTTTCCATCATTAGATAAAACATGATTGACCTGTTGCGAAGATTGGGATAGAGTGACCAGCAGATTTAGCCAAATTGCCTTTTCTATTGGCAAAAACACCATAAAAGCATCACAAAGCCAGATACCAAATAGGACATCATAAATGAAGCATTGTTGTGCAATCCTGACGTAAGACTGTCCTTGAAATAAGGAAGTGGACAGTAGTCTAATTAGAATATTGCCATCAGGTGTCCAAATGATATATTACAGTTTAAATCTATCACACATCATAAAACCAAATGGATTACCACTTTACCAAAGCTGAGTACCTTAAAAATATAGATTGTTTTTCTGTATATGGCCTACCTATGTGCTTAGGAATGAAGAAATGGTCTGTGGCCTTGGGCATGGAGAGGCAGTAATTTATAGAGCTGAGGTTAGGCTATGGATGCAGTTAGAACTGACTCAGCCTGTGAGTTACCTGAACTCTCCTGACCATCATCTTTTTCTTTTCTTTTTAAAGATTTTATTTATTTATTTGAGAGGTAGAGTTATAGACAGAGACAGAATAAAAGGTCTTCCATCTGCTGGTTCACTCTCCAAATGAACACAACTGCCAGAGGTGGGCCAATCCAAAGCCAGGAGCCAGGAATTTCTTCTGGGTCTTCCTCGGGAGTACAGCGACCCGTGCACTTGGGCCATTTTCTACCACTTTCCCATGCCATAGCAGAGAGCTAGATTGGATGCTGGCACCACAAGGAGGCTTGGCTTACTATGGCACAGTGCCAGCCCTGACCATCAATTTTTTTCAAATTGAATATCAGAGAATATATTATGCAAATATGCTCAAGATCATGTCTGCATATGGTAGTTATTTAGCAGTTCAGCATTAGTGGGTACTTAGTAGTTCTTTTCCTTTTGCAAACTAAAAGTACACAGAAACTACTCAAAAAAAGGTGGTAACAAAGGCCTTTTTCATGCATCTTAAACAGTATTTATTAACTTTTGGATAAAATTATAGAAATAATTTAAAATGCAATATCATACTAAGTTACAAATATTTAGCTCTTGGAGAAATGTAAGCAATTCCGCATACAAGTCAACATAATAAAAACTAAGCTTTCTCACGTCTCCTCCCCATGAACTCTGGTCCACTTTCGCCAGGTTCAATCTCGTGTAATGCCATCATTACATTCTTTGTTTCTCAGGCTAGAGATCACTAGGTCATCTGCCATTTCTTCCTTCGTCATTATAAGATGTACTCTAAATCATGTTAATTATGCTTCCAAAGTATTTCTCACACTTGCTCCCCCCCCACTTTTTTCCAGGCCTCTGTCACCAACTTGTGATTTTTGCGTCAATAAGTGCTCCCAAGTGCCCCCCACCCCAGCCACCATATCTCTAGTCCAATTTTTCGAACCTTACCAGAACCCTGTGCTGTTCAAAAACTCCCCATGACTCTCTCCCCCTACATCTCCCCCTCTCTAGGTAATTTAATCTTAAAACCAAAATGTTCTGTCTTCCATTTTGTTTAACTTAAGTCCTACTGAGATTTTGAATTTTTCTGTTTCATTTTCCCAGGATTGTCAATACAGAACAGGACTTTCTGCGGTCTGGGATTTATGTACCTCTCTTTCATTCTGTCTTACCATTCACCACTTGTTTCAGATATTTTGTTCTATCAGAGTTCTTAAATCACATCCTGTTCTCTGTATGACTTTTCTGTTGTTACACTTGTTCCTCCTTTGCCCAGCAATTTCTTTCTCTTTTAAGACTTCCATAGGGATCGCCTGATCCAGAGGGTTCCCAAGTGCCTCTTGATTAGACTATCAAGTATTTTTGTAAAAATGCTGCCCTATCCTTTATTCCGTTTAATTACCTTAATTATCTATTCTTACTAACACATTCTCAGTTCCCTAAAATTCCTAGTCTTAAGAGGCAGGATAATTTACTAAAAGTTAAATCATTGAAAACAAATCGTCAAATTAACCAACTATGAATTGGCTTAAAGCTTACACTTCTTGAGGACAAAAGCTTACAATGTTAAATTTGATGTCACTGATTTCTAGTCTAATGCCCAGCAGAATGGCCATTCAATAAATGGGCTTCCCAGTAGAATTTAGGTAGTACTCTGTATATGTCTTGACATTTTATTAGCCAAAAACAATGGCTTTTCTCTCCCCATGAGAGTATTATTTTCCAAAAGTTGCATTTCAGAAGTGAATCAACATATTTTTGGAATAATGAAAACAACTTGCATGTTGAGAAGGAAATTCTCTTTTGTAAAAATATTGAACCAGTTTCCTTATCTCTTTTCATTTTCATGGCTCCTGCTTCAGCCCATAGAATTTGCATTTTCTTTGGCTAAAAAGTCCCAAAGCCCAGGAGGGCGTTCTGAGAACTTTCATGTGGTTATCATTTCTGGGAAAATCATTCCCCTGTCATCCATATGTTTGGCACATTTGTCTCATTCTGTCTTCAGCCTAGGGCTCTGAGATGACTTTGTTTAGAGAAAGGAAAATTGTCATTTTCAAAATATGAAAAAACAATCAAAACAGAGAATGGGGCAAGAAATTTTGAACCATCCTTAAAGCATTATCTAAACCACTGAGAAAGTTCAGAATACAGGAATATTTCATGGTCCAAAAGCTACCTACAATATCAATTGCATTGTATGTTGCAGAGAGGTACAGTGATGTTGTATCAGAATGTTTTCAATCTGCCTTCTAATATTGTAATGTGATATTTACCCTTTAATATAATAAAAATAATTCAATGAAATTAATGATTAAAATCTAAAGTGTCCCATTTAAACAGATCAGACCTATTAATGCACATCTTTTTTAAAAAATAAGCCAGCACATAATGTTGTCAAGGAATGAATTTCCTACAATTTTTCACATACTCATTTTTTATTGTCTTTTTTCAACAACGAAAACTCTTGAGCATTTACTTAGTATAATGACCTGAACTCAGCACTTTAGGAAGTCAAATATGAAAGTCAAGATTCTCACTCTTGAATAGCTCATGGATTTAAGAATGACAAAGAAACATTTCTGCATAAGGAAGGTAGATGGAGATAAAATAATAGTGGTTAATCATGCACACCGATAAAAATGTTTCATTTCCAGCTACAGAAATGAGAGAATACCACTTGGAGGAGGTGGTAATAGATTTTGAACCTGAGAAACAAGTAGAATTTTAGCAAGCACAGACAGAAAGACTGTTCAAAAGAGAAGGTGAAAGATTTGCAAAGGCACAGCCATGAAAAAATGAAAGATCTATTTGGCGAATGGCTTATAGATGTTTCTTAGGTGTGCAATGGTGCAGGGAAAAAGGAAGCTGCCCTCAAAGCAGTTTTAAATGCTTTTGTATGTAAAGGTGAGGCATTTAAAAATTATTCATGATAGGTAAGTGGTTGTCATGAAGAATTTTGAGTTGGAATAGGGGAGTAGAGATGATGAGATATGTTCTCAATTAGCCTAGTAGCACATGAGTATTAATTTTCCATTGCTAAGGGGCTGGCATTGTGGCATAGTGGGTTAAGCCACCTGGCTGCTCCACTTCTGATCCAGCTACCTGCTAAAGAGCTTGAGAAAAGCAGTGGAAGATGGCCCAACTACTTGGGGTCCTGCACTCATGTGGGAGACCAGGAAGAAGCTCCTGGCCCCTGGTTTCCCCTGCCCCTGCCATTGTGTCCATTTGGAGAGTGAACCAGCAGATGAAACGTCTTTCTCTGTCTCTCCCTCTCTGTTTGTAACTCTTTCCAATAAATAAATAAATCTTTATTTTTTTTCACCTTGTGGTTTAATTTATTACCAGACTTAGTGTTTTAAAATAGCATATTCATCATCATACAATTCTGTCTGATGCAGGTCTCGTTGAACTGAAACCAGTGTCAGCAGTGCTATTGGGGAGAGTGTTTTCTTGCCTTTTCCTTGTTAGCTGGAGGCTGCCTCCAGCCCTTGTCTCAAAGCCTCCTTCTTGAAAGCCAGCAGGATTGAATCTTTTCCATTGTTTTTATTTCATTACATCTCTCTGTTCACATGAGAAGACGTTTTCCAATTTAAAGAACTGGTGATTATATTGAGCCCACTTGCATAATCCATGATGACTTCCCCAGCTCAAAGTCTTCAGCTGTATTCTTATCTGCCAAGTCCCCTTTTTCTGTGTAAGGCGATATATTCACAGACTCTGAGGAGCAGGACCTGGATTCTCTCCGGCACCATCATTTCACTTTCCATAATGTAGACAGACTGACATTAGGAGGAGATAGTCTTGAGTAACTAGTTATATGGCTTTTGATCCGGTCTAGGTAAGGGATGATACAGAAACAAGCTAGGATGGTGGTAGTCAGACTATAAAAAGGCATTCATACAGGATTGGAGAGCTAATAGGCTTTGAAATTAAGTGGAGATGCCTGGATATTGAAAACTGATAACAATAGGACAAAGAACATCAGGATTAAGACAGGTTTAGAAAGAAAAGTTTTGAATTCTAAAAAATTCTAAAAAACTCAACAGACAATTGAAAACCTGTGTTCACAAGAAACAGACAGGCATGGCGATATGGTAAAGGTATATAGTATCCCTTGTCAATGGAATAAACATGTAACTATTGACTAGGTGACTTATAAACTTTGATAAAACATTCGTATATAGTATTCATAATAAAAATAAAAAAGAGTTGCATCTTGTCATATTAATGGAATAAACGGAAAAAACTGATAGCCCTTACATCTCATTCTAATATATCATTATTTTATGTCATCAGTTTTCAGATTGAAATGTAAACATATGGCCTGGCACTTAATAGTTCCCCCCTAAATGTCATTCTGCTTCATAAGTTTCTTTGGCATTTTGGAAGATGTGGATACATTTATTTCAAAAAAAATTTCAAAATATCAAAGGTTTTTATCTCAGTGCAATATCAGAATATTGAGTTTTGCCCCTCAAAAATGCTAACAGTTGAGATAGGATCATCTGTATTTAATTTGGGGGGTTAGCTACTTCTTTCTGGGCCTTCTTCCTGTTTTCTGCCATTGTCTACTGATGTGCCACTGAAGTTAATAGAAGATCATGATATATTTTATATTGGCAATAGGAGGAATTCTGTACCACTGCACATTTTTTCATTGTTCAGTAACTATCAAAAGGACAATCAGAAAACACATTAATGCTACAAAAGGAATGTGCCGTATGGAGATAGTGCTAACTTCATTTTATATTTTCCTCTCTTTTCACTATTTTATGGCAAGAGATGTTTTCAGATATTGTATAATTTAATTCTAACCGTTATTAATATCATCTTGATTTTCATGTAGGGAAAGTAAGGCTCAGAAAATTAAATTGTGATTTACTTAAGACAGTGAAGCTAAAACATAGATAAATGGGCACACAAGTACAGATCTCTTGAGTCAAACCACTTCTCTCAGGACCTGTGCTATGGCACAATAGCTTAATCCTCCACCGGTGGCACTGGGTACCAGTTCATGTCCTGGCTGCTCCTCTCCCAATCCAGCTCTCTGCTAAGGCCTGGGAAAGCAGTGGAAGATGGCCCAAGCTCTTGGGCCCCTGTACCTGTATGGGAGACCCCAGGGAAGCTCCTGGCTCCTGGCTCCTGGCTTCATATCGGTACAGCTCCAGCCATTGGGGCAATTTGGGGAGTGAACCAGCAGATGGAAGACATCTTTCTCTGTCTCTCCCTCTCTGTGTTTATTACTCTACCTCTCAAATAAATAAATAAAATATTTTAAAAAATAAAACCATTTATCTTTACAGTGCTTTATAGCTGTCTCTCAATCTTAGAAGCACAGTTTAGAATAATGTGTAGGATAATATTCTTGATTGGTTGGCTCACTGACTTTTATGTATACTCCTCACTGGCAAGTAAGGGCCTTAGTAGCGGGCTGTGACCATATTGTTTACTATTCTAGTCCCAGGTCTTAGATTAGCTGGTGCATCTTAGGTGGTTGTTAAGTATTTGTTTAATGAATAAATTAAATGCTCATTTCAGCAATGTCATTGCTTCCATGGTGAACAGTCTTCCTAGGCTTACCATAGTTTGTGGAAATTTTCAAGTGCAGATCTTTGGGTGCTAGTGGAATTCTATAATCAGAAGATAAGTGGAGGAGTGTTACTAAACCCCAAATCAGTGGAAGACCTTTGTATGATAGTCTGTGTCTGCTAACAAAGAATTTGGACAAGGTAGAATGGCATAGCTGAATGAATGAGGGCCCATGGCAGTTAAAGACGTAATCAAGCGATTGTGAAAGGCAGAAAAATCAGAAGATGGACTCAGTTCTTCCAAGTCTAAGCTTGCTGAAGCGTTCTGGCATGTGCTGCCATTCATGGTGTGGAGAATAACGTCTCACAGGACCTTGGTATCACACTTTGTATAACAGCTATGGCTGGGTGGAGATATAATTAGCAGTAACAGTTGCACAAGAATTTGGCAAACGCAAGTTCAAGTGCAGGAATTCAAAATTACAGGTTTTATCGCCTACATTTCCAAGAGTCTCCTGAAGGTTTCTATTTGTTTGAGTCCCGCCTTCCTCCACCAATCTGTGTGTGATTTTTTTTTTAGTTGCATTAGTTATTGCCTTGTATACTTTTGGACTTCACTGGAATTTTAAAACAGCTCAACTTTCTTACAAGGATCATCTGAAAGAAAATACTGTCAAAATTGGTAAATTAAAAACTAAAAATTCAGTTTACAGGTTCATTGATCTTTAATTTTTGGCAGGATCGCCTCTGTTTAATCTTTGGCAGGATCATCCTGGCTCTGTTCACTGTTCCAGTTCCTTAACTGAGGGAAGTAGCAGTGATGGCACAAGTACTTGGGTCCCTGTCTCACACATGTGAGTCCTTGATTAATTTCCTGGCTCATGGCTTTTGCCTGTCCCAACCCAGGCTGCTGCTGGCATTTGAGTGTTGAACTAGAGAAGCCAAGATCTGTCTTTCTCTCTCTTTCTCTTTCAACGTCTCTCTGCCTTTTGAATAAAATAATAAATAATGAATACAAATTTTATAGAAATCAAAGAGATTACCTGATAAAATTAGAATTTAAGAGTAGGGAATCATAGTATAAAAGGATTATTGTATAAAACGTGGTGACAAACACTTAAAAACATAGTCAAGCTTAGCTCTCAGAATACAACTACAAAATGGATTTTGAATTTCAGTAGCTATATTGAAAGAGATGATGTATCAGAAACAACAGTAACTTAGGTATATACTTCCAGATGATATTAATAAGCACAGAAAAATGTTGGGAGTGGAGATAAGATGGCACTAATCCATCAGGCACATAAAGAGAAATAAAAAGAGATTTGGTGTTTAAATTTCAGAAAAAAAGGATCAAGTAAGAAGAAACTTCAGGCACTTTTCTTTCAGTGAGAATCATCATACTTAGTGAAATAAGCCAGTCTCAAAGGGACAAATACCATATGTTATCCCTGATCTGTGGTAACTAATAGAGCATATAGTAGGTAATCTATAGAAGTGAAATTGAGGGCCGGCGCCGTGGCTCAACAGGCTAATCCTCCGCCTTGCGGCGCCGGCACACCGGGTTCTAGTCCCGGTTGGGGCACCGGATTCTGTCCTGGTTGCCCCTCTTCCAGGCCAGCCCTCTGCTGTGGCCCAGGAGTGCAGTGGAGGATGGCCCAGGTGCTTGGGCCCTGCACCCCATGGGGAGACCAGGAAAAGCACCTAGCTCCTGGCTCCTGCCATCGGACGAGCGCGGTGCGCCGGCCGCAGCGCGCAGACCGCGGCGGCCATTGGAGGGTGAACCAACGGCAAAAAGGAAGACCTTTCTCTCTGTCTCTCTCTCTCACTGTCCACTCTGCCTGTCAAAAAAAAAAAAAAAAAAAGAAGTGAAATTGAGACTTTGAGATGCAATGACTTTGAACAGCTCTTGTCTTGACTGTTGAAGAATAGTTTTTTTTTTCATACTATTTGTTGAACTCTTTACTTAGTATAGTTAATCTTATGTGTATAAAGTTAACTGAAAATAGATCTGAATAAAAAATAAGAATGGGAATAGGAAAGGGAGCAGAAAGAAGAGTGGGAGTGTGGGTGGGAGGACAAGTATGGTGGGAAGAATCATTATGATCCTAAAGTTGTATTTATGAAATGCATGAAGTTTGTATACCTTACATAAAAGCCTCCTGGGAAAAAATACCAATTCAGCACCCCCTTCCAAAAAAAAAAAAAAAAAAAAAAAAAGAACCTATGCTGGCAATGTCCATGAAAAATAGCAAAAGAAGAACTTCAAAGTCAATTAAGCAAAAAATTGTTTGATTTGTAAGAAGTAATGGGGGCCGGTGCTATGGTGTAGCAGGTAAAAGCCGCTGCCTGCAATGCTAACATTCAATATGGGCACTGGTTTGAGTCTCAGCTGCTCCACTTCCAATCCAGCTCTCTGCTATAGCTTGGGAAAGCAGTGGAAGATGGCTCAAGTCTGTGGGCCACTGGACCTGTGTGGGAAACCCAGAAGAAGCTCCTGGCTCCTGGCTTTGGATTGTCACAGCTCCTGGGCCTTTGCAGCCAATTAGGGAGTGACCAGCAGATGGGAGACTCTCTCTCTCTCTCTCTCTCTCTCTCTCTCTCTCTCTAGCTCTCCTTCTCTCTCAGTGTAACTCTGACTTTCAAACAAATAAATAAATCTTAAAAAACAAACAAATAAACAAAAGTAATGAATCTTCTTTTTGGTAGAAAACTTGGCCATATCTCTAGTAACATTTGATTCACCTATCTACATACGTATATATCCACCATCCTATACATACATGCATACATATATGCATAAAGCAAGAGACATAGGCACCTAAATAAATGTACACTAAAATATCACATGTAGTTTCACCTTCACCAACATTAAATTACAAAATAAAATTAATTATAAGGTAAGTTACAAAGAATATATCAACAAAATCCTCCAAATAGATAGTGTAAAGGCCAGCTTCTTTGACCACAATACAGTAATACTAAAAAATCCTGTTTACAAGCTTGGATAAAAGTAATTAGGGTCATTTTGAAATCTAAAACATTCAGCAAAGTCTTGTGTAAATGAAAATATACAAGTATGGAGGGTTTATAAAAGAAGGAAAATGAAAATACTAATTCTCAAAATTTGTTGATTGTAACAAAAGCTATGCCCAGAAGGAAAGATTTTGTTCATTGTTTCCATTATTTTAAAAAAGAGAAATGAAAATAAGTGACTATTTGCAACTCATGGAGTTTGGGAAAAACAACAAAACACATCTAAAAAAAGCATGAAAAAGGGATATGATGAAGAATAAAAATAGAAACAAAATTAACCAAAAAACAATCATAATACAGTCAAAAGTGATATGGTTAGTCATTTAAAAGCAAGTATCTTAATTAACAATTATGACAGAAGATATAGTCCAAACTTTAAAAACAGGAATTAGAAATGTGATATCACAAAATACAGAGGGAATATAATACAAAAATTATTAAGTACCATTCTATGAAAATATGCTATACAATTTCAGTGAAGTAGATTATTTCCCCCACCTAAATTTAATATTCAGAATTGGAGGCAGGCTCCTGGCCTTGCAGCTAGGATTCTGCTTGGGACACTCACACACTTGTCACAGTGTCTCAGTTGTAGCCCTGGTTCCGGTCCCAAGGCTCAAGAAAGAGGAAGCATGAATTTCTTGGAACAAAATTTTTGTTTTGGAGTAGCTTTGGAACAATATGGTTTTACTGTTTAGAATTATGTCCAATCTGTGACCAAAATATACAAAAAACTCTTAGAACTCAACAACAACCCAGTTAAAACAGTAGGAAAAAAAAAGAAAAGAAAAAAACACCCCCCCAAAAAACCAAAAAAAAACCCGAAATGTGACTAGATATCTCACTAAAGAAGATAAACAGAAGACAAATAAGCTCACAGAAATGTTCTCAGCATCATATGTGTCTAGGAAAAAACACTGAGAATATACACATATATATACATATATACATATATGAGAATGGCTAAAATTCAAAACATCAGTGATGCTCATTGCTACACTTGATCGTAGCCAAAAGGCCAAGAAGCGATGACACACAATGTTGACCGAACAGCATGTGGAACAACAGCAGCTCTCATTCATTGCTGCTGGGATTGCAAAATGATACAGTCACTCTGTCAGCAGTTTGGCAGTTTCTTTTAAAGTTAAACAGAGTTTTACCATAGATCCAGAAATCATGCTTCAGGTATTTACCCAAATGTGCCCATACAAAACCCTGTAGGCAATTTATAGCAGTTTTATTCATATTTGAAAAAAAAACTTTGAGACAACCAAGACATCCTTCAATTGGTGAATGGATAAACAGACTGCCGTAAATCCATACAAAGGAATATTTATGCAGTGATATATAAGATATTGGCTAGCAAATCATGAAATGTCATGGAAAAACCATACATGCATATTGCTAGTTGAAAGAAGCTACTCTGAAGTGGCTACATAGCATAAAGTCTAACCATCCAACTCTTTGAAAAAGCAAAACTATGGTGCCATAAAAGAATCAGTGTTTGCTAAAGGTGAATGGGAGTAGAGGGAGAAGGATGAGTAGGTGGAGCACAGAGATTTTTAGGGTGGTGAAACTATTGGTTTTGATAATGTAATGGTGGACACAAAACTGTATACAACTGTTAAAACTCATGAGACTGAACAACAGCAATCCCTAATATAAGCTATGGACTTCAGTTAATATTTTTTAAAGATTGGCTTATCAATGGTAACAAACATACTCACTAATGCAAAATATTAATAGTAGAATCAGTGTGTACAAATGGGGAAAAGAGAAATGTGGAAACCATATTTTTATGTTCAATTTTTCTCTGAGCAAAAATGCTCTAGAAACAGTCTACTAAACTGAAAATTACACAAAATTCATTATTCAGTATCTACAAATAAAGATGTATTGGCAAAGAAGAAAACAAACTATTTACATACAAAAACTCCTATAAATAACGATGCAAAAATTCCAAATAATGTACAAGCACACCAACTTGGACAATTTATTGAAGAAATAGTTCAGGGAGCATTTTTTACCTGGAATGAATCTCAATATTTATAGACATAGTTTATCACATAACTTAATTTTATTTAGAATAATGTTTCAATTGATTGACAGATAGCATTTGGAAGGAAACACTGGCATTCATTCCTGGAGAAGTCTAAAAAAAGTGAGGAATAAAAGCATACTTCCAAACAAAATAAAAATATTATTATGGGGCACTTCAAGAGGTTCTCAGAAAATAAAATTAAAAGATGACTTTGATGCAAAAAAAAAAGTGTAATCTATACATACAAATGGTCTTCATGGGTCTTTTTACTTGTTTATTTATTTAGTAGAACATTAAGTGATGTTAGCTAAAAATATGCTATCTGAAAAACTAAAAAAGAAAAAAAATGAAGGAAGGAAAGAAAAAAAGAGAGGGAGGGAGGGAGGGAGAGGTGAAGGGACATGATTATATTCTTAGAATTTTATTAATGAGCTACACTGAATTTGTTCTCTTTGTGTTAATATTACATTAACATGAAAAATAAAGTATCAGAAAAAAAGAAAAGCTTATTATAAAACAGTTGTGCTTGGGTTTCAAAATTTTTTGTGCTATTATGAACTAATCTTTTAACTCAATTTTCCATGAAATTTTTGAAGTACTCTCATACTTAATCAAATATTATACTTACTGATTTTTAATAAAGTATTAGATAACACTAGTTTTAATAGATTTTATAGGGAATACTCTTGATAATATATTTCATGATAATCTCCCCTTGTCTAGAAAAAGTCCTGAGCCACAGGCCATGAACCTACAGGTATTGTACCTTCCACATGACTGTGACGATTGACTGATTCAAGAACGGAGATGTGTCCCTAATGTGGCCAATCAGGTTTCTCCTCCTGAGAATCTAGAATTGGGGATCCAGAATTAGAGACTGGAGACCCGTGTCGCGTTATTCCTGGCAGGGCTTGACCGAGAGGCCTGCAGAGTTCCTCTGCATTCTTCCCCAAGTCCCAGTTATCACTTCTGGTTTCTAGTACCTTCTGCTTTCTGCTTCAATGTGTGACATTTGTGTTTAGTGACTTGTAAGCAATTGAAATCTTAAGACATGCAGACATTAACACACGTTTCATGGTGAAAATGATGGGTCAGTTGGTCCGTGGACAATTTGAGACTCGAAGTTAAACAACCTTAGAGTTCTCTTTATTTCGGAGCTTCTCAGTGTCAACAACATGTCCCGTGAATCCCTGGGAGAAAGCTGTAGTATGCAATTTCACAAGCTTATTGAACCAACGAATTTTTAATTTTTTAAATATTTGGTAGATATTCTAAAAAGGCTGGCATTTCCCAAAGCATACTTTGGGAAAATTTTCCCTAGTGGTATATCCCCCAAACCAGCAGTATAATAATGATTTAATATGGTTCTGGAAAGCCTTGGTTAATACAATAAGATTAAAATCAGACATAACTAGAGAAAGGAGTCAAAATTATTAGTCTTTGTACAATGAGTATAAAATCTTATACTATCTACCAGAATCCTTCAGAATAGTGGTTTATAATAAGGATAGGCACAAAATAAACATGTGAATTCAATTGCATTTATGTGGTAGCCACAATCATCTAGTGTAGCTTTTATGAGGGGGAATCTATTCATAATAGCAGAGCAACAGCCAACATCAATAAAATAATAAGATTCCTGAGATTCCTTTTAAGTTCACACTGGTGAATTTATTGAGGGAAGCATTTTTTTCATTTTTACTCTCTGGGAAGAGTACTTGGCTCACAATTGATCATCCATACATAAGTAAGTAAATACTTCCTTTTAATTTCCTTGGGGCTAAAATAATTAATGGCTAATTGTCTACAGGTCAAAATTATATTATTCTAGAAGGTACAGTAACAGAGATTGGTCATGTATCAGGTCATGTTTTTACTATATAGTTGCTTATCTCAGTATATTGTGTTATAAAGCAAGCGACATAAAAAGTGAAGGCTCATCCAGCCCAGGGTCCCTCTTTTCTTACAGCACCAGCAGTGCAAACTGTGTGCACCTGAGTACCCCCCACTGCCTCCTGCCTTGGCTCTCCAACACCACGCCCCTGACCAATAAACTGGGTTCATCCTTTTGTCAGAATTATCCAATTTTCTGAAGATTCTCATTCATCCACAAAGTTATCATCATTACTGGAACTACGGGAAATGCATTTCTGCACAGTCTGTTCATTTTAAATTTACAATTTAGTAGGGGCTGGGCTACTTATTGAAGCTGAGTCCAGGGTCCTTTCTGTGGGAATTCTGGATCCGGAGGAAAAAGGTGGGAGAGGAAGTAAAGAACAGAGGGAGGGAGGAAATGAGGGAGGCAGGGAGAGAGTGCAAGCGAGTGCAAATGAATGAAGACTCTAGAATCATTGAGACCACATTTCCTAACATAGGGCAAGGTCTGGAGAAACTTAGAGGCTCTTGGGTAGAAAGGTAAAATGATGATGTTCAGAAGGGAACACACAATGAATTAGAAGGGAGTTCTGATTGTGTTCCAGGCTTCAGTGCTATTATTCCTGAGATACAGAAATGCACATGGTTTTACAAGAAAGGTTCAAATTGGATTTCTGTCACTTCCAGAATCCTGATGTTTATACCTAAATTACTGCTTCAAGAAAATTATACTTAACTTGCAAGGCTGTTCTCTTCAGCTGATGGAGTCTAAAAATAGATGAGAGAAACAGCAAGGAGGAATAATAGATGTTTTGGATTTTGAAGGAACCACCAGGAGCCAAAGTCTGGAGAGATAAAGCAATTTGGCCAATTATCAACTCTGGCTTGCCAAATAGTCTGGTTCTTAATGCACTCTACTCTTTATTTCGTTGCCCAGCTTCTTATTTCATTTCCCTTTAGTTGACTGGCTCCTTCTTTGGTCCTGTCTTTTTGGCCCAATGTTATTTTTTCTGATTCTTAGGAGTATTTTGCATACCCTTTCCTAGGCCCTGTATTGAATTATGAACTCCAGGTCAAAATTATCTATTTTTATAAATTATTTTCTTTTAAATTTTTGGATTAATATATAATACTTGCACATTTTTCTGGGGGTACAGTGCAATACTTCAACTTACATACACAGTATAAACTGATCCAGCCAGGTCACCAGTGTTTCCATTCCCTTATCTTTTCTTTCTGTTCGGAGCCCACCAGCTGCTCTCCTCCAGTTCTTTGTACAGTGTGTATTGCATTACTGTGAACTATCCTGGTCCCATTGTACTGTGGAATGGAATAGCACACTTCTTGCTTGTATCTGACGGTTTTGGCATCCATTATCCAATCTCTCTCTATCTCCCCTGCCCCAACCCTTGACTGCCTGTAATAATCGCTATGCTAAGTTCAGAACAACTGTAAAATTACTTTCTTAGTGTACCCTGGACTCCTGGATAGCAGTTCCTGGATTGTTCTCTCTTCCTTACTGCGTGGAAGTCATCTTAATGAGCTTTCATGAAGGGAACTTCCGAGTTTCACTGCCTGAACTAGTGTGACCTTAGAACTGTGAGATATGCTCAACACAATCAGATGCCATTTACATATTTATAGGTGTTGTGGCCCTTCCAGTAGAGAGAATACGAAGCACTTCAGAAGTACAGTAAGACCACACACACATTCCCTGAATATCATTCACCATGAGTGGATATTGTACTCCAGTTAGTTTTTACAAACTCGAAAATAGGACACTTGAAACAGGGAACTTAGTAAGACCACTGCAATTCTAAAGGCATGGGATTAGAATTGTCAGAGGTCTAGACTTGTTTCCGTATCGGCCAAACGTCTCCCATGATGAAAAACTATATTGGATGGTTCCATGTTATGGGCTGAATTGTGTCTGCCCATAATTCATATGTTGAAACTCTTACGCTGAAGATAGTGCCATTAAAGAGGTCGTTAACTCAAAAGCTCGCTATTATGTGAGCCCTAATCCAAGGTGTCCTGTAAGAGGAAATCTGGGCACACGGAGACCCCAGGGATGCTCCCCTGGGGGAAAGACCACACGTGGACACAAGAAGAAGGCTGCCACCTGCAAGGCAAAGGGAGAGGCCTCAGAAGAAAGCGGCTCTGTAGCCCCCAGCGCTGTGAGAAAGAAAACTTCTGTTGTTTAAGCCACTCAGTCTGGGGTAGCCATGCCTCACCCAGCTGAAGTCGCCAGTATTTACTAGCAGGAAATCCCATTCAGTAGACAAGGTAAAAATTAGTTAGGAGGATGTAACTTACTTTTAGTGTTTTAAACATTGAGATTAAACATAGAAACAATCTGTAAGTATAGTATACTAAGTTTCTTAAATTTTAATATTTAAAAATATTCACCTTCAGGAAATCTGGCATATCAGAAGGAATGATGGCTAATGATGAGCCTTGCTATTTCAGGTTCAAATGTGATACTTCAATACTAATTCAGACACTATTTCAAATTGAAAGGTTACAATTTTGTAAACCACATTGAAACATCTGGGAGAGTGTGAGTTATTACATTTATTGTTTATTTATTTAGAATAGCTATAAATATATGAAAAGGCTTATTTTTTTTAAATTAGAAATTTTAAGAAAAGTGAATCTAATGAAAATTATGAATAAAATTTAAAAGTTTAGAATAAAAAACAGCTCTATAAGAGATTAAAATAAACTATTATCTGCTCAACAGATTAAAAATTGTTTAGGATAAATTAAGTTATAGAATGAATCACAATGATAAAGTTTGGTCAAATAATCAGGAATTAGAGTTTTGAATTTATAAACGTTATAAGTTAAATATTATTTTACTAGAAAATAATCTCAGATTTAAAGAAAGGTTGCGGCTGGCACCGCGGCTCACTTGGCTAATCCTCTGCCTGCAGCTCTGGTACTGCGGGTTCTAGTCCAGGTTGGGGCGCTGCATTCTGTCCCAGTTGCTCCTCTTCCAGTCAAGCTCTCTGCTGTGGCCTGGGAGTGCAGTGGAGGATGGCCCAAGTGTTTGGGCCCTGCACTCCCATGGGAGACCAGGAAACAGCACCTGGCTCCTGGCTTAGAATTGGTGCAGTGCACTGGCTGTAGTGGCCATTTGGGGGTGAACCAACGGAAGACCTTTCTCTCTCTCTCTCTCTCTCTTTCTCTCTCTCTCTCACTGTCTAACTCTGCCTGTCCAAAAAAAAAAAAAAAAAAAAAAAAAAAAAAGAAAGAAAGGTTGCAAGTACAACACAAAGATCTTTTCCCTGTGAATTATTTATAATCTCCTGACATGATGCCCTTTGATTCACAAAATGCTTTATTCTAATTACTCACAATCAAGGATTTTTTGGTATAGAACAATTTTAATTGTGATTGACTAATTGATTC
Organism: Sylvilagus floridanus; assembly: GCA_949820135.1. NCBI lineage: Eukaryota > Metazoa > Chordata > Mammalia > Lagomorpha > Leporidae > Sylvilagus > Sylvilagus floridanus. The sequence continues at coordinate 91,205,167 of OX463238.1, forward strand.
AGAAGCAAGTCTTGTTTTTATTTGGTAGCTCACAATGAAAGTTTGCCACATCACAGATGATGATCTCTGTCACCACTTGCTGAAGGTGGTGTCAGCCATTTCCAACCTTCCCTCTGAAATTAGTAGGTTGTGGAGAGATGCTATACAATATATTCTTCCTTATCAATCTTTGGATTTACTCATGTCTGTAGCTCAGTTTGGACTCATGATTTCCTATTTTACTTCTTTAGTTGTCATTAGTTATGATAACGATATTGAATCTATCCCAGATTTGGACAGTGGGAACTCCAATCTAGGCTATGTCCCCTTGATAAATCCCCTTCACTTTTTGTGAATGTCTTCTTTATATTTTTTTAAAGGACACTATTTCATTCTTTCTTTCTTTATTTGAAAGGCAGAGTGATAGAGACTTGGAGAGACAGAGACAAAAAGGCAGAGAAAGAGAGAGAGAGATTCCATCTGCTGATTCACTCCTCAAATACCTAAAACAGCTGGGGCTGGGCCAGGTCAAAACCAGAATCCGGGAACTCCACCCAAGTCTCCTGTGTGGGTGTTGGGGACCTGAGTGTTTCATTTACCAACCGCTGGCTTCCCAGCTGCATTAGCAGAAAGCTTGAGCAGGAAGTGGAGTAGCTAGTTCTCAAACCAGGCACTATCCAATACGGTGTGTGGGCATCCTACTGGCTCACAACACCCATCCCTGAGAACTTCTTTGCTTTCTGGCACAAAAAGATGTCCTAGACTCATAACATGCCTGTCTCAAACCTGGAATCAATTGTATGCCAAGGGACTAGGGACTCTTACTTCTCTTCAGTAGAAAATGGTGTTAAGAAACTAAGATGGAGCCAGTGGGTGTGCTCAATGCTGTTCAGGGTTTTGCTGCTCTTAGGTTTTCTCAATGCAGAGTAATGCATGCATGCACACATACATATTCTGTTTGTTCCATACCTTGAAAACCGTGAGATCATACCAACATGAGGGGGTTTAAAGCAATTTATGGAAAATTGAATTAAATGCTAATTTTAGTTTGGTATAAAAAATTAAAATTTTTGAATTTAAATGAATACACAGGGTCTTCTTCAAAAAAGTTAAAAATACATATTATGAAAAATCTATGCATGGATTTTAAATTTTTAGCACGAAAATCAACATTTTTAAATTCTATTTTCCATGAACTTTCGAAGTATCCTCCTACATCTGTTTCCCATTTAAAATGCACTCTGACACTTTGTACCAGGTTCCCACCTTCCTCATGAACACACCTTTTTCACCTCATTTGAACTCTGATGCCTGACCTGGCCTCTCCCACTGTCACGAGTGGAGCAGAGTCCTACCTTTCTTGATCCCTCTTACAGTCCCAATAGTAGATTGTTTAAAAAGGAGAGAGAATTGAATGGGAAGGAGTTGAGGAAGAAGCAAACACTAATTTTAAATAAAAAATGGCCTTCAAATAACCCCCTTTCTTCATAAAAGCCACCTGCAGAGATGTTAGGAAAACATGTGTATTTCGCTTATGGAGTCATCATTTCTCTAAAATCTTCTGGTTTCCTTTAGAATTCATGTCCTCAGCTTCACTGGCACAGGATTCATGTTGTCCAGACACAAAAACATAGTACACACTGTCCTTGAGTTCATACAGCAGCTCATGGGGTACTTCAGATTTTATTGAAAACCTTATTCGTACAGTATTTGCTTATGCTGATTTTCCAATTTGGGGCTTGTTATCAATATTCAACGATTTCAGTAAACAGTATCACCACATGGCATAGTATTTGGTCCACTTGATTTGGCAATAGTAGGACCTGGAACATTTTTGTTTTGGAAAATCTGAGCTACAAAATGTGTCACCAATTAGAGTATCTTTGAAGTGGCAACAAGATTCTCTCCCATAAACTGTTGCAATCAGCCTAAGTGTTCAGGAGAAAAAAAAAATTTAGAAACCTCTCAAGTCAAACTAAGTGTACAATAAAAAGATGGTCAAAGTTACAGTTTCCTTTCTAATTCATTTTATTAACTCATTATTCTAATTTGTCTCCCAGTTATGGAACTCATTTATTATTCTAAATTGCCACTGGCTACAGAATTCTTTTAAATTTAGCAAACAATTAGGGAGCCATCTAACCGTGAGTACTTAAGTCTTCCTTCTGGAAATGTGGTCAAAAATGACAGCTTGCATGTAGAGATCTGTCAGAATGGAGATTCTGGTAGAACTGTCACCTGGTAGAACCTAGAATACATAAATCACATTGTTAATCAAATCCATGCAAATAATTGGTATTAAGTGAATTTCTCTTTGTTCCAGTATTGTAGGAAAAAGAGTTGAAAAGGCTGCTTCCATTGGGACATTCACATATTTCCCCTATTTTTTTTTTCTCTTTTACTCAGGAGTGATGATGATTCCAATTAGCTGCTGTGAGGCCCTGGGCTGTGATAGGACTGAAGACACCTGGGATCAATGCAGTGTTCCCGGCTTAGGGCTGTCTGGACACTGCTGAGCTCAGGACTCACCCTGCAGAGTTCCCGTGAGGGCTTTGCAAACAGATGTTATTTCAGGGTCCTATCTCAGTAAGAACCCTATCTTGGTTTAAAGATTGCTGATTACAAATGTCTCAGGTTTGGAGTTAATTCAGATCAATGCAAGTGTCTGTCCATGTTAGGTTTCATGAAAAGCATCTTTCTTTTTTTTAAACTTTTATTTAATAAATATGAATTTCCAAAGTACAGCTTTTGGATTACAATGGCTCCCCCACCCCCATAACCTCTCCCTCCCATCCACAACCCTCCCATCTCCCGCTCCTTCTCCCATCCCATTCACATCAAGATTCATTTTCAATTATTTTTATATACAGAAGATCAATTTAGTATATACTAAGTAAAGATTTCAACAGTTTGCACCCACAAAGACACACAAAGTATAAAGTACTGTTTGAGTACTAGTTACACTGTTAGTTCACAACACATTAAGGACAGAGATCCTACATGAGGAGTAAGTGCACAGTGACTCCTGTGGTTGATTTGACAATTGACACTCTTGTTTATGGCCTCAGTAATCACCCTAGGCTCTTGTCATGAGTTGCGCAGGCTATGGAAGCCTTTTGAGTTCGCCAGTTCCCATCTTATTTAGACAAGGTCATAGTCGAAGTGGAAGTTCTCTCCTCCCTTCAGAGAAAGGTACCTCCTTCTTTGATGTCCTGTTCTTTCCACTGGGATCTCACTCACAGAGATCTTTCATTTAGGCTTTTTTTTTTTTTTTTTTTGGCCACAGTGTCTTGGCTTTCCATGCCTGAAATACTCTCATGGGCGAAAAGCATCTTTCTTAATCAGTTTTAATGTATTTGATTTGCTTCTCTTCTCCCGCAAATCATAATTTGTGAATGATTTGGTCCTTTAAAAATATTTGCTGTCATTTTATTTGAAATGCTGAGAGATGAGAGACAGAGACAGAGGAATAGAGAAAGACAGATGGACAGAGGTTTTTTTCTACCCACTGAGTTACTCTCCAGGTACTGGCAGCAGCTAGGGCTGGGCCAGGACAAAACTTGAAGCCAACAGCTCAATCTAACTCCCCACTTTGAGCGGCAGCGACCCAAGTACTGGAGCCATCATATCTGCAGTCCTAGGGTACTGGAACCTGAAGCAGAGCTGGGACTTGAAGCTATAGCACTGTCACATGGGATGTGGGAATCCTGAGAGATGTCTTAACTGACACACCAAATGCCTGCCTTGGATGCAGTCCTTTTTCCTTTCTTTAGGATAGAGGATTATACCATTCACTCCTTGGGAACTCCTCTGGGTATGGGAACAAGTATTTTCTTTTTTTTTTTTTTTGACAGGCAGAGTGGATATTGAGAGAGAGAGACAGAGAGAAAGGTCTTCCTTTTTGCCGTTGGTTCACCCTCCAATGGCCGCCGCGGATGGCGCGCTGCGGCTGGCGCACCGCGCTCGTCCGATGGCAGGAGCCAGGAGCTAGGTGCTTTTCCTGGTCTCCCCATGGGGTGCAGGGCCCAAGCACCTGGGCCATCCTCCACTGCACTCCCGGGCCACAGCAGAGAGCTGGCTTGGAAGAGGGGCAACCGGGACAGAATCCGGCGCCCTGACCGGGACTAGAACCCGGTGTGCCGGCGCCGCAAGGCAGAGGATTAGCCTGTTGAGCCACGGCGCCGGCCTGGAACAAGTATTTTCTAAGGTGGTATGTTGATAAAGAACGTAGAAAGAAGTGATGATAAGGCTAACTCTCAGGGGAAAAAGAAACTTTCTGTATATTTGATGTTCAGAAGAGTGATGTTACTTGCTCTGTCTTATTCTAATACAGGAAATGATGATAAATTGGGAGTAGAGAGCACAGGTATGGCTTTTCTCCACAGTATTTAATTTCTTGGGCTGAATAGAGAGAATATTTTGGACACATCTTTTAAAAATAGGCTAAGAAAATTTGTAGTCTAGGAAATAAGCCAAACCCATCCAGTTATATCTGAATTTCACTATTTTTGTGTAACTTTCAACTCTTGAAGTTGTACATAACTGGTAATGTGAAAATTTGTTATCTACAAAGAAGCAAGTTAATTGTGTCCACTGGACTACAATAAATTGTTGCCCTGTATAAGGACTTGTTTTTACATCTTTTTCATTTCGATTTTCCTTACTCCCTAAATATGAAGGTAGTTTGAAAGCCCATAAAACTGAATTAAAAGATAAGTTTATTTTGGTGCAAAACATTTGAAATTCATGCAAACTGTTTGCATTATATATTTCCACAGAGTTTTTGAAGACCCATTTATGCATGTACTTAACAGTTTTTTTTTATGTCAACCAAAATAATTTCCATTTTACATGATTTTTTAAAAAAAAGATTTATTTATTTGAAAGTCAGAGTTACAGAGAGGGGGAGAAACAGAGACAGAGACAGAGACAGAGGAAAGAGAGAGAGAGAGAGAGAGAGAGAGAGAGAGAGAGAGAGAGAGAGAGAAAGAGAAATCTTTTACCTCTGGTTCACTCCCAGCCAGGGCTGAGCTAAGCCAAAGACAGGAACTTCATTCAGGTCTCCCATGTGGTGGCAGGGACCCAACAACTCGGGCCATCTCCCACTGCTTTCCATTAGCAGGGAGCTGGATTGGAAGTGGAGCAGCTGGGACTTGAACCAGTGCCCATAAGGGATGCTGGCATTGTAAGCATTAGTTTTATCCATTAGGCCAGAATGCTGCCTCCATGAACTTTTAAAAGTGCTTCTTGGACTCCGATGTTTGCTCTTTGAATTTACTTTTGAACTGGTTGTGATATTTTACTGATCCCCTATATAATTAATGAATTCTATAAAATCTTTTGCACACTCATTTTACATTTGAGTTGTGATTATACACGTTAAAGAAAAGTTACCTTGTAAATCTTTTGGAGGCATTGCTATTGATGTCCAAATAGATTTCTCTAATCCTGAGTAACAGGTATTGCTGGGGAGCTCTGTATTGATAGGTAGCTTAAAGCTACGTGCACCAGTTCTTGCTCTCAGAGGTAAATCTTCTCTAACAATAGAAATTTAACTTTGCTGATCCTGTTTCTTTCCATGTTTCCCTTTTTACATTTTTTTGTGGGTTTTTTGGGGCTTTTACAGTTGGTAAATTAGTCCTCCCTGGTGATAGTAGCGATTTGAAATTTAATTTATTGTTTGTTGGGGTGGGTGTTCGGCTTAGTGGTTGAGATGCCTGCACCCCATATGGGACTGTGTGGTTCCTTATCCACCTCTAGTTCTTGAATCCAGCTTTCTGCAAATGCAAACCCTGGGAGGCAGTAGTTATGGCTCAAATAATTGGATTCCTGCCACTCATGTGGGAGAATTACACTGAGTTGTTGGCTCCAGGTTTTGGCCTCAGCCCCGGTCTGGCAGCTGCCAGCATTTGGAGAATTAAAGAGTGGTGGGAGCTCCCTTGACTCTTTGCCTCTTAAATAAATAAATATTTAAAGAAAAAAGTTGTCATATGGTTTAACCCTTGCAAAAAGATTAATGAGTTAAAGGATTAATGAATTATAGATATTTAGTTTTTATTAAGTGAGATAAAAGACAATTCATTTTTTAGTATTTTATTTTCATTGTTTACTCATCTATTTTGAATTCAGATTAAGAACATTGTGTCCACCAGTAAACAGAACCACTCTTTGATTTGTGAGCCAGTGTTTTATGTGTGCTTACTTTTTAAATAGAGAGAAAGCACAAGTTAATCCATTCATTTACCGCCCCCCCACCCCCCATGACCACATGGCTGGGGCTGGGTCAGAGCCCAGCCAGGAGCTGGGAAGGCAATCCAGGTCTCCCATGTAGGTGGAGGCAACCCAAGTGCTTGAGCCATGGGCTACACCTCAGGGTCTGCATTAGCAGGAAGCTGGAGTCAGGAGTCAGTGCTGGGTATGGAAGCTGTGTACTCTGATGTGGGATGTGGGCTTCTCCATCACTAGGCTGAATGCCTGCTCTGTTGTGTATTAAGTTTTGATGTGAAGTTATAAGCTGTTTATATGTCTCCATGTGGCGATGCTTATAATCCAAAAAGGTCTTTAGCTCTTTTAGTATGAGCACATAATATTGTCTTATTTCTGAAAAGTAATAAATTAAATTCAGAAGTCTCCTAAATTAAAGAACTGTTCTGACTGGCCTATGGTGGTTTTATATAAGTAAAATATTTATAGAATCTTTAAAAATTGGGACGTTAAATTATAATTTAAATGTGTTATCCTTAAAAAGTTATTCTTATAGAAACTTAGAAACATTTCTAAAATTTAAGTTCAAGTAATTACAATAAATGTTTGGCAAATTAGATTAGTATAATAAGTTTGGATTAATAGAGACAGTTAAATTCTCTGATTTATCAGTGTTCTGTATAGTATAAACAGCATTTTATTCTACTTGGGATTTTTTCACTAAGCTTATTCAGGTGTACTGATCAAATTAATAGTACTCATCCATGATATTTAAGATAGTGAAAAATGCACTTTTGTATTCAACTAAATCAAAACATTATTATGTCAACTTTATTTCAACTGTAATTGTGTGGTATGTGTATGTGTGTGTGTGTTTAATATGTCAGCTTGAATATTTCCCAAGATCTTTAGTTACATAAAACCTTAACAAATATTAAGCTGAATTATATATGAATACTCACTTGATATCTAATTTCTAACTAAGATATAATGCTAAAAATTTGATGCCTAATTATTAGGCATAATTTTAAGTGTATATTCTTTTGATTCCATCCTATTGAAAGTAGTAGTCTGGGGTCCCGTTAATGAATATATTATTTTGTATCTTACAAAGGTATGTGTGTGTCTCTTATAAAGGTATGTGTGTGTCTTTTACAAAGATATGTGTGTGTCTTAGAGAGCTACAGAATGCCTTTTGGTACTCTGTTGAAACACTTGTGCAAGATAAAGAGTTCTTAATTATCTACCTCCAGTTTTCTCTATGAAACAGGAGTTACTTTGGTTAAAAGTCACTATTAGTACTCATGGCTGAGGATAAAACCACAGTATGCTCCTGTGTGCTTTTGTGATTCAAAGAGAAAGTAGCTTTCCCCTTTAGTTTGGTTTTATACTGGTATATAACAAATACATGGCAGTGGTTTCTAGGCTTCCTCTCCATTTTTTTTCTCCCATCTCAGATCCCCTGTAAAATTTTGAGAACTACTAAGGACCTCTCCCCCAATTATACTTATGTGGGTTGTAAGCATCAGTATTTATCATATTGGAAGTTGAAAATGCAGTTCAAGAGTACTTACTGATTCATTTGACATTGCAATGAGGAACATATTGAAATCATAGAAATAACATCTTATTATTAATATAAAAGTTGCTTTGTGCTCCTGGATCTCCTGTGAATTTCTCTGATATGAAAAAGCAAAGTGAAGGGCAAATTTTGGAAGTAAATTTTATTTGCTTTGGTTCATAGTACTTGAATCTGAAAAGATGCTGAACTGTGTTAAAATTTTTGTGAAGTTTTCCCGGTCTTGACGGACTTGCTTTCTTGGTTTACCAATTTGCTCCTTTGCCCACTATTTGAAAAGCTTTCCTGGAAGCTTTCTGTGCTATCTGCCTGTCTATATAGCAAAGATTCTGTTTTACAAAAATGTTTTTTCTATGATTTACATTGAAATTATTACATCCTAGATTGTTTAGGAAAAAAATTAAAATAAATTATGGAACAAAACTTTCAATTATAAAGAACTAAGGTATTAGCCTGTATGCTTATTTTTAAGTATTTTATTGTTTTAAATGTTTATTTACACAATTAACTCAGTATTATATCATTGGCACCCTGATTATATCTGAATCGAGTGTCTTTTGTCACTTTTCCCCTGTTTTTTGCCTTTCAGTAACTGGATTCACATGAAACTTGTTCTCTTATATATAAATTTTAGAAAGTTAAAAATTATAAAAAAGAAAATATTAAATAAAACTTTTAGAGTATTTTTTTAAACTTAATACGATCTTTGAGAATTTCCAGAGGAATCTTGGAAATGCCACAAAGATTTAGCCTCCCACTTTTGATACAAGGTGCTAAAAATAGGTTTCTGTGTAAAATTTCATTGGAGGAGTCATCAAATCAGCAGAGCTGCTCAGCCTTCCCTAGGTAAATCTGTAAAGATATAATTAACACGGACATCTCAGAAACCGATGTTTTTGAAATTCTTGGAGTTTTATCATTGTCTTTGCCGTGTCATATGTTTTTCTCTTCAAGAAAAACACTGATGGCAGCTCTTATAAATCTCTCCAGTAGGTTTTGCCACCGTCTCTTCCTTTCAAGCAATGTATAACTCACAGAAATCTGGTAGACTAAACTTTTGAATAAAGACATTATAAACTGATATACGACTCTTACTATCTCTTTAGGGTTAAGAAAGGTCTTATTAAGTCTCCTTACTTTCCATGGCCACTCAATAATAAATAAGAAGGTATCATCCTTTGTACCAGGATTTAATTGCACAAATTATAAAAGCAAAACCTTCCTGGAATGTCCTATTTGAAAATCATGCTCATTTAATCAGGTAGGAATAGCCACTTTAAGGAATGAAGTTTAACGCTACTTAGGGAGACCATGCCTACAAAGCTCTCCTGGGGAAGCTGGTCAATTTCTTTGTATAAAGGGTACAACAATGCTGTACATTGGGGCCTGAGCTATGACATAGTAGGTTAAGCCTCCTGTGGTGCCATATCCCATATGGGCTATGGTTCTAGTCCTGGCTGCTGGACTCTGATCCAGCATCCTGCTGATAGCCTTGGAAAGCAGTAGAGGATGGCCCGAAAATTTTGGTCTCTGTACCCATGTGGGAGACCTGGAGGAAGCTCCTGGCTTCAGCCTGGCCCAGCCCTGGCCATTGTGGCCATTTGGGGAGGGGAACCATCTCTCTGTCTCTGTCTCTCTCTAACTTTGCCTCTCAAATATATGAATCTTAAAAAAATACTGTATATAAAATATAAGTAACACTAATATATTTGGGGAGACTTTGAGAACAGAGGAATTTACCCACATTAAATAAATTACCCAAATTAAATAGATACTGCAAGAGAAATCTGGCATTGAGCTTCTTAAATTTAGTTTCTTAGTTTAGAACAACAAAGAATAGATGATTTTATAAGTCCAACTTCAAATTCCTTATGAAAACTTGCAGACAGAAATCAATTACTATCTGTTCATAATTGTATGGCAATAGAGTCTACAAAGCAAATTTAAGGTGTTCTGAATAGCAAAGTAACACCTTTGCTATACCTAAGCAAATAATCAGGGAAACTTAATAAGACCAACCTTATTTTATGTTCAAGGTTAATCTTTTTTGAAATTATTATGATAAAGTGAGAGAAGGAGATTGCCAGGGAAAATTATGAAACTTTGAAATGAAAAAAACGTAAAAATCTTGACTAATTACTCATCTAGGTTTTCTCATCTTTGATCCATACAATAGCTGTAAATTGTGGAAACACAATAATAATTCAAATAATTTTTGTCTATAATAATGTAACTAGTTTGTTTTATTGGCTGCAATTGAATTTTTACCATGGTTCTGAGAGATTCATTTAGAATTTTTTCATAAATTTACTTCAGAATTTTTTAAACATTTTATATGTCTCTGGACCAGTTAACAACTTACTGTTTTCTCATTAATTAGTAAGTTAAAAATTTTTGACACATATTCACTTTGAATCTATGATTCTTTATATCATTATTCTTCTCTAAAACTGTTTCTTAACTATAGATAACAAGAGTGCTAAATATAGTCACACACACTCAACAGCAACAACAAGCAATTCAGCTGGAGGAGAAAACTCAGCACTTCGAAATCTCTTACTTCAAATCTGCAGCCCCGTGAGGAGGACCTGCTAAAAGACTTCTGCCTGCAGCCATTAGTGAGCCCCAGGAGAGCTAGTGTACTCCAAGCCAAGTATAAATATGAGTGAAACAAGATATTGGGATAAGACCAATAGTAATAAATTACTGAAAATAATAATTGATGGAACAAAGTGAAAAGACTCCAACCTTTTCCCACCAAATTCTAAAAGAATTACAGATTTAAGTGTATAATGAAATCATAAATAAGTTTTGAAGAAAATGTGGGTAAATAGTATGGACTTATTTTTTTTAACTTTTATTTAATGAGTATAAATTTCCAAAGTATGGCTTATGGATTACAATGGCTTCCCCCACGCCATAACTTCCCTCCCACCTGCAACCCTCCCCTTTCCCGCTCCCTCTCCCTTTCATTCACATCAAGATTCATTTTCAATTCTCTTTATATACAGAAGATCAGTTTAGTATATATTAAGTAAAGATCTCAACAGTTTGCACCCACATAGCAACACAAAGTGAAAAATACTGTTGGAGTACTAGGACTTATTTTTAATAAAGAGGCTGGCAGAAATGATGGAAGAAATTTGAAAGATAAGTTATTAGTTTAGATTATCTATAAATTTATCAATTTTGCAAGCCAAAGACCATTATAAATGCTAACAGATAACCAAATTGTAGTGTTTCACTAAAATGATGATAACCAAAGATTTTGTACCTTTTATACACAGAATACTTAAAAAATTAATTTTGAAAATACCACTCAAAACCTATAGGAAGATGTATGTAAGGCAAAAACAATTATAGAAGAAAAAATACAATATACTAACATTCAGAAAGAAATGTTCACTTCCAATAAGAATAAAATGCAAATTAAAATGACCTCAAACAAATTTGGAATATAAAATTTATAGTTTTAAAAGTATGCAAAATAAATAGGGCATGGTGAATGGAAGGTCTTAGACGGTTCATATATAATTGTAAATTGGTAGGGACTAAATGTAAAGCAATTTGACAAACTTTTCTCTCTAAAGCAATTTCCATTATAGAAGTCTGTTCCAAGGAAATAAAATCAGAAACTTCATTGTAGAAAGTTGTTTGTTAAACTGGAAAAAAATAGAAACCAGTTAAATATCTATAGTGGGAAATAAATTCTTATGTAAATTATGACTAATTCATAGCATAGAATATTATCTATATTGTTTTTTATAAGATTTTATTTGAGAAGTGGAGCTAGAGCTAGAGCTACAGTGAGAACAAGAGCAAGGGAGCAAGTGAGCGAGCGAGCAAGCGAGCGACAGAAAGTCTTCCAGCAACTCACTGGTGCACTCCCCAAATGGCCACAACAGTTGGAGCTGAGCCAATCTGAAGCTAGGAGGCAGGAGCTTCTTCCGGGTCTCCCACAAGGGTATAGAGGCCCAAGCACTTGGGTCATCTTCCACTCCTTTCCCAGGTCATTAGCAGAGAGCTGAATCAGAAGAGGAACAGCTGGGACATCAACCAGCACCCATATGGGATGCCAGTACCACAGCTGGAGGCTTAACCTACTATGCCATTGTGCCAACTGCATTGTTTTAAAATACGCTTTTTACTCCCTCTATATAGGGTATCTTGAACAGCTACTCACACTTGTACATCAAAGTCAGTAAATACAGTTTTCATCTTTTAAAGTGCTACATATCATTTATTCGTGTGGACATACTATCATTTATTTAACATTGCCCAGTGGTGGACTTATAGACTGCTTCTAGGTTTTAACTCTCACAGTGGAAAACAACTATCCTTTCAGAATGTTCATGTTTTTGAAGTCATTATGCCACTAGGAAGCAATATTCATTCATGTAGTACATTCTGAGCAGGCATTCTAAAGACATTCTTCCATTTAATCCAAACCACAACTTTTTGTACAATGAGTGTTTTGAGAAATTTTTACAGGTGAGAGAACAGAGGTAGAGTAGTGTTCAAAGGTATAGAATAATTCACCCTAATTCCAGAGACTTCTAGGGCCATTCCCTGACCCTTCCATCTTGTCCTGTAGTTCTTGTAGTCCCTTTCAATTGTCCCAGATATTCTGGAGAGTCCTTGGGTCTACAACTCTCAAGTAGGCTTCATTAACGGACTTAGGTATGTCTTTAAGCACCCTAAGATATCATTATATTACTCTGCGTTTGACCATACCTGCATTTTTTTGAGTTTCATATTAAGTCCATGAAACTTGAAAGATTTTTAAAGTAGTGTTTCTCAAAAGATTAAGAATCGATTCTTCAGAACCAAGTCATGTGCTTATGGGGTAGTTTTCTGGGGCTACCAATTTGGGGCTGCTTTTTTTTTTTTTTTGGTTATCAATTGCATTGTTTTCATGTTTTTACTCTTGTTTCAGGTATTTGAGGCTATCATCATGACCAAGGTCATACATGTTTATGCTTAAGCCATTCCAGTCAGTAATAACTACCTAGCAGTTGTCAATCTGAGGGTCTTGTCTTTTTCTAATGGCTTTAATCACTGCTTATGTTATTGTGTTCTAGATCCTAATAGACTGCAACATCTCTTGCCTTGCTTTGGGATTTCAATGCCTTAGAAATTATCAGTGTTTGCTGGGGTGATGAATGATTGTGAAGGTATTGTGGGAACTGACAGTTGTTCAACTGTTGAGAACCCAACGAAGCCAGGTTTACAGCCTGAGTTAGAAATAATCCCTTAGCCGCAGACTTGTACCTGCAGTGACTCTGGACCTGGCTCCAGTGTTTTCAGTTGGTTAGTTACCAGTTCTTTGAGATCATGGAGGAACTAATTATTTTGTTCTTACTGAGTCATATCGTGCAGCCAGAAAACTAGTGTTCTACTCTTTCCCAGAGGTTTGTGACAATAAAATTTGTGAACATGTGAAGCTCTCTTCTTCAAATCTCACCATCCTTATTTACCTAGGTAATATTTGTCTGTCTTACTTTGTGCATCATATTTGATTAGGCTGACCTTTTTTATTCGAAGCTTACCATAGGGGTCAGTTGTGGCCTAAGATGCCAACATCTCATATGAGAGTCGGTTTGAGTCCCTGCTGTTCTACTTCCAATGCAACTCTCTGTTAATGCTCCTGGGAAAGCAGCAGAAGATGGTCCAAGTGCTGCACCCTCGTGGGAGACCTGGATGAAGCTCCTAGCTCCTGGCTTTGCCTGGCCCAGTCCCGGCCATTGCAGTCATTTGGGAAGTGAACCAGTAAATGGAAGACCTTCTCTCTCTGTCTCTCGCTATCTATCTCTGTAACTCTACTTTTCAAAGAAATGAAATAAATTTTTTTTAAAAAGGCTTAAAAAGAAATTTTTATTTGTCAGGTATGTTACATATTGGGATATGTACTGCTCTTTTCACTACAGATATTCAATTTGGATTGGTAGAGGGTTAAATTTATGTTCTCTTACTACTATACATTGGTGTGTGTGTATTTGTGTGTAATGCAGAATTAAATATTTAATTTTTTCTTCCAGCTCACCTTTCTTGTACTGTACTTCATGTATGAGTTCATGGATTGGACATCTAAGAACAATATGCTTATCTCTAGGGGTTGTTCTATAAATACTGCATTTAAAGTTAAAATCAGTTTTCCAGGTCAAGAGCAGGGCATGGCACTTAAGTTTTAGAAGTTTTAATTCACAAAAGCCAAGCTCTGTTATGTAATTTTTAATGTATTCCTTTAGGCCATTGATTTTTAGTAGTAGTTAGTTGAGTAAATACTTAATTTATATGTGGTGGACTTTGAGTTCAGATAGACCAGGTGATTGCCCAGGGGAGAAAATGTTTAAAAGCTACTTAGTATGTGGCTGTTTTAGGGCTATAATCAACCAAACATTCAGTAATTTGGGCAGCAAAACCAGAAAGTTGGCCAGACTTCAGGTTTTCTTAATAACTATGACTGTGCCACAGTTAAAAAGTAACATTTATAAGAGGCCTCCAAGGAAAATCCAGGGGCCAAAAAAGTGGTGTTGGCAATTCATAAGTGTCCCCTGCCTCACTGGCCTAGTAGTAATTCATTCAGTTTTGCAGTGGGGTTAGACAGACCCATTCTTTGAGACTCGAAGAAACCAGACTTTCTTTAATTTATTCTATCTAGTATGGGGACTGGCTTTGATTTTGATGTTTTTGTTTTAATGTTAAAGGAAATATCCCTGACCCCTATAGGAAGACAGATGAGAAAACTGAGGGATCTCACTGGAGGGCAGAGCTCCAAGAGAATTAATTCAAACCATCTGCTGCAAGGACGTAGGAATGTTATGGGCTTTCCATTTTGAGAAGAGGCATTTCAAGGCTGTGACTGGCTGGGATTTTAAGGTCTGGGTGGCAAGGGAAATTAAGAGCAGTCAATGAATTTAGGAGGCAATTAACACCCTTTCTACTAATAGTAGCCAGTGTTTGGGTGGGGGTCCTTTGAGAGGAGCAGAACAGAAAAGGGAGGAGCTGTGAGAGGGTGCTGCTGGACTTGCAATCTTCCTAAGCGTTAGAAAAAAAAAAAAAAGCAAAAGCAAAACTTGGTGTTTTTTATCAAATTTAGCTTCAATTTTAAATTTTGTTTATCTAGATTGTTCTCAACTTCACACATTTGTTTTTGCACCTGTATATTACATCTTTATATTTGTTTTTAAAAATAATAAAATAATTGCTACTCTCATTGATCAAGGCACCTAACACAGTCCTGCTACCCTGGTTGCCCACAGTCAGTGTTCCAAGGTTCAGCTTGAGAGTTAATTCACCTACCAAGGAGAGAAAAGCACCAGGGTCCACCACTCTGCTAGTTTTTAGCTAAAAATAGCCTGAGCTTTACATATGTTTCTAGTACCTAAGATCCTAAAATATTTTAAAGTTAACCTCAAAAGTTTCCAGAATTATTTTTGGCCATATTATTCATTTCTTTAGCAAAGATTTAATATTCAATTTATTCATTCCACAGATGTTTGCTGAATACCTACCATGTGCAGGCATGGCACTAGCACTGGTGATACGATGGTAAAATGACGAGAAAGATTCCTGCTTTATGTTCTACAGTTTTAGCTTTACAAGTTTCTGTCATATGAAAAATTTCCTCTGAGCTTCTGGATAGATCTACTTCACAAAGTGATTGTTAAAGAAGCAGTGATAGGGGCCAGCGCCGCAGCTCAATAGGCTAATCTTCCGCCTGCAGCACCAGCACACCGGGTTATAGGGTTCTAGTCCCAGTCGGGGTGCCGGATTCTGTCCCGGTTGCCCCTCTTCCAGGCCAGCTCTCTGCTGTGGCCCGGGAGTGCAAGGAGGATGGCCCAAGTGCTTGGGCCCTGCACACTCATGGGAGACCAGGAGAGGCACCTGGCTCCTGGCTTCAGATCAGCGTGGTGCGTCAGCTGCAGCGGCCATTGGAGGGTGAACCAACAGAAAAGGAACACCTTTCTCTCTGTCTCTCTCTCTCACAGCCTACTCTGCCTGGAAAAAAAAAAAAAAAAAGCAGTGATAGTAAAAATGGGTACCATCCTTCCACATCTCCCCTCCTCCTGATCCTGCCCCTCCCCCACTTCCCTATAATGAGTCAAATGAGTAAGAAAAAATAGCAGCAATTTATTAGCAGAAACATCTAGTATGGTTGGATGTCTGTGGAGGTTATCCAAAAGTGTTTGGTGTATGGTCTTTTTAAAGTTTGGTTCCAAGAATGTGTAATTTAAACTACTTAAAATTAAGAGTGTTGAATTCAAACTTCTTTTAAAGGAACGGATTTCCATTACTTTATGTACAAATAGTAAGGTGAGGTGACAGCTAATAGAACAGTATGATGCGAAGCAGTGGGTTTCAAACTCAGTTAAGCTTTAGGATCAGCTGGCAAGGCTTTTTAAAAAAAAATACAGATTCCTGGGTCTCACCAGATGGATTCTGTTGGAATCCTTAGCGGGTGGAGTCCAGGGTTTCTCTGATTGCTCAGTGTGAGAATGATACATTTTCCAGAATCAATAGGAATTGCTTCTAATCAAGCCATGAAAGGCTACCTGTTGAGAAAGGGGACTTGTAGTAACAGCTTGCATTCCAAGGTAGCTCATTGTGATATCTCAACTCCTGTGAATTGTTTTCAAAAAGAGGAACCTGGGCTCCTGTTATACAGTCAGGGGTATTGATGCATAAAGAAAAAAAGAAATATATCATGCTAATAATTACACAATTTGCATTGCACATGTCCTCCAAACTCTGTGACATCAGAATGGATACAGAAAGGATTCACCCATGTCCTACATCTAATAGAAGGCATCTACTTTTGAGATCTTTTAACTAACTTTTTAAATTGCTTTGTTATCAGTTATCAAGCAACTAAGAGGGATCTTAAAAAAAAGTTCATGAGAAACATATAGTATCTTTTTAAAAAAATTTATTTATTTATTTGTAAGAGTTCCAGAGGAGGGAGGAGAGAGAGGAGGAGAGGAGAGGAGAAGAGAGGAGAGGAGAGGAGAGGAGAGGAGAGGAGAGGAGAGGAGAGGAGAGGAGAGGAGAGGAGAGGAGAGGAGAGGAGATTCCATTTGTGGTTCACTCCTGTAATAGCCACATGGGCCAGGCTGGGCCAACCCAAAGCCAGGATCCAGGAGCTTCAGCTGGATATTCCACAAAGATGCAGTGGTCCAAGCACTTGGACCATATTCTGCTGCTTTCTCCAGGCCATTAGCAGAAAGCTGCATTGGAAGTGGGGCTGTCAGAACATGAACCAGTGCCTATTTGGGATGCCAGCATTGCAGGGAGCAGTTTTACCTGCTATACCACAGCACTTGCCCAATGAATTATCTTTTCTTTTTTTAAAAAATGATTTATTTATTTATTTGTAAGTCAGAATTACAGAGAGAGAGGGAGAGAGAGAAAGAGAGAGAGAAGAGAGATGTCTTTTACTCACTGGTTCACTCCCAAATGGATGCAATGGCTAGGGCTGGGCCAGGCTGAAGCCAGGAACAAGGAGATTTTTCCAGATCTCCCACATGGGTACAAGGGTCCATCCTCTGCTGCCTTTTCAGGCACATTAACAGGAAGCTGGATCAGCTGCTGCCCCTATGGGATTCCAGCATTGCAGATGGCAGCGTAACCACTGTGCCACCTTATCGGCCCATCTTTTAATTCCATTTTCCATGAACTTTGTGAAGTTTCCTTCTGTATTCAATGTACTGTAGTACATTTTTATTTTATGAGGTATGGCATGGAGTGGGATATCACAACAGCTTTTCTAGAAAAATACACATTCCATAAAGTGTTGTCTTTAGCTGAATGATCAGGAAGTTGCAATGTTGCGTGTATCAACTCAGAATTTGCTAACCATGGCAGGGGCCCTAGTTCCTGTCCTCTCTGCTCTTTACAGTCATTGTTAGAACTCACCTTATCCAGTTTTTCTTGTTTTGTCTACTCTCCTCAATACCCTTGAATCTGCTGGAAACACAACTTTTTTATCCCGTTATTTTTCTGCACAACAGGCTTGGCATACTCCCCATTTCCCATCAAGTCCAGTTCAAGATTCTCATCAGGTCTTTTCAAGGTTTTTCCAAACCTCTGGAGTCTTAATTCTCACTGAACTCTTCCAAGCCAATAGAGCAGCCGAGTTGATCTGCTTAAGTTTTCCTTTGCCTGTTTTACAGTCTAACTTTCACCTTGGCTAATAGATATAATTCCTAGTATTTACTGCTTCTCCTCTGAGTTCAATTTCTCATCATCCTTCAAGTGGTAGTAAAGAGTACCTCCTCAACAGTCGAGGAAAAGGGCTGTTCAAAGTCATTGCTTCTCAAAGTGTCAATTTCACTTCTATATATTACCTTTTAGGTGTTCTATTAGTTATCACAGTTCAAGGAGAATATATGGTGTTTGTCCTTTTAGGATGTCTTGTTTCACCAAGTGTGATGTTTTGCAGCTTCATCCATTTTGTTGCAAACGACCAGATTTCATGTTTTGTTTTGTTTTTAACTGCTGTGTAGTATTCCCTAGTGTTCTTATCCCATAGTTTATTATTTATTATTATTATTTTTTGACAGGCAGAGTGGAAAGAGAGACAGAGAGAAAGGTCGTCCTTTTCCATTGGTTCACCCCCCCAGTGGCCTCTGCGGCCGGCGGACTGGGTTGATCTGAAGCCAGGAGCCAGGTGCTTCTCCTGGTCTCCTTGTGGGTGCAGGGCCCAAGGACTTGGGCTATCCTCCACTGCACTCCCATGCCACAGAAGAGAGCTGGACTGGAAGAGAAGCAACCAGGACAGAATCCGGCACCCCGATCCGGAGTAGAACCCAGGGTCCCGGTGCTGCCGGCAGAGGGTTAGCCTATTGAGCCAAGGCACTGGCCTCCCACAGTTTCTTTATCCAGTCTTTAGTTGATTCCATATCTTAGCTATTGTGAATTGAGCTGCAATAAACTTGGGGATACAGATAACTCTTTCATATGCTGATTTCATTTCCCTTGGGTAAATTAGGAGGTAAATTCTCCCATGTGGGTGCAGGGCACAAGCACCTGGGCCATCCTCCACTGCCTTCCCGTTGCCCATTTCTTAACTGGGTTACTGTTGAGTTTCTTGATATCTTTATATATTCTGGTAATTAATCTTTTATCAGTTGCATAGTTTACAAACAATTGCTCCCATTCCATTGGTTACCTCTTCACTTTCCTGAGTGCTTGTTTTGCAGTACAGAAGCCTCTCAATTTGATGTAATCCCATTTGTGAATCTGGGCTTTCATTGGGCCTCTGGGGTCTTTTCCAGGAACTCTTTGCCTGTGCCAGTGTCTTGCAGTGTTTCCCCATTGTTCTCTAATAATTTGACGGTATTGGTTATAGAGTTAGGTCTTTAATTTATTGTGAGTGGATTTTTGTGTAAGGTAGGGATCTTGCTTCATACTTAGCATGTGAAGATACAGTCTTCCCAGCACCATTTGTTGAAGAGACTGTCCTTGCTCCAGGGATTGAGTTTAGCTCCTTTGTCAAAATTAAGTCGGCTTAGATGCATAGATTGATTTCTGGCTAAATTTTCTAAGCCAGTTTTTTTTTTCCCATACTATTTATTGAACTCTTTACTTAACATAGAGTTACTCATATGTGTATAAAGTTAATTGAAAATACATCTTAGTAAAAAAATAAGAATGGGAATAGGAGAGGGAGGAGGAAGAGGGGTGGGTCCAGTAAGAAGAAACACTATGATCCTAAGGTTATTATTATGAAATATATAATTATTATAAATATATAATTATCATTATGAACTATTATTATTAATTATTATAATCATCAATATTATAATGAATCAATTATAATTAATATTATAATTATATTATATATTATAATTAATATAATTATTATTATGAAATATTATTATTATGAAATATATAAGTTTGTATTCCTTAAATAAAAGGTTTCTGGGGAAAAAATAAGTGCTTAATTAGATCTGAGAAAAAAAGAGTACCCCCACTGCAGTCACCAAATGTTGTCTCCAGTGCTGTCCCCTTACCATCATTTTTACTAGTTTCTGCCCCCAGATGGACAGTCATCTCTTACTAAACTCTGAAAATATTTATTTCAATAGCAATGTACCACTTTCTGCCTCATACTGCACTTAAGGTTATGCATGGCTATTTCCTTAAAAAGCCTATAAGCACTTGGAGGGCTAAGCTAGAATCTTGCTTATCTTTATCTCTCCCATGATGTTTCATAATGCTTAAGTTCAGGCTTCACTGCTACATTCTACCAACAATTTTGTGATCTTGAGCAATTAATATAAGTATGCTCATAAATCAAAAACAAATTATAATTCATCAGTATTAGAGATATCTTAAATGAAATATTCCTGGAATTATACAAGAAGATTTGAAAATATAGACCAAAAACACAAATTTCTGCATAATCTCATAAAGATCATTTCTCATTATAAATTCCATAATTCATTTTCTGACTTATTTGGATCAACATAGAGTAGAGTGGCTGTACTCATTTTTGCTGTCACTGCCACATCAAATCTTAATGACATGTAAATTCCTCACCTTATGATTAGTGTAGGTTTCTTTTATTTTGCTTTTGGAAGGAATCATATAATCAATCATATATTCAATGAATATTTACTGAACACTTAGTAACTTGTTATTTCACTAAATGATGGGGTTCTGTATGTCTTTATCATTTAGTTAATGGGAGGGGGAATTGGACAAAAGCTGGTGCAGTTAAGGATGAGTTTCCCCATTTTAACTATTTTAGGGCAAATCCCCCCCCCCCATCTTATCAGTGGATCATGTCAGTTTTAGACCACTTACATTACAGTAAGAGTTAAAATAAACTCTCTCATGGGTAATGCTTCCTAAAAGTAAAATAAAAATGCCTATTTTTTTCATTTGGCCAGATAATGTAGGAGAGTGAGTGCAAAGTGCTTCCACTCAATCCTTCTAAAGATAAAACACTGGAAACATTTTGGTGGGTGTGAATCACTCAGACAAGCATTCTTCACTCAAAAATAGAAACTTGCCTTATTTGTTCCAGATGTTATACAGCTGCAGGGAAGCTAAAGCTAGTGGTCCTGTTTTAAATGCAACCAAACTCCCATTGCATTTGGAATTTCTTACCCAATAAACGCATGTTACTTGTTCTAAGACCTGCACAATTTTCTTTTTTCCACTGTTACCATTCACAAACAACTGCATTTCATGAGAACCACACTTCAGAATTAATGAGTTTACATCTGTGTTGTACAAAGGAAGCATCCTGTTTATCACTGTTTCCACCTTTTATTTATCTTGACCTCTTTAATTTTAAGCAAAAATTATTTCAAAGAGAGTCCTTTAAGGATAAAAAAACCAGAGAGTTGAGATGTATTGTTCTGACATTATTTTATAGTTCCTTAATTCATGGATTTATAAGTACATATCCATCATTGAAAGAACTGTAAGCAAAATTATTAAGAAAAATTGTGATTATAAAATATTCTTATGATTATATATTTGTAGTTACTAAGAATAGACCTCTGGTTTACTTCTGGATTCTCCTGTGATTTTGTAAGAGATGTTATATTGGGGCCAGTGTTTTGGTGAAGCATGTAAAGCCACTGCTGATGAAGCCAGCATCCCATATGGGTGCTGGCTGGTGTCCAGGCTGCTCCACTTGGGATCCAATTCCCTGCTAATGGCCTGGAAAAGCAGCCAAAGATGGTTGAAGTGTTTGAGCTCCTACTACCTATGTGTGAGACCCAGAAGAAGCTCCTGGCTCCTGGCTTTGGTCTGGCCCAACCCTGGCATCTGCAGCCATCTGGAGAGAGAACCAGCAGATGGAAGATCTCTGTCCCTCCCTCTCTCTTTGTAACTCTGACTCTCAAAGAAATAAATAAATCCTAAAAAAAGAAATGTTATATTAGCTACATGAAACAGAAATGGTCAAGGGTCAAAGAAGAGGGTAAGCTGAGAAATTATGAAGGAAATGTTCATGCTAGTTTGATACTTAATCCATGAAAATGAAGATACATTAGTGTTATTCCACTCATGTCTGCAGAATACTAGTTTTCTTGAGCTTATTGTTTGTTTGTTTTATGGGGCAAGGGTTTCCCAAATGGCAGTCATGGACAATCTGTAGCAGAATCACACTGGCTAAGTTATTAAAATATGTACTTTAGGAGCCAGTTGAGGCAGAGTCTCTGCAAATAAGGCCTGGTTCTGTAGGTAGACTCAAGAAATCAGAAAACAAAACAAGGCAAATAATCAAACAACAACAACAACATAAGCAATCCTCATCTTTCAGGCATGAACATTAAAACTCGGGGAGATGAAATGAATTTATTAAGGCCACGAAGCCAATTAATAGTAAATAAGACCTAAAACTTTCCATACTGATACTGAGACCATGATTTCTTTCCAGTAAATGTGTTGTTAATTTTTATCTTCAAAAAGATAATCTTAAAATAAAATTCCACACTAGTACAAATATCCAAACATTAACCTGTTCCTTACCTACTAATTCCTTACCTTTTTCAGTCATTAACTAAATCCTTGTTCTATTTCTAACACTTGGAAAATTTCTTCAAAATTATCATGAATAACAATCAAAATATTTCAGGAAAAAGAAGATGCTATATTTCATATATTTTTGAGTAAGTCTTGGGTATCACATGATTGATTATTTTGGAAGTGAGAGTTTTAGTTAAAATTATTTGAACAATGTTCAAGTAATGGTTTATATTCAATAGGGATTTCCCAAGGTCCATAAAAAGTAAAGCTCATGATACACTCTTAAAGTTTGTCATTCTTTAAAGCAGAGCCCTAAAATAGTAAAAATATGTCAGTCACAACTGATTCAAAGATTAGTTTCACACATATTAATGAACCTATTAATAATTTAAAATTTTTTACATAGATAGTTTAGCCTTCCAAAAGGGAAAAACTCTGTGAATGCTATTTATTAATATTTGTGTACTTCACTTCATGTGATCTCATTTTCTTTTTTTTTTATAATGCTTTTATTTAAAGAATATAAATTTCCAAAATACAGCTTATAGATTACAATGGCTTCCCCCCCCATAACTTCCCCCCCACCCGCAACCCTCCCCTTTCCCACTCCCTCTTCCCTTGCTTCACATCAAGATTCATTTTCAATTCTCTTTATATACAGAAGATCAGTTTACTATATATTAAGTAAAGATTTCAACAGTTTGCCCTCACATAGCAACACAAAGTGAAAAATACTGTTGGAGTACTAGTTATAGTATTAATTCACAATGTATAGCACATTAAGGACAGAGATCCTACATGATATATTTTTTTAAAAAATTGATTAATTTTCTAGGCAATTTCCAATTTAACACCAAGATATTTTTTCATTTTTAATTATCTATATACAGAAGACTGATTCAGTATATACTAAGTAAAGATTTCATCAGTTTGCACCCACACAGAAACACAAAGTGTAAAATACTGTTTCAGTGCTAGTTATAGCATTACTTCACATTGGACAACACATTAAGGACAGATCCCACATGAGACGTAAGTACACAGTGACTCCTGAAGTTGATTTAACAATTTGATACTCTTGTTTATGGCATCAGTAATCTCCCTAGGCTCTAGTCATGAGTTGCCAAGGCTATGGAAGCCTTTAGGGTTCGCTGACTTCAATCTTATTCCGACAGGGTCATAGTCAAAGTGGAGGTTCTCTCCTCCCTTCAGAGAAAGGTACCTCCTTCTTTGATGGCCCCATTCGTTCCACTGGGATCTCACTCACAGAGATCTTTCATTTAGGTCTTCTTTTTTTTTTCCAGAGTGTCTTGGCTTTCCATGCCTAGAATATTCTCATGGGTTCTTGAGCCAGATCCGAATGCCTTAAGGGCTGATTCTGAGGCCAGAGTGCTCTTTAGGACATCTGCCATTCTATGAGTCTGCTGTGTATCTCGCTTCCCATGTTGGATCATTCTCTCCCTTTTTGATTCTATCAGTTAGTATTAGCAGACACTAGTCTTGTTTGTGTGATCCCTTTGACTCTTAGACCTATCAGTGTGATCAATTGTGAACTGAAATTGATCACTTTGACTAGTGAGATGGCCTTGGTACATGCCACCTTGATGGGATTGCATTGGAATCCCCTGGTACGTTCTAAAAAGATTTAGCTATTTATTTAAAAGCTAGAGTTACAGAGAGAGGGAGTGAGGGGGGAGGGCTGTAGGTGGGCACACGCTCGCGAGAGAGAATATCTTCCACCTGCTGGTTTACTCCCCAAATGGCCACAACAGCCAGGGCTGGGCCAGGACGAAGCCAGGAGCTGCTTCTGCGTGTCCCACATGGGTGGCAGGGGCCCCAGCACCTGGGCCATGTTCTGCTGCTTTTCGCAGGTCATTAGCAGAGAGCTAGATCTGGCATGGAGCAACGGGGATGTGAACTGGAGCCCCTTTGGGATGCTGGTGCTGCAGGTGGCAGCCTAGCCTTGCTACATCATAACACCACATAAAATGATCACATTTTAACACCCATAGGAGACACTGGTAGAGAGCAGGTGTATTGATAAACTTCTCTAGTATTTGTCAATTCATAATAAATATGGCCCTACAGGTTTTCTAATGCAGTACTTTATTTCACTAATGAGGAATTTGAAACCAAAAGGAGTAGCCGTCTTTTGTAAGAGACAGTGTCATGTCAGAGTTGTTGGTTGTCTACCCAATCCTCTCTTCTTGCTGTTCGATAATCCTTGGTTTTAGCTAGACGCATGCCCACCTGCATAAAGATTTCACTTCCTAGTCTTCCATCTAGTTAGACATGGCCAATGAGTATGTTCTTGCAATAGAATTAGGTGAATATGTGGTAGCTTTTCAGAAACTTCTTTAAAAGGTGGCAAGGCTTGGCCTTTATACCCTCTAACCTTACTCCCCACGTTCTGTCTGAATGTGGCTGTTGTACCTGGACCTGAGGATATGAGACACTGGAGCCTAAAGGAATGGCACCCTTGCACTGCTGCTAAGTGCACACATCGGGGAGAAGGAAACTTCTTTTCAGCTTAAATCAGTCTTGGAACTTCTGATATTTGGAGCTGAATCTGATGACAGAATATCATCTGTTGCTTGCTACAGAATTCCATTCACTTATTCTTTGAACACATAGTTACTGAGCACTTTTTTGATGCAAGGAATTACAGTAAGTGGATGTGGAACAAAGATGGCTTTTTTCATTTCAGATCTCTAAAAACTGTGGAACAAGTCTTTAGGATTTGACTCCCGTTTTTCCTGTGGTCTGTCATTACCCCTGTCTCAAACACACCACAGAATTCCTATTGCTTTCACTATGAAAGAATACATGAATAACATGCTTAAAAGCTGAAAACAAAACACCTAAACCACCCCTGCACCCAATGACTTTAGGCAAAGTTTAAACTTTGATCTGCAGACATATGACAGAGTCATGGTATCAAGTCATGATGCAAATGCAATATTTGAAAAAATATTAGATGTAAATGTGTGTCCTTGAACAACTTTACAACATCACAGGATATGTCTGGAAAATACTTACATAAAACTCTTCTCCAGGATACCACTTAGAAGTGTACTAAATGCCATACTATTTTCATTGTTAGCCACAGAGAAGGATATTAGAATTCTGGGTACAAGTGTGAGGTGAGAGTCCCCCTTTCCTAAATGACTCATGTCCTTACTAAAAGCAGGTACACTGCCCACTGACCTGCTGACCTAATTCTGCTGCTAGTTAAGGGGGTGTGTTCCCATTTGTGAGTGACTTCTGTTTAAATTCCTCCTTAACTCTTCAGTATTAGTTTCTGATGATTTATTAAACTATGGGTTTTTTTAAGATGTCATATGTTCTAAATTTCAAAGGATTTTTCATTTATAAATTTACAATATTGCAGCCAGCATTGTGGCATAAAATGTTAAGCACCACCTGTGGTGCTTTGAGTCCCGGCTAGTAGCTGACCCAATTCCCTGTTAATGCACCTGGGAAGGCAGCAGAGGATGGTTCATGTGCTTGGACCCTTGCACCCACTTGCAAGATTTGGATGAAGTTCGTGGCTCCTGGCTTTGGCCTGGCCCAGCCTTGTCAGTTGTGGTCATTTGGGAAGTGAACTAGTGATGAATAATCTCTCTCCTCCTCCCTCCCTCCCCCTTCTCTCTGAAAATTTACCTTTTACATATACAAATCTTTAAAAAATTTACAAAATTAAGAATGTGAAATATTTAATACGTTTTTGAATAATGGTAGGAAAACAATAAAAGAAGCGATAAATATGTGGGAATGTAGAATTACCTTTGGGTCCACGTTGAGAATTTTTCTGTCTCTTTTGTATTTGAAAAGTAAGCCTTCTGGGTTATCAGTAATCACTTGATAGTTGGGACTTGAATTACAAACAGCAATATGACTGTCCCAGTTGTAAAAGCTATAAAAATAAACACTGGTTAGCATTTAAGATGCATAATGTATTAAATTGACAAATATATTTTGGAAAATACTTGGAGCAGTTTGATCTCAAAACAGTGGATAGCAACAGCTGTACAATCATATAGAATATGTCAGAGATCAAAATTCTTGCAGCAGAGATTGGAGTGGGTTATTATCAAACCATTTAGACACATATTTATGACAATTCTGCATGATTTCCTAGTCTGGACGCCCTACAGCTGAAGACCTATCCCGTACTATATGCTCAGGAAGTCAAGAAGAAAATTGATGCAATTTAAGGTCATTTGTTGGAGCACAGACTCCTCAGGGTATTAATAGGCTGCTCACTGGAAGGAGTGGGGGTAGGCCAAACCATCCCTTTTCATTCAAAACAATTTTAAATTGATTTCTTTCTTTCAGGCTCTATTTTTCAATAGTATATTTCCCAGGGAGTGGGTAAACAGTTTATGTTTGAGTGGTAATCTTAGACCAGTTGTGATGTGTCGTAGTCTATCACTACACCAATATGAAGCTGCTCTCATCAACAGACCAGAACTAGAAGGGCATCAACTAGCACAGTGAAGACCCTCCAGCTAATATTTCAACTCACTTCTGCATGTTCCAAAGTACCCTAATGCTCTTTTTGTTACTCAACACCATGGACTCACATTTTTATCACTTTTAAAAATTCTGTATGGAGATTTCTATTTATTCCATAAGTTTTTGCACTTATTCATCAAAATTTAGTGTTACTGTCACATATGCTGGAAGAATCCTCAATATATTTGATCCTTACATCTTATTCCTATAGACATATTTATGATTTTTACTTGCTTTTCTAAATTTTTAAAAATTTTTTATTTATTTGACAGAGTTAGACAGTGAGAGAGAGAGACAGAAAGATCTTCCTTCCATTGGTTCACCCCCCAAATAGCCGCTATGGCCAGCGCTGTGCTGATCAAAAGCCAGGAGCCAGGTGCTTCCTCCATCCTTTTGAAAGAATGGATTTTATTCACAAAAATCACTCTGATTTTATTATTGTTTTCTGAGGCATCAATATTAATCACTTTTGTCTTAATATCTATGCAAGGTAATATGTTTACTTTCAATTTGTTGAATACTCCTAAGTGACTGATTATACTGATCCAATGTTTGTTTCACCAGGAGGGGGGTATATTAATGAGTACTCCCCCCCCTTCTGTGGTGAAGACACAGAATGTCTACCCTGAGACATGCAGTAAGGAAAAGAGTTTCCCAACCATTCTGTCTGTATAGAAAGTCCTCTTGAAAAAGCAGGAGTGGACAGGTTATACTGCATTTGAGGCACCAGATGCAAAAACAGAAAAAAAGTAGTAATTAGCTGCTGCTGAGCTAGAATATTTAGAAAGGCAGCAACAGAATTTGGTGCAGATGAACGAAGACTCTGTGGAACATGGAGATTTCAGAAGATCTGGTAAAGTTGTAAAAGCTTTGTAAGTGGAAAAGTAGAATTAGCCCTCGGTCCACATTGAGAATTTTTCCGTTTCTTTGGTTCCTTTCTTTACAAAGCACCTTGCATCAACTTCCCTGCTATCCCAGTCTGGACCAGATGGAATCTGGGAAGGTCTTCTCATGTCAAGGAAAAGGTAAATGACAGGCTCCCACGGATCTGTATCAATACCATGGACATCTGAAGTCGTGCTGCTGGGTCATTCTAGAGTCCTCGTAGACTCTGATGGGGAGTCTTGGCAGGGAGAGGTAGTTCACACCACTGCACTGCTCCGAGGGAGAATTCAGTTCACATTGATCTCCTCCCACCCAGTCCACCCATGGTGCCATTCTAAGACCAAATACAAACGTGCCCAGCCTCTGCTGCCATGCATGTCTTGCCCTCCTGGGCGTTGGAGTGGGCCAACACCACCTCATCAGCAGAGACTGATAGTGGTGTGCGTAACTGCATGGAAATTAGTGCTTCTGCTGTTAGGAGAGCTGCACCGCACTGCCCAGATGGCTACAGTGACCCCATCCACATGGCGTCTGCAGACTCACAGATGCATGCTATGCCACACAGCTGCCATGTTTCCATTGACCCGGGAACGTCTCTGCAGCATGTGGTACTTTTGATGAAGCAATTTAGGTTGTTTGTCAAAACACATTCGTTTTCCTAAGCAGGGGTCAGAAATAGGTTTCATTTCACACACCAATTCAAATAATTATAGGTATTTAATAAAGGTAATAACAATCATTTAATAATTACCATGTGCTAGGTACTGTTGTGAACCTATTGATATATCAACGTTATTTAAGGTTATCACTGGCCCCATAGAAACGGGTATGAAATTACAAATTTCATATGTGCAGAGCCACTTGGATTCTGACTTTATAGAGTCTGACTCCAGAGCCCATTGTGTTACACACACATGATCTACTTTCTCCCAAATACCACTACCGGTTGTGACTTCCTGAAGCTGTGTAGCAGATAATGCTAGCAGCTCACTAGGGGATACAGTTTCAACTCATTTTTGGACAGATCATAAGACTGTAACTCATGTCTTCCTTACAGTATAGCCACAGAATAGAAATTTAGCAAATGTAATACAAGGAGAGGTAATATATATAATGCCACATCTAGCTTGGATCCTTCAAAAACTTTCACATTTTCCTCTCTATTCAGCCAGCTGGAATGGAAATGACAAGCTTGGAAACTATGTGTTGAACATATTTCAAGTTTTGTGAAACATAAGAACAAAAGAGTTGTACTCACTGAGAAGATAATGATTTGAGTAATTTACTCTGACATCTAGGTTGCTTGAAAAAGGAAGATAAAAATCACACATACAAGCTCTAGTGATGTGACATAAATGTAAATAATTGTTACAGCACTCTTTTTCAACTAATTCCTCCCTCATGTAATGTTTTGTGATGGTTTTTTTATTACACATAGTTTACAATTGATAGAATATGTTTCTAGACTTTATTTTCTATTCCATTCATATTTATAAAGTGTTAAACAGATTGATTTGAGACTTGTGAAATACTTAATATTTGGCATCAAAATTTATGTTATGAATCTCATTTTACAAAAAATAAAACTATCTAGTCATCTGCCAACTTTATTCTGATAAATTTTTTTGTGTGTTCTTTATATATATATATATATATAAAGCTTTTATTTAAAGAATATACATTTCCAAAGTACAGCTTATATTCTGATAAATTTTAATAAATTTTATAATATACCCTACCAATTTTAAAACTTTTGTTGTTGGGATACTTAACCTCTGAATTAATTCAATGCCTACCACAGAGAAAGTAGCTTATGATTTGAGTGAGTCAATTGGTTTAGAGGAAGTGGTTTTTTTCAGATTATTCTTAGATATTTTATAATATTTATTAATATTAATTAAATATTTATAATATTTTATTATGATAATTTTAATGATATGAACATTTATTTTATATATCGCTGTTCCAAGATACTTTGCCCATTGGTCCAACTATACTATATCTGACTCTGGTTTCCTAAGCATGCAATTATTAAATTAATAATAATAGTGGTATTACTAATAGCAATATTATAGTGCATTCATTTCCAAAAATAAGCCTCCTATGATTTAAATTTCTTCTTGAACTTATTAGTAAGCTATAAAGGATTAATAATTTAAGTTAAAATGGAAAGGACTAAGATGAAGAATAAATTAAAATATTGAATTTCACTGAGAATTTTCAAGTTTAACTTTTTTAATTCGATTGGTTTTTGGTGTTAAAATTTATAAAAGCTTATTTTTTTAAAATTTTTGACAGGCAGAGTGGACAGTGAGAGAGAGACAGAGAGAAAGGTCTTCCTTTGCCGTTGGTTCACCCTCCAATGGCCACCATGGCTGGTGCGCTGTGGCCGGCACACCACACTGATCCAATGGCAGGAGCCAGGTGCTTCTCCTGGTCTCCCATGCGGGTGCAGGGCCCAAGCACTTGGGCCATCCTCCACTGCACTCCCGGGCCACAGCAGAGAGCTGGCCTGGAAGAGGGGCAACTGGGACAGAATCTGGCGCCCCAACCGGGACTAGAATCCCGTGTGCCGGTGCCGCAAGGCAGAGGATTAGCCTGTTGAGCCACGGCGCTGGCCTAAAAGCTTATTTTTTACAGAAAAATTTCACTTTTCTTCCTAGCTTTATTGCTCAAGTGCTACTTTTTTTCCTAGACAGTCAATTTAAGTTGATTAATTTTTATAAAATTTGGTACAAGAGATAATAAAAATCTATCATTTTAGGCATTTAGAACCATATTTTTATCTATTTTGAATGGAAAGTTAATGAGTATAAACTATTAGATGCTAAAGAAGAAGGCGATGAAGAAATCAAGGATAATGCATAGGTTATTTTTTTTCCGCGAACCTTTCAAGTAAACAAACATTTAACTCGTACCCATTAATTTACACATAGATATTGTCATTATATCTCAATGAAATAAATGATGTTCTTGGAATATAATGGTCTAGCGCTGTTTCATAAACAGATCTACATATGTACATATCTATTATAAGTATATTCTAAATCATTTAGATGATCACCTTGCTACTGACCACACAGCTATATCATCTGCATGCTTGTATTTATCATTGTCTTGAGGACAAGTGAAACTGATTAAATTAGATTTTCCATTGATTATGATGTGGTAGTACTGGACAGCTTTATCTCCCTTTCTGAAGCAGGTTACAGCCTTATCCTCTCTGGTTAAGCCTCATATGTAAAAAGAACTTTTATATTTAAAATTAAATTCTAGACTTCTAAAATCTAAATTTCAGACTCCCTTTTATGCTATAGCATAGTGTCAAACCAAAGAAAAGGGAATTGAAAACAATGAATAGAAGGGAAGAGATTAAAAAAAATGAGAAAGAGCCCCTATTTAGTATCAAATGATGGAAGCCAGATATTAAAATATTAAAGTTCCATACAGATAAGGTAAGATAGCAGGTACCACAGAGGGCTGCAGGCAGGGTCTGTAAAGACTTGCAAGCTTAAGGTAAGTCTTGGTAAATCATATGTCACGCTGATAAGAGAATGAAAGGGCATATGAGCTGAGGAAAACCACATGAAATGGTATGCATGAATAAAATTTCATAGCATGTTCAAGACATTGTGAGTTGTACAGTGTAATTGGATCAAGGAAGGCACTGGAGGTTAGAGAAATTGATGCTAGAAGGCAACAGGTCATATTAGACTTTAAATAAAATGGAAAAGTGTCTGGACTTATTCCTAGAATATATGATAACATTAAAATGCTTTTTAGCAATGGGATAGTTTGACAAAAATGTATGTTTTAGAAATATAAATTTGGAAGCGATTTGGATATTTATTTTGGAAAGCAGAGGAGAGAAGGGGTGGGGGAGAGAGAGAGAGAGAGAGAGAGAGAGAGAGAGAGAGAGACTTTCAGTAGCATAAGCAATTCTGAAGTGTACTTACAGATAAAAATGAGGGACTGCATTTGAGAAGATATTAACCAATAGAATAGATGAACTTAATGGTCAGGGATGAGACCAGAATATACTATTACTCTCATATTTCTGGCTTGCATTTTGGAGTAGATGGAACTATTTACTATGTTATAAAACACAAGCAAAGGAATAGATTGCAGAATGTGTGGAGTAGTTCTGCTTTGGACATGTTGAAATTCTTGTGAAAGAAGAAAACTGAAAGGATTGTGGTTTGTATTGATGAATTTCTTATTTTGAAAACTCCCTCTTATTCCATGTCTGCCACATGGAAGACAATGAATTCATATTAACTGAATAAATAGTGAATTCAATTCTGAAGCTTTAAAGGCGCTTCCAAGGATAAATGATAGACATGGAAGTATCAGGGTACCCGTTGAAAGGGGACTGCTGTGACCAAAGAACGTGCAAACAAGGATGAAATTTGGGAACATCAACAAGGAAGTAAGAGAAATCAGCAAAGAAGAGTATTACCAAATGATTTTTGTCATTTATTCTATAGATATGGTATCTCACATTTTTGATTTGTGCATGTTGAACCATCTGTGTATCCCTAGGATAAATTTTCCTTTAAATGTGCTGTTGGATTCAATTTGCTCATATTTTGTTGAGGATTTCTGCTTCTGTTTATCAAGCATCATGTATTAAGCGTTCTTTTTTTGTTGTTGCTGCATTCACTTCTTGTTTTGCTATCAAGGTAACGTTGGCTTCAGAATGCATTTGGAAGAATTCTTTTCATTTTTTTTTGAATAATTTAAGAAGAATTGGTTTTAATTTTTCTTTAAAGGTTGACAGAATTCATCGCTGAATCAATCTAATCAAGGGCTTTCCACCACCGGCAAAAATTTTAAAACTGATTTAATCTTGTTACCAATTAGTGGTCTATTTAGATATGTTGTTTTCTTATGAATCAATTGGGTAAGGTGTATGTGCCCTAAATTTGGCAATTTCATCTGGGTAATAGATTTTTTTTATTTTTCTATTTTTTTTTTTTTTTGACAGGCAGAGTGGACAGTGAGATAGAGACAGAGAGAAAAGTCTTCCTTTTGCCGTTGGTTCACCCTCCAATGGCCGCCGCGGTCGGGCTACAGCAGAGAGCTGGCCTGGAAGAGGGGCAACTGGGACAGAATCCAGCACCCCGACCGGGACTAGAACCTGGTGTGCCGGCACCACAAGGCAGAGGATTAGCCTATTGAGCTGTGGCGCCAGCCTGGGTAATAGATTTTATTGGCAAATAATTGTCATAATACTCTCTGAAGATCTTTTGTATTTCTGTGGTGTCAGTGTTAATGGTTACATTTTCATCTCCATGTATTTCAACTTTCCTGTTTTCCCGTTGGTTAGTCTAGCTAATGGTTTATCAATTTTGTTTATTTTTTCAGAGAACAGCTCTAGAACAGCTCTTCATTTCATTGATATTTTACAATTTCACTTGGTTTTCATGTTCTTTATGCTCTGAGTTTTATTATTTTTTTCTTTCTATATATGTTGCATCTGATTTATTGTTGTTTCTAGTTCTTTGAGGTGCGGTTATAAGTTCCTTCTTTGACAGTTTTCCTTTTTTTTCTTCTTCTTCTTTTTTTTTTTTTAACAGGCAAGTTAGACAGTGAGAGAGACAGAGAGGAAGGTCTTCCTTCTGTTTGTTCACCCCTCAAAGGGAATCTAGGCTGGCATTCTGCAATCCGAAGCCAGGAGTCAGGTGCCTCCTCCTGGTCTCCCATGCAGGTGCAGGGCCCAAGCACTTGGGCCATCCTCCACTGCACTCCCAGGCTACAGCAGAGAGCTGGACTGGAAGAGTAGCAACTGAGACTAAAACCCAGCACCCATATGGGATGCCGGTGCCACAGGCGGAGGATTAACCAAGTGAGCAACGGCACCGGCCCCAGTTTTCCGTTTTTCTTTTCATGCAGGCATTGATTGCTGTAAACTTCCCTCTTAGTACTGTTTTTTTTGTTGTTGTTGTTTTGTTTTGTTTTGTTTTTGTATTCCATAGGATTTGGTGTATTATGTTTACATTTTCATTCAAGAAACATGAGGGCAGTGCTCTGGTGTAGCAGGTAAAGCATCCCATACGGGCACCCATTCGAGTCCCAGCTGCTCTGCTGCTGATCCAGCTCTCTTCTACGGCCTAGGAAAGCAGTAGAAGATGGCCCAAGTCTTTGGGTCCCTGTACTCATGTGGGAAACCTGGAAGAAGTTCCATGCTCCTGGCTGTAGATCGGCCCAGCTCTGGCCGTTGCTACCATTTGGGGAGTGAACTAGTGGATGGAAGACCTCTCTCTCTTTCTTTCTATGTCTCTGCCTATCTGTAATTTTTCCTTTCAAATAAATAATCTTTTAAAAATACATATTTAGTGTTTTCCTTGAATTCTTAGTTGATCCATTAATTGATCATGAGAAAGTGGTTTACCATCTACATTTGTTTACAAAGTTTTTCTTGTTTATTTCTAATTTATTACACTATGGTCAGAAAAGATAATCAGTATGATTTCTGTTCTTTTGAATTTGTTGAGATGTTTGGTTACCTACCATATGATTTATCCTGGAAAATGTTCCTCGTGTTGTTGGGAAGAATGTGCACTCTGAAGCTGTTGGATGGAAAGTCATGTAGACGTCCAATGGTTCTAACTGATCTAGGGAGCAGCAATTTACCTTTGCTGATTCTTATTTATTTTCTGTGTAGATGATCTTCCCATTTTTGAAAGCAGGGTGTTACAGTCGCTGTTAATATGTTGGAGTTTATCTTTCTCTCTATGTTCATTATATATTTGCTTTATATTGGCTCCAACATTCAGTGCATTCATAGTTATAAGAGTTATTTTCTCTTGCTGGATTGAATATTTTATTATAGAATGCCCCCCTTGGTCTTTTTACTGTTTTTGATTTAAAGTCTATTTTATCAGATAGCATATGGCTACTTCTGTGTGGTTTTTTTTTTTTTTTTTTTTTTGGCTTCCATCCTCTCATTTTCAGGCTGTGTTTGCTTAGACATGAAGTGAAATTCTTAATATTCATACAGCTGGGTCCTGTTTTTAATCCAGTATTTTTTGTGAAAATGTAATCCATTGACATGTAAGGTAATTATTGACAGGTAAATATTACTCTCCAGGGCTGGAGCTATGGTGTAGGAAGTAAAATCTACTACTGCCTGTGACATCAGCATCCCAAATGGGTGCCAGTTTGAGTCCCAGTGTTCCATGTCTAACACAGCTCCCTGACAATTCACTGGGAACGCAGTGGACGATGGCCTAAGTGTCGGGCCCCTGCCAGCATGTGGCAGACACAGCTGAAGCTACCAGCTTTGGTCTGGGCCACTGTGGCCTTCTATGGAGTGAACCAAAACCCACGATGGAAGATCTTTCTGTCTCTCTCTTTATCTCCCCCTCCATCTCTCACTTTCTCATTCCCCTTTCCTCTCTTTCTATAACTCTGAGTTTCAAATAAATAAATCTTAAACATCATATTACTCCCACTTTGGTATTTGTTTTATATTTTTATTGTAGTTCCTTTCTTTCTTTGTTCCTAAATTATAACCCTCATTTGTGGTTAAATGATTTTTCTCTAGTGGTGTACTTTGATCCCTTGCTTATTATTTTTGGTTAGGCTATGTATAGATTTTGCTCAGTGGTTACCTTGAGGCTCATTTTTTTTTTTTTTTTTTTGGCTACAACAGGCCATCTTGGAATGATAACAGCTTAACATTGATTACAAAGATAGCAAAAGAGGCAAAAAACAAACAAACAAAAAAAACAAAAACAAAGATATAAGACTTCCTAAACTAAAGATATAAGACTTCCTAACAAGGTACTTTATATTTGTGTTCCATTCCTTCCCATACGTTGACATTTTAATTTTACATTTGACCTCTTTTCATCTTGTCCATCACAGTAGAGACATAAACGATTTATATACAATTTTTTAAAAGATCTATTTATTTATTTGAAAGACAGAGTTTCACAGAGAGAGAAGGAGAGGCAGAGAGAGAGAGAGAAAATCTTCCATCCTCTGGCTCACTCCTCAGTTGGCTGCAATGGCTGGAGCTGCACTGATCCGAAGCCAGGAGCCAGGAGCTTCTTTCGGGTCTCCCATGTGGGTGCAGGGGCCCAAGGACTTGAGCCATTTTCTACTGCTTTCCCAGACCATAGCAGAGAGCTGGATTGGAAGTGGAGCAGCCGGGATGCGAACCAGTGCCCATATGGGATTGCTGGCGCTTCAGGCCAGGATGTTAACCCACTGTGCCACAGCACCGGCCTCCTATATACAATTTTTACAACACTAAATCATTCTTAATTTGTGGGCATACTCTTACCAGTGAGTTTTCTATCTTTTGTTATTTTGTTCATGTAAGTACCTCTTTCAGTTTGAAGAACTCCCTTTACCATTTCCTGAAACAGATCTGATGGTGATAAATTCTTTCAGCTTTTGTTTGTCTTGGAACGTCTTTACATTTCCCTGGTACTGAGGGACGGCTTTCCTGAACACAGTACTCTGGGCTGTGAAGTGTCTTCCTTCAGTGCTGCACAAGTTGCATTCCACTCCTTCCTGGCCTGCAAGGCTTCTGTCAAGAACTCTGCAGGAAGGGGATCTGGGAGCACTTACATGTGACTTGCTTCTTTTTTTTTTTTTTTCTTCTGGCAGCTTTGAGAATCTTCTCTTTATCTTTAATCTTGGAGCATTTGATTATAATATAACTTGGGGTAGAGTTGGTTGGGTTTAATTAGGACTGGTGACCTTTGACCTTCCTGTACCTAGGAGGTTATATCTTTTCCCGCATTTGGGAAGTTTTCCTCTTATTTCTGTAAGTGTGTTTTCTACTTCTTCGGCATCTTCAAGTCCCTCTTTAATCCCAGTTAAGTGAAATATTTTCTCTCTTCATCATATCCCATGCTTCCCATGTGTCTCCATTTCTTCTCATTCTTTTTCCTTTTGTATTCCAACTGTGTGGTTTCAAACAGCCTCTCTTTGACCTCAATGATTCGTTCTTCTGTTTTCATCTATTCTTCTTCTGATGACGTCTGTAACATTTAAAATTTAACTCAGTGTATTTTTACATTAAAGGATTTCTGCTTGATTCTGTTTAATTACTTCCATCTCTGTCAAATCTGAAAGAATATTTAATCATTTCTCTGTGTCTCTTCAGTTTCATTGAGTTTCCTTAAAATGGCAATTTAGAAATCTTCATCCAAGCATTTGGATATTTCAGTTCCTAGACTGTTGGTTTCTGGCATCTAATTTTGCTCTTAGGTGAGGTTCTTATTTCCAGGAAATTTCTGATGTCTGTTTGAGTACGGTGTTATCTGCACATCAAAGGGCCAGTTTTAGTATTCTGGCATTATTTGTGGTTGTCCTTCTAGAAATTCTAAGCATTCTGTTCTGCTGAGTTGTGCTATGGTCTAATGCTTAATTGTACTCCTTACCCTATCTTGCAGCTATCAACCATTGATGATACTACTCTGGTTGTAAGATTGCTCAACCAGGACCACAGAATTTCACTGGGCACTGAATCCAGTCCAGAGATTCTGTTTGCAGGCATTGACCTGGACAAGGACTAGTAGAGTCTATTCCATGCTAGGTTTTTAAAGTTTGGCATTAAGTTCTGAAACAGTTCTATGATTCTTTGTTTGTCTGTCCAAGGTTGTAGAAGGAATGAAAGAAGTAGCTCTTCACTACTCAGGCGGGTACCAGATGGGTCATACCTGGGTCTCACAGTGACCAGACTCATAGTAGGCCCATAAGAGGCTAGTGGTGCTACACACTGAAACAGGTTTGTCTCATCAGAGCATAGGTCTCCATCTGATATTGGGGCAAGCCCACAGACTCCACCCACAGGCACTGGCTTGGCTTCTGTAGCCCTTGTGAAGGTGACTTTGATTGTGGATACCTGTTCAAATTGATGCCTTTGCAAGGTGGTGGTCACCAGAGCTTCTTAGTTGTGATCTTTGCTCCTTCTCCACATGTCTG
The DNA here is from genome assembly GCA_949820135.1 of Sylvilagus floridanus. Classification (NCBI taxonomy): domain Eukaryota; kingdom Metazoa; phylum Chordata; class Mammalia; order Lagomorpha; family Leporidae; genus Sylvilagus; species Sylvilagus floridanus. The sequence goes on from OX463238.1 coordinate 91,242,764, forward strand.
AAGCACAGGAATTTGTTATATGTCTTTAGTCATCTTTCTTTATCAGTCATTACACTGCTCATGTCTCTTATTTCTTTATTAGCCTCTGCACACTTTGAAAATGGCCTCACCATTTAATTACGAAAATTAAAGCCTTTAAATGGAAAGATTATCATATTTTGAGTTGGATATTTACTACTTTGGTTTCCTGGGATAGAACTCCTGAAACACTTGGAATCTGCAAAGTGGTAGTATCTTTTTCTAAACTAATGCATTGAATTTATTGCTAATAGTCCCTAGATAGCTGCAGGATGGGTACTTGCCACAGGAAATACTAAGGGAGGATTATAAAGTTGGGACTTTGAACCCTTCTTTCAACCTTTGGGGAAGGGATAGGAAATGATTAAGTTGATCACCAATGGCCAAAGATTTAAGCAACCATGAATGTGTAATGAAGCCTACATTAAAAAACAACAGAGTGTCATGAGTATATAGCAGGAGAAACTGAGTCAGAATTGATTTATCTTTTATATTAATAGACCAGCCTATCATTAGAAAATTCACTTATATTGTCAATAAACCCTACTTCTTTCCATTAAACTCAGAGGTATAGTCTCCTATGTCTTTCCAAGATAACAATTTCCTCTAATGTGTTTCAAATTTCATTTCTTAATGTCTCTATTTTAAATAATTTTCCAAATTTTCTCTTATATAAACACTCACGCCAGTATAACAACTAACACACTTGTATGGGTAATGATCCCAAATAAATGAAGAGTTAAGGCAGAAAGGAGGAAACAAATAAACAAAGGATGTAATAAAGACAGAAATCGAGAAAGAGGGGAGGAAAGAAGGAAAAAGGAGAAACAGGAATAATAAGAAAGGGAAAGAGAAGAGAACAAATATTTTAAAGTTTCCCAAACCCAGATTCTCTCCGGGCTGTCACAATTCCTCCTGATACATTGCCATTAATCACATATTCCCTATGTCAACTTACTCCACCCTCTGTTCTATCTCAGCTCCTAAATCTGAGTTCATGATCCACATCACCTGCTCAGTTCTTCTTACCACAAAGGATCCTCAACTCCTCAATGTATCAAAAATTTTTCTTTCTCACCCTCCAAATTTATTTTCCCTGTAGTAATAAAAAAGTGACATACAATGCTTAGAATCATGAATCATGCATGCCTATCTCCACCACTACTCTTTATTATCCAACTGATTATACTACTAATATTTTCAGTTATTACAGAATTAAAGAAGTGCCAAGATAAAGTATTTAAAAAGAAATTAAGAGAATTGTTCTGGAGCATTTATCTGGGACTTAGAAAATTGAACCATAAAAAATAGCTTCAATTTTATTTTATCTAAAGTTCATAGGTTGAATTCTATGTTGTCAAGTTTCTTTTCCATGTTATTATTTTATGATTATAAACTATTTCTTTGGTGTTGGGCAAGTGCTATAGCAGTTAAGTTGCTTGGTGTTATGGTTGCTAACCAGGAGTGCCTGATTTGAGTCTACTTCTGATCCAGATACCTGCTAATGCACACCTGGGAGGCAGCAGGTGATGACTCAAAGAGTTGGGTCCCTGCCAACCACTGGGTAACCCAAATAGAGTTCCAGGTTCCTGGCTTTGGACTGGCCCAGTCCTGGTTATTGTGTGCACTTGCAGAATGAACTAGAAGATGGAAGATCTCTTTCTGTCTCTGTTTTTCAAATAAAATGAAGATAAATAAACATAAATATTTTAAATGTCTTCTTTGTTTCAGTGAGTTCTTATACTTGTTTGATTTATGCCTCAATGGTCACATTTTTAAAATATTTGTAAAAAATAGTACTATATGTATACAGTTACCAAGTTCATGGATAATGCAATTAAAAATTAATGTGTGCTTTCACAAAACATTTTGAAAAGTCATTGTATAATACATATACAAGAAGCAATGAGGCAATTTAAGTAAAATAATTTCTGAAAAGAAAGAAAAATTTAAGATTTCTGAAATGAAAGAAAAAATTCCTACTTGCTTCCTATGAAAACTCACCTGGAAATGGGATTTTAGTGAACTGTGAAAATCTACTTATACCTAACTTCTTTTTATGTTTAAAGATTTATTTATTTGAGAGGCAGAGTTCCAGACAGAGAGATGGAGAGACAAAGAGAGAGGTCTTCCATCCACTAGTTTACTCTCAGAATGGCTGCAAAGGCCAGAGCCAGGGGCTTCTTCTGGGTCACCTAAGTAGGTACAGGGGCTCAAGCACTTGGGCCATCTTCTGCTGCTTTCCCTGGCCATTAACAGGGAGCTGGATTGGAAGTGGAGCATCCGGGGCTAAAACCACTGCCCATATGGGATGCTGCAGATGGAGGCTTAACCTACTATGCCATGGTGCCGGCCCCTATACACAACTTCTGTAAATAAATTGGTTTAATAAAGTAAGTATAAAATCTATTAAGCAAGTGATAAGAGGATCTCATGTATATTCTTGGAAAAAAATACCTGTTGTCTATTTTACTTGATAACTACTGATACCAGTGAAGATATCAGATGTCAGAGGATAGCAAAACTTTCAGTCACCACAGGGAGTAGGTTTCAAATGCTGTTTCCACAGTGCCTTTCTTGACCTAATTTGCTGTCTTTCTTCAAATGGTATAGAACAGCCATCTTTATGGAATTTATAAAAGCACAAAATGGAGAACACTATCAAATATTTTTAATGTATCAAAAATAAACATAAAGGCAAACTAAGTTTCTAAAGGTAAATATAGAAGAAAAATAATGATTTAACAACACCAGCCTCCAGTAAGTAAGTAGTGAGTAAAATGTAGCTGCTACCACACAAACTTAAGATTTGACACCATAGGAGAACACATCTCTGAAGTTAAATGTCATTTTCTGAGAGTTTTCCCTATTAATATAACCTAGAATTTATGATTATTAGGAAGTAGACTTTGTTTCAATGTCTATTAATAATGCAATCATTTTGGGTTTTTATGTAGTCGAACTAGCTGGGTTGACCAGGAACAATCTTTCTTGAATCCAGAGAGTAAATAATGGTGAATGGGGCTAATCCTTTAAATGGAAAAAGAGAGAGAGAGAGAAAGAAAGGACAAATGAATGAATGAACTTCAAGGAACATGAGGTAGAACATGAGTAATCAGTGAAAGATAACACCACCAGAGGAAGAAACAAATTTCAATTCACTGACAACAAAGAAACGGATATTTTTTTAAAACTTTTATTTAATGAATATAAATTGCCAAAGTACAGCTTAGGGATTACAATGGCTCCCCCCCACACACACTTAACTTCCCTCCCACCCACAACCTTCCCCTTTCAATCCCTCTCCCCTTCCATTCACATCAAGATTCATTTTTAATTCTCTTTATATACAGAAGAACAGTTTAGTATATTTAAGTAAAGATTTCAACAGTTTGCCCTCACATAGAAACACCAAGTGAAAAATACTGTTGGAGTACTAGTTATACCATTAAATCACAATGTACAGCACATTAAGGACAGAGATCCTACATGATTTTTTTTTAAATTGATTAATTTTCTATGCAATTTCTAATTTAACACCAAGTTTTTTGTTTCATTTTCAATTGTATTTAAATACAGAAGATCTATTTAGTATATACTAAGTAAAGATTTCATCAGTTTGCACCCACACAGAAACACAAAGTGTAAAAATACTGTTTCAGTACTAGTTATAGCATTACTTCACATTGGACAACACATTAAGGACAGATCCCACATGAGGAGTAAGCACACAGTGACTCTTGTTGTTGACTTAACAATTTGACACTCTTGTTTATGGCGTCAGTAATCTCCCTAGGGTCTAGTCATGAATTGCCAAGGCTATGGAAGCCTTTAGGGTTTGCCGACTTGGATCTTATTCCGACAGGTTCATAGTCAAATTGGAAGTTCTCTCCTCCCTTCAGAGAAAGGTACCTCCTTCTTTGATGGCCCATTCTTTCCACTGGGTTCTCACTCGCAGAAATCTTTCATTTAGGTCTTTTTTTTTTTGTTTGTTTTGGCCACAGTGTCTTGGCTTTCCATGCCTAAAATACTCTCATGGGCTCTTGAGCCAGATCCGAATGCCTTAAGGGCTGATTCTGAGGCCAGAGTGCTATTTAGGACATCTGCCATTCTATGAGTCTGCTGTGTATCCCACTTCCCATGTTGGATCGTTCTCTCCCTTTTTGATTCTATCAGTTAGTATTTGCAGACACTAGTCTTGTTTGTGTGATCCCTTTGACTCTTAGACCTATCAGTGTGATCAATTGTGAACTGAAGATGATCACTTGGACTAGTGAGATGGCATTGGTACATGCAATCTTGATGGGATTGCATTGGAATCCCCTGGCACAAAAGAAACAGATAGTTACATATTACCTTGAAAATAATTAAAATAATCATCCTAAAGAAGCCAAGTGAGCTATAAAAGAATACAGATTACAACTAACTGAAATGAGAAAACAATAAATGAACAAAATAATAAATCCAACAAAGAAAGTTTTAAAAAAAGAACCAAACAAACAGAAACGCTGGAGCTGAACATTACAGTGACTAATTGGGAAAGTCAACAGCGAGCTGTAACAACTGTCTTAAAGAAACGGAAGAATCAAAGAACTCAAAGACAGATCATTTGAAATTACCCAGAGGATAAAAAGGAAAAATGAAAAGAGAACAAAAAATATTGTGATTTATGGGATGCTGTTAAATGAAACAGCAAACATATTATGGGATTTCCTAAGTCACAGAGGAAAATAAAGTAGCAGAAAGCTTATTTAAAAAAATAGTAAAGTGGCCGGCGCTGTGGCTCAACAGGCTAATCCTCCGCCTTGCGGTGCCGGCGCACCGGGTTCTAGTCCCGGTTGGGGCGCCGGATTCTGTCCCGGTTGCCCCTCTTCCAGGCCAGCCCTCTGCTGTGGCCCGGGAGTGCAGTGGAGGATGGCCCAGGTGCTTGGGCCCTGCACCCCATGGGAGACCAGGAAAAAGCACCTAGCACCTGGCTCCTGCCATCGGATGAGCGTGGTGCGCTGGCCGCAGTGCGCCGTCCACGGCGGCCATTGGAGGGTGAACCAACGGCAAAAGGAAGACCTTTCTCTCTGTCTCTCTCTCTCACTGTCCACTCTGCCTGTCAAAAAAAAAAATAGTAAAGTAAAACTTCTGAAATATAAAGAAGAAAATGAGCATCCAGATCCATGATACCCAAATGGCAAATGGACAGATATGAGTGATATTCACTGACACATATTATAATCAAATTGTGAAACATGAAGGAAAAAATATAACATTGTTAAGATCAAGAAAAAAAAATGATTCATCACATACAAAGGGAATCCCCACTACAATAAAACTATACATGGCTTTTTCAGTAGAGTCTTTATAGGCTGGAGAGAGTGGCACAATAAATTTCAAGTGCTGAAAAGAGACAAATCACCATGACAATGAAAAATACTGGGCATAGCTGGTCATCAGAAATCAATGAGAGAGACTTTCCTAACAGGCAATTATAACATGAACAAAGACCTGCATAGAAATTTCTTAGAGGAAGATATTCAAGTGGAAAGGATGTTTATGGAAAAGTAATCAACCTTCCTTGATTATCAGGGAAATGCAAATCAAAACCACTAGGTATAGGTGTTTGGCCTAGGGATTACCACATCATTTGGGACACTTGGGACATCATTTGGGAGGGGAGGAAAGAGAACAGAAGAAAAAGAGAAAGGAAGGAAGGAAGGAAGGAAAAAAGGAAGGAAGGAAGGAAGGAAGGAAGGAAGGAAGGAAGGAAGGAAGGAAGGAAGGAAGGAAGGAAAAGACGAAAAGAGGAAAAGAAACAAGAAAAAGAATGAAAAGGCAGTCAGGCAGAAAGAAGAAGGGGAAGAAGGAGAGAAAAAGAAAAGAAAGGAAGGAAGGAAGAACATAGTAACTGTGTGATGTGATGGATATATTAATCAGCTTGATAGTGGTAGTTATTTCACAAGGTACACGTGTATTTCCCAGTTGTACACCTTACAGATACATAATTTGTTAAAAAGGAAAGTCAGGAGACTTTTGTTAATCATAGTAACATTTAAATGTTAAATGTTTTGTCTTCTTTATCTCCGCATAGCAGAGAGCCTGTAAAACAGGTGGAAGTCATAGTTTTATTGTGCAAACAAAATATCTTTTGAGAAAGAAAGGGGCTCCTACTAATAATTGTGCTACAACAACAAGAATAAGCCTGGTCCATCCCAGATAAAGTGAGATGTGTGGTCTCCACTCCTAGAAACCATTTCACACTAATGGTTTAGAGTTGAATTGTCAATGTTTGTATAAAATGCTTCCAAAGTGTTGCTACAGATTTGTGAAAAATATGATAGAGATGCTTAAACAATGCTGAAACATTTTCTTATGGGTGATCTTTTATTTTATTTTATTGCTGTGTAAAATTATATTACATGGAATTGTATTTGAGGTACAGAAATGTGAAATTCAATCTAGAAAAATAAATATTCTTGTGCTTTTTTCATTTTTCAAATAATATGAAAGTAGTAAAAATTCTATAATAAACTAATTTTCTGACATATAAAGTTTCATGTAAAATATGTTTGATCAGTTATTTTTGTTGGTAGGAATATGAAATCTAAAGCTTAGTGTTTTTATGTTAGTTAACTTGGCTCCAGTTCATGGTGATAGATTGCATCTCTAATTTCAATCAGCTCTTTAATAATACGTATTCTAGTTGGGAAAATAAAGACAACTATTGAAAAAGCCACTGTAACTATTATAAAATTAAGAATATTAAAAGTCACTAAGAGGGATCATTTAGCTCAATTCAATACAATTTTGACATCTATCCTGTGCGAGAAATGGTCTGGATACACAACGAAGAAATGAAATACCTCTCAATTTTAAGAAATACTGTCAATGGCAAGTCAGACATTTGAAAGAAGATAATACAATGGGAAAAAGTTGTAGAAATTTGTGCCTGGTATTTTTAGACCATGGGAGTCAAAACAGAATATATGTCTTGGGGAAATATATATTTCCTCTTTTTTTTTTTTTCCTTTCTGGTTTGGTAAAAAGCAGGAGGGCCTAGAATTTTAGGTAGAAAGGATCATAAAATTCAGTTTGGTAAGAACTGAAAAGTGTATATACATCAGAGGTGATCACTATGCGAGATCTCTAGCAGCACACTGGGAGATGAGCCATAAAGTTAAATGCTGTGCATTAAGAACGAAAGGTGAAATGTTAATCATCTCCTACCAAAGTGTTTTCCTGGGTGTCCCAGTGGATTCAGAATGAAGGCAGCAAAGAAAACCGGTGGGACTAGATGTCTGATAACCTTTTTTAAAAAGATTTATTTTATTTATTTGAAACACAGAGTTACAGAGAGAGGTAGACACACAGAGAGAAGTCTTCCATCCGCTGGTTCACTCCCCAGTTGGTCGCAGCAGCCAGAACTGCACCGATCTGAAGCCAGGAGCCAGGAGCTTCTTCCAGGTCTTCAACATGGGTGCAGGAGCCCAAGGACTTGGGCCATTCTGTATTGCTTTCCCAGGCCACAGCAGAGAGCTGGATGGGAAGAGGAGCAGCCTGGACTAGAACTGGCACCCATATGGGATGATGGTGCTTCAGACCAGGGCTTTAACCCCCTGTGTCACAGTGCCAGCCCCAGGATGTCTGATAACTTTTAGAAATGTTCTTTAATTTGAAAGGTGTGCATGTGCACACACACACACACACACACACACGGAGAGAGAGAGAGAGAGAGAGAGAGAGAGAGAGAGAGAGAGATGTTCTATATTCTGGTTCTTTCCTTAAATGGCCTCAATAGTCAATAGCGCTGCCTATTGTAGGATGAAGCCAGGATGAAGGTATATGCCTGAAACTCCAGGATGAAGCCAGCAGCTTGCAACTCCATCAGTCTGCCATGTGGGTGACTCAGACCCCAGTACTTTAGTTACCACCTGCTGCTTCTTAGAGTGTGCATTATCAGCACACTGGAATTGGAAGTGAGCTGGGATTTGAACCAAGGTTCTCTGATATGGGATTAGGCAACTGAATAGAGGGGGAAAGTTCATTGCCAGCTGGCCATCATTTGAATTTCTTACTTGGGTAAGATGACAGAGGGGTATCTGTCTGGTTTGTCCACTTGGCCCTAGCTCTGAATCAAAAATGTGTGTCAAGTGGATGGAGTGGTTATGAAAGATTCTGAGGGAGAGGTTAGTGCATTATGATAACTGGTACTCTTGACTAATTGTATTAGGTCCTCAGGGATCAAGGATATTGTAACCCAAGGGCAAAAATTTCTTAAGTCACCACCAAGGAGCTTCTTGTTCAGAGGGACCCTCCATATGGACATAGGTTCTAATGAAGGGTTCCGTAACTGTGACCATACCCCTAAAATGTAAGTTGACCACACTGCCAACCCTATTTCTTCCAGTGAGGGCATCTGGAATGCATCATCATTATCCTCAGGCAGTGGGGAAGGGGTGGGTGATAATAACAGACATTACCATTACCAGACTTCCACATGGTAGAGGTATGGAGATAGATTTATGGGTTACACAAATCTCTCTTTCTGATTTTGCAATCAGAGTATTAGAACATCCTGGATTACAGCCCAGTTGCAAATCAGGGAGTGAGAACCTCAAGGTCAAGCAAGAATGACATTGCTAGTGCAACAGAAATTGAGCAAGGGACATTTGTGGTGAAAAGGAAAGCTTCCTTAAAGCAGAACCCTGATGGTAATGCAGAGTGGGGGTGGGTAACAGATATCTCTGCCTTAATCTCATTGTCTTTGATTTTATTGCAACAACTGCTACTAATGCTATATTGCATAGAGGTAGGGATTTATCACTCACAATAAGCTCTTTTACATTGTTTAATGGCCACATAAACAAAATTACAGAGGCAGAACATGTAAGTTCATAGGTATATAGGTATATATTGTTATTTTACAGAAGAGAAAATTAGAGCTACAGAGTGTTCTGGATATCACATAGCAGAATCAACATTCATCCTACAGTTCTAAGATTTTTCTCCATTAGTGATGTTTTCTTGTTGTTACTGTATGCCAAGTTTCTCAAGATAGGTCAAAAGTTCTATTACACCATGGCGACAGTAAAGATTCTCTCAAGGGAAAACCATAGGCAGAGGAAGGCAAGAATAAACCCCAAATAAGGGACTTTTGAAGCCAATCGTCCCTTCACAGTTGATAAAACAGCCACAAAGAAAGAGTTGCTTCATATTCAGGAGGGTACAGGGTACCTCTTTTTTTGACAGGCAGAGTGGACAGTGAGAGAGAGAGACAGAGAGAAAGGTCTTCCTTTGCCGTTGGTTCACCCTCCAATGGCCGCCGCAGCCGGCGCGCTGTGGCCAGCGCACCGTGCTCATCTGATGGCAGGAGCCAGGTGCCAGGTGCTTTTCCTGGTCTCCCATGGGGTGCAGGGCCCAAGCACTTGGGCCATCCTCCACTGCACTCCCGAGCCACAGCAGAGAGCTGGCCTGGAAGAGGGGCAACCGGGACAGAATCTGGCACCCTGACCGGGACTAGAACCTGGTGTGCCGGCGCCGCAAGGCGGAGGATTAGCCTGTTGAGCCATGGCGCCAGCCCAGGGTACCTCTTCTTGAAAACTGGGATAAATTTGTCACGTGTATTAGAGCAAAACTGGAAACCTCTGAAGTTCAGTTTGGTTTACCAGGCCAGGTGAGAGTGTGTGTGTGTGAGTGTGTGTGTGTTGTGGCTGTTAAAATTCAGCATAGATTCCATGGTTAAGCCATTTTGGTGAATGCAAGAGATTTCCCTGTGTGGTCTTTCTGTGTTCCAGAGCTCCCTCTCGCCTTTACAGACTATTGGCATGAAATGGGTAGTGAGTGAATATGCATGGTGGAACAATTGCTTGTGCAAGTACCAAGGTGATTGCCTGAGTGGACTTAGTGTGCTCTGTGACGGGCACAACTGTTCATCTGTCCAGAACATCTCCAAAGAAATAGCATCATGAATAGCATTTCTATCAACTGCCTAGATTAACTATTGATATCACAATCATTTCTTGCCCCTCCTTCCACTCACTGGGTTGTCCTACAATTTCCAATAAGGAAAATTTTAATAAGGCTCTTTGAAGGCATGTTCACTAACTTCAAGGTAGTTCTCTTGTATAGTTTTCCTGCAGGGGTGCTAGGATTCTGCAGGCTGAGAATTTATTTTGAATATTGAAAGGAATGTGACCTCATTTTGTACTCAGGAATCAAGAATATAAGTTATAATTATAATGTAATCAGGGAGAAATAAAAATAACACTGAAATAACACGAGTTAAGGCAGTGGAATCCACATGGTAAGTAAAAAACAACCTTAGGCTAGATGAGAAGTTATAAGCCCAAAACCTTTGATGATTCTTTCACTGGAAAATTTTGTATTTCTGCACATGATCAGGAAAACTATCTTTAATACATGTCTCTCTGAATTACACAAAGTGAAACCAAGAAATTCTGTGCTGATTAGTTCTGGACCAGGATTAAAATGGGATCAGATATTTGTTGGGGTTATCGTGGTGCAGATAAAAGAGGGAAGGAGACAGAAAGGAAGAGAGAGGAGATGGTAAGTATCATTATATTCTTAGAATTGCAACTAGGATCTATGTTGAATCTGATCTATTTGTATTAATATTGCATTAATATGAAAATTGAGGAGAACTGTGTAGTAGTAATTGTCACGCATTTCCTATGACCCTGAGAATCTAAAGTAATAATAGATTACATAAAAAAAGAATCTAGGATGAAAAATATTCAGCAGAAGAATTAGAGATATTACCCCAGCCAGTCTTTGTTCTCTGACATAAACTACTGCTAAAGGGCTTCTTCATTCAATGGACACTGCATTCAATTTTTTATCTTTGTGAGACACTGCCTTACACTCATTTCATAAATTCCCATATCTGAACTCAATCTATTATACTACAAAACTACCCAATCGTTTCCTTCATAACTGATTCTTCTCTCTTTTGCCATTTTTTAGAGTGAAGCAGAAACATGTCTGGTCATGTCTGTGAGTCATAATTTTATGAATGTGAGTCCTGTGTAGGTGACACTGCTGCCCATCCAGCCACTAAAGCTCGAAATGTAGATCATCCCTGGTTTTCCCCTCTTTGAAGTTTCTTTCCTGTCATTCTTCAACAACTATAGATTCTATCTTTTTAATCTTTCCTGTTTCTATATACTTTTTTATTTAATTTTTTATTTATATAAGGTGAACAATTTTCATGTATTTCATATGCACAGATTTAAGAGCATAATGATAAATCCCACTCTAACTGCCCTCCTGCCCATGCTTCCATGTTACCTCCTTCCTTAGTTATTTTTAGTTAAATGTTAAAATGACATACCTATACTTTATTTTATAAACAAAAGCTTAACCCTCCACCAAATTAAGAATTCCAAGTAGAAAAATTATTGCTCCTTAAGAGTATAGACAAAGCTATAAAAATAATCAGATCTCAAAATGTCATTTTGCTCACATACATTATATTTTTTGTGTTCTGTATATTAATTACCACAAATCAGGGAAAATATATGATATTTGTCTTTTTGGGAATGGCTTATTTCACTAGGTATATTCATCTCCAGTTGCATCCATTTTGTTGTAAAAAACAGGATTTCATTCTGTTTTTTTTTTTTTTTTACAGTTGAGTAGTATTTCATAGTGTATATATACCACATTTTCTTTATCCAGGCATCAGTTGATGAAAATCTGTGTTCATTCTATAACCTAGGTATTTGAACTGGGCTGCAATAAACATTGGGTTACAGATAACTCTTTCATATTCAGATTTCATTTCCTATGACTATTCCCAGGAGTACGATGGCTGGGTCATATGGTAGATCTATTTTCAGACTTCTGAGAAATCTCTATACTGTCGTTATAATATATAAACTCAATATAGTTTATATTCCCACTAACAATGTATTAGGGTACCTTTTTCCCCACATCCTCACCAGTGTTTATTGCTTTTTGATTTTTGGATTATAGCCATTCTAACTGGGATAAAGTGAAATCTCATTGTGGTTTTTATTTGGAATTCTCTGATGGCTGGTGATCCTGATTATTTTTTGATGTGTCTGTTAGGCATTTGAATTTCATCCTTTGTAAAAATGCCTGTTCATATCCTTTGCCCATTTCTTAACTGGATTTTTTATTTTGTTGTTGTTGAGTTTCTTGAGCTCTTTATAGATTATGGATATTAATCATTTATCAGTTTCATAGTATGCAAATATTTTGTCATTCTTCAGTTGCCTCTTCACTTGGTTGAATGTTTTATTTGCAGTACAGAAGCTTCCTAGCTTGATGTAATCCCATTGTCTCTTTTTGCCTTGATTGCCTGTGCTTCTGAGGTTTTTCATGAGAGATCTTTGCCTATGCCAATGTCTTGCAGAGTCTCCCCAATGTTTTCCCCTAGTAATTTGATGCTATGAGTCCTATATTTAGATCCTTGTTCCATTTTGAGTTGATTTTTGTATAAGGTGTAAGGCAATGGTCTTGTTTCATACCTCTGCACATAAGATCCAATTTTGCCAGCACCATCTATTGAAGAGACTATCCTTTCTTCAGGGATTGAGTTTTAGTTCATTTGTCAAAGATTATTTGGTTGTAGATGCATGGGTTAATTATGGAGGTTACTATTCTGTTCCATTGAACTATGTCTTTATGTGCCAGTTGGGGGACTCTTGTGTTTCCATACAAATTTTAATATCATTTTTTCTAGATCTGAGAACAACACTGTAGTTATTTTGATTGGGATTGCATTGAATCTATAAAATGCTTTTGGTAGTATGGACATTTTGATGACAATTCTTCCAATCCACAAACATGGAAGATTTTTCCATTTTTTTGTGGGTGTCTTATCTTCTTTCTTTAATGTTTTGTAATTTCCATCATAGAGATCTTTCACATTCTTGGTCAAATTTATTTCAAGGTACTTGAATTTTTATAGATATTGTTAATGGTACTAATCTTACAAGTTCATTCTCACCTATGGCATTGTTTGTGTATACAAAGGCTACTGATTTTTGTGTGTTGATTTTATATTCTGCAACTTTCCCGAACTCTCTTCTGAGTAACCATATCTCTTAGTTGAGTCTTTTGATATCCCTCTATATATAGGATCATGCCAGCTGCAAACAGGGATAATTTGATTTTCTCATTTCGAATTTGTATCCCTTTGATTTCTTTTTCTTGGCTACTGGGTCTGGCTAAAACTTCTATAGCTCTACTGAATATCAATGGTGAAAGTGGGCATTCTTGTCTGAGTCCACATCTCAATGGAAATGCTTCCGACTTTTACCTGCTCAACATGATGTTGGCTGTGGGTTTGTGATATTTTGCCTTGATTGTGTTAAGGAATGTTCCTTGTATATCCATTTGTTTCAAATTTTTATTGTGAAGGGATGTTGCATTTTGTCGAATGCTTTCTCTGCATTTATTTAGATAATAACATGGTTCTTATTTTTCAATTTGTTAATGTGATGTATCACATTTATTGATGTATCTTTGAATCATCCCTGCAACCCAGGGATAAGTCCCTCTTGTTCCAGGTGAATGATCTTTCTGATGTGTTGTTATATTCAATTAGAAAGTATTTTGTTGAAGATTTTTGCATCTATGTTAATCAGGCATATTGGTCTATACTTCTTTTTAATTGTTGTATCTCTTTCTGGTTTTGGAATTAAGGTGATGTTGGCCTCATAGAAGGAGTTTGGGAGGACCTTCCCCTTTCAAATTGTTTAGAATACTTTGAGAAGTAATGAAATTAGTTCTTTAAACGTTTGGTAAAATTCAGGAGTTAAGTTACTAGGTCCAGGGATTTCCTTTTTGGGAGGGTCTTTATTATTGATTCAATATTCACCTTGGTGATCAGTATTTTTAGGGTTTCTAAGTCATCATGATTCAATTTTGGTAGATTGTATGTGTTCAGAAACCTATCAGTTTCTTCTGGATTTTGCAACTTGTTAGCATATAGCTCTTCATAGTAATTCCTGGTGATTCTTTTTATTGCTGCCGTGTCTGTTGTAACACCTCCTTTTTCACTTCTGATTCTATTAACTTGAGTTTTCTCTCCCATCTCCCCTCCCTCCCCCTTTTGGTTAGTTGGGCCAATAGCATATCAATTTTGTTTATATTTTCAAAAATCAGCTCTTTATTTCACTGGTCTTCAGTGTCATTTTATGTTTCAAATTTATTTCTTTTCTAATTTTAATTATTTCTCTCCTCCTACTAGTTTTAGATTTGTTTTGTTCTTGTTTTTCTAGGTCCTTGAGATGCATTGTCAGATTGTTTATTTGATGCCTTTCCAATTTCATGATATAGGCACTAATTGCTATAAACTTCCCTGCAAATATAGTTTTTGCTGACCCAATGTCAGGGCACTTGGTTATTTAATGGATTTAAAAGGACTGTTAATGGATTTAAAGGGAGACATAGACTTCAATACAATAACAATGGGATCTTCAATACCTCACTTTCATCACTAACAGATCAACTAGAAAAATATCAATAAAGAAATAACAGAGCTAAGCTACACTATGGGCCAAATGGACTTAATTGATATATACAGAACACTTTATCCCACAGATGCAGAATACGCATTCTTTTCATTAGTGCATGGATAGGATAGACCACTTGCTAGGACATAAACCAATTCTCAACAAATTCAAAGAAATTGAAGTCATATAATGTATCTTTTTAGATCAAAATGAAATGAAGCTGGAAATTAACATATTAAAAAATTGTTAAAAATATACAAACACATGGAGATTAAATAACATGCTCCTAAATTAAGTGTCTCATAAAATAATTAAAAGAGAAATAAAAAAAAATTCTTGGAAACCAAACTTATGGGCTCTTTCAGTGACACCCTACCCATGGATGCTGTTTCCTCTGTCTGAACTGCCCTCTTCACATCTTTTTTTCTAACCAAGCCAATTCTTACTCATTCTTCAACTCTCATATGATGCAATACCTCCCAAAGGAGAACCTCCAACCCATGGCTAGTCTAATTTATATTCCAATCTCTGGGTTGAAAAAATATTCTTCTACAAAAAAAAAAAACCCTCTGACCTATAATCATTGATTTATTATTGCACCTTTCCAACTAGCTTATGAACTCAACAGGTTAGGAGCCATGCTTTATTTGATTATTCCTAGAACTTACTGAATTACCTAGCATTCAGTCAGCTCCAATAATTTTTCATAACTACTATTATAATAACTATTATTATAATTAATAATAAATTATTACACCATGATACTGGCATGAGTCATGTGACAACATTCATCTTTAGTATAAGCAACTTTTTCTTGTTTCCTCTACTTTCACCTTCTTTCTCCTTTGTCTTCTGCCTCACTAATAGCTTAGGTTTAGTACATTATTAGACACTTATACATTAGTACAAAATAGTATCTTTTCTTAATTGGTGATTTCATGTATATCTTAAGAGGCAGCAGATGATGGCTCAAGTTCTTGTGCCCCTGCCACCCAAATGGGAGAGAGAAACATTTGCTTCTGTGAATCGGGCTGCAATAAACATGGGAGTGCAGGTATCTCTATTATATGCTAACTTAATTTCCTTTGGATATATCCTCAGAAGTGGGATAGCTGAGTCATATGGTACATCCACTTTTAATTTCTGAGGAATCTCTATACTGTTTTACATAACACTTGTACTAATTTGCATTTCCACCAACAGTCTATTAGGGAACTCTTTTCTCTACAACCTCATCAGCATTTTTTGTTTTCATTTTTGGCTAATAACCATTCCAACTGGAGTGAGAGGATACCTCATTGTGGTTTTTGTTTGCATTTCTCTGATGGCTAGTGATACTGGGCAAATTTTCATGTGTCTGTTTACCATTTGTACTTCTTTGAAAAATAACTATTCAAATCATTTTTCCATTTCTTAACTGGGTTATTTGAGTTTCTTGATCTCCTTATGTTTTTGATATTCATCCTTGACCTGATGCATAGTTTGCCAATATTTTATACCATTCTCTTGGTACCACTTTGCTATTTTCACTTTGTTATTCATTTAATTTGCTGTGCATAAGCTTCTTGGCATGATATAATCTCATTTGTCTATTTTTGCTTTTATTGCCTGTCCTTTATTGGTCTTACCCAAAAAGTGTTTGTCTAGGTCAATGTGATCCAATGTTTCCCCTTGGCTTTCCTCTAGTAGTTTGATAGTTTCAGGTCTTAAGTTTAGATCCTTGATCAATTTTTAATGCTTTTGTAGAGAGTGTAGGGTAGGGGTCTTGTTTAAAACTTCTGCATGTGGAAATCTAATTTTCTCAGCACCATTTATTAAAGGGATTGCCTTTTCTACATGGAATGTTTTTAGCATGTTTGTCAAAGATTAGTTTATTGTAGATGTGTGGTTTTATTTCTGGGGTTTCTATTCTTGTCCACAGTCTACACATCTATTTTTATGAGAGTACCAAGCTGGTTTGACTATAATAGCCCTGTAGTATATCTTGTAAACTGGTATGTGATGCCTCTGACAGTTTTTATTATTTAAGATGGTTCTTTCAAAAATATAACTAGTTTTATTATTATAAATTTAACAGAATAATTCCTCCGTATTATCAAATACCCAGAGAGCATCCAAATTTCCCCAACTATCCTATTTATTTCTTCTTTATGAATGGTTTGTACAACCCAGGATCTAAATGAAGACTGAACTTTCAAGAAGTCCTGATACTTGAAGCAGTGAAGAACAAAGAGCCCTAGTGGACAAAGAAATGCTTTTCAAATAATATTCAATAATTGAAAATACACTTAGTGAAAAAAAAAGCCAACCCCAGAAGACACATATGTCTTCTCCAATTTGTGGTAGCTAATATATGGCATACAAAAAATGTAATGTATATGTGTGAAATTGACCTATTGAGATTTGATTTTTGTTTATAGCCCTTGTCTATATTCCTGAGGAACAGCAGTACTTCTACTATTTTCTTGTTGAATTCTTTATTTAGTAGAGGATTAAGTTTGTAATTAGAAATTAAATTGAAAGTATGCCATTGCAAAAAAGTAAAAGAAAAAATATGAAAGAAGGAAGTGGAAGGGTGAGAAGTATCATTATGTTCTTAAAACTGAATATATATGAAATATATGAAATCAGTTATCTTTATATAAATAGATAAATTTATTTTAAAAAGAAAAAAGGAAATTTGTTTACCAAAGAAAAACTCCATTGTAACTCATAAGCAATTGTAACTGATCTTCATAAAGAATTTTCAGACAACACACATCTATGCATACATCTACACATGTGAGGATACTTCAAAAAAATTCATGGAAAATGAAATTAAATTGTAAGTATTTTTTGATGCAGTTAAAAATATCCAGACATAGCTTGCTCATAACATGCATTTAATAAACTTTTGGAAGACTCAAAAGAACTGATTTCAAAAATTTTTGCATCACAGAAAAACTTACCTATAAATTTGTTTACTTGAAAGGCACCGAGACAGACTCACAGACACAAATACATGTGTAGGGAGAGAGAGAGACATCTCATCTGCTGATTCACTATCCAAATTCATGTGACAACCTGGTCCAGGCCAACAATGCAGCCAGGAACTGGGAACGTAATCTGTGTCTCTCACGTGGGTGGCAGGAACTCCATCATTTCAGCCATCACCTGCTACCTCCTACGAACTGCATAAGCAGGGATTTAGAGTCTGGAGCAGTAGGGGGACTTGAAATCCAGGCACTCTGGTATGACATATGTGTGTCTTAATTACTAGGCCAAATGTCTGCTCCAAAGCTTATCTTATAAACCCACTTTCCATAAACTTTTTGAAATATCTTCCTACAGTTTGCTGTTTGCCAGACATTACCACATTTGGGGAAACTTATTCCTTATGGTGACAATGCAATGAAGATGAACAACTCAGTTCTCAATCTTGGCTGACTGGCATGTACTAGCAGTGGCATGAAGTTATTCGAAAAGCTTGTGGAAAAATGGAATTAAAAGATAATTGTGTGGCTTTTAAAAAAATACATGTGTAGTTTTCTTCATAATACGGATTCTCCATGAACTCCTGATCATTCCTCATATATACTCTATATTTTAAAAATATACACTGGGGCTGAAGTGAAAGGCACATGTGAAAGTTTGGAGTGGAAAGGATAGTGAGAGGTGCTGAGAAGTTCACTGCTTGGAACTTAGCTGCTTTGATTCTAAGTCGCAGTCTGTGGTGAGGCCGAGGGTTTTGGTACCCCTTGTTCTTGGAAGGCAAAACCCATCACACTCATGAAGGAAGATTCCCTTGAGTTAGCAGTTTTTGGGTCCTTGGAGCAAATTATACTCACAAAACTGTTTGTGCAGCTTTTGCGTTTATCTAGCAAGTAGCGGATGTGTAGATAATTATACAGCATCTGTTACTGACAGCATCTGTTACAGTTACTGACCTGGTGAACACATTTTTCCCTAATGGCTGGTGTCCTTTCTTCTCTCTCTCTCTTTCACACACCCACCCACACACACACACACACACACACACTGTATAAATGTATTTATTGGCAATAATTATAATATCTACTATTTTAAAATATATCTAAATATTTTGAATCTATATTTATAGCATTTAAATACTAAATTAATACTAAAATTTGAGTTAGGAGCCTAGGAGATATTTCAGTTTTCTGTTTTATAATTTATGTTCCTCTGTATTTGGCCTATTTTCCACAATATATATATATACAGTACCTTTGAATTCAAAAAGAGAAAATGGGTAAATTTTAAAAAATAGAGACAGAGAAAAAAATTTTTAGGGGATAGAGAAAACTACTTATTATGCTATGTATATCAAGCTGAAAAGTAAAATAGTTGTTTTTCTTTTACCTCTGAGTATCAGTCTAAACATGATATGCTTTATAAGATTATATAAAAAGTTTAGGAGATAAATTGGAGATAATTTTGAGAAGCAGAGTATCCTTGAGGTTGTTATCTGGGACAGTAAAAATTCACATACAATCCATCTGTAAACAGTAAGCTATTAAGAACAATATTTAAAATCATCCCTCAATACTTAGTCATAAAATAATGAAAAAATGAAATGGGCTTGATTCCTTATCCTTATATATTTTCATTTAAAAGCAAAAATTTAAGCATATCTGTATAACAGCATTCATTCTTCAAAAACAGTCAACAAAGCTACCACTGCTGCTAATGGTAGAAAGACCAACCTTCTGGGATAAGTTCACCTCATGTCCCTGTTTTAGTTACTGCTTTTAGTCTCATAAATTCCACATCCATTTCCTCTGCCAGACATCTCAGGAATTCAGACTTACGCATTCATCTACTGTATTCTAAACGTTCCACAGGCACTTACATTCACCATGTCCAGAGCTGAGTCCTTGATCTTCCCCCTATGAGCTACTGTCTCCCTGAGTTTTCTACCTTACCTTTGTCGGTGTCTGTGTTTATTGAGAAATACACATTTGTTAGATTTGAAATTTTGCTTGACCCTTCCCTTCCTTCATGCCCCAGTTTCATTTACTCACCAAATCATGCCAACATCAGCCATTGAGTAACTACACTAATATTCAATAACTATACAAGATCCAAGTATGTTATATACAACCATACTTATATAGTCATATAGCATCATTATATATATATACATATACATATATATATATATATATATAAATTTAACAATCTCTTTACTTTGTTTTCATGACACTTAATATCTTATTTCTCCCAGTTTGAGATTTATGCTGTAGCAACCCTGAACCACTATTAGTTTCTCCTTGAGATACCATGCTGGTTTTCGGTTTTATGCTCTAGTTCATATTGTCCCTTCTGCCTACATGCCATTCCCCCATCTTCTATGCCTCTAAATGTATGTGAATTCTATAAGAATTAGCTTTGGCAGCACGTCCTCTAGCAACTCTTGCCTCACACTGATTCCTTCTATGGTCTTTGCTTGGAAAACACTTTGTGCAAATCTGGCTGTATTTCCAAGTGTAAGTAGGAGTTTTCCAAAACAATATGCTCCTTGAGGGAAGGAATTGTGGTTTATATATCTGTTATCAAATCACTTAGTACAGGGCTGAATACATAGTCGGTTTATAACAGAAATTTAAGGAAAAAAGCAATAAGTGATGTGTGGGTAGTGTATACCAAACTTTCCCCCCAAACCTCACAGGGATTGAGAATATGGGAAATGGGCTTGGGACTTGGTTTTGTCAATTAATGTGGGAGAATCAATGTTGCAAAATTTAGAATAGGACAAGCATGCCTTTAGCAAATAAGAAAAATAACTTTTGTTTTGTATTTTTTAGTTCATAAAGAATAGGGTAAAAGTCAGGTTAATAGAAGGAATGTGTGCTTTTCCAAAGGACTGGGTTGGGTAAGCCTCAATAGAAAAATAATGTTTTTAGTGGTAAGTTTGGTTTAATTTCAGTTGCTTTTAGAAAATGAGCCACAGCCCAGAATAGAAAATTTCACCCTTACCTTAACCACATCCCAGCCATTTATTTCTAAACCCTCTACATGTGCCCCCAAATGTACCAGAAACTGAGACCAGAGCTCACTCCTTCCTGCTGCAGAAAGAGGTCATTGGCACTCAAGGTACTTCCGGACAATCTGTGTAGGCAACCCAAAGGCACTGAGGTTGAAGCATCCCTGCTTTGTAGCAAAAGGTAGCATGTCTTGGGATAGGCTCACACAGGGACAGCGCATGTAAAAGGCTGATAGTTAGAAGGCCAAGGGGCTAAAAGTAAATACTAGAAAGTATCCATGTGCGGTACTCTCTGAAGACCTGAGGAAAACGTGTGGTGGACATCTGATGGAGATGTTTATCACGATTCTCTGCCCCTTCTCTGGTGCAAGGGAGCAGGTCTGCTATGCTTACAGGACCGTGTACTGCCCTGCATTACCCCATCCTACTGCTGTACTTAGCTGTGAGTCAATGTTGCATTCTATGCAGTTAGGATAAGCTTCCACTGAACAGGATCTGACAGGTACTCAGGGGAGGGAGGATGGCTGAGCCACATTCAGAGTGAGGAGATGATTGGCCAGCCTTATAGTGGCCTTATGGTTACTGAGCAATCCTCAGTTATGACCATGCACAGGAAGAAGTTTGACTAAGATTATTTGCCTTATTCTGTAAGTTTAAAAAGAGAAATAGAAGGAGAGAAGCAATTTTAGTGGAAGATCCTTTGGTGGGGTATAGTATTTTGAATAGAAGACATTTAGCAAGTCCAAATTTTCACTAAGAATTGTAAGGAATTATCATGTCAGATAAGAATTATAGGAATTTGGGGGGCCAGCACAGTGGCATAGTAGGTTAATCCTCCACCTGCAGTGCCAGCATCCCATATGGGTGCCAGTTCCATTCCCGGCTGCTCTTCTTCTGATCCAGCCCTCTGCTTATGGCCTAGGAAAGCAGTGGAAGATGGCCCAAGTCCTTGGGCCCCTGCAGCCTGTGGGAGACCTGGGAGGAGCTCCTTGCTCCTGGCTTTGGATCAGCCCAGCTCTGGTCATTGCAGCCATTTAGGAGGTGAACCAGAAGATGGAAGACCTTCCTGTTTCTCCTTCTCATTGTCTATAACTTTACCTCTCAAATAAATAAATAAATAAAATCTTTAAAAAAGGAATTTGTTTGTAGACTGATCTATGGAGCTAGAGTATCCAAGAAAGTCTTGTATACCGGGGGCACATCAAAACCCTTCCTGTATAAATGATCTATGGTATATATTCAACTTCTGACATCTGTGGGGCTTGGCTTCATCAAAGAAAAATTACAGGTCATTTTGCTCTAACTGGATGGTAATATTTGCAATAGCATTATCTAACATAGACCTGGATTTAATAGACAATCAATTTCACTTGAATGAATTCAATGTTCTGATTCTATGTGAACTCCATAAATTTGGAGTAAAACAACAGAAAATGATGTTCACCTCATAAGAAAATGATCCAAACATATTGAATTTGTGAGTCATGGACTCAGAAGAAAAACAGTTTCTTATGTACTTTGGAAACAAAAGAACTGCTTAAGCACAAGTGATGGATAGTTCAACTTTACCTGAGGATTTCATAATAACAGTTGAAAATGGAAAAACACTGCAATAGCCTGAAACTATAATAGAAAATTTTATCCACTTGAATTATAATGTACAGATGACTCCATTTCTGCCTTAGACATGATTATGACCAGAGGCTAAATTCTTGAACTTTATGTACCACATTTGTCCAATAAGTTGAATTAAAGGGTTGCATGGTAATTCAACATGGTTATTAAGACATTCTGAGACTAGAATATTGATATAATACGTTGGACTATAACCTTAACTGTGGGATCTGGAAACCATTCTAACTAGCAATATTCTGTTTTATAATTTTCTCAACTTGTATCTTTGGAACTAAATACTTATTTATCAAAATAATAAGAAAAGAAATAAACACAGGTCTCCAGGGTTATGGGATTGATGCCAAATTGTGGAAACTATAGACAGTCCTCAGATTTTGCTCATAACACTTAAAACCAGCAGTTACACAGACTGTTCTTGGGGACATTCTCCCTTTATCTTCCTCGTGGACAGAGGGGCTCTTGCTAGCACAGGCCATCTCAGCCATTATCGTTTTATATATAATATATATATATATATATTATATATAATATATATATTATTTTTAGTTAGCTTCCTCACAAATGAACTGTGTAGATATTATTTATGTTCTTAGAAACCAGAACTTTCCCCTGATTAAAAGTACCAATTGAAACAGCCCACAGCAGTATGATTCTATTAGCCTCTCTTCCCTTCCTTTGCCCCTGTCTTCCTCTGTTGTAGCTACAATTATGACATTTGGGTCTGGGTAGGAGCAGGGAAGTCTCCCCTCCACTATTAGTGTTGGGGAAGAAATGTTGTGAGTCACAAATATTAGAAGTTATATACATTTTAGTATAATATCAATATTATAAATACTTTTGTCAATTTGCCTTTAAATGTTTACACACAACACACACACACACGTCATAGAAGTAACAGGATTAAAATTGAGCCAATTGCTACAATATTGGGTAATATAATAAATGTTTCTAATAGCCAGTTTGCAAAGTTCTACAGTAGAAATCATTTGTAAGCTGGAATCTACAAGGGCAAGCTAGGTATGGTTTATCAGTAATCAGAATGTATTATTTGTTAAACTTTTATACTTTTTTAAAGGGAAATATTCACTCGGTTATTATTCATAGCCATGGGAACTAGAAGTTTATCTCAGAATCAGGGTCAAGGAAGGTAATAACAAATATAATAGAAGCAAAATGTTTGTTTTAGATGTGTTGTAAAATCAGCTGCATCCTTATATTCCAATTGGAGATTACCTCAGTTGCCTTATGAGGACAAAATAAAGCACTGACATTTAAGGTGAAGACATCAAAGAAATAATGCTTGATTTACATCTTGATATGGCTTTAGGAAATATCTACCAGGAGCAGAGCTACTGATATCACTGAGTAAAATATCAAGAAATTTAATTCTAAATTTGCCATTGAGCTGGGTGAGTAATTTAATTTCTATGTCTACATAACAAGACATTGGGAGGAGGTAATTTCTAGCACCCCAAGAATACTATAAAGTATGTCTTGCCTAATGATTAAATTATAGTAGCAGCACTGGATCATTTGCTTCTACAGAAAATTGTAGAGAATAGACAATTTTGAGGTATATTCTAGAAATTATCGGTATCATGAAATGAATGAAATAATAGTTTGCTCTGTTTTTAGAGTCTATTTCCAGTGTATGAAATCTTTCTAAAAACACAAAAGGCTCAGATTATATGGGAAATATGCCATGGAAAGAAAATGAAAGCATTAGCCTAGTACCTGCTGGCATGACTATTGAACTACTTGGAGGCTTGTTTATCTGAAGATTCTGGTAAAGAATGTGAAAAGAGCTCCCTCAAACACAATGTTTCATGTGAGTCTTTCAATACTTGTTCAAGTAATTACAGAGAATAGGTTCCACTGCAGTATTATGACATCTATAATTCTTCTTCAAATCTAGAAACCAAAAGGAATCCAAATTCTTAGAGAAAATACCATTATCAGCTTTCCTTTGACTAAAGCAAGATTGGTATGAGGATAGAATTTTGAATAGTAATACATGTGAAAAGCAACCAAGATTGTCCAAATTGGCCATATCTTTTTTCTTCTCCTCTGGATTTGTGTCCCCTGCCCAAATCTGTTTTCTGTGAAATAGTATGTTAGCTTTCAGGAATCTCTAGGATGTTGTTACTCAGATATGCTGCTTTAGTCACAGATGACATACTGGTCATCTCCCATCTGAAGCTGTTTTTCATTGCCCATTGCTGTTAATATCTTGGAGTCATTTTTGACTCTACCCTTTAGTTTGTCACCATGCTTTTCCTTCCCAGTAGTTTCTTCCTTTTGACAAAAAATTTCTGAAATAGAAATCTGAATAGTGTTCATCCAGTCTGATCTCTCTTATGAATTTAACACTTCACCTAGTTAGTATATCCATTCCTTTTCCAATTATTTTATTTTATGGAACCTGTACAAGCTTGTTTTTAAAATGTAAAAAGGAAACAAATAGCATGGATATTTCAAAATGAAAAAAAAATTCTTCCTTTCAAACGTTGCTCGTATTGACCATATTTTCTGTTCCCACCGCCCTATGCTTATCTAACCTGAGCACCTCCTGGATTACTTAATTTCCTAAACTGGCCTCTTTGTTTCTAGATCTTGTTTTCTTGATACAGTGGAACATACAATTTCACCCCAGATATCATTCTCTATATACTGTATCGCTTAACCTTCCCAAAATTGAACAATTCTGTCTTTATTTTTGAATCAAACTGTGATTTGGTAGCTTTGTTTGATGTTAATTATCTTTTATTATTTATAGACTCCACTTAAGTACTCCAGTAATCCTGATTCTCCTAAGAACAAATATATTTTCAAAATATACCAGTGCACCAATGCGCATCTTTTCATCATGTAGTGAATGAATAGATTGTGGTATATCTATATAGTATAATTTAACTCAGCAACAAAAAGGAAAAAGCTACTAATACGTGTACCAGCATGGCTCTCTGCTTTCCATCCAGCTCCCTGCTAATGCACCTGGGAGGGCAGCAGAGGATGGTGAATGTGCCTGCACCTGCCTCCCTGCCACACATGTGGGAGACTAAGATGCAGTTCTTGGCTCCTGATGTCAGCCTGGCCCAGCCCTGACTGTTGTGACCATTTGAGGACTGAACCCCAGCAGGTGGATGATAATTCTTTCTCCCCTCCTCTCTCTGCTTTTTAAAAAAAAAATATTTAAAACATTATCTGTTCCAGAATATTAGTAGTACTGATAAAAAAGCAATAATCTAAATAGAGGACACTTTGCTCTATAAAGTATATACTGTTTAATTCCATAAATATGAAAATCAAAGAAGCAACAATATAGTGCTAAGAGTAGGTCAATCGGGTCAATGTGAAAGGGGCAGGTGGACTCAAAGGGACACAAAGTTTTTTTAGGGGGTGATGAAAATGTTCTAGATCTTGATTGTGGCAGTATTTGCATTCCTATACATTTGCTCAAATTCATGCAGTTCATGCTTCATCATGAACTGATTAAAAGAAACAAGATGGGCTGGTGCTGTGGCACAGTGGGTAAAGTCGTGGCCTGTAGTGCTGGCATCCCATGTGGGTACCAGTTTGGGTCATGGTTGCTCCACTTCCAATCTAGCTCTCTGCTATGGCCTGGGAAAGCAGCAGCAGATGGCCTGAGTTCTTGGGCCCCTGCACCCACATCAGAGACCTGGAAGAAGCTTCAGATCAGCCCAGCTCCAGCTGTTGTGAACCAGCAGATAGAAGACTCCCTCTTTGCCTTTTCTTCTCTGTAACTCTCCTTTTAAATAAATATATAAATATAAAAAGAAAAAAGTAAGCAAGAAGAAAAGAGAGAGAGAGAAAGAGAGAGCGAGAGAGAGAGAGAGACTGAATGCCAAATTGGTGACATCCCTTCCCTTCTATAACCCCGAGTTTCAGAACCGCTCATCAAAATCAGGAAGACTCCTGTACTCCCTGGAAGCTGCACCTATGAAGCCAGCTCAACCTTACTTCTCAGCCATAGTCCACATCCTGAGACTGAATGCTTTCTGCCTGCCTCTCACTCCATATGCGCATTTCCAAAGTGAAGCAGGCCAACCTACTCTTAGCCAGAATTCTGGACATAATGGAGTCTGAGCAATGTTTTTGTCTGTTTGTTTGAGTTATCCAAATTCCTTAGTACATTAAGTCATATTAAATGGAAGTGTGAGCTGAAATGAGCCATTCCCAACTACATACCATAATTCTTCAGCTCACCGTCAAGCAATGGCTGACTTAGTCTCTTCCCTCATTGTCACATGTAATGTGTTTACTTCCTCCTTATTTGGGATTGCTTCCCTCCATCTCCCAACTTTTCCCTCTCACTCACTGACAAGTCCTCCCCTTTCCTATCTGGATTCTTGCTATCTCTTGAAGCCCAGTAATAGTTCCTTTTTTTTTCCTAGGAGGGCTGTTTTTAGACTCAAAGAGCCAAGGGTTACATCTCAGGGACTCCCAAGCTTTGGGGATGCCTTTCTGAAACATTTTAAAATGCCCATATGGTAATACATAGTGGTGAAGACTACCTAGGGTATGAAGTGCTATTTGGATGGTGGGCAAGAATGGACCAAGACCTCTACTATTCCTGTGTATCAGTTTTATATTTTGTTGTTTATAAAATTTTTTTGTTTTATAAAATTTCCAGATGTTAGATACTTTATAAAGAAACAAGACTCGTATAGCTCACAGTCCTGGAGACTCAGGAGCATGGTGTTAGCATCTGTTGGGCTCTGGCTAAGGCCCCTATGGCTATATCACCAACATTGGTGGATGGTATCATGGCAGGAGCGTATACGAGAGGAGATCACATAGTGAGAGAGGAAGCCAGAGAGATTTAGGGATCAGGCTTGTTCTTTTTTAACAACCCACTGGTGTGGGAACTAACTCATTCCCAGAGATCAGTCTTAATCCTTTCTGGGGATAATTTTCCCAATGACCCAAGAACTTCTCACCAGGCTTCAGCTCTTAAAAGCTCTACCACTTCCCAAATCCCTACACTGAGGACAAACCTTCTGACAAATGAACCCTTGGGAGACACTCAAATCATATCCAAACCAAAGCACCCTGTTTCCTCTTTCTGTCCCTCACAGTCCTTGATTACATGTTACCCCTCATTTACACATGTGGCATCTACCAGGAGGTTCAAGAAGCTCAGGCTCCAGGCCTCTGTGTCTTCCGGGGCCCTATGACTAAGTCCATACTCCAGGAGACTGGCCTGACCAGTGGGCTGCTTCTATTGGCTCATGCAGTATGTCTTTCATAAGATCACAAGAGTTTTTGATTCCAGAATGGGATTGCAGATTGATTTTTCAGTTATTCTCATTATTTTGGGCAAAGAACATGGGGTCAGGACTTTGGTTTACCACTGATGCTTGGGCTTTAGTGGTTCATGTGGGCTGGTGTTTCAAATCTTGTCTGTCTGTGCTCTGATTATAGTCTTGCTCAGGTCTATAACACACCACCCCTTCCACAGATGCCATGCAATGAGGGATGTCATGCTTCATGGGGTGGCCAAGTCTAAATCTTCTAAGGATAGTCATCATCATTGTTCTACTGCACCAAGTTGCTACTCTAGTGGATGACTCTGATTGACATGGTGGCATGGTATGTTCCAGGGCATCTTAGAACCAAAGATAACTCTTCTCTTTCACTCTGCCTACATGGTTCCTTGTATGTCCTCTAATCATAGTTTGTGGAAGGCAGGGGTATGGTAGTAATTGATGACTAATCATTCTTACCTGGTGTCTATGTGTTAATTTTGAAAGAAGGGGTAGTTTTAAGACCTTGAAGAGATGCCACATCTTACATGTCTTTTGATTTTTTTTCTCTGTACCTAGCCTTCTGTTAGGTACTAGCATGTGATTATTATCTTTGTTTTCCTCTGGAATATTGATTAAAAGGCCCACAGAATATTCATCCTTCTCAATGTATCAATCATCTCATTTAGGTCATCAAATGCTTAATATTTTTGCTTTTAAAAAAGAAGCTATTAAATAATTTTGGCTTAGTGCCCTGACATTCCACAAATAAGGAAAGTAGAATACACACACACACACACACACACACACATTTCTTTGGGGAAAATTTCTGGCAAATTTTACTTTTGAAACTGAATCCATGTCTGTTATAATGTCAAAGACTAAACTTTTTTGCATGGTATGAAAAAAGACCAACTAAATGGGCACAAGATTCTTGAATGTAGAACAAGTGTCTCCTCCTTTTTATAAATCATTTTCACCTTGAAGGAAGTATTTCTTATGGCATTGTACTGATCCTGACAGAAGAAATTCTGAATTCTGATTTCCTTTCTCTGGTATGTGGTATGGTTTCAGAGGTCAATGTGATGTATTTTAGTAAGACTTGAAAGTCATCCTGAGATTTATGGAATTGACCAGAATCTTATTGCAGCCAGATTTTTCCTAATAACCTAAGCCTGACATCAATTTATATGATGAATGCACTCAATTTAAATTTCCTTTTAGCATACAGACAAATAAACGCCAAAACACCCTGCCATTTGGAATAGATAGGTGGTTCCACATTTATTAAAAGCTTGTGTTACTAATAGAGTTGAACTGGAAATTTGATGCTCATTCTTTTTTAATCAACACATGTAACGTGTATTTAATATGAAAATTCATATATACCATATTTATGTCAAAATAACTTTTTCAAATGTAAGTACAGCTGAATAGAATGGGATGAATACATCAATGAAAAAGATAGAAAAAAGAATGATTACAATAGAGAAAAAAAGACATAGAAGATGGTTAAAAAACAAAAATAAAAACTAAATGAAAATAAGTAAAACATTGAAACTATGGGGCCATCCAGAGACACAGGAACAGAGAGAGTGACCAAAAATCTTACGTTTAATTTTATTTAAATATTTCTAAGGGCTAATTTGTAACTGCTTTAAATGCATCAAATACAAATACTTGTTTAAGGACAGAAAAGGAAATACAGTATAGGAAAACTTAGGGGAAACACTTCAAGAGATGGGTGTAGGCAATGAGTTGTTGGGGAACTCTTGCAAAAGCACAGGGAACAAAACCAAAACTGGGTAAATGGGATTATATCAAACTCAGAAGCTTCTTCACAGCAAAGGAAATAGCCAACAGAATGAAGAGACAAATGACAGAACGGGAAAAAATTTTGTGAGATATTTATCTAATATTGGATGAATATCCAGAATGTAATATCCAGAAGGAAATAAAAAAAACTCAATACCCAAGTGCAATCAATCCAGTTAAGAAATAGACAAAGGACCTTAATAGACACTTCTCAAAAGAAATCCAAATGACCAATAAATATATTTAACAAAATGCTCAACAGTATTTGCCATCAATGAAATGCAAAACTACAATGACCTCACCCTTGTCAGATGGGCTATTATCAAAAACACAGAAAATAGCAAAAGCTGGTGAGTACGTGAAGAAAGGGAAACTCTTTCACACTGTTGATGAGAATGTGGATTAATACAGCTATTATGGAAAACAGTATAAATATTTCTTAAGAAAAGAAAAAACGCTCCAGTAATCCCACTGCTGGGTATATATATACCAAAGACCTGAAATCATTGTGTCCAAGAGATCCCTGCTCCACCATGTTTATGGCATCACTGTTCACAATAGCCAAAATATGGGATCAAGCAAGGTGTCCATCATCAGATGAATGGATACAGAAAATGTGGAATATATACCCAATATAACACTATCCAGTTATGAAAAAGAATGAAATCCTACCATTTGCAGCACAATGAATGGGATTAGAGTACATCATGCTAAGTTAAGAAAGTCAGACACAGAAAGACAAATATTTCATGTTCTCCCTCATATGTGGGAGCTAAAACAAAACAGAACAAACCTTACTCAGTCTGAACATAGATGGTGATACTAGAGGCAGGGAGGGTTATGGAAGAGTTGGGGAGTTTGGGTAAGAAAAAATTCACAAAGATGGGAATGGCTCATTAATTGTGACAAATACATCATATTAATATAGTATGTTAATCATAGGGGAAGCTGGCTCTGGGGTATAGAGGAAATCTGTAATATTTCAGTTTTGATTTAAAACGATTCTGAAATTAAAATTTTATTTAAAAAAGAAATAAAATGTAAACGTTTAGGAAAAACTTGAGATAGGATATTTTTGAACACTTGTTAAACCATTCCAGCTGTATTTTTAATTTGTAAACACTCCTACTAATCCATACTGAAAACTAGGGAAGACAGTACAAGCCTTGCACGGAACTCTTTGAGGCCCTATTCTCTAGACTATTTTAGACTATTCTTGGAGTCCTCAATGGAGACAATGAATTGTTTTAATAAAGTTAAACATTGATGCAAAATTAACTGTCTGTTTTGAAGCATTTTAGCTGTGAACTTTGTGGTGTTGATTTGTTAGGCTAAAAGGACTTTCTGTGATCAAATGCGTATTCTGTTGTTCTAACCCATTTCCTTGCATCTTGCATTTATATGTGAGTATCAATTTATGGATTTTTTAAAAAGTATGGATTAACTTAAACAGTTTTGATTAAAAACATGGTCAATAAATAATAGGTTGCTTGAACTGCATTACAGCTTTCAAAAATGCAATTATCTGTCTAAGTTCAACTATTAAAAATTTTTCTGTTGCTTCTTTCAGATAAATACTAAAATTGAATAGTCTAAAGCATACTGTTTCCTACAGTTTACAGTTGCCATCTGTTCCTTTCAATATCATAGGAATTTTATGACTTTTGACTACTGAAATACTGAAATACTTCTACTTGCAAAATTTTTATTTCTTTTTTTTTTTTTTTTTGACAGGCAGAGTGGACAGTGAGAGAGAGAGACAGAGAGAAAGGTATTCCGTTGCCGTTGGTTCACCCTCCAATGGCTGCCGCGGATGGCACACCGCGCTCATCCGATGGCAGGAGCCAGGTACTAGGTGCTTTTTCCTGGTCTCCCATGGGGTGCAGGGCCCAAGCACTTGGGCCATCCTCCACTGCACTCCTAGGCCACAGCAGAAGGTTGGCCTGGAAGAGGGGCAACCGGGACAGAATCCGGCGCCCCGACCGGGACTAGAACCCGGTGTGCCGGCGCCGCAAGGTGGAGGATTAGCCTGTTGAGCCACGGCGCCGGCCGCAAAATTTTTATTTCAAAGTATAAGAAGATAAAATTAGAAAAAAAATCCCGGAAACAAAAAATTTAGAACTATGATGAACAGATTACATACCAAATTGATAGCTTAAATGTCCTCTGGGGTTCTAAAATTACATATTGCAAGTATGTATTCCTTTGGAATTATTAGATTATTACATAATAGATTTATTTATTTGTTTAGAACATATTTTATTATTAAAATTATTATTACAGTTTAATTAAAAAGATCAATCTAGTGCCAAAGCCACAGACTACATTTAATAGAATTCTCCAGTTAAACTATTCAAGAAAAAACTGAACTTTTTACTTTGATGAACCAACAAGGGCATTTATTGAAGTTTGGTAACAACTGAATCAAATATAGTTATTCAAGTAATGGTAAAAAACAAAAGCAATCAGTAAGAAAAATCTAAATTCAAATTCACTGCCACCATTCTAGATGTCTGTGTTAAGTAAGTGATCACAGATTTTTCATTTGTACACTTGGAGAGAGTTGTGAAATAACACAATTGTGTATATATTTTGTATAATACAAAACCTTAATTATTCAAGGGAATTTTCAGAGGTTTGAAGGCATAATCTTAGCATTAGCATTTGAGGAAAACACATGACTTTTATTATCTGAGGGTTCAAATAAAGTGTGACTAAGGCAGAGTGTGTATGTGTGTGTGTGTATATTTAAAGTATATTTCCAAAATTTGCATTAAATCGATAGTGGTATAAATCAAGCATATGAATGAAGTGGTGACAAGACATGTGTGCATTAGTACCTGAGAGTAACATTAATCTTGCAATCTGTTTTCAGCAAATTTGTACTTGACAATTGAATGGTCTTAAAGTATTATATGAGATGTGGCACACCAGCACCAACAAGGCAACTTAGCTTTCACGCTTATTCCAAAGAACATGTTGATCTGTAGATGTAATGAGAAGCAGCACTTGAAAGAAATGCCTCCTGGTGACACTAGGGGCAGGTGCATCATGAAAGCAGAGTATTGGAGAGTAAAATTGTGCCATGTAAGCACAACTATGTTGGATCACTTCCCCACTAACGTTTTTCCAAATTGTTACTGAGCTAGGTAGTAATGCCATGCTAAATACATTCTCTCAAAATATTAAATGGCAAGGGAGGAACACTTAAATCTGAAGTAAAAAATGTTTCTTAAGATTTAAATTTCATCGGATATCCTACCATCAAATAAATTTAGCATCATTGACTTTGCATTTTGAGGTTATTTTCTTACCTCTGATAAATGTAACCTACAGGACCTATCTACTTCCTGAGTTCAGGTTGTCAGCATATACAGATATAGTATCAAATGCAACACCACTGTTCACTACACACTGAATGAATATTTTACACCATTGAAAGAACAGCTAAAGAACTCAGGAGAGTTGAAAATTTCAGACACCAATGAACAAGACACCTTTTTGTCTCTGAGCAAATTTTAAAATCACTTTGAATTTGCTTCCTAATCTGAAGGTGAAAAGCAAGATGAAAAACTGCAGGCAATAATTCTTTCAATAGAGACACTCTGGCAGGGAAAGCCAATCAGAACAAACTGCATTGTTCCTCCATGGCATAAGCAAGGGAATGCAGAGTCTCTCAACCACCCTGGCTGATTTCTCTTAATGGAATCAATGTTTTTTTTTTTCATACCATTCTGAGGGATGTTCATAGCGAAAACTTTGTAGGGAGATTTTCTTTGAGCATTAAGAATGTTACTGCTCTGCACAAGCAAGTCTTCAGAATTTTAATCGTTTGGGTGTAGTGGGTAAAGCCGCTGCCTGTGGCACCTGCATCCCATGTGGGTGCTGATTCTAGTCCCGGCTGCTCCACTTCCGATCCAGCTCTCTGATCTTGCCTGGGAGAGCAGTGGAGGATGGTCCAAGTTCTTGGGCCCCTGCACACACATGGGGGATCCAGAGGAAACTCCTGGCTGGATCAGCGCAGCTCTGTCAGTTGTGTGGCCAATTGGGGAGTGAACCAGCGGATGGAGGACCTCTTTCTTTCTCTCTCTCTCTCTCTCTCTCTCTCTCTCTCTCAACTCTTACTTTCAAATAAATAAATAAATCTTTTTAAAAAAAGAATTCTTTTTTTATTAAAAGGTTATATTTTCTGGCTATACTATATTTTAATAATAATTAAAAACAACAATGGAATCCAAGGAGCAGGAAGTAGATGACAGCTAGTATAATTGCCAAGTTTTATTTTGTTTTAACTGAATGGGTTTGATGGCATTGATCACTAATTTGATGGACTGAAATTATCTAATGGTTGAAATGGTAAAAGTTGGTAGTCAAGTGAAGCATTTCTTTTTCACTGAACAGATGAGTATTTTCTGTTTAATTAAGAGTTTCAAGTTTTATTCAAAATCAAGAAAAGAAAATCTTCAATAAAAGTAATACAGATAGTGAAAATACCATGTCTTTAAAAAATAGCTGTATTTGTTACCCAAAAATTTGGATAATTTTTATTACAAACTTTCCTCAAACATGCTTTGAAATATCGTAAGGCTGGGTATTTGAACTAGCTTACCATGGTGTAAAACCATTTTTGACTCACTTTCCAGAATCCATGCTTACTGCTTATGGCAGATATCTCAGGGTTGCCTCAAGAACAATGCCACTTTCACTGAACTTCAGGATTTAGTTCTTCTCACCTTTTGTTATTAGTCTTCCCTATCAAATCTCAATATACTCTCTCCAAAAGTAGGCAGAACCATACAGAAATACCAAGCATGTTTTCCTCTGGAACAGATTAACATATAATAAAATGTTAACGTATAATAAATACATTAATACATAATGAGTATGTTGAACTCCTTTATTTCTTTTTTTTTTTTGACAGGTAGAATGGACAGTAAGAGAGAGAGACAGAGAGAAAGGTCCTCCTTTGCCATTGGTTCACCCTCCAATGGCCCCCGCAGCCAGCATGCTGCGGCCGGCGTACTGCGCTGATCAGAAGACGGGAGCCAGGTACTTCTCCTGGTCTCCCATGGGATGCAGGGCCCAAGCACTTAGGCCATCCTCCACTGCACTCCCGGGCCACAGCAGAGAGCTGGCCTGGAAGAGGGGCAACTGGGACAGAATCTGGCACCCCGACCGGGACTAGAACCTGGTGTGCCAGTGCTGCAGGCGGAGGATTAGCCTATTGAGCCACAGCGCTGGCTGAACTCCTTTATTCCTTTCATGAAGTCCCTAACTTTAGTATCATTCCCTCTGGATCTTACCACAATAATTGTGAGGAAAGTCAAATACCAAGGAAAAGTCTATCCAGGAAAATGAAGGGGAGCAGAGTGGTACTTTCTCCTGGGGATGGGCTATAAAGGTGATATTACCCAACTGTGACCTTTAAGAAGAGTTCCTCAAAGCCAAAGAGCAAAAGATCTCCATCTGCCAATCTGACCAGGACTTTAGGGTGCAGAAAAGCAGGTATCTTTATTGCAAAAGATCTCACTCCTAAACATGCAGATATGCACTTTTATGTTTCTAAGAGTTGAAATTATTCCTAACTTTATCTGACTCTGGAACTGACTTTGAGAAGCACTGTTTGGATCCAATTTTCCTCAGACCAAAAATGTGCATCCCTCCTATTAGATCAATCTGAAGATTAATCCTGATAAAAATGTTGAGCATCACACACAACTTAGAGCAGTGAACTAACATTTACAAACACAACACACTTGCAACTGGGAAATAGTCAATGTTACATTAGATCCATAGCTAACCAGCTAATTGTACTTCCTGTATTGCCCTGTGTAGGGTCTAAAGCACACAAGAACATTATGAGAATTACTTCAAAGAATCCTTGCCTATCATTTTATTTTCAAAAAACTTTCATTAGTTGTTTTTGTTAATTTTTTTAAAACTTTTATTTGGTAAATATAATTTTCCAAAGTACAGTTTATGGATTACAATAGCTTCCCCCTCCATAACTTCCCTCCCACCCGCACATCTTCCATCTCCCGCTCCGTCTCCCATTCCATTCACATCAACATTCATTTTCAATTATCTTTATATACAGAAGATTGATTTAGTATATATTAAGTAAAGATTTCACCCACACGGAACATAAAGTGTAAAATACTGTCTGAGTACTAGTTATAGCATTACTTCACATTGGACAACACATTAAGGACAGATCCCACATGAGGAGTAAGCACACCGTGACTCTTGTTGTTGACTTAACAATTTGACACTCCTGTTTATGGCGTCAGTAATCTCCCTAGGCTCTTGTCATGAGTTTCCAAGGCTATGGAAGCCTCTTATGTTCGCTGACTTCGATCTTATTTAGACAAGGTCATAGTCAAACTGAAAGTTCTCTCCTCCCTTCAGAGAAAGGTACCTCCTTCTTTGATGGCCCGTTCTTTCCACTGGGTTCTCACTCGCAGAAATCTTTCATTTAGGTCCTTGTTTTTTCTTTTTTTTGTTTTGTTTTGTTTTGTTTTGTTTTTGCCAGTGTGTCTTGGCTTTCCATGCCTAAAATACTCTCATGGGCACTTCAGCCAGATCCGAGTGCCTTAAGGGCTGATTCTGAGGCCAGAGTGTTGTTTAGGACATCTGCCATTCTATGAGTCTGCTGTGTATCCCACTTCCCATTTTGGATCGTTCTCTCCATTTTTTATTCTATCAGTTAGTATTTGAAGACACTAGTCTTGTTTGTGTGATCCCTTTGACTCTTAGACCTATCAGTGTGATCAATTGTGAACTGAAATTGATCACTTGGACTAGTGAGATGGCATTGGTACATGCAATCTTGATGGGATTGTATTGGAATCCCCTGGCACATTTCTAACTCCACCATTTGGGGCAAATCCAAATGAGCATGTCCACATTGTAGTTTTAAAAAGATTCAATATGCTTTGTAGATACAATCCTAAGAACATCATGATATTCCCATTCTCCCTACATCCCTCCCTTTCATTCTCCTTTCTCCCTTTCTTTTTTTAGTGTTTGAGATAACATATTTTAATTTTACATTATAGTAAAAAGGCTTTGAAGTATATCTTCAAATAAAAAATGATAATATTTTCAACTAAAAGTATATATCTCATGTAGCTTATAAAATTTTTCTCTATGCTTCTCATCAAGTATGAATTTTATTTTTATGTGAATCTTTATGTAAAATAATAATAGAATTCTCCTGATATCAATGATGATGTATTACATTACTGTATCTGTTTCAGTGATCAAACTGATATAATGAATTCTAAGTTGACTGACAGCTACTTCGCAGATGCACATTGGAGGAACTTTCTTATAACTATTGAAGAAATTCTATACAACATAATGATTTAAATTCTGAAAAGAAAGACTTAGCATCATTTTATCTGTCTATATATTTGTACTTGTATCAACAGTAATTTTGTTGTTGCTGACTATTTATCTCAAAAAAGAAAGGAAGGTTAGGAAAAAAGGAAAACCAGATAATAGCAGTAATATCACAAAATGATAAAATCATGGGTGATGTTAATTCCCTATATACCTTTGTATACTTTCTTTATTGTCTTCAATAAATTTTAACTATCTTTATAAATAGCAAAATAATACTAGAATAACTTCTTAAAAAATCCTTTAAATCTTGCTTCAATTTTTTTCTATCTAATTGAAAACAACAAGATACTTGACTTTCAAGGTAATAAACAGAAACAGACTTTCCCTTTGCTATTTTATAGGTTTTCTGTGGATATGCAGATAGGTGAGTTAGAGTATATTCCCTTCATTGACCAGAGAGAGACAGGGATCTCATTTTCACTTCCCAATGCTGCTCCCCTCTTACAAAAAGTGTTCCAAATTTTCTTACCAAAGAAATACATAACTTCAGGGCATTTTCACTGAGAAAGTAGTGGTAACTAACTCAGTTGGAAAACATCACAATTTTACTATTTAAAAGTGCTGCTGTTGCTTATCAGACTACTTTTCATCAGGACCTCTAAACAGGTCTATAATGCTAATGTGCATAACTTTAGAAATGGTGAGATTGGCATAGGGGTAGAGGAAAATGAAATTTAGCTTAAGCCAAGATTGGCTAACTTGGGAGGAAGAGAAAGAATTCAATTGATAATCCATGAGAAGGATAAATGAAAACTATTCTAAAACTCAAAAAGAAGATTTAATTGATAGCCCTCTTTGTATATTTGGGA
Organism: Sylvilagus floridanus; assembly: GCA_949820135.1. Classification (NCBI taxonomy): domain Eukaryota; kingdom Metazoa; phylum Chordata; class Mammalia; order Lagomorpha; family Leporidae; genus Sylvilagus; species Sylvilagus floridanus. Next base: position 91,280,190 of record OX463238.1, read on the forward strand.
CTTAAAAAGCCTATAGTTATATTCAAATTAAACTAGGTATCCATATATGAAAGAAATGTGGGGATTGAACCAACAGCTTGCCCTGATAGGACGAGAGAATAAAATGTTAATAATTCCTAAGTAAGTAGTCTGGAAAACTGTTATGCTAGACAGTGAACTAAGAAGAGTTAACATAGTGAACCAATTTCATTTGATGTTACAATTCCAAGCAGATAAAACAGGTTGTCTTTTACCTGTGGCAATACCTGAGGATCAGGAAGTATCTTAGAATTGCCAAGGGGAAGCCAAATTTATTTCTAAAATATATTTTGCTTATTATCCTGAATGGCATAAGAGCAAAAGGTTTTTGACTTTTTTTGTTGTTGTTGTTCCTCACAGAAGGACCTGGAATGTTCAACAGAAGTATCTGGTAACACCCATTGCATCATTACATAGCTTCTTGGATGATTTACCTGATGGAGAAAGGGATATTTCTTTTTTTTTTAAAAAAAAGATTTATTTATTTATTTGAAAGGCAGAGTTACAAAGAGGCAAAGACAGAGAGAGAAAGAGAGAGAATCTCTTCCATCTACTGGTTCATTTCCCAAATGGCCACAATGGCCAGAGCTGAGCTGATCTGAAACCAGGAGCCAGAAGCTTCATACAAGTCTGCAAGGACCCAAGCAGTTGGGCCACCTTCTACTGCTTTCCCAGGCCCTAGCAGAGAGTTGGATCAGAAGTGGAGCAGCCAGGTCTAGACTGACACCCATCTGGGATGCTGGCACTGTAGGTGGTGGCTTTACCTGCTATGCAACAGCACCACTGGCTAAGGGGATATTTCTTCCAGATCATGGGAGTAACTAAAGAAATTAATCTGTTGATAAAGTAATGAATCTCAAAAACTAAAAAAATTCTTAATATACCTACACATGCATGCATGCATATAATCTTAATATAATACAAAAACAGATTCCATAACTGAAACTATGTTTATACTGTGCTAGCTATATTTTGTTTGTCCCCTTCACATATGCTTTCTCTCTACCTTTCTTCATGTCCCAAGGGAGAGTCTTGCCTCAGCAACCCTGATCTCTAATTGATGCCTAGTTGCTTACTGAGGTGGAGAATTGTGCTGTATTATCTACAGCTGTCCAGTCTCCAGATCAGGACCAAAACTATTCTAGTGCCTATTGTAATTTTTTCTCACGGTAAGGTCACATTTTAGTGTATAAAAGTTTACGTTTTTATTCTCCTTTATCAATTCCTTTGATCCTACTGCCTTTTACTTTATTTATTTATTAGCAATTCCATTACTTATTGATACTCAACTAATGTTCTTAAAATGGTTAGCAATTTCTTAATAATAAGTATCTGCTATGGTTTAATTTTTATACTAGGTCCTTTACACTCAATACCACATTGATTGTCAAAAAAACAAAATGAGGTAGATATTATCATCTACTTTTTATAACAGGTAGAAACCAAGAGTCATAGAGATCAAGATGACAGTCACAATTAACAATAAGGTTTAATTATTCCAAATCCCAGGCTCTATAATTAATTGATTTCTGTTATTTTAACTCAAAACAATCATTTATTGAATTTTACTATAATCTATTTTTCCATAGATTATTGCCATATAATGTTGAATTTTCAGAATTTGCTACTTGTTAATTCTAAATTTTCCCTCTAAGTATTCCCTACTCTTTTATCTGAAAGAAATGATGTCTCCTCAATTTTTTTTTTATTGGGCTGGCACTGTGGTATAGTGGGTAAAGCCACAACCTGCAGTGCCAGCATTCCACATGATTGCTGGTTCAAGTCCCAGCTGCTCCACTTTTGATCCAGCTCTCTGCTATGGCCTGGGAAAGCAGTAGAAGATGGTCCAAGTCCTTGGGCCCCTGCATCTGCCAGGGAGACCCCAAGGGAGCTCCTGGCTCCTAGCTTCAGATGGGCACAGCTCCAGCTGTTGCTGCCATCTGGAGAGTGAATCAGCAGATGGAAGATCTCTCTCTCTCTCTCTTTTTCTCTCTCTCTCCCTCTCTCTCTGCCACTCTGTAACTTTCCCTTTCAGATAAATAAATAAATCATTTTAAAAAAGATATTAGTATTTTGCTTATAACTGATTTGAATACAGTCATACCAGAAGAATATTTATATAAGAGGTCAGATATGAATCTACATACAGAAAAAACTAAACTGATAAATCAGTACTTAATCCTGATCAAGTCCTTGCTTTAACACATGATGACATGTCTGATATATTTTTACAGGTCCTGCAAATATGAGATATACAGACAATGGTATCAATATTTTAATATCATCTCAGTTGCATTTATTGTGTAGTTAGAATATATGACAAAATAAGAAAAGCATAAAAGAGTTAATTTGGAGTAACACAAGTTACTGTTTTCTTGGAATCAGTTTGTTTTTCTGTTACCTAAGGATGATGACTTATTAAGAAAAGAGATTTATTTAGTTGAAACACCAAACAGGATAGCGTGTGGGCTCTAATGAGGACCTTCGTTGCTACTTCAAATCATGGTAGAGAGCACCATGGTAGACTTGTGTATGGGGTAGATCCCATGGTGAGACAGGAAGCCTGGCTGGGGGAAAGGGCCATTACTCTTTCATTAACAAACAAGGGTCCATAAGAACTACACCTCCAAGGGCAACATGCATGATGACCCAATTACCTTGCCCTTGGTTCTACCTTTTAAAGGTTCTATTGCCTGTCAATACGGAGGATGAAGCTCCTAAATGACACCATTGGGAGACATGCTCAAAGCATATCAAAATCTTAGCAATTGCTTATCCTATAAACTTCTTTCTTAGCTCTTTTCCACAAAGAACTATTGTTCTTGTATATTCCCACAGCATGCCACATACATCTTACACAATTTCATATATTTTCATTTCTTTTGTCAAAGCTCCAGACTTTACAATTGAGGCTGTTTCTCCTTCACCTCCAAGTCATTTTCAATCCATTACACTCGGGTTTTCCTCTGACTCCATACTAATACTACTTAACAGAAGGTTTCTTATAAAGGTCTCCAATGATCTCCTTGTTAGATACAATTGTCGTTTTGAATGCTCATCTTAATAAACAGGTGACTACTTTTTCCTTCTTGAAATATTTTTCTCTTTTGAATTCCATGGCACCCTTGTGTTGGGCTTCCTTTCTATGCTACTGTACTTTCTCAGCTTAACTTTCTGGGTTATTTTTTTTATCCAAAAATATAAGTTTGTTGTTCTCACATTGTATCCCTTCTCTTCTCTTTACTAGTTAGTCAAATTGCATCGTACACACTTAACCACTAACTTCCTCCAGTGCCCTCCTGGGCCACAGCAGAGAGTTGGCCTGGAATAGGAACAACTGGGACAGAATCTGGCGCCCCAACTAGGACTAGAACCCAGGGTGCCGGCACCACAGGCGGAGGATTAGGCTAGTGAGCTGTGACACCAGCCATATCTCCAGACTTCTAAAATGCAGGTATATTTTTAAGGTAGCAAAACCAGCGTGTATGAAAAAAATTAATAAGAAAACATTTTTGTTTTTGCTGTATGTCAGCCACTGTTATGTTTCATATATATTGTCTTATGTAATCCTCACAGTAGCATTCCCTACAGTGACCATTTTCTTTGTTTTATAAATAAATGCAATGAGTTTGAGTAACTTGCAAGTGACCATGAAGCAAGTAAGGAAAATAAATAGATAAATTCACTGTAGCTCCAGAGATTTTTATCTTTAACAATTAGACTCTGTATGAGAGTTTTACCTAAAATTATCTTTTCCTCATTTTTTGTATGGGAAGCTAACAAGCCCTTCTAATCTTTCAGAAGTCAGCCTAAATCATACACTCTGAAAGGCTGTCCTTGATCATCTGGTCCAACATAGCTGTTTTCTGCCCACCCTCAGTCTTGGCTTCCCATTTCTTGCCTTCAAATGACTCATTAAAGGTTTTGTGCCACAATGAGGTTTTACCTCCCCCCAGTTAGAATGGCTCTCATACAGACATCAGCAAACAATAAACGCTGGTGAGGATGTGGGGAAAAAGGTACCTTAATCCACAGTTATAAATGTAAACTAGTACAGCCACTGTTGAAGACAGTATGGCGATACCTCAGAAAGCTGAATATAGATATACCATGTGATCCAGCAATTTCACTCCTGGGAATTTACCCAAAGGAAAATAAATCTGCATATGAAAGAGTTATCTGTACCCCCATGTTTATTGCAGCTCAACTCACAATAGCTAAAATACAGAATGAACCCAGATGTCCATTAACTGCTGACTGAATAAAGAAATTGAGAAATACATACAGTATGGGATATTACTCAGTCATAAAAAAAGAATGAAATTCTGTCTTTTGCAACAAAATGGATGCAACTGGCAAATGTTATATTTGGTGTAATAAGCCAGTCCCAAAAAGACAAATATTATCTCTTTTCCCTGATATGTGGTAACTAATAAAATACCAAAAATAGAAGTAATGTATAGGAATGAAACTGACATTCTGAGATTTGATGACTGTTTACAGCCCTCATCTCTACTATTGAGGAACAGTGATTTTTCTTCTTACTATTTGTTGAATTGTTTAATTAATATAGGGTTAATATTATGAATATAAAGTAAAGTGAAAGTAGATCATTGTAAAAATTGAGAGGGAATGAGAAAGAAAGGAGGAGGAAGGCTGGGAGCATGGGCAGGAAGGGGGCTAGGGTGGGAAGTATCACCATGTCCCTAAGCCTGTATACATGGAATAGTGGAATCTGTTCACCTTAAAATAAATAAGATGCAAGCCATTTAATTTACTCATCATTTTTGTCAGATATCAAGAGTAGCATTCTAATTCTTTTCTGCTGTGCCTCACTGTATCGCAGATAGGGAAGACAAAACCTGCTTTTATGATGTTAGCTTATCTCTGTTTTCATGACGACATTTATTTTTCTCAAATAAGAAGTTCTAACAGTAGAAATTTCTTTGGAACAAAGATATGGCGGGAGGAGAAACACAGGGCATAAGGGACAATTTTCTCTCAAGCACATTGTGGCAAACGTAGGCACAGTTCTAGAGCTTTCAGTGTGGCAGAAGGTTCTTGATCCTGTGACCGTGAAGGAATACGATTCTGGAGCTGTGCACTGTGGAGCTGGTTGTGTAACTTCCTCACTGCAGTGCAGGCTGCCACTTCTTTTCTGCTTTCGAGGTTGTTATGAAAGCTCCATTTGTAGTCTATTTCTTCTGTCTTCCAAGTGACTTTGAGATTCTTTGTATCTTATTAAATACCCTTGTGTTTAAATTTTAGCTTCAGTAGATGCCTTTTTTATTTTTTATTTTTTTTGCATTTAAGGACCAGAACCAGATGTCTAATAATGTTTGTGTCTTATCTATCAAAACATAAGCTTTCAGAGGGAAGATGACCTTGAATTACAAATGCCAGACATAATTTTGCCCATAGTAGATAAATATTTCACTTTATAACGAAGTTTGATAATGGTCTAATCTCTTGTGTTATGATAAAAATGTTTCTGGATACATTCTAAAGCACTTCTGCAAGTTCACTCTACTCTTTTTCTACATGTGATATTTTCATTGCATCTTTGTTCCAGGACACATCTAGGGGATTGAAATTGCTGCCTACTTACCAGCCATTCACTGTTCCTAAAATTTACCTGCTATTTTTCCAGCTTCAGTTCATTTTTGGAATGTCCTGCCCTCAATTTTCTATTCTGCAATTCCTATTCATTTTTCAAGGAATTATTTTTCATAAAAACATTTCTTTTCTTTCTTTTTTTTTTATTTGACAGGCAGAGTTAGTGAGAGAGAGAGAGAGAGACAGAGAGAAAGTTCTTCCTTTTGCCGTTGGTTCACCTCCAAAGTGGCCGCTACGGCTGGCGTGTTGCAGCTGGTGCACTGTGCCAATGTGAAGTCAGGAGCAAGGTGCTTACTCCTGGTCTCCCATGTGGGTGCAGGGCCCAAGGACCTGGGCCATCCTCCACTGCACTCCCGGACCACAGCAGAGAGCTGGACTGGAAGAGGAGCAACCAGGACAGAATCCGGCGCCTCAGCCTGGACTAGAACCCTGGGTGCTGGCGCCACAGGCGGAGGATTAACCTACTGAGCCATGGTGCTGGCCCTATAGAAAAATTTCTTATATTTCAGTCATACGATTAATTACTTGTACCATAATTGTATTACTGTAATTCTTTGCAAATACATTATTACAGCATTTATAAAATATTTAATCATGTTTATCAGTCAGTAAATTTGTTATAATTACTAGTAAAACAGTATCTATGGGTGAAAGAACATTAAAATGAAATGTGCTATAAACGAAACCATGCAAATTATCTTTATTGTTACAGGCAAAAAGAGAAAACATATTACTGAATTTAACTTATTTCGCTTTCCAAGTGCATAGTCTTCCAATTCATTTATTTATCTTCTTTATGTAGACTTAAACATGATCACGTGGATTCAACATGTTCTACACATGATGTGATTTTTTCAAGCCTTGGAAAGATGAGTCAGAAAGCCCAAGGAAGGCACATGTTAATTTGCATGGCTGATGCGGGGCGGGGCGTAAGCTCTCTGAGAGGCATCTCAAACAAGAGAGGAATGATTCAGTTTGGAACTAGTTCATTCCTGCATACAAGCATTGTAACAGTCTCCTCAAACAAATAAATATAAATGAGGCATTTTACTTTTCTTTTTCATTTCCTTTTATATAAAATCTACCGATTTCGCATTTAATGTTGTCTTGCATGAATCACTAAATAAGTACTCCTTTGGTCATTTTGAGAATTTTTTCTAATTATTTCAAATCTTAGATGATATTTAAACAATAAAAATACTTATTTCCAATGTTTTCTGTTTTCATCAGAGATTTTTGCAAGCATATATAAGAGAGAACATAGTATTTTAAATATTTGATTTAAAATAATTTATATTAGTAATATTAAATACAATATTTCTGCATTGATTTATTTTTTGGCAATAAGCTAAAATTTACATCAAAAACAAAATTTAAAATCATAGAGATAATATTTACAATATTAAACAGAACCAGATGTGGAAGCCTGCAATTCCAGATTAAACATTTACTGAGTTGGCAGGAAGAGGCCCTCTTCATTCATCCAAGTGAGTTTTGTTTGAATGGATTCTAATTTCTCAATCCTTTACCCTTTTCAGCATCATTCTGTTGCTTTGTTTACCTAATAGTGGTTTTTCTTTACCACTGCGTTCCACAGTCCTGCACAGCTGTTTCCCAAAATGACCTAAGTAGCTCATTTTCATCTTCTACAAGTGTAAACTATAGTTAATTCCTGAACAGCATTCCCAGAAGGGATTGGAATCTCTTTGGGACAGTTATCATTGCTACACATTTTTAAAAAAAAAAATTTTTTTGACAGGCAGAGTGGACAGTGAGCGAGAGAGAGAGAGAGACAGAGAGAAAGGTCTTCCTTTTCTGTTGGTTCACCCTCCAATGGCCGCTGCGGCTGGCACACTGTGGCTGGTGCACCATGCTGATCCAAAGCCAGGAGCCAGGTACTTCTCCTGGTCTCCCATGGGGTGCAGGGCCCAAGCACTTGGGCCATCTTCCACTGCACTCCTGGGCCACAGCAGACAGTTGGCCTGGAAGATGGGCAACTGGGACAGAATCTGGTGCCTCGACCGGGACTAGAACCCTAGGTGCCGGCACCACAGGCAGAGGATTAGCATATTGAGCCACAGCGCCGGCCATTGCTACACATTTTTAAGGAGAATCTGCTAGAATACACAAGAATATATAAGAACACCAAGCATTTTCTGAATGCTATAAATCCTTCATTGAAAATTAGTGTGGTTTTTTTTTTTTTAGATTTTATTTATTTATTTGACAGGTAGATTTACAGACAGTGAGTGAGAGAGACAAAGAGAAAGGTCTTCCTTCTGTTGGTTCACCCCCTAAATGGCCACAATGGCTGGAGCTGTGCCAATCTGAAGCCAGGAGCCAGGTGCTTTTTCCTGGTCTCCCATGTGGGTGCAGGGACCCAAGGCCATAGCAGAGAGCTGGACTGGAAGAGGAGCAACCAGGACTAGAAGCAGCACCCATATGGGATGTGGGCACCGCAGGGGGAGGATTAACCTAGTGTGCCACTGCACTGGCCTCTGAAAACTACTGTTTTCAAAAGCAAGATATGTGAAAAACATAAAGGCATATGTTCAGTAAACAAAGGAAACAGATCTTTCATTCTGAGAAAGTTTCTAATTTTATGCTTATTCACTAAAGGTGGATTACAAAACATTTCACCCAAATGCCTTTAAAGTTGTTTAAATTAATTTAATTTGGGGGCGTGTGGCTCATGCTGTGGCTTAGCAGGTAAAGCCACAGCCTGCAGGTCTGGCTTCCCCTATGGGCACCAGTTCAAGTCCTGGTTGCTCCACTTCCAATCCAGCTCTCTGCTTTGGCCTGGGGAAGCAGTGGAAGATGGCCCAAGTCCTTGGGCCCCTGCACCCGCGTGGGAGACCTGGAAGAAACTCCTGGCTCCTGGCTCCGGATCAGCAGAGCTCTGGACATTGCAGGCATCTGGGGAGTGAACCAGCAGATGGAAGACCTCTCCCTTTCTCTCACTCTCTGCCTCTCCTCTATCTGTGTAACTCTGACTTCCAAATAAATAATCTCAAAAAAATTAATGTAATTTGGACCAAGGCAATAACTGATTCTTTCAAATTTATTAAGGCATAACTGGAACATAAACTTGTATATACATAAAGTATACAACATGTTTGATATATGTATATACTGTGAAATATGTATTCATTTATAAAAATATAATATATATTCTACTTTACTCTTGAATACTCATGTGACATATATAGTCACATATTTCATATATTTTACAATGTATCATCATTCTCTTTCTTTCACACACACATATATCTATCTATCTATATATATATATATATAAATTCATGCTTATTTTTGATTTCCATTTGCATGGAATATCCTTCTCCATCCTTTAACATTCAGTCTGTGTGAATCTTTATTGGCAAGATGTGCTTCTTTTAGGCAGCATATAGTTAGGTCTTGTTTTTTTTTTTAAGATTATTTTATTTGAAAGGCAGAGTTACAGAGAGGCTGAGAGAGAGAGAGAGAGAGAGAGGTGTTTTCCATCCACTGGTTCACTCCCCAGATGGCTGCAATGGCTACAGCTGTTCCGATCTGAAACCAGGAGCCAGGAGCTTCTTCCCAGTCTCCAACGTGGGTGCAGGGGCCCGAGGACTTGGGCCATCTTCTACTGCTTTCCCAGGCCGCAAAAGAGAGCATGGATTGGAAGTGGAGCACCCAGAACTTGAACCAGAGCTCATATGGGATGCTGGCACTGCAGGCGGTGGCTTTACCCACTATGCCAGAGCGCTGGCACCAGGTCATTTTTTAATCCATTCAGCCAGTCTGTAGAATTTAGTCCACTTACATTCAAGGTTTTTTGATAAGTAATGATACAGTCCTAAATATTCCTTTTTTTTAATCTCATTTGTACAATTAACAGGAGGTTTTCAGCCTTCATATTCTTTTGTGATGCTGATTATCTTTCTCTGTTTCTGTGTGTAGTATATCCTTAAGTATCATTTGTAAGGCTGACCAGTTCATGACAAATTTCCTATTTCTGTCATGGAAGGTCTTTATTTCACCTTCATTTATAAATGATAGCTTTGCTGTGTACAATACTCTGGGATGGAAGTTTTGTTCTCTAAGGACTTGGACTATACCTATGCATTCTCTCATTGCCTGTAGTGTTTCTGATGAGAAAACTGTTATGCTAATCAAATATATTTTAGAGAGAGAGTGAGAGAGAGAGAGATAAAGTGAGAGAGGGAGAAAGAGAGAGAGAGAGAGAGAGAGAGAGAGAGAGAAATCTTCCACATGCTGGTTCACTTCCCTAATGCCTACAACAGCTGGAGTTGGGCTAAACTGAAGGCAGGGGCCAGGAACTCCTTCCAAGTCTACTACATGTGTGGCAGGGAATCAAGTACTTGAACCATCACCTGTTGCTTCCCAGAGTACACATCAGCAGGAAGCTGGAATCAGAAGTGGAGCTAGGAAATGACCCCAGACACTTTGACATGGTGTAAGATGGTTCAATTTTCTTGACAGTGCATCATATTCAAAGGAATTTTGGCGCCCAGTTTACCCTATAATTTAAAAAAATAAAGTCCCAAATATTAGATCTTGTAGACCCTGGACTTACATGGATGATAGCAGCTAGAGATTATAGTGACTAATAAAAAGGTATGTTTGCATTCCTAATGACTTGCCTTTGCATGTTTGGACTTGTTCATTATTTTATTTATTTGAAGATGGGAAATGCAAAAGATGTCAAATTCTGTATTATGACTAAAGAAATGGAATTACTTAAGAAAGTGCCATTACTCCTATTATATTTTGGCACAGTAGTGCATGCACATATCAGCAGTTCACTCTCAATTGTGCTTTAATAAATTTATGAGCAGCTTTACATATATAGTTCAGAATATTAATGTGTTAGCAAGCTTTATTATCTATGTGTGTGTGTGTGTGTGTGTGTGTGTGTGTAAAAGGCTGAATATACACATAATAATTTGTATAGCTAAATAACATGCAATCTTTATCTTGTGGGACAGTTAAGTAATCAAGGAATTATATTAGCCCCTTCGAAATTCAGCTTCCCTAGATTAAATCACCTCAGTTAAATGTGTTTTGGCCTAGGTATGGAATCTTTGTAAGTTGCTAGATCTGCTTCTAGAAACAGACAATTGCAAGAAATAACCAAACTGGGTCTGGTTTCATCCTTCTCAAGTTGAAAATAGGCCCAAATTGAGAGATCCTACATTTGAACTGAATGACCTGTATTTTTTAAGATGATCAACACTTTTATCTATAAAAGTAGGAATAGGAATAGGCAAATATATAAAATGGCCCAAACATCGTTTTTTTACAGCACAATATTTAACAATGTGATTTTGCAAATTATTTGTTTTGAAATTCTTTCATATGATATTTTGTAATACTTGTAATACTTTATTTAAAGAAACCTCATTGTTTCACACAATTTCATAAATAGCAGAAATACATTTCATAAGTAGTTTAGCAGTTGAACCTCAAAAATTTAAACCTAAGCTTTCGTGTCCCAACTTACTGCCCAATGCATTCCTTCTAAGTAGCAAATTAGAATCAAATGGAGTTTGATAAAGTAAAGAAAAGCCATTTGCAGGGCCTGGCACTGTGGCATAGTAGGCTAAGCCTCTGCCTGCAGTGCTGGCATCCCATCTGGGCACCAGTTTGCGTGTCCTGGCTACTCCTCTTCCAATCCAGCTCTCTGCTTATGGCCTGGGAAAGCAGTGGAGGATCACCCATGCGCTTGGGCCTCTGCATTCATGTTGGGGACCCGGAAGAAGCTCCTGACTGTTGGCTTCAGATAGGCTCAGCTCCGGCTATTGTGGCCTTTTGGGGAGTAAACAAGCAGATGGAAGACCCTTCTCTCTGTCTTTCTCTCTCTCTGTAATTCTACCTATCAAATAAATAAATAAATCTTAAAAAAAGAAAACCATTGCCACTAAAACTAGAAAGAAACTCAGATACTTCATACATATCGTATGCTATGTAACTAGGATATTTATGTAAACAATGAAAATAATAATATACTAAAATGTTAGTTATTATTTAGATTTTACTTCATGTGGTGAGGTAAAATTTGAACTATAGAACTCTTAAAGAAATGGCTTTCACATTATCTAACAGTCTGAAACCAATGAGAGTTATTTCCTACCACCAAAATAAATTTAGTGAATCAGTGGCAAATACCCAGACTTAAAATACAATATAATAAAATGACATAAATATAATATGTAATATATAATAAAATAACATAAATACAATAACCCTTTGATAGAATTTCTATAGTATTAATAAGTAGGTTACTTTCTAAATTATTGTGGCAGAGATTTGGGATTATTCAAAATAATTATCAACTAGGTATAAAAGCAATGCATATTTTTTTCTTTTGCTTGATTTTCACAGTGCTAAAGTGTGTCTAATTCTTTAAAAGTTGTAAAATTGTCAATAAAAGCTGTATTTCTGGAATATTCCAAGATGGTATTAAATTTTCTCTTAGTAGAAATTACTTGTTTTGTTCAATTTAATTTATAAAATAGATTCCTATTAAGTCCCCAGCATTAGATCGATGTGTCCAAGCATTAGGTATTGCCAGAGGGACAACTGAGTAAGATATGTCATGAAGTGAAACATTCTCCCATATTTCTGTTGGTGATAAGAATAACTAATTTAAGCGGTTGCAGCCTGATTTACTCTGGGCAGAAGCCAGCTTCTTGGAGTTCTCTTTCTTTCTTTTGCACTTGCTCTTTGGGTTTAAATTGGGTTGCAGGCCTATAGGAAGCTGAGGAAGAATCTCCAGAGTGAGCTCTTAGCCCTGAAATATAGCTGTGTCAGAGAAAAGTAAGAGGCATCTTCCGTGATTAGAGATTCTCCTAGTCTTGGACTGGCATCATCTTCACTTGGGAACTTGTTAACAGCATAATTTTTGGGCTCCATACCAAATTTGCTAAATTAAAAATTCAGAGGGTAGAGTTAAGAAATCTGGCCTTAAGAGGTCCTCCAGGGTATTCTGATGCATGCTTAAATTTGAGAATTACAGATCAAGATCTCCATTATAGAAAATCTAGGGCTTGGAATTATTTGGCAGTTAGTGTAAAGGCTGATCTTGAGCCATAAGCCTGCTAAAAACCATGATTAGGGGTTGGCACCGTAGCATAGTGGGTGAAGTTGCTGCCTGCAGTGCCAGCATCCCATATGGTTGCTGATTCAAGTCCCGGCTACTCCACTTCCTATCCAGTTTTCTGCTATGGCCTGGGAAAAAAGAGGAAGATGGCCCAAGTCCTTGGGCCCCTGCACCCATGTGGGAGACCTGGAAGAAACTCCTGGTTCCTGGCTTCAGATCAGCGCAGCTCCAGCCATTGTGGCCATTTGTAGAGAATGAACCAGTGGAATGGAAGACCTCTCTCTCTCTCTCTCTCTCTCTCTCTCTCTCTCTGCCTCTCTATAACTCTGCCTTTCAAATAAATGAATAGATCTTTAAAAAAAGTGATAAAAATAAACTTGTATCCTCTACAAGGTAAATTGCCTCAGATATTTTTGTGATAGTCATGAGAAGATGACCAATACGGAGGGCATGATGAATCTGGGAAACTTGAGTAGTTGTTCTTCCTAAAGAATCGAGCACATAAATAGGTGGATACACATGTAAACCAACTTAGGAAAAGCTGACAAAAATTATTTATTCATACTATTTTACTCATCTTGAATCTTAAAAAATGCTTATGTTTGGGTGTTTAAATATACTTCAATGTGGACCAAATGCTGGCCTTGACTCCTGATATTAAAGATGATTTTTCTAACTCCACCATTTGGGGCAAGTCTGATTGAGCATGTCTCAAATTGTACATCTCCTCCCTCTCTTATTCCCACTCTTATATTTAACAGGGATCACCTTTCAGTTAAATTTAAACACCTAAGAAAAATTGAGTATTAATTACAGAGTTCAAACAATAGTATTAACTAGAACAATAACAACAAAAATACTAAAAGGGATTAAGTACTAAATTGTACATCAACAGTTAGGACAAGGGCTGATCGAGTCACTGTTTCTCATAGTGTCCATTTCACTTCAACACGTTTCCTTTTTGGTGCTTGGTTAGTTGTCACCGATCAGGGAGAACATATGATTTTTGTCGCTTTGGGACTAGCATAATTCACTCATCATGATGTGTTCCAGATTCCTTCATTTTGTTGCAAATGACCGGATTTAATTGTTTTTGACTGCTGTATAGTATTTTATAGAGTACACATCGCATAATTTCTTAATCCAGTCTACTGTTGATAGGCATTTAGGTTGAATCCAGGGCTTAGCTATTGTGAATTGAGCTGCAATAATCATTAAGATGCAGACAGCTTTTTTGTTTGCCAATTTCATTTCCTTTGGGAAATTAAAAATGTGCCAGGGGATTCCAATACAATCCCATCAAGATTGCATGTACCAATGCCATCTCACTAGTCCAAGTGATCATCTTCAGTTCACAATTGATCACACTAAGAGTCAAAGGGATCACACAAACAAGACTAGTGTCTGCTAATATTAACTGATAGAATCAAAAAGCGAGAGAATGATCCAACTTGGGAAGCGGGATACACAGCTGACTCATAGAATGGCAGATGTCCTAAATAGCACTCTGGCCTCAGAATCAGCCCTTAAGGCATTTGGATCTGGCTGAAGAGCCCATGAGAGTTTTTTGGAATGGAAAGCCAAGACACTCTGGAAAAAAAAAAAAAAAAAGGAAACCACCTAAATGAACGATCTCTGCCAGTGAGAACCCAGTAGAAAGAACGGGGCCATCAAAGAATAAACAAGGAGGTGCCCTTCTCTGAAAGGAGGAGAGAACTTCCACTTTGACTATCACCTTGTCTGAATAAGATCAAAGTCAGCAAACTTTAAAGGCTTCCATAGCCTTGGCAACTCATGACTAGAGCCTAGGGAGATTACTGATGCCATAAACAAGAGTGTCAAATTGTTAAGTCAACAACACGGGTCACTGTGTACTTATTCCTCACGTGGGATCTCTGTCCTTAATGTGTTGTCCAATGTGAATTAATGCTATAACTAGTACTGAAACAATATTTTACACTTTATGTTCTGTGCAAGTGCAAAATGAATAAATCTTTACTTAATATATACTAAATCGATCTGTATATAAAGAGAATTGAAAATGAATCTTGATGCAAATGGAATGGGAGAGGGTGCGGGAGATGGGAGGGGTGCGAGTGGGATGGAAGTTATGGGGGGAAGACATTGTAATCCATAAACTGTACTTTGGAAATTTATATTTACTAAATAAAAGTTTAAAAAAAGATGATTTTTCTAACGTGGAGAGTACGATTCCTGGGGAAAACAGAAGTTAGGGTTAGGAAAGGTCAGTAAATCCCTCTGTTAAATTCAATTCCAGAATTTCTGTGTAGGCAGTATTATAAGACCAAAACACATAATTTGATTGTTTACTTTCCTTAGATATTATCTCAGCTTAGTAAAGGGAAGAAGTCATAGATATTGAGCTGTTAATTACAAGAATGAACTACAGATTTGCTTGTCACCTTGACTTAGCCTGTATTTTTAAAAGAATAAAATGAAGTAAAGCAAAATAAATTGACTTGGGTCAGATGTACAAACAGATAAATATATAGAAAGCTGGGAATTCAAAATGGCCTGAGCTAAGGATATGGATATAGATCTAGCCTCACTTCTGTTTTATCTATCCCTCTGTTCTTAAGCCAATTAATCTTCTCACTGGCTGGTTTTGTATTCTATGGCTAGTTTTCCAATTATCACTAGATTTCTGTGCTCTCCAAATTATGAATATTGGACTTTGGAACAAAATTTCGAAAGAGTAAGTTGACTTATAGGTATTCTAAGAATAGAAACTGGTATTTCCCACTGGCTAAGAGAGCAAAATATATGCTCACTTAAGCCTCATCTACCTTACTCTTTGATTCTGTAGTAGCCACAGATATGCATTTGAAGAATTATGATTATGGTTCACCCTTATAACTTTTATTGATGCAAATGAGATTATAACCTAACAGACAAGTCAGAGAAGTTGTAGGAAGGTAGAGACATTTATTTGAGATCTTCAAGTTTCTGCCAACTACAAATAACATACTAATGTGTTTATGGGAGTAATTGGTTTAAAAGCTTGTGGGATGACTTGTGAAACTCTCTCTTTAAGACACTATTGACAGAAAAATGATTCTGAGTTCCAAACATTAACAAATGCAATTTGGATGTATTTTTTATTTATATACTAGACATTGCCTATAATCCCTGCTAGTTGTACTTTTTAATTTTAACTCTAAATTGTGTTATAGCAAATAGCATCCTTTCTTCTAAATCAGAAAATGAAATTAAAGCAACTCTGAGAGCAAAGTTAAATTGTTACTAATATGCTTTCTTAAATTCATTAATATATATATTTATTTGAGTGGTAGCGAGAGCAAGAGCGAGAGACAGTGAGAAAAAGCATTAGTGTCCACCTACGAGTTCACTTCCCAAATGCCTGTAATGGCTGGGATTTGGCTGGGGCTGAAATCTTCTCTTAGGTATTTAACCCATGTCTTCCATGTGGGTGGCGGGAACTCACTTATTTGAGCAATTACTATTCTTAGGGTCTTCATTAGCAGAGAGCTGGAGTCAGGAGCTGAAGCTGGGTATTGAACCCAGTTACTTCTGTATAAGATATGTGTCCTAATCAGCATCTCAAGTGTTATGCCAAAAACCAAACCAAACTTGTTTTTTTTTTTTAATATAGATCTTAAAGAATAGAAAAATGAATAAGTTTATATAAATACCTAAATGTTCATAAAAGTTTAGGTAACATAAATATTTTGCCCCCCAAAAAGAAAAATATATCTAGCATTTTCTTCATTAAATAAAGGATCAAACTGAGTATCCTTAATAATACATTAGGTACCTCCAGATAATATGTAGTATTGTGTTGCTTATCAATGGAGAAGTCTTATCTAAAAATTTTTTTGCACTGAATACAAACAAGCCTTTATAATAATTTTTGAATTTAAAGAAAACACAAAGATAAGAGAAATAAGTAGAATGATACCACAAGGAAACACTCAGAAAAGTCTATAATGTGGGCAATTAAAAAGACAACTGGGGGCAACTCTGTGGTATAGTGGGTGAAGCTGTCACCTGCAGTGCAGGCATCTCATTTGAGCGCTGGTTTGAGTCCTGGCTGCTCCTCTTCCAGTCCAGCTCTCTGCTGTGGCCTGGGAATGCAGTGGAGGATGGCCCAGGTGGTTGGGCCCTGCACCTGCATGGGAGACCCGGAAGAAGCTCCTGGTTCTTGGCTACGGATTGGATTGGCGCAGTTCTGGCCACTGTAACCAACTGGGGAGTGAACCAGCAGATGGAAGACCTCTCTCTCTCTCTCTCTCTCTCTCTCTGCCTGTCCTTCTCTCTGTGTGTAATTCTGACTTTCAAATAAATAAATAAATCATTTTAAAAAAAAGGCAACTGGCTTCATCTTGTTAAAGAGTCAATGTCATGAACAAGAAAAAAAATCTGGGAAGTGCGGAGAGAGGGCAGATTTAAAGTGAAAGACAGGAGACATAAGTGAAGCAATTTTTATAAATTGATTTGGTGATAGTTCATAAAACACACATGACAAACAATTAAGGAAATCTGAATACAAGCTGAATATTTGATGACAGTAGGAAATAATTATAATTTTCTTATAAGGATAGTGGTGAGGTTATATAAAGGAGAATGTTCTTATCCTAAAAAAAAATGCATGGTGAACTATGGAGGGGTGGAATCTGTAAGCTACTTTCAAATGGTTCACACACAGACACACTCATCCATATACACCACACCCCAAATAGTAGAGTTGAAACAAATCAGAGAAAATGTTAGCAATTGTTTAGTCTACGTTGTGTATATTGATCCTCATTGTTTTGTTCTTTGAATCTTGCGAAACTTAAAAAAATGACAATAAAAAATCAGAAAATTTGCGCAAAATTGGGATATGCTTCATACCGCTGAACTGTACATTTAAAACTGATTAAAATGGTAAATTTTTATTGTTAATATTTTACCAAAATTTATAAAATTGTAAAAAAAAATCTGTGCAAGGAATAATCCTGTCATAACCACAGTTGGTATTGTCAATAAACTCGAGCTTTTGTCAGATCTCTAATTATTCACTTAAGGTTTACCCTGAGACATAATCTTCAAGAAAGTACATTTTAGACAATTAAAGTGACTGCCAGATGAGTGCTCTGGGATTCTGGCTTGAAAAAAACCAACTAGAACAATAAGCCAAGCAGAGCCTGAATGAAACTCTGCCACTAGATGATACAGACAAATATTTCCCTAAGGAATGGTAGGAACTGCTGGTCCTAGTGTCAGGGTGCCATAGACAGGCAGGAGGAGCTCTCTCTGTATAAAGCTGTTGGGACTTCTTCATCCTGGAGTTTTTTGCAAGAGATAATACTCATGTTTAGCTTGGGACAAAGGAAAGCTAAATTGAGTTAATTATTGGAAATTTTAATTCATCTGCAAAAGAATTCCAAGTAGATATTACAAAAATAATGTGAACCACAGTTCTGAGGATATGAATAGATTCTAAAAGTATCCTGAGATATAACTGAGGTTCAACAAGTCAGGGCCAATTTTTCCCCAAAGACTTTTAGGCTGAAGCCACAATTATAGGTCACTTGTAGTTGTGTTCAGAGATCTTCCACACTAAGTTGTGGGACACTGTAATTCTTACTCACAGCGCCTGAAAATGAAAGCCTGGTTGAGTACAAAGGGTTGTTTTCTGCCAAGCTCAGTCAAAGGAGGAAGTGGCAAGGGTGGGTACAGGATGGGCAGAATTCCCCAGTCTTAACTGTGGACAGCAGGATTGCTGAAAGTTCTGAAAAACAATCCCAAATTAGGTCTTGCCAAGGGAAACACACATCTGCAGAAGACAGGCACGGCCTGACAAAGACTGGAACCTGGATATGAGACCAAAGGGGAAGATGATGTCTCTCCATGACCAAGCCCTGCATGGAATAATGGGCTGATTATAAAAATAGCCATGGCATTTGATTTTTATTTGGTCCTGGGTTTCTAGGTGAATATCTATATGTTGTTGTGTATAATTTTGTTAAGCCAATTAACACCTCTACAATGCCAGTTCTTGGGTGTTAAAATATGAAAGTGAACTTTAAGTCATAAGATTGTTGCAAAGAGTAAGTGAACTGATGTATGCAAAGTATTTATCACAGTGCCTTTTGCACAGTAAGTGCTCAGTTAATTTTAATTTTATCTTCATTATAATCATCTCAGGTTTGATTGGATGTAAGACAACCTAAGAGAGACCAAGGTCTGAAAGTAAACTTACCCCTACAGGTTAAGAAAAGTGAATCCTGACTTAGGTAATGGCAAATATGACTTACAGAATCTGACTAATTTAAACCTGAAGTCGCAAGCTGAAATGCCCAGAAGAATCTTCCAGGTACCACACAGGGGTGACGGTACATATGATAACATATGTGAGCAGGCAAATACACCCCACCTCAAGAGTAGTTGTAATTAGGTTCTAGATAATGCTTGAGAAGAGGGAACATAAATGCCATGTGTACATACCTTATAAACTTCAAAAGGATCTGCAAATGTAAGATATTTTATATAAAATTCACTGCTTCTAAAACATTGACACAATTACTAAATTAATAGTGCAGGCCACAGATTGGGATAGGATGAAACCTTCTGTGTTGGGACAGGTAGACCTAGATAGTGCTGTTGCATGTAATATGAGCCAAAATTAGAGCCATATATTTAACTTTGAATTTTCTTGTCATACATAAAAAGTGAAAGTAATTTTAATAATATAATTTATTTAACTCAATACACGCAGCATGTTATTTATTAATAAGATATTTAACAATTTTATAAGTCTTCAAAGTCAGGTGCATATTTTATACTGATAACACATCTTAATTTGGAGTTAGCTATATTTCAGGTGCTCAGTACCCTTATGTGGGTAGAAGCTACTTTAATTCAGAGCACAGGTCTAGAAAATGATATGTCATTACTATGGTTTGAATGTGTCTCTGCCAAAATTCATGTTTAAACTTAATTACTATCTGGGTGACATTAAGAGGTGGAACTTCTTTGGACGTGATTAAGACATGATGGCACTACCCTCATGAATGGAATATTGTCTTATGTAAAAGCTGCTGAGAACTACGGAGAACTATCTTAAACCCCTTTCTGCCTCTCTATCCCTTTCTGACATGAGAATACAGCATTCCTGCCCTCTGGAGGATGCAGTCCCAGGCATCATCTGGGACAGAGAGCAGCCCTCACTAGAAAGCACCCTGCTAGCATCTTGATCTTGGGTTTCTCCAGAACCATGAGAAATCCCTTCTATTGTTATAAATTACTTGGTCTGTGGTATTTTATTACATCAGCACAAACAGACTAAGACACATATGCCTATGGAAGTTTTGATGATCATGTTAAAATGCTAACTCTGATTCAGTGGTCGGATAGAGCAGGTGATATCGTGCTTCTTATAGGCTCCCAGCTGAAGCCAATGCTACTGGCCCCTGGACCACACTTTAGGTGGTTGGGACAAGTCTTCTTTGGTGAGTATCTTTCTTTATTCAAAAAATTTCCCTATATTTGAAATTCAACAACTCTGTATTGGCAAGTATAAACTGATAAGCTAATGATTAAGCACCACATTTGAATGTGGAACAATATTAATAACTTTTAAAACAAGCAACATTCTATGTAGCATTCGTAGAAGCACTGTGGTCATTTATTCCTCTTTTTCTTTTTTAAACTTGAGAATCTGCCAATATGTTACCGGAATGCTTTCATAAGAATGCACTTAAGCACAGGATAAGTGCTTATAATTCTAACTTCAGGGATTTGGAACATTAAATATTTTAATAAAAGAGACAATGGGACTGCAAGGGAAATTTTACAATAATACCTCTCAAAGCTTTAAGGGCATTCTCTGGTCCAGGATATGAATATTTCATAGACTCTCCAGAGAGAAACATAAGGAGAAAATTTTCATTTCCTCCTGATCATTCCATGTGAGGGACAGATAGAGCCCTACAGTCAAATCTCGGGTCTTTGTTCAACACATAAATCTGGAAATTTAAGCAGCTATGTGCACAATTATCCTTGTTCTACAAAAAGCTTTTGAACCCAGAATAGTGATCTGAAGGTGAGCAGTGAACTGGAAGGCCTGAGAACTTGAAAATATGTTCTCACTCATCACTGTTTCACTTGTGCACTTTGGCAAGAAGTTTATTCTTTATTTTCTCCTCTCTGGGATGGTAAGAATAATGCTTATTGTAGCTATAGAATGAAGTTGTTGTAGGGACATGTGAAGGAACTTGGTGAACCATAGCATTCTATCTGCTTACAAATGATTCACATGCTGAAAAGAAGGTATTGAATCTTAAAGACATGGTCAAGAGGTAATTTGAACTGACAAAATTATCAAGTTTTCAGGGCCTTTTCTATTAGTGAATTTCATAATAGTTGCAATTATCTATTGAAAAACATATTTTCCACCATAAAAAATGTAAGAAAAGATTCTAATCACAAAAATATCTCTCTGTACACAGAACAAAATAGAATGTCTAAAGTAATAAGTACAAAGGGACCTTAAGAATTTTTGAATTTTAAAATTTTTGCTTTAGTTCTGACTTGAACTAAGCCTATATATATATATATATATATTTATAAAACAAGGAGATTTTTTCCTCTAGGAAATACTGCTTAAGCATCATATACAATATTAATTCTGGTTGGTCAAATATATATAATAAAAAGCAAAGCTACAACACCCTATAAGACAGCATCTTTATGACCTCTAGAAAGGTAGGCATGTATTAAACAAAACACAAAAGGTACAATATACAGAGGAAAATATTAAAATACTTTATTGTATCAAACTTCTGATTTCTGACCATTAAAGTTAACATAAAGGAAATTAAAAAAGAATTACATACTGGAAGATGGTATTTTATATACTTAAATGTGTGTGTGTGTGTGTGTGTGTGTGTGCGTGTGTGTATGGCAAAGGACTAATCTATATACAAAATAAATAAAAACAGTTCTTACAATATATGAGCAAAAGAAGAATACCTCAATTGAGAAAATGGGAAAAACTCTTAATGGGTACTTCACAGAATGGAAACTTGAACAATTAAAAGGTGTCCAGGTTGATAGTAATCAAGGGAATTAAAATTAAAACCACAATGAGAGATTATTTATAACTTACCACAGTGGGAAAAATTTTTAATAGCATGTATTAGTGAGAGTGAGAGTTAAACAGATCACTTATACAGTACTCCTTGTGGGTAAAAATTGCTACAACTATTTTGAAAAACAATTTGGCATTATCTGTTTACTGTTCTGTACTCTGGTTTTGCATTTTTCCCCATAAACTGAAGATATCCAATGTTCATTTAGATTTTCTACATAAGTTATATTTCAAGATAACTTTGAAAGCGATGAAGGAATGTTACTCTCTTTGTGTGACTTAAAGCTAAGAAAATAAAGGTTGAATGATACATTTAGAAAATCACAATTATGAAACCTTTAGTAAAAATATGTAGGTAGGTTTCATTAATGGATGCTAAATCCAATAGGTAAAGTTTGCTGGAGAAAATTTTAATAGAGTAATTAGATTGATACCATTTGAAGCCACTCATCAAACTAAGAAGGTCTAAAATTGCAGCAATAAAAACTATATAGCATCACATATTGAAAGTTCTTAGAAAAATACGAAATTGCATGTAGCAAGCCAGTTTGCAGGAAACAGAGGGAAAAGGCAGAGGGTAGCATTTGAGTGATCAGTCATACTCAGAACAAAATAAATCTGAGGACAAATGACGTTGTTTTGCCAAAAAATCAACAGCACAGAAGGTAAAAAGAAGGGGACCCTCACAAAGTAAAAGGGGGGCAATTGACTACATCACTCTTTTAATCATACAATTTTAATTTCAATAAAAAACACCAGGATTTTATTTTTTATAGAAATAGGAAAAATCATCATAAAAGACAAAAGACCCAGAATAGCCAAAGAGATACTGAGAGAAATAAATAATAAAGCTGGAAGAACAGCAATATCTAGTAGCATATTACAAAGCAATAATAATTAAAACATGGTGTAATTGGCATAAAACTCAACACATATATCAATGGAATAGAAGAGAGAACCCACATTAATATAGCACATTAATCCACATTAATACAGCAAATTAAATTTTTACAAAGGTATCAAGATGTACATTGGAGAAAGATGGTATCTTTAATAAATGGTATTGGCAAAACTGAATGTGCCTATGTAGAAAAATGAAATGAGAGCTGTACCTCCTACCCAATACAAAATTAAAATCAAGGTGAATCAAAGACTTAAGTGTAAGTCCTAAAATATGAAATTGCTAGAAGATATTACAGGTAAAACACTTAAAATATTGGTGTAGGTAACAAGTTTTTTGATAAGACCTCATAAGCACAGTTAGCAAAAGCAAAACCAAATAAAGGGATTACATCAAACTAAAAAATTGCATATTAAATAACCAATTAAAAGAGTGAAGAGACAATTGACAGAATGAGAGAAAATATTTGCAAGTTACTTTTCCAACAAATGATTAATATCCAGAATATATAAGGGACTCAAAAAGCTCAACAACAAAAAATAACCAAGCCAATTAAGAGATGAGCAAAGGATCTTAATTTCTCAAAAGAACAGAAATGTCCAGGAAGCATATGAAAACAAAGTTCAGCTCACTAGCCATCAGGGAAATTTAAGTCAAAACTACAATGAGATATAATCATCTCAATCATGTTAAAACAGCCACTATAAAAATGCCGAAACTCACAAATGCTGGCAAGCATGCAGAGAACTGTTGATGGGTATGTAAATTAATCCATATACTATGGAGAACAATATGAATGTTTCTTAGAAAGTAGAAATCGGGGCTTTGTGACATGGCAGGTTAAACCTCTACCTGTGAGTATCCCATATAGGTGCCAGTTCAAGTCCTGCCTGCTCTACTTTCAGACCAGCTCCCTGTTAATGTGCCTGGTAAAGCAGAGGAAGATGGCCCAAATGCTTGGGCCCTTGCATCCATGTGGGAAACCCAAAAGAAACTCCTGGCTCCTGGCTTTGGTATGGTCCAGCCCTGGCAATTATGACCATTTGGGGAATGAAACAGCAGACGGAAGATTTCTCCCTCTCTTTCTGTAAATCTTCCTTTCAAATTAAAATAAAAAAGTAGAAATTGAGCTTCCATATAGCCTTAAGGGGTATGTATCCAAAAGAACTAAAATAATTATATCCCAGAGATACCTCCATCACCATGATCATTGCACTATTATTCATAATAGCCAATATATGAAGTCAACCTAAAGGTTCATCAACATGGATAGATAGATAAAAAAAGAAAAATATGGTACCCACACACAATGGAATATTGCTCAACTATAAAAACAAAAGGAAATGCTGTCATTTGTGACAGAATGGATGGAACTGGAGGTCATTATGTTATGTGAGATAAACCACTGACAGAACTACAAATACCCCATGTTCTCCCTTATATGTAAAATTAAAAAAAAAAAACCCTCAGTGTGATTATAGAATAGCAATTGCTAGAGGCAGGGAATGGTAGGGGAGATAGGGGAATGTTGGATAACTTTTGCCAAGTCAGAGTTAGATAGAAGGAATAAGTTGCTAGTGTTAACATAGCACAGTGGGGTAACTGATGTTCATAATAAACTATTATATATTTTCTGAACAGATACAAGAATGGAGCTCTAAGAATCTAATCATTAAATAATTATGACTAAGAGAGAAAAATATAAATTACCTTGATTGGGTAATTGTACATATGTATTGAAATGTCACATTCTACCCTATAAATATATATATAATTATTTTTCCCAATATTTGAAAAATAAATAATTCAGAATCTTATTTACATTTTTTTGACAGGCAGAGTAGATAGTGAGAGAGAGAGAGAGACAGAGAGAAAGGTCTTCCTCTGCCGTTGGTTCACCCTCCAATGGCCGCCGAGGCCGGCACACTGCGGTTGGCGCACTGTGCTGATCCAATGGCAGGAGCCAGGAGCTTCTCCTGGTCTCCCATGGGGTGCAGGGCCCAAGCACTTGGGCCATCCTCCACTGCACTCCCTGGTCACAGCAGAGAGCTGGCCTGGAAGAAGGGCAACCGGAACAGAATCTGGCGCCTCGACCGGGACTAGAACCCGGTGTGCTGGCGCTGCAAGGCGGAGGATTAGCCTAGTGAGCCATGGCACCGACCTTATTTAGATTTTGATAGGTCAAATCAACTACAAAAAGTAGAGATAATTAAGAAACAGGGTTAATTAGGGAAAGAAGACATGAAAGTATTATTTTGTTAGGCATGATAAGGTTTCCTTTTTATAATGTTATCAGATTAAGATCGGTACTGAAATGTTTACAAGTAAAATTGGTATGTTGTATTAGCTGTAGTGTAAACAAGTCTATTAAGGTATTATAAAATAATATTTTAAGTAAGTTGTTAGTTACCACAGCATTGATGAAGCAGATGATATTTGGGATAATATCTAGATGTTGCCTTCAGTTTCATGAATGGGGCCCTTTACCAAGAAAGGGGATACAGAAGCAATAGTAGGGTTTAGGGATTAAAAATGAATTTAGAGCATAAATTTAGGTGTCACAAAGGATCCAGTTGAGTGCAGAGGCCATGAACTATCAGTAGCAGCCACTTGTGCCATTGTGAATTTTCCTAAAATACTTATCAGAAGACTCAGAGATTCTGCTACAGGTAGGGTAAAGAAATTGTCTGGATCAATCTAATTTTGGGTGTTGGCTGAATATATACAAACAATCGGCAGAAAGACATGTCAGTGAGGATTATTGCAAGAGAAAAATTAAATGATATACTATGGTTCCAGTTTGGATAGGAAAATGGTAAATCCACTTATGTGGTGATGGATTGGAAAATCTTTAGATAATAGCAGTAGGGATGGGTAGAGGTGGTATCAAAGGAGGAGAATATTGTTTCAAGTATGAGAGAATTGTTTGAACTCATCAGAGAAGAGTTAAAGCAGAAAGGTGCTCATACTTTTGAGTTTTACGGTGATGGGGGAATACAAAGTTTGAGGCTGAGTGTTATCCAGAGAAGGGTAGAGGGATCCATATGTGAACAGCTTGGGAATGTAGAATAGATCAGAAGTGACAGATGGGATGAAGGTTCTAAAGGAGAGGGTAGGGCTCTCCTTTAGCGAAAAGAATAAGGGGTGTGAAGCAAACCCAAAAGAGGATCATGATGAGAGTAAATTGAGGGTGACTGGTTGCTAAAGGCACATGAAAGAATAAAGTGTTAGACCGACTGCTCTTTAGGCATCTAGGCAGATACCCCACGATATGAGAGCTTTACAAGAGGCTCCATTTAACATTTCAAAGGAATGTTGCTGAGAACTGAGTCATAGTGTCTGAATAGTTCTCTTTCTCTGTTAAAGGAAAACACATATCCATGCTCATTTTGCACCTTATAATATATTGATTTTCATTCATTACCAGTCTTATCATATTTCTAATTATATATACTTAGCATTTTAGGAATAATGTGGAACCTAAGATCAAAATCATTTCCCCTGCATCTAACTGTGTGAGAATTGAGTAAAACTTACCTCAGATCTGTGGACCTTGGAAGAAGTCTTTTTTTCCCATTAAAGTAGACTTCAAAATCCTCAATCTTAAGTCTGTGGGCATAGTCTATGTATCCAGATATCTCTTGCCCACGAGAATTTCTGTCACGAATGAAGATTACAGACTGGTAGCACAGATGAGAAAAGAGAAGTAAAATGAATAAAAAGTCATTTTAGTAAGTTGTATATCATAATGCAAGCTACTATAGTGCTACATATGCCAGGTCCTATTCCAAGTGCTGTAAGTTTCATCCTCACAATGGTGCCATCAGGTAGATACTATTATTGTCTTTTGTCAGATGAAGAAACTTGTAAAACTTTAACTGAGCATACACATAAGGCATGTTCACAGTAATTCTGTTTAACAATATCAACAAATGACCCTATAAAGTTCTTATTGAGGGCAGATGTTGATTTAAGTGTTTGAAATATACATATAAATATATATATTTAAGATTTATATATTTATAATTTATATATATATATATGATTTATTTTATTTATTTGAAAGGTAGAGTTACAGAGAGAGTGAGAACCTGAGAGGGAGGGAGAGAGAGAGAGAGAGAAAGAGGGAGAGTGAGAGAGAGAAAGGTCTTCTATCTGCTGGTTCTCTCCCCAGATGACTACAATGTTCATAGGTAAGCTGATCTGCAGCCAGGAGCTAGGAGCTTCCTCCAAGTCTCCCACGCCAGTGCAGGGGCCCAAGGACTTGGGTCATCTTCTACTGCTTTCCCAGGCCACAGCAGAGAGCTGGATGGGAAGTGGATCAGCTGAGACTCAAACTGGCACCCATGTGGGATACCGGAGCTGCAGGCCGGGGCTTTAACCCACTGTGCCACAGCACCAACCTCTGAAATGTATGTTTTACTTCAATTATATTATCTGTGTTATTATTTGTTTTTTCAGATATTTTTAATTTTTAAAAAATATTATTTAAATTGTGCATATTTACGGGGTAACATGTGATATTTTATTGCATGCATACATTATGTAATATCCAATCAGAAAATATTTATCTCTTCAAGCATTTATAATGAAAACATCTCAAATCCTGTCTTATAGAATAGAGAAATATACAGAACCTTAACAATCTATAGTAATACTACTGTGCTATATAACCCCAGAAATTCTTAATCCTATCTAGCTATAATCTAGTATCTGCTCATCAACCTTTCCACACCCTGTCTTTCCTATCTGACCTCTGGTAACCTCCATTATATGTTTAACTTCTGAGATCACCTATTTCCTAAGCTCCACATATGAGATCACATGAGACTTGTCTTCCTGTGGTTGTATTATTTCACTCAACACAATGACTTCCCTTGCTACCTATATTGTTGAAAACCACAAGATTTAATCCTTTTTTAATACCCAAGTAATAGTCCATTGTGTATATGACCACATTCTCTTTATCAATGGATGAACACCTAAGTATTTTCCATTTCTTGGCAAAAATCAAGAGCAATGCAATACATAGGTGAGTACAGTTGTCTTTTTTTAAATCTTTGTCCATTGGACCATTTTGCGTTGCTTTGCCAGGCACAATGGTAGGGAGCTGGACTAGAAGTGGAGCAGCCAGGACATAAACTGGCACCCATATTGGATGCTGTCATAGCAGTTGGTGGGTTAGCCCACTGCACCACAATGCCAATTCCTACATAGCACCTTAAGTGAAGGTTTGCAACAGTTCCACCATTAATTTGGGTTTTTTTCTGATTCAGTCTTGAATTACTCCTTTAATCCAAATGTTTCCAAAATCAGCAAGTGATGTGGTATTCAGTATAAAATACCCTAAA
The DNA here is from genome assembly GCA_949820135.1 of Sylvilagus floridanus. Classification (NCBI taxonomy): domain Eukaryota; kingdom Metazoa; phylum Chordata; class Mammalia; order Lagomorpha; family Leporidae; genus Sylvilagus; species Sylvilagus floridanus. The sequence continues at coordinate 91,308,296 of OX463238.1, forward strand.
GCAGGGCAGTCTGTCCCTACAAGCTTCTTCCTGGCCTGTGGTAGGCTCAGATTCCTTTTCCTGTGTCCACCAATGCCACAATGTTGAATCTCAAGCTCAGCCCACAGATCATCAAGACCAGTGTTGCCTGGTGGTAGCGGCCAGAGACCACTGGGATACAGCTTGTATGCTACAGAGGTGGGCTCACTCCCAGATATCAGCAGCCACTTGTTATGCTGACTGAGACAGTAGACTACTCAACTGTGACCATGAACTTGTGCCTAACACTGAAGCATGCCCAGAGGCTCTGTCTGCAGGTACTGGGATAGGGACTAGGACCCTTGGAATCTGCTCAATGCTAGGTTTCACCAGCCTGTCTCTGATTCCAAAACAGTCCTGAGATTCTTTGCTGTCTGCTCAAGACTGTAGGAAGGATGATGAAGCCAGTTTGTCAGATACACAGGCAGGCACTGGGTGCATCACACGTAGGCTCATGGTCACCATGCCGTGTGGAATCTTTGGAGTACACACTGGGCTTGTAAAAGACTATTCATCACATGCCAAAATAAGCCTGCCTTACCAGGATGCAGGACTTCACCTGATACCGGGCAAGTCCAAGGACCATTTCTAAGCATTTACCTAGTGGTGCAAACTGTTCACATTTGCCTAGTGTGGGCTTTACTAGCCCAAGACTGAATCATAAGACCCAACCCCCAGACCCCTTGCTGTCTGCCCAATATTGTAAGGAAAAAATAAGGGCAGGTCTCTGGCATCAAGACTGGTTCCAGGCTGGGCACAACTGAATCTCACCTAGGTCCCATGAAACCTCAGGCGTCTATGCCAGGCCCACCCAAGACCAGTAGTGACACAGGCCACAATGAGTTTCATTCTTTATTTTTTAATTTTTTTTATAATGCTTTTATTTAAAGAATATAAATTTCCAAAATACAGCTTATAGATTATAATGGCTTCCCCCCCATAACTTCCCCCCCCACCCGCAACCCTCCCCTTTCCCACTCCCTCTCCCCTTGCTTCACATCAAGATTCATTTTCAATTCTCTTTATATACAGAAGATCAGTTTACTATATATTAAGTAAAGATTTCAACAGTTTGCCCTCACATAGCAACACAAAGTGAAAAATACTGTTGGAGTACTAGTTATAGTATTAATTCACAATGTATAGCACATTAAGGACAGAGATCCTACATGACATATTTTTTTTAAAATTGATTAATTTTCTATGCAATTTCCAATTTAACACAAAGATTTTTTTTCATTTTTAATTATCTATATACAGAAGATCGATTCAGTATATACTAAGTAAAGATTTCATCAGTTTGCACCCACACAGAAACACAAAGTGTAAAATACTGTTTCAGTGCTAGTTATAGCATTACTTCACATTGGACAACACATTAAGGACAGATCCCACATGAGACGTAAGTACACAGTGACTCCTGAAGTTGATTTAACAATTTGACACTCTTGTTTATGGCATCAGTAATCTCCCTAGGGTCTAGTCATGAGTTGCCGAGGCTATGGAAGCCTTTTGGGTTCGCCGACTTCAATCTTATTCCGACAGGGTCATAGTCAAAGTGGAGGTTCTCTCCTCCCTTCAGAGAAAGGTACCTCCTTCTTTGATGGCCCCGTTCGTTCCACTGGGATCTGACTCACAGAGATCTTTCATTTAGGTCTTCTTTTTTTTTTTTGTTTTTCAGAGTGTCTTGGCTTTCCATGCCTAGAATATTCTCATGGGCTCTTGAGCCAAATCTGAATGCCTTAAGGGCTGATTCTGAAGCCAGAGTGCTATTTAGGACATCTGCCATTCTATGAGTCTGCTGTGTATCTCGCTTCCCATGTTGGATCATTCTCTCCCTCTTTGATTCTATCAGTTATTATTAGCAGACACTAGTCTTGTTTGTGTGATCCCTTTGACTCCTAGACCTATCAGTGTGATCAATTGTGAACTGAAATTGATCACTTGGACTAGTGAGATGGCCTTGGTACATGTCACCTTGATGGGATTGTATTGGAATTCCCTGGCACATTTCTAACTCCATCATTTGGGGCACAACTGATTGAGCATGTCCCAAATTGTACATCTCCTCCCTCTCTTATTCCCACTCTTATATTTCACAGGGATCACTTTTCAGTTAAAATTTAAACACCTAAGAATAATTGTTTGTTAATTACAGAGTTCAACCAATAGTACTAGAATAAAAAAATACTAAAATGGATAAAGTATTACATTGTACAACAACAGTCAGAGTTTCATTCTTTAGAGCAAGGGTTTCTGCCTTGCTGGGCAAGTCTAGAAGCTCAATCAGTGAGTACTGGCCTGGAAGTACTGTGAGTGCTGGGCTTTATCAAGCGCTAGCTCTTAAGGTGGCAGGGTGAACTCTGAGCTCCTCCGTTCCTTTTTCTGGCCTGTTTCTTTTTTTCTTTTTTCTTTTTCTTACATAATTTTCTATATAAGACAACTAAGGAGCAAAGATGTTGAGTACTTTGCTCAAGGTCTTGCAGCAAGCAAAGGGGAAAACTGATATTCAAACCCAGGTTCAGGTACCAGCACTTCTAAACATTAACATACTTTTGACATCTGAATTACTTTCTATTTTCTGTCACAGAGACTTAATCTGGATCCCTTCAACTTTTAACTATAAATGTTGTTCCTGGTATAAGGCAAACCATGCTGCAGGAGTTGGGAGGGAGTAGAAGGAGAGTGAGAAAGGGAGGTGGGGAGGGAGAAGGGGAGGGTCTAAAATAAGCACTCTCCTTTCAACATGGAACTCCAACAGAAAAAGAAAAACTCTTCTTCCTTCCCCCCCAACAAATGATATATCAGCCTTAGCCTTATTCTGTTCCAGCTGAACGGCAGACTAGATATTGTTCAACTACTGAAAACAAATAAAACTCAACCTGCAAAGTACATTGATGCTCTGGCAAGAAAATGATTTATACTTAAAGAGTCCAAAGACAAGTGGAAGCAGGAACCCAGAGAGTAAAGCCCCAAATTCACCTTGTCCTCCAGGCCTTTACCCAACCTCAGGGAATCTGAGCAAGGATTCCACGACCTTTTGAGCTGTAGAAGCAGGAAACAAATTGTCACTTTTCAGATACAAAACTTAATAGGGGGGCCAGCACAGTGGGTTAAAGCTCTGCCTGAAGCACCAGCATCCCATGTGGGCACTGGTTCTAGTCCCGGCTGCTCCTCTTCTGATCCAGCTCTCTGCTATGGCCTGGGAAAGCAGTAGAAGTTGGCCCAAGTCCTTGGGCCCCTGCACCCATGTGGGAGACCCAGAGGAAACTCCTGGCTTCTGGCTTTGGATCGGCACAGCTCTGGCTGTTGTGGCCATCTAGGGAGTGAACCAGCAGATAGAATACCTTTCTCTCTGTCTCTACCTCTCTCTATAATCTCTCTTTCAAATTAATAAAATAAATCTTTTTTTAAAAAGTTAATAGGACTTATTGTCTCAATTTAAAACTGAGAAGTAAAAAATTAATTAATTAATAGCTTCCTGCTAATGTGCTTGGGAAGGCAATGGAAGATCACCTAAGTGCTTAGGTGCCTACCACCCTCATGGGAGATGATGGAGTTCCTGGTTCCTGGTTTACATTGCAAACAGTTAAAAACACAAGCTTGAATAGTTGATGTTTATTCTTGGCAAGTACTTAAACTCCTGTGCTCTTCAATGTTCTTATGGACAAATGTTGAACTAAAATTATACACATTTATATGGAATTTTCATGTAACTTAAAGCCCCCTTTCCATGGAAATCTAATTCAATATATTTCACTTCTGTCCAATGGCAGATAAACATCCACTTTGAGATTTTTGTGAAACGTGGAGTTTTCCAATTTTAGAGAACTTTGTTGAGGTTAAACTGCCTATAAGTGTAGGTTCCTTTAGGTTTTCTGTACATTCTTGGGCAAGTCACTGGAACTCTTAATGTGTCTCATATGCATATGTTTTATGCTCTTCAAGAGGCTCTTTTAAAAAAAACAAGCACATTTCAACAAAAACAAAATAAAAAAGAAAACACCAAAACCTTGTTTGGGCTCAAGCATTTATATAGTTTAGTCATTTTATAGCCTCTCCCTTTGAGTTTCTCCATCAATTCTACATAGCAACAGAGTAATCCCTTCATTTATTCTTGTATGGGATTGCTCCACTTACATTCAAGTCCTATCAAGGCCTTCAGTCTTAATAACTCAACTTGTAAGCAGCATGCATACACTGTTTCTTCTTTTTTAACGGGGATTCTAGTGTTTAATCATTGTATCTATGATTTTATTTTCAACTAGATAAATACAAAACTAAAGTCTTTAGAATTCAAAACCCAGAAAAACAATCATTTATAGGTGTTATCCCACAAATTTCTTTGTTTTAAAGATTGTTTGATTTATTTGAAAGTCAGAGTTACAGAAAGATAAAGAGAGGCAGACAGAGAGAGAGGTCTTCCATCCACTGGTTCACTCCCCAATTGGCTGCAACAGCTGGAGCTGGGTCAATCCGAAACCAGGAGCCAGGAGCTTCACCCAGGTCTCCTATATGGGTGCAGGGGCCCAAGGACTTGGGCCATCTTCTACTGCTTCCCTAGGCCATAGCAGACAGCTGGATTGGAAGTGGAGCAGCTGGGACTCTAACTGGTGCCTATATGGGATGTGGGCACTGCAGGCGGCGGCTTTGCCCGCTACACCACAGCACTGACCCCCACAAATTTCTATAAGGTAAATGAAAATGTCTTCATTTATATCTTTCCAGGTATGGCTACATAAGTGTTAAAGTGTATTTAAAATATTTTAGAGAATTTTTTTAAATGTATGTCAAAATTAAGTCTCTTTTTAATGAATAAAATGTCCCATGAAATTATTAGACAATTGTTTTATTTGAACAGTTGATATTTGGTAAATGTTAATCAACTGTCAAGAAATCAAAACTCAACATCTGACTTTATCATTATAAAAGCACAGCAAATGGGGCCATCGTTGAGACGGAGTGGGTAAAGCTGCTGTATGTGACACTGGTATTCCATATTGGCATCTGTTTGTGTCCTGCTGCTTCCACTTCTCATCTAGCTCTTTGCTAATGGCCTAGGGGGCAGCAAAAGATGGCCCAACTGTTTGGGCTCCTGTACCCACATGGGAGACTCAGATGAAGCTCCTGGCTTTTGGAATCAACCTTGATGTCCATCAATTGTTGACTGGATAGAAATTATGCTATATATACATTATGGAGTACTACTCAGCTATAACAACAACAACAAAAACAACAAAGAAATCTTGTCTTTTGCAACAAGATGGATGAAACTGGAAATCACTATACTTAGTGAAATGAGCCAGATCCAAAAAGACAGATATTATATGTTTTCCCTGATCCGAGGTAACTAATAGACCAACTGAAAAGCAATGTAGTATAGTGAAATAGACATTTTGAAATTTGATGATTATTTATAGCCCTTGTCTCTTCTGTTGAGGAACAGTGTTTATTTTTTTTTTCTTTTCTCCATACTACTTGTTGAAGTATTTTACTTAGTGTAGGGTTGACTATATGATCATTAAGTAAACTGAACATAGATCTTTGTAAAAATTAAGAATGGGAATGTGAGAGGGAGGACGAGGAAGGATTGGAGTGTGGGCGGGAAGAAGGGTGGGGAGGAAGTTACACTATGTTCCTACATCTGTATATACAAAATCCATGAAATTTATATAACTTAAATAAAATTGTAAAAACTCACTTTTGCCATTTCTCTTTCTATTGTATTATACTATGTCAAGAGTTTTATCATTTCCTTAGGACAAGAAAATGGAAAAATAATATCAGAATTCTATTGCCCAAGTGGGTATAGCTGTGTTTAGTTTACAGTACATGGTTCTATTCTCTTGTTAACTTTTAGTTATTCTCAGTTAAAGCTTTGGATGTATTTAGAAGGTAAAACTGAAATACTCTTTCCAAGATATTATTATATGCACACAAAGTGGACCCACTTGACAATAAAGGCATGCTTTTGGCAGACAGAATGGGCAGAATGCGTAAAAAAAAAAACCTGAAGAATTAGGTTTCTTTTAGTGTGAATGTGATGTACTTCAGCGACTGAGAGCTTGGTTAGTGAGAACCCTCTTAGCTTTAGAATAATTGGAAAAATGTTATCGATAGTTATTTTGGTTTCTAATAACATTTCTTGTCATTTTTATGACAGCTTGATTGAGGCATAGCTTATCTAACATAAAATTCACCCTAAAGCATAAGCATAAAATTTAATGATTTTTAGTAAATTTGCGGAGTTGTGCAATACGCTCCCATTTTAGCAGATTTTCATCACCCCAAAGAGATCCCTTAGGAACACTGGCAGGCATCCCTGTTCCCACCCTCAGCCTCAGGCAACTGGTAATCTACTTTTTGTCTCTATAGATTGCCCTTTTCTGCATTTTTATATGAATGTAGTCATTAGATATATGATTTTTTCATTCTAATAAGATTTTTATCACAGTTAATTTCCCAAAAGACACATGAATATATATATATATATGTATATATATATATTAAAGAGTACTTTTAAATTATGTTGTGCTTATAAAAGAAAAACTTCCAAAGTGAACATTTTCCTTAAATAAGATCCTTTAACCCACTTTAGAGCAAGTCAATGTATAATCACAAAAGTATTGAGTGAATCAAATGATAACTCATTTGATGCTATGCATACCAATCAATGTTTACTGGAAACCTAAGCAGAAAACATCAGATCTTAACCATGCTAACAGAAGGCCCCCCACTAGATCAAGCAATTGTGAAATATCAAAATATATTTATTCCTGATAATGACAGCAGTACTCAGATGCCAAGGAGTGTGCAGAAGCTGAGATTTTCCTGAGATAGGCTCCAACTGAAAAAGTGAACCCTGAGAGTAAAAAGGTTACAGAACACTTAGGTCCTTGTTATTCTTTGTGTGCTGGAAAAAGATGAATTAAGTAAATATTAGATCATTAATATGTCATTTAGATCTTTGGCTCCTTGTCTTTTCCCAGAAGTGGATTAAAATACAAATTCATAAACTTGTTATAAGTTGTTATGTGTCGTCTGCTTTTTCTTGCCAAATACTAATGAGGAGACATAAACCTGATACATTGAAATGGGACTTTTTCAACAATCAAGCCAAAGTCATTTAGAAAAAAAAAAAAGGCATTATCAAGCAGTGTGTTTTGCTCTGTTAAAACTGAAATAACCCAGCTGAATTCTTGTGCTACTCACCTCTGAGGCTATCAGGGGACTCCCAGACAGAGATAAATTAAGGATCATTATTTGTTAGCATTTTAAAACTCTAGAATGTGCTTATGAATCTTTAGTTTTAGGGCATCTTTGTTTCATTTCACAACAGAGATAATTATAATTTATAGAGTGTAAGTTCTCTAGGGACCCAAATGATTTTTAAATTTCATTTTATCTATTTAAAAAATTTATACTTATATATTTGCTTTTTTATTTGAATGGCAGAGAGAGAGAGAAGAGGAGGGGGGGAAGAGAGAGAGAAGAGGAGAGGAGAGGAGAGGAGAGGAGAGGAGAGGAGAGGAGAGGAGAGGAGAGGAGAGGAGAGGAGAGGAGAGGAGAGGAGAGGAGAGGAAAGGAGAGGAGAAGCGGAGGTTCTTTGATTTTTTTGGAGATAATGACAAAAATTGTCCTCATTTCTATAAATTAGAAAGCCAAGGCAGAGATAGTGATTTTATGAATACCCATCAAAAAGAAACAGAAAAACTGAAAGTAGAGGTTACACAGATTTCACTTACAGTTCTTTAAGTTCCCCTGTTACCAAGTTACTGGTTCATTACATTTTTAAACATAAGAGAAGTATTCAAAATTTTCATGAAAAAAGAGAATTAAAATGTAAGTTTATTTTGGCACAAAAATTAAATCCATCTGTGGTTTTTATCAGAGTATGCATCTTCCATGAACTCTTGGAAGATACTTCACATGACTGGATGCATCGCCTTCACATCAGGGACTCTATCTGCTCATTTTCAGGCATCTGGATACTTCTACCTACCTCAAATGCTTGAATTTTTCAAAACCCATTTATATTCCTCTTTTCCAATGAGCCTACCCTGATGATCACAGACCAGGGATATGATTCTTCTTTGAAAGATGTCAACTGTTTATTTGGTATATTGTCCATGTGGCCCATATGAGCTGCCTTGAATCATTCACTGCCTTTTATGTGAGTAAACACTTTATTCTAAAAGGATTGTGAGCTGCTCAATAGAAGATGAAATGCATTATATTTCTCATATTCCCTTTGTACTAGAGTTTTCTGCCCATTACAGGCTATTAAGGTTCATTTGCAGATTGACCAGCTCATCTTCATCCTCCTCCTTCTCAGCAGCAGCAGCAGCAGCAGCAGTAAGCATTTACAGAAGAAAGGACAAGACATTGTCTATAACAGCAGAGAATACCACCCACAATACCTAGCATGCATCTTTTCTTATATCATACGTGGGAAAGGCAATGCTACTTCTTGTAACAGTGAATCTAAAGATGAGTTGTATGACCCAAAAGGCTCCTATTCTTGCAAGTCCTAACAAGCCACTTAACCCTAGGAGAGCCATGTTATCTCAGCCAATACTATAAAACGAGCACTTTAGCAAATTCTTACCTATATCCTCAACTTAGCTATACTATAGTTAAAAATGAGAAAAAAGAAGACAACTCACTTTGAAATGGTAACTTTCTTATTAGCAAAAAAGATTGTTAATGGTAATCTTTTTAAAAAAGATTTATTTTTATTTATGTGAAAGGTAAAGTCACAAACAGAGAGGGAGACAGATAGTAAGAGATATCCCATGCACTGGTTCACTCCTCAAATGGTCACAATGGCCAAGCCTAGGCAAGACCACATCAGTAGTCAGAGTCTGGAACTCCACATGGATCTATCATGTGAGTGACTGGGGCCCAAGCACTGGGCCATCTTTCACTGTTTTCCCATGTACATTGTCTGGGAGCAACAGTGGAAGTGGAACAGCTGAGATTTGAACCATTCCTCCAACGTGAGATGCCAGCATCCCAATTGGCTTAACTCACTGACCCACAAGACCAGGCCTCATTGCCATCTTAAAACTACATATTCTTTGATAAGAATGTCCAAGGGGATGTTTCCAAGAAGATATTCTTTAAAAATTAAGAAAACAGAAAACTTAAAAAGAGTGTTGGAGATCTATGGTAAACTAAGAAACAACCCAACATATGGGTCTTAGGAGTTCCTGAAGGAGGAGAGAGAGAGAGAGAGAGAGAGAGAGAGAGAGAGAGAAGAAAGCCTATTTAGTGAAATAATTATAGAAAACTTCCCCAATTTGGAGAAAGAAAGGGATGTTCAAGTAGAAGAGGCATGTAGAACTCCTAACACAGATGACCAGAAAAGACCTTAACCATGACACATTTTAGTCAAACTTTCCACAGTAAAGCATAAAGAAAAGATTCTAAAATGGGCACAAGAGAAATGCCAGATCACTTTCAGAGAATTGCCAGTTAGACTCACACTGACTTCTCATCAGAAACCCAACAGGCCAGAAGGGAATGGGGAGATACAGTCCAAGTCTTAAAAGAAAAATACTGTCAACTAGAATACCATACCGCACAAAGCTTGCATTTATGAATGAAGGTGAAATAAAGGCTTTCCATAACAGAAATTGAAAGACACAGAAAGACAGCCATCATTATGAAAGAATAAGGCAGAAAAAGCACCAATAGAAATAGAAAAGAAATCCAAAATAAACAATAGGAATATTTATGGAAAAATGGCAGGGCCAGGTCACTACTTATCAAGAGTTACGTTGAATGTAAATGGCCTCGGGGTCCACGTTGTGGCGTAGTGGATTAAAGCCCTGGCCTGAGGCACCAGAATCCCATATGGGCACGGATCTAATCCCGGCTGCTCCTCTTCCAATCCAGCTCTCTGCTATGGCCTGGGATACCAGTAGAAGATGGCCCAAGTCCTTGGGCCGCTGCACCCGTGTGGGAGACCCAGAAGAAGCTCCAGGCTCCTGGCTTTGTATCAGCCTAGCTCCGGCTGTTGCGGCCATCTGGGGAGTGATCAAGTGGATGGAAGACCTCTCTCTCTGTCTACTTCTCTCTGTAACTCTGTCTTTCAAATAAATAAAATGAATCTTAAAAAAAGAATGTATGGGGATGGCGCCGTGGCTCACTTGGTTAATCCTCTGCCTGTGGTGCTAGCATCCCATATGGGCACTGGGTTCTAGTCCCGGTTGCTCCTCTTCCAGTCCAGCTCTCTGCTGTGGCCCAGGAGGGCAGTGGAGGATGGCCCAAGTGCTTGGGCCCCTGAACATACGTGGGAGACCAGGAGGAAGCACATGGCTCCTGACTTCGGATCGGCGCAGCACCAGCTGTAGTGGCCATTTGGGGAGTGAACCAATGGAAGGAAGACCTTTCTCTCTGTCTCTCTCTCAATGTCTATAACTCTACCTGTCAATAAATAAATAAATAAAAAGAATGTAAATGGTCTCAATTCTCCAGTTAAAAGAAGATAATCTTTGTGGAACTGCCATTTTATAAATCCCTCTGCCTTTAAGGGAATAAAGGCTACAAATCAGCCTTGCAGAGCAACATTAGAGCAGCTTACTTGCTTTCCTTGCTTCCAAAACCTGGTATTCTCCAGGAAACATCCAAGAAATGGTCTAGGTCCCAGAAAATCAAAGCAGGGTCCAGTCTGAAGGCTGGCACAACCAAGTTGTTATGGCCATGCCCTCAACAGGTGATGAGACTGCTGTACATGATTGTTGTGTAGTTGGAAATGAGAGTTTTTGTGAAAACCCTTATGCCAAGGATTATTGCTTTGGGCAGCTTAACTCTGAAAAATTGAAAAAATTCATCCATTACTCTATTTGTTCTGTTTATGTTAACAGGATCCTTTTTATGAAAAAAATATGAATTTTAAGTTTGCATGATCCAACTTGTTACTCATAAACAAAATATGAACTAGATGGTGCATGTCCTGTTCTAATCACATATGGCATTAACTAGTTCCGTGGCTATGTCTATCAACAATATTTACCATTTCGATAGGCATCACTAAAATAGTTAGACAAATTGCAGAGGCAAAAACTACTTAGATGAATTGATATTTTAGTGAGCATTAATGAAAGCAGATAAGTTGGTGTTTTGTCCTAAAGGTGAATGCCACTCAGTTATTTTGGCTTAATTATCATGCTTAAGAACAAAAGTATTTGACATGGACAGATAACAAAGATAAACATACATTCATTATTATCATTTTTATCTGAGATCACAATTTTGTCTTTGCGCATTGCCCTTAAACCACATCCTGCATGTTTTGGATTTCAGAGACATTAGGATTAAGGGCAGTTCTTTTTATCTGATGATTATTCCCAGGGTTTGTTTTGATTCTTTTTTTTTCAGTATGATGCATAAGAGTTTGAGTTGTTTAAGGATCCTTGTGGACTTAGAAGAAAAGGAAGAAGAGGATTAAGATGATCTTATTTTCATTTAACATTTATTAAGCACACAAGCTATTCCAGAATTTTTGGAAAACATCAAACTAGACTAGCCTCAGAAGAATTGGTCTTGCCCCTTGGATTTTTAGAAGAAATATTCAAATGTCTCATAAATCCCGCTCCCATCCTTTTTAAAAAATTTAATTTTATTTATTTGACTGAGTTATGGAGAGAAAGAGAGAGAGAGAGAGAGGAAAGGAGGGAGAAGGAGAGGGAGAGGGAGAAGGGGAAGGAGAAGGGGAGGGGAAGGGGAAGAGGAAGAGAGAGAGAATTTTCCATCCTCTGGCTCACTCCCCAAATGGCTGCAATGGCCGGAGTTGAGCTGATCTGAAGCCAGGAGTCAGGAGCTTCTGGGTCTCCCACACAGGTGCAGAGGCCCAAGGACTTGGGCCATTTTCTACTGCTTTCCCAGGCCATAGCAGAGAGCTGGATCAGAAGTGGAACAGCTGGGACTCAAACCAATGCCCATATGGGATGCCAGAGCTTCAGGCCAGGGCTTTAACAGGCTGCACCAAGGCATTGGCCCCGCCCCTTTCCTTTTACAAAAGAGGAAATCAAGTCAGAAAGGGCTTAGGTTATTTGTCTCTTGGTATACAGTGAGTGACCAAACAGGAGGTTGGCCTCAGTGATTTTACTCCCACATTGCCTAAACTTGTTCCATCACAACTAGATGATTAGAATGGAGTTCCAGGCTCTTGGTTTGGAATGGCCCAATTCTGAATGCTGCAGGTATTTGGGAAGTGAATGAGTGGATGGAAGATCTTTGTTTTTGTCTCTCCATCAAATAAAGTGAAAATCTAAAAATAAGTGTTTCTGAGAAGATAAAAATATCATTAGCAATTGTGATGGAGAGGACTATTGAGTACAGGAGTGGTGACTTGTTCCTTCATGTGCCTAGCAGCCAGTAACAAACACTATAAACACAAGTGAAATAACTAAGATGCTGATCACCTCTCAGTTCTTGACATCACGTATCTAAAGGAGTCAATGGATCATTTTTGAGGTGAGCAGCTCAGCTGGAAGTATATCCATTCAGTTAGTTTTGATTCTGTTGTCCTACTGGTAATAAGACTACACCTCCTCCTATCTATCAGGAAATACAAACCTCTAGAGCACTGGTCTTGATAATCCCAATATTCAAAGGGACTATCAAGGTCCCTATGTAAATTTAATTCACAATCCTTCATTCAAATGTTTCAACACAATCACTGACCACTATATTAGTATACTGCCCAGAAGAGCAGTTAAGTCCACACAGGCTCAGCAATTCTATCATAACACTATCTTTTAGTGATATTTTTAGAAATTAAGTAAAAAATCAAAAACAATTATAAAATCACTGTGGGAAGTGTGGTCATTTCTAAAGAGGTACTGAGATTGAATGTGAAGATATGCCAAAGCTTCAGGAGCAACAGTAGCTCTTGCCAGGTCAGTACGGTGCCAGCACCTCCAGGAGACCATTCCAGCTGGCTCCCCCTGGCTCACAGTGGTGATGAAAAATATGGACGCACTGGAAGACATGCAACAGAACTCCACGGAGTGTGCTATTCAGGCTCTGAGAAAATATGAGTTTAACAGAAAAGGATGGAGGAGTTTGACAAGGAGCACAACTCCCCCTGCATTGTGGGGAGGAACTTTGGTAGTACACGTTGAGATGACTATTAACACCGTAGGAAAAATGTGCACAGATAATGTGGTGAAGGTATGAGTGGCTTTTTGAAGACCAGAGCAGCATTCATTCATAACAGAACAAGAAATCATGTGTTTGTATAACATCAAAAAGTGATTGCTAAACCAAAATCACTATTGAGACATTTAAAGTCACCCAGGAGGGGCTGGCGTTGTGGGGCAGAGTATTGAGCCTCTCCTTTGGAGGCATTCCATGGTGGAGTTCAAGTATCACATGCTCCACTTTTCCAGCTCCCTTCTAATGTACTTGGGAAAGCGGCAGAAAATGGTCCAAGTACTTGGGACCCTGTCACTCATGTGGGAGACTGGGATGAAGTTCCTTTCTCCTGCTTGCACCTGGCCCAGCCCAGGCTGGTATAGCTGTTTGGGGATTGAACCAGCAGCTGAAAGATCATGTCTTCTCTGTCTCTCTCTTTCTCTAAACCTTAAAAATAATAAAACCATCCAATAGAATGCATTCATACAGGTGGCATTCTTGATGTCTCTTCATTAAAAATATATAGAAGAGGGGGATGGGGAGGGAGAGGGGAAAGAAAGGGGAGAGAAGGGCAGAGAGATGGTAGAGGGTGAGGGAGAGGGGGACGGGAATGGGGGAAGAGAGAGGGGGAAAGAGAGAATATCCAGTGCAAAGTAACCTTTTAATCAAAACACAGTATGTTGGTGGAAGCAAAAGGCCTGTTGCTAGTTGCTGCTGCTTTGTTAATGGATGATACAGGTGTTTTGCTGATGCCACTGTGCTGCTTCTAGATACACTCGACACATTATTATTAATGGAATATCATTATTTTTTACTGGTAAGTACTTATATATGGATGAATGCTTAAAAACATTGCTTTTTGGGAAGCAAATAAATTGGGAGTCAGGAAGAATGTTGATGCCAAGCAACATAGAGACTGCATACCTGGCTGAGAAAGTGACAGCTTTGCTTTCTGGGGGTGGTCAAGCTATACGTTATTACCTGCAGGCTGTGTATATATGGTGTGTATGTATGAAACATCAATGGATTTTCTGTTGGGTCTCATTCCCCAAGAGATTTCATTATGTGAACACAAATATTACAAAATCCAAAACACTTCTCATTTCAAGCACTTTGGAGAAGGAATACTCAATGAGAGAGATGTGTGTATGTGTGTGTGTGTGTGTGTGTGTGTGTGTGCGTGTATTAAAACACACCACATACTGAGTTTCTGTAATGTTTTATAGTCTATTATCTTTAAATTGATAAACTATCCACATGATTTCTTCTAGAAATTTAGACACTTTAATGCCTTAACTGGAATGTGAAAAGCAAAAGAGAAATCAATTCACTAGGAAACATTATTTAACATGTAAAAACTGAAACATGAAAAATCCAAGAAGTAATATGATAGAGTAAGATGCTCACACCAATATGAAGAATCACCAGAAACATCACAGCTAAAATGTCAATTGAATCAGATGTGCTGAATGGTGATTACAGTGTATGAATATCTTCCCAATAAGGCAAACTGAAAGCTATCTCCCCAATATGGCAAACTGAAAGCTCAGAAAATGACCCTGGCTTACCCAGCAGTTGCATTCATAGAAAAAAAAAGCATGTCATAAAATTATATCATGTAGAAAATGCTTTGTGCTTACATGCAAAATTGGTTTGTAATTAAGGGAACTTCAAAAAAATACTGTTTTTGATTCCAGATTGGGATTGTCAGACAACTAAAATCTGCATGATATCAACATCTTCACTAGGACCCTAAGACAATAACACAGGAGAGTGGCTCCCTTCTTTGAAAATGGGGCTCTTGTTCCCATATCCAAAGTAGACCTCCCTGATGAGCTAAGCTAAACCATGTGGAAGATGACTGTTTGCCTAAGCCAGATACTGTCCTGAGGGACAGAGGACACTCAAAAAGAGTCAGCAGACTTCAGCTTTCTCCTTTTCCACCAAAATCATCCTCAAAACTTCCTTTAAAGGTCTAAGGATAAGAAAGTCGTGGCAAGAAAACAAAAGAATAAGAGAGGGAGGAGATGTACAATTCGGCACATGTTCACTTGGACTTACCCCTAATGATAGGACATCTTTTTCAAATCAAGAGGCAAGAGCCTAACCCACTCACCACACCCTTTCTCAGTGTTTGAGCAAACAGGAGAGTCTGAATGGTCTCTAGTACCTCTGAAAGGAACGTATCTCCTAATGCAGCTCATAATTTCTCCTATGGGGGAACAGTGTTGGGGTGGCCGGTGGGGATGGGGGATGAAATGAGGGAGTTTGATTGGATCTTTCTCTAGATACTAAACAGTAAATGCATGTAGGTGGGAAGAGGCTGCAGTAAGTTGCTGATTGTTATCTAAAGGTTAATGAGTTCTAACCCTGGCTCTATTGTCTATATGGGTGAACTTGGCCAAGTTGTATACAATTCTACTTTAGACACTGGGTCAGAGTTGACATCATTATCTTCCTATTGCTGACTGATCCCTCCAGTTTTCATTTTATTACTTTTTCATTTTTGGATTGGTAGAGTCACACTAAAATGCATTAAGGAAGAAAATGTACTCAGGAATCTTACGAAGTCAGCTCCTGAATTCTACTTCTGAAACCAGCTATACCCTGGGAAAACTACTCAACTCCTTTTAAGTTACAGTTTTCTAATAAGCAAAATGAGAGTGATGAGTGTGCATGCATACTACGTTCATTATGAAGTGTAGAGGTCATGATGAACATCAAGTGCTCAGTACAGTGCATAACCCACTTTGATCATCCAGTAAGTATTGAGTTTTAATAATGATTGCTGAGCTCTCTGCTGTGGTCCGAGAGTGCAGTGGAGGATGGCCCAAGTGCTTGAGCCCTGCACCCACCTGGGAGATCAGGAAGAAGCACCTGGCTCCTGGCTTCAGATCAGGGCAGTGCACTGGCCGCACCGTACCAGCTGTGGGGGTCATTTTGGGGGTGAACCAATGGAAAAGGGAAACTTCTCTCTCTCTCTCTCTCTTTCTCTCTCTAACTCTGCCTGTCAAAAAGAAAGAAAGAAAGAAAAAGGAAAAAAATAACGATTGCTGAGCCTCTTGAGTATGAGCTTAAGTGGCGAGTGGGAAGAGGTCTCTTAGCCAGCTGGGCTCTCAGACTCATAGTCACCTCTAGCAACTATGTAACAGTTGTCCCTTCATATGATCAGCTAAGTCCTTAGACTATCACACCAAGCACTGCTACAAGGCCTGAAGGAAACAGTGAAATACTTTGAGCTCCTTCAAATTAATATTAACTTTACTGTTTGACAGCATAATAACTCTCCCTGCAGTTATCTGTTTATATATTTATGATTCTTCTGTCTCCACTGAAAAGAAACACTGAGAAAGGGGCCCTGTCCTATCAACCATTTATCCTCAGTGTCTAGGACAATGGCTTGTTCACAGGTTCTTCGTGTTTATTAAAGATGAGAATGAATGGATGACCTAAAATCTTCCTTTACCAGTAGGCTGGCTTCATGTGTTAGACATATATCTCACTGAGTAAGAATGTTTAGGACTTTGCTACCTTTATTGCACTTATCTTTAGAATAACCCCTTTAACTTTTCACCAGGTCAGCCTCCCTTTCACATTCCAGGGAATACTGCAGTCTCGCCTGCCCATTCAGTCACTGGCTGCCCTTTTGCTTTAACGACTTTTGAGTTTGTCCTGTGCTCCTTAAGCAATTCTCAACTTGAAGTGTTTATTTACATTGTTCTATCTGTGCATTCCTTACATGTTCCTTTCTACATAATATCTCATAAACATACTTATTCTTTTTCATTTTGATTGCATTTTCTATGCATTTCAATATAACCCTCACCTGTCATGAATGTCCACAAAAAATAAAGCAATCAACATGAATTTCTACCATGCTTCTTTACTTTAATTCATTTAAGCAGTGATTCATTAATTCACTAAACAACTGTGTTTTTCTTTTAAAATAAGTGTTTTGTCTGTTTAATTATTGTATAAGCTTTAAACGGGTATAATTTCTGAAATTTAAAAATATAATTTATAAAGTGTATTTACAATGTGTATAATTACATTATTATAAAATGTAAACTTTCAGGGTACTTTTAAACTTAATAATCATACCTTTTCCTTTTGTTTGTTTTTCTTTTTCCTTTAATATCTGAATATTCTGCACAAATTGAAATCCTAATAGATCACCTCACCACAGCCAAAGTGGGACAGGCTGGACGCAGCTGGAGGAGGAGCTGTTTAACCATTTTTTAAAAAAGTTTTCTCCCCTTTTACACAAAACACCCAGAGGAACTGAAAATGTACAGGTCCAGATGAAAGTCTGGATTCACGTGTCTAAGAGAAAAATGCAAAAGAAAAATTAGGAGAGGAAAAATCAGCTAAAAATGACCAAAGATAAAAATGTAACCATATTAATGTGCACCTCTTAAGAACTAACCAGTTACTCCTGATGCACCTGTCCACTGGGCCCAACTGCTGGTAGTTCTTTGGCCAGCTTAGAGGTACAAGAAAGATTCTAGAATCAGACGTCCACTCACATCCAAAGCAAAGGATTCCCCACAAACTGCTGCCTACCCTGAGTTTGGGGAAGGCCCCACCTGCCACAGTGCCAAGACTCACAATCCTGGAATAAACCCTCTATGTGTCTAGAGTCTTTGTGGCTGAGACCTTTCCCCACTCCAGAAAGCTGCTCCCTTTATTTCCCACCAGTAGGGGGAGGCCAGGATAGGGCAGTAGGGGAGGGTATTGAATGGGGGCACCTGAGGCACAGACAGGACTCTCAGAGGCCACATTGTGGCTAACATGAAGGAGATGGGGTTTCCAAAGACCCTTCCCATTCCCAGTGCCCCAGGCTTCCTCCAGTAGAGCCATCCCCTTCAAGCTATTCCTTCTGGTGTCAGCCAAGCAGACAGGGTTCCCAGTGTACCTACCTACTCCCTGCCTATCCTAACTTGCCCAACAATCATCTAAGTTAGCAGCAGGTCAAGACCCTTGAATTAGAATCCAGTGGTGTCTCCTCCAGGGGCTGGATGATGGACACGCTGTGGGGCATGTGGATTCCCTATCAAATACGTGTACAAGGACACAACATGCACACACATCTAAGAGAGATGCCTACTAGCTTTGGTCCCCCAGCTAGAATGGGGGACTATGTGACATACAATGTTCAAAATCTTGGAAAAGTCTAGTAGATAGGATAAAAATCTCTGACATAGATTCCAGTAGGTGCTAATAGAAATAAATAAATTAAAAGACATTTATTATATGCATCATGCTATATGTGTTATAAATATATTTATAATATATTTAAGTTTATACTATTTCTAATCTTATGATCCATTTTTATTTTATTTTTATTCTCAAGCCTTAAATTTTTCTTTTATTGTAAAGCGTACATAATTTTTATTAACAAATAAATCTTGATTTATTTAGTAACTTGTGGCTTTTTCAGTAACTGTTGCAGTAAACATTCTGCTATGTTTTTGTATAAACATTGACAAGCTGTGTTAAAGAACAGTTGTGTATAATATGTCATTTTATTTGCCTTTTCTTACAGAACATGAATTAACACGGGACAGGAACGTAAAACACTCTCCACTTCTCATGAGCATCAAAGCTTTCCTGGTGTGCCTCGCCCCTCAACCTGAGACAATCAGATGTCATTTGTGAATTCAGCTGTGTTTGCATAGTTTTCAAGGTCTTTTTCCAAAGCCTAAACATTTTAATGGTCAGTTCCCTTCTTTGATCTTCAGTCCAATTAGCTATTCATAAATTAAAAGGGAAAAATGTCACCCTGAGCCCAAAATTGGAATTCCATGATATTAAAGAGGGAAAATGAAACAAGAAGTTTAGTTGTGCTTGGTAACAATGGCTAACATGCCACTTGGGACACCTACGTCCCTTACTGGAGTGCATGGCTGCATGGCTCCTCCTCTGACTCCAGCTTGCTGCCAGCACAGCAATGATGACTCAAATACATGGGTTTCTGCCACCCACATGGGAGACTTGGATTGAGTTTGGGTTCTTGGCTTCAGCCTGGTCCAGCCCTTGCTGTTGCAGGCATCTGGGGGAGTGAATCAGTGCGTGGAAGATTTCTGTCAGAATCTCTGTTTCTTTGTCTCTCAAATTAATAAAAAAAAATAAAAGATTATTTGAGTCATAATTAAAAAATATTTGAGTCACTTCTTAGACCATACATTATCTTGAAAAGAAGAAGTGATGTGGTGATGTGAGCTTTTATAGTTCTTGTTAGTTGCTAATCTATCCATAAGATTGAGGATGTCTTCCTAGAAGATGTGCTCATTATCAAAACAACAATTTAGAACTCATTTTGAGACATTTGTCTGTACACACTGGAATACAAAATGGTGTATTTCAGGGAGCAAAGATTTGAGTTAGTAAACCTTCATTCAAAGCTCCAACTTGGTCACTTAATAGATGGGAGTTCTTGGACAAAATAATGTATTCTTATTTGATATAAAAATGCAAATAGATGAAAGCATTATGGTACAGCATGTTAAACTGCTGCTTGGGATGCCTGAATCTTATGTAGGAGTGCCTGGTTCGAGTCCTGGCTACCCTCCTTCCAATCTGCAGTTTTGATAATGGACCTGGGTAGCAGGAGATGATAGACCAATTAGTTTGGTCCTTGCCATCCAGGTAGGAGACCCAGATGGAGTTTGTATCTCCTGGCTTCAACCTGGACCAGTTGTTGCTGATTGTGGGCATTTAGGAAGTGAACCAGCAGATGGGAGATATTCCTCTCCCTCTCTCTCTTTTACCCTGTACAAATAAATAAATAAATAACTCTTTTAAAAAGGGGAATAGAAATGTATAACTTATTAATGAGAAATGCAAGTAAAGTTGTTGCTAGAGAATATTATTAATAGATTATGCCATATTAACTTATAATTTAATATTAATAATTTATTACTTCTTTCCTCAACAATGCAAATGACTCATGACTATTTTGAGGTTAACATATGGAAAGTGGGAGGGAGAAAGAGATTTTATCCTCTATTTTTGTTTGTTCATCTAGATTATATAATCAAGAAACATTATGCAAGCTTCATAGCCATGATGTTTGGCTATGAACTTACCATTATAAATGGAAGCATCCCTGACTACAAACTCAAAATCTATCATGTGGACAAGAAAGTCAGGAGACAAATAAGATAGGGTGTCATAGTTTTAGGAAAGAGGTAAGAAAGAGGTTCTGTTTGGGAGACTGAATGAAGGGAGCTTGATATAAAAGCCTCCAAGAAGATGAGTTTCATAGGACAAGAAAAATGACAGTGATGTAAAGGAGAAGAGGCTCATTAATCTTTCCCAATGGAGAATGTATCTGACTTCTTCAGTCAAATGTGAACTCCATGAGATCGAGGACTCATTTTATTCAAAACCATACTGCTAGCACCTAGGACAGCACTTGGTACAATCTGTGGACTTCATGTTCTTGAATGAGTCCCTCTAAATCAAAGCATGATCCACCGTATTTAGGTGCCTAAATAGATAGATTTTTAAATAATTTTTTGCAGGATTTTAGGGATAAAATGAAAGGATGTACTGAGATAGGTAGAATTAAGTATATAATGACAACCATAAATAGTTTATTATATATTCACATTCAATGAATTACAAATTTATAAAGTGGGTTCAGACATCAATTTGTAGTTTTTTTTTTTATTACCAAGGAAGTGGTTTTCAACTCATAATTAGCCTTGTTAATTGATTAAACTCTACTCTGGCTTGGTCATAACCTCTGCTATGTTTCTCAGAATGCTTTTATCCCACTGAGATGACCACATTATTTCAGGATTTGTTATTTTTGATGTTTTAGTCTTTGTGCCCAAAGCCCTTTGATATACACTAGAATACTCAGCAAAGTGCTGAGTGCCTATCTGGCTGCTACTGAGAATTCCTGTGCAATGTTGCAGTCCTCATTATCTTAGCTTCCATAGTGTCTCTTATTCTCATTAGCAATTATATTTTTCCTGCATGGTCAATGTCTCACCAATGTTGACAGTAAAAAAAGAACAAAAATTCCCTTTGTTCGGAGGACTTCCTTTGTTCTTGGATTCCAAGCCCAAACCAGAACTTTCTTCTTGCCTGCCCCCTACTATCATAGCACAGTAATAAGATCATAGACTTCATAGCAAATGCTTGGGTCCAAATCCTAGCATTGCCACCAGCTATTCCTAGTATCTTTGTTTTTCTGCTTCAGTTCTCATCCCACGCTTCTCCACCCTTGTGTCTCAGGGAAGCTACCATGATGACAGAACACACATGGTATTGGACTTTTTGGGTTCCTGTAGAAAGGTATCTTTCCAGTGGCTTTCCTTCTCTATACTCACCTTCTACTGTCTGTGTCCCTGAACATAAAATTTCTGCTCTTCTACAGGGTGCTTACAATACAGACAACTCTTTCTTTTGAGTTCTGATAAGGTTTCCTGGAAGTGTGCTGGGGGAGGTAGGCTATTGTCGGGGATGGTGTCAGTCTCATTACTATTAGTTCTGGTTCACAGGTTACACTACAAGTCATCCATTAGTCTTTATATAAACAAAGAAGTGTTGCCAATGCTTCAAATTGGAATCCTGACAGAAACAGGACACTGGGCTGGTTTTATGTAACTTCCCTGTAATTCAGTTTTCTCACCTGTAGAACAGGCTTAATAGTGCTACTTGCATTGCAGATATTCGGATAAGATTAAACCAGAGAATACTCTGGTGCATAGTAACAAATGTTACTAGTACACAATCAACAGATGCTACCTTTTAGTGCTCTGAGTGTTCTGCTTCATGGTGATACCTTCCAGAGAGCACAACTGCACAAATAGTAACCGGGAAGATTATCTTGGTGACCTTTGTTTTATCACCTCAACACCAAAGCCATGTGGGTTACTCACCTGCCACAAACCAGGAACCAGTCGACTTATTAAGCAGAAAAAGTTAGATAAACATGTGGTCTCCAGCCTGCAAGGACTTCATAAACCACAATATAAAATAGTTTAAGTGTGGGTAGGCATTGTGGCACAGCAGGTTAAGCCACCACTTGGGACACCCAGGTCCCATATTGAGGGGTTGATTTGAATCCTGGCTGCTCTGCTTATGACCCAGTTTCCTGCTAAAGCACCTAGAAAAGCAGTGGATGATGCCTTCAGTGCCTGAGTCCCTGCCACACACATGGGAGACCTCAATGACATTCCAGATTCCTGGCTTCACCCTGGCCCAGCCCTAGTTATTGCAGGTCTTTGGATACAGCATCCCTCTCTGCCGATTTCTACCTCTCTCTGTGTCACTCTGACTTTCAAATAAAAAGTAAATTCTTAACAAATAAATAGTAAGTATGATAACTGAAATATTTTTTGAGAAGCAGAGGAAGCTTTAAAGATGCTGGTAAAAAAATTCCCCCAAATGTCAATCACTCTATTGTAAGTTTAGAAAGAACCAAGAACAATAAAAGAAGGCAAGAAACTGTATTGAGAAGATATTTACAGTTCTTGAAATTTCATAGTAGATTAGTGATTGGTACATAGAAAGCTGAAGGGATACAAAAGCAAAGACAATTAACCTCATGGAACAAAATGTTTTGAAGAAAGAAAATATAATCATTGTTGAGAGAATCAATGCTTTAGGCTTTCTGATCCTTCAGCCCAGCTATTATTCAATGGTACTACACTTGGAAACATTGATTAATCATTTAACCTGAAATTGTGATATAGTTATACTGGGGAAATGGGAGTGAAAAGTTTAGGAATGCTTGAGAGGGAAAAAAGACAAGTAATACAGATCATCTTTAATAAGGCATATCGATATTTATATGCTATTTAGAAACAGATAAAGGAGTTAAATAAGATATCTGGAGGAATTGTCAGGATTAGAGAGAGGAGGAGGTAATACTGTATTTCTTGATAAATTGAGGTAATATTCAGCTTTTAGAAAATACTTTTATACATACTAAATGAAATATAAATATGAAAGTAAACATCAATGTCTTACATAAAAGGGTTTATGTATGGGGAAGAGTGAGAACAGTCTTAGAACTGTAGTTTGGTGTCAGGTTATATTTATAACAATACTACAAAGGATGCACTTCAGAACTCCAAGTAGCTAATGAAAGGAGGAAGATTCAGATTTATTTTTTAGAAACAAAGTTCTGGAATGATTCGCAGAAGGCTGGAGTGAGGAATGAATGGTGTAGGGCAAAGTGGTTCTGATAGTTCAGAAGAGAAATAACAAGCTTGACAATGAGATGACAGCAATATTCACAGAAAGCAAAGACATGGTTTGACATTTTTTTAAAAGGTAAAATTATGATGATGTGGATTATATCCAGATAGAATGATGTATTAGACATAATAGACAAAATATTGAAATAAATAGAAAACTTCAAGGCTGGAGAAAAGGATTTAAAAACTTCTGGGGTGCATGGAGTGATAGAAGACATTTCCACAAAAACAGTTTTTAGTCAACATAAGAAAGATCTACATGTAAAAGGGAGCCAGTAATGGAGCCTTTAACACATCTGATAACCCATTTATTAATGTAATTGTTCTTTCAACACAATTATTAATTATCTAGTATGAGCTAGGCTTTAACAAGTTCTTTGTAAAAGTTTCATCAAAGTTTTCCTATGTTGGTGGGAAAGTATATTAGTACAATCATTAGGGAAGATAGTGTGGAGATTCTTCAGAAATCAGAAAACAGAACTACCATATTACCCAACCATCCAACTCCTGGAAATTTAGCTGAAGGAAATCAAATGAGCATCAAAAAAGAATTATCGGTACCCCATGTTTATTGTAGCTCAACTCATAATACCTAAGATATGCAATCAACCCAGATGTCCATCAACTGATGATTAGATAAAGAAAATGTATATATACACTAGGGAATACTATTCAGCCATAAAAATAATGAAATCCTGTTTTTTTGCAACAATATGGATGCTACTGGAAACCATTATGCTTAGCGAAATAAGCCAGTTTCCAAAAGACAAATATCATATGTTTTGATGAATGGTACTTAATACAGAATAAAGATGTGTAGGAATGAAATGGAAATCTTGTGATTTGATTGTTGTTTTTTAGGCCTTGTTTATATTCCTGTGGAACTGTGGTATTTCCACTTTTACTTTGTTGAATATTATGGTTAGTGGTGACATTAGGACTGTGATTACAGAGTGGACTGAAATTATGTGCTTGAAAAATTAAAGGAAAAAGGAAGGAAGGAGAAGGATTGAGGAAGGGAGGGAATTATGGTTTTCTTCCTAGAACTGTACCTACAAAATACATGAAATCTGTCTTCTTTATATTAATAAAAATTTTTTAAGCTTTCCTATGGTTTTAAGAAAATTCTTTCTTTAACTACTTTTTCATGATCACTACTTTTGATGGGCATATGATAGGAAGAGAAGAATATTTATTTTTTCACAATTATGTCCTCTTATGTTAAGGAAATATAGTGAAAATACATGATTGGAATGAAATGAGATGAAACATTTAGGAATAGTAGATGCCCATGCACGGGCTGAAACGTAAAAGATTTGAGTAATCTAGACAATCCCTTTCCATCAATAATCTCTGGAGAGTAGAATAATAGTGGCTTGTATTTCAGGAGGGCCCAGTCAAAGCATCATAAGAGTAAAGCAGGGATAACAATTTCACTGTGAAAATATGGGATGGGTTAGGATAGGATGGGCTGTTTGCAAGAACAGCCAGACTTCACTGTCTAACTCAGAATGTCTATCACTCTGATACAGCCATTAAAACCCTGCTGATAGGATACGTTGAGATGTTTCAGTTGATATTTGTTATGGACCATAGACTGCATTACTAAATGTGTGTTGTCTTCTACAAGGATGTATTTGGACTACTTCTGGCAATCATCTCACAGGGTGTCAGATAACAGCCTGATTCTTTATATTCAGGCCTATGTAGATATCTGTTTAATTACTGAACATGTTCGTCCTGTACATTTAGACTTCCTTACTAATTTCCCTTTGCTTCTGTTCCGTCTTTCTTTCTTGTCCATTTGCTAGGTTTGATAAAAACATCTACTTAAGTAATAATTCTTTTATCACAACAGATATATATGTAATTGAAAGTACAGCTTTTGTGATCATGCTATTATTATTTCATATAAGTAAAAGCTCTGGAAATGATTTTAAAATCAATTACTTAACATCTACTGAAGCACTCAAGGTTAAGCAACTTTATTTATACTTGAAATTAAAGACAAAGGAAAAAATCATAATGCTTATATTCACATTTATATATATATATATATATATATATATATATATATATATATATATATATAAAACTTTAGTTCCCATATAAGGAAGAATATGAGGTAACTGAGGTAGCTGTCTTTCAGTGTCCAGCTTTTCATTCAACATGATGTCCTCCATTTGCACATGTATCTCTGTTACAACGTGCTCATGCCTTTTTGGTGTATACCCAGTATACACTGAGTCGTATGGCAAGTCTACTGAGAGTCTCAATACTGGTTTTGACAATGGCTGTACTAATTTACATTCCTACCAACAGTGTATAAGAATTCTCCTTTCTCCATGTCCTCCAAGGCACTTGTTATTTTCTGTCTTTTGGATAACTGCCATTCTAACAGGGGGCAAGGTGGATTCTCACTGTGGCTTTGATTTACATTTCCCTGATGGCTAGGGATGTGCAGTATTTTAAAAATTTATATTCTTTAAATAAAAGCATTATAAAAAATAAAAAAAAATAAAATAAAATAAAAATGAACTGTAACCCTTTTCCAGAGGGGACAGCTCTGAATTCCCTCCAATATATATATATATATATATATATATATATATATATATATATTTTTTTTTTTTTTACCCATTTGTATGTCTTCTTTAGAGAACTATCTATTGAGTTCCTTTGCCCATATCTTAACTGGATTTTTTTTATTGTTGAGTTTTTTGAGTTGTTTATATATTTGGGATATTAATCCTTTTTTGGATAAGTAGTTTGCAAACATTCTTCCCATTCTGTGGGCTGTCTCTTCATTCTGTTGTTTCTGTTGCTGTGTAGAAGCTTCTGAGTTTGATATAATTCATTTGTCTAGTTTTGCTTTTGAGGCCTGAGCTTTGAGCATCTTATCCAAGAAGTCATCAGCTACACCAATGTCTTGAAATGTTTCCCCTACATTTTCTTCCAGCAACTTCCCAGTCTCAGGTCTTAAATTCAAGTCTTTTTTTAAAGGTTACTTATGGCATAAAATTTTCATGTATTTCATATATACAGACTTAGGAACATAGCATAAGTATCGCTATGTTCCTAAATTCAAGTATTTAATTCATCTTGAGTTGATTTTTGTACGTGGTGAGAGATAGGAATCTAATTTCATTCTGCTGCATACACACACATACATATATATGTATATGTATATATGCCCTCCTTGTCTTGCTCTGTCTTTCAAATAAATAAATGCATCTTTAAAGAGAGAGGGAGAAAGGGAATGAGGGACGGGGGCGGGGCGGGAGAGGGAATTTAGCACTTAAAAATTCCCTTGGAATGTAATTATTTCCTGTGAACAATGGTATTAAGATGCACATCACAAACCACCATATGTATATTACCCCCTTGGAGTTGTGTAGTACATACCCTGTATTGCTGCACCCCACAGCAATGACTAATAGACACATGGGATGTTGCCTCCAGAGAAGACCTGGAGTCCCTAAGCATTAAACAATATTTTGGAACATCAAAGAAGTAAACATCCATTCATACTGTGCTCATTGTTCTGACACATGTTTTCTATGAAAGCCTTATTTGGAAAGAGCTCCTGTAAATGTGCCATGGCACACATTTATTATGAACAGTATAGTATAGTCCTGACATGCAAAACTGTTTGGAACACCATTAATAAATATTAGTTCCTGATGATTCACTGATTCATCACAGTGACAAATTTGGGAATAATGAGTAATTAAATATTATTTTCTTAAATAATTAACCAAATAGAATAAAAAATTATTAGATGTTAAGATGATGTGTCTTCAAGGGATAGTAACAATGTTGCATATTATAAAACTAATGGCATAACTTATTATAATATCCTTATAATATAAATGCATATAAATACCATATGCTTGTATTTGTTAAATCTTATTGAGTATAACTCATTTGGAAATAAAAATGCATTCTGGTTCTCACTTCCAAAGATGCTGATTTAGAAGAAGAGGAATGGACCTGTACTATGCATTTAAAAAAAATCATTTACTTATATAAAAGTCAGAGAGGCAGTGAGAGACAGGGATAGAGTGAGATTGAGATCTCTCATTTGCTGGTTTACTCCCAAAATGTCCAAAATGGCCAGGACTGGGCCAGGTCAAAGCCAAGAACCGGAAATCAATGCATGTCTCTCATGTGTGTAGCAAGGACCCAAGTATTAAGCATTACCTGCTGCTTCCCAGAATGGCATTAGCAAAAAGGTGTAATTAGAATCAGCCTCAGGCTCAAAACCCAACACTCTGATAGGGGATGCAGGCATTCCTAGCAACAACTTGGCCGCATCACCAAAGCCTTGTCCCCCTGATTGAGCACTCTTGACTTGCTGATGCCGTCCAATTGTGAGAAACACTGCCATACATTGTATATAATGGCAACTCAAGTCACTTGCATCTAAAAAAGCTTAAGGAAAATACAGATACCTCTCTACAAGTGTATTTTAAGGATATGAAGGTCAGACATAAATTTATTCTAAAACACTGCTAAACAGAATTAACTTTAATTAGATGCTGCTTCTTAAGCCCAAATATAGGTTAAAGATTTTAATCAGCACATCAGATTATACATTTTTATGGAGATCATGTGATATTTTGTTTCCTGTATACATTATGTATGCTATTTATCATTAAATGTTTTTAATTGATCTGCTTACTTTAAAATTTGGCTGAAGAAACTATTTCATAAAATCTATCATTTAAATCTGTTTACACTTAACTTGTGGCCTAAGATAAGCAGTTCACTGAGAATGCCCCAAGTACACATGGAAAGAATGCATATTCTACTGTTTTGTTGAAATGGCCTTGCATTAATCTGATCAACTTAGTTTATGTGTTGTGTTGCTCCTGTCCTTTATTTCTTTGTTTACTCTCTCTGGTTGTCCTACTCTTACAGGCAGATCTTCTTTTCCCCTAATTTTTTTAGAAATGTCACAGCCCGTACAGTTCTTCATATTACAGAGCTTTTCTCCCTACCACGTTCTTTGTCTTGAGACCACAAAGAAATGAGGCACCCAGATAAGGAACCGTGAGTAAAGTGATGTCATTTATTGAGAAAGAGAAAGCTGCCACATCTGAGAGGTGACCCTAGAGGGTTGCCAACAAAGGGCTGTGTCTTAAGTTTTTATGTGTTTCTAAATGAGGAAGTTTGTCTGATGTATATGCAAATAAGGTGAAACCTGTGAGCCAATCAGGGGCTGACATTGGAGTTGCCTATTGTTCAATCAGATCCGAGAGGGGCAAGACATTAGATGGGAAAGGCAGATGCAACATCTGAAGGTTACATTGTAAATAACTCTCCTTCTCTTGGGGCTTCTGGAAGGTTACATCATATTTCTTCCTTTCCTTTCCAGGGGGCCCTTGAATCCTATCACTGTCCATTACTGAACGGGGAACAGAAGTTAAGTATAGTACTTTCTCTCTCACATTTTCTGCAATTTTTGCCTTATATGTTTTTAATTTTCTGGCATTACATATGTAAACGTGTTAATTATATTATTGCTATATTTTTAACTTTAAAATTTTTTTTTTTTTTTACACAGAGAGAAGAGAAGCAGAGAGAGAGCGAGAGGTCTTCCGCCTGATGGTTCACTCCCCAGATGGCCGCAATGGCCAGAGCTGTGCTGATCCAAAGCCAGGAGCCAGGAGCTTCTTCCGGATCTCCCACGTGGGTGCAGGGACCCAAGGACTTGGGCCATCTTCTACTGCTTTCCCAGGCCATAGCAGAGAGCTGTATCAGAAGAGGAGCAGCTGGGACTAGAACCAGTGCCTATATGGGATGACAGCACTTCAGGCCAGGGGATTAACCTGTTGCGCCACAGCGCCGGCCCTTACCTTATTATTATTATTATTATTTTTTTTTTTTAGTAAATAATGTACTTCTTATCTCTCATAACATATTTTACAATTTGGCCAACCTCTGCCTTTTGATTAGAACATTTCTTATTTTTTTAAAGAATTATTTAATTTATTTTGAAAGACAGAGGAGTTACAGAGATAAGTAGAGTCAGAGAGAGAGAAAGAGGTCTTCTATTCCCCTGGCTCACTCCCCAAATGACTGCAACAGCCAGAGTTGCACTGATCCAAAGCCAGGAGCCAGGAGCCTCCTCCAGGTCTTCCACGCAGGTGCAGGGACCCAAGGACCTGGGCCTTCTACGGCTTTCTCAGGCCACAGCAGAGAGCCAGATTGGAAGAGGAGTAGCCAGGACTAGAACTGGTGCCTATCTGGGATGCCAGCACTGCAGGCTGGGGCTTTAACCTGCTGCATCACAGCACCGGCACCAGAACATTTATTCTTAAAGCAATTGCTGATAAGTAGGACTTTGTTTTTAAGACGTATTTATTTATTTATTTGAAAGGCAGAGTTACAGAAAGGCAGAGGCAGAGATTGAAAGTGAGAATCTTCTATGCACTGGTTCACCCCCAAATGGCCGCAATAGCCGTGGTTGAGTCAATCAGAATCCAGGAGCCAGGAGCTTCCTCTAGATCCGACACACAGGCACAGGGGCCCAGCAACCCAGGCCATCTTCCGCTGCCTTCCCAGGCCATAACAGAGAGCTGGATTGGAAGTGGAGCAGCTGAAATTCAAACTGCCACCCATATGGGATGCAGGCAGTTGGCTTTACCCCCACGCCACAGTGCCAGCCCCATGGACTAATTTGAATAAGTTTGCTATTTGTTTTGTTAAAGATTTTTATCCCCGGGGCCAGTGCTGTGGCGCAGCGGGTTGAAGCCCTGGCCTGAAGCGCTGGCATCCCAGTGGTTCTAGTGTCGGTGTTAGTACCAGCAGCCCCTCTTCCAATCCAGCTCTCTGCAATGGCCTGCGATAGCAGTAGAAGATGGCCCAAGTCCTTGGGTCCCTGCACCCATGTGGGAGACCCAGAAAAAGCTCCTGGCTCCTAGCTTTGGATCAGCACAGCTCTGGCCATTGCGGCCATCTGGGAAGTGAACCAGCAGATGGAAGACCTCTCTCTCTGTCTCTACTTCTCTCTGTAAATCTGTCTTTCAAATAAATAAAATAAATCTTTTTTAAAAAAGATTTTTATCCCTTACTTCTTGCATTACTATCTCCTTTTGCTAGCTGGTTTTTTTCATAGTGAGATATTTTAATTCCTATTGCTCTTTGTGTATATTCTCTATTTGTGATTAATATAGAGATTGTTTAGTATTCTAAATGCATTGTAATTTGAATCCATAACACCTGAATTATGTCTTTGTACAATGGGCTCCCAAAAACAATGTTTTAAAAAAAGGCATCATTCTCTTAATGTTGAAAACAAAATCTGAAGTTACAATAATAGAAACTTTTTGATTAAGTCTTTTAAAGAAAGGTATTAGTATCTTTAAAGTACAAATAAAGAGTGAAGTAATGACCTCTTTTTAAGATTATATTGGCTTTTATTATTACTCACATTTACCTTCACTGAACTTTTTATTTCTTCTCATGGCTTCTGATTCCTGTCCTTTCATTCCAAGCTCTTGGACTTGCAGGGGCCTTTCTTGTTCCACAGTTCTAGTGACAATGAACTCTCCATACTTTTGTTTATGTGGTAAGGTCTTAATTACTCCTTAACTGTTACGTGACAGTTGGCTGGTTATAGGATATGTGATTGACATTTTGTTTTCTTTTAGGCGTTTTTATATCAGTTCACTTCCTTTCTGGCCTCAAAAGTTTGTAATGTGAAATTTGCTGACAATTTTACTGAGGATTGCTTGTATGTGAAGAGTTACTTCTTTCTTAACCCCTTCTACATTCTTTGTCTTTGGCTGGCAGTGGCTCCACTATGATATGTCTCTATAATGTTCATCCTACTCGGAACTCGTTGAATTTTTTTAACTTCTTAAACGGTATATTTATATCTTTTACCAAACTTGGAAAGTTTTTGGCCATTCTGCTTCCAAATAATTTGTCTCCCCCCCACCCTCTCTCTCTCCTCCTGACCACCCTATAAAACATAAACATAAGCTTGATGGTGTTGCACAGGTCTGCATAGGTTGTTAATGTTTTCCAATCGTTTTTCTTTCTCTCAGACATGATCATTTCTATTTTGCTATCTTAAAGTTTGCTGATTCATTCTTCTGCTTGTTCATGTTTGCCTTTTAATC
Organism: Sylvilagus floridanus; assembly: GCA_949820135.1. Classification (NCBI taxonomy): domain Eukaryota; kingdom Metazoa; phylum Chordata; class Mammalia; order Lagomorpha; family Leporidae; genus Sylvilagus; species Sylvilagus floridanus. The sequence continues at coordinate 91,339,809 of OX463238.1, forward strand.
CCTACAGTGGATCTCTTATCTTGGTTATTGCATGTTTCACTTCTAGAATTTCTTTTAGGTTTCTTTTATGGTCTTCTAGCTCTTGCTTTATATATCCATTTTATAATGTATCGTCTCATTGACATTCCCCACATCTTCCTTTGGTTTCTTGAGTACATTTAAAATAGCTGTTTTTCAAATCTTTAACTACTAGATCTACCATCTGGTTGTTTTCTGGGGCACTTGTTTTTTCCTCTTGGAAAAGGCTATAGTTTCCTGTTGTTAAAACTGAACAATAATGTGGTAAATATAGAAATCAGATTTTTCCCTTTTCTACAGGATTTTCCTCTTCTTTGTCTTCATTTTGTTTTACCTTTTGTTTGCAGTCTTAGTCTTTATCCATTGCAAGGAACAACCTGAAATGTAAACTTAAAGACTTCTCACATCTTTGATAAACCATGGGTACACACAGCAACTTTCTAATGTTTTTCAGATGTGCAGTTGCTTTTGAATTTCCTAGGCTTTACTGTGTGGCTCCAAAAAAGGACAAAGAGAGAACAAGCAGGGAAAAAGGCAGATTCTGATCCTTAAACACATGGAAGTTGCTTCAGGTAAAGGAGGTGGGCAGGCAGTGGGGGAAGGTACGTTCCATCACGGTTGCCCAACTCTGTGCCATTTCGTCAATCAGCGACCAGAGCACAGATCCCCAGTGCTTGTCCCGCTCCATGAACACATGCATGACCAACAATGGCTACGAAATAAGCCCTGGGTATCCACTGCTAAATGAAGAGCGGAAATTGACTGAAAAATTAGTGTAATTTTTAACACAATTTTTTAAAGAATAATTTATTGATGCAAACAGAGTGACACAGAGAGGAAACTATGGAATGAGTGTGTGTGTGTGTGTGTGTGTGTGAGAGAGAGAGAGAGAGACCAACCTTCCATCTGCTGATTCATTCCCCAAATGGCAGCAAGATCCAGTGCTGGGCCAGGCTAAAGCCAGGAGCCAGGAACTCCAGTTAAGTCACCCAGATGGGGAGATACTTTCCCAGGTACATTAGCAGGAAGCTGGACCAGAGCGGAGCAGCCAGAACTACAGTAAGCACCCTGATTTGGGATGCTGGTATCACAAGCAGCAGAACCCATTGCACCATGCCAGCCCCCGATTAACTACAATTTGCACATAAGGTGTCCCCTGAAAATCACAAACTTTCAATAGATTCCAAAGGTATAAAATAACTATATCAGATTCTGTTGATGCAACAATTGTCTAGCTGGGGTGATAGATTCCTGGTACTGCCTACTCTACAAAACTAGAATATTCTCAGTGTCTAGATTTGTGTGTGTTTATAATGTTGCTCCAGATGGATATCAAATAAATCACAATTTGCTGTATCAATAAAAGTTCCATGGGAATAAAAGTAAAAGCTGTTTTCCTCCTGATATTTAATTATGCTAATACACAAAAATGCTGGAAAATTCAGAGTTATAGTGACCCCTCAAACAGTTTGCACCTAATTCTGTCACTGACATGTTTGACAGAGGCCTTATCCAAACACCAATTCTGTGACATCTAAGCATCTAAGCTGAGTGACCTTTAGCAAACTATTTAAACTCCTTGAATTTTAGTTTCCTTATCTAAAGAAGGGAGATAATGATATACTTCACATATTGCTGGAACACTTACATGATGTGATCTTTACAGAGTGCTTCATTCAGTACCACGTGAAAGACAGACATCCAGTTAGTTTAAACTATACTAATTAGTGTTTGTTGAATGAGCAAGGGAAAACATAACAAAGTTCCTGGAGTTCCACTTAAAGGAATGTTAATATCTATATTTCAGCTGCTAGGTAAAAGGCAATGGTATTTTAAGAATAAATATACTTAAGAATATCACCATGGACATTTTTCTTATAGCTGAATCAATGTATCTGTAGAAGGCCATGTGGGGGCAGGTATGTAGTTCTGTGGTGAAGACCACATCCCATATCAAAGTGTCTGGTTCATGTCCCAGCTTCTCTGCTTCTCATCCAACCTTCTGTAAATGCACACCCTAGTGGGCAGCAGGTGATGACTCAGGAACCTGTGGTCCCTACTACACATAAGGGAAACCTGGATTGAGTTCCAGGCTCCTGCATTCAACATAGCTCAGCCTTGGCTGTTGCAGGTATCTGGGGAATGAACCAACAGACAGAACCAGAACCACTCTCTCTTTCTCTCTCTCTTTCTCTCCTTCCCTCCACCCTCCTTTTCTCCCTCCCCTTCTGCTCTTCCCTCTGCCACTCCCCCATCTTTCAAATAATAAAAAAAAAGGTGCCAGCTAAGTTATGTACTGTTCTGGTTTCATGCTATCAAAGACTTTCAGGATATGCTTTGTATTCCTTTCATAAAACAATAAAAAACAATATGGAGGCAATGCTCTACCTTCTGATTTATCAATATACAGCATGGCTACTGGCCTTGAGTTTTAGTTGTCTGTTGGCGAAAACAGGGAGGCAGGTAAAGGGCAAACTAGGGTGAGCCAGGAAATAGGAGAGGCTTGAAACAATCTTGCCAACACAAACTAAATCCTAAGTCTCTTGTTCTCCCAAGGTTCCATTGCTGTCCCTGTGGAGTCAAGGTCATGTAAGTAGGTTAGGGCAAGGGAGAGGTGCTAAGTAGGTCCAGGTGGAATTCTTTAAAGCAAATTGGCTTTTTTCCAAGTTTAGGTCTTGCTCACATACTTTCTACAGCTGCATTGCTGCTTAAACCACAGCTGGTGTGTTCTCTCTTGTCCAAAAATGGTTTGGTCTATTCCTAAAAATTTGATGTAAGTGATTTTAAAGACCATCAGAAAGATTCAGTTCACTAATGAGAAAAAAAGGAGACAAAACCAAAAGATTTCAATATGCCAGAATTTCTCAACCATAATGTTAGAGATAGTACCTGTAATAGGTCAAGTCCTAATTCTTACAGATTACAGTATCACTGACATACTGGACTACCTACTATAGAACACATGATAGTCTACAAACAGCATATTATAGAAAGGTTTGGAATCTAGTTTCTATGCTGACTCTGTCCCTCTCTTATGTGGTCCTTGATTATATCATGTTCCATCTTTGTGTTAAATATTTTTCTAAGCTTACACTCTCTAATGGATCTCATCCAGCTCAAGAATACTGTTAAGTAAATTGATTCGTGGGCTGAAATTGAATAGTTATAGAATCAGCATTTTCCTGTCATGAATAAGCAATAATCTAAACATTGAAAGTATGGATTATTTTAAATACTAGTCAATCACTTTAATGATGTTAATTATTGCATTTTAATGTATTTGAAAGAAGTTATATTCATAACAGGGTGCATGTTACTATATATATTCCCACTGATCCATTACTAACATAAATCATATTTTCTGAATTTTTTAGCAAAATATTTCAAACTTGAATTCATGGACTAAAAAAAGACCTTGGTTTTCAATTCCAAGAAACCCAGTTCTGAAAAGTTTTCAAATGTTAGTGAAGTCTTTTCAGGTTACTTGAATGCACCTGCTTGATCAGACGTTCAACAAAGTATTTTCATTGGCAAATATGTAATTTATGAATAAATAAGGAGTTGGATCCTGAGAAACTGGAATAATAAGCTCAATGCCTTAAAATCTTTGTGCAATGCTTGCATACAGTTTCTACCAAACTTTTGCGAAATTAATTTCTGTAAGTCCAAGTGAGTGGGCTACGAGGGGATGAGTGCATACAGAGGCCTTTTCACACACTGCTAGCACAGGCAGTGGCTCTTTTCTGTGAGCTCTCTTGGCAGCCCAGCAGGCCCTCAGGAGGGTCCTGGTAAACTCCTTTCAGGTGCTTGTGCATGTGCGTGCCTGTGTGTGCGCTGAGCCAAGGGATGGCTACCCCTCCACCTCCAGGCAAAACGTTTCCCCTTGGGTGAACAATCCTGCACTGTGAGTGTTCTGCAGGTGTCTCAGGGTGTCAGCTGGCCTCTGTTTATTATTCGTGTGCTGTGTACAGGGAGGCCGAGCTGGCCGTCAGTAACAACTCTCTGCAAATGGGTCAAGGAAATGAAAATAAAGCCTGTGTAGTAGGAACTTTTAGGGTCTGGGGTTTTGTTAGCAAACTCTGTCCAAGTTCCTCTTTAGGTGCTACTTTAAAATTGCTACTTGTTTGACTTGGCCGAGACTTCACATGGCGAGCCCGTGTGAGATTTGTGAAGGGGGCCCCCGCTGGGAGCAGCTGCGCTGTTTTTTCATTTTCACCCTTACCAGATGAACACATCTTCTGCTTGGTTCTGAAGCACTTCCCTCCTTCAGAAGCTTGTTTCTATAATGTGTTTTCCCAAAACCAGGGAGGTGGAGGGGTACGACTAAAGGCGCTGAGAATCACTGGCATGGTTTTGAACTACTTTGTTTCCAGATCTGTTACTGATAGTGGCTTAATAAAGAGAAACAACTTCTTTCTAAACTTTGAAACTTTTTCCTCCTTAGCTTGGATTTGCAGTGACCCCAAACATAGGAATGGAGCTTTTTATCAAGAGTGATCTGTGATGCATTGCCACATACCATCTACTAATGCACCAGGACAACACTGGTTTACTTAGCAGTAATACAGTGTATATCAACTTCATTGTCTTCCTTATAATATTCACATTTTCAGGTGAAGGAACTGCTAATTGACAGAAGTTACTATGCCCAATTGCTTTATGATGAACCAATTCTGGGATCCAGTTTACCATCTTGCCCAACTACTCTAAGATTATTCTGTACCCTGCTCATGACACTTTAAACCACCTAAAGTAACATGTGGTTCAGGATTATCTCAGTACACACAAAGTTTCTGCTTGAATGATAAGCTATGTTATCCAAAATAACAGCTTACAGCATTTAAGAAGCGGCTTACTTACTCTGTACTTAAATACTGAAATCAGTTATAAAATATCTTCATTCATTCATTCACTCAGTGAGCACTCATTGAGCCGCTCTTGTAGCCTGGGCAATGTGCCATACAAGGCAATGGGGACACAGGATGATTCCGCACTCCCAGCTGCCTGTCTGCACAACCACACAATGACGTCAGCAACCTATGGGCTCCTTTTATTTTATTTATTTATTTATTTATTTTTTTTTTTACAGGCAGAGTGGACAGTGAGAGAGAGAGACAGAGAGAAAGGTCTTCCGTTGCCGTTGGTTCACCCTCCAATGGCCGCCGCAGCCGGCGCGCTGCGGCTGGTGCACCGCAGCTCATCCAATGGCAGGAGCCAGGTGCCAGGTGCTTTTCCTGGTCTCCCATGGGGTGCAGGGCCGAAGCACTTGGGCCATCCTCCACTGCACTCCCGGGCCACAGCAGAGAGCTGGCCTGGAAGAGGAGTAACCGGGACAGAATCCGGTGCCCCAACCAGGACTAGAACCTGGTGTGCCGGCACCGCAAGGCGGAGGATTAGCCTGTTGAGCCATGGCGCCGGCCTATGGGCTCCTTTTAAAACATGAGTTAGATTAAATTGCCCCATATCATCTCTGAAGCTTTACCTCACCCATTTGGCTCCTTGGTTCCCTTGCTCCTTTCGTGCGCTGCCCCACTCTGCTCCAGCAACACTGGCCTCTGGCTGTTCCTCAGACATCCAGTATTTGCCCCTAGCTGCCTGTTCTACAAACTGTAGCTGCATATTTCTTAATTAACCCCGTCTCTCCCTTGTTCCTGTTCTGATTATGTTCTCACTAATCTAGTGGTTTCTTTGCATCTCTGCATTGTTTCCTAAGGTCAGAATTTTTCATTGTCCTTCATAAGTAGAAATTTGGCAAATATTTAGAGTAAATGAATAAATGCACACACATAGACCTGATCTTTAATTATAACAATGTATGTGAATAAAATCATAACATATCACCATAAATCTCTAGTATATTGGGGCCAGTGCTGTGGTGTAGCAGGTAAAGCCGCTGCCTGCAGTGCTAGCATCCCATAAGGGTACTGCATTGAGTCCCAGCTACTCTACTTCTGATCCAGGTTCCTGCTAATGTGCCTGGGAAAGAAATGGAAGATGGCTGAAGTGCTTGGGCCCTGGCACCAATGTGAGTGACCTGGAAGGAGCGCCTGGCTTTGGATGGGCCCAGCTCCTATCGTTGCGGCCATTTAAAGAGTGAACCAGTAGATGGAAGATCTCTCTTTCTCTGCCTCTCTGTAACTCTGCTTTTCAAATACATAAATAAAAATTTTTAAAATCTTGGTAGCATATAAAAAATCATCCAAGATGTTATAATAATCATAGGCCTATGTTTCTTAAACTGGAAACTTACTATTGTGTAAATCCACATGGTACAATGACAGAATATTTGTTTCCAACTGTTCATACTGGTAATATTTCTTTTATCTGCTGCAATATAACCACTTTGATCTGTAATTCTCTTATCAGTTCTCAGAGTCTGGAAACCAAAACCACCACCACCAACAACAAAAACAAAACAAACAAAAAAAGAAAAAAGAAAGAAAAAAGAGTGCTCAGTTTTCCCAGAACATTCAGCTCAAGTTCTCAAGAACTTCAGCTAGGAATTTGGAGTTAATTTTATGAACACCTCTCCTGAGGCTTTGACTGTAATGAGGATGGAGTTTGTTTAGAATCTCTGAAAGGGAAGCAGCATGATGTTGACAACATTGCTGTATTTGTTTTTGTCAGTTTCATATTGAGACTCAGCACTCACTGAAGCTAAAAGCATTTTTAGATTTTATGAGTTAGAATGTTTCCACTTAGATCTTTTCAGTTTGGAGAAACAGAAATGACTAAAATTAGTGTTTATACGGATCATTAAGGTAGGCTAGAAATGAAAAATTCTTTCACTTCTCTAATTATTCTTTTAATACATTTTACAATCTCTTTACCCACATCAATTAGCTAATTTCCCCCTGTTCTTTGTTTAGAAATCTTGTTAATTTTGGCCACTTACTTGGCTTACATGTCCTGAAAACAGAGTTATTTTTGTGGATATGGTTAGCTCATTGGAATCATCATTGTGGATTCTATTCTCTCAACAGTCTCCAAGATGTACTACTTCATGTGATCTCTTCTTTGAACTAACAGCTTAACACACACACCACCGAATATCCTAGGACATCTGCACTCACCTGAAACAGGGCTGGCCTAAATGAGCGCTGATAAACCAAGGCTGTTTTCAAAATGCCCTGGGATTGCTTTGAATTCTGCAAATACAGTTCATTTTTATTCTCTGAAGTCTTCATTGCTTCTGGCAACACATTGTCCATGTTTGGAAACAGCATAAAATCTGCATAGCTTAACCGTTTTCACTGTCAGCCTTGCCTTGCCGCACATGAAATCAATTTCTTCCACAATATACCTACATGACAGGAAATCACATTCTTCCAGTCCTCCTTATATTTCGTATGTCCACCAGTTCTTCTAATGATTGTCTCTTTTTGAATTTCATGTAGACACTTTTCAACTTAGCTTATCATACTGTGAGGCTGAAGTGTTTTCCTATCCCTGCATGGGACATTCCTGTGAGAGAGAGATTTTAATTTACCCCACCCCCTTCAATGAGCTACAGTAATTTAAATTATCTGATTCTATTCATACTTAATGTTTCAGTTTAGAAGACTCTGAAATAATTTTGAGGAAAACTGTATTTTCATGATCCTAGGTGACATTTTAATGTGACAGCACACTATTTTTAGTGCCTTATGTCATACAATGTCAAGGTGTTCCAAATCTCCATATAGATAGCTTTGACCTGCTTTCTTCAATTTTAGAAAATTGCTATATATCTAGATTCCTCTTTTTGGTTGGGGGAGGGATCTAATAAAACGATTCCTTAGAGGCAAGCATTCAGCCTAGCCATTAAGATCACCATATTCCATATCAGAGTGCCTGGGATTGATATCCTGCTCTGGTTCCTGAATCCATCTTTCTGCAGATGCTGACCCTGGGTTCTAGTCATGTGCAAAGGAGACCTAGTTTGAGTCCCTGGCTCCTGGCTTTGACTTGGTCCAGCCCGGCTGTTGTGGGCATTGAGGGAGTGAACTAGTGGATGGTATCTCTGTCACTCTAATAATAGAGTCCTTGTATTTTCTTGAAAAAAAAATGTAGGAATGATGAATGATGTGTTAAACAACAAAGCATGAGTGGCTAGTTATAAAGTATTAAAAGCTACAAACACTTTAATATTCTAGTGACAGCAAACATCTTGTCAGAGCAACAGAATGGAAGAGAGTAGGCCCAAGTAAAGACATCCTAGTATACAAAAGTATTGTTTTAAAGAAGCGATGAAAGAGCAGTTCATTAAATAAAAGCTCTTGGTAAAAATCGCCAAACTATTTGGAGTCAAACAAAACAAAGTAAGAAAAATGACATTCTTTTTTTTTCAGATTTATTTATTTATTTGAGTCAAGTTACAGAGGGGGGGGATGGAGGGAGAGAGAGAGAGAGAGAGAGAGAAATAGAGAGAAAGACAGAGAGAGAGAGACAGACAGACGTTTTCCATCTGCTGGTTCACTCTCCAATGGCTGCAATGGGTGGAGCTGGGCCCATCTGAAGCCAGGATCCAGGAGCTTCCTCCAGGCCACCCACGTGGGTGCCTGGGCCCAAGCACTTGGGCCATCCTCTGCTGCTTTCCCAGGCTATCAGCAGGGAGTGGAACAGCTGCCATTCAAACTGGTGTCCATGTGGGATGCCAGAGCAGCAGGTGGAGGCGTAACCCACTATGCCACAGTGTCAGCCCCCAGTGATGACATTCTAAAACTAAAATACATTCCACAGAGATCGAAAATGACTAAAGTATAAAAAACTATAAAAACACTAGAAGAAAATATATTCATCCTCTCATACCTGTGTGTTCATTGCATCAATGAATTCAACAAACTAATAAACGACAGAATGAAGATATTTGAAAAAATTCAGTGATTCAGTGGTGCTGAACACATACAGACTTTCTTTCCCTGTTATTATTCTCTAAGCAATATAAGTAATAACTAATTTCATAGTACTGATATTGCCGTAGGTGTTATAAGTCACCTGAGGATGGTTTAAAGTACATTTGTGGAGGCTAAGAGAAGCAGGAATAGGCAGAGAGAGAAACAGAACAACAGTGAGTTTCAACAGATGCATCAGCTAGTCCTCCAGGGAGGTTTGGTGCCAAGATGGTACACACACACACACACAAGCTGAATGTATATTTTTTCCAGTTTTCAATTTTTGGGAATTTAAAATTCTTTAGTGTCTTCGCCAGCATTTTCTGAGTCCCATCCTCTAGCACACCTCTTGGACAAATTTGATGTAGTACTTGCACATTTATCTGTTAGGTCTCAGGTCTTCTTTCATACTTTCTATCTCTAGGTCTTGTCGTATCACATTTTACACACCAGTTTGATCTTCCAGCTCATTAATTTGATCTTAAATATAGGCAGTTTGCTCTTGACTGTATGAAGTTGTATTATTTAGCTGATCACATTCATCACTCAGGGGTCAGCTGCACTCTGGCTTTTCCACACAAGAAAAAAATTAATATGAAAATTTGAAATGAAATGTGAAATGAATTAAGATGAAATTGAATGTTTATAAAATCATCTGACGGTCAAGTGGAACAGGCTGGAAATTCTGGGAACAATTTCCAGAACTACATGATAAAATTGGCCTGGTAGGGGGAATACTAATTTTGCCACCATAAGGGATCTGTCACCAGCAATTCTGGCTATGTCCAAATGCCTTAGCCAAAATCCATGGGCAAGACAGGCCTTGTATTTTGCTGGTATGAGACCATGCAGGATCAGCCTTGACATGTACCAGTACAGATGTCCTGGGTACTTTCAAGGCCTACAAATCCAGAGAACAGAAACACTTGGCTCTGTTAGAACAGTCACAGAAAAGCCACATGCCTCCTTGTCTGTACCAGTAAGAAGACACAATAAAAGCTAAAATGTGGCATCTACCTCCTTGTGTTCACTGCTTCTTTCCGTATCTCACAGAGTGTGTCCACTTTAAAGAATCCAGCTAGATCCCAACAAAATCCAAGTGGTAGAGGGACTGGAGAAATACAAACTTTCCATTCTCTTCCATGCAATAGAGTATGCTCAGAAAAATTAGAATGGAGCTGAGTGGAGGAGCAACTCTTGAGCATTTGTTGAATCATATTTTTTTCTTTTTACTTGACAGATAGAGTTAGACAGTGAGAGAGAGAGAAGCAGAGAAAAAAGTCTTCCTTCTGCTGGTTTACCCCCCAAAATGGCCACTACGGCTGGCACTATGCTCATCCGAAGCCAGGATCCAGGTGCTTCTTCCTGGTCTCCCACGTGGGTGCAGGTGCCCAAGCACTTGGGCCATCCTCCACTGCCTTCCCAGGCCACAGCAGAGAGCTGGACTGGAAGAGGAGCAACCGGGACTAGAACCCGGCACCCATATGGGACGCCGGCACCACAAGCACCTGGTGTTGTGGTTAAGTTGCTGCTTGGGATGCCTCCATCCCTTAGCAGAATGTCCCAGCTCCTCCAATTGCAGTCCAGATTTCTGTAAATGTGCACCCTGGGACACATCAGGCAATGTGCCAAGTACTTGGGTTCCTGCCACCCACATGGGAGACCCAGATTGAGTTCCAGACACCTGGCTTCTGGTTGGCTTCACTTTGACTGCTGTGGGCATTTGGATAGTGAACCAGCAAGATGGGAGATCTCTGTCTCTGTATATCTCTCTCACTTTCAAATACATGTAAATGAAAGACAAATAGAAGGTTAAAGTTCACAAATACAGGAAGACAGTTCATTATTCATGGGTCAAGTTATGCTACCCAGTCCAGATCATAGACGCATTGTATTTACCTGTGTTATAAAGTTAAGTTTTAGCATTACTCGGACTTATTGAAAAGAGACTATCACCCAATGTTGGAACTGTGTAGATGCCATCACAAGAACCTTTCACATCACTCTGTTGTTTCTGTAACTTTCTTTTATTCAAAATCCTCCCTTAAACTTACATTCACACAGACATTTTTATATTGTTTACTACTTCCCTTAACATTCCCTTTTATTCCAGATTTGTTCAATTTTCTGCCTCGCCAAATTTCTGTCTCCATGTCTTTCATTGCATACTCTTCTTTTCACTTCTAGTTCTGGGCCTTCAGTTTATATCAAGATTAGCCTCGCAAGTCTCGAGTGCCAAAGCAGCTTCTCCACTAACTGCCCATTGAACACAAAGCAGACACCTCTACCCTGGTGTTGGTGGGTCACCCCTCTAAATGACCCCACAGATCTGTGAGTCAGCCACCTGTGGTAACCGGAATGTAGCTACAGTACACAGCAACATTAATCAGATCGTAAGGAGATCAAACCATGACCTTCGTCATGGTCCTTGAAGCACAAATTATTAACAACTCAGTGAAACAGTCACCAATGCTCCCATCTTATTAACTCAATGGAAAACTGAGGCTACATGCTTTCAGGCATGTCAACATTTTAATATAATGAGTATAAAATTAACATGAGGAGCAAATTATTACCATAGCTGGTCACAATTTATGTACCAAAAGCACGTTTCAAAATCATGTTTTAAGGAACAGTTGCACAATGATGATTACATATAATTTATAATATTTATATTGTTTTGGAAATATATTTTTGCAATGCATGTTGAATACACATGCTTCTGGGTAAAAATATAATATGATATCACTGAAAAGTTATCAATTCAAATATACAATTTGCACACCAGAAATATCTTGGTAAAATATTATTAAAATTTATTTTTTTAAGATTTTATTTATCTATTTGAGAGGTATAGTTACAGACAGTAAGAGGGAGAGACAGAGAGAAAGGTCTTTCCATCCGTTGGTTCACTCCCCAATGACTGCCATGGCCAGAGCTATGCCAGTCTGAAGCCATGAGCCAGGTGTTTCTTCCCCGTCTTTTATGTGGGTATAGGGACCCAAGGCACTGTGTCACAGTGGGTTAAAGCCCCAGACTGCAGCACCAACATCCCATATGGGGGCCAGTTAGAGTCCCAGCTGCTCCACTTCTGATCCAGCTTCCTGCTAATGTTCCTGGGAAAGCAGCATAGAATGACCCAAGTGCTTGGGCCCCTGCACCCATGTGGGAGATCTGGAAGAAGCTCCTGGTTCCTAGTTTTGGCCTGGAGCAGTTCCAGCCATTGAGGTCATTTGAGGAGTGAACCAGAGGATGGAAGACCTCTCTCTGTCTCTTACCGCTCTCTGTAATATTTAAAAAAAGAAAGTATACAGAAGGAAAATTATGAGGGGCAGCTTTCGGGGTTCATGAAAGCCAGGTAAGGGGACCTTGTCTTTGTTCTGGAAGGGATAGGAGTCACTTACTGAAGTTTTAGAGTATTGTAGAATGATGAAATGAGAGTTGAGGCAAGTGCACTAATAGTTTTCAGGAAATAGTGAAGAATGGAAATCATGATGCAAGCTGCCAGGTTTTTATACTAAGAAGCTTTTGTAACAAATATTCAAGGGGTGATAAAACTAGGGTGGTGTCAATTATGACACATTCCCAACATGTACTGGAGGAATAATCCCTCCTGTGTAGAAACCCTTGCTTTGCTCCATTTCTCTCTTATAGAAGTTAAAGGGTTTCTCTAATAGTTAATAAAAAGCATGAGACATTATCATGGAACACTTGCATGGTTTATTCTGTCAACAACTGTACTTCCTTAAAAGTTTTACTTTTTGTCCCCTACATTGAAACAATGTAATTCCCCTGTTCCTAGCCAAAGGATTTAACTATAGTACACTATCAACAAAATCCTGAGTGATCCCTTCCCACGTAATTATAGGGTGTGCCACAGCGCAGATGTCTCCATGCAAAGCAGGAGTAGCCTGCAATTAGTCAGAAGAATTCTGAAGCAAATGTGGTTAGAGGCAAAAGGTTTATTCTAAATTTGACAACTCCAGCTATAAATAGTTTGTTGCTCTCTTTCTTTCTTTCTTTTTGGTCTTTGTCAAGGACATATTTGCTTCATCTGAGCACTTTCATGTAAAATAGTATTACAGCTATGGATGCCATATGTAAAAGCTGTTTTTGCTTTAGATTGGTTTCTCCCCACTCAAAAGGGTCTGAATAATCCATTATGAAAATGTCTGCATTTTCCTGCATCTGGAAGGTGTGCATATAAATGTATAATGCTTATGTGAGGCTCAACTCAGAGGTTCGTGCATCTGATTGTAAATCATGTGACTGTGCCGTGACCACATTAAAACTGAACCACAAATAGAAAAGGAGAATGAGCTCTAACCTGTAATTGTGGCTCTCAGAATCAAGACCCTCACAAGCACTTAGTCCTAAATGTGTCACATGTATGAGATACTTGGAAAACTCACATTAGCTAATGTCTAACATGTGCAGCATATGGAACGGCAGGTTAGCAGCTTTTGCAATGCTTATTTTAGGGAAAGACAGAAATGATCACTATATACTCAACTCAAAGGCATTATGGCTGACCATGAAATATATACTGAAACCAAACACTTCTACTCCACAAAATTCAATAAGTTCTCTGTACATCAGAATTCAGAATGTATTATGGGGTATTTTGGAGTATACACTTGAATTCAAAATTATTTCAACATTTTTCATGAAACTATGGTGCTATTCTATAGGAAATCACTTAAAATACAGCTCAACATCACATCATTATATTTGGTATTTCAGGTTACACAGACGATTGCACTGTTTTGTGTGCAAATGTACTTGGCAAAGGTCATCCAGGGTAGCCACATGTTACAATCAACAAATGCCAAATACCTTCTTCAAATAGAATTCTCAACAAATATGGTTTTGTCATAATAGCAAATGAATCTTAGAAATTCTTGACCACTAAACTGATTGGTTTAACTCACTGCAGTCTCAGAATGAAAATCCTGAAATGTAACGTTTGAATTTTTGCATAGTTTCATTTAAATGCTTTACCTTATGTATAACTTTTATTAAAAAAGCTTCATATCATAAAATAAAAATAAGATGCTTCCCCTTTTTTCTTTCCTCCTTACTAACATCATTTAAAATGCTTAAATCTGTGGGCAGTTCTTATCTTGGTTTTCCAAGTTTGTTACATGTGTAAAATCTTTAAAAATCTTAGACATAAGGTGATTCCATAAATGAGCTACTCCTACCTTTCTCTGACCCCACCCTTTCAATCATGACAAGCTGAAATGGGCTGTTTTGATTTTTAAGTACAAAATACATTATTAATGAACTGGCTCCTGAGTATGTGTGTTTGAAATGTCTGAAATATGTCATCAAAGGTATGTAGTAAACTATCAGTATGCTCATTATTATGCTTATTCAATGTGAAATCTGACTTTAAACCAATTAGATAAAAAGAACAGGATCTTTCAGTATAGCATGCCATGACCTAAGGATGAAAGTGGCAAAGAGCTTATGCTAAATTTCAGTTGTTAAATGTATTTTCCTACTAAAGCCTATTTATTAAAAATTGATGGTTTTATGTACTGCATTTGGCTTCAAGAATTTTTCAAAGCATTTGAGCCCAAGAATTTTTCCAAGCATTAAATAAAAGTGCTTATCTTGTTTCTGATTTTTATCTAGTGCATCAATGTGATAAGAGTACATGGGATATGTATATGGCTTATTGCAGTATTTGTTAGTGACTTCACACCAGGTATATGTGCAGATTAATTTTGAATCTAAAGTAATTCTGAAAGTCAGAATACATTCCTTCGCTGTGCTCACAAATTAGCTGCACATTTAAAACATACATCACATGTTTTATTTTAGATGACACCAGGCACATTCAGGGTGGTATGGCCATAGACATGTTTCATTTTAAAATTAAATTTTATTTAAAATATATCTAACAAAATATTTGACAAAAATGTTTATTTCTACCCTCTTTATAACTGTTCTTCCTTCTCTTAAGATTATACATTTACATAAAAATAATTTATTTAAAGTACAGAACTCTGTTGTTTCAAATACGCATTTTGCTTCTAATAGAAGTACCTTGTACAACTTTATAAACTACCATTCTTCAGTTAACATTTCTGATGCCTCGTGAATGAGTTCAAAGGTGGTTCTCACTTTCAAAGTATACTTATATAATTGGGTGTATAATTTTTCAATTATTAACAGAAAACTAACATCTTAGATGGTTAACAATTAACAAGTCTCATCCCAGAGATGCCCTGTGATTTTCTACTAACTAACGTCATTTAGATTTCCTCAATTTCTTACTATCTAAGAGGAAAGGAGTGTTGTATGTAAATTGATACTGTGCCTCCCAGGTCTATACCAATGCCATTGGAAAGGGTGCCACTTCTGCCAGCAATGTTCAGCACCTCTTTGTTGACCCAGAAAATTCCAGTTTATCCTTCATGACCCAACATAAAAGTTATACCCTGTCTAGTTTCTTCTGACTTTCTGTAATTACTGGAATTAAAATCGTTTCTTTGCAGTCTCAACGGCACTGCAAATGAACAATGAACTCCATACAGTAGAGATTTTTGCTGGCTTGCTTTGTAGCATAATCTTTAGTGATGTCTCTCTAGAAAAACAACAAGCTCAAGGTAGAGGTTCAAGAAATATTTATTGAATTAGTCTCTCTTTGAAAATACATTAATTATATAGATGTTCTATATTATATTTTGGTTCTGTATTTGACTGTCAATTCCTTAAGGACATTTTTGCTATTTCAAGTTCTATAGGGCCTTTGACATAGTAAATGCTCACTAAATATATAATGAATTGATGTTTAGAAAAATGAATTTAGAAAGCAAAATATGTTTTGAAATTGTAAACAAAATATGGAGAATTATGTATTAATCTTATTAACATACAATGTTAAATAATAAAATATGTAGTATGTTCATACATAAGAGGCATGTTCAACATATTCAGTAAGTCTCCCTTTCACACACATGAAATCAATCAACATGAATGCTTATTTGCTCTAGTTTCAGGAATGCATAACGAGTATATCCACAATATCTTTTAGATGTTTGATTGTTTTATCATTATGGCTTTCAAGATATCCTTCTTATAGTAAATTCATTGTAATCTGACATGTTGTTAATTACTCTACCACAGAATATTACAGGACACTTGAGTGCAGAGGCTATATTTTTGTACTCGGAGCTTTTAGGTACTACTATGCTCTGGATAGATGTTCAAAAACTACTTTCTACTTTATTTGCTAAATATGTTTTTTTTTTTTACTTTGAAATCAATTATTTTATGAATGAAAGAGATGTTACCCTTAATTTCTTGAAGTATATAGTTCAGTAGGAAGAACTTACTTATCTCACTTTCCTCAGAATGTCTCTTAGATATAGAACCCAAATGCCTATGTACTCAAAAAGGAAATTTCAGTGAGAAAAATGGACAGTTTAGTATACTTGTGACTCAAGGTTTTTTTAATTCATAAAATGAAAGAGCAATAAGAGGATTAGTTACAAGATTAAGGGCAATACAGCAAATCCTCCAAGATAACAGCAAACTTTATCATCACATCTGCTAATTTTGACTATTTTCCATTTGTCAAGATCATTTATAATATAATAGAATGTTAAGGTACTTTTGTTCCTTAGAATTGTCTAGAGATAAATTACATGAATAAAGAAAGGTAAGAGGCATATAAAATAAACAAATTAGTAGCCGGTGCTGTGGCATAGCAGGTAAAGCCACTGCCTGCAGTGCTGGCATCCCATATGGGCACCGGTTTGAGTCCCGGCTGCTCCACTTCCAATCCAGCTCTCTGCTATGGCCTGGGAAAGCAGAAGATGACCCAAGTCCTTGGGCCTCTGGACTCACATGGGAGACCCAGAGGAAGCTCCTGGCTCCTGGCTTCTGATGGGCTCAGCTCTGGCTGTTGTGGCCATCTAGGGAGTGAAACAGCAATTGGAAGACCTCTCTCTCTCTCTCTCTCTCTTTCTGCCTCTGCCTCTCTGTAACTCTGCCTTCAAATAAATAAATCTTTTTTTTTTTTTTAAAAAAGAAGCAGATGCATATAAATGATATCTAAAGTGGAGGAGAATGGAGGAAGCAATGATAAAATGGCTAAATTTATGTATTATCTGCATGAAAATTTCAAAACCAAAAGAGAAGTTCATATAACTATGTAGATAACAACAAAATAAATGGTATTATGTTCTACCACACTTCCTCATATGCTAACAATATGTATGCCTTTATTATACCCACAAAATAGTTTGCAATACCATTTAAAGGTATTTCCCTGAAGTTTCTATCTTTAGATTTAAAAGCAAAAAACAATTCATCGAATTTTTAATTATCTAGACTTGTTGTAGGTGCTCTATTTATTTAAATATTTTGTTATTATGATGCTAGTATCTCACAGTTTATATATAAATGGAAAATTTTCAAGTGATTTAATATTTAAACATAGAAGTCCAAATCCAGCAAAAGCTTGTTGATATTGTTTAAGGAATGATTTTTGTATATGAACCCAAAAGCACAGGCAATCAAAGAAAAAATAAAAAAGTTGGATTGCATCAAAGTACAAAGCTTTGTCACAAAACAGAGAACAATCAACAGAATGAAGAAACAAACTATAAAGTGGGAGAAAATATTTAATATCCTAAATATATAAAGATTTCTACTAAATAAATAGAAAGAAGACCAATACTCTGTTTTTAAAATGGGCAAAGGGACCAGGCATTTCTCAAAAGAGGACATATAAATGATGAACAGATACATGAGAAAATGCTCAAACTCAAAAATCATTAGGGGAATGTAAAATAAAACCATCATTAAATGTCACCTAATACTTTTAGAAAGGTATCATATTCTCTTAAAACTTTGTATGTGAAATACATGAAATTTGTCCCCTTTGCATAAATTTTAAAAAGGAAAAAGGAAAAAATACTATTTTCAAAAAGACATGCATAGCTGAAGAAGAAGAGAAAAGAGAACTACGGTACATTACTGGTGTAAATGTAATTAGTAATGTGGTTATTAAAGAGAGTATGGAATTTCTATAAAATTAAAAATGAATAGAACTACCATATGATCCAGTAATCTTACTTCTGAGAACCATTCAAAGAAAATGAAATCAGTATGTTGGGGAAATATCTGTATTCTCCTGTTTACTGAACAATTATTCAAAATAGCCAAGACATGGAATCAACCTAAGTGTCTATCAATAGATGAACGGCTAAGAAAATGTGGTTTACATATACAACAGAGACCATTAAGCTATAAAGGGGGAGGAAATCCTATTATTTGCAATGACATGGGCGAACCTGGAGGACATTATAGCAAATGAAACAAACCAGGCATAGAAAGAAAACAAGCTGCATGGCTTCACATGTAAAATCTAAAAGTATTGAACTCACAGAAGCAGATAAGTAATGGTGGTTTCAGGACTTGGGGGAGGGGTATGAGAAATGAAAAACGTTAGTCAAAGACTACCAATTTTCAATTAAACAGGACAAACAAGTTTTGGAGATTTGACAGCATAGCATAAAGAGTCTAATGCTGTATTGCATACTTGAAATATGTTAAGAGACCTTAAGTGCTCTCACCATCTCAGACAAAAAACAAAACAAAACAAAACACCCCACACACCTCTGCGGTATGATGGATATGCTAATTAGCTTGATTTTATTATTCTCAATGTCAATGGCAAGATAATATGCTGTATATATAAGATAATATACTATTTTTATTTGTTTATTAAATAAAACTGGTAAAACATGTTTTTTGCAAATTTATAAACATCTTAGTTTACAGAGAACATAATGGCCCTTATGCCTTGACTTTGATTCTCACCTTTACTTATCTTTCCATCCATTCAATCCAAAAGGGACGGGCAGCTTTTGTCCCATGCCAAAGCCTAAGATAGGTTCCTCTGAATTCTGTATCTCATTTTCTTAAAAACACGTGTTTTAGTACATGTCTATAGATATTCCCTTCTCTTTCCATCAGCTCTACCACACTGCCCCCACCCCCCAATTTTTGTTCTTTCAGCTGATGTCTTACTAAATTTGGGCAGCTATATAGAATATCACAGACTGAATGGCTTAAGCAGAAAAATTTACTTCTCACAGTCCTGGAGACAGTAAGTCTTAGGTTAGAGCGCCAGCATGGTCAGGTTCTTGGTAGGAACTACCTGCCTGGTTTATAAACTGCAGTCTCCTTGCCATGTCCTTATTTGTTGGAGGGCAAATTCATCTCCGTCCTGCCTTTAAAAGGTTCCACCATAATGATGCTTATCTCCCAAAAGGATCACCTCCAAATACAATCATATTAGAGATTAAGAGTTCAACATATAACTTTGAGGAGAGCACAACATTCAATCCATAGCAGCTGGGATATTTCCACCTCTTAACTTCTCTTTTGCCTTATTATAATGTCCCCAGTCTCATCTTCCCAATGTGTCAAGAATAATATCTATAAAACACCATCTTGATTACGACATGCCTAGGCCTGAAGAGTTTTCAGAAGTCTTAGCTATTCATATAAAATTCTCCATAATTTGGTTTCCTATGCCCTACCTGGCTTCATTCGTGTTACTTCCTGCCTTACCTTTTATACTCCAGCAACAGAGAGTTTTGCCTCTGAGCTGTGTTCTGTTTCCAGGGCCATGTTCATTATGTTCACTGTTCTTTATTCATTCCTTTCCTCCTCAAGTACATCATCTACTTTAGTGTAGCTCTGGGCTACATAAAGAAGCCAGCAGTGTTTCATGCACTATATTACATTTATTAGTACTTCTCCACTTGGACCTTTCTGAAGGTTAGGAAATGCATGTTATTCATCTTCATATAGCTGATATTTCATTGCCCGGCTAGGACAGACACTTAATAAATATCTGCTGAATAAACAAAAGAACAAGTGAAAGAAAAGGCACTCCAGCCGAAGCGCTCTACGCATGCATGTGCAAGCATGAAATCCCTTGGTGTGTCTGAGGAACACAGGATGTTACAGTGAGTTCAGTGACTGCCTAGAGTGGAATGGTAAAAGAAAAGTCAATGGATGGGGGCCAATATTGTGGCACAGTGGGGAAAGCCACAGCCTGGGAGGCCAGCATCCTATACGGGCATCAGCTTGTATCCCGGCTAATCCAACTCCTAGCTAATGCACCTGGGAAATCAGTAGAAGACGGCCCAAATACTTGCGTCTCTGCCACCCACGTTAGAGACTTGGCTGAAGCTCCTGGCTCCTAGATTTAGCTTGGCCTAGCTCTGGCCATTGCTGCCTTCTGGGGAGTAAAACCACGGGATGGAAGATTCAATCTTTCTCTCTTACTCCCTGTCTCTAACTCAGCCTTTCAAATAAATAAATAAAAAAAAAAATTAAGAATTAAAGGAAGAAGGCAGAGAGAAATTTAGAGACTGCTTTGGCAGTATTGTAGAAAAGACAAATTGAAATTAGACCATAGACGAAGCAGGGATCATTCGGTTTTCCCAGTAGCAAACAGACCTGGACCAGGGCAATGGGAATGGAATTTGAGAGAGAAAGGGATCGAGGGTGGGAGGGAAAGGAAAGGCAGGGAAAGGAAAAGAGACAATAGGTTTTAAAGAACATCTGGAACTGGACATCCTACTAAATATAGGAATCGAATGAAAAGGAGAGTTTGGAATATCTCTTAAATTTATGATTTTGGTAAATGGTTAACAGATATGTTGTTTATTGAGACTGAGAATTCCAAGCTGACCATTCCTTCTACTTAACACTTTCACTGCTCTACTCATTGGCTCTCCTACTCTACATCATATTGATATTCTGTGAGGTCCATCCTTTTACCCCTCATCCTGTCTCATTCTATAGATTTTTCCCGAGTGGCTTCATTTCCTTCTAAGGATTTCTGTATTCCATTCCACTGATGACTTTCAAGTCTCCTGTTTTTTTGTCTAAATGCTTGCTGCAAAGCTATGTATATAATCAGGAATACCTCTATTTCCATCTTTGCATACACAAAACAAACTAATCATATTCTCCAAACTGGCTCCTGCTTTTGTATTTCACATATGGGTTAATCAAACAGTTAGCTACAGATCTATCTAAATCATAAATGAAGCATCATTCTTGGGACCTCCTGCTCCTTTATACCTACTTCAAATAACCAATAGTGTCCATTTAGCTCAACTATCAGTTCAACCTTCAATACCACCTCCATCATTACCACTTCATTTCAAATTCATTTCATCATTATGTGGGCTTCTCCAATAAACTCTCAGTCTCTTTCTTTTGCCCCCAATCCTTTCATCTCTAGTCAATCTTCCAAATTACTATCAGAGTGACATAAAATAGACATTTCTTTGCTTAAAATATATTTTCTTACCTATAGCCGAATCACTCATCAAAGTAGTCACTAGCCCCATGTAGTTATTACACATTTGAAATGTGGCTACTTTACTCAAGATATGATATGAGTATAAAATATAAATGTGAGTAATAATAAAATGTAAAATCACATTAGTAATTTTATTTTGATTAACAGTTAAAAGGATAACATCTTGAGAGGACTCTAAGAAGAAAACAGAGCAGGAAGATTAAGAAACTGGTCTTTCCACTGAGAAAAACAATTGTACTAGAAGAATCTGTCTGATATATATATATATATATATATATATATATATATGAATATATATATGAACTCTGGTAAATTACTGTAAGTTTTGGTCATTTTCATCTCTTAGTGCAGAAGCAATTGCCCATATCTAATTCCTAGCCTGATAAGGAGCTAACGCAACCTTCCCAAAGCTTGTGGGAGTTAGGCAGGGCCAAAAATGATCCTATACTTCAAATACTGGAGATTTGTACTCTGATCACTGATTGCCACTTTAGGTCATGTGGGTCTAGACAAAGATGTGGGTAGTTACAGTTCTTCCCTTCTCCCTATCTTATTATACCTCTCCTCCTCTTGAAGTTAATTCAGGAAATTCAAACAGCCAGTGATATCCCCTAACCCTTCTCTTTTTTTTTTCTTTTCTCCCTTTTGTGAGACAAATAGCAAAAACAGAGATATGTAAAAATAACTACATATATAGGGAAATCTAGAAAGTGACCACAAATACCCAGGGAAACGTGCATACTTTTCTAAAAAGACCTTATTAGATCTTGCATTTACAACTCAAATTTATTCTTGGCATAGAGGCACAACAATCTAAAAGCCTATCAAAAACAGAAACCCTTGAGAAATGAGGTAAATTTTATCATCAGGAATAGTACATTGGTGGGTTAAAATTTTAAATTTTCAACAAAAAAGTAACAAAGCATACAGAGGAATAGCAAAGTTTGGTCTATTTAGGGGAAAAGATAACTCAGCAGATACTATCCATAAAAACCATCTGGTGGCACATCTACGAGACAACTTTAAAATTATTCTTGAAGATGCTCAAAGAACTAAAGGAAGACATGGAAAAGGTCTATAAAATAAGGTATGATCAAAATAGACATATCAATAAAAAGAGAACTAGAAAATAAACCAAAAATTCTAGAGCTGAAAGTTTCAAAAACCAAAATGAAAAAATGCACTAGTGAAATTCAAAGGCAGATTTGAAAAGGCAGACTAAACATACAGTGAATCTGTAAACAGGAAATGGAAATTGTTGAGTGCATGGAAAAGAAAGAAAAAGTAGAAAACAGAGCTTTAGGGACAATTGAGACACCAACAAGTAGATGATACTAATGTTTTGGCCGTTTCATATGGAGGAGTGAGGAAGAGAAGGGCAAATGGAATTTTCAAAGAAATCGTGTTTGGACATTCCTGAAGTTGAAAATATGAGCATAAAGAGCCAAGAAACCAAAGGAATCTCAACATAGAACTGAATGAGACCAAACCAAGACACATTAGAATCAAGCTTTCACAATCAAATACAAATAAGTAATCTTGAAAGCTGAAGAGAGAAGTTAATTTTCATACACTCCAATGTTACTCCATATGAAAACAATCAGGTTTCTCATCAGCAACCTTGGAGACTCAGAGTCAATGGTGGAAAGATATTTAAAATACAAACAACAACAACAACAACAACAACCACAAAAAAACAAACAATCCAAAAAAATCCTAAAGCTGAAGGTGAAATTAAGACATTCCCAGATATATAAAATCATCAAGAGTTCATTCATACTGGACTTGCCCTGAAAGAAATGGTCAAGTAAGTTCTGCATGGTGAAATCAGTGGAAAGTAGGGAAAGTAAGTTGAAGCTACAGGAAGAAATAAAGATTTATATCAAGGGAAAATATATGATCAAAGATAAAAGCTAATACTATTGTAAAAATGATTTGCTTTCTACTTTATTTAAGAGACTAAAACACTAAAAAGTATGTATAAAAGCTAGTATTTTTTAATCTTTCTTATCTTTTAAAATTTTTTTATTTTATTCATGTTATACAAGTTCGTATATTTCACATATACCAATTTAGGAACACAGTGATACTTCCTACCCTACCTTCCCTCCTGCCTACGCTCCAACCTTTCTTCCTTCTACTTCTCTTATTCCCACTCTTAATTTTTACAAAGATTTTCAGTTTACTTAATGATTGTAAGGTTAACCCTATATTAAGTAAAGAGTTAAACAAATAATATGAAGAAAAAAACACTGTTCCTCAACCGAAGAGACAAAGGCTATAAACAATCATGGAATCTCAAAATGTTCATTTCATTCCAATACCTTACATTTTAGATACCACTGATTAATTACCATGGATCAGATAAATCCTATGGTATTTGTCTTTTTGGGACTGTCTTATTTCACCAAGAAGAATGAATCCAGTTGTATCCATTTTGTTGCAAAAGATAGGATTTCATTTTTTATTTTTATTTTATTTTTTTAATTTTTTTTTTTTTTACCACTGAGTAGTATTCTACAGTGTATATGCACCATAATTTCTTTATCCAGTATTCATCTGATGGATATCTGGGTTGATTCTGTATCTTGGCAATTGTGAATTGAGCTTCAATGAACATGGGGGTACAGATAACTCCTACATCTACTGATTTCATTTCCTTTGGGTAAATTCCCAAGTGGGATGGCTGGCTCATAGGTAGATCTATTGAGGTATCTACATACTGTCTTCCAAAATGGCTACACAATTTAAATTCCCATCAATAGTGGATTTTCCCCACATCTTGGTTTCTAAACCCATATTTTGTTTCCTACATTATTTCAAAGACTAACACATTTTAAATAATTATTTAGTGATGACAGTGATTTAGAAATGTCACTTATCCTTCATATGTAGGCCAAGATATAAATACTTAAAAATTTAATAGTAAGAGAGTAAAACACTCATAAGAAAATAATTATTTAGTTTATGTTTTGTAGCACACAAAAAAATAAAGATCTGGGTACAGGAATATAAAAGAGCAGAGTTTGCTTGTTGTTTTTGAAGTTAAAGCAGTGTAAATTAAATTGTTGTAATTTTATCTTATTTTTTAACAGGCAGAGTTAGACAGTGAGAGAGAGAGACAGAGAGAAAGGTCTCCCTTTTTCCGCTGGTTCACCCCCCAAGTGGCTGCTACGGCTGGCGCACTATGCCAATCCGAAGCCAGGAGCCAGGTGCTTCCTCCTGGTCTCCCATGAGGATGCAGGGTCCAAGCACATGGGCCATCTTCCACTACACTCCCTGGCCACAGCAGAGAGCTGGACTGGAAGAGGAGCAACCCGGACAGAATCCGGCGCCCCGACTGGGACTAGAACCCGTTGTAACCATGGAAATCCCAAATAAAATAGCTATAGAATATACTCAAAAGGAAATGACAAAGGAATTGAGGCATTTTGCTATAAGAAATCAGCTAAATACCAAAAAAACAGTAATGTGGGAAATTAGGGAATAAAAGCTACAAGACATACAGAAAATAAGCAGTAAAATGATAGAAATCCTTGCTTATCTTACAACAGAATTAAGTTTTTACATAAGCCACAACATGGATGAAACTTGAGGACACCAGTTTAAGTGGAATAAGCCATTCACAAAAACAGAAATATATGACTCCATTCATATGAGGTATTTAGAGTACTGAAAATGACAGAGACAGAGAGGATAATGGAGTGGTTTTTCATGGTGTAGTTGGGAGGAAATGAGACATTGTTGTTTCATGAGCACAGAATTTCTGTTTAACAAGAAGATGAATGGTGGTGATGGTTTTACAATATAATGAATGTATTCAGTATCATTTTCTGTGGTCTGAATGTCTTCCCTAAAATTCACATTGAAACTTAATCTCCATTGAAATAGCACTCATCTCAATATGTTGCACAAAATACACTAAGACCACACTAGCTGAATATTTAAAAATCATTAAGATGATGTATAATTTATCACAATAAAATTAGTAAAGGGTTATATAGATCTCAAGTTAAATATATTTATATATTATGTGTAAACATTGCTATATGTTAAATGTTATTTTTTTATATAAAGCTTTTATTTAAAGAATATAAATTTCCAAAGTACAGCTTATGGATTACAATGGCTCTCCCCCACACAAATTCCCTCCCACCCACTACACTCCCCTTTCCCGCTCCCTCTCCCCTTCTGTTCACATCAAGATTCATTTTCAATTCTCTTTATACACAGAAGATTAATTTAGTACATATTACATAAAGATTTCAACAGTTTGCCCTCACATAGCAACACAGAGTGAAAATACTGTTGGAGTACTAGTTATAGTATTCATTCACAATGTACAGCACATTAAGGACAGAGATCCTACATGATTTTTTTTTAAAGAATTGATTAGTTATCTATGCAATTTCCAATTTAACACCAAGATTTTTTTAATCATTTGCAATTATCTTTATATACAGAAGATCGATTCAGTATATATTAAGTAAAGATTTCATCAGTTTGCACCCACACAGAAACACAAAGTGTAAAAATCCTGTTTCAGTACTAGTAATAGCATTATTTCACATTGGACAACACATTAAGGACAGATCCCTCATGAGACGTAAGTACACAGTGACTCCTGATGTTGCTTTAACAATTTGACACTCTTGGTTATGGTGTCAGTAATCTCCCTAGGCTCTAGTCATGAGTTGCCTAGGCTATGGAAGCCTTTAGGGTTCGCCGACTTCGATCTTATTCCGACAGGTTCATAGTCAAAGTGGAAGTTCTCTCCTCCCTTCAGAGAAAGGTTTAAAATTAATTCTATGTACTATTTTTCTTGTTTTAATATGAAAACTAGAAAATTTAAAATTGCACAGGTAACTAGGATCACATTACTGACAGAGCTGGTCTACAGGATGAAGGTAAACTTCCCACTGCTCTGACTTTTGCCTTCCTCTTCAACCTCTCAACTAGGCTTTGAATGAGCCCGTAGTCCTGCCTATGATCCAGTCTGGTACATACCCTATGGCGCAGGCCGTGTAAATATTCACACTCCTAAACCCCTTAGTATCATCGATGGAAATCCACTCAATTCTTAATTTGCTTGGCAAAATGCTAATGTTTCAAAATATATTTCAATGATTTTCTTTGTGAGATTTCTGACCTATCCAGGCTACACTTACACTTACTATTTCTTTGTTGATGGTCCTCCCACATTTACATGTATTCTATAGACCTATTTTGTGGCACTATATTGTGATTACTGGTACCTACTTATCTCCTGTAACAGCCTGTAGGTTCTCCCACAAACTCTCGCTGCACTTAAAAAGTTTTTTTGGGAATTTAAGGTTGTAAATGGATTTTGAAATCAAATAGTTTGGATTGAATTATGTCCCTAGTTGTAATTAGACATTGATAATTTGAAAATTTATTTAAAATCTAACATGTAGGGGATAAATGGGATTGAAACGAGTTCCTCTTTATTGCATTAAAACTATTATACGCTCCTAAAGACATATCCTTTATTAACGTTTTTTCCAATAAAAGACATAACATCTCTAGGTTCTCATGTAAGGTTACTGAGACATTTCAGTATAAACGAGTTAGGAAAATTTAAGGAAATTAAATACAAGTGCCATGATAAAGAATAGTAACTTATTATTCTATTTTTTAATTATATAATTCTTCTAATTGTATGAAATTCATTATAATTAAATGGACAGAAGGATCAAAGAAAGACACTATACTGTTTTCAAATTATATTTAGTGAGGGAAATGCAAAGAAATGAAAAAGAAGGCATGACAGGGCTTATTTTAAATATTAATTTTTCCCAGAATTTCTTCTATGCACTGGAGGTTTCAAATGTCAATGACCGTTTTTGATGGCAGAAAAAGCACAGTACATCTGTGTCCTTCCAAAATAGTGGAAGGAAGGTTTAATGTACTCATGGATGACCACTAATGAACTCACATCACAGCAGCTAATAATGAAACCATGTTAAAGGCATGTACCAGAGAACCTATGCTTCAATTATTCTTTTAAAATGAAACATGATACGATGAGAATAAGAACTAAAAGTTAAACAATTTGATAATCAAATATACCACAACTCAAAGCTCTCATCCGCTTCTAAAGATGCACATTTTGTTCTTAAAGTTGTATTTATGAAATGTAAGAAGTTTGTATACCTTAAATAAAAGGTTTCTGGGGCCAGCACTGTGGCACACTAGGTTAATCCTCTGCCTCCAGTGCTGGCATCCCATATGGGCACGAGTTCTAGTTCTGGCTGCTCCACTTCCAGTCCAGCTCTCCGCGTGGGAGATCCAGAAGAAACTCCTGGCTCCTGGCTTTGGATCGGCACAGCTCCGGCCGTTGCAGCCATTTGAGGAGTGAGCCAGTGGAGGGATGACCTCTCTCTCTCTCTCTCTCTCCTTCTCACTAACTATAACTCTAACTCTCAAATAAGTAAATAAAAATCTTCAAAAAATATTTTAAAAAAGGTTTCTGGGAAAAAATATATATATTTTGAGTAAAATACATATATATATTTTGAGTAAATCCAGGGTTCAAAATGGAGAATCCTAAGATTCTAAAACCTCTATCCCATCACATTAACAATATATTGAAAATCAGTTATTATTCCTTCTTTTCATCCTTATAATACCTGTTTCTAGTCTTTTTTTTGCAAAGTAAGTCAAGCAGTTTTGATAACAATGTTTTCAAATATTTTATTTAAAAATAATTAACAAACTAATCATATTCAGATAACTTTTGGACTGAGTTCATTTTTTTAAAAAAAGATTTTATTTATTTATTTGACAGGTAGAGTTACAGATAGTGAGAGAGAGAGACAGCCAGAGAGAAAGGTCTTCCTTCCATTGGTTCACTCCCCAAATGGCCACAATGGCCGGGGCTGTGCCAATCAGAAGCCAGGAGCCAGGTGCTTCTTCCTGGTCTCCCACGTGGGTGCAGGGCCCAAGCACTTGGACCATCTTCTACTACTTTTCCAGGCCACAGCAGAGAGCTGGACTGGAAGAGGAGCAACGGGGACGAGAATCCGGCGCCCATATGGGATGCCAGTGCCGCAGGCAGAGGATCAACCTAGTGTGCCACGGTGCCAGCCTGAGATTAAATTCATTTTCAAAGTTTAAGTCATGTTTGAAAAATATAGAGGGTTTTGTTCTTTATGCTAATTTGTGACTTCCTGCTTAAAAATGGCTTTATAGAGACCCAAAAAAAAGTTTCCCTAACATCAAAAAGCACTTGCAAAATACTGTTGTGCCAAATTAGTTGAAAATGAATCAAAAACATAAGTATTATATTTCTACTGCTCTTTATAAGGAGTCTGAATTTGAGAAAGCACAGTGCTTTGAGAAAAAATAGTTTTGAGATTGTATTTCACTCATCCTTGTGAAAATTAGAGGCTCTTCTCTTTGCACAGAGTTGGCCTATTCCAATTTGGTCAACTGCTTTTAAAATTTATTTATATATTTTACTTGAAAGGCAGAGGGCCAGAGACAGAGAGAAATCTTCCATCCTCTGGTTCACTCTTCAAATGCTTACAACAGCCAGGGCTGGGCCAAGAGAAAGCCAGTAGCCTGGAACTCAATCCAGATTTCCCATGTGGGAAACAAGGATCTGGGAACTTCAGCCATCACCTGCTGTGTCCCACAGTGTGTGCTACCAGACAGTTGGAATCAGAAGTGAAGCTGGCACTTGAAACTAGGCATCCCCACTGGAGATGCCAGCATCCCAAATGGGACCTTAAACTTTGCACCAATTGACCTCTCCAAGAGTCCATTTTTCTCATTTTTGCCCTTCTTCCTGGTTGATGCCACAGCCATCCAGAACTTGAGAAGAATCTGCAGGCAATCCACATTGGATAAGTGGAATATGACTAACTTGCTTCCCATGATTTTTCTACTAATTATCAGTCAGAAGAAGCAAGAGACTCTGGCTTAATAATTCATTATCTGATTCAGAAAAAATACTTTAAAGTACAGCCTTTATTCTCTCTTATATATGTGAATTTAACTGACATTCTATCAACAACTTGGCAACTATTTTTCCAGTAATGTTTGAGAATACATTTTCCCCTTATTTAAATTTTACTTCATAGAAGATTTCACTAAAATTTTATAGTAGTAACTATTTTATAAATAAAAATCAGTACATTAGGGAGCAGTCATTTAGCTTAGCAGCTAAAATGTCTGCTTCACACAACAGAATACCTGGTTTTGACTCCGGACTCTGGCTCCTGGCTGCCGTTTCTTGCTAATCTGGACCCGGGGAGGCAGTGGTGATGGCTCAAGTAAATGGGTTCCTGTCACCCAACAGGAGATTCATGAAGTTACTGGTCTGGTCTCAATCAGTGATGAGACCCTTCACTTCCTCCTCCCATCTCTCTCTCTCTGTTCTGCCTCTCAAACTACAAAAAATGTAAAAATCAATACATTATTTTATTTCTGTCACTAACAGCTCCTATTTCATAATGTTTTCTTTAAGGTGTGGATAAGCTATCAGAGGCAGAATGCTATTAAAACCACAGTTTCAAAGTGTGTTCATTCAGCATTATGAAATTATTTTAGAATTTATTTATGTGTTACTGTTTTTGGTTTATTTGAAAGGCAGAGAGAGAGAGAAAGCAAGGAAGGGAGAGAGGAAGATGAGAATGAAAGAGAGAATCTTCCATGTTCTAGTTTGCTCTCTAAATGTCCATTAACTGTTGCAATTGGGCTAGGCAGAAGCCAGGAGGCTAGAATTCATTCTAGACCTCCCATATTGGTATCAGGGATCTGAGTTCTTGAGTCAACACCTTCTGCCTCCGAGGGTGTGCATTAGCCGAGACGCAAACCCAGTGACTCCAATATGGGATGCAGGCAACCCGATTAGTGTCTGAACTATTGTGCCAAATACCTGCCATGAAAATAGATATGAAGCTTACTATTCATTGCTTTTATTGTTGAAATAGGTGTCTCTTAGTTACATAATCAGAAAATGAATACATTATTGGATCCTTACTTTACATAAACATGGAAGGAACAAACACCACAATTATTTTTTTTAAAAGTTATTTTAATTAGGTTTTAACAGAATCCATGTGATTTGAAGAAACAATTCTTTTTTTTTTTTTTTTTTTTTTTTTTACAGGCAGAGTGGACAGTGAGAGAGAGAGACAGAGAGAAAGGTCTTCCTTT
This sequence comes from Sylvilagus floridanus, assembly GCA_949820135.1. Taxonomy (NCBI): domain Eukaryota; kingdom Metazoa; phylum Chordata; class Mammalia; order Lagomorpha; family Leporidae; genus Sylvilagus; species Sylvilagus floridanus. The sequence goes on from OX463238.1 coordinate 91,370,250, forward strand.
GCCGTTGGTTCACCCTCCAATGGCCGCCGCGGTCGGCGCGCTGCGGCCGGCACACCGCGCTCATCCGATGGCAGGAGCCAGGAGCTTGGTGCTTTTCCTGGTCTCCCCATGGGGTGCAGGGCCCAAGCACCTGGGCCATCCTCCACTGCACTCCCGGGCCACAGCAGAGGGCTGGCCTGGAAGAGGGGCAACCGGGACAGAATCCGGTGCCCCGACCGGGACTAGAACCCGGTGTGCCGGCGCCGCAAGGCGGAGGATTAGCCTGTTGAGCCACGGCGCCGGCCGAAACAATTCTTTTTTTAACTTTTATTTAATAAATATAAATTTCCAAAGTACAACTTTTCGATTATAGTAGCTTTTCCCCCTATAACCTCTCTCCCACCCACAACCACCCCATCTCCCACTCCCTCTCCCATCCCATTCATATCAACATTCATTTTCAATTATCTTTATATACAGAAGATCAGTTTTTAAATATTAAGTAAAGATTTCAACAGTTTGCAACCACACAGAAACACAAAGTATAAAGTACTGTTTGAGTACTAGTTATACCATTAATTCACACAGTACAACACATTAAGGACAGAGATCCTACATGGAGAGTAAGTGCATCGTGACTCCTATTGTTGATTTAACAATTGACACTCTTATTTATGGCGTCAGTAGTCACCAAAGGCTCTTGTCATGAGTAGCCAAGGCTATGGAAGCTTCTTGAGTTTGCCAGCTCCGATCTTATTTAGACCAGTTCATAGTCAAAGTGGAAGTTCTCTCTTCCCTTCAGAGGAAGGTACCTCCTTCTTTGATGGACCGTTCCTTCTGCTGGGATCTTACTCACAGAGATCTTTCAGGTTATTTTTTTTGCCACAGTGTCCTGGCTTTCTATGCCTGAAATACTCTAATGGGCTTTTTAGCCGGACCCGAATGCCTTAAGGGATGATTCTGAGGCCAGAGTGCTGTTTAGGACATCTGCCATTCTTTTTTTTTTTTATATATATAAAGCTTTTATTTAAAGAATATAAATTTCCAAAGAACAGCTTATGGATTACAATGGCTCCCCCTCCCCCACAACTTCTCTCCCTCCCCCTACCCTCCCCTTTCCCGCTCCCTCTCCCCTTCTGTTCACATCAAGATTCATTTTCAATTCTCTTTATACACAGAAGATCAATTTAGTACATATTACGTAAAGATTTCAACGGTTTGCCCTCGCATAGAGACACAAAATGATAATACTGTTGGAGTACTAGTTATAGTATTAATTCACAATGTACAGCACATTAAGGACAGAGATCCTACATGATTTTTTTTTAAAAAAATTGATTAATTTTCTATGCAATTTCCAGTTTAACACCAAGATTTTTTAATCATTTGCAATTATCTTTCTGCCATTCTATGAGTCTGCTGTGTATCCTGCTTCCCATGTTGGGTTGTTCTCTCCTTTTTAAATCTATCAGTTACTATTAGTAGACACTAGTCTTGTTTGTGTGATCCCTTTGACTCTTAGACCTATCAGTGTGATCAATTATGAACTGAAACTGATCACTTTGACTAGTAAGATAGCATTGGTACATGTCACCTTGATGGGATTGTATTGGAATCCCCTGGCACGTTTCTAACTCTGCTGTTAGAGGCAAGTCCAGTTGAGCACGTGGCGAACTGTACATTTCTTCCCTCTCTTATTCCCACTCATATTTAACAGGGATCACTTTTCAGTTAAATTTAAACACCTAAGAATAATTGTGTGTTAATTACAGAGTTCAACCAATAGTATTAACTAGAAGAAAAAAATACTAAAAGGAATAAAGTAGTAAGTTGTTCATCGACAGTCAGGAAAAGGGCTGATCAAGTCATTGTTTCTCATAGTGTCCATTTCGCTTCAACAGGTTTCCTTTTAGGTGTTTGTTTAGTTGTCACAAATCAGGGAGAACATATTATATCTGTCCCTTTGGGACTGGCTGAATTCACGCAGCATGATGTTTCCCGGATTGCTTCATTTTGTTGCAAATGACCAGATTTCATTGTTTTTGACTGCTGTATAATATTCTATAGAGTACATGTCCCATAATTTCTTTATCCAGTCTACTGTTGATGAAAGCATTTGGGTTGATTCCAGGTCTTAGCTATTGTGAATTGAGCTGCAATAAAAATTAAGGTGCAGACAGCTCTTCTATTTGCCAATTTAATTTCCTTTAGGTAAATTCCAAGGAGTGGTATGGCTGGGTTGTATGGTAGGGTTATATTCAGGTTTCTGAGGAATCTCCAGACTGACTTCCATAGTGGCTTTACCAGTTTGCATTCCCACGAACAGTGGGTTAGTGTCCCTTTTCCCCCACATCCTCGCCAGCATCTGTTGTTGGTAGATTTCTGTATGTGAGCCATTCTAACCAGGGCAAAGTGAAACCTCATTGTGGTTTTGATTTGCATTTCCTTGATTGCTAGTGATCTTGGACATTTTTTCATGTGCCTGTTGGCCATTTGGATTTCCTCTTTTGAAAAAATGTCTATTGAGGTCCTTGGCCCATGAAGATACAATTCTAAGAACATAATGATATTCCCTTTCTTCTTCCCACTCTCCCATCCCCTTTCCTTCTCTCATTCTGTTTTTTTTTTCAATTTTTTAGTTAACATATTTTAAATTCACATTACAGTAAAAAGGTTTAGTACTCACCAAATAAGAAGTTTAATAAATAAAAAGCCAAAAGACCTTAGTTTAGTGGGAACATAGACAAAGGCTATAAGCAGATATTGAATGGAAAAATGACCATTCTACTCATATTCTCATTTTAAAGTAACCACAGGTCATTAAAACTATAGTAGTATCACATTATTAAACATTGTTTGACAGAGGTAAAAAATAAAGTTTTACACAACTATACTTGCTGCAGTACTGATACATGCAGACTTTTTTTTTAAAAAATTTTAGCTGCCACATATAAGGGAGAACATGTGGTATTTGTCTTTTTGGTTCTGGCTTATTTCACTCAACATGATGTCATTCATTTGTGTTCATTATGCTGTAAATGGTAGAATTTCATCCTTTTTTAAGCTGAATAATATTTCATTGTATGTATATATACCATATTTTCATTGTATGTATGTGTATATGTACATATATACATATATGCACACACACACATATATATATGCATATATATATATACATATATATACATATATATATATATATATTTTTTTTTTGTAGCTCAGGAGGGCGACTACAGTCCCCAACAATTTATTATGTAGTTCCAAATTACTTAAATGCTGCAGGTCAGAGGTTCACAACACACAGAAATGATCAATGTTTGAGGACATGGAAAAGCTGCTTATCCCAATTTGATCACTCAGTGTCAAATACGTACATAAAAACATCAATGCACTCCATAAGTAGATGTACTGTATCCCCATTAAAAACTTCATCAAGGCAAAAAAAGTTCATGCAAATCTTTAGAAGCCATCAACGCTGAGTAAGGATCACAATGTCCCACAATGGTTACTGACACTGGAGTGCAAAGGTTTTTATTGGACGCCTTCCTCCTTCTATGCCTGCTTTTCCATATATATGTATATATATACATATATATATATATACATATATATATATATGTGTGTGTGTGTGTGTGTGTATACCATATTTTGTTTATCTATTCATTATTTGATGATGGACACTCTGGTTGAACTCCTCTGGGTTCCCAGCATGGCTCTAGGGGCCCAAGCATTTAGGCCATCTTGTAATTCTTCTTTTGAAAAATGTCTATTAAGTTCTTTTGCCTATTTATTAACTGGTTGGTTTTTGTTATTGAGTTTTTATGTTGCTCATATAGTTAGGATATTAACCCTTTGTTGGAAAGGTGGTTTGCAAATTTTTTCCCCATTCTGTTGGACGTCTCTTTACTCTATTGATCATTTCTTTGCTGTGCAAAAACTTCTGACTTCGACATAGTCCCATTTGTTTTATTTTGTTTTTCTTGCTTATATTTTGGATGTCATATCCATTAAGTCTTCCCCTACACCAATGTCTTAGATTGTTTACCCTATGTTTTGTTCCAGTAACTTCATTGTTCCAGGTCTTAAATTTAAGTCTTTGATCCATCTGGAGTTGATTTTTGTAAGGTGAGAGGTATGGATCTAATTTCATTCATATATGTCTGTTGTCTGGCTTTCTGTCTGTCTATCTAACTATCTCTATCTATCTATCTATCTATCTATCTATCTATCTATCTATCTATCTAGTTTTACTAGCCTAATTTGTTGAAGAGATTATCTTTACTCCACTATATGTTATGAATATTTTGTCAAAAAGCAGTTGTGGTGGGGCTGGTGCTGTGGCATGGTCAGTTGGGCTTCAGCCTGTGGCACCAGTATCCCATATGGGCCCCAGTTTATGTTCCAGCTGCTTTTCTGATCTAGCTTTCTGCTGGTGGCTAGGGAGGTCAGTGGATGATGGCCCAAGTGCTTGGGCCCCTGTAGCCATGTTGGGGACCCAGAGGAGGATTTTAGCTCCTGGCTTCGGATGGCCCAGCTCTGGATGTTGCGGCCTTTTAAGGAGTGAGCCAGTGGATGGAAGATCTCACTCTGTCTCTCCCTCTCTCTGTCTGCGATTTTGCCTCTCAGACAAATAAATATTTTGAAAAAATCAGTTGGCTGCTATGTATTTGGGTTAATTTATGGGCTCTCTATTCTGTTCCATTGATCTGTGTATCATTTTTATGCCAGTACCATGCTGTTTTGATTACTACAGACTTGTAGTATGCTTTGAAGTCAGGTATTATGATGTCTCCAGCTTCATTTTTCCTGTTTACAATTGCTTTGGCTATTCCATATCTTTTGTGATTCCATATGAATTTTAGGATTGCTTTTTCTAATTCTGTAAAGAATGTCATTGGTATTTTGATAGGGATTGCACTGAATCTGCAGATTGTTTTAGGTAGTATAGGCATTTTAATGATATTGATTCTTCCAATATGTGAGCAAGGAATATTTTTCCATTTTTTTTCTTCATTGTTGATTTTTCATCAATGTTTGATAATTTTCATTGTAAATGTCATTCACTTCTTTGTTTAAACTTATTCCTAAATATTTCAGTTATTGTGGTTATTGTGAATTGGATTTCTTCCTTGATTTATCTGTGAGTTCATCATTAGCCTACAAAAAACTATGGTTTTCTGTATGCTCATTTTGTAACCTACAACTTTACGGAATTGGTTTATCATTTCTAACAGCATTTCTGTGGAGTGTTTAGGATTTCCCCTGTACAACATCATGTCATCTGGAAACATGGGTAATTTTACTTCCTCTTTTTCAATTTTGATGTCCTTTTTTTCTATATATTCCATAATTGCTCTTGCTAAAACTTCCAGTACTATACTGAATAAGAACAGTGAAAGTGGACATCCTTGTTTTGTTCCAGATCTGAGGGGAAATGTTTTCAGTTTTTCCCATTTAGTATTATTTTGGCTATTGGCTTGTGATATATAGCCTTTATAATTTTGAGAAATGTTCCTTTTATACCTAGTTTGTGGGGTTTTTTATCATGAAGGGGTGCTGAATTTTATCAAATGATTGCTTGCATTCATTGAGATAAACATGGTATTTATTATTTCATTCTATTGATGGGATTTAGATTTATTGATGGGATTCTATTGATGCTAATGTTGAAATACCCTTGCATTTCTGGGATAAATCCTACTTGATCATTATATATGATCCTGTTGATGTATTTTGGATTTAATTTGCTATTATTTTCTTGAGAAGCTTTGCATCTATGTTTATTAATGATACAGGTGTGTAGTTTTTTATTTTGTGTGTGTGTGTGTGTGTGTGTGTGTGTGTGATGTCTTTGTCTGGTTTTGGTATCAAAGTAATGCTGGCTTCACAAAAAGAGTTAGGCAGAATTCCATCCTGTTCAATATTTTGGACTACTTTTAAGAGTATTGGAGTTGTTTCCTCTTTAAATATTTTGCAGAATTTAGTAGTGAAGCCATCAGGTCCTGGAATTTTTCTTGATGGAATACTTCTTTTTTAAGATTTATTTATTTGAAATGTAGAGTTATAGAGAGTCAGAGTCAGAGTGAGAGAGAGAAAGATAGAGAGAGAAGGAAGGAGGGAGAGAAAGCTCTTCCATCCACCGGTTCACTCCCCAGATGGCCACAACTGCCAGAACTGCGCTGATTGGAAGTCAGGAGCCAGGAGCTCCCTCTGGGTCTCCCACACAGGTGCAGGGGCCAAAGGTCTTGGGCCAATTTCTACTGCTTTCCCAGGTCACAGCAGAGAGCTGGATCAGAAGAGCAACAGCCTGGACTCGAACTGGCACCCCTATAGGATGCCTATGCCACAGGTGGGGGATAACCTACTGCACCACATCATAGGCCCCATCTATTTCTTAATTTAATATTGGTAGGTTATATGAATAAAAAAACTTATTCATTTCTTTGAAGTTTTCCACTATATTAGCATAAAATTCTTCATAGTTATTTCTTATGATCCTTATGATCCTTATGATACTGTAAAATAGAAAATGTGAAGAAGGTCCACATACTTCTGACTCAGCCAAGTTTATGTCTCAAGGACAGTTCTACATTCAAAAAGGAACATGATAATTTTCAAACTCTTAAGTAGTAAATTATGGGAATGGCTCAATGATGATGATGATGAAATTTAGTCTCACTTTAAGGATAAAAACTATGGGGCCAGCATGGTGGCACAGTGAGCTTAACTACAGCCTGCAATGCCAGGATCCCATATGGGGACCTGTTTAGGCCCAGTTGCTCCATTTATAATCTAGCCCTTTGCCAATGCACCTGGCAAAGTAGCAGAAGATGGCCCAAGTGCTTGGGTCACTGTACCCACATGAGAGACCTGGATGAATCTCCTGGCTCCTGGCTTTGCCCTGGCCCAACCTTGGCTGTTGTGGCCATTTGGGGAGTGAACCAGCAGATGGAAGATCTCTTTCTGTATAAGTCTGCCTTTCAAATAAATAAAATCAATATTTTAAAAATGACAAGACTATTGGAATAGGAATTCTTATGAAAAGGCAAAACAAAAATTGAGGGGTTTAGGGAGTGAGAATAGTGATACAATCTCTGACCTATTGGCCAGATAATCTTGAATAAGCCCCCAAAATGATGGTAGATATATTAATACTAACCTACATCTGATCACTACAGGTTCAATTTGGACGGATGGAAGGCACATACTTCAACATTTTTAAAGATGAGTTCACCTTTAGGTGAAGGGTTTATGGCAGCAAAATAACTTGATTGCTAACATAAAGAAAAAATTCTGTAGCTTTAAAATATGTGAACAGGTAAAGAGATTTTCATGCTTGATGAGGAGTTAGCTGAAATGCAGTCAGCTTTAGATTTGCAATGGGGAATTAGTCCCAAATGTGGTCTCTGCGCGTTTTTGTCTTGGGGAAATCTCTATTATTCTATACTTGTTTGCTCATCTTTAAAGGAATGATAAAAACAAGTCATGTGAAGAATAATACAAGCTAATAACATTTGGTGAAAGTTACTGAGTATATATACAGACATTTAGACCAGAATAATAGATCAAAATACTAACAAAAGCATTTTCTAGTACCTTACCATGAGTAGTATCTTTTGCTCAAGTTAACATGTTTATCTGAGGTAGGAACAGTGATTGAGGTTATAATGAAATTAACATTCCTTTTTTTTTTTAAATTTATCTTTTTGAAAGTTAGAGTTGAGAGAGAGAGAGAGAGAGAGATCCTCCATCCACTGGCTTACTACCCAAAGATGGCCCCAACGGCCAGGCCTGGGCCAGGAGGAAGCCAGGACACGTGGGCTTCCTCTGGGTCTCCTATGTAGGTGCCAGGGGCACAAGTATTGTGCCCCTGTCCACTGCGTTTCCCAGGCTACCAGCAAGGAGCTGGAGCAGAAATAGAGCAGTCAGGACACAAATCAGCATCCATATGCGATGCTGGTGCCACAGGTGGTGACTTACCCTCTTTGCAACAACCCCAGCCCCTTAATTTTCCTTTCTAAAACTTCATGCTGCTCTCCTCTCAACCTCCACCCAAACACAGTAAGAGATCAGTTTCATCTTGGTGCTTCTATCACTTTAGCATATTGGAATAAGATGTTTACACAGGATTGCTCAGTTCAGGGATGTGGTGGTGAGGATAGCCTCAGTGACATCCAGAAACATGATGGATTGAAGCACCTTTTTCCTGCCAAAGGTTGGTCAGAAGAGTCAATTGTATATTTGAATGCAGATAATAGCCATTCACCTACACTTCCTGGAATTGGATACTTTTCATAACTAACATCCCCAGTATTTTCGTTTGCTTGCATATAAAACTCCAGATCGAAGAATAACCTCGTCTTCTATGTTAATCATTATCTGAGGATAGTATTCCAGCAACGATCCAGTAATTCAGCAGTGTGCCAAGGAGGGCAGATATATGAGATGAAGGAAGTATTAGATGTTTATGCTGGGTCAACCACACTTCATTTAAAGGCTTATCCATTCCAGTGAAAACCAAAGCTGCAAGAATCCAAGAACACATTGTCTAAGCCTAAACCACTCTTAACAAATAAGGACTTTCCAGTGACCACACAAATTATGTTTCAGAGGCCTGTAATGTGTCCTCTTATCCTCTCTCTGTATAATGGCTTTTCACTTCCTCCTGCTTCTCCACACATCAAAACCGGCCAGTATAAACTGCACACTTAATATGGTTAGCAAATGGAAGAGAGAGAACTTTTAAATATATTTTATATGATTCTAATAAGGTACTGCCTACTAAGTATTTAAAACATACTTGCCAATGAGCTTATCACTGTACATACACACATGCACACATGATCCAGAGAGATGATTTTATAAAACAAATGCATGTGTAAAATTTTGTGGCACATATCTCAATCTATTTAACTGTATCTTATCACAATAACCACATGTGAAGGGTGCTCTTTTGTAATGTTACTGAAGAAACCAAAAGCCTGACAAGTAAAATTAGTTATCTAAGTTATTCTACAGTTAGTTCAGCTCATTACTATCATAATAGAACTACATATCTACTTCTTAACTCTCAATTTTATAATCTTTTATGAAGGCACTACAAAAATATAGCAAATAGCTCCGGCCATTGCAGCCATCTGGAGAAGAACCAGCAGATGGAAGACCTCTCTGTTTCTCTGTCTCTGTCTCTCTTTCTCTCCTTTTTCTCTTCTCTCCTCCTCTCCTCTCCTTCCCTCTCCCTCTCCATCTCTGTCATTATGCCTTTCAAATAAATAAATGAATTTTTTTAAAAAAAAAGAAAATAGGGGAAATGCAATGAATGATATAGGGTAACTTTTTTACGACCTCACAATTATCATTTTATAAATTTAAAACTGTAATGAAATTTTTAAAAATTCATTGCAAAAAGAAAGGACAGTGTCCAGGGAACATGGAATTCATATGTTTGTTTTGGTGCAAAATTGTTTTAAAACCCATGCCTAGGCTTTTGCATAATATACATTTTTTTAGCCGGTACCGGGGCTCAATAGGCTAATCCTCCACCTTGCTGCGCTGGCATACCGGGTTCTAGTCCCGGTTGGGGCGCCGGATTCTGTCCCGGCTGCCCCTCTTCCAGGCCAGCTCTCTGCTGTGGCCAGGGAGTGCAGTGGAGGATGGACAAGTCCTTGGGCCCTGTACCCGTATGGGAGACCAGGATAAGTACCTGGCTCCTGCCATTGGATCAGCGCGGTGCGCCAGCCGCAGTGTGCCGACTGCAGCGGCCATTGGAGAGTGAACCAACGGCAAAAAAAGGAAGACCTTTCTCTCTGTCTCTCTCTCTCACTGTCCACTCTGCCTGTCAAAAAAATACACATTTTTTACGAACATTTGAAGCTTCCTCATATTTTTCAGCATTTAGTACCTATTGAGTTTCAGGCATGGATGCAAGGGACTCAAAGTTTATAGAAAGTCTGATAAGGCCAAGTCCTTTACCTTCAAAGAGTTTATGATTGAGTTGGGGAAATTCTACCTCTTTCTATTTTGTACATTTAATTTAAAGCTAGACGCATTATTCTCAAAGTGCAATGCCTCAGCATCCCCTAGGGACTTGCTGGGAATGCAAAAATCTCAAACCCCATCCAGGCCTCTTGAATAAGAAACTCAGGGAGTGGGTCCAGGAATTTGTATTTTAACAAGAGCTCCAGGTGATTTCCATGCACACAGGAATTGGAGAACCATTGCCCACAGAGAAAGGAGTTACAAGAAACCTATCTTGGGGAAATCCTGGAGACATTGACCTTGGGCTGTATCAGGGAGGATTGCTTTTTTTCCCCCTGACAGGAAGGTGGGACTTCTTTAAGAAGAAGAACTTCCTACTATTTTAACATGATGTTGGTTTTCCTAGAAGGTGAAGGTCAAAGTCAAGTAGTGGTAATGGGTAGAGTGGAGCTGAAGTAACGTGTAGGGCTTTAATATTTTAGGACATATTTCTTACAGTCCTTGGTATAAAGGTGCTAATAAAGAACTGCAAATAACTGCTATAAACATGACTGTTTATAACCTTTGTCTCTGCTGCTAAGAAAAAGTGTTTTTTCTTCTTACTAGGTGTTGATCTCCTTACTTTGTGCAGGGTTAATCTTAATGAGTATGATGTAAACTGAAAGTAAATCATTGTAAAAATTGAGAAGGAATAAGAGAGGAAAGAGGAGGAAGGTGGGAGCATAGGTGGGAGGGAGGGCAAGGTGGGAAGTATCACTATGTTCCTGAATCTGTATATATGAAATGCATAAAATTTCTTTACCTTCAAGATTTTTTTAAAAAAAACTAATTTTTTAAAGAAAGTCTAAAGCTGATGTTTCTGTAAAACTTGGGTTATGTCAGCCACATAACTGGCTACTAACTGTGGTTCCCTTGAACTTGCTCAGGATGCTCTCAGGTATGTGAGGAGGATGTTTTGCAGATGGGAGAGAATGTTTTGCAGAAGGAAGCCTTGGGTTGGTGTAGCAGGTAAAGTTCCCTCCTATGATTCCAGCATCCCATACGGATGCTGGTTGGAGCCCCAGCTGTTCCACTTCCAATCAAGCTCCTGCTAATGTACCTGGGAAAGCAGCAGAGGATGGCCCAAGTGCTTGGGCCCCTACACCCATGGGGGAGACCTGGAAGAAGCTCCTGGCCTCAGTCTGGCCCAGTTCTGGCCAGTGAGGCCATTTGGGGAGTTAAAAAGCAGATGGAAGATCTCCCTGTCTCTCCCTCTGTTGTTCTCTGTAACTCTGCCTTTCAAATAAATTAAAATAATAAATATTAAAAAAAAAGAAAGAAGGAAGCCTCAGATTCAGGCTCTTCAAAGCTCTCAGACTCAGATGAGATATGACAAATTTAATCAAATGTTATCAAATAGGAGTAAAGAAGGAAGTGTAGAAGGATGGCAAAGATGAATTTAATTAAGGTTCAGATTAATTTCATCTAAATAAAATACACAAAATAACTACCACTACCATTACAACCCACCAAAGGGAAACTGAGATTATCCACATATATATGAGAGGTCTTCAAAAACTTCATGAAAAAAATGCATATTATGTAAAAACTATAAACGGATTTCAAAAATTTTTGCACCAAGAGAAGCTTATCTTTTAATTACATTTTTGTGTAAACTGTTTGAAGTACTCTTGTATATAGATATTATAGTGTTAATATATACATTCAGTACACAAAGAGGACATTAACTAAACTACTTGCGACAGGGCCAGTGTCATGGTCCCACCATGTACACTTCCACTTACTTCTTCCTGTATCTTAACAGTATTCTGTTATTTACAAGTTTGTGAGTATCATTTTATAATTGTCAAAATCAGGGGTAATTTCTAAGTATCATATTTCTCTGCTTATTGATCAAGAACGTCAGAAAAACAAATTTCTTTGCACAAGTGGTATGAAGAGTTTGAACAGTGTGGATTTACATTTCAAGTAAATATTTTGCATTAACCACTGGGGAATTTGGGTTAGAATGTGGCTGACTTCAAGAATTGGTAACACTGTAGCAACAAAAACATTTTCAAACTCCAGGGCCTCTAGTGGCAGAGGTACAGCTACAAATTTAGCATTCTCTCATTTTAAGTATTCCCAAATATTTTAGTGATTGTCTTGATAGAATTCCAGAAAAAAACAGCTGTACAAATGTATCATATATTTTCAAACCTCCTACACAGCACAGTTACTATAATTGGTTGAGTTACTTTTTTAATTATTCATTTGACTTTAGAAAAGGTTGTGGAAAGCATAATTCAGGTTAGGTCAAACTTTTATTATCATCTATAGGAGAACTATAGTCCATTATTAGACTTTAGTTTATAAAGTAGTTCATATGTGAAAAAGTAAGAAAGTGTATAGGTGGGAATTTATCTTTTAGCTTCATCAAGACCTCTTGGACTGTTGTCACAGTTTTAAATGACCACTGTTTAATCTGTTGGATCTGCTACATCAAATAGCTAAAGTAATTCAGTCAGCAGTGTTTTCACTGGTTTTAACATCTCCTTTCCGAATGGGGCCATCAAAGAAGGAGTTACCTTTCTCTGAAGGGAGGAGAGAACTTCCACTTTGACTATGAACCTGTCGGAATAAGATCGAAGTCGGCGAACCCTAAAGGCTTCCATAGCCTTGGCAACTCATGACTAGAGCCTAGGGAGATTACTGACACCATAAACAAGAGTGTCAAATTGTTAAATCAACATCAGGAGTCACTGTGTACTTACTTCTCATGTGGGATCTGTCCTTAATGTGTTGTCCAATGTGAAGTAATGCTATAACTAGTACTGAAACAGTATTTTTACACTTTGTGTTTCTGTGTGGGTGCAAACTGATGAAATCTTTACTTCGTATATACTGAATCGATCTTCTGTATATAAAGATAATTGAAAATGAAAAAACATGGTATTAAATTGGAAATTGCATAGAAAATTAATCAATTTTTAAAAAATATCATGTAGGATCTCTGTCCTTAATGTGCTGTACATTGTGAATTAATACTATAACTAGTACTCCAACAGTATTTTCACTTTGTGTTGCTATGTGAGGGCAAACTGTTCAAATCTTTACTTTGCAAACTGATGAAATCTTTACTTCATATATACTGAATCGATCTTCTGTATATAAAGAGAATTGAAAATGAATCTTGATGTGAATGGAAGGGGAGAGGGAGCAGGAAAGGGGAGGGTTGTGGGTGGGAGGGAAGTTATTGGGGGGGGGGGAAGCCATTGTAATCCATAAGCTGTACTTTGGAAATTTATATTCATTAAATAAAAGTTAAAAAAAAAAAGAAATCATCATTTTATAAAGGTATCTGCACTCTGATGGTCACTGAAACATTCTTCACAACAATCAAGCTATGGAACCAATCTAAGTTCCCTTAACAGATAATTTTGTGTGGGTGTGTGTGGCACATGTGAACATGCTTGTGCATGCACACACACAAACACACATGATTATTCATCCTAAAAAAGGAGCTCTTGCCATTTTCTACAAAATTGATGAGCCTAGGGGACATTATGCTATGTAACATAAGCCAGAAAGAAAAAAAAATATTGCATAGTCATATTTACAAGCAGAATCAAAAAAGGAAAACCATATGCTGAATATATAGAGATAGAGGATAAAACAAGAATTATCAGGGGCTAGGTTGGAAGGGTGAGAAAATGAAGAGATGTAGGCCAAGGGATACAAAGTAGCACATATACAGGATAAATATGACTAGAGATCTAATATACATGAGGAATTTGGTTAAAAATAATGTACTGTATATGAGGTTTTCTTATAAATAAGTAGATTTTTGCTTCTCCTACCCTACACACCAAAAAAGAGTAACTGAGATAACAAATATGTTAACTTGCTTAACATACTAAACACTTTACTATCTATATGTATCTTACTACATTTAATATTCTTTTTTAAATTTTTTAAAAACTTTTATTTAATGAATATAAATTTCCAAAGTACAGCTTATGGATTACAATGGCTTCCCCGCCCCCAATATTCTTTTTTAAAATATTTATTTATTTTGAAAGTCAAGAGTTACACAGAGAGAGGAGAGGCAGAGAGAGAGAGAGAGAGAGAGAGAGAGAGAGAGAGAGAGAGGCAGGCAGGCATCTGCTGGTTTCTCCCCAATTAGCCGCAATGGCCAGGGCAGTGCTGTTCCGAAGCCAGGAGCCAGGAGCTTCTTCCAGGTCTCTCATGCGGGTGCAGGGGCCCAAGGACTTGGGCCATCTTCCACTGCTTTCCCAGGCCACAGCAGAGAGCTGGATCAGAAGAGGAGCAGCCGGGACTTGAACTGGTGCCCATATGGGATGCTGGTGCTTCAGATCAGGACATTAACCAGCTGCGCCACAGCGCTGGGCCCCAACATTTCATATTCTTATGCTAAATATATATACACTAAAATTTGTGGATTTTGAAAAGGAAGTTTCAGCAGGGAATTTTGAAGACATGTAAGAACCTATGTTAAAGCAAAAACACATCAACTCATGACAAGGAAACATGAAATGCTGAAGTGACAATAGCAAGGAAAATATTTTAAACAGTTTCTCTCATTACAGTACAAATGTTTCATAATTTCTCACTGAAAAATGATATTGAAATTTAGATGAATGTATCAACTACCTGTCCTGCTAAAACATTTTTCATTTTCCCCAAAAATAAGTAAAATTTCATTTCATACAACTTGTCTTCTTTATCGATCACAAAGCTCATACCTATTTTGTAATAAGCAGTCTGCCATGTAGATAACAGAGTATTAACAGTTATTACTCCTTGACTTTATTAATTGCAGTAAGACATGTAAACATCCTGGGGCCAGCGCCATGGTGCACTAGGTTAATCCTCCTCCTGTGGTGCCAGTTCTAGTCCTGGTTGCTCCTCTTCCAGTCCAGCTCTCTGCTGTGGCCCAGTAAGGCAATGGAGGATGGCCCAAGTGGTTGGGCCCCTGCACCTGCATGGGACACTGGGAGGAAGCACCTGGCTCCTGGCTTCGGATCAGCACAGCACCTACCGTTGCGGCCTCTTGGGGAGTGAACCAACAGAAGGAAGACCTTTCTCTCTGTGTCTCTCCCTCACTGTCTGTAACTCTGCCTGTCAAATAAATAAATAAAATCTTTCAAAGAAAAGACTTGTAAACACACTGTCAGTCACAAAAAATCTACATGAAAGATATGAAAAGTTAAAATACTTAAAGCAAGAAGAAAGGAGGAACTGGGGTGAAATATTGCCAATCAACATAGAATTGTGAGTAAAAGTGTTATTGTGAGGGCTGGCTCTGTGGCACAGTAGGATAATCCTCCGCTGGTGATGCCTATATCACATATGGGCTCTGGTTCTAGTCCCAGCTGCTTTTCTTCCCATCCAGCTCTTTGGTATGGCCTGGGAAAGTAGTGGAAAATGTTCCAAGGGCTTGAGCCCCTGCACCTTTGTGGGAGACCTGTAAGAAGCTCCTGGCTCCTGGATTCGGATTGGCTTATCTCTGGCCATTGTGGCCATTTGGGGAGTAAACCAGTGGATGGAAGACCCTTTTCTCTCTCTCTCTCTTTCACTGTCTGTAACTCTATGTCTAAAATAAATGAATAAAATCTTTAAAAAAATTACTGTGGTGGCCAGCGCCATGGCTCAATAGGCTAATCCTCCACCTCTGGCGCCAGCACACTGGGTTCTAGTCCCGGTCGGGGCGCCAGATTCTGTCCTAGTTGCCCCTCTTCCAGGCCAGCTCTCTGCTGTGGCCCGGGAGTGCAGTGGAGGATGGCCCAAGTGCTTGGGCCCTGCACCCGCATGGGAGACCAGGAGAAGCACCTGGCTCCAGGCTTCGGATTAGCGCGGTGAACCGGCTGCGGTGGCCATTACAGGCTGAACCAACGGTAAAAGAAGACCTTTCTCTCTGTCTCTCTGTCTCTCTCTCACTGCCCACTCTGCCTATCAAAAAATAAAAAATAAATAAATAATAAAATAAAATAAAAAGAATTAGTGTGGAAGATTCCTAAAAGAACATGTGCTCTACAAGGGATTGTTTTTGATACTAAGTTACTTTTTCCCAACTAAATTATTTATTAATGAAAGGCACAGGGCTATTGGGATTGTAATTATCTGTCTGCCCATCTCCTGAAGGTCGACACTCAGAAACAACCCAAGGCTCCTGTACTGGCTGAGTTATGATTGGGTTTAACCACAGAAGACACCCAGGATGTTATTTCAAAAGCCATGTTATACATATAAGTTCTTTGGAAAAAAAAGTTTTTTTTTCAAGGGCATACTTATTATTTTATTGTCTTACTATTAAAACAAAAATATAGCTCAACAATAAAATAATAGAAAAACATAATTTGTTATGTAATTTCATTTTGATTTATAAAAGCAAATTAGTTGTTGAATACATTATAAATAATAATAATAATAATAATAATAATGTATTCACCAGGGCATGGTGATTATGAGAAGGGTAACAGATGCTGCACAAAAAACAGGTAACTTAGAGACAGCTAAAAAATGCTACATTATGGTTAAAAGGGCATGGTTTGGCATAAGACTGGCTGGGTCACAAACCTTGTTCCATCAATAACTAGCTATTGTGGCCTTGGACAAATTTCTGAAATATCTAACCTTAGTTTCCACATTTATGAAACAGAGGTATCTGTGTGGCCTGAGTGGTAGGCAGTCTCCACAACAAACCCCAATAGTCCCTGTGTGCTGGTAGTCACATCCATGTATAGTTCTCTTCTGCGCTGAACAGTACAGACTTGCATAATCAATAGTATACTGCTGATGTGGCAGAGTGTCCTTTTCACTTCTCAACAATCAAAGACATCGAAACTTCTGTCTTGCTTTGTAGTATAGTCATTTCCTCTTCCATCCTAGAAGTGGACAATTCAGCCCTGGCCAAGCTCTCCAAAATCTACTGCCTTCAATGATGTTTTGACTGAGCCACTCAAATATGCTGCTCTGAAATTCCTGATAGAATTATAAAATAATAAAATAATAAAAGTAAACAGTAGTATAATTGAGTCATTTAAAAAATGTATTTGAAAGGAAGAGGGGTAGAGAGAGAGAAAGAGCTTCCAACTGCTGATTCACTTCCCAAGTACCCACAAAAACCGCGACTGAGCTGCAGCCTGCAGGCAGGAATGCGATCCAGGTCTCTTGCATGGGTGGCAGGAATTCTGTTAATGAGCCATCACTACTGCCTCCCAGGGCTCACATCAGCAGGAAGCTGGAATCAGGAGCTAACACTAAGTGTAGAACCCATGTACTCCAATGTGGAACACAGCCTAGGCCAAATGCTGACACATTGGTTTAACTTATTATACAAATGTGTAACTAATGTTTTCTTCCAGATAAGGTTTTCAAGATTAAGTGAGATAATTATGTGCAACCAATAGAATATATCTAGAATATAATGAAAGTACAAGAAGCGTTCGTTACATTCCCGAGCACCTGGGTGTGTTTAGGAACTGAGATAGGATATAGATCACGCTTAAATTTCACTTAAACATTAAAGTTAGCATTCATTCCATTTCAGATTGGAAGAATCCACTGAAAATGGCATAAACTGACAAAAAAAGATCACTGTTTTAAGTAACCAAAAGTATAGAATCGGGTGTGTTTCACAGACTGCCGAAATCAAGGTTTAAAAAATAACCCACTAGCTTAGACTTTGCCCTCTCCCAGTTTTAGTTCTCAAGTTATTTCCAGCAAGACACCATCTAAGAGCTTCATTGCTACAACTTGTACGTTCCACACCACTAGGAAAGACAATGTGCCACTTTCACTTTCCTTAGCAAACATCAGTGTCTCTGAATCAACCACAGAGTCATGGAGATGAGGTTCTGCAACTGGCCAGCTTACACCACATTCCTTTTGTGACTGTATAGGATAAAAATGGAGGAGGTGATCCCATCAGAAGAAAACCAGGGCATGGTGATTATGAGAAGGGTGAACGGATGCTGCACAAAAACAATAGGTGTCTGATGACAATTACTTGAAGGAAATGATATTATTATTACAGTCTAAAGAGGAAGACAATAAAACAAAGAGCCTGAGCCCCTTGCCTGGGATTGCATAGTTACAAATGAAAGAGTCAGTCAGAATCTGGACCCCATGAGCTGCAACTCAATTGTATCTCTAAGGAATATTATGATTTCTTATTCTACTGTGCCTTGGCAGTTTGGATCCTTCAGATACCATATACATTCCACTCCCTTTATCCTGAATTACATACTGTCCTATATAATCTGTTCAAAAATATACCTCAACTTCATATGAAGTTATACTTTGGGTTAAATAAAATATCTCAAGTGGACTGGGCCACAGAACATCAATTCAAAGCAATGTTAGTGGGGTTGGTGTTGTGGCTTAGCAGGGTAACCTGCTGTATGTGAAACTGGCATCACTTATTGGAGTGTCAGTTCAGTCTTGGCTGCTCTACTTCTGAACCATCTTCCTTCTAATACACCTGAGAAGGCAGTAGTGGATGGCTCAAGTACTTGGGTATCTGCCACCCACTTGGGAGATCTGGATGGGGTTCCTTGCACCAGGCTTTGATCTGGCCCAAGCCAAGTGGTTGCAGCTATTTACGAAGTGAAAAAGTGAATGGAAGAACTCTCCCTACTCTCAACCCCCAACCCATTCTCTCCCTCTCTCTCCATTACTCTGCCTTTCAAGCAAATAAATCTTTAAAAAAAAGTCTTGTTAGCAAAACCCTCATTTACACTTATTGGATTAACAATGCCACTTAAATCATTTTCCTGTCAGCCTTGCAAATAGTTTTGAGGAGACTGGAACAAGGACCATGAAAGGTAAAGTTCCTTGGCTCTCTTTCCTGCTCTTTATGGAATTCATTCATTGAATTTAAGTCTCAAAAACTACTTGCTATTCTAGAATAATCTACACTCTGTAGTTATTTATCTAACTTCATAATCCAATGTATGAATTTTGCATGCGCCTCCTTGTTTGAAATGCATTCCTATCTCAAACTCTTTTGAAGCACCACTTTAAAATTGTGAGCGATTTTTATAACCACTCCATTAAAGTCTTTAATCTCAAAAATATTAATAAAATAGTTCTGATAGGTAATTTCCCTCTATGTTACTTTTTCTGAAACAAATAAAATGGTGCGATTTTCCCTTCAAAACAGTTATTTAAAGTATTCATCAACAAGAGATGATATTTGAACAGAAAGTCTGAATTTTTCTCATTTCTTCCCTAATACAAAAAGGAATAGCCACATAAAAAGAAACATAAGTGTGTGTGTGTGTGTGTGTGTGTGTGTGTGTGTGTGTCTGTGTGTGTGTGTGAAGTTTCAGGAAAATATGGTGAATGACTCATTCTATTTAGATGGTTATAATCAAGGTAAGTGACTAGACCCATGATGGGTCATCCTAGTGTGTTTGAGGAATAGAAAGGTAGAAATTGTTATTGTAAACCATCTTCTATATGATTTTTCAATTATTTGAGCTGTGTGAAAATGGAATGTGATTCTGCTGCAATGATTCCTAATTTTTTTGACAAACACGATTGAGGATTTCGTTAACACATGAACCTTAACCTCCGTATCTGAAACTTTGCAGATAATTTCAGGGTGCTATCTATTCCCTGGAACTCACTCAGGTAATTCTATGGAGTCTATGACCCTAAATTTACAGTCTCCATGAGGTGGAGAATTCTCTGGAAACACTAAAGTAAGGGCAGGACAATTACCAAGGTAGGACATTGCAGCAAACATGGGAGGATAAGGGGATGAACTTCTGGTGATGGTTTTAAATAACTGTGAAAATTGTCAAAAATTCATGACATATTTGCATGTTCTCTCATTTGATCACTAGTACAGGTATTTATTTGCATCCTAAAGAGTTGTGAAGCCACTGTTATTTTAAAGCATTTTATCCATTCCACCTTTTAATTATGGCCATGGTGTTAGAGTTGGCAAGGGGATACCTTGAATCTGATGGCAAAACTCTATATCCAAGTAGAAAAAAAGGAGTAAAAGAGATGCACCATAAGCCAGAACCATCATCTGCTCTACAAGACAATTCCTTTTATTGAATGCCAATATCCTCAAATGGCATCAAATTGTAATATTTGTTTTGTTGACACAGTTTGTTCCCAAATTGCAATTTAAATCACTTACTGGAATATTTCAATGTGTTAAAAATAATATCGAAGCAAACAAAGACTCATGCCTCTCTCTCACTTCACACAACCGTTATGTTTATGAATTTGTAACCCAGACAAACATGTTTTATTTGGATGAGCAACTTTTCAAAAATATTCTTCATGATTCTTACAAGCCCAAGATTTTAAGCTGTTGTACAAACATATTTGCCCTAATTTTTTTTTTCACTTTCAGTGTTTTGATGCTTCTTTTAGCTAAAATTCAAATGAGTTCTTATTTTGACTTACATAGCTTCAATGTTTCAATTCATATATTAGAAAAATTTCCCTGACATAGGACCACCACCTGATCTTTCCTATCGGTTTGCCTAATACTTTAAGGTGCTTCTCTGACACAAGGTAACACAACTTCACATTTTAATATCCCATGTGATACTTCTCTTGAACTGTTATTTGTTTGCCTTTGATCAACCAGAAATGGAAGATGCAAACTGTTCAAAAGAGTACAGCAATTACAAAGCACGTGTTCTTGTTCTCCATCTCTCCTTTTTCCATAATAATAAAATTTTCAGGTAGGTCTGTTATGGTTCAGCAAAGACTGAGTTTCTTTGACTCTTCTGCAGCCAGGAATAGGTCTTTGACTAGGCTGTATAAAAACATGATGTGGGAGGAAGTAGTGATTGTAACATCTAGTTACTATCTTTAATAAATATGGTCAAATCCACTCTGTCCTTTCCCTTGTCCATATTAGCAGGAATTATGGCATGGGCTGGAGGAGCCACCTTAAAGCATGTGAGAGAAGATGTATTAAAATGACATAGAATGAGCATGTGTTCCTAACATCCAGGGGCTCCATATCAGACCTAGATGCCTATGGCCAGTCTGTCTTTTTAAAGGAGAGAGAAAAGTCTATTTTTTTAAAAAGTAGTGATACTTTACTACTTATTACTAGTTGAATAAACTTTCAACTAAAAATATAAGATGGGAAGGCACCCAATAATGTAGCAAACTAATTTGTATTACTTGAGAACATATAATGACTTTATTCAATTGATCTGAATGGGTAGGCACAAAATTTTCAGAGCCCAAATCTCACCCTCTGTAGAAGAGGAATAATATTTCTGTCTAGCCCAAGTTTGTGGTGTGTATGTGTGTGTTTGTCTATTTGAGGTCTGCATATATATATATATATATATATATATACACACACACATATATATGTGTATATATGTGTGTGTATATATATATATATATATGCGCGTTGTGTTAGCCACAAAAATTTCATAAATTATATAAAATGAGTCTGGCTATTGTCGATGATTTCTTACTTCATCTGTGTAGAAAGGATAAATTCAATTATCCTGAACACTTATGAATGAGCAAATTAATTCCATCTGTATAAGCAGAATCAGGCTTGAACAACAGTTTAGCTGAGTCTAGAATTCTAGTGTAATAGTCATTGTCCCTATGAAATTCAAAACTATTTTCTCATTGTCTTTGATCTCTATTGTTGACAACATTTACATTGTTGGAGAGATTTAAACTTTGTGGTAATCTAGGGTTTTTCTCAATTTTTTTTTTAATAAAAGATTTTCTCTTTGTCTTTGGTGTTACACATTTTCTCTAAGTAGTGTCTAAGCCACAGCATATTTTTATTATCCAACAGTTAACTCATTATGGCTTTCAAGTCAAGATTCATGACTTTCATACATTCATAAAATGTTTAGATTTTTTTTTCTAAATATTGCCTCTCTGCCACTCTCACTCTCCACTCCTGGGAACTTAGAGTAGATGTGTGTTATGGTACGCCATTTTATCATCTATGTCTTATAACTTCTTTCATAATTTTCATGATTTCTATTCTCTGTGATGCATTTTTGGTAGTTTATTCAATTCAACAGTCCAAGTTACAAACTGTATCTTAGGTTGATTTGTTACTTAACCTACCCATTGAGAATTTTCCTCTTTAAGTACAATTTTTTTTTTCATTTTAGAAGTTCAATTAGGTCTTGCAAATCATTTTCATGATGTCTTATTCTAAGGGTCTAATTTGTTTAAATTTTACCTCTATATTAACTTTACAGCAATATCAATACAGGTCTTTCTTTCTTTCTTTCTTTCTTTCTTTCTTTCTTTGCTTTTTGAGTTTTTTTTTTTCTTTCATTTTTTAATTCTAGCTCCCACGTGTAAAGGAGAACATGTTGTATTTGTCTTTCTGTATTTAACTTATTCACTATCTTGGTCAAGCCAATAGTTTAGAATGCTATCCTACTATAGTTTAATGACCTGTGATTATTTTAAAATATACTGTATATGAATGAATTGATCATTTTTTTCATTTTTTATTGTTTATAGCCCTTGTCTACATTCTCAAGGAACTAGGGTCTTTTACTCTTTACTTGTTGAACTTTATTTAGTGAAGCATTAAGCCACTGACTACAATGTAATTCAGAAATATGTTAGCTCAAACACTAAAATGGAAAGAATAAAGAGAAAATTAATATCATTATATTCTTAGAATTGTATCCATGAACTACACTGAATTTGTTTTCTTTGTGTTAATATCATATTAACATAAAACATAAAGTATCAGAGCATTAAAAAGCCAGAAGAATACTAATTTTATATTCATAAAAAATTATCTTAAATTCTTGAAACTTCAGGATTGTTATGTCTGCGAATTCATTTACAGTTAATTTTTTTGGTGTGTTCTGAAATCTTTACTGTAAGCTCATCTTTATTAGCTGCTGTTTCTTTTGCCTATGGAAAGAACTCCCTCTTTTTATACCAGTTAAGGACCAATTTCATGATAATTTTTCAGCATGAGGCTTTCTGTACAACACAGATAGAGTAAATTTGGACCCTAAACATGGGCAAGGTCAGGTGTTAGATTTCCCAAATAGTCTTTTTTCTCTCTTCCAAGCAGGATACTGTGCCAATCAATCGTTGGGTGCTGGCTGCCTGAGGAAGCAACCTGACTGGTGAGACAGCTCCTTTAGCAGACAATCCCACAAGAGGCTGACAACAGTACCTGCAGCCAGACTCCCAAAACTGTGGCAAGAAGTGCTTTATTCTGAAAAGGGATCTAGCAGCATATTCTCTCCCTCCATACAGTCTTCTGAGAGCCCAGCTCCTCTCCCCAGGTGGGCTCTGCACCTCATCTCTTCTTCCCAAAAGAGCATTAAACTTACTAAAACCAACATTACAAACTTCGTTTCCGCTACACTCCACCCCCAGGTGCATTAATAGTTCATGAGTTCCTAGTTCCTGTTTACTGTTACTGGGGTTGTCCAAACCAAGGCGCTTTTAGAACTATAATTTACAACAGCATAAAGTCCTGGGGAACAGAACTGTCCTAGGCAAAATGTGAAGTGTATTATTTCAAATACCCTCCTTGTGATTTAATTCACAAATTTGGAGATAGTATTTACTCCTATAACTTCTAGTAGATATGGAAAGTTTTCACATCAGACTAATCCATCAATTTGTAGGAAAGAAAATGTGTTTTCAGTTTTTATAACTTAACCTAAAATATCATATATTATACAAAGTGTAATATATGAATCTCTCATTACATTTTATTTCAAGGCCATCAGTAATTAATCCAACAATGAAATGATCATTTTCCAATGGATTTAAAATTATGCTTTTATTACATTTAAATCTCAAACACACATAATCTTGCACATACATACTCAGACTCTGAAGTCTGTTCCTGTGCTTTCTTTTCATATTCATTAATCTGCTTGTCTATTTCTGTACTAGAATTATATTGATATGGTACTTGTAGATTTATAAATTATTTTTCTATACAAGATTTCCTATGTTCTCCTAATATTTTCTAGGCTAATTATTAGTTAAAAATATAAAAAATCTATTTTAATTGCATAAGGATCCCATTATAAATTTGATTGGAGTTTATTATTCTGAACCCACACATTTTAGTTGATTTATTTTTCTATTATTTACTTGTCTAATTACTTCATACTTGTTACTGAGATAATGAATAAAAATTCCTCTATAGAATTAATTATTATAGGTATAGAGGAAAATGTTTACTTTCATTAGTACACAGTTTATATTCATCTACATTTTAGTGTTTATAGCTTGAGTATTTGCATCAGTTTCCCTTTTCCATACAACTCTACCAATTTTGGGGTTCTGAGTAGTGTAGTGTATCATTGTACCTAGACACTTAACAATGGTAATAATAACCACAGGAAGTAATGCATGATGGTGGCCTCTCAACTTGTCTCATTCTAAGCAAAGTTCCATTGTGTCTTAGTTTATAGGAGAGTCCTCCTATATTTTCCTTTGTATAAAAACAAATACTACAGTGGTGACCACCCAGAAGTAAAAGATGTTACCAGGAGGATATGGAAAGAGAAGTGTTTTGTTAAACACATGTGCTTGTTTATATTATACTTTTAGACAAATTAAAATTGAGATTTGAAAATGAGATGCAATTTCTATCAGATGTAATTATTTATAAAACATCTGTTTGTGAGACAATAACATCAATTAAAATATCCTCTAGGATCAGAACTTTTAAAATGATCCTCAAATGACTGAATCGCTATCAAAATGAGCATGAGAACAAGAAAACAAATATATTTCAAACAACTTATGAAAGGAACAGTATTCAAAGTTCATCAAAGTTTCCACTCTTCCTGGGGACTCAGTATTCTAATTATAATGAACTACTTTTAGTTTTCCCAGCACATCATCCCATCTCTCACTCATGGGTCATTATCAACCATGACCTTCCTTGCCCAGTTTTCCTCCCCAACTTCTCTCTATCAATTCGCAATATCTTTCAGGTATCAGCTACATGTCTTATTGTGGGAAAGCTTCCATGGTAGTGAACTGAAGGGACCCCTCCTGACTCTCTAAGGGATTGAAGGGGTCTCCAGCTAACTTCCCCTTTACTTCCCATTATATATTTAAAAAATAAAATATTAAGATAGTGCTTATTTATCCTTGAAAAACTCCCAGCTTTACAAAGAGACATTCTTATTTGGAATCATATCTTCAGCATAAACAATTTAAAAAAAAATTATTAGTGTAGTATTTTTTATGATGCCAACTTGACCAAGCCTGTTTCTCAGGCTCCTATTCTCTATAAATTTCTTGTTGAAGTCAGGCATAAGAGAAATTTGAACCAAGTTTGGAAATTGGAAATTAAGCAATAGCCATCATGTTGTAAACATCACAGTAGTCAGATATGGAAGAAAAAGATACAGAGGAGGGATTGGTCCTATTTTGCCCCCCCCCCCCCAAAATGTCTACCTCTTCATACATTTTTTAAATTTTAAATTGTTAGAAATACTAAAGGTCAAAATTAAGGCTAGTGATTTTCTAGGCGGGAAAAAATAAATCAATATGGAAATGTAAAAAGATGGTCTATCTTTATAAAGAGCTTATGAACAGCTAAGTCAAGGTAAGCTAAATAAAGATTTTTCTCTGGCCTTGGACACATTTCCGAGACTTGTAAAGAAGCTGCCTGCAGCTGTGGACAATAACACGATCCCAAATAAAAATTGCTGTGATGGGACCTAGAGGTTTTTAAAACACTCAGGGAGACAGATCTGTTGGGCGAATACAGTTATGGAAAATTGTTCCAAAAATTAACAATGTTTCTAACTCAATTCAGTATAAAAGTTATGTAAAATCATCATTTCTACTTTAGTTAAGTGTTTACAAAATGGATAACCCAACAAATCTAGTTTGCCATGTCTCCTGGAACATATGTCCTATGCTCTTAACAACAACAACAGAATAATTCTACCAAAAAATGAAATAATGTTGTCAAAATTGTCATGGATACAGAATGGTCAATATTACTCATTTTACCTTTTCCAATTTCTTAACATAGATGGAAATAGTGATTGGATAGAGAAAAATAAGACAAAACAAATAAAAGACAATCTGGTTAGTATTTTTCTTGTATAGTTTCTAAGCACCATCATAATCATTGTTGTCCCTGCCTGAAAAATTTTACTGATTACAGAATAGATTAGAATTCAAACTACAACGGTGGCATTCAAGTGTTTCAATTCAATCATACCTCAAACTCCAAGTTTCAGTTTTTGCCCCATAAACTTACCTAATATACATTGGCTGTGTATATCATCTGGTGGCCTGGGAGTACCTTGAGGACCAGGTTTTTTACTGGTCAACTTTATATCTTTTTTCAGCACCTGACACACAGTGCCTAGGAGAGGCATTCAAAATATTTATTAAAGTGATTTCAATCATCTTGAAAACAGAAATAAGAATCTTTGTATTACAGAAATCAAGTTATATGTATTTTTGTCATCATTTCTTTTATTACATATATATTTATTTAAATATATTTCAAATCAATTTGAATAAGCTTCACTATTTCTTTTCCAGAATTAATGTAAAGAATAAGAACCTAGAATAGTATAAATACATCATTAACATTTTCATGCTTTTTTAAAATTTTTTTTTTACTTATTTGACAGGTAGAGTTAGACAGTGAGAGAGACAGAGAGAAAGGTCTTCCTTCCATTGGTTCACCCCCCCCAAATGGCTGCTGCGGCCGCTGCTGCACCAATCGGAAGCCAGGAGCCAGGTGCTTCATCCTGGTCTACCGTGCGGGTGCAGGGCCCAAGCACTTGGGACATCCTCCATTGCCTTCCCAGGCCACAGCAGAGAGCTGGACTGGAAGAGGATCAGCTGGGACTAGAACCCGGCGCCCATATGGGATGCTGGTGCCACAGGCGGAGGATTAGCCAAGTGAGCCATGGCACTGGCTCCCATGCTGTTTTAATATTTGGAGGAATTCTTATTTTTTTTTTAAGAATTATTGAGTTGAAATGCAGAGCAACAGAGAGGAAGAGAGAGAGAGACAGATACATACAACACACACACACACACACGCACACACACACACGGGAAGAGAGAGAGAGAGAGAGAGAGAGAGAGAGAGAGATCTTTCATTTATGTTTCACTCTCTAAGTGGGTAGAGATGTCTAAAGCAGGTGAGTCTAAAGCCAGGAGACAGGAACTCCATCACTGTCAACCACATGGGT
This sequence comes from Sylvilagus floridanus, assembly GCA_949820135.1. NCBI lineage: Eukaryota > Metazoa > Chordata > Mammalia > Lagomorpha > Leporidae > Sylvilagus > Sylvilagus floridanus. The sequence continues at coordinate 91,397,411 of OX463238.1, forward strand.
GGCCAAGGCTCAAGTACTTAGCAGAACAAAAGAAAAATCAAACACTGATGGGAGTGATTACAGAAAAGTTGCATTAATTTTTGCATGATTTGAGAAATTTTCTCATTATTGAAAAAATTATTCTTCACATAAAATGATAAAATCCAAATCAAAGTCTTTAAATTTTTTTAAGGCTATTAGGGTTATCTGAATGTAATCATATATGCTAAATACATTATTTTATAAAGTTCCAACACATCTTAGAAAGTCATTAATTCTATAGTACTGTGGCCAATATCTACCTCATTGCATCCATCATCTATATTTGTCACAATATTTTCCACTTGAAATATTCATGATCTAGATCTAGTTACTTTATATATGACAGATGTTGTCAAAATTTTTGGGCAAATAAATATTTAAGGCTTTGTGGGTTTATACTCAAATATAACTACTAAATTCTGCCATTTTAGTCTGAAAGCATCCATAAATAACTCACGAACAAATGAATGTGCCTGGGTTCCAATAAAACCTTGTTTATAAACATTAACATTTGAACATCAGATAATTTTCATATAACATTAAATATCTTTCTCCTTTTGTTTGCTTTTTTAACTATCAAATATACAAAAGTCATTTTAGTCCATGGCTGGATTTGGCTACAGATCATGGTGTGCTGACTCCTGATGTTGGGTATCGAGGAGCCTAAAAAATAACTTCAGTAGTTGGAAAATGAATTTAAATTCATTGATGGTGGTGAGAAATAGAAAATTTTTCAGCTTAAATGTGTTTTCATACATATTAGGTAAAGTGTGACAGTTTTGGATAAAGATAGTTTCAGAGACTCAGCCATGGTAGCTAATCAAATATCTGAACTATTCTTTTCTTAAAGAATAAAAGATTAGGGAGGAAGTGATTATCTGATAGTTAAGACACCTCAATTCCATTTCGGACTGCTGGATATCCAGTCTGGGCTTCTCTCCTGATTGTAGCTTACTGTGAATGTGGGAGGCAGAAGGTGATAGATCTTTATCCTTACATGGGAGACCTAGAGTTCTCAGCTCTTCACTTTGGCCTGACCCAGTCCTGGCCACCGTGAGAACTTGTGGAGTGAACCAACTGACACGAATTCTCTTATCTCTCTTTCTTCTTCCCTCTCTTTCTGCTTGTCTTCCTTCTTTTCTCTATCACTGTATTTCTCTGCCTCTCCAATAAAAAAATGAAAGACTAGGAGTGCAGAAAATTTAAATTAGGAAAAAAAACATATTAATCTATCATTTTATTTGATTCTCTTTGGGAGAACTGTTACAATTGACACAAGATAGGCTCCAGTATTTTTTTTTTCTGTCAGAGCTACCTAAAATGCAAAGTAAAAGTATATTTACCCTCTTTCAAAAGATTGTTTTGATGGAAAATGAGGAGTCAAAAAAGTGCATATACTTTTTTCTTTCATGCCCATGAACCAGGGCATGAACAGAGAGAAAGCATAGTCCACACATTATAGCTCTCAGATACCTCTGATGATCTTACAACTGACAAGAGCCCTTTGTTACTAAAGCACCAAAGGGAAGGAACAGGACCATTTGAGCTAGAATTGTTTTATTTGTTCCTGTAGAAGTATAAAAATACTTGCTAGTAAAATGAATGAGGCAGATGATTTTGCTGCCCACTGAGTGCTAATGGAATTGCACTGCACACTGAACAAGTTACAGCTTATAAATGGAGTATTTGTTTCTTAAGCAGTGACAAAGACCTATCTAGGATTTATTATTCTTTTTTTTGACAGGCAGAGTTAGACAGTGAGAGAGAGAGACAGAGAGAAAGGTCTCCCCTCCATTGGTTCACCCCTCAAATGGCCGCTACGGTTGGCGCGCTGCGCCGATCCAAAGCCAGGAGCCATGGGCTTCCTCCTGGTCTCCCATGCGGGTGCAGGGCCATCCTCCACTGCACTCCCGGGCCACAGCAGAGAGCTAGACTGGAAGAGGAGCAACCGGGACAGAATCTGGCGCCCCAACTGGGACTAGAACCTGGGGTGCTGACGCCACAGGCAGAGGATTACCCTAGTGAGCTATGGCGCCGGCCTCTAGGATTTATTATTAATTGGATTATGTAGAATTTGCATTCCCTGTCCAATATAACTGTCACTTACATTATCCTGAAGGGTAAAGGGTAAACTTAATAGTTCAACAGCAGAATCTTCTAAGCAGTCTTCTCAGCTCTTGTTCTACATGATTTATGGTCCTCTCATTTCACTCCCATAATACTTTTAATAATTTATAATTGAGACAACATTGAAGAATTACTTTGAAATAAAATGACAAGAGAAATGCTCTAAATTTTAACGTCTTACAAATTGTTTAACATTTTTTATTCATGATCACTGTTCTGTGTCTTTCCTTTTGTTAGATCCAATTCTAAAGGGGCCAATTTTGCATTAGCCCTTGGTTTTATTCATGTCTCTCAAATAGCAGAGCAAATAATCATACAGTTAGATCATTCCTATAACACAAACAGGCAGACAAAACAAATCAGGAAATACCACAACTGCCCATCTGTATTTTCCCTCTTTGGAGTACTGTAGACTCCTGTCTGTCTCCTTTGATGACTGTTGACCAAGAAAAAGCTCAGACTGCTTTCTACTCAACTCCAATGCCTGCAACTAAGATCTCTTCCGTGCCTTCACAATTAACTACTTTAAAATGAATATCTGTTTCCATATCAGAGGTAGAAGGCTAAACAGAGATTTATTGCCACCTTTTACGAGAACTACTATACCTTACGCAATCTGCAAACTGCAAAACTTCCCTGTACTCACTGGAGAATTGAAATTCCCAAACAACTAATATAAAATATAAGGAAAGACAATCATCTCCAAAGATAGATTGTGAGCATATGCTTACCTGCTACCAAAACATACCTGGAAAATAATCTGCCTGTTTTTTAAAAATTTTATTTAATAAATATAAATTTCCAAAGTACAACTTTTGGAGTACAGTGGCTTCTTCCCCCCATAACCACCCTCCCACCCGCAACCATCCCATCTCCCACTCCCTCTCTCCCATCCAATTCTTCATCAAGATTCATTTTCAATTCTTTATATGCAGAAGATCAATTTAGTATATACTAAGTAAAGATTTCAACAGACTGCACCCACCCAGAAACACAAAGTATAAAGTACTGTTTGAGTAGTAGTTATACCGTTAATTCACATAGTACAACACATGAAGGATAGAGATCCTACATGGAGAGTAAGTGCACAGTGACTCCTGTTGTTGATTTAACAACTGAAACTCTTATTTATGATGTCAGTGTTGAAAGTTGCATATGGGGTAGCAAGACATTGTAGGACACTTGGGAACCACAGACACAGAGAAATACCAATTCTCAAGGTTAATCTTTTAAAAAAGACCAGTAAGAGTCACGAGAAAGCCTCCTATCCATTATATGCAGGCATGTCAGAGATGAGTAGCCACTGTAGAAAAGGCACAACACCCTGTTTTGATCTTTCCCCTCATTTCCTCTATGGAACAAACAAAAATCTAAAATGGAGAACCAAAGGCAACAAACACTATCATCCTAGCAGACCTTGTGAGAACTCAGTGCAGCCAGGGGAGGAAACTCAGAAATGTCCACGTTTTGGCTGGGGAAGATGGAAAAGCACATGTATGGCCCAACTGAAATTTGGGGTTGGTACAGAGTCACTGAGGTGTTCCTACCTGAATGATCATTGAAGAGAGACTTGCCTATCCCAAGCCACAGAAGAATAGCAAACACTGAGGAACCAGAATCTTCCTACTTTGGGGAGAGGAATAAGAACATATAAGAAGACATCCTCATGCAAAGTGCAAAGGGAAGACCTAGAGCCGAGGACAAAGTCTATTAAAACAAACTCTCTATAAAACCAGCCCCTATCCTCAGTACAAGTTCATACCACAAGAATTTGAAGTCCATGGTACACTAAAACAATAAATAAATAAATAAATGATAGTCAGAAGAAGGAAAGGCATAGCCATTTATAGTCATAAAATCTATTTGTTTCTATTTCTACTGTCCCATAAAATGTATCCAGCTCTGGAAAAAATCCCAAGACAAAAGAAGAAGATGGAGAAGGACAAGGAAAAAGAGAAGAGGCATGGACTAGATTCAAAACAATCAACAGAATTAGATATGACAATGATTTTTGGAAAAATTGAACAGTAGCTTTAAAATGACTATAATTAATATGTTAAAACCTTTAATTGAAAAGGTGAAAGACATGCAGATTTAGAGGTAATTTCAGCACAAAGAAGGAAACCATAAGAAAGAACCAAATGGAATGCTGAAATGGAAAATGAAACACACACACACACACACACACACACACAGTAACAGAGAAGGAAAGTGTTGTTAAATGGTTCCTTATTAGAAAAGCAAAAGAATCACTGAACTTGAAGATAATTCAATAGAAATACACCAAAATGTAGAACAAAGAATGGAGGAAATGAATGAAACAACAAAATAGAACATACAAGAAAAGCAGGTCATTATGCAGTAGTCTAATATACGTTTAAAAGGAACCTCAAAGGAAGAAGAGAATGAAAAACAGATACAAACATTTGGAGAAACAAATGCCTGAGAATTTTCCAAAATTAATTTCAGACACAAAATTTCAAAGAAATTTAGTGAAAACTAAGTAGGATAAATTAAAACAAATTTTTAAATGGGCAAACAAAATAATCCTGCTAGCAATGTATATTCAAATTGTTAAAAACCAAAAATGAAGAGTTAATCTAGATGACAACCAGAAGGAAAAACACACATTACACACACAGGAATAAAATTAGGAAGTATAGAAGAATTCTTGGCAGATAGCATATAAGTCATAAAATAATGAATTAAAATTTTTAAAGTGAAAAAAATCTGCCAACCCAGAATTATAAACCACATCTATGTGTATGTGTGTATACAAACATCAAAAATTAAAAAGAAATAAACACTTTTGCAGAAAAACCCACAAACATGTAAAATCCACTGCCAGTAGACTTGCACTATGAGAAATGTTAAAGATCTTCAAACATAAGGAATATATTTCAAGACAAATATTGGACCTATGTAAGTCAACAAAGAATGTAGAGCATGTATTAAAGGAGGGCAAGCACACAATTCATATATTTCTTATTTCTAATTAATCTAAAGCTTGAAAGATATACTGCAAATAGCAAGATATTACGTATTACTGAATAAATTAATTAAATTTAATAACACTAATAACACAGGGATGGGGAAGGGATTTGGAATATAAATGGTAATGTTTTTATTACATAAAAAGATATAGATTATTTAAAAATAGGCACTAGCTTACTGAAGTTATACATTATATAATTACATAGTGTATGATTGCTAAAAAAGATTTAGGAGTGATGTATAAATAAAAACTAATGGAGACAAAATGGAATTATGAGAAACAATTCATTAAAAAGGTAGAATAAGAGGCACAACAAATAAACAATTAGTTACATCGTAGCATTTGCCCCAATTGTATGAATAATTACATTACTCTAAATGGTATAATCACACCACCAGGCAGACCAAGATTATCAGAAAGGATAAAAAGAGCAACTATGTACGATCTGTAAGAAACACAGTGTAAAAAAAGATACAAATGTGTTAAAAGGAAAAGCAAAATACATGTTTCATGATATTACAATCCTAGGTTTGCACATACTCAATGAAAATGCTTCAAAATACATGAATCAGAAACTTCTAAAAAAATGAAAGGTGTAACAAGCAATTATAATTTGAGAGTACCATACACGCTCATAATATGTTAAAGTAAGTAGAAAATAAGTACTTACATGTATAAAATCAGTAAGAATATTCATAGGATTCAAATTAGAAAGTTTTTTGTTTAATATATATATATATATATATATATGTTCATGAGTGATGTTGAAGTATAATTTAATTTTTTGATCTTTCCCCAAATATTGTTTATCTTGACTGTTACACTGATGTTACACTAGCATATATTTCCCAAAGTTCATTCCATTAATATTTAAAAAGAGTTCATTTGATTGAATAAAATTTATATTTCAGTACTATTTGTTTTTGTCCAATTCTGTTATCAAAGTGATACTTGCTTTGGAATTCTTTCCTTTTCTGTATTCTGAAAACAACATGTACACAATTTGAGTTATTTTGCTCCTTTAAATATTTGGGAGAATTAGTCAGCAAAGCCATTTCCTTAATACAAAAATTTTGAAGTACAAATCAATAGGAAAAACAATAGTATTTCCATCAAATGGTGATGGAATAATTAGATACTCGCATGCACACAGATAAACTTCAACCCTATACAGGAACCCGTTCAAAATAAAATCATAACATTTCAAGAGGAAAGCAGGAAAAGTCCTTCTCTATTTTTGATTATGTAAATATTGTTAAGCTTCAACACCAGAAGCATGACCTGTAAAGAAAAAATTAACCAAATTCACTGAATTTTTTAACTTTTGCTCACTAAAAAACATTGAAAAATCATGAAAAGTCACAGACTTACAGTTTTAGACTTATTGTTAAGAAAAAGATGGAGTGAAAATATTCATTATATATCTGATAGAAAACAATATATCCAAAATATACATAAAGAACTCTAACGATTCAATAATAACAAATCAAAACTTTAATCATAATAGAGAAAAGATTTGAACACATTTCATATAATGTGATATGTATGTGGCCATTTAGCAAATGACTAAAATTACTCATCAAGGAGATAAAAATTAAAGATAGAAGAAATTAAAAACCTGAAAAATACCAGTATTGGCAGAGGACCAAAATTCTCCTGCTTCTGATAAAATAAAATGGTAAACTCACTTTAGAAAACAGTTTGTCAGTTTTTAATAAGCTAAACACATTCTCACTATACGACCTGGCAACCCTATTTCAAAGTATATTTGCTCAATAGAAATGAAAACACAACTGAGCAAAGAGTTGTCCATGGGTATTACAGCAGCTTATTCCAAACTGCCTGTCACTGGAAACCACACAGAAGCCTTTCAACACGTGAATGGGCAAACAGTGTCAAATCCATGGCAAAGACTGCTTCTTAGCAATAAAAATTAACAAACTCCCAATAATTATCATGTCATAGAGACAAATCCAAAAAACAATATTCTGAGCAGAGGAAGCCAGACACAAAAGAGAATACAAAAACCCTGGAAAAGGCAAATCTCACCAATAGTAACAAGAGAGAAATCAGTGTTTGCTTGACCAGGGGACTGACTAGGAAGCGGCAGAAAGAATCTTTGGAGGTGATGCAAATATTGTAAATCTTGTATATCTGTTACACTAGCATATACTTCCCAAAATTCATTCCATTAATCATTTAAAAAGAGTGCATTTGATTGAATAAAAATTATATTTCAGTATTATATATTGCATATACATATAATTTATGCTTTAATTAGCATTGATTGATTAATTTTTAAAATCTAATTATGTTAATGGTTTGTATAGTTCCTATGGCAATCATCAAGAGAAGTATAAATGAATAACTAAAAACAGGAAAAATAATAAAATTATACCAAATACAAAGTAATTGAGACATAAAGAAAAAGGGAAAATAGCATGTGACATGTGGGTGAAATACTAAGCATTGAGTATTATGATCAATTTAAACCCTAATAGTTACAGCAAACATAAGTGGAAAAACTCATCAATTAAAAGGCACATTGAAAACATAAATCATTTTCTTCCTGTATTATCCAAAATAGCAGGACTGAGAATGCTTGAATATAAAATAATGGAGAAAAAATATACCATGTAAACACCACAAAATATATGATAGTGTTATGCCTATTTTTTTATCTGAAAGACAAAGAAACAGAGAAAGCTCCCATCTTCATTCCCCAAATGTCCACAATGGTTGGAATTTAGTCATTCCCCAATATGAATGGCAGGGACCCAACTACTTGAACTGCTGCCTCCCAAAATGTAAATTATCAGAAAGCTGGGTTTTGGAACTGGAATTGGGACTGGAAGCAAGGCATGCCAATGTTGGACAAGATAGAAAGGAAAAATCTACCAAAGTATGAACATAAAGACATGATCAGAAAGATTTTAAGTTCTACCTTTTCTCATGTGACAGAGTAAGTTTACAGTATAGAACCACATTAGCTATGTTATAATAATCAGGGAGAATGAAGTGATTAAAAAATTCTACAGATACAGTTACACTGACATGGTATTATGGAGTGGTTTAAAGAATCCTAGGAAATATATAAACCGAATGTTAATAGGGGAAATTGGGTGAGGGGAATATGGTAACTCATTATAATACTACCACACAATTTTTGTTCTGTAAATTTAAAATAATAAAAAGAAAAATTAAAAAACAGTAGAAATGAAAGGAAAACTATTACTAAACATAGGATAATTTCTCAACAATAATGTTCCAAATTGAGATTCCAAGATGGCAGAATAGGGAATGACATATGACATACTGCACCAGGCTAGGGATATATAGAAAGAAAAAAAAAAGCATAGGGAGTGCACTCTCAGAGGAGAATTAGAGAGAAAAGTGCACTGGAATTCTACAAAAGGAAGAGGAAGGCTGTGGACCTGTGTGGAAGATGTGTTTACACAACATGAACCTGGATACAACAAGTGACTACAGCAACTGGGAGAGTCAGAGTGAGAGGCAGCCTGGACTCAGAGGTGAGACCAGACTGCAGCAACCCATGGTGATATAGCTGGAAGGGGAGTATGTCTGGACTGGAGCCCTACTGGGCTCACTGTTAACCATGGTTACAATGGGAGTAAAAGGAGCATATTTATTTCACTCTATCCTCCTTACAATGGGGCTTGCTGCCTGGGTGAGAAAGGGTGGGTGTTGTTCTGGGTTTGGGCAGCAGCTTCAAAAGCCTTTATGCATGCGCACAGCAACTGGTTGAGATAGGATGTCTTAGTCTCAGCAGTAGTGGCAGTAGTGGCAGGGAGAGGGCAACATCCGGCCAATGGCTCCTGAATAGGTGTATAATTTAGAGATTCTAGCATAGGGAAAAATCCACAGTGCCCACTGATTTTGAGACTGGCTGGGAGAACTGACAGGTGAGTTGGCACACATGTAGGGCTGTGAGGTGCTCCCAGTCTCCCGGGAGCTCCAGGTGGAACTGTCTCCAGGAGCTGTTCCTCTGTTGACTGGATGGGCTGGCAGGGCAGAATGGAACCTCTATACCCAGCGACTGTGGGAGCATTGTGTGCTGAGATGGTGGGAACCAACTGGCCACACAAGGGGGTGCAGGGCGTAGCTGGGTTTCTGTGCAAACACTGGGTGGGGATCTACATGCTTGGAGCTCCTTGGTTGCCTGCAGTGAGAACCATGAGCAGAGTGAGAACTGTGCAGATCAGAAACCAAAAAAGAGCTGGCATAGCCAGCCTAATATCAGATAAAATAGACTTCAACACAAAACTTTTTGAAAGAGACAAAACAGGCACTATATAAAGACTAAGAGATCGATTCAACAGGAAGATGTGACTATAATAAATGTATATGCATGCAATTATAGGGTGCCTGGCTATTTACAAGAAATGTCAATGAGTCAGACAGGACACATAGTCTCCAATACAATTGTTACAGGGGACTTCAACACCCAGTTTCATCAATAAACAGATCAAAAAGACAGAAAAACAACGAAACAAAACATAGGTAATTAAAACTAAGGGCCAAATGGACCTAACAGGTACCTACAGAAATTTTCACCCCACTGTTACAGAATTTGGAAAAAAATAAATAAAATTGATAAACCATTAGTCCACCTAACCAACAACAACAAAAAAAAGAGGGTGAAGACACAATGAATAAAATCAGAAATGAAAAAGCAAATGTAACAACAGATAGCACAGAAATAAAAAGAATCATCAGGAATTACAACAAAGAGCTGTATGCCAACAAATTGAGAAACATAGAAGAAATGGATAGATTCCTGGACATATACAATCTACCAAAATTGAGTCATGAGGACACAGAAAGCCTAAACAGACCAACAACCAAGATGGAGATTGAATCAGTAATAGAGACCCAATAAAGAAAAGCCCAGGACTGCATGGCTTCACTGCTGAATTCTAACAGATACTTAAGGAAGAACTAATACCAATTCTTCTCAAGCTAATTAAACAATTGAAAAGTAGGGAATCCTCTCAAATAACTTTTATGAAGCCTTCATCACCTGAATACCTAAACCAGGAAGAGATACAACAGAGAAAGTGAACTATAGAACAATATTCCTGATGAATGCAGATGCAACAAAATACGAGCTAATCAAATCCAACAACACATCAGAAAGATCATTCACCCAGAGCAAGTGGGATTTATATCAGCCAAATATCCTCTGCAAACTCTTCTCCAGACTCAACAAAATTCAGTTAAACTCCCATCAGATTTTTCTTTGTGAGAATTGGCAAAATGATTGCAAAACTTTTTCAGAAAGGTCAACAAGCCAGGGCACTCTTGAAGAACTAGAAGATAGGAAACTACTCTACTGATTTCAAAGAGTTCTTATGAAGGTAAATTACTTCAGAGAGGTCCATTTACACAAGGACAAAAAGGCTGGTGGGACAGAGGACAAAACAGAGTAACACATCTGCCATGCAGTATTTAGTCCTCTTGCTGACAGCAAAGCAATCTCTAAAGTACAGATGGGGATGGGCAGTTGCATTTAAAAATATTCTGAATCAGAGGGATAAACATTCAGGTGGGAAAAATTAAACCTGACCATCCTACTTCATACGTCCCCGCTTGCTGATAGATGTCAATTTCAAAGATAAAAACAATGTGGAAGAATATCTCCAGGTCCTTTGGTCAGGAAAACATTAAACATGGCAAAAACAAAAGGAGAGACTAATAATATGGACCACATATTGGAAGCAACTGTTAATTAAGACATCATCAAAAGAATGAAAATGAAAGATATACAATAGAAACACTATTTTGTACTCATATGTATTCATTTCTTATAGGTTCTGCTACTGATTATCATAAACATGGTGAAGCAGAAGTGAAGAAATATATTCCCTCATAGTTCTAAATGCCAGAAGTCTGAAATCAATATTATTGAGTCAAAATCAAAGTGTCAGCAGACCCTAAGGGAGTATCTGTTCCTTGCTTCTCTCAGCTTCTGCAGGCTGCATCAAATCAGACTCTCTTTATCACCTTACCTATTGTGTCTGTGCCAAATCTTTCCCTGCGCTATCTTAAAACAATGCATGTGATTGCATTTACAGCCCACCTGGATATCCTGGCTCATCTCTCCTCCTCAAGAGTCTCAATTTAATCATGTCCAAAAAATCTTTACCAGAGAAGTTAACACAAATACCAGGGCTTTTGGACCTGATATATTCAGAAGGACCTAACATGTTTCGGGAGCCATTATTCAGCCTACTACATGATGGAATTGATAGAGGGATCAAATATCTAAGCCATAAAATGAACTCTTACAAATCAACAATGTAGTATACCATGATTTACATATCTCATAATTTCTTTATTCAGTCTTCAGTTGAATGACATCTGGGTTGATTCCATATCTTAGCTATTGTGAATTAAGCTACAATTAACATGGGGATATAAATAAATTCTACATATAGAGATTTCATTTCCCTTGGGTAAATTCCCAGGAGTAGGATGGCTGGGTCATATGATAGGTCTATACTCAGATTTCTGAGGTATCTCCACCCTATCTTCCACAGTGGCTGTACCAGTTTACTTTCCCACCAACAGTGGATTAAGGCATCATTTTCCCCCTCATCCTTGCCAGCATTTTTTTTGTTGATTTGTGTATGAAAGTCATTCTACCTGGAGAGAGGTAAAACCTCATTGTGGTTTTGACTTGCATTTCCCTGATACCTAGTGATCCTGAACATTTTTTCATGTGTCTGGTGGTCATTTGGATTTCCTCTTTTGAAAAATGCGTGTTGAAGTTCTTTGCCCATTTCTTAACTGAGTTGTTTATTTTGTGTTCTAGAGTTTCCTGAGCTCTTTATATGTTCTGGTTATTAATTCTTTATCAGTTGCGGTTTGCAAACAATTTCTCCCATTCTGTTGGTTGCCTCTTCACTTTCCTGAGTGTTTGATTTGCAGCGCAGAAGCTTCTCAACTAGATATAATCCCATTTGTCAATTTTGGATTTGATTGGCTGTGTCTCTGGGGTCTTTTCCAAGAACGTTTAGCCTATGCCAATGTCTTACAGTTTTTCTCCAATGTACTCTAATAATCTGATGGTATCAGATCATAGATTTAGGTCTTTGATCCACACTGAGTGAATTTTTGCGTAAGGTGCTTCATACTTCTGAATGTTGAGATCTTTTTTCCAGCACCATTTGTTGAAGAGACTGTCCTTGCTCCAGGGATTGATTTTAACACCTTTGTCAAAAATAAGTTGGTTGTAGATGCATGGGTTGATTTGTAGAGTTTCTATTCTGTTCCATTGATCTATCCACCTTTTTTAGTTTAGGACCAGGTTTTTTTGAGAATAACTGCCCTGTAGCATATCTTGAAATCTAGTATTGTGATGCCTCTGGCTTTTTATTGTGTAAGATAGCTTTAACTATTCAGTCTCCTGTATTTCTATATGAATTCAGAATAGTTTTTTCAGTATTTGAGAAGAATGCTCTTGGTATTTTGATTGGTATCACACTGAATCTGTAAATTTCTTTTAGTAGTATGTAAATTTTGATGATATTGATGATTCCAATACATAAACATGGAAGATTTTTCTATTTTCTTGTGTCTTTTTTTCTATTTTCTTCTTTAATGTTTGGTTCTTATCGTAGAGATCGTTGATGTCCTTGGATAAATTTACTCCAAGATACTTAATTTTCTTGTAGCTATTGGGAATGGGAATGACGTTAGAAATTCTTTCTCAGCCATGTCATTGTGTATACAAAGGCTACCAAATTTTGTGTGTTGATTTTACATCCTGCCACTTTACCCAACTCTTTTATGAGTTCCCATAATCTCTTAGTGGAGTCCTTTGGATCTCCCGTATATAGAATCATATCATCTGCATATAGGGATAATTTGACTTCCTCCTTTCCAATTTAGATCCCTTTGATTTCAATGGCTCTATTTAAACCTTTCAGACTATACTGAATAGCAATGGTGAGAGTGGACATCCCTTTCTAGTTCTGGGTCTTACTGGGAATACTTCTAACTTTTTCCCATTCAATAGGATGCTGGCCATGCTTTAATCATAAATTGCCTTGATTGTGTTGAGGAATTTTCCTTCTATATTCAATTTGCTTAAGGTTTTCATTATTAAATTATATGTATTCTATCAAATGCTTTCTCTTGATCTATTGAGATAATAGTACACTTTTTGTTCTTCAGTTTGTTAATGTGATGTATCACATTGAATGATTTGCAAATTATGAACCATCTCTGCATACCAGAGATAAATCCCACTTAGACTGAGTGAATGATTATTCTGATGTGTTGTTGTGTTAGCTATTATTTTGTTCAGGATTTTTGCATATTTGTTCATCTGGGATATTGGGCTATAGTAATCTTTCTCTCTTGTATCTTTTTCAGGTTTGGGAATTAAGGCGATCTTGGCTTCATATAAAGAGTTTGGGAGGATTTCCTCCCTTTCAATTGTTTTGAAAAGCTTTGGAAGAACTGGCATTTGTTTAACTCATTAACTTATAAATTTAAAGTTAACATTTTACTACTTTAAATGTCTAGTAGAATTCAGCTTGAAGCCATATAGTCCTGGATGTTTTGTTTGGAAGGTCTTTATTACTGATTCAATTTAATTATTAATTTATTGATTTTAAATTAATTTTTAATTTTAAATAAATTTTAAAGTAAATTATTATTAATAAATCAATAAATGATTTATTACTTTATTACTGATTATTACTTTGTTTGGAAGGTTTTTATTACTGATTCAATTTCCATCTTAGTTATTGGTCTGTTTAATTTTTCTTCTTTAATGGTTCAATTTAGGTGGGTTGTATGTGTCCAGGAATCCACTCATTTCTTCTAGGTTTCATGATTTGCTGGCATTCAGTCCTTTGTATTAACTTCTGATGACTCTTTTTATTTCTGTGATTTTTTAAAAGAGACAAATAGGTTTTATTTATGTTGCTACACTTCTATTTATATATAAGTAAGCACTGGCACATCGGGTTCTAGTCCAGGTCAGGGCACCAGAATCTGTCCCGGTTGTTCCTCTTCCAGTCCAGCTCTCTGCTTTGGCCCGGGAGTGCAGTGGAGGATGGCCCAGGTCCTTGGACCCTGAACCTGCATGGGAGACCAGGAGTAGCACCTGGCTCCTGGCTTCGGATCAGCGTGGTGTACCAGCCACAGTGCGCCGGCCACGGCAGCCAATGGGGCGTGAACCAACGGTAAAGGAAGACCTTTCTCTCTGTCTCTCTCTTTCACTGTCCACTCTTCTGTCAAAAAATTTAAAAAAAGAGCCAATGTCTCCAAAGACTCAAAGTACAGAAAGTTATAAAAAATAGAATAGGGAAGAATACATGATGACACAATAGACTTTTTTGTCTTTTTATTCCTTAAAGTATGTGAGAGCTGAATCAATCAGTGAAGCACATCAGAAGAGATTTGAATAGCATTTTATTTTTATTTATTTTCAACTATCTGTTTTTAAATTTCCTTTTTCATATCTAGTCCATCCTGTTTTCTTTTTGGTTAGTTGGGCCAATGGTGTGTGTCAATTTTGTTTATTTTTTAAAACACCAACTCTTCATTTCACTGACCTTTTATGTTGTTTATTTGGTTTCAATTTTGTTTATTTCTTTTCTAATTTTATTTATTTTCCCCTATAAATTTTGAGTTTGTTTTGCTGTTGTTCTTCTAGGTCCTGGAGATTCATTGATAGCTCATTTACTTAGTGATTTTCAAATTTCTTGATGTAGGCAACATTTGTTATAAGATTTCTTCTTGAACACTTCTTTTGCTGTATCCTATAAATTTTGATATGTTGTATTGTTGTCTTCATTTGTTACCAGCAATTTTTTTTATTTCTCTTTTGATTTCTTCTGTGATGCATTGTTCATTCAGGAGCATGTTGGTCAGTCTGCATGTGTTTACATATTTTGTACAGATTCTTAATTTGTTGATTTCCAGCTTCATTTCATTGTGGTCAGAGATGATGCAGGGTCTGATTTTAATATTTTTATATACAGTATATTAAGTGTGGTCTATCCTAGAGAAAGTTCTATGCACTGGTGAGAAGAATGTGTAGTCTGCAACTGTGGGCTGAAAAGTTCTGTAGATATCTGTTAAGTTCATTTGTTCTACAGGGTCTATAAACTCTTGTTTCCTTGTTGATTTTTTGTCTGATTGATCTGTTCATTGCTTAAATTGGGGTATTGAAGTCCCCCAATATTGTATTGGAGTTTATGTCTCCCTTTACATCTACTAACATTATTTTAAAATGTCAGGTGCCATATAATTAGGTGCATATACGTTTATTATAGTGACATCTTCCTGCTAAAACCTTAATCATTACATAGTTGTCCTACTTTGTTTCCTTTAACAGTTTTTGTATTAAAGTCTATTTTGTCTGATATTAGGATGGCTACACCATCTTCTGTTAGCATGGAATATCATTTTCCATCCTTTCACTTTTAGTCTGCATGTATCTTTTTTGGTGTGATTTGTTTATTGAAGCCAGCAAATAGATGGGTTTGGTTTGTTAATCCATTCAGCCAGTCTGCACACATTGGAGTGCCTGGGTTTGATTCCTGACTCCAGATCTGCACTCCAGCTTCCTACAAGCAAGAAGCAGTGGTGATGGTTTGAGTAATTCAGTTCCTATCATCAAATGGGAGAGCTGGACTGCTTTCCTGGCTCTTGGCTCCTTCCCAACCTGACAATTACAGGCATTTAGGTGATGCTCTTGCTCTCTATTTCTCTCTCTCTCACTCTTTCTATCCCTCATTTCACATTAAAAATTAAATAAAGTCAATCTAATATCCAACTCACTTTATAAAATTACACATATCCTTTATATTGCAGATGATAAAATTGTATTTGCCAAGATTTTCACAGCTCATCACATGTCCCAGTATTGTTCTCTCCTTTGTTCTGATCCCTTTCCCTGCTTCTCCATCTGAGCAAACTTAAAACCATCATCCACCTGCTTCAGATAAACTTTAAATTGTCTCATAAATAGAGATTTATTCCAAAACCAAATTAAATAGAAAGCAGAAAAGAGATGCAGAGAACATTAAATTTCCTTTAGGCTCCCTGCCTAATTCTTCTTTGGCTCAGAGTCTTATTTCCATTGAATCTATTCTAGTTTCTTCAAACCCATGGATAAAATGGCCAGTCCTTATTATCATGATCACTCAATTGGATCTAGCTTCATAGTCTGAAGACTATTTCTTCATTTTTAGTTTGTTATTTTCAAATGTAGTATTTTGTGCACATAAGCTTACAGAGGACTTGATTAGGTTGTTCTTGACAGGCGAACTGAAAACCATATTAAAATTAAGACTACAGTTTATTTTTTATTATCTGCTTGATCAAAGGTCTATAAAACAGCTGTATATTCCACTTCTGGAGTATATACACTGTAGAATTAACTAATGTTTGAGAATGAATGTGATTTTCTGTGATCAGAAGAGATAGGGTACATTCAGTGTGGAATGACCATAGAGTGAACGCTATTTTGATTATGAGTTTCTCAAGGGTGATCAGCCATTTTAGAGCTTATACATCTCTACTTCTGATGGAAGTCATGCCTACCAAACTCTAAATTCAATGAGCAACAAAACAGGAAAGACTAAATAAACTGTTTACTCAGTGAAAGAGCCATTGTCTCAGTGAAACCATATGCAAAAATGTTACTTCCCTTAGAGTAATATGTATTTTCAAAGTAAATATTTTCACAAGTAGGCTTACTTCTCAGATCATTAATTTTTAATGAGCTATTATTAGGTCTTCTCTGTTTCCAGTTCTTTATATAGAGTATATAATAATATTTTTAAAGTTACTAGTTATTAATAGCTTACTTTGTTAGGAACTGTATCAGAAAGAGCATGCTAGGGATGGCAGGTGGCACAATGGGTAAGCTGCTGCTTGTGAACCCAGATTCCCATATTGGAGATATGGCTCAAGTCTCAGTTGTTCCATTTCCAATCCAGCAATTGACAGAAGACCACAGAAAACTGGGATAGAGTTTGAACTCTTGGGAGCTTTTTTATTGCAAAGAACACCTCAAACACAAATGTTAATTGTTAAATGTTAAATGTTAATGAGTCAATGCTGATTAATTCTAATAAATATACTCTACCCATGTAAGATATTAATGATAGAAACAGAGTGTGTGATATATTGGAACTCTGTGCTATGACAACACATTTTTATAAGTGTAAGTCTATGCTAAAATTAAAAATTAAAGAAGTGATACCCCCAAATTTGTTTTTAATAAACGAGACTTATAAATACAACTTTCAAACTAAATATATTTTTGGTGAATACTTAACAAGAATGAACACAATTTTACTTGATACATCATATAAATTTTAAAAATAATCCAGCTGGCAAACTTAATTAAAGCTTGGTTCAGATTCTGTTGTGGTAGGTTTTATTTTAATAATATTATTTTTACACAACCTATGCCATTAGTTTCAAACTTGTCACCAAGGCACAGTGTTTCACAGGCTTTTTAACTAGTCTCAGTCTATTTTCTTATGTGTATAGTGGGAAATAACAATGTGTAACACAGAGGATTCAAGTCAGAAGGAAATGAGATAACGATGTGAAGTCTAATGAAAGATTTCCACATATGTAACCTCTGAAAATATACTGAAATCCTGTTGATTATCATTTTCAAAGCATCATTGTGGCATAGCACATCAAGCAATGGACTCCTACATCAGCAACCCATATCAGCACTGGTTTGAGTCCTGGCTCCTTCACTTCTAATCCATCTTCCTGTTAATGTGCCTGGGAAGGCATTACAGAATGGCACTCACGTGGCAGACTTGGATGAAGCACGTAGCACCTGGTCCAGCTCCAGCCACTGTGGCTATCTGGAGAGTGAGTCAGTGGATCAGAAGGAAACATGAATTAGAAGCAGAGCTGAGACTTGAATCCTAGTACTCTGACATAGGGTGTGAGCATCCCAAACAGTAGCTTTACTGCAGGGTCAAATACTTGCTCCCATAAAAACTTTCATAGGGCATGTGGAATAGAATCAAAATAACCCCTGAGATTTGATTAAGATGGAATAAGGCACATAGTATCTAGATGAGTCACCAAATACAAGCACTGACATGTTCCAATAAAATGATATACAACTACCCTTCTCAACATTTGTCTGACCACATCTAACTCATGTGTTTCTTTGACCCAGTGCTTTCCTACACTGAGGAGTTGGCTGAGACACTTAATATATTTATGATATCCATTATGAAATCATTTTTGATTTGTATTTTTTAATTTTTCAAGCAAATGAATCATTAGTTTTGTCTTGGTTGAAACAACTATTACACTAGAAACTTTGCTTTGATGCTGTATTTCATAATGCTTTTATTTATCTATTGGGCATATCTTCTTACCCTTCAGAAATATTCACTGTCACATATAAGGGAAACAATTCCCGCTTCCGCCAGCCCATCCAGAAGGTTAGCATTTCAAACAATGTTTTAAAATTAAAGTGATTTGCACTTGAGAGGATTTGGGTTATTTTTGTCATGGAATTCATATTCTCAAGCTAAGGAAATATTTGTAGCTTATCATTATTATAAAAGTTGGCCAATACAATGGAATGAAGCTAGAAATTAACAATTTAAGAATCTCTAGAAAATATGCAAACACATGGAGACTGAACAACATGTTCCTGAATGAACAGTGTGTCACAGAAGAAATAAAAAGAGAAATTAAAAAAAAATTCCTCAAAAAGAATGAGGAGGACAATACAACATATCAAATCATATGGGATACAGAAAAAGCAGTGTTAACAGGGAGATCTACTGGTGCCTACATCAAGAAATTGGAAAGGCATCAAATAAATGAGCTATCAATGCATTTCAAGGATATGGAAAAATAACAGCAGTGGCCGACGCTGTGGCACAGCGGGTTAAAGCCCTGGCTTGAAGCACCAGCATTCCACATGGGTACCAGTTCTAGTCCCAGCTGCTCCTCAATCCAGCTTTCTGACTTGGCCTAGGATAGCAGTAGAAGATGGCCCAGGTCCTTGGGCCCCCGCACCCACATGAGAGACCCAGAAGAAGCACCTAGCTCTTGGCCTCGGATCGGCACAGTTCCATCCGTTGCAGCCATCTGGAGGGTCAACCAGCGGATGTAAGACCTCTCTATCTGTCTCTACCTCTCTCTGTAACCCTGTCTTTCAAATAAATAAAATAAATCTTTAAAAAAAAGAAAAATAACAACAAACCAAACCCAAAATAGGTAAGAGGAAATAATTAAAATTTGAGAATAAATAAACAAAATTGAAGCCAAAAAAACAGTACAAATATTAGTGTAGCAAAGAACTGGTTTTTGGAAAAAATTAATAAAATTGGCTCAACAGCCAGAAAAAAATTGAGAGGACCCAAATTAATAAAAGCAGAGTTGAAAAAAGTAGATGTAACAATGGATACTACAGAAATAGAATAATCAGCTATATGTCAGCAAATTAGAAAATTTAGAAGAAAAAAATGGATAGATTGCTGGACACATGCAATCTACTAAAATTGAGTCGTTGATACACAGAAAACCTAAACAGACAAATAATTAAGACATAGATTGAATCAACAATAAAAACTATCAACAAAGAAAAGCCCAAGACTGGATGGCTTCACTGCTCAAAACTACCAGACTTTTAAAGAAGAACTAATTACAATTCTTTTATATATCTGTATTTATTTATTTATTTGAAAGGCAGAGCTACAGAGAGGCAGAGGCAGAGGGAAAGAGAGAGAAAGAGAGAGGAAGGCAGAGAGAGAGAGAGGTCTTCAATCCACTGGTTCACTCTCTAAATGGCCACAATGGCTGGAGATGGGCCAATGCAAAGCCAGGAGCCAGGAGGAGCTTTTTCCAGGTCTCCCATGTGGGTGCAAGAGCCCAAGGACTTGGGCCATCTTCTACTGCTTTCCCATATCACAGCAGAGAGCTGGATCAGAAGTGCAGCAGCCACAGAACTGGTGCCAATATGGGATGCTCGCACTGTGGGCAGAGGCTTTACCCAATACACCACATTGCCCGCCCCTAATGCTAATTCTTTTCAAGCTATTCAGATCTATGGGAAGAAATAGAATCCTCCCAAATTCCTATGAGGCCAGCAATCACCTTAATTCCAAAACCAGAAAAGGAAACAGCAAAGAAGAAGAGCTATGGATCAATATTCCTAATAAACACTGATGCAAAAAGCTAACTGAATCCAACAACACAACAGAAAAATCATTCACCCAGAGAAAGTGGGATTTATCCCTCATAAGCAGGGGAGTTTCAGCAGACACAAATCACAAGTGTCACACATCAAATTAACAAACTAAAGAATAAAAACCATATGATTATCTCAATAGATGCAGAAAATACATTTGATAAAATACAACATCGTTTTATGATAAAAACCTTAATCAAATTGGGTATAAAGAACATTGCTCATCACAATCAAGGTAATTTATGACAAACCCTCAGTCAGCATCATAATGAATGGAGAAAATCTGGAATCATTTCCACTAAGATCTGGAACCAGAAAAGGATGTCTACTTTCAACATTGATATTCAATATAATCCTGAAAGTTTTAGCCAGAGCCATTAGGCAAGACAATGAAATCAAAGGGATATAAATTGGAGAGGAGTAAGTCAAATTATCTCCAGTTGCAGAAGACACAATTCTATACATAGGGGAATCAAAAGACTACATTAAGAGACTATTGGAATTCATAAGAGAGTTTGGTAAAGTTGCAAAATGTAAATGTAACACACAAAAGCCAATGCCATGGTTGACAAAGGACTTCTAAGATCAATCCCATTCACAATAGCTACAAAAAATTACATATTTAGGAATAAATTTAACCAAGGGGGTGAAAGATCTCTACTATGAAAATTACAAAACATTAAAGAAATAGAAGACACAAAATGTTGAAAAATCCTCCATGTACATGGATTTGAAGAATAACATCAAAATATCCATGTGACTGAAAGCCATTTACAGATTCAATGTGATCCCATCAAAATACCAAGGATATTCTTCTCAGATCTAGAAAATATGATGCCAAGATTCGTATGGAAACACAAAAGACTCCAAAGAGCTAAAGCAATCTTAAACAGCAAAAAACAAAGCAAAAGGCATCAAAATATAAGATTTTAAGACACACGATATGGTAGTTATAATCAAAACAGACTGTTACTGACAAAAATATATATGTAGACCAAAGGGACAGAATAGAAACTTTAGAAATCAATCCACACGTCTACAAACAACCAATTTTTGACAGAGAAGTTAAAATGAATCCCTGAAGAAAGGGCAGTCTCTTCAAAAAATGGTGTTGAGAAAATCGAATTTCCACTTGCAGAAGTATGAATACCTCTATTTACACTTCACACAAAAAATAAACTCAAAATGGATCAAGGATCTAAACTTACAATCTGATACAATCAGATTATTAGAGAACACTGGGGAAACTCTGAAGAGTTTTGTGTGGTAAGTGTATGTGTGTATGGAAAATAGTACATATAAATTTATTTGAAGAATGCAGTTGTACTATGATCTTTAAAATTTTTCTTCCCTTTATTTTGTTTTTATCTAGCAACAGATTATAGATAGCTTCTGTTTAAAGATGGAGATCTTGAGCTCATTGTCATAAAAAATTTTGTTGCTAAATGTTTCTATGCTGGTCTCCGAGTCTTTTATATCTACATGTAAATTTATGGGATTGGTGGTAGTAACTGAAATGATTACATGACAAGTCAGCATTATGAATGTGGAATGAAATCTCATTTAATGGTATACATACAGCACATTAATTGAAGTCAAGTGTACTCGTGAATTTAAATGAATATTTAATAATTACCTGTATTTCTAAAGTTGATATTTTTGAGACAAGATCTGAAGATCCTTTGTAAGGAAGAAATGAGAACTATTTTAATATAATTTTTCATGCTATTGCAATATTAATACAAACAATACAGATTCAATGTAGTTCATGGATACAATTCTAAGAATATAAGGTTATTTCTTTCCTTCACCCCACCTTTCTCCTCACTCTCACTTTTCTTCCCTTCCTCTCTCCTTCTTTCAAAAATGACAATTATTTTATCTATCTATACATATATTTACTATTTCGTTGTGTGGTGTAATAAAATTCTCACAAATTGAGAGTGAGTTTGGTTTAAGTTTAAGGGAAACGTCATGTCAAATGCAAGTTTTATCTGCTGGTAAACAGAACAAAATTCTGTTTTGTCTGAAAACTTTGTTACTGAACTTGACAAAAGAAACCAGGTGACTTAAACCTAACTCCTTCATAAAAAGAAAAGTAACACTCTGTTGTTTGCTGTTAACTATCTATGATTCCTTGCCAATCTACCTGAAGAAAGAAACCTACACATAATACTTCAACAAGCATTAACAAAATATGCTTGAAAAGCAGTCTAAACCTATCCATACACAACTTACATGCAATATGTGAACACACACATATATATTTGTATAAATTTTAATGACCTATACATGTTAAATTTAGCTACAAGTTGTAACACATCATAGTGAGTCAACTACAAGAGTATGAAGAGCAACAGAGAAATCAAGTCAATGGATATGACAGTTTGTACAAGGCATTTTCCCTAACATCTTATTTTTTTTCATAAACAGACTGTCCACATCTGTATATGCATCACCTTTTCTTATATGCAGCACTATAAGAATTAAATTGCCAAAATGAGTTGTATGTGCAATAAGATGTAACATTACCTCTGCTTCAGAGATGAATGTATTGTTTTGAACTTTCAAACACAGATCACTGAGGCTATCTACATATCCAACTGAATTAAGACCAACATTCTAGCTTTTTTAGGTTCCTTGAACATCCAGAGCTTATTTTCTACATCTCATTCTTATCTGATCAAACATTTGTTGAGAGTCTATTATATAACGACAATTTTCTAGCACAAGAAATACACAAAGACATGGACTCTTAGTCTACAGGGCTGCAGAAAATAGAAATGCAATGTGATAATGATCCAGTGCAGGTCCCAGGAAATGGTGTTAGGAAGGTCATTCCCCAAAAGACTGAGTGGTCTTGAATTTAGATGAGAAGCTGGTCCAGGAAGGAAGAGAAAGATAAGGATCAATGGGGACAATTGTTTCTCTGCTTCTAAAACTTTAATTAGAACAATAAGAATGGCCAATTATAGTGCTCACTAGAATTTCTCTCCAATTGTTTACTTGTTGCCTATGTACCCAGAAACATACATTTTCTATCTAATCCGTGTGTGTCACAAATCTGTGTTTCCATTAAAAAATAAAGGCAATTTTTTAATTATTAAAATGCTAAGCAACCAAGGTTAATATGTAATGGAAGAATAGTCATTTCATGCTTCTGAAACAGTGAGCAGAAACTCATAGTTCGAGGTATATGCTTCATACAGCAAACTCGCATAGTATCTATGGCTTTTCTCCAAATAAACATGATTTAAAAGGGAAAACCATGAAAGTGAATCATTTCCTTCAAATATTCCACTGTTTCTGGAATGCTTCCAATCAGATTGGTCTTTTCCTGCTTAGAGTGTCTACACTCAAAACATATGACATTTCTTTTTTAATGTAGGGAAATCTTTGGAAGACATTTTAAAAGAGAAATGGCCTATAATAAAAACAAAAGTTTATGAGAGTCTCTAATACTGAGTCAATTAAGAATTACGTCTTATAAGAAAGATATAACAAACTGATAAATTATAAATTATAAAAAAAAAACCAGCAAGGGAACATGTTGATATTAGATGAGGATTTTTAAAAAATCAGAGATTAGAATTCAACACCTAGGAAATGAACAGGTAATAATATTGGCATTATGAGGAAAAGCAAGACAGGTGATGAAAATAAACTTGGCCCAAAACTTCCATAGTTTTAGCCCAATGGACTTAAAAATAGAAGGGCATTCACCACCTGTGGTGAAATCAAGGACTTTTTTCTTTCCATGGGCAAACTGAGCTTGTCATGGCAGCACTAAAAGAGTGAGCCCATGAGGGTGAGCAGATGGAGTCCCACTGGTAACAGCCAGAGATAAGGAGATTAAGTGAAAACAAAAACATGCTACAAAACAACTGCACCTGCACCCATTAAAGCTTGGTAATGGCCAGTGGGCCCAATAGAATCCAGAACGCTTGACTTCTCGTAATTTGAAAGTTATTTTACAAGCCATTATTGTGCATTTCCGTGTGCATGCCTTTCTTTTTATTGTCACTGGGGGTTTCAAGAAAAAATTGCCAGGGGGCATTTTTAAAATGCTGACGATCTGGTAATTTTACTGTGCCTGTTTTTGTTTATCCACATATTCGAGGTTAACGTTTACTTTAGCAATGAGAAACCACATTGTACCTGTTTCAATATGTGATTTGGTTTGGCATTTTAAAGTTTTCAGAAGTTCAAATTATAAATAAGTAAAACAGGAACCAACTGCTCTCCCCAAAGCTTTCGTTTATATTTTCCAAGAGGAAAATATCATTTTTAAACACACATTCAGAGAAAACAAGCATGGGGGATTAAGATTTAACTTTTATACATGTGAGTCATTGTATCTCTCACATAATTAAAATGTAATATAGGACGGCAAAAATAGAAGTAGAAACACAGCCTAGAAGTAATACAGAGGAGGTGCTAGTTGAGGTTACCACTTCAAGCAGTGTTCCCAGAGAAATACTTTAAAGAATATGTACAGAGGAAGGGCCGAACAAGAAGACAAAAAGCATGTGCAAAGACTAGATGAAATGAAGCAATATGCTGCATATGGGAATTTCTAACTGGCTTAATATTTTAACAGAATAATTAAGCTAATAGAAACCAATGCATTGCAAGAAGGTTCAATGGCTGTGAAGACAAAGAATTAGTTATCTGTTACCCTCAGTTACCCTAAAGTTTAGCAGTTTAAAAAACAAACATTATCTCAAGGTTACAGTGAGTCAAGAATCTGAGCTGGTTTCACTGGGTGCTTCTGACTCAGTCTCTCATCAGGTTATAGTTAAGCTGTTGGACAGAGCTGCAGTCACCTTAGGATTGACTGGAATAAAAGGATCCGCTTCCAAGCTCACTGAAATGGGCCTGATCCTAAGGCTGCCCACAGTCTGAATGATCTCAGACAGTGCCCAAGAAGGAAGCCATAGTCTATTTGTAATTCAAGATATAGACATAAAACTCTTTCTACCATATTCAATTTGGTAGAGATAGTAATAATAAACAAACGATCCAAATACCTATCAGTAATATAATGAATAATTATTTTGTCAAACATGTAATAATGGCAACCAATTAGTAGTTTATGCAGCAAAATGAATGAATCTTTTTTCTTTTTTGACAGCCAGAGTGGACAGTGAGAGAGAGAGACAGAGAAAAAGGTCTTCCTTTGCCGTTGGTTCACCCTCCAATGGCCGCCGCGGTCGGCGCGCTGCGGCCGGTGCACCGCGCTCATCCAATGGCAGGAGCCAGGTGCCAGGTGCTTTTCCTGGTCTCCCATGGGGTGCAGGGCCAAGCACCTGGGCCATCCTCCACTGCACTCCCGGGCCACAGCAGAGAGCTGGTCTGGAAGAGGGGCAACCGGGACAGAATCCAGCGTCCCAACCGGGACTAGAACCCGGTGTGCCAGCGCTGCAAGGCGTAAGATTAGCCTGTTGAGCCACGGCGCCGGCCCAAAATGAATGAATCTTACAAAAGAAATTTTAAACAAAACAGACCAGACAAAAAAGTTCAAGTTATATGACTCTATTTACAAAAAGTTCAGTAATAATAATGCTTATAATAAAAATTAAGATACCATTTATTAAACTCTTATAAGGTGACACTATAATGTTATATGTAGTATCATTTCTATGTAGCATCATTATTAGCCTTCTCTTAAAAATTAGGAACCCAATGGTCAAGGCTCTATTAGCCAATGAATGTTGGAATCAAGATTTGAACTCAGGCTGTCTTGCCCAAACGTACATTATTCTTATCCACTCTAATAGAGTTATTCAGCCATTTGTTGCCCTAAAAGCAACAGCATGTGATTATAGTATGTAAATCAGTATAAATCATGGTGCAAACTTTTAGGCTTACTGAAGAGTAAAGTACAATTTATTTAAGTACTCTTATGAAGGTATTCTAGCTATTTAAAAATATTTTACTAAAGTAGTAAATGATATGCTCCAGCAGGAAAATAGGAACATTCATTAAATTATGGGCACCTTCATTAAATTATCTGGACTTTGGGTATGTCATATTTTACTAGTGAACTGAAATAAAATTTTTCTCTAAAAAGGATACATAGATGCTCCTTGACATTGAAAGGAAATGTTTTTAGAAATATTTAAATGTTATCTTGGAACATATGGGACACTACTACAACTCATGATGATCTATTTTATTTATTTTTTACTTTATTTTTTCTGGAAGGCTGGAGGTGGGGTGTGGAAAGAAAACACAGATTTTTTTTCTGAACTAAATCAGTGAACTGAAAGAAAAATAATATGAATCATAAAAAGAGCTACTAGATGGGAAAGACCAATTGATAAACACATACCTATATCCAACTGATTATATAATACCTCTGGGTGCTGTGGTAATACTGTAAAAACATGCTATGTATCTTTGAAATATCAGATTTAATTTAAATCAATTGCAAGCCAACTACTTAATTCCACCACCGGTGAGTAATACAGCCAGTCCCCACAATGTTTAAGTTAGTGAAGAAATGGAAAAATCAAGGAAAGTACATATGCTAGTGATGATCTGCTGTGTATGTGAAATGCCAAAAGCATTACAAAGAATGATAGCTCATAACACATTTCAGCACTAGTGAAGTGTGGGAAAAAAGCTCACATTTTTGATGCAATTTGTTTTTCCTTTCTTCTCCATTATTATTTAATGGTTAGTAATTCTATTTCGTACAAAATTTGTAAAAACATACATTTTATTTTAAAGTATAGTTTGAATAATGACAAAATAAATGCATGTGAAGGCTTTCTTTTTTATTTTTTTAAGGAATACATGAATTTAATATATACAGATTTGGGAACCTGATGATTCTTCCTGCCCACATACCCCGTCCCCAAACATCTGCCACTTTCTTCCTCCCTCTTCCTTTCCTATTCTTATTTTATACAGGGATCAATTTTAGGTTAATATTTATACTCATGAGATTAACCCTACACTAATTAAAGAATTCACTCGTTAGCATGAAGAAAAAAAAGGAAACAAAACCAAACAAAAAAGAAAAAACACTGTTCCTCAACAGTCAACGCAAGGGCTGTTCAAAATCATAGCATCTCAAAGTGTCAGTTTTGCTCCTATAAACTGCATGTTAACTACTTTATTAGTTACCACAGATCAGAGAGACCATGTGTGTTTTTGTGACTGGCTTATTTCACCAGCTATAATGATTTCCAGTTGCATCTATTTTGTTGCAAATGACAGGATTTCTTTCTTTCTTTTTTTTTTTTTTAGCTCTATGTAGTATTCCATAGTTATATATACCATTTCTTCATCCAGTCTTCAGTAAATGGACATCTGGGTTGATTCCATATAAGCTATTGTAAATTGAGTTGAAATGAACATGGGGTTACAGATCACTCTTTCATATGCTGATTTCATTTCCTTTGGATAAATTCCCAGTAGTGGGATGGCTGGGTGATATGGTAGGTCTAAATTCAGCTTTCTTTCTTTTTTTTTTTTTTGACAGGCAGAGTGGACAGTGAGAGAGAGAGACAGAGAGAAAGGTCTTCCTTTGCCATTAGTTCACCCTCCAATGGCCGCCGCGGTCGGCGCGCTGCGGCCAGTGCACCGCGCTCATCCGATGGCAGGAGCCAGGTGCCAGGTGCTTTTCCTGGTCTCCCATGGGGTGCAGGGCCAAGCACTTGGGCCATCCTCCACTGCACTCCCAGGCCACAGCAGAGAGCTGGCCTGGAAGAGGGGCAACCAGGACAGAATCCGGCGCCCAGACTGGGACTAGAAACCAGTGTGCCGGCACCGCAAGGCGGAGGAATAGCCTGTTGAGCCATGGCGCCGGCCTAAATTCAGCTTTCTGAGATATATCTATACTATCTTCCATAGTGGCTGTACCAGTGGCTGTGGCTCAGTGGGTTAAAGCCCTGGTCTGAAGTGCCAGCATCCCATATGGGTGCTGGTTCTAGTACCGGCTATTCCCCTTCTGATCCAGCTCTCTGCTATGGCCTGGAAAAGCAGTAGAAGATGGCCCAAGTCCTTTTTTTTGAAAAAAAGTTCTTTCTCAGCTATGGTATTTTCTGTGTATACAAAGGTTATTGATTTTTGTGTGTTGAATTTGTATACCGCTAATTTACCAAACTCCTTTATCTCCCTTATAAGTTCCAATAGTCTCTTCATGGAGTCTTTTAGATTATATATATATATATCTATATATCTATATATCTATATACACACACACACACACACACATATACATATGTATGATGCAGGCTGTGGGTCTGTTAAGAATTGCCATGATTATGTTAAGGAATGTTCTTTCTATACCAATTTGCTTAAGGTTTTCATCAGAAAAAAGTGTTGAATTTTGTCAGATTTTTTCTCTGCATCTATTGAGATAATCATATGGCTTTTGGTCTTTAGTTTGTCCATGTGGTTTATTACATTTATTGATTTTTGGCTGTTGAACCATCCCTACATACCAGGGATAAATCCCACTTGGTCTGGGTGAATGATCTTTCTGAGGTATTGTTGGATTTGATTGGCTAATATTTCATTGAGGATTTTTGCATTTATGGTTGTCAGGGATATTGGTTTTAGTTTTTTTCTCACTCATATATTTTCCAGGTTCAGGAATTAAGGTCATGCTGGCTTCATAGATGGAGTTTGGGAGGATTCCCTCCTTTTCATTTGTTTCAAATAGCTTGAGAATAATTGGAATTAGTTCTACTTTAAATATGTTAGAATTCAGCAGTGAAGCTGTCAGAACCTGGGCTTTTCTTTGTTGGAAATGTCTTTATTACTGATTAAATCTCCATCTTATTTTAGTTTGTTTAGGTGTTCTGTGTCAATTTATTTAGGTTCTAAATGTCCAAGAATCTATCCATTTTTTCTAGGCTACCCAATTTCTATCAATTTCATCTAGGTTTCCCAATTTGTTGCTGTAGAGTTATTTGTGGTAATTCCTGATGATTCTTTTTATTTCTGTGGTGTCTATTTCCCTTTTAATCTCTGATTTTGAGTCTTTTCCCTCTTACTTTTTTGGTTAGTTGGGCCAATGATGTGTCAATTTTATTTTTTAAAAAAACTGACTCTTCATTCCATTAATCTTTTGGATTATTTGATGCAATTCTATTTCTTCCTTACTTTTAATTATTTCTTTCCTCTTACTAATTTGAGGTTTGTTGTTTCTCTAGGTCCTTGGGATGCATTGACAGCTCATTTCTTTGGTGGTTTTCCAGTTTCTTAATGGAGGTACTAATTGCTATAACTTCCCTCTTAGCACATCTTTTTCCCATAAGTTTTTTTTTTTCTTTTTTGACAGGCAGAGTGGACAGTGAGAGACAGAGGGAGAAAAGGGTTTTCCTTTTTGCCGTTGGTTCACCCTCCAATGGCCGCTGCGGCCCGTGCACTGTGGCTGGCGCACTGTGCTAATCCAATGGCAGGAGCCAGGTGCTTCTCCTGGTCTCCCATGGGGTGCAGGGCCCACGCAGTTGGGCCATCCTCCACTGCACACCTTGGCCACAGCAGAGAGCTAGCCTCAAAGAGGGGAAACTGGGACAGAGTCGGTGCCCTAACCGGGACTAGAACCTGGTGTGCCAGTGCCACAGGTGGAGGATTAGCCTACTGAGCTGCAGCACTGGCCACCCCCATAAGTTTTGATATTAGGTATTTATTGTCAATTTCATTGGTTTCCAGTAATTTTTTTATTTCTCTTTTGATTTCTTTTATAGCACACTGTTCATTTAGGAGCATGTGGTTTAGTCTCTCTATGTGTGTATATGTTGAGATTCTTCAGTCGCTGGTTTGGAGCTTCAATCCATTGTGATCAGTGCAGGTGCATGGTATGATTTTGATTGGGGTGAAAAGTTTTGTAGGTAGGTAAGGTTCATTTGGTCTATAGTTTCAATCAGCTCTGTCATTTCTTTGTTTACTTTGGTTGATCTCTCCAGCAATGAAGGTGGAGTGTTGAAGTATCCTGTTACTATTGTATTGGAGTCTATGTCTCCCTTCAGATCAATTAACATTTCTTTTAAATAGCCAGGTGCCCTGTAATTGGGTACATATATATTTATTATAGTCACATCTTCCTGTAGTATTGATCCCTTAATTATTGCATAGTGTCTTTCTTTGTCTCTTTAACAATTTTTGTGTTAAAGTCTATTTTGTCTGACATTAGGATGGCTACATGTGCCCTTTATTTCCATTTAGCATGGAATATCTTTTTCCATCCTTACACTTTCAGTCCGTGTATCTTTGTTAGTGAGGTATGTTCTTGAAGGCAGCAAATTTATGGTTTTTGTTTTTAATCCATTCAGCCAGTCTGTATCTTTTAACTGGAGAGTTGAGGCCATTCACAATTCAATGTAACTATTTATAAGTAACTACTTGCCCCTGAATATTACTATATTTTAATTTGGATTTCTTTTTACTTTTACTGGGGGATTTTCTGTCTTTGCATTCTTTTACTATGATGGCTTTCTTTCTGTGTTTCTGTGTGTAGAACATCCTTTAGTATCATTTTTAAGGCTGGAAAGTTGTGACAAATTCTTTGAATTTCTTTTTGTTATGGAAGGTCTTCATTTCACCTTTCATAAATGAGAGTTTTGCAGGGTACAACATTCTGAGTTGACAGTTTTTTCTCTTAGGTTTTGGACAATATCTTGCCATTGTATTCTAGCCTGTAGGGTTTCTGATGAGAAGTCATCTGTGAGTTTAATTGGAGATCCTCTGAAATAATCTGGCATTTTGTGCACATTTTTGAATCTTTACATTTTTTTCTGTGGAAAGTTTGACTACAACGTGTCGTGGTGAAGATCTTTTCTGGTCATGTTTATGAGGAGTTCTACGTGCTTCCTCTACCTGGATGTCCCTTTCTTTCTGCAAATTGGAGAAGTTTTCTGTAATTATTTCACAAAAAGGCCTTCTAACCCATTCTTTCCATGCCTTCAGGAACTCTTCTGTAAGTTTGTCATTTGATAATATCACATAAATCTCCAACACTGTTTTTAATTTTTCTAATTTCCTACATTATTTGGCCTGACTGTAAAATTTCCAGAGATTTGTCTTCTCACTCAGATAATCTTTCTTCTGTCTCACCAAGTCTATTAAGATTTTCCACTGGATTTTTAAATTTGATCTATTGAATTCTTCATTTCTAATATTTCATTTTGATTTCTCTTAAAAATTTCAATTTTATGGGAAAAGTTTTATTTGAATCATACATAGTTTTCTTTTGTTAATGGATTTGCTACTGATTGCTCTTGAGTAATACTATGATTAATTTTTTTAAATCCATTTCTGGCATTTCATAAATTTCTTCATTTTCACATGCTAATATTGAGATGTTATTGTGCTCCTTTGAGATGCTCATAGTATTTTCTTTATTCTTGTTTTTTTTTAATTTTGTATTTATTTCTATGCATTTGTAGAATGTTTTGTTTTCTTTGACGGCTTTTATTTTTGAACCATTGCTCTGTGGCTTAAAGGAATATCTACTTGCAGTGGATACCAAAAGGTATATGCTGGATATAGCCAGGGAGCTCTGGTTGGTGCTCCAGGATGGGGTGAGTATCCAACTTGGACATGGTAGCTGTGGTTAACTGGATGGAGAAGAATGGTCAGTTCTGTTGGTGTGATCATCTCTTCTCCTCTAGGCTAAGGAAAGCCCATATGTTAGGTCCTAGTGTGTTCAACACTCATCTGCACTGTTGTATGAGTGGACAGTGAGAGAGACTGAGAGACAGAGAGACAGAGAGACAGAGAGAAAGGTCTTCCTTTTGCCGTTGGCTCACCCTCCAATGGCCGCTGCGGCCAGTGCACTGTGGCCGGCGCATCGCACTGATCCGAAGCCAGGAGCCAGGTGCTTTTCCTGGTCTCCCATGCGGGTGCAGGGCCCAAGGACTTGGGCCATCCTCCACTGCACTCCCTGGCCACAGCAGAGAGCTGGCCTGGAAGAGGAGTAACCGGGACAGAATCCGGTGCCCCGACCGGGACTAGAACCTGGTGTGCCAGCGCCGCAGGCAGAGGATTAGCCTACTGAGCTGTGGCGCCAGCCTGTATGAACTTTCACATATGATCTGTGCAGTCCTTCATGTAGGCATGGTGTCCTCTGCTATGAGCTGCTCTAGGCAACCAAGGAGTTCTGAAAGTATGCAGCAGCCTTCTATGATTGCCCAGAACGCAGCTCCACCCTGCCTCCTCTCACACAGCTCCTATGTTTTTTTAGTCTCAGCTCCTAGGGCTCTCTGGGTCAAGGAGTACCAGTGGCACCACTCCAACCTGCTAGCCCATCCCTTCCACAAGGAGTCTGAGGTGTTCCCAGACCTACTCTCCATGTGTCCACCAGTCCACTGGAGAAAGTCCAGTCCTCCTAACCAGATTCAATGTCAATGGGGAATGCAGGTTTTTCTCTCTGATAAGATCTCTGGATTGTATGCACATGCAAGATACTTGCCAGCCACAGCTCTGCTTACTTCACAATTGTGCTGGGCCCATAGGAGAATCCAACAGGTGTCACTTCTCTTCCATATAGATGGCTCTTGCTCCCCTTCTGTTGCCAGGAGGGTACAATTGTCATGGTGGAGACAGTTTCCATCAGTTGCTCTTGAACTGCTGTATTTGCACCAGTGACTTGGTGGATGGTGAGCCCAATAATTGCTACATGTGGGCACATGAGCTGGAGTATCTGCTCCCTACCTGTGTAACAAAAAATCTGCAACCCCTCCCAAGGCTGGCTGCAAGTCACTGTTGTAGCAGGAAAAAGAGGGGAGAGAGAGATGTGCCACTATCCCCCTCCCCAATCCGTGAGCAGTTGCCCTGCTTTCCTGAGGGATCTGGGCCAGACCCAAAAACATTTATGCTACTTTTGCAGGATCTCCCACTGCAGTTTTCCCTCCAGCTTTATCCTAGAGTGAGCTTTCTCCACTTTTTTTATATTAATTTCACACAGCCTAAATCAGGCCTTCCTGTTGTTATTCTGCCATCTTGGAATCCCCCTGTGAAGGCTTTTTATGAGACATATTCTCTCTTCTATAACAGGTAAAATTTACTGAATATTAGTTATCACCTATTTAAAAGTTGGGAAAAATCCCAAGTACTTGGAAATTATATGTGATATTTAAAAATTTATTTATTTTCCTTTTGAGAGAGAAAGAGAGAGGGAGGATGAGAGAGAGAGAGAGAGAGAGAGAGAGAGAGAGAGACAGAGAGACAGAGAGACAGAGAGAGGGAGAGAGATCTTTAATCTGCTGATTCATTCTTCAAATGCTTGCCACAGCCTCATCCTGGCCAAGCTGAGGCCCAGAGTCATGAATTCAATTCCAATGTCATATATGGGTATGGCAGTTATCCAACTACTTGAACCATCATCTGCTGTCTCCCAGGATGCACACGCGCAAGAATTTGGATGAGAACTAGAAGATTTGGGACTTGAACCGAAACACTCCAATATGGGATGCAGATGTCCTAAGCTGTGATTTAACGGCTGTACCAAATGCCTGCCCCATAGGAAGCTATAACATAGAAACTGTTAAGTTATTGTTGTGAGTGTGTCATCTAGGATGAGTGCATGCTTCAGGTTAAATTTGACAGATCAAAATACCTATTTGACTCTACTCCCTCTGAAATGTCTAATGGAGAAAGAGTAAAGCAAGAAAAACAGTATAAACTCATAAGGAGGAATTGAAATAAGAAAAGAGGATCCCTGGGGACAATACACCTGCCTGATAAGTACTGACTGCTGCACTACCAATCCAGCTCCCTGCTAATGTACTTGGGAAAACAGAAGAGGATGGCCCAAGTCCCTGCTCCCATCTGGGAGGTCCAAAAGAAGCTCCTGGCTCCTTGGTTCAGCCTGCCCCTTCCTTGTTGCTGCAGACATAACGGGAGTGAACTAGCAGATGGAAGATCTCTCTCTTGGTCTTTATTCCTCCCTCTCTAACTCTTTCAAATAAAAATCTTTTAAAAAACTTTTTAAAAAGTCTGTAGAAAAAGAATTCAGAACTTGAATTTTTAAAAAAAGAAAAAAAAAGAAAAAGAGGATCCCCAAACTAAAGAAGTCTAAAACAGATTGTTGAGCGGCCCTTACTGTGGCATGGTAGGTTAAACCTCCACCTGTGGCGCCAGCATTCCATATGGAGGCTGGTTCATGTCCGGGCTGTTCCTCTTCCAATCCAGCTCTCTGCTATGGCCTGGGAAAGCAGTAGAAGATGCCTCAAGTGCTTATATCCAAGATATAAAAAAGCACCCAGAGAGCAAGGCAAAACTTTAATAACAGCATACACAAATATTCAAGAAGAAATATTTAGGAAGTGATTGGAGGTAGTATGTAGTACATCAAGGATGGGGCAATGGAGGTGGTTTTCTTTGGGTGTAGGCAATAAATAGATTAAAAATTATAAAACCTACCAAAAATAGTCTTTTTGTTTTTATCATGAGCCAACAATTCTAAAGAATGACAATGATAAAATATTCTTACCCATAAAAAGCTTTGGTACATCTAACTCTAAACAGTTGCTGAAATCACTGGTGAGTTTTAATAACAAACATACTCGTTTCAAATCAGTATAGTTTAAAAATCATTTTTCCTTTAATAAACATTGAATTCAACTTGGAAGCTAATTTGAAGAAATTCCAGTTTTACAGTTGCCTCTGCACCTCCTCCCAACACACTCTAAATTTATGATTAGCTCCAAGAATATTCTGAGATTTTTAACAAATGTAGAACAAATTTATAGTGAATTTTCTGGTGAGGATATCTGGTGACTTTAACACAATCAATTACTTATTTGCATTTATTTGATACGCAGAAAGACAGGAGAGACACGGATGCAGAATTAAAGAGATCTATCCATTGGTTTATTCCCCAGATGGCCACAACTTGCAGAGCTGGGCCTGACCGAAGCCAGGAGCCTGGGACTTGATTCAGCTCTTCCACATGAGTGGCAGAGGCCCAAGTATGTGAGCTGTCATCTGCTGTCTCCCAGGTTGGGCATTAGCAGAAATCTGGATTTGGAAGTGGAGCTGGGGCTTGATCCTAGGTACTCCCATATGGGATGAGGGCGTCATAAGCAGTGTATTAACCACTATGCCAAACACCAGTCCCTGGTGACATTTTGTTGTCATATTTCAAATAGAAATATTTGAAAACTAATAGAGTTGGATCCAAGACAATAAAAACAAGGATAATATTATATTTCTTGGAGTTTTTTGTAAAATGAAATTTTATGTTTTAATGGTTATTTCCCTCCTATCATTTATTACTTTGAACAATTTTTCATCTCATTCCCTTTTTCATTATGAATTTAAGTGGTAGTTTGTCTATTTTTTGTAACAATGGATTCTGAATTATTAACTACCTGGACTGTGTTCCTATTGTCTGTCTTATTTATCTCTACTTTTACATTTAATCATTTTCCCTTGAGCTTCCTTTGGTTTAATATATTTTCTATTTGGTTTCATTTTTGGTTTAAGTGTTCAATTCATTTATTTTAAAACATATATTTGGCATACATTAATGAAACATGTACATATTTAAATTGTACAGTATTTTAGAGCTTTGTATATACAAATTCATTTATGGACTCTTAACTGGCTGCTGTCACTTAGCATAATTATTTTGCAATTTTTTAATGTTATAACATATATCAGGGCTAGTGCTCTGGCGTAGCAGGTAAAACCACTGCCTCCAGTGCTGGCATCCCATATGGGCGCCAGTTCGAGTCCCAACTGCTCTACTTCCTATCCAGCTATCTGCTATGGCCTGGGAAAGCAGTAGAAAATGGACCAAATCCTTGGGCCTCTGCAGCAACACTGGAGACCTAGAAGAAGCTCCTGACTCCTGGCTTCAGATAGGCGCAGATGCAGCCATCGTGGCCAATTGGGGAGCGAACCAGCGAATGAAAGACTTCTCTCTCTCTTCCTCCCTCCCTCTCCTTCTCTCTGTATGTAACTCTTTCAAATAAATAAATAAATCTTAAAAAATATATATCAGCAGTTCATTCCTGTTTTTGCTAAGTAGTATTCTACTGCTTTGTTATCCTTAGCATGTTGATGGACATTTGAGTTGTTTTCAGTTGGGGCTGTTAGGAACAATGCTCATTCATGCTCAAGCCTTTGTATATCAGTATAATTTATCTTAGAGTAATTCACAAAGAAACAAAATCATGAGGTCATACAACAGCAGTATATCTAAGCTTTCAAGACACTGTCAAAAAAGCTCACCAAAATAATTGTACCATTTTACATTCCCACTAACAATATATGAGAGCCCAAGGTCTTCTATGCCATTACCAACAGGTGTCTGGTAAGTCTTGTTCATTTCAGATATATTAATGGTTGTAAAGTGGCATCCCTTTGCAATCTTTCTTTGCATTCACCTAGTAATGTTGAGTATCTTTTCTAGCGTTTACTTGCCATACATACATATTTTTGGTAAAGTGTTCCAATCGTTTGCCTAGAGTATAATTGTTTATTTTCAAATTATTGAGTTTTAGATTTTTAAAATATACCCTGGACACCAATATGTTATCAGATTTATGCTTTGAAAATATTTCTTCCTATTTTGTGGGTTCCCTTTTCATTTTACTCGTGGTATCTTTTAAAGAATACATATTATTTATTTAGATTAAGCCCACTCTATCAGTTTTCTTCTATGGATGTCAGCAAGTCATTCTTTTTGCTTTAAATAACCACTTATATTTGAAAGATATTTAAGTAATTTTTAAAAAAAAAATCTTTCTATTCACCTATGTGCTCATCATTTTTGGTGTTCCTCATTCCTTTGTACAGGAATGTACACATTCCTTTGTGTAATTTTTCTTCTTTCTTGAATGATGTCTTCAGCATTTCCTATAGTGAAGATGTGCCAATGATTGGTTTAGTTTTCATTTGTTTGACAAAATATTTGTTTCTTTTCTCTTTAAAATATGTATCTATTTATCTATTTGAAATACAGAGTTAGAGAAAGGGAAAGAGAGAGATAAGGGGGGAGAAGGGGAGGGAAGGAGGGAGTGATGAAGGGGGGCAGAGAGAGAGAGAGAGAGGGAGAGAAAGAGGGAGAGAGAAAGTATTCCATCCACTGGTTCATACTCCAAATGGCAGCAATAGTCAAAGCTGTGCCAAGCAGAAGTCAGGAGCCTTATCCAGATCCATCCAGATCCGCCTTGTGGGTGACAGGGGCCCAAGCACTTGGACCATCTTCTTCCACCTTCACAATCACACCAACAGTGAGTTGGATGCAAAACAGAGCAGCCAAAACTCGACTGAAACCCAAATGATTTGCTTGCATTTCAGGCAGTGGCTTAACCCACCGAGCCACAGTACTGGCCCTGTCTTTGTTTCTAGAAAGATAGTGTTGTTGATTAAAGAATTCTAAGTCGACAAGTTTTTTTCTTTCAGTTCTTTAACGATGTTCACTCTACCATCTTCTGACTTGTACTGTTTCCTTTCAGGAATTTATTATCTTCCTTATTTTTGTTCCTCTATATAATGTATATATGCATGTTCCTTCCCACTCTGGTTGCTTTTAAGATTTTACAGTTATCACTGGTTTTAGGTAATTTGATCATTATGCATGTTAAGGTTGAATGCGTGCTTCCTCCAAAATTCATATTCTTATGTCCTAAACCCTGTACCCAGAGAGTACCACTATATTTAGAGATGCAATCTTTAAAAGGGTAATTAGATAAAAATGAAGACATTATGATGGACTGGCATCTTATGAGATAAGGACATTAGGACACAAACAGTTACAGAGTATGTTAAAACACACAGAGAAAACTTCCATCTACAAACCAAGGAGGGAAGTATCAGAAAAAATCAACAAGCTGACAGCTTACCCTTTAACATTCAAGTTCCACAATTGTGAGAGAATACACTTCTGTTGTCTAAGCTACCTGTTCCGAGGTGTTTTGTTATAACATCCCTAGAACACTAAAGCAGTGCTCCTTGGTGTCATTTGATGTTTCTAACACTTACGGGGTCATTGAGGTTTTTGGATTTGTGGGTTTATACTTTCCTTGGAATTTTTAAGACATTAATTCCCTCTTTCCTTCTCTCCTGTCTTTTTCCTGCCTCTGCTTTGTGGACTTAAATTTCATGTATATTAGTCTGCTTAAAGTTATTCCCTAGCTCAGTGATACTCTGTACATTTTCTTCCTTCTTCCTTCTATGTCTAATTTTTGAAGGGTTATATTGCTAATCCTTCAAGTTAACTAATGACCCTTCCTTAATGCCCACTCTATTGTTAATCCTATCTGGTATATTTTTCATTTCAAACATGAAATTTTGTCTCTAAGGATTTCAGCGTAGGTCATTTACAAAAATATATTTCAACTCTTTACTTCCATATTCATTCTTTTGTTTAACTTCTTGAACATATGGAATACACATATGACAACTTTTTAAACATCACTGTCCATTTATGCTATCATCTGTTACTGAGTTGCTTTTACTTGTTTGATTTTTACTTCATTTAGCAGAATCTATTATGTATAGTATTCTCCTATTTCTTTGTGTTTGTGGTAATTTTTTAATTAATTTTACCTTTAGATACTTTGGGTATTTTATATTCTGATAAACAATCTTGAGAGATTAATTTCTGGTCATGGTCACATTTTTTTGGAATTACTTTTTATCCACTCAGGTTTTGCTTTTTAAGGTTTGTTAGCTGGTATGAGAGCAACATTTAGTCTAAGGTTAATTTTCTTCAGTAGAGAGGTGAACCCCAGTAAGTACTCTCCTTGATGCACTGTGCATTATGAGATTGTCAATTCAAGTCGATGGTTCTGTGTAGGCTTTCAAAATTAGTCCTTCTCACCTTTCTAAGGTTATTTGTTTCCCTTGCTCCAGAGTACTTTTTCATACACATCACTGATACTGAGATCAATTCTTGAGAAAGTGCTCTGCTGTTCTTTGTCTGTGTAGTTCACTCTTCTACTGTCTACTGACAAGTGTTCACAGCTGCTTTGGCCTCTTCAGACCACCAGTGCCACCTCCTCCACTCATACAGGTTTCTTGGCTCTCCCTGGTTATCCCCTACCCACTGTATCCTAGAAACCTTCTCTAGAAAGTAATAATCTGAGAAACCCTAGTTTCTCATCCTTCAGGGACCACTGCCCCTTGCTTCCTATCATGCAACGTCTCCACAAATGTTCCTTCAGAAGTTTTGTCCAGTTCTTTAGTTGTTTCATGAGGGAGGATATATTTGATCTCTGTTACTTCACCTTGGTCAAATGCTAAAATTCCCTATTTTGAAATCATCAGAGTCTCTTGTTTTCCTGACCTGCCTCTTCTCCCTCTTCTCCATCTATGCTGTAAGATAGCAGTAGCATGGATCTTAATTCATTTATTTTTATTCTTTCATTTTGATTGATAAGCATTTAGTGCTTTGAATTTTTCTGATTACTATTTTAAATATATGCCACTGATCTTGATGCATAGTATTTTTATTATGATTTCATGCTATAAGCTTAGTTTATTTTTCCCCTTTTAAGGTGAAAGTTAATAGATTAATTATTTTATTTTTAATTTTAGAAGGATTTTTTTAAAAATTGTCAACAATTTTTAATTTTAATGCCTTGGAACTGGACAGTATGTATTTCTTACATCTTTACTTCATAAAATGTACCCATGTTTTATTTGTGATTTAACTGATAATTGATCTTTTAATCCTCATGTTTTAAATATTATTCACTTTTATACATTTTTAATGTTTTTCAAACCTCCTATCTACTTCCATTGAACTCCCTAAAATTCCCTGAGATTTTAAAGTGAAATCAAAATGAAATGTTAGAAATGAAGAATTTGATAGATCAAATAAAAATGTGGTGGAAAGCCTTAACAAAAGTCTTGGTGACGAAGAAGAAAGAATAGCTGATTCAGAAGAAAAATCTCTGGGAATTTTACAATCAGACCAAAAAAAAAAAAAAGAAATTAGAAAAATTAAGAACAGTGTTTGAGATTTATGACATACTATCAAATGACACAACTCACAGGTCTTAGGAGTTCTCGAAGGCATGGAAAGAGAGAACGGATTAGAAGTCCTTTTTATTGAAATAATTTAAAAAACTTCCCCAATTTGGAGAAAGAAAGGGACATCCAAACACAGGAAGAACATAGAACTCCTACCAGGCATGACCAGAAAAGATCTTCACCACAACACATTGTAGTCAAACTTTCCACAGGAAAATGCAAAGAAAAGATTAAAAAATGTACACGAGAGAAATGCCAGATTACTTTTGGAGGATCTCCAATTAGACTCACAGCTGACTTCTCATCATAAACCCTACAGGCTAGATGAGAATCGCGAGATATAATCCAAGTCTTAAGGGAAAAAAATGTCAACCCAGAATACTGTACCCTACAAAGCTCTCATTTATGAATGAAGGTGAAATAAAGACCTTCCATAACAAACAGAAACTGAAATTTATCACTACTGTTAACTCTTGACAACTGTTTCAAAATACCATGGAGGTGACTTCTACATATTTGCACCGATGAAAATCAATGTGACTCAAACCGAAAATTATTGTTAAATTATAATGATTAATAGTAAAAGGGTATTTGTAAAACAGGGAAAGTCTGATGTTTCAGCTAGCACACATTTGCACATATATTTTAAAGTATAACTATGATTTAAATAATAAAAAGGAAATTGACTAATAAAAGTATCAACCTTATTGGGTTGATGATAAGATTAAAGCAAGTGAAGACCAAATAATTTTCCTGATGTACAGGAGCACTGCATATATGGTAGTACTTGTATTCATGATTATTAGTTCTTTCTTATGTAGGCTTTTTAAAAAATGACCATGAGATATAAATAACCTAAGGCCTTTCTAGTATACATGTGCAGGGAATTCAGGGCTTCAGATGTTTTGTCTACCAGTTGTTGCAAAGAAAGAGTAGTAGTCATATGTGATTTCTGCTGACCTGAGTTTATTTGCAATAACACACAGCGGTCACAACAAAGCATTCAAATATGACTTTGTGTATCTCAAATGTCATGAGAAAAGCTGGTACTACACAGGATGAAATCACTGCCAGACGTTCTAATTCTCTTATTTAAAAAGAGTTTAACTCAACTCATTCTTTAGTTTTTTACTTAAACACGCTAACTTCTAAAGCAAGCCCATCACCTTTAGACCAGAAGACTCCTCACGTCTCATCCCAATTTCCCCTAACACAGTATATTTCACATTTTTTCAGAATTATCTTTCACCATACTTTTTTCCAGACACTGCAAACTCCATAAAAAGAGGCAGTATCACTGTCTTAGTCTTTTCTGTAGGCTCAGCACTGAGCACTTTGTTTGATACATTGTTTACTCAATAAATACTGAATAAATGAGTAAATAAACTCCTGAATAGATGTGCATAAATTTAGAGCCAAAGACAGTCCTAGACTATGAGTCTAATGAAGACAACAGAGCACATGCATACATATTTCTCCAGAGGTTTTGGATAAGGAAAGAAAATATCTCTCATTGACAGTTACCATGGACCCTCAGAGAACTTCCAAATGAACACTGCTTTGGAACCAGTTAAATTTCCTAATCTACAGCTACACACTTAATGTTTATATATTTCTTTAGCTAAACTGGTTTGTGGAGAGCTAGCTATGTACCAGGCAGAGAGGTAAGTTCTTTATCATGTCATTTCACTCGACGATACAAACTTTTATGGGGTGGAATGCTCATTATTTTTTACAAATAAAGAAATGGGCTTAAAAAGAAGTAATAACTGGAGAAAAGACATCTAGCTATTCAGTAGGAGAACCAGGACAAATATACAAGTAAAGGACATAAGTTTGCATATAGAAGTTAAATGTTGTTAAAAAAAAAAAAGACAAAGAAATTTGATTGTCTTCCAAGTGTTTTTGCATGGGTATAAGCAGGCCTGCGTTTGTCATAAAGGAACTCAACTGAAATCCAAATTGACTTTCATGAGGCATGTATTAGGAGTCAATGTTATTCTTATTGACATTCTCTTGCTGTCAAATATATTATATAGATTTTTAAAAATCTTATTTTCCTCATTTGCAAAGTAAAAATACTATGTGCCTTGTTTCTCTCTTGGGGTCTTTAAGAGAAGCACATTAGAGATCCACATGGAAATCACGTTGCATTGCATTAGTGTAACATGCCAAAGCTTAAAGAGATTATTAAAACAGTTATCTCTATTTTCTTGTCCTAGTTCTGTTTTACTGGGTAAGTTTGTTATCTTCTTTGTTTTCTTTTGGGGATTACTATTCATTAGGTAACTACTCCTGAATTATTTCAGACCTATTAACATTATCCTGGTAAGTTCAGATGATTATTTTCAGATTTAGAAAAAATTAAAGTCAAATAATGTTTTCAGGAAAGTAACACTCTCTTATGCTGAAAGTTTGCAGTGACATGTTTTCCATTAAAATGGGTGCAAAATTAAGAAAATTTGATGATACCAATATTAGACTATGCTTTTACACACAATTCAACACTTATTAGCTTTGCAATTTTAGTTTGAAACTCCTGTCTAAAAAATGGGAATCTTGGACTCAAATCGTTACAGAGTTTATGATACATTCATACCATTAGTATTTTTTTTTTTTGGACAGGCAGAGTGGACAGTAAGAGAGAGAGAAAGGTCTGTTGGTTCACCCTCCAATGGCCGCTGCGGCTGGTGCACTGCGGCCGGCACACTGATGGCCGGAGCCAGGTGCTTCTCCTGGTCTCCCATGAGGTGCAGGGCCCAAGCACTTGGGCCATCCTCCACTGTACTCCCGGGCCACAGCAGAGAGCTGGCCTGGAAGAGGGGCAACCAGGACAGAATCCGGCACCCCGACTGGGACTAGAAACCAGTGTGCCGGTGCCGCAAGGCAGAGGATTAGCCCATTGAGCCGCTGTGCTGACTCATACCATTAGTATTTAAGAAAAATATGCATTTAAAATAAAAATATGTATGCTACATACTTAATACTTTTTTTAAATAGCCTTTTTTAATTTCTGAAAAGCACACACCATAACATTAATTAAGCTGATAGGCAAATTAAACATTCATTAAACTGATAGGCAAACTGATAGCCAATATTTTACAACACAAATCCTAGGCCCATTTTTGTTTTTTAGTAGTAAAATATTCATGATAACCCTCAATAAATCAAAATTATTTTATGTCCACTTAAGAAACAAGAAAAATAGTTTATGCCATCCATCATAAAAACACAAAACAAACCATTTTGTGGGAAATATTTCTTGATTTGTTATTATTAGCACCAAACAGGCCTAAGTATTGCAGGGATTTTCAGGAGATCAAAATATCTGAGGTAAGCCAACTTCCCAATTATTTCCCCTCTCTTACACAAGAATGGTTCATACAGAGTCAGTAACATGCTTTATATCTCTTTACTGTGTTCCACTCAAATCACATGGCCAAGTTTCAGGATCATTATGTTTGTATAGTGAACTTCAAACATTTATTTCCTAATTTGGATTGATCAGAACATCTTCAAACATCTGCCCAACTGGTACGCTGCCCAGGAAGTCTAATAACTTTTGAGAAGAGAAACTGAGATTTATTGGGTAAGACAGGGAACTACCTGGAAAATTATGAGGTTTGAGTAAGACTATCACTACTCCTAAATTTGCCAGGAGTCAGCTCTGGGGAATGTAGTAAGAACTCTAGGCAGCTTTAAAATAAACTCTGATTAAATGCAAGTATAAGAAATTGTCATCTGTCACTATTGATGTGCTTCCTTGGTATAACGATCCTTGGTATAATGTTCAAACTGGTCTATGTAGGAAGTATCATTTGTAGATTT
This sequence comes from Sylvilagus floridanus, assembly GCA_949820135.1. Taxonomy (NCBI): domain Eukaryota; kingdom Metazoa; phylum Chordata; class Mammalia; order Lagomorpha; family Leporidae; genus Sylvilagus; species Sylvilagus floridanus. Next base: position 91,441,558 of record OX463238.1, read on the forward strand.
CCAAAATTGGCAGTATGTTCCTACATGGTATGGTCTGGAAGTAATGAGAAAGCCTGATTTCTCAAAACTCCGTGTCCCTTCCAAGTTCTGAGATGCTTATAATTTTACTTTCTAAACAAGTCTTTTAGATTTCCATGGGGAAGGAGAACATAGCAAAGTCAGAGTATAATGTAAGAAATAAACTGGATTACTACCAAAGAGTGTTAAATACAGTATCTTCCTTCATGGATTCACTATGATTCCAGGTCTATCTTCAATGTTTCAGACTTTGAATTTTATGTGTGAGCATTTTGGAAGTTAATTTTTGTCATATGAATTGACTCATATTACCTAAAACTCAGAGAGAGAGAAAATGAATAAAAGCAGAAGAAACTTCAAGTAGTACTATTAAGAAGAAAAATTCCCCATGTATCTCCAACTGTATCCCAGAGCATTCCGTCCAGGTAGTCCAAGCATAGCAAAAGTCAAATCATACCCAGAAGTTTGTTCGGAAGGATGGACTCTGAACAAAAATTATTTGCAACATGATTTGAATGCTAAAATTTGTTACGCCAGATAATAATTCAAAAATTAGGGTTAGTTCTTTCAGGAGGCAACTCTAAGTACTTTGGAAGCTCCCTGAACCACTCCCACGTTTTTACTTGCTAAAGACCAGTCTTCAGAGAAAACAAATCCTTTCAGAGGAATATCCATTCAGTCACTAACAAACATTGATACTAAAATCAGTTTCTCCAACAATTTTTACCCCAAGAGATGAGGAAGGTAGTATTAGATCACAGACAATGAGAAGTATAAAATTCACCAAGAAATAAGGCAAAAAGTAAAGATACACTCTACTGCTTCATGAGTTTCAAAGGCTCTGTTTTGTGCTTCACTTATACTTGAGTATAAGAAATCTCCTTCTCTAGAATTCAAGTGCCCATCAAAATGACTGTAGGCGAAGATATTTGATTGAGCTGCATAACCCCTTATCAAAGTACCTGGGTTCAAATCCCAGCTCTGCTTCTGGTTCCAGTGTCCTGCAAATACAAGCCTGGGTGGCAGCAGGTCATTGCTCAAGTAGTTGAGTCCCTGTTACCCATGTGGAAGGCTGTATTCATTTCCTGGATGCTGGCAGCTGGGGAGTGAATCAGTGAATGAGAGTATTTTATCTCTCCCTTTCTCTCTCTCCCTCCCTCCTTATTTCTCTCTCTTTTTTTAAATGTGAGTACACTAGTAAATTAGATGCCTCTAATAAACAAAGGAAAAAGCAGTGACAAAGTCCATTCACTTTGATTCTTTTAGGAGACAAATTCATTGAATTCTTAGGCTGAAGGGCATTAGATGATTAATTTATAGAAACTTAAAGTTGTAAATTAAATAAGCTTGATTGGATAGAATGGTTGTCAAGGCTAAATCTCTAAAAATGATTTGATTTTGTGTCTCAGATCACCCACTGCTTAGTTGTACAACCTTTAATAAACACAGGGGTAGTAAGAGAACCTAACTCACAAGGTCAAGTAATGATAGCACTGGAGCATGTGCAGTATTGGCTGAATGCCTAGTGCATAATTAAGCGCACCATAAATTCTGGTTGCTACTGATGTTACCATGGATGTTACCACTGTGGCTAGTGGTGGTACCTTTGTCGGATTCTTTTAATATGCTCAAATTTTTCCCACATTGTAAAAAAAAAAAATGTTTTTCTACAGAATCAGATGGCTTAAGAACAGCTTAGTTCAGGCTATCATCATCTCTTACCTTGCCTCTTGCCTTAAAGTTTGATAGTTCTCAAAACTACACAGTTGTCTCTTATACAGGTGCAATTCTCTGAACTGCAACTATTCAATGATCCCCTTCAAGGTTCAATGAAGATAATGTTGTAACCAAGCTTTTGCCAATTCTCCATCCTCTTCTTTCTCCCTTTTCTCTTTTTACTTTAGGAGCCATTAACATCAATCCATTTTCAGACCTTTATGGACTGTGCATTTGCCTCCCTGCATTTGCTCCCATCTCTCTTCTCTGATGAGCCGTACCCTCATCTTCTGTTTGGTTAACACCCACATATCCTTGAGTAATCAGTTCTCACACTCTTCAAGCTGCTCAATGATTTGCTCAATGCTATCCACAACACCCAGCATGCTGCCTGACACCTAGACTCCTGAAGGACGAATGCATACAGCTCTGACAGGACAGCCTGCTGCAGAGAAATGAGGAAACGGGGACATAAGAAACTTTCCATCCACTAGCTTTCAAGTAACAGTCTCATATATTTATAAAAATATGGCAGGACTTGAAGTATAATTTTTCTTACATTTAAAAGTCAACAGAGTGCTTTTAGAAAACACCATTCACTGATTATTCCAAGTACTATGGAAAGACAAATCACCCTACCATATTTGATTTTTTAAAAGAGCCTATTATAATATACTTAGTTGCTGATGAGAAACTTTGGTTTTCCCATTTTAGTGAAGAACGTAACTGAAAATTGTTAAGTATAGATCAATTACTCATCATTATTGAATTACACATTTCATTTGTTCAAGTCAAAACAAGATTTTTCATCCAGGCAGTACTACAAGCTCAAAGTCGTAATTAAGAAATGTTTACCATTGGAGTTGGTTGTAGTCATACTTTGTGCTACTACATGTAACCCAGATTCTGGAGTTAGTACCTATCTGAGGTTTATATAGATACTTTAGATAAAATGAAGCTTTGTTTCAGCTGTATGGACTTGGCAATATGAACAGTAGTATAATCTTTTGTCTCAGTGTGCTAAATCATCATAATTTCGAAAATACTCAACAAGCATATATTGGAAAGAATGGATCTAAAGAGAGTAATGTCTGCATGGGATTAACCAAATGCCTTAACCACATAATGAAGCACGTTGCCTGGGATTTGTACCAATATCTTTGAAGAAGTTTGCCTTATAACTTCAGCCTCATCATGTATAAACCCAACAGAAGCTTCCTGCAATCAAATTTGGGAAAGAAATATGTGCTTGGTAGTACATTTTGAAGAACTATGTAACTTATCACTGACATTAGAATTTAACCAAGAAGAATGCCTCATTTTAGAAATGCAAGCAAATGTTTTCATTTTAAACCATGGGATGATAACTCCAATGTGCCCATTTTAGTTTAAAAGAGCAAAATGAATTTCTAGAACAATGTGTTGGGTGAAAAATCTTTTAGGTCTACATGGAGAGTTGAATCTTGAAATAGATTGATCTTTTTTTTTATTTTTTTATATATATATATTTTTTTTGACAGGCAGAGTGGACAGTGAGAGAGAGAGACAGAGAGAAAGGTCTTCCGTTGCCGTTGGTTCACCCTCCAATGGCCGCTGCAGACGGCGCACTGCGGCCAGCGCACCGCGCTCATCCGATGGCAGGAGCCAGGAGCCAGGTGCTTTTCCTGGTCTCCCCATGGGGTGCAGGGCCCAAGCACCTGGGCCATCCTCCACTGCACTCCTGGGCCACAGCAGAGGGCTGGCCTGGAAGAGGGGCAACCGGGACAGAATCCGGTGCCCCGACCGGGACTAGAACCCGGTGTGCCGGCGCCGCAAGGCGGAGGATTAGCCTGTTGAGCCACGGCGCCGGCCGAAATAGATTGATCTTGATGAAAGAAAATATGGCACTCTAAGAACATCTCTAAGATATATATTTTTATATAATAGTCATAATTTCAAAAATCAGCAATAGTAAACAATAGTGCAAGAAAGTATGGAGTAATGGGAAGAATTTCAGCCTTCATTGCAGTTAGGTGGGAGTTAGCATTTTGATCCTGCTCCTTATAAGCTATGTGGTGTTAGCCAAGTCACCTAACCATCCCTCAGTCCCAGTTCTTTCATCTTTAAAATAAATATAATGTCACTAACCCAGTATGGTTGTTCTGGGGGTTAAAGATATGTTTGTAAAATATTACATACTTAAAAGGATACAAATAATTAGCCATTACTATTATTTATTCTATCATTAATAGCACACGCTGATGGGATTTGAAAGTAAAAATTAAAAAGGGCAAAACAAAGTGAGGTAAAGAGGTCTAAAATTCAAATGCTGTTAGAGTCAAAGTGAGTGAGTGAGGAGGACAAAAGGGACAGTAGGGAAACATGGGGTGCATGTTCTCCTTTAAGGCTTTCAGAATCAAAAGCTTTTAAAATACCATAGACAAAAAAAGTCTTACTTTGGTTATTTGAACTTGTCCCAGGTGGTCAATCTATAATGTGTTATATTCCAACTTACTTATTTTTAAAGCAAGAAGTCAACTTTCAGAGACACTGTTACTTGTTCAATCAAACAGCAGCCTACTGACATGGCTGAAATTAGATTCTGCTCATCTAATATGTTTACTTGAGTTTCCTTCTTCCAATCTCAAATTTGTCTCTTTCTGGAATCCCTAAGAAACCTAATTTCCTTGTCTGATTTCTGCATGCTGCTTTCCTTGGACCACGTTGAACTTATTTGCCTCAACCATTTTGGCCAATGAAAAAACAAATGTCTTCACCTATTGCACTTTGGGCCTCAAATAATGAGGCTTTGACAAAATGCTCTCCTTGCTCATATTTCTGATTTTCAAGCATGAAGACAGCTGAGTACAGATCTTTTCTCTCTCTTTAAACTCCCATTTCTAATCCCACCAATTTTCTTTTGGCAACTATATTATTATCACCATTGCTTTATCTAATTCAAACTTGGCTGATGGCTCTAATCATCTGCCATCAGCATTTGCAGTTGGCAGTCAGATAAATTTGACAGATGCCTAATTATCATTAATTTGTACTACTTCCTGCAAATACAATGAGAAGTCAAGCAATTGTACATTAATTATTGCATATATGTAGCCATAAACAGCAAGTGTAACAGTTCTAGTGTGTGCCCTGGCAGATCAACAGCTGTGATAGTTGCTAACACTCATTAAGGCCTTTATAATCATTATAGGAACCTTACATGTATAATGAAGACACCGAGGCATGCAAACATGAAGCAGCTTGCCCAAGGTCACAGAGCTCGAAGACTTGGAACTCGTCCACAAGCCTTGCTCTTGGCTATTACATTCTATTGACACTTAAAATATGTTCATATCATTTAAGCAGAAGTTGGATTAAGTTAATAGAATTCTAAAGCAAACATTCGTCCCCATTATACATTGTCCAAAACTCCCTCTCTACCTTCTTACGATGTTTAGGCAAGGTACACAGATCTTCGCACTTTGCAACCAACATGAGTGAAATCTGGATCATGAAACGGGGCACTGAATTAACAGAACAAAGTTCTTGTTTTACCTGTCTGTTCAACTCTCTGCCTAATGACCCCAAGTGCTGTACCTATGTTTGTATCACATTTTATTTATCTACCTCATAGATGACAGAAAACTATGGGCCTTTGATGAATCAGATTGTCCAGCAACTGAACTACTGGAGGTTGAAGAAGCAAATTAAAGTTTGGTAGAAACTTGCTCAGTAAAGGTTCTTAGCAGAGTAGAGATTTATATCAAGAGTAGTGCAACACTATGTAAAAGTGCTTCTGACTAACCTGATATTTAATCCAGATTATTTATCTGTGTTACAGGCTCATACTTGTTTGCAACCTTGGCAAAATTTCCTTTTGTCTTTATATTTTACAGCCGTATCATTTGCTTTCATTCACTCACACAACAGAGAGGACGGAAGCCAAAACGTCTTTCAGAGGAGCCATATCCTCTCACAAATGTAAAACATGTGGAAGAACAAAATGATTGAATTCTGAAAAGAAAAATGAGTTTTCTAGCTGCTGACTGATATTTAAATACAAAAGTTTTAGTTTTAGGAATATAATTGTCTGAGTTTTAAACTTTTTTTTTTTTTTTTTGGAGAGGCAGATTTACACAGTGAGAGAGAGAGAAAGGTCTTCCTTTTTCTGTTGGTTCACCCCCAAATGGCCACTGTGGCCAATGAAGCCAGGAGCCAGGTGCTTCCTCCTGGTCTCCCATGCGGGTGCAGGGCCCAAGCACTTGGGCCATTCTCCACTGCCTTTCCGGGCCACAGCAGAGAGCTGGACTGGAAGAGGAGCAACCAGGACAGAATCCAGTGCTGCAACAGGGACCAAAACCTCGGGTGCCGGCACAGCAGGCGGATTAGCCAAGTGAGTTGTGGCACCAGCCCTAAGTTATAAACTTTATCAAACTCATTCTGGTTTACCACATCTTTTCCAACTATTAAAAAAATGTAAAAACATTAATAGACATACTGTTGTAATAATAAAAAGAGTTGGCATTTATTTTGTGTGAAGTTTCAGAGCTTATAATCTATAGATTTGATAATAAAGTAACCACACCATGGTTTCCTATATTAAATCTTTAAATACGTTTTTTTCTTTACATTTGTAGACATCGCATATGATCTCTTTTAAAGATTCATGTTTTGCTTTTGTGACTGGTAACCAAAAGTTTATATTCAATGGCATTGTTATCATGTATAAGCTTAAAATTTCATTTTTAACTGCATTATTACCTGTATTTTTTATGTGGAAGTGGCCAGAGAGAGATGACAGTAAAATAATTGAAAATCAGTGATTCTCTCCATTGAAAGAAAGCTGTGCATATGTACAAATTTTCAGTGTACTTTTTTGCAGTATGCTAAAAATATTAAAATCAAAGGGATTTTCGTTGGCCGTCCTGTGGATCAATAGGCTAATCCTCCGCCTGCGGCGCTGGCACACTGGGTTCTAGTCCTGGTTGGGGTGCTGGATTCTGTCCCGGTTGCCCCTCTTCCAGGCTAGCTCTCTGCTGTGGCCTGGGAGTGCAGTGGAGGATGGTCCAAGTCCTTGCGCCTTGCACCCACATGGGAGACCAGGAGAAGCATCTGGCTCCCTGCTTTGGATCAGTGTGGTGCACTGGCCACAGTGCACTGGTGGCAGTGGCCATTGGAGGGTGAACCAATGGCAAAGGAAGACCTTTCTCTCTGTCCCTCTCTCACTGTCCCCTCTGCCTGTCATAAAAAGAAAAAAAAGACTGTGGGGACAATGCCTTGGTTTTAAAAAAAGGGATTTTCATAAATATTTAAAATATTTAAAATATTTCATAAATATTTAAAAAATAATTTTAAATAGAATCCTAGCTGATATAAAAATATCAGCTGACAAACTTTACCAATTGCATTTGTCTATGAAGAATACAATTTAAACTGTAACTATTAAGGTTACTGTGCATTAGTGCCGGCCTTCCATATGGGCACGGGTTCATGTCCCAGCTGCTCCACTTTCATAGCTCTCTGCTATGTCCTGGGAAAGCAGTAGAAGATGGCCCAAGTCCTTGGGCCCCTGAACCCACGTCCTTGAGCCCCTGAACCCACATGGTGGGAGACGTGGAAGAAGCTCCTGGCTCCTAGCTTCTGATAGGCACAGCTCTAGCTGTTGCTGTCATCTAGGGAGTGAACCAGCAGATGGAAGATCTCTTTCTCTCTCTGCCTCTGCCTCTCTGTAACTCTCCCTTTGAAATAAATAAATAATTTTGAAAAACTTGTAATGAGTACATAGAACCTAATAAAGAAAATGCCAGGGATCATGTGAAATATACTCACTTAGACTTATATGCAATAGCTCAGATTAGATTCGACTCCTATCTAAGTAGTCTATAAGGAAATAAAAATGGAAAAATAATGTACAAAACATGGTTTGATCCACTCCTTCTAACCAGCTTAATAGGAAAAACGGAATGAAAGTTATCCTACATAATATGTGTATTTGACAAATGGTCAAATTATGAAAATCACAATTAATGAAGCAGCTTACATGAAAAACAAACCTATACTTCGAGTTTGCTCGTGAGATGTCACGACCTGAATTTACTAGTCAAGTGATAATATTCCTAGTTGCTATTGTTAATAGCTGTAGATTTCCTGATTTACCACCAAGACAGTAGTTTCAAGCTTAAAGTATCTACCTGTCCCTCATGGAGGACAATTCGAAGTTCCTAATTAGTGTTTCCTGTGCCTTCTGAAAATGTGTCATCAGAGTCCTCAATGTTAGGAATCTAAAGACCCTATCAGCTAACTCATCACAGTTAGGGTTGTGGCAACTGCTACAGACACAAAGTTACTTAATTGCACTTGAGGAGAAATACTAACTTACTCTAATTTCATCCATATTAAACAGAAAATCTTAATTTATCTAAGTCTATGAATCACTCATTGAAGTTTTGAAATAGTCACAATTGGAAACGATGTGATTACTACCCATATAAATTCAGAAATAAAGTCGTATGAAATATTTGGTACCCTAGAATTTATTTTTATGCTCAGGTCTAAAGGAATTAGAATTCTGGAGTATTATGAAATAAATAGCAGGCAGGTAAGTTATTGATTTCATAGTAACGGTGAGTTTGTATATGCCCTCAAAGATAGATAATTTTAAGAGTCAAAGCCCATGATAATTAGGGCATTGTCTAGCACACAGGCAATTTAAAGATCAAAGTGATGAAAATAGATTAGTGATTATACATAGACTGCCAAGATAGAAATGCATGATGAAGGACACCTGGTGTGCTAGAGGAGCACACTGCTAAAATGACTGACTAATCATTGTGGCTAAAATAAGAAAGCAAGTTAGATAGGAATTGGGTTGAAGGCAAGACACAGTAGGGGGGAAAATGGAGGCCAAAATACCAAAGGCAATCAGCTAACAACAACAGGGGGAAATTGAAAATACAGGTGTTGTTTTATAAATTTGAGTATTATTGAAGATGAGGCACTTTAAATTATATAAGGAATTATATAATGGGTGAGTGACAGTATGATGCAGGAATGTATGTGCTGAGAACAATAAATTATGAGATCAGAACATTGTTATTAATATGAATGTTGAAGTTACTTTATGGTAAACATAACTGAAAAGTGAAGAGAAAAATGCATGAGTTTTTAAATATTTAAGAGTGATTCATCCATTTTTTCTTCAATTATCTAACATTATTTAGTCCCTTCTACTTTTAAACATCATAAAGTGCTGGAAATATACAAGTTTTTTAGAGATAAAGGCAGGGACCAATATTGTATGAGGATAATATGGGCACTAGAAGAACTCACAAGAAGTTGATTTTTAGAACTCTCAGTTTAATAGAAAATTTAATTAGATAATATCATCCATTTTCCTAATGTTTTATTTTTAAACAGTCATATCATATCTATCACTACAGTCATTACCTTTTACGAAGTATCTCATTTACAGCACAATTAGAGGACTATTCTAAAATTTCTTTTAAAATAATCTGATTTGGAAATAGTAATTGGTATATAAACTCTTAAATCTTTTTCTAGCCAAAAATACTAATCCAAGTTATTGTGCTGACAACAATGAAAGTGATTAATTTTTGTAAATCCACCAGAGAGCCTTCTGGCAATCACAGTTACTATTAAATATCGGGGAAGGCAATCTTCCATGATTTTCTTTATTCATTTCTGAACATCTACCATGTTCCAGACACAGTGCAAAAGGTAGAGTGTGTAACAATATTTAGGGTCAGTGTTCAGAAAGCTCATGTTCAAGTCATTGGAGAGAAATACAAACGGAATATGGACTAAAATGGAACACAGCTATAAAGCTCTTAAACTGAGGGAGAAGGAGCTACTACATAGGTTAAGAGATTAATGGAGCTGAAAGTTGAAGGGTGTTCGTGGAAGACTGTAAGAAGGGGGGTAGGGCTGTGGGAATCTTTCAGCTACAGAGAATATGTACATACATGTATGTGCTGGCACAGAATGCTGATGGGTGTGGACTGTTTAGGCAATGGAAAAGGCACAGTTTGGCTAGTCCCCTAGGAAAAGGACTGGATCATATGGTAAGACAATAACGTAGTCTTAAAGCATAAGTCTTGATATTATCTCTTCCTTAAGATTGTTTAATGACTTGTCTTTATATATAGAATAGATTTAACTTCCTTTTGAAATATGCAACACCTTGAATGATCTTTCACTTTTTATCTTGTGACACTTTTTCTTTTCTTTTTTTTTTTTTTTTTTTTACAGGCAGAGTGGACAGTGAGAGAGAGAGACAGAGAGAAAGGTCTTCCTTTTTGCCGTTGGTTCACCCTCCAATGGCCGCCGCGGTCGGCGCGCTGCGGCTGGCGCACCGCGCTCATCCGATGGCAGGAGCCAGGAGCCAGGTGCTTTTCCTGGTCTCCCCATGGGGTGCAGGGCCCAAGCACCTGGGCCATCCTCCACTGCACTCCTGGGCCACAGCAGAGGGCTGGCCTGGAAGAGGGGCAACCGGGACAGAATCCGGTGCCCCGACCGGGACTAGAACCCGGTGTGCCGGCGCCGCAAGGCGGAGGATTAGCCTGTTGAGCCACGGCGCCGGCCGTGACACTTTTTCTTAGACAGTATGCTATATGCCAAAGAAATTTAAAAATACTAAGCAAATTTAATAAATATTTATGAGGTTCTGTAGATACAGCAGTTAACAAAATTGGCCTTGTGTCAGGATCTTTGCACACATTATTTCCTTTTTTTGGGGGGAAGGGGGGAGTTGCTTCTTTCTACTCTTTGCATGAGTAACTCTTCTCATTTGGATCTCAGCTTCCATGTTCACCACAGGAAAAGATTCCCTATGTGTTTGCTATAAGGGAGAACTTACGTTTTCCAATTCTTTGCTTGTTTCTTCCACTAGAATGTAAGCTTCATCAGGAAAAGAATTTTTGCCTTATTTCACTCACAGTCATATCTAAGATATTTAGAACAGCACCTGGTTCAGAGATCAGAACTCACAGTTTTGAATGAGTATCATGAACCATAAATTCCAGATATTTTACATATTTATTTATTTTATTTGATTTCATTGTACTTTTGTTCTACCTCCAAAACTAGAACATAAACTCATGAGAGGAGGAACTAATCCTTTTTGTTCATCCTATGTTTTCCAGAATTACCAACTCAGTGGTTGGCACATACTACTCACTAAGTATTTATTGAATTAGTGAATGGGAATAAATGGAGAAGTTGAGGATATTGGGAAGAGAAAAAAGTCATTCCAAAAGGGAAAATTCACATAGAAGGGTGTGGTCATTTGGCTGATGTTGTTTCACTCTGGAAGGCAGTGAAAAAATGAGTTTGGTTAGGTCGTGTAACATTTGACAGTCCTGTTGTATATCTGTTTAGAATGTGAACTTACAGAATTTGGAAAACCTTAAGAATAGATATGAATTTTTCAGTGTTTATAAGTTGAAATCATGTGAATAAATAAAGCTGTCTGGGAAATTATGAAGCACTCCCTTCTCAAAATGGAGGTCAGAACTGCAAATGCACACAAGGAAGCTTAGTTTATTTTAATGAAGGATACCTGTCTCTTGATATGATGCTGTTTTATCTTAGGGGTTGAGTAGTCTGATGATTTCAGGAGAAGATAGAACAGCAGTACATTTACTCCACAACTTCTGAATTTAAACCCCTTAAAACTCTCATTAATAAACTCTTTATTTCACCCTATAGGCCTACAGATGACCTATACATATGTGTATATACATTTACTATTATATAGCACATAAATGCACTATCAAACAATGTAAAGACAGTGAAATGAATAGAAAATTCTGTATGCGATGAATTTCTAGAACATTACGTTTATAGCTAAGTTTAATTAAACTGAGTTCTAAAGATGTAAAGATAAAGAGTAGTCAAACAGAATGGCAGGGACATTCTTGTGGAGGGTGCTATGTATCCAACTTTGTATCTGATTTTACACAGAAACAAACACCAAAATATATGAGAGGTCATCAAAAGATTCATGGAAATTTTGCATTATCTTTTAATTCCATTCTTCCACTAATTTATTAATTTGAAAGGCAGAGTGACAGAGAGAGAGAGAGAGAGAGAGAGAGAGAGAACTTCTATCTGCTGGTTCCCTCCCCAAATGGCCACAACCCAGGTTTGGACCAAGCTGAAGCCAGGAGGCAGGAATTCCAGCCTGGCCTCCCAGATGGGTATCAGGGGCCCAAGTACTTGGGGCATCTTGTGTTGTCTTCCACAGGAAGCTGGAGCAGATGTGGAATACCTGGGATTCAAACTGGCACTCCAGTATAGGATGCCAGTGTTGTAAACAGCAGCTTAGCTCACTGCACCACAATGCTGTCCCTCTCCATGATACTTTTAACGCTTGCTTATATACAATATCAGTGTCGCAGCCCCATAGCAATTTGTATAACTCAAACATAAGGGCTGGGTTGGTGTGGAAAGGTGGCAAAATTTTCCTATAGAGAGGGAGTAAATATTTGTTTTGTGCATCAAGAGGAAAAAATAAAGATATTCTGTAGGTGACAAGACAAAAGACAAAAAATTCAATAATTAATTTGACTGGCAAAGGGACAGAGAAAGTGAGTTTCCATCCACTGGCTTGTTACACAATGCTGGCAATGGCTAGTAACTGGCAAGTATTAGAGAAAACAGCTGAAAATAGAATCCAGGTATCCCCTGTAGTTGTTAGGAACTCAACAATTTGAGTCATTACCACTCATTTCCATATCAGAAAGCTGGAGTCACGTAGCAAACCCATGTCCTCTTATGTGGGACCAAGGTGTCTTAAGCACTAGGCTAAATGCGCATCTTTTAAAAGTTATTGATGAAATTCAAGTAGTAATAATAATAATTATAGAGTTTATTTTCTGTAAGACAGGCTAAGAATGAAATCCTTTGAGTTTTTACAAATACACATACACACAAACACACACACTTTTAAAGATTTACTTATTTATTTGAAAGGCAGAGTTACAGAGAGGCAGAGAGGGAAAAACATCTTCCATCTTCTGGTTCACTCCCCAAATGGCCACCATGGCTCGAGCTGCACTGATCCAAAGCCAGGAGGAGGCTGGTGCTTTTTTTGGATCTCCCATATGGATGCAGGGACACGAGGACTTGGGCCATTCTCCACTGCTCTCCCAGGCCATAGCAGAGAGCTGGATCAGAAGTGGAGCAGCCAGGAATAAAACAATGCACCCATATAGGATTCCAGCCCCTAAAATATATATTTTAATTTTTAGGGTTCAAATATATTATTCTTTTCTATCCAAATCAAATGTTCATTTCATTCTGGCCTGGGATTAGGTTTCACACTTCATGTCTGACAATGTTTTTTTCACACAAGGAGATATTGACAAATATTTAAATCAATCCACAAGAATATAATTCTAATTGAGCCTATTGATGGCTTGGAAGTACCTTGACATTACTTGTGTGTGGTAAGCAGAATTCTAGGATTAGTACCCATAAAATGGATTTTTACTCTCACATGAGCAGCCCTTTAATCTTGGTCTAGAGTTGGAGAGATGGTGGAAATCAGAGATTTTAACTATGAGAAGAATATGATACACCTCTCTGGCTTCAAGATAGACAAATGTGGAAGAAAGGAGGATATACTTTAGATGCTGAGAGTTACCTCTGTCCCACAGCTAGCAAGATAAAACTGCATCTTCTGCTCTACAAGTGAAAGGAAACTGAATTCTGCCAACAAGAATGAACTTGGAAGAGACTTTTCCCCCAGAGCCTTGATTTTAGCCTATAGAGCTGTGAGCTAATAGGATTCATTGAAGTCACCACACTTCTGATAATTTGTTATACAGTAAGAGAAAAGTAACTAGATTTGATTCAGTGTAAGACATTGCTGAAAATTACTTTGCTGAAGTAAAAATTTCACATGTAAGTACTTTTTTGCTTGTAAGTTGAGATTGTATCCATTAAGAAATAATGTCACTCCTGAAGCCGAGTTGATTCCAAAATAACTGTATTTTTGTGCTTAAATGTTGTTCTTCCTGTTTAATTTTTTTTCAATCTCATTCTTGAGTTGAAAAAATACACAGTAAAACCTGACTACCATTAATATATAGAACTACTAAATGGTAGGGTAACTCGGGTTATTCTACTTTTTATTTATGACTAAAATTCTTAGAACTGACAATGGTTAAGGCCATAAAAGTCAATGAAATTTACCATTGACAGTACTGGATCAACAATACAATAGACTCAAATACATTTTACAAAACTCCTAATGATGAATAACTAAACATCACTTCATTTTCACAAACTATGTAAATTTGTACAAGTAATCCTTTCTCTTCTGTATACATAATTTTTCCAGCATCCGTTTTAACATCTTAGCTGATTCCATTCCAGGTTATACTGTTTTCACAACTTCTTTTTTAAAAAAATTTCTTGTTTGTAGTTGTAAGTGAATACTGTTTATAAGGACTGACCCTTTAGCTACTTTACATTTGGGATTGATTACCAAAATAAACAAGTTTGTCATACTAGTAAGAATAACTTTTTTTTTTTTTGACAGGCAGAGTGAGAGAGTGAGAGAGTGAGAGAGAGAGAGAGAGAGAGAGAGAGAGAGAGAGAGAAAGGTCTTCCTTCCGTTGTTTCACCCCCCAAATGGCCCCTGCGGCTGGCACGCCACGCTGATCTGATCCGAAGACAGGAGCCAGGTGCTTCATCCTGGTGTCCCATGCAGGCGCAGGGCTCAAGCACTTGGGCCATCCTTCACTGCACTCCCGGGCCACAGCAGAGAGCTGGCCTGGAAGAGGAGTGACCAGGACAGAATCCAGCGCCCCGACCGGGACTAGAACCTGGGGTGCTGGCACTGCAGGCGGAGGATTAGCCAAGTGAACCACGGCACTGGCCAGAATAACTTTCAAATATGTGAAAAATAAACATTAGTTGCTTAAAATGTAATATAGTCCACAAAAAAGGCCAATAATAATGACAATTTGTTTTATTTATTTATTTATTTTTTTTTTATCGAGCTGGGTGTCACCACTGGTCCCCAGGGGGTGTGACTTTAGAGTAATTCAAGTGATTTTCTTGCAAAGGTTGCAATCAGGCCCTAAAGGCATTTTCTTTTTTTTTTTTATAACGCTTTTATTTAAAGAATATAAATTTCCAAAATACAGCTTATAGATTACAATGGCTTCCCCCCCCCATAACTTCCCCCCCACCCGCAACCCTCCCCTTTCCCACTCCCTCTCCCCTTGCTTCACATCAAGATTCATTTTCAATTCTCTTTATATACAGAAGATCAGTTTACTATATATTAAGTAAAGATTTCAACAGTTTGCCCTCACATAGCAACACAAAGTGAAAAATACTGTTGGAGTACTAGTTATAGTATTAATTCACAATGTATAGCACATTAAGGACAGAGATCCTACATGATATATTTTTTTAAAAAATTGATTAATTTTCTAGGCAATTTCCAATTTAACACCAAGATTTTTTTTTCATTTTTAATTATCTATATACAGAAGATTGATTCAGTATATACTAAGTAAAGATTTCATCAGTTTGCACCCACACAGAAACACAAAGTGTAAAATACTGTTTCAGTGCTAGTTATAGCATTACTTCACATTGGACAACACATTAAGGACAGATCCCACATGAGACGTAAGTACACAGTGACTCCTGAAGTTGATTTAACAATTTGACACTCTTGTTTATGGCCTCAGTAATCTCCCTAGGCTCTAGTCATGAGTTGCCAAGGCTATGGAAGCCTTTAGGGTTCGCTGACTTCAATCTTATTCCGACAGGGTCATAGTCAAAGTGGAGGTTCTCTCCTCCCTTCAGAGAAAGGTACCTCCTTCTTTGATGGCCCCATTCGTTCCACTGGGATCTCACTCACAGAGATCTTTCATTTAGGTCTTCTTTTTTTTCCAGAGTGTCTTGGCTTTCCATGCCTAGAATATTCTCATGGGCTCTTGAGCCAGATCTGAATGCTTTAAGGGCTGATTCTGAAGCCAGAGTGCTATTTAGGACATCTGTCATTCTATGAGTCTGCTGTGTATCTCGCTTCCCATGTTGGATCATTCTCTCCCTTGTTGATTCTATCAGTTACTATTAGCAGACACTAGTCTTGTTTGTGTGATCCCTTTGACTCTTAGACCTATCAGTGTGATCAATTGTGAACTGAAATTGATCACTTGGACTAGTGAGATGGCCTTGGTACATGCTACCTTGATGGGATTGTATTGGAATTCCCTGGCCTGTTTCTAACTCCATCATTTGGGGCACGACTGATTGAGCATGTCCCAAATTGTACATCTCCTCCCTCTCTTATTCCCACTCTTATATTTCACAGGGATCACTTTTCAGTTAAAATTTAAACACCTAAGAATAATTGTTTGTTAATTACAGAGTTCAACCAATAGTACTAGAATTAAAAAATTACTAAAATGGATAAAGTATTACATTGTACAACAACAGTCAGCACAAGAGCTGATCAAGTCACTATTTCTCATAGTGTCCATTTCACTTCAATAGGTTTCCCCTTTGGTGCTCAATTAGTTGTCACCGATCAGGGAGAACATATGATATTTGTCCCTTTGGGACTGGCTTAATTCACTCAGAATGATGTTTTCCAGATTCCTCCATCTTATTGCAAATGACCGGATTTCATTGTTTTTGACTGCTGTATAGTATTCTATAGAGTACATGTCCCATAATTTCTTTATCCAAATGTATGCTTTGAATTCCCTGTGATCTTTTGCTGTGAGGTTCCCTTCGTTTATCTTCTTTCATGTTGATGGCCGTGTTTCTGTGTTTCTGTGTGTAACACATCTTTAAGTATCTTTTGCAGGGCTGGACGAGTGGCAACAAATTCTTTCAATTTTTGGTTGTTATGAAAGGTCTTTATTTCACCTTCATTCACAAATGAGAGCTTGGCAGGATATAATATTCTGGGCTGGCAGTTTTTCTCTCTAAGTACCCGGGCTATGTCTCGCCATTCCCTTCTAGCTTGTAGGGTTTCTGATGAGAAGTCTGCCGTGAGTCTAATTGGAGATCCTCTGAGTGTAATTTGACGTTTCTCTCTTGCGCATTTTAGGATCTTTTCTTTCTGTTTCACTGTGGTGAGTTTAATTACAACGTGTCGTGGTGAGGATCTCTTTTGGTCATGTTTACTAGGGGTTCTATGAGCTTCCTGTGCTAGGATGTCTCTGTCCTTCTCCAAAACTGGGAAATTTTCTGCTATTATCTCACTAAAAATGCATTCTAATCCTTTCTCCCTCTCCATGCCTTCAGGAACTCCTAGAACTCGAATGTTGGGTTTTTTAATAGTATCCTGTAGATTCCCAACAATATTTTTTAGATTTCTAATTTCCTCTTCTTTTCTTTGGTTTGACTGTATAGTTTCCAGTGCTCTGTCTTCTAAGTCCGATATTCTCTCTTCTGCCTCACCCATTCTGTTTGTAAGGCTCTCTAATGTGTTTTTCATTTGATCTATTGAATTCTTCACTTCATTATGATTTCTCGTCACTATCACAGTTTCATGTTCTACTAGTTGTTTCATTTCAGCTTGATTTCTCCTTAATATTTCATTTTCACGAGAGAGATTTTCTACCTTGTCCATTAAGGATTTCTGTAGTTCAAGAATTTGTTTTTGAGTACTTCTTAGTGTTCTTATCAATTTTTTGAGATCTGCTTCTTGCATCTCTTCTATCTCATCATCTTCGTAATCTTGAATTGGGGTGTCTTTTTCATTTGGGGATGCCATAGTGTCTTCCTTGTTCTTGTTACCTCGGTTTTTGCGTTTGTTGTTTGGCATATTGGTTTCTTCCCTGTGGTGTTTTTTTCTTGTTATACTATGACTCTAGATTAAGTGGACTGTCTGCTTTTGATGGAGCCTTAGAGGCTTGAGATGGGTGTGGCCTGAGAGCTCTGTTTGGTTCCTCAGGGTTGAGGAGTGTCAAAGGAGACACTCCCAGGTTAGGCGTGGTAAATCTCTCTCTGTTAGTTTTTTTTTTTTTTTTTGGTTCAAAAGGGAAGTAATTCCACACAGCTGAATGGAATTGGGGGTGGTTAGCAGGCGAATGATATACCCACAGGAGCCAGAGTTCGGAAGCTCTTTCCCAAGGACCAGAGAGGGAATCTTTGCGGCCCTTTGTGTGGGCTCAGATTCTCCTGTAGTCTCCCACTGGGCTGCCAAGGCTACTGAACTGTAGCGTCTCTGGAGAGTACTCACATGAATTCGTGATTTCCGTGAGTTCTCTCCCCCACAGTCTCTTTTTTCACAGTCTCAGTTCATTAGCACCACACATTCATTAGGTTCTAATCTCCTGTTATTTCACCCCTCCCACCCAGAGTCAGGTTTTTCTGCTAGGCTCGGGGCTGGTGCCAACCCGAGGTCGCCCTGCTTATGACGTATTCCAAAATGGCGCCTGCTCTTTGTCTTGCTCACCTTTGAGAGGTGAGTGGAGAGAGAGAAGCTCGTGTCCGTACGGGTCACTTTTTTTTTTTTTTTCCCTCTCTCTCTCTCTCTTCTAGTTAGCCTGGTGAACTTTTCCCTGCAGGGTTTCAAGCCTTGTTCGCTCTGGGCTCCCTTTTCCGCTTCCCTCCTGGTATCTCGGGCTATTGAGATTCTGCTCACTTCGCGTTCCAGCGCTGGTGTGTTGAATCTCGACAATTTGTTTTAAAAGAACACATCAGGATATTCTTTTTTTTTTTTTCTTGACAGTGGACAACGAGAGAGAGACAGAGAGAAAGGTCTTCCTTTTCTGTTGGTTCACCCCTCAATGGCCCCTGCAGGCAGCGCACTGTGGCTGATCTGAAGCCAGGAGCCAGGTGCTTCTCCTGGTCTCCCATGTGAGTGCAGGGCCCAAGAACTTGGACCATCCTCCACTGCACTCCCGGGCCACAGCAGAGAGCTGGACTGGAAGAGGAGCGACCGGGACAGAATCCAGCGCCCAGACTGGGACTAGAACCCAGTGTGCCAGTGCTACAGGTGGAGGACTAGCCTATTGAGGTGCAGTGCAGGCCAAGGATATTCTTTCTTAAGAGAGCCTACATTTGAAATTAATTCAAGATTGTAAGGGAAGTAAAATCTGCCTTTTTAACATTCCATAGTCATATAAAGATACCATATAAGCTACCATACATTAACATATGCATTTAACCACATTTGAGAATCTTGTACTCATTTAGAAAGCAAGGTTTTATTTATTGCATAATCATTGCAACAGTAATATAAATGTTTTAATGAAACTACACATGCAAAAAATCACTACCTTAAGCAATCATATGTTCATGCCTCTTAGCCAAAATGTACACATTGCTTTCACTTTTGCCAAGCACAATGAGGCTAAAATTTTGTGTCCCAAATTAATCACAAGAATTTTCCATGTTGCTTCATAATCATACTCAGGGTCATTCATAGTACTGACACTGAATTCTAATTATACTTAATAATCTCAAATGTCGTGAAAATTAAGTTAATTGCATATTTCTTAATTTTACAGTCATATTCAAGCAAGAACTAACCAGAAGGAAACCACTGAAGTGTTCCCAACTGTTAGGTAGGAATTGTGGTTACACAGAAAGTGGTTTTCCTTTTGCCATTAATACATTGGTTGCTGTTGCCACACCTCTTACTCAGTAGTCAGTATAGTGTCAACTAAGGACAGAGTTGATCCAAACCACTTTTTCTCTTTTCTGGGCACAGAACTAGATTTCATTTCCATTTTTTTTTTATAATTAGATTTGGCTATGTGACATAGTTCCAGGTAATGGAACATTTGCATAAGCAATATTTAAGTAATACTTTCAGGTTAGCCCATCCAGCTCCCCATATGTCTACGTCTGCTATATTTCTTATTCCCTCATGGGAAGGAGACAACTACACAACACTGAAAGCTGTATGATAAAGCTGATAAAGATTCTATTTACCTGGACCCTTGAGAGACTAACTGGAACAGACTCCACTTCGTTCCACTAATCTGGAATTGCTCAAGGCTGTTTCATGAATAATAAACAAACTTCTAGGTGATTAGATAATTACAGATGTTGGGACCAATTTGTTTCAGCAGTTGTTAGTATTATCTTTTTAATGTAATTAGTAACATAGGCAAAGAGGATGTTATATTTTCTCTCTCTCTTCTTTTTAAGACAATACTTTTAATGTTCTTATTCTTCCCATTCCTGTGTGCAGCATGCTTTAATTGTCAGTGCCAGTTTCTACTTGAGCCTTCAACAGAGCTTAAAGCTATAAAGCCTAGAGCTCTGTGCTCTGCAGTAACACAAAAAGTGGATATATTGTGTCTATCATCACATCTAAAATGTTTAAAATGACAATTTAATCCTGTATGCTTAGTTCTTCATCACTGACAACTCCTATAATGCAAAACCATGTATCTCAACATTTTATAAAACAGAATGAATTAGAATTGATTAAAACCTCTCAAAATGTGTGCTACATCTGCACACATTTGTTTGATCTGGAATAGTCAGAGCTGATATCACCTTAGACTGTTTTGGCAACTATATTTATCCATTTTATTATAATTAAAGTCTTGAAGAAAGGAAAACTGCTTCTGCAATTTCAGGAATGTTTGATCTTTTGCCAACAATAACTCTGACATATAATTATGCCCATTATCTGCTATATCTATCATGAAACTAACCATACAATGCAACTGCACAGCATCACATCTTGTTCTTAAAAATGAACAAAATATGAGGTTCCTTAAAGGCAACTTGCATCATCTCTGTAAGCATCTAATCAAGTACATTTTCAATTTAATCCTGCATTCCTAGATATTCAGCTGACAGCCAATGTGCTATGATAGCTCTTGCAGAACTTTTCTACTCTTCTTAAGTGTCCACTGCCAATTCTGCATTTCTCATTTTCAACAGTTAATAGTTCTGAGAAGATGCAGACCACTATACGTAAGTTTGCTTAAATTCTTCACCTTTTATCTGCCTTCATCCTCATTGGTATGTTCCTCCTCATGTCCCATGGCGCATGAATCATCATCCAGTAGGCCTTTTAAGTCTTATCTTCTACTACCTGGACTCTGGCTACCTACCCATCCTCATTCTTAATTCCTTGTATTTCCATCTCCTCCAAGTTTCCTCTATCCACCTGCTCTTTTACATAGGACTCAAAGTCTTTTCTTCCTCTCTATTAATGTTCTCTTTCTCATTCTATAGCAAAATTCTACATATCTATGAGGACAAAAAAAAAAAGATAAATACTGTCTTCCACATGGCTTTTCAATGTCATCCCATCACTCTGTTTTTTTTTGCTAACAAATGTTCAAAATAATTATTAACATTTTCTTCTTTGTTCCCCACTTAGTTGCTAATTGGTCTTAATCTATATTTATGATGGAGTGGGCTGCAAGCTGTCAACTGAAGATGGGTCTAGATGGTTTCAAAAGTAGAAGAGCACAGGTGAGACTGTGTAAAATGACATGTGTGCAGGGAAATATCCTTGCATTAGAGGGGAGGAGTGGGAGAAAGGCTGGAAGAATAGAAGGCCCTGAATCTATGTCTTATGTAGCATATCCTGTGGATCCACTGTAATTATGTTTAAGCAAACACACAGAAGAGGCTCTTCAAAAAGTTTTTGGAAAATGTATACTGAAAAAAATATGTATGCATGGTTTTCAAAATTTCTTACACCAAAATAAATTTGCTTTAAGACCATTTTCCCTGATCTTTGTGAAGTATCCTCACAATTCGCTATCTCAAAACACACCAAAATATGAGCAGAATACCATTTAAATTTGGAAAATGTGTATGTGAGGGACCTCAGTTACTCTTCTCTGTCCCAGCCCCTAGCCTTTTGCTTTACTTTGCCACATTGTGTTATTGTACTCTTGCCGAATTTTCAATATTTCAATATCCTCATCACATTATATTGTACTTTACAGCTTTATTTCTCATTATCAGAACCAAAACTTCAAGATGGTTGTGGTGGGGGAAGGAGAGAGAGACAGAAAGAGAGGGATGGGGTTAAAAAATAGGGGAAGCTAATGGGGAAGTTGGGGATGGGATGCATGGTAACACTTTATACTACTTTACAGTTTCTGGTTTGGAAATATAAAACTATTCCAAAATAGTTTAAAAAATTATATTTCATATACATATGAAAGATAATGAAATCTGAATGTGTAGATAAGCCAGTCATAAAGGATGTTCTGGTTAAAAGCACCAGAAATAACTGCTCACTATCACTGTCACTGAAAAGATGACACTTGATGATTGCTTACTATGTTCCAGACATTGCTTACAGGATTCATGTCTTTAAACTTATTTAGTCCTTATAGTAAGAAAGGTTACTCAAAGTCAAGGTTTTGGACAAAAGGCCACATAATCCTAAGTGGAAGAGTTAGGATCTGCCCAGGCAAATGGGAGCCAGATCCATGCTGGTCCATGATATTCTTTGGGTCTTTCTTCAGGCACCAAAAGCTGCCACATATAAATACAACCAGTCCAGTAAAATACTATGTTAAATCCAGAAAAGCCTATTTATGCAGATAACAAAAACAAGGAGTATGTTCATTAAAACGCTGTCAAATTAGAGAAATTTACAGAAGAAAAAGAAAAGAGATGCTAAACTCTTCTCCAGTAACAAACTTTCTTTGATTAGTTTACCCAGTTCCAGATTAGAGAGCAACGGCACTTCTCTGGAATAAATAAAACACAACAGATTATTTTTATGCATGGTAAGGAAAGGCCAAGATTATTTGTGCATTAGAGAAAACAGAGGAATAAAGAGCTGCAACAGATAATTAATAGTCTTTCCAAAGGTATCCGAGACCTGAAGAGAATAAGAGAACAGAGAAGAATGGGGCAGAGATGAGAGCTAATTCCAGATATCTATAACACTTTTTTCCATAAATTTCTAGTCATTTCAGTATTGTTCATATACCTCATTTTCTCAGAGTTTAATTTAAGCCCTCTGAGATTCCTTAATATTTTCATTGTTGGTCATAAGAAAGATGCTATTATTCTACACAGAAGGATGAATGACATGCTGATTACCAATGCCATTTTAATAATCCACAGGCTAAGGGGATAATTTTTTATAGAAATTAAGACCACTTGAGAAGCCCACTTCCCCTTCAGAGTGCCTAAGATCGAGCCCCAGCTATGGTCCTGATTCCAGCTTCTTCTAATGTATCCTCTGGCGGGCACACGTGATGGCTCAAGTAGTTGGGTCACTGCTATCCTTGTGGGACACCCAGATTGAACTCCCAGCTTATAGCTTTCTCCTGGTGCCACCCTCACTATGAAGGCATTTGGAAAGTGAATCAGCAGATAAGAGATTAAAAATTTTATTAAAAATAGTAATCTAAAGACTGTATTATCATGTCCTTGTCTTTAAATATACACACGGGGCAAGCCGAATTATTCTTTTTGTAGGTCTTTCAGACTCCGGTGTTTCATGTGAGGTAATAACAAGTTAGTCACAGAGACTTAGGTCCAAACAAAGTCTGCTGGTCAGAAAGATTTCAGTTTAATGAACAAGAACACTACAGAAGTTAACTGAGGTTAACGTTTAGCAAGCAACATCTCATTAACTTCTTTATTAAAAAGACATATGCAATGTTTATGTTAAGGGCAGGTGGAGATTTCCCTCTGGTCACACTAAACCAAGACAGGGTCATAGAAAGGTGAAATAGATTCAAGTAGAAAAGAGACAGCTGGGTGTAAGTAGAGTTAGATGTTGATCTGACTGAAGGACGGCATTAGCAGTTTATTTCCATGATGTCTCTCCAGAAAGTTAAGCATTTTTTCTTCCACTGTGTCACCTTTTCCAAGGTTTCTACAGAGATACTCCATGAATCAGAATACAGACTCAATTGGAAATAGTTCAGAATGTTTCTAATGAGACTTATATTATACAAGATTTTTAATCTTACTAGCAATTAAATAGCACGAAATGCTTGACACAAGCAAACTTTACTGAGACCCCATATGCTTTAAACAATACAAAATGTAAAATAGTCACAGGATATATTCTTTTGCTTAGCAGCTGCCATAAAACAAAATGGTCAGGAAAATAAATGTTCAATAAAATTCCAGAATTTAACCGAATAGCAATAACTTTAAAAGGGATAAACAGAAATAGTTGTATGGTCTTATCTAAGCAAAGTTTTCTAGGGTGACCTAATCTGCACCGATGCCAACATCCCAGACATTTGGTAAGGTATTTATCTCCATTCCACTTAAGAAACAGTTCAGTGCTATATATAAAAGCAGAGAAATAATTTATTTCTGCAACATTTCCAAGAGAAATTTTGTGTGCCACAAGTTTCTTTAAATGACAAATATCTTTTTGAAAGAAGGGGGAAAAAAAAAGACTAAACCAAGAATGGACTCATGAAATACACATAAAAAGTTTGTAATAAAACAAAATAATATTTGCAAACAGAAAAATATAAGAGCATTTAATAAAAGGGGAAGTTGGATTAGGAGAGGAATTTATTTTCGTGCAAACTTTTTGAAATCCATGCATAGTTTCCTCGTAACAGTCATTTCCATGAACATTTAAGACTTCTTGTATATCCTTTGTATTGTGTTAAGCCAAAGAAAACATAAAGTAGGTAATGAGAATTTCCCAACCTTGTGATTCAGTTGAGTAATTGAAAAAAAAGGTGGAGAATATTTTTGAAGGGATATTATAAGTATAAATATATTTATGCATCTCTGCAGTGTCATTGTAGAGTTTTTCCACCCCACCTCATTTTCCCACCTGTTTGGAAAGATATGTTCTGGCAGCATGTCTAGGAATTAATATCATTCCTAACCACATACAAATTGAATTCCAGCCTCATAGCATCAGGTCTCTGGGGAATACAATCTGGCCACATACAAAGAACATAAACTGTTGCTTCATGAGATGGCAGGTATTTGGCACATGAGTTGGGTTTTGTTTAAACAAGCTGATTAGCAGTATCACGTTGGCAAGTTCATTGTTTATAATCATTCTATTTCATTTGCCTATAAAAAGTAGAAGCTCACATTTTGTTTTATAAGCCCAGTATGAATCAATTGAGTTTTTTTTTTTCCCAAGCAAATACTGCATAGCTAAAAAATAGAGGGGGAAAGATAAGTGCACAGGATTGTAAAGCCCACCAACATTGCTGTAAGATTTCTGCTAATGATTACACCATTAACCACTCTGTGGAAAGAATACAGACACCAGTAAATCTTACTGTATTTCCTGTCTAAAATCAGGGTGGATAAATGGACTCAGATCTAGGATTATTAATTTTAAGTTTCACTTTCTAGTCTTTGTTGCCAAAAGAATCTTAGCACTTTCCTAAAAGATCAACACATTTAGGTACCTGGAAAAGCAGTAAAATTAATTAAATTTGTTTGATGATTGGTATTTGACAAATGAATATTTGAATTCAGGCTTTTAATATAAATAATAACATTTCTATTCTCAGTAGGCCAGAGCTATGAGAAATCTGTTTTCTAAATCTTCTTACACATTAAGTATTTAATCAAACCTAAAGTTCTTCAACCATAGTCTCAACTCTTGATTATTCTATTTATGTTCTTAATTCTAATGCTTACTAATTTTTTTAGAATCCTTATCCATTATGAGAGGCAAAATAATACAGAGCTTAAAATGATGAACTTGAGCACCAGTCAGCACTGAGTTGAAGGCCATGTGCTCCTGCAGAGACTTTCAAATCTCCAATTTTTGCATCCGGTACCTATCTTGTCTAGTTCCGAGGTTCCAGAAAGACAATGCATGTAAGTGCTTAGAAAGCAAATGACACAAAATAAATGTCTTTCTATAATGAATTAATATTTAGTAGTTTTCATTAAGATTTCTATTTAGTTTTCCATATCCCATCCTTTCTGGCTTTATACTCAGTTTATAAATATTAAATCTATTCTACTTGAATTAAATCTTAAAAAAAACTCTTTGGGACAGTGCTGTGGCACAGCCAGCGGGTTAATGCCCTGGACTGAAGCGCCAGCATCCCACATGGGCGCCAATCAAGTCCTGGCTGCTCCTCTTCTGATCCAGCTCTCTGCTATGGTCTGGGATAGCAGTAGAGGATGACCCAAGTCCTTGGGCCCCTGCACCTGTGTGGGAGACCCGGGAGAAACTCCTGGCTCCTGGCTTCGGATTGGCGCAGCTGTGGCCATTGTGGCCATCTAGGAAGACCTCTCTCTCTCTGTCTCTACCTCTCTCTGTAACGTTCTCTTTCAAATAAATAAAATAAATCTTTAAAAAAAATCTCTTTGGGCCGGTGCCATGGCTCAATAGGCTAATCCTCCACCTGCAGCAATGGCACACCAGGTTCTAGTAACTGTCAGGGCATTGGATTCTGTCCCAGTTGCTCCTTTTCCTGTCCAGCTCTCTGCTGTGGCCTGGGAAGGCAGTGGAGAATGGCCCAAGTCCTTGGGCCCTGCACCCACATGGTAAACCAGGAGAAGCACCTGGATCCTGGCTTCAGATCAGCACGGTGCACCAGCCGCAGTGTGCCAGCTGCAGCGGCCATTGGAGGGTGAACCAATGGAAAAGGAAGACCTTTCTCTCTGTCTCTCTCTCTCACTGTCCACTCTGCCTGTCAAAAATCTCTTTGGTTATTGTCATGCCTGTTGGCCTTCTCCTCTATAATTTCTTGAAACAAAAAAAGGTTATATATCTTATCACTGCATTCTCACGTAATATGCTCCTGAATTCACCTGTTTCTGCTTGGTACTCAGCCCTTTTAGAAGATGATCTTAGCCACTAACTTTCTTCCAACCAGAGCCTCACAGGAGTCCCAGACATGCTATGTGCTGCCATCACTGACATTTCAGACTCACTAAGTCTGAACTGAAAATGCCATCTTGGCTTCTAAACTTGTGTTGCCTCTTCTATTACCTATTCTAAATTAAGGCACCATTATTAGCCTACTAATATTTTTAAAATAATAAATACATATTTTGATATTAAAAATTACAACCATAACTAATACTAACAGAATGATTATGTCAGACATTCTTCAAAGCACAAATATTAACTCAATATTCACAAAAGTCCTATGAATTAATTGCTTTTTTTTATTCTAAGGAAGGAGGAGAAGGAAGGAAGGAAGGAAGGAAGGAAGGAAGGAAGGAGCGAGGGAGGGAGGGAGGGAGAGAGGGAGGAAGGGAGGGTGGGAGGGAGGAGAACTAAATGAAAGATCTCTGTGAATGAGATCCCAGCGGAAAGAATGGGGCCATCAAAGAAGGAGGTACCTTTCTCTGAAGGGAGGAGAGAACTTCCAATTTGACTATGACCCTGTCAGAATAAGATCGAAGTCAGTGAACTCAAAAGGCTTCCATAGCCTTGGCATCTCATGACTAGAGCCTAGGGACATTACTGACGCCATAAACAAGAGTGTCAAATTGTTAAGTTCAGCAATAGGAGTCACTATGTGCTTACTTCTCATGTGGGATCTGTCCTTAATGTGTTGTCCAATGTGAAGTAATGCTATAACTAGTACTGAAATAGTATTTTATACTTTGTGTTTCTGTGTGGGTGCAAACTGATGAAATCTTTACTTAATATATACTGAATCGATCTTCTGTATATAAAGATAATTGAAAATGAATCTTGATGTGAATGGAAGGGGAGAGGTAGGGGGAGATGGGAGGGGTGTGAGTGGGAGGGAAATTATGGGGGGGAAGCCATTGTAATCCATATACTGTACTTTGGAAATTTATATTTACTAAATAAAAAATAAATTAAAAAATTTTCCTTTCCTCCTTTGTTGGATTAAAACCAAACTCTGTTAGTAAATTATAACTCTTATTTACCTATCATAGATATCTACAAATTTTCATTATCTCAACTACTATACTCTTTGCTTCTAGTTCTTTCCAACAAATCCTACCTAAATCCTTCCAAAGGGATCTAATATTAAATTTTGAAGAGTCATTTCTCTGCTTCAATAGTTCTCAATGACTTTAAGAATACAAACTTAGATGGCACAATACAGACACTGCCTACCTCAACAAAACCAGCTCTTGTTACTCTTCTCCACACACACAATGCTTCAGGAGGACATTGATTCCACATCAAGGTTTTATCCAGGGCTGAAGTTCAGACACGTGTAATAACTTAGTAGGGCATCTTGAGCAAAAGACATACATTTCTTTTAAGATAATGTAAACCTAGGGCCACATACAATTAACAACTCTCAAAGCTGATATAGATTAACTGGCAAGGTAATGATGAGTTAAATTTTGGAAATACTGAATCTGAGGAGCCACTGAGCACACGAACAGTACAAATGACTTAATGTAGTAACAAAACCCTAATGACCAAAGCTGAGAAGCTATTCCACATTTAGCACATATATAATCTCTTCTACTGTTCTCTTAATCTGGAACACCTGAATTTTTGAAGAAATTGTGAAATCTTGAGGGTTTAAGGCATCTCTGACACTGCCTGGAGAAACAGTAAGTGTGCTTTCTGCATCTGGAAGAAATGTGAGAGTTGACAGAGAATTGTGGAGAATGCAGGAGTAGCAACAGCCAGCATGGTATCTGCTGGAGCAGGAATGAAGTAGTGTTAAGAGAGGTGTTGACAGGCCACCAATGACCCAACAGAGCAGCCACCAATGCCCAGTAAAGCAAATACAGGATTTGTTTGTAACAGAATTTGTTATAAACACATTCAGACAATGCTTGACTGATCTCTGAACTAAGTAACCATGGAGGTCCATCAATTATAGATTATAGAGGCCTAACATGCAAAGGAGAAAGAAGCAGCAGAACTTTAAAATCACTGTTAAGTGACTGGTACCAACAAGCTTAGGGAGACAGAGAAAATTCAAATTATGCCAGAAATATTGAACATTTAGTAATTTTCCAAATACACCTGACCTGCTTACTGATTTGTTAACCTCTAAGTTTGAAAATTTTTTAATAATTAGGTTTTACTTATATAAGGTGAACAAATTTCATATATGTCATATATACAGACTTAGGAGCATAGTGAAACTTCACACCCTACCCTCCCTCCTGCCCATGCTCCCCCCTCCGCCTTCCTTTCTAGTTCATTCTTTTAATTTTTACTAATAATATACTTTTAGTTTATTTCATAATCACAAGCTTATTACTACACTAAATATAGAATTTAATAAATAGTAAGAAGAAAAAAAGAAAAAAAAAACACAAATACTGTTCCTCTACAGTAAAGACAAAGGCTGGAAAAATAACCCAATCTCAAAATGTCAATTTCACTCATATAAGTTAAATTTTTTGTACTCTCTTTGTTACCACGGATCAGGGGAAACATATGACATTTTGTCTTTTCGGGATTGGCTTATTGCACTAAAATAAAATATGATAGTTTCCAGTTGCATCCATCTTGCTGCAAAAGATAGGATTTCATTCTTTTTTACAGCTGAGAGGTACTTCTTTGTGTATATAAGCATTTTCTTTATCCAGTTATCATTTGAAGGACAGATGGGTTGAATCCATATCTCAGCTATCATGAACTGGGCTGTGATAAACATGGGGGTAGAGATAACTACTTCATATGCTGATTTAATTTCATTTGGGTAAATTCTTAGAGGTGGGATGGCTAGGTCATATGGTAGATCTACTTTCAGATTTCTGAGGAATCTCCATACTGTCTTCCACAATGGCTATACTACTTTGCCTCCCCACCAACAGCAGATTAGGGTAGCTTTTTCCCCACATTCTCACCAGCAGTTACTGCAGCTTATGCTGTGATTTGAAGGCAATGACCATATAACATAAACAGTAGTCAGTGCACAGTAGACACCTAAAATATTAAATGAATAGATTAAATAACAAGGAAAACGAGGGTGGGTGTTTTGGTGCAGTGTGCTGAGCCACTGTTTCGGATGCCCGTATCCCATATTAGAAAGTGCCACTTCGAGTCCTGGATATTCCACTTCAGATGCAGCTTCCTGCTGATGTGCCTGGAAGGCAGAGCCAGCATAAAGAAGAGTCTCTCACTCCCTCTCTCTGTCAACTCTGCCTTTCATGTAAAATAAATAAATCTTTAAAAAATTAAATTAAGTTCAAATCTAGTAGTCACATTATTCATCCATCCTTTTAGTCACTCAAAAACATTCAGGTTAGCCACTGGGCTAGATTCGGGGGGATGTAACAATGAGGAAGACTCAATCGTTGTCCTCAAGGAGTCCACTATAATTGAGAACAATAATTTCAATGACTATTTTGAGGTACTATAGGATAGACACTATGTTAGTATCTTTAATTAAATCACATAGTTCTCACACTATAATGATAGAAATGTATCATATATATATATACATATATATATATATATATATATCACATATATATTTAAAGATTTACTTACTTGTTTGAAAGGCAGAGTTACAGAGAGGGAGAAGCAGAGGCAAGGGCAGAGAGAAAAGTCTTCCATCTGCTGGCTCACTCCCAAAATGGTCTCAATGGCCAGGGATGGGCCAGACTGAAGACAGGAGCTTCATCTGGGTCTCCCATGTGGGTACAGGGATTCAAGCATCTGGGCCATCTTCCACTGTTTTCGCATGTGCATTTGCAGGGAGCTGGAACAGAACTCAAACTGGCAGGTGCCACAGGAAGTGGCTAAACCTGCTATGCCGCAGTGTGGGCCCCAGTGGGGCAGAATTTCAATTAGGGAGTTATTGTTAGGTCAATGCCAGAATCCCTCTATGTTCCATGTTTCAGCTGTGACACTAACAACTTTTTGTAATATCTGATAGTATCTCAAATAAATGGAGTGGCTTGGACTTCTCCAGAGTACAAGGGACTATGAAATACTTAGTTTATTTTTTTGTTTCTTATTTTTACAAAATACATTAAAATTAATATATATTTATCAAAATTGGAAATTTGATTGATACCACCCAAAATAGCTTGTCTGTCACTTTGGACACATCTTGGGATATATGAGTATGAATACTGTCCTATGCTATGTTAACTCACATGAAATTGGAAAATCAATAAAACCTGGGTGGTTACAGTCATAAACTTAGGTTTTGACTATTTCTATTGTGATAAATCTAACTGTTTTAATCATTCTGACCTTCCATCATGGTCTGAATCCACTGTTCAAAAAACTAAAAGATGGCCATGTTCTCTCCCAGGCAATGTCCTCACTACCATCACCTGCTGAGACAGCCTAGACACTAGGTCTATGACACCATGTTTAAAAGGATATGAACTGATTGACTCCCACTTGGTTCTATATTTTGTTACTGTTTTTTGTTTGTTTATTTTCAGCCCATTTGTTTCAAGGGAGTATTAGTGGTGCTAGAATTTGAATGAATAGAATGGGAAAGGTGAGGCATTACATTTTTATCGTTAAGAGTATCAGAGATCAAAAAGATACCCACTGGTAGGCATTGTGGTGCAGTGGCTTAAGCCACAACCTGCAATGCAGGCATCCCACACTAAAGTACTGGTTAGAATCTTGGCTGCCCCACTTCTGATTCAGCTCCCTCAATTGCATCTCGGAAAGCAGCAGAAGATGCCTTATGTGCTTTGGCTGCTGCCACCCATGTGGAGACCCAGTTGGAGTTCCAGGCTTCTGGTTTCGATCTAGCCCAGCCTCAGCCACTAAAGTCTTTTGGACAATGAACCAGTGGTTGGAAGATTTTCATATTAATATTCTCATTCTCATTCCCTCTTTGCATTTCAAATAAATAAATATTTTAATAGACACCAAAACAATGACTGTGTGAACATATTCTTTTCAAAATTATCTTCAAATCTTAAAGGATCCATCTTCTTCAAGGCAGTTTAACTAGGATCTCCATCTGAGTTCCTTAACATGGATCATTTTTTTCTGTCAACTATATAAAAAAGCACTTTAAAGAATGACTATTTTTAAATGTTTAATTTCTTTGATTTTTATAAACATACTCAACTTTTATATGAACTTCCCTTTATCTTATCCATTGATAATGGAATAATCCAAATTGAACAGTATATAAGGATAGGCCGGCGCCATGGCTCAACAGGCTAATCCTCCACCTTGCAGTGCCGGCACACTGGGTTCTAGTCCTGGTCGGGCGCTGGATTCTGTCCCGGTTGCCCCTTTTCCAGGCCAGCTCTCTGCTGTGGCCCGGGAAGGCAGTGGAGGATGGCCCAAGTGCTTGGGCCCTGCACCCACATGGGAGACCAGGAGAAGCACCTGGCTCCTGCCATCAGATCGGTGCGGTGTGCCAGCCGCAGCACGCTGGCTGCGGTGGCCATTGGAGGGTGAACCAATGGCAAAAGGAAGACCTTTCTCTCTCTCTCTCTCACTGTTCACTCTGCCACTCAAAAAAAAAAAAATAGTATATAAGGATAATGTATGACTTGTCTCACTTAATATTTTTCAAAATATTAAATTCAAAATATAGCCAAACACATTGGACTTCTTAGTATTGCACACATGCACTAAGCGTGTTTATGCCTCAAAGTCTTCAATGCATACTGTTCCTTCTGTCTATACCACTATCTTTATTTCTTTCCAAGAGCCAAATTGCTTCTCAGATGTCAGCGGCACCACTATCCTTTAAACGTTCCCCTTGCTCTATCGCATTCCCTCTTTTTATTCCCTTTTAACTTTACATAAAAAATAGAACATTATAGAGCATATGTGGTTTATACTTGCTGCTTTCTGATATAGTCAATTCTGTAATACAAAAGGAAAGAATCATTTGGAAATGTGGTTGTGTGTGGGGGGGTAGAATACAAACAATCTTTATACAGCTGCCACATTCTTTTGCACCACATTATCATTCTAAAGAAAAAACATGTAAATGGATAGAAAACAGCTTTGTCTCATCTGGGTAATGAAGGCATTTGGAGAAGATGGCAATGTGACCTCACCCTGAATTGTACATGAAGATGCTCTCCCTGTAAAGATGATTGGAAAGAAGCTAGGTAGTAAACAATAAAATGTAACAAAAGGCACCACAGTCCATAGTTAATAATTAGATTTTACCTGGAAGAGATGCTAATGGAACTGATTTTCCAGAATGATTCAAAATAGTCCATACTAGCTATTGTTAAACAACATATTAAATCTACTAGATGGGTAATGAGGTACGGATTAGGTATAGAAATATCATCCAATGCCCAAATATGGGAAGCCTTCTGCCCATTTATGTTGCCTTGGCTTTCAAACACACTGAGTTGTTTTAATGATGCTACTATGAGACATTTCTAGATATTACGGAGTGTATAGAGCTTGCTAGAAAATCCTAATTATCTGGTCATTGCTGTAACACATTTAGTCCTCAAAAAACTCATTTTAGCCTTTAATAAAAAGACAGATTGCATAGACTTATTTAAGTTATGCAATTGAAACTTTTATTTCTGCTTTGACTCTCAAATTTATAATGCATTTGTTATGCACAATTAAATCATGAATTTTTACAAAATATTAAATTCAAAATATAGCCAAATCAAACAATCCCACCCTGAGTCATGTTGTAAGTAACCTAAGATACATTAAGAATAGTAAGCAAGACTTCTACTTACAATTTACATTTAAAGATAATTAAATACAATACTTTGTAGTGACAGTCAAAACCTTTGCAAGAGAGCTACTGCCAACCTGTAATTCAAGATATCAACTAAATACCACTTTATTGTTTCAAATACTAATTGAATTCTTAAACCCTATGCAGGTATTGGCAATTCTTCTGCACATCTGTTGTCACATATTAACAATAAAATTTAAATATTAAGAGTATTTGGCAAGTCTTTTGCTTTGAAACTATGTTGGCCATCAGATTTGAGAGCAGAAAATAGAAATAGACTGCTCTTTCTTAATTATAAAATGTTACCATATATAAAACTACTGGCATTATTAAGACTTGCAAAATAAAAATAAGAAACATAGACTTTTCCACATTCAATCACATGGCATGGGTGCTGGGCTTTTTGTTTTTCATTAGAATCAGGAAAAAAAAAAGAGTTTGAGAATGCCTGCCTTGTGAGACATATGCGTTGACCTCAAAGGGTGAAATGCAGGGCACTATTTATTCAGGTGAAAAAATACAAAGCTTTGCATGTTGTTCAACAGTAATCAAACAAAGAAGATTCCAAAGAATGTTATGCATGTGTGACTTTCAGAAACCAACTGTTGTATTTCCAATAGTAAGTGGTGAATCAGAAACAACAATGACTTCAGAGATTTGGCCATTTTGCCCATAAAATTTTTTCAAATAGATAACTTTTAGAATTTTCATATATAAATGAAAGGGAAGTAGTAAGAATAAGCTTCTCGATACTCAGGTTAGCCTTTTATGGCAGTCATATGGGCAATAATCTACTGAGTTGAATGACTTTTACAAATTATTTTTGTTGCAAAGTTTCTAATGGTAGAAGCCAATGCCCTCTGCCTTGAATAGCCTTCAGATGACTAAACTTGGTCTCCATATTCTACTATGACAATCTGGATCAGGATGTCAATATCAAATTTTTTGTGAAATATACATTACATGCTTTTTGGTGCTTGATAAAATATGACTCAATCCCTGATCTCAAAGAATTTACAATAGCAATGCCCCACTGCAGTATAAATCCCCCTTCTGTGTCTCTTTGGAAATTGCTGCAATAGCAAGTTTGCAATTTTATCTTCCATGGGTCTCAGTATTCTTAATTATAAAATGAGGCTATTAAGATAATTTATAAGGCTCCTTTTAGGTATGAAGTTCTGAGATTCTACAATAAATAACTTCAAGTGTTCTAAGGCTGAGGAGATGCTGGGTGGCAGAGCTGAGGTTTGACATGGGAATGTGAAATATGGGGCTTTAATAAACAGAGGGAGGGAGGAGTACATTCCAGAGAAATGGTATTGGGTGAGCTCAGGCTACAAGCAAGATCATGTAGTACTAGCAGGAGTCTTGTGTTAGGATGGGTTTGCCTGAGTAGAGATTCAGATTGAAGAGTAGTAAGACCAAAAGTTGACATTGGTTGGGCCAGGTAGTGGAATGACTCATTTATCCAGCTGAAAGTTCAGGTTTTACACTAGAAACCAAAAGGTTTTCCAAAGAATACAGAAACTTTTACAAAGAATGTTTCATTGGAATTTCTAACACTGATAAATATGGGTGTGTTAAGGGGGATGTCAAATTATAAAGTTATAACAACATAGGAATATGTATATAAAGAGCTTCATCCATGCAATTTCAGTTTGAACTGCTAGGAAAAGGATAGATTGGTATACTATGCATGTGGTTTCCAAATACCTGCACTGTAGATTGGAGATCAGTTTTACAAGCATCTTCAGAAGGAATTTGTATAATTTTTATTTTTTAGGACAAATGCTTCATATCACTGTATAAATCTGGGATCAGGGAGCAAGCATTTATCCTACTGCTTAAGATGCCAATTAAGACACTGCTGTCGCATATCAAGGTTCCTGGTTCATATTCTAGCTACAGTTTCTCTTCTAGCTTCCTACTAAAGCACATACTTGGAAACAGCAGTAAAGGCTCAAGTAATTTGGTTCCTGCCACCCATGTAGGAGACCTGGATTATGTTCCAACTTCCCAGCACTGACTCTGGACCTGCCCCTGCCATTGTGTACATGTGCAGTGTGAACCAGCAGATAGGATCTACCTACCTTTCTTTTTCTTTTTCTTTCTTCTGTCTGTCCCTTCTTTCCTTCTCTTTCCCTCTCTTTTTCTCTCCCTCCCTCCCATCCTCCCTCCCTCTAAAATATTTTTA
This sequence comes from Sylvilagus floridanus, assembly GCA_949820135.1. Classification (NCBI taxonomy): domain Eukaryota; kingdom Metazoa; phylum Chordata; class Mammalia; order Lagomorpha; family Leporidae; genus Sylvilagus; species Sylvilagus floridanus. The sequence continues at coordinate 91,476,982 of OX463238.1, forward strand.
AATAATAAGAAAAAAAGGCTCAGTAAAAGTCTTTCCCTGGTTTAGTGCCACAGATACAATCAGTAGTTATACACTGTTGAAATCTTACTCCTTGGAATTGGGAAGTGCAGCCATGTGCTGTCACTGTATCATTAACCGGGCAGTTGTTCAGTTACAGTATTACCCACAGAATAGTGATAGTGGGGACAGTGTCCAGTACAATGACAGTAATTTTTTCTTCAAATGCATTTACATGCTTATGATGAACTGAAGAATCGTTTAATTCTCATGACTTTTTAAAACAAGTCAGAGAATAATATTTGCAACAAAAATAAAGGCATTTTTATAACACAGCCACAAAATAGAGGCCAAAGAAAAGCACATATAGCTAGAAGCATATGGGAACTAGAGGTAGAAAGATGTTAAAGGGACATTTCTCTTGATAGGGCAACAATCTAAAATGTTCTCTTGGGGTTTAATTTTAATAGCATTAAAACAAAATGTTCATCAAAATTCCCATGGATTTATTCAATCTTCAACATGTTGGCTATACTTGGTTCATTACTGCAAATCTGCAATTAAATCGTGAAAATAGTTCTTAGCATGTTACCTCTGGGGTCCTTTTTTAACCTAGTTCCCACAAGAAGATGAAAAATATTAAGAACCTGAATCACTCAGTATTACTTGTGCCAGATACACTATGTAGATCCCATGGCAGGCATATTTAATGAGGGAGTCAATTGCTGCCGCAGCTCTAATTTGGTTTTTCCCAGTGTCCAATATGTTTCTCTCAAATGAACTGGTCCATAGGGAGCTTCAAAAAGTCAGAGTGTGTGAAGAGAAGGAACAGGGAAAAACTCAGCGTTATGACAGTTTTTTCTGCAAGCTTTATTTTTTTACAAACTTATGTCAATTGAATTCTGTGGTTTAAATTAACCAGAACATAGGCACCTTAATTAATCAAAAATTTCCCTTAATACCAATAAGTGTGTGTGTGCATGCGCGCGTGCACACACAAACACACACACACTACCATTCCACTGTGGAGTAACATATTTCTGCGTTGTCCTGCATATGGTCCAAATTAGCACCTGCATAGTTCAGTTATTAAATGAAAAACAGCTCTTTACTTGACCTATAGAGTTTTTGTATACAAGAACCTATCCAACAGCATTATGTCTTCCCTTATCAGATGTGTGTGGTATGACATAATGAATGTCACACTTCAGTACAATTGGCAAGATTTCAATTCCCAAGAAAAGGGTCGCATTTCCTTGCTCATTGTTTTGAAAGCAGACATTATACGTTGGGTAGCTAATGTTGAAGCCCTGGATTTTTTTTCCCTTAGAGATCTCAAACCAAATCTGAGAAACTAGTAACCTAAATTTAATAACAGTCTGAAAATTTATTCATTGAACAAGAGCTTCTTAAAGTAAGTGATGAAAACTCCAGAGAAATTTAGGTGAATGTATGGGGCCAGACTAAGTTTATCTACAAAATTCATAAGGATGATAGGATTGCATACAGAAATTCTGACTTTGAAAATAAGTTTCCTACCTGTTGTCTTGGTAAACTAACATAGAAATATAAATTTTAAATTATTTTCTAGTACATTTTAAACTTCATTTAATCATACAAAGTAATATACATCAATATTATTATACTGTTTATATAAACTACTATTTTATCACTTGAACTTTTAGTCTTTGATATGAAATAACATAATATAAACATATATCTGAAATGCCTAGGCTTTACAGATAGAGGAAAACAGTTTTGACACCATGTAAATAGAAAGAATAGAATATGCAGAAAGATGTACATTTACTCAGAAAAAGAAAAGGGTGCTGGTGGTTGTAATAAGAACATTAAATGATACAAAAGACTAGTAACCCTGGAAAACAGCAGCTAAATCTATCACCTGGATAAAAGCCAAGAAAATGCATTTCCATTGGAATAAAATAAGTTAAATTAAAAAAAAGTTAAATAAAATGTGATGCCTTATTTTAATGAATTATATTAGTTTGTAATAGGCAGAAAGATTGTTTTAATTGTATAAATAACAGAAAAGTCCTCGAAATATCCTCAAACAAGCAACAATGTTCATATACACTTGTAACTTAGATTTGTAAGAACAGTTGTAGAACAGAAAGGATATAATCAATTTGGGAAAGATTCAGAAATGACAACTGAAATACACAAGGAGTGGGAAGTTTTCATATAAGACTATGTTTAAAACATTGGGGCTTCAGTTTATAAGGTGAAACTTAAAAGTTGATAGGATTGAAGTCTATGAAATCATTAAGTTACAAAAATGATCTTATCTGGCAAATAATAAGATACTAGAATGAAAGGGTACTCCTTGAAACTTATAAAAAGAAGTTTCATAACATAGAAAACAAAATGCACTACATTTCCACAATTCTTTTTAAAATAAATATCCATTGAGTATTTGCTGTGGATAAAGTGCATACATATAATACATCTCAATAAGTAACTCACAAATTTAATTACATTTCAAATATAATCTTATTGTCATAAAAATAAAACACATACCCAATTAAAGCATGATACAATGCTACTGGCTGCCAAGGCAGGTGCTATTCCTATTTTCCAAAGGTAGAATTACAAAAATGCTCCAAAATACTTTAAGCAGTTAAGTGGTAAACACATGGAACTCATTAACTTTAAATGTTAAGATAGGGGCCAGCCATCAAAGAAGGATGTACTTTTCTCTGAAAGGAGGAGAGAACTTCCACTTTGCTTATGGCCATGTCCAAATACTAATGGAGTCTGTGGTCACAAAAGGCTTCCACAGCCTTGGCAGCTCATGGCAAGAGCCTCAGGTGATCATTGACGTTATAAACAAGAGTGGTAATTGTTAAATGAATAGTAGAAGTCATTGTGCTCTTACTCCCCATGTAACACCTCTGTTCTTAATGAGTTGTACTACGAAAATTAACTGCAAAACTTGTTCTCAAACTGTACTTTGTATGTTGTGCGTGTATGTGAGTGCAAATTGTTGAAATCTGTACTTAGCATAGAGTTGGTCCTCTGTATATAAACTAAAAATGAACCATAGTGAAGAAGGGGATGGGAGAGGGTGTAGGAAGTGGAATGGGAGTTGGTGTGAGAGGGCAGGTATGGGGGAAAGAACCACTATATTCCTAAAGTTGTACCTATGAAAAATGAAAAATTAAAATCTCTGGCCTCAGAATCAGCCCTTAAGGCATTCAGATCTGGCTCAAGAGCCCATGAGAATATTTTAGGCATGGAAAGCCAAGACACTGAGGCAAAAAAAAAAAAAAAAAAACCAAACCAAAAACAAAACACCTAAATGAAAAATCTCTGCGAGTGAGATCCCAGTGGAAAGAACGGGGTCATCAAAGAAGGAGGTACCTTTCTTCTGACCCTGTCGGAATAAGATCGAAATCGGCGAACCCTAAAGGCTTCCATAGCCTTGGCAACTCATGACTAGAGCCTAGGGAGATTACTGACACCATAAACAAGAGTGTCAAATTGTTAAATCCACATCAGGAGTCACTGTGTACTTATGTCTCATGTGGGATCTGTCCTTAATGTGTTATCCAATGTGAAATAATGCTATAACTAGTACTGAAACAGTATTTTTACACTTTGTGTTTCTGTGTGGGTGCAAACTGATGAACTCTTTATTTAATATATAATAAATCGATCTTCTGTATATAAAGATAATTGAAAATGAAAAAAAAAACCTTGGTGTTAAATTGGAAATTGCATAATTAATCAATTTTTTTAAAAAAAAAATATATCATGTAGGATCTCTGTCCTTAATGTGCTGTACATTGTGAATGAATACTATAACTCGTACTCCAACAGTATTTTTCACTTTGTGTTGCTATGTGGGGGCAAAATGTTGAAATTTTTACGTAATATATACTAAACTGATCTTCTGTATACAAAGAGAATTGAAAATGAATCTTGATGTGACTGCAAGGGGAGAGGGAGCAGGAAAGGGGAGGGTTGTGGGTGGGAGGGAAGTTATGGGGGGGGAAGCCATTGTAATCTATAAGCTGTACTTTGGAAATTTATATTCTTTAAATAAAAGCTTTAATAAAAAAATAAAAATAAATCTTTAAAGTAAAAAAAAAAGATAGGGGCCAGCCCTGTGGCCTAGCAGGTAAAGCCGCCACCTGCAGTGCTGGTACCCTATATGGGTGCCTGTTCAAATCCTGATGGCTTCACTTTCAATCCAGCTCTCTGCTTTGGCCTAAGAAAGCAGTAGAAGATGGCCCAAGTCCTTGGAACCCTGCACCAATGTGGGAGACCAGGAAAGAGCTACTGGTTTCTGGCTCTGGATCAGCTCAGCTCCAACCATTGCGGTCATTTTGGGGAGTGAACAAGTTGATGGAAGACTTTCTCCCTCTCTCTCTCTGCCTCTCTGCAAATCTGCCTTTTAAATAAATAAATGAATATTTTTAAAAAGTAAGCTAAAAAGATAAACATATTCAGAAATATTTCATTAAATTCAATGTTGATAGACACGTAATAGGTTAGCAAAAGAATGCAGAGATTTTTCATATATACCTTATACCTGTATAAGTTTTATATTTGAGAATAAACAGCAATTTCCCCTATTATACACTCCTCAGAAAATGACATTGTAAGAAAATATTAGATTTAATCAATGATATCTTGTTCAGGAATTTTAACTTCATGAAAATTTAAATATCATGCACTAGATTTTGTTACTAAGAAGCATGAGGACCTATACAGATCTATGAATTAAATAACATTGTCAATATGCCTGTATAGAGGAGAATGTATTTAGATACAGTTTTAGATATTTTCTAGCCTTTTGAAACTATAAGTACTATAGAGGCTTCACATTTATTCTTCATTCATTCACTCTGTAGAGTCTTCCCTTTCCTACAACAATCACCACATCAGTCAACAGAATAGCAAATTCCTTCTCATCTGTGAGATTCAGGTGCAATAGGAGAGAGAGAAAAAACTGACAAAATCTGTGGGTGAGACAAATAAAAATGGACTGCATAAGAGATACTTCATATTTATAAATCAATGTGTCTTTTATTGAATAATGAATTGATAGAACCTAGAGAAAGATTTCTGGGAGAGAATCTCAAGGCTTTGTGGTTGCTGCCAATCAATTCAACATTGTCAACAATGGCTGGGGTGATGATATCAGAGATATTATCCAAAAGCAGGCTTCAAGTGCTAGGAATAAGGTTTAATGTGTGGGGTGATGAGACCAGAAGTATCCCAATGGGTCATAATTGTGGGGCAAAAATTGGAAAATTAAATCTAAGAGAGACAGGCATAAACACGTTTATTCTTGAAATAAAGGGTGGGACTATCTAGCCTATGAGAAGTAGTGAGAATTCAACCTGTGGGAAATGGATTTAAACTTCAAAGCCTCTGTTTCCTCATCTATGTGATGGAGGTAAAAGTGAAGTTTGTACAAAGAATAAATGCACTCTGCATATAGAATACACAATGCTTAACATTTAATGAGGTCTGCATAAATTTTTGCTACTTTTTTAGTTATATGTCTTATGGATGGTACTAAGTGTCTATCAAATGTTTTATTGTGACTCCAGGAAAAACTATCAAAATAAAACACAAAATAGTGCCAGTTTCTGTTCAGTAGAACACACTACTTTTCTTTTAATCACTGACATTGTATAGCTATTTTTTAAGATTTGTTTATTCATATGAAAGGCAGAGTTACAGAAAGAGAGTGGGGGAGAGAGACTGAGACAGACAGAAAAATCTTCCATCTGCTGGTTCACTCCACAGATGGCTGCAACGGCCAGAGCTGCACTGATGTGAAGCCAGGATCCAAGAGCTTCTTTGAGGTCTCCCACGCAGGTACAGAGGCCCAGGCATCTGGGCCATTTTCTACTGCTTTCCCAGGCCATAGCAGAGTGCTGGATTGGAAGTGGAGCTGCCGGGACTCGAATGGGCACCCATATGGGAAAGCAGGTTGTGGCTTTACTGGTTATGCCACTGCACCGACCCCAAAATTACATTATTATTAAGAAGAGAATTTAGGTAATAAGTTGGATCCTTTCAAAAAGACCAAAAGAGCCACACTTTTTAAAGGGAAAATATGAACTTTAAAATGACGGTGATCAGCTCTGACACTATATTTCAGTTTGATTTGCGGCGTATTGGGATCTCTGTGTTCCAGTTTTCTCATCTGTAAAATTATGATGGTAATCCAGTGACAGACCACAGGGTTACTGGGAGGATTATAGAAATAAAGTGGGGAAATCACTTAGCAAAAGTCTCACTCATAAAAATACAGTATTTTTAACGATGCGTGTTTATCAGCTAAATTAAATAACTGAGAAAGAGTTAAAAATGCCTTTTACAATACTTTGTATGACTTTATAATAAGCAAGAAGTAGGTGAAATAATATGTATTTGTAAAGCAATTTAATTGAGCTAAACTTTCATTATTTATAATATGAAAGCAATTGGAATTATTTATTCCAATGTTTAAAGCTAATATTGGACATTTTGCTGAAAACAGATTGGATAAGTTTCACATCTGAATTATCTTAATAATACTTACTATTCATGGAGGACTTGTTTTACGCAAAATCTTGTAGCAGAGCCCTTCATTAAAACTAACTTCATGTAAAGATTAGGCCCAGCAAGTTGGAAAGAACGTGAAATTTCTACAAAATTGAGCATTACTGATACTCACTTTTATTCCACCCTCTTCTATATCACATAGTTTTTTGTTTGAAATAAAAAGTTATACCTGCTAAATTGTTAACACCTTATAAGAATGATTGATTTTCTCATGCCTTTTTTCCTCAAGAAAAGAAATCTTAAATCAAAGAATTGATCTATTTTCAGTTATCTGTTCAGAACTGCAAAAATAACTTCAAATCCAATAATTTATAATTGTACCTTTTTTACCCACAAAGCACACGAAAAGACATTAGTAGAAGGAAATCAAGACCAGCACATTTTCAAGTTGAGATACTCACTTACTAAGTTCATAAATCAAAGAAAAATAAAGTACAAGTGTAGCCAAGAAATTTGAGAGTGGTTAAAGGCACCTGAGGAATATTACACATTAGCAGTGATAATACTCACTTCCCCTCATTTTTCCTGAAGTTGGGAGCTGGAGAGAAAAACTGCCTTAATAGATGGAGTATATCTATAATCCTAAACTATCCTTAAAAACTTTAAACTATATACATATGGAGTAAACCAAGAAGATTAACAATTTGAAAAATCACCTTTCTCAGATGGATGATTTGCTTCTACTTTTAAAGTGCTGTTTTAAATAAAAATAAAATGATTGTGCTTATGAATCTTCCATACATATTTAAAACTCACATAAAATGATTAAATCATATTATAAGAATTTCTCTAGTGACTGTTAGAATGCTGTTGGGAAATATCAAGGAAACAAGCTCCATTTTCATTTTCATTTTTAGTGCCAATTTTTAAAATCTTTACTAATATAAAGGGAAGAAATTTCAAGTATTTCATAGGTATAATACTAAAAATATTAGCATACTTGCTTTCCTCCTCCTCTCCTCCCCTTGGTCACTCCTCCCCCTTCCTCGGCTACCTCTTTCCTTCCTTTTTTTTTTTTTAATTCTTGCAAGGTCCTTCTTTGAATCCATTATATAATCACAGGCTTAGTTCACCACTAACCATAATATTTAACAAGTAAAAAGAAGTACACAGTACCACAGGAGTATAAATGATGACTAAAAGTAATAGATATATTACAAGATGTATTTTTCATTCCTATATATTTTTTGTATTCTTGAGAATGGCTTATTTCACTAAGCATAATAATTTCCAGTTGCATACATTTTGTTGCAAAAGACAGGATTTCATTCTTTTTTGTGGCTAATATTCCTGTATGTATATATACCACATTTTCTTTATCTAGTCATCAGTTGATAGACATCTGGGTTGATTCCATATCTTAGCTATTGTGAATTGGGCTTCAATAAACATGGGGTACTCTTTCATGTGCTCATTTCATTTCATTTGGGTAAATTCCCAGGAGTGAGATGGCTGGATCACACGGTAGATCCATTTTCAGATCTCTCAGGAATCTCCATATTTGTTTCCATAATGACTGTACTAGTATAGATCCCACCAATAGTGGATTATGGTACCTTTTACCTACATCCTTGTAAACATTTATTATTATTATTATTAATATTATTATTATTATTTGATTTTTGGATGGTAGCCATTCCAACTGGGGTCAGGAAAAACCTCATTGTGGTGTCTATTTGCATTTCCCTGATGGCTAGTGATCCTGAGCATCTTCTCATGTGTCTGTTGGCCATTTGAATTTCATCCTTTGAAATAAGTTCCATTTTTCTCCCCTAAACAAAACAAATTCAAGAATGGAATGTAAGTACTATCACCTGTAGCAGGGCACTGCAGAGTAGGTATTCTCATGGTTGGTATGGGGGAGTAACTTCCAAGAGTACACTGGCATCTTCATGAGGGAGATCATCTTTTGGACACCATTATAACCAAAGAAGCTTGTTGAAATCAAAGCTGAATACAATAGCATTAATCACATAAAACTATTCTCCTCTCTTCCATTAATCTCTCTTCTCTTTACTCAAGATGAGAAATAAGATAGCAGGAAAGGCAAATTCAAAAGAATAAGAAATAAACAAAATATACAGCAGAGCTCCCTTCTTCAAATCTCAATGAAAATGTACCTGATAATGGTACATGCACATTGCACTAACGATTTGATTTAGAATACACAAGATATTTAACAGCTAAGAGCCAAATTGAGTTACCATAAGATCATCTGTACAGGTGAAGACATTAGAAAACATTGCTTATGCTGTTGCACAGAGAAAAACAAGGCAGATCATAAAAAATATATTTGAAAGGACATGCTGGAGAATAATTAATATTCTCTGCACATACCACTTATTTCTTCCCATTTGATAAGCCAATTGCTTTTTTCTCTTTCATATGTATTTTATACTTGATCTTAGCCAAAAGGCCAAGAAGTGATCTTTCATATGCATTTTAATACCACTTTACATCATTGTTCTCTTTTTGTTGCTAAGTTCTGAAAATTTCTGGTGAGTAAATATTCTCCAGGCTCTTGAATTCTCGAGAGCTGCCTTTGCCTTATATTACATGGATACAGACATGAAAAGTAGCCCTTCTTCAGTTTCCATACTGAAAATGTTTCTCACACAGGCTTCATGAGCTTTGGGGACTTTACGGGATATTTGGTAGTCAGTGGTCAGGATCAAGTTATGCATCTTACTCATTTTGCCGTCTGTTATTATTATTGGCTACTCCTATTCTACATCGCATTCTCTTTATATTTCATCCTTTTTTTGTTTGTTTGTTTCGCCCTTCCCTTTCAACACTTCACAAATATCTATTTTGCTCTTTCTCTATCTTCCTACATTCCTGGACTACTAAACACATAGGAAGTCCCAAGTCCGGTTCTTATGGCTAAATAGAAATGTTCTTGGCTTCTCAGTCTCCGGCACTCCTGCCCCAAACTTTCCACTTGCACAGACTTTCCACCTTCTTTTCTTCACTGGCCTCTCACAACGTTTTGGCTCTGGCACCAACTCCTGGTAATCTCTGTTGTTTACCTGACTTACTCTTTTTCTTTGCATCCCTGGGGCAAACTTTTTCTCCCATCCTTCATTAAACTTCCACCACATCAATCTCCTGATGAACAGAATATTAATAAACATGTGCATGTAAAAAATCCACAGGTGAGATTCCTCTGCCATGGAAATGGATACATATAATACACTTTTGAGAAGGGGGCTAGATTTAACCATTATAACATTAGCTAGGAGAATGTAGGAAGAGGGATTAAAACACTATTACATTAAGTCATCAACAATGATGTATTTCATAAAATATTAGAGGTGGAACATATCTGAGAGATATTCCATTTTAATCCCTTTAGCATAAGAATAAGGAAACTAAGACCCTGAAGAATTAAACAGCTGGCTGATGATTGCACAGCTATTTAGAGATTAGAACCAGAGTTTCTTAGCTTCTCTACTGCTATTTCACACTGTATCCATTGCGTAACTTTTTCTTTATGTTTAATGGTTTTTCTGCTATTAATATAAAAACATATGCAGTATTCTCCTGTGCTTTAAAAAGGTATTGAAATACTAATTTATTTTATTCTAACGATCCTTTGCAGGACTGAGCAAGAATATGGTCAATAACTAAGATTCCTGTAAAACCCACAAGGGATCCAAAACAGCAAAAATAATGTTGAAAAATAAAAAAGTTAGAGATTTCACATTTCCTTATTTTAAAACTTGCTTAAATTATGCAGTAATCAAAATGTGACTAAATACAGATATGTAGACGAATAGAATGAAAGAGATTTATTTACTTGATGGGCAGAGTTACAGAAAAGAGAAAGAGAAAGAGAAAGAGAAGGAGAAAGAGAGAGAGAAAGAGAGAGAGAGAGAGAGAGAGAGAGAGAGAGAGAGAGAGAGAATTTTCCATCCACTGGTTCACTCCCCAAATGCCTCAACAGCAAGGGCTAGACCAGACCACAGAGCTTCCTCCTGGTCTCCCATATGTGTGCAGGAGCCCAAGCACTCTGGACATCTTCTCCTGCTTTACCAGGCACGTTGCCAGGGAGTTGGATCACAACTGGATCATCTGGCTCTTACACCGGAACTCATATAAGTTCCTGGCATCAGAGACTTTACCTGCTACACTACAGTGCTGGCCCCTGCTCAAATGATTTTTGACTAGGAGTCCAAGATTATTCAATAGGGTAAAGGAAAATCTTTTCAATAAATGATACTGGGAAAACTGGCTATTTCCATATGCAACAGAATAAAGTGGGGCCCTTACTTTAAAGAGAATGCAAACAAATGAATTCAAATTGGATCAAAGATCTAAACATAACAACTAAAACTATAAATATCTTAGAGGAAAATAAGCAGCAAAGGCTCCAGAACACTGAATTTGGCAATGATTTCTTAAACACTATACCGAAAGCAAAGGAGAAAAAAGAAAACCTGATAAATTGGACTTCATCAAAATTAAAAATTTAGGGGTATTAATGAATATTACCAACAGAATAAAAGGGTAATTCATGGAATAGGAGAAAATACTTGCGGATCATATATCTGATAAAAGGTAATATCTAGAATATAGAAGCAAATTCCCACAACTCAACAACAAAACAAACGACCTGATTTTAGAAAAGGGCCGAAGGTTTGAATAGAAACTTTTCCAAAGACAATATTAAATGATAAATGGGGATATGAGAATATGTTCATCATTAAATCTTGAAAAATGTAAGTCAAAACCCCAAGAATGGGCATACATTTGGCATAGAAGTGAAGGTGGCTTGGTACATCTGCATCCTATATAAGGCAGAGTATCCAGGTTTGAGTTACAGTTCCATCCCCAATTCTAATTCCTGCTAATTCATGCTGTGGGAGGCAGCAGGTTATAACTGAAATATTTAGGTCCCTGACACCCATAGAGGAGACCTGGCTTGAGTTACTGGCTCTAGGTTTCAGCCCAGCTCAAACCCAGCCTTTGCAAACATTAGGAAAGTGAACTAGTAGATGGCAGTTTTTGTCACTTGCAGGCTCTCTCTTTCTCTCAATTTTTTTTTTCAAAAATGTTTAAAAAGTTTATGTTATGCATATTTTACTAAAGTAAAAAACTCTGGTTCATAATTACATCCATATTTCAGTAGTCATAATGAAAATCATTTTTCTCATTCAAAATATTTGAACATTTAAGTATTGAAAGCTGATACATCATACCAAAAGTTGATTTTCATTTAATTTTATTAATATAAAGAGAACAGATTTTATACATTCTATAGATACAGTTGCAAGAAGACAACCGCACTTCCCTCACTCCTCTACTCTTCCTCAATCCTCTTCTCTTCCTCCCCTCTCTTCATCAGTTTTTGTAAGGACATAATTTTAATACAGTATGTATCCACAGCCTTAACTCCCCACCAACCATAATATTCAACAAGAAAAATGTAGAGAGACCATAGTTCCACAAAAGTATAAATAGAAGCTAAAAATAACAACCATATTTCAAAGGGACCATTTCATTCCTATATATATTTTTTTGTATTCTGTTAGATGCCACAAATCAGAGAAAACATATGATATTTGTGCTTTTGAGACTGGCTTATTTCACTAAGATTAATGGTTTTCATTTTTATCCATATTGTTGCAAAAGACAGGATTTCAACTTTTTAATGCCTTACTAATATTCCACAGTGCGTACATACCACATTTTCTTTATCCAGTCATCAGTTGACATCTGGGTTGACTCCATATTTTACCAATTGAGAACTGAGCTGCAATAAATATGGGGGTACAATTAACTTTCATATGTTGATATTATTTCCTTTGGGTAAATTCCTGGGAGTGGGATGATTAGGTTATATTATATATGTTTATAAATTTATTTACTCTTTCTAAACTCTTTCTAGCTTCTGGGTATTAATCCTTTATCAGTTGTATAGTTTGAAAATATTTTCGCCCATTCTGTCATTTGCCTCTTAACTTTTTTGAGTTTTTCCATTGCAGTACAGAAGCTTCTTAGCATGATGTAATCCCATTTGTCCATTTTTGTCTTTACTGCCTGTGCTTAAAGTGTCTTTTTCAACACCAATGTCTTATAGAGTTTCCCTGGTGTTCTCATCTAGAAATTTGATGGTACCAGGTCTTAGATTTAGGTCCTTGATCCTATTTGGGTTGACTTTTCTATAAGGTATAAGGTAGGGTCTTATTTCATCCTTCTTCATGTGTAAATCCAATTTCCCAAGTATGATTTGTTGAAGGGACTGTCCTTTCTCCATGGATTGATTTCAGCTTCTTTGTCAAAAATTATTTGCTTGTGGATGTGTGGATTAATTTCTGGTGTTTCTACTGTTCCATTGGTCTACATGTCTAGTTTTGTGCCAGTATCAGACTGTTTTGATTAAAACTACCCTATGGTATGTCTTGAAGCCTCGTATTGTGATGCCTCCAGTTTTTGTTGTTTAAGATTGCTTTAGCTAATTGCGATCTCTTGTGTTTTAATGTGAATTTAAGCATAGTTTTTTTTTTCTAGATTTGAGAAAAATGTTGGTATTTTGATTGGGATCATATTGAATCTGTAAATTGCTTTCAGCATTACAGATATTTTGATGGTATTAATTCTTCCAATCCATGAACATGGACATTTTTAAAAATTTTTTCTATCTTCTATGTGTTTCTTTAATATTTTGCAGTTTTCATTGTAGAGACTTTCACATCCTTGATTAAATTTATTCCAAGGTATTTAAGTTTTTTGTAGCTATTGTGACTGGTACTTATCTTACAAGTTCTTTCTCAGCCACAGCATTATTTTGTGTATACAAAGGCTATTGAATTTTGTGTGTTGATTTTATATACTACAAATTTACCAAATCTCTTATGAGTTCCAATAATCTCTTTGTGGAGATTTTTTTGTTCCTGTATATATAGAGAATCATATCATCTGCAAACAGGGACAATTTGACATCCTTCTTCCCAATTTATATCCCTTTAATTTATTTCTCTTGCCTAATAGCTCTGGCTAAAATTTTCACAACTATATTGAATAGTAAAGGTGAGAGTGGGCACCCTTGTGTGCTTTGGTGTCTTAACAGAAATGCTTCCAGATTTTCCCCATTCAATATGATGTTGGCTGTGGATTTGTCATATATTGCCTTAATTGTGTTGAGGAATGTTCCTTCTATACTCAATTTGCTTAAGGTTTTTATCATTAAAGAAGATTGCAATTTATCAAATGTTTTCTCTGCCTCTCTTGAGATAATCACATAGTCTTTATTCTTCAACTTGCTCATGTACTGTACCACATTTATGAATTTCTGTGTGTTGAGCCATTCCTGCATCCAAGGGATAAATCCCACTTGGTCCAGGTGAATGATCTTTCTGATGTATTCTTGGATTCAATTAGCTCATATTTTGTTCAGGATTTTTGCATATATTTCATTGGGCATGTCCAGATATGGTTCTCTTTCTTTGTTGTGTCTTTACCTGATTTTGGAATTAAACTGATTCTGGCCTCCTAGAAGGAGTTTTGGGGGATTCCCTCCCTTTCAATTGTTGTGAATAGTTTGAGAAAATTGGGATTAGTTCTTCCTTAAAAGTTTTATAGAATTCAGCAGTGAAGCCATGTCCTGCAACACTAACACAGCAGTGGCAGTTTCCTGTCACTTTCTCTCTCTCATTTTTTTTTCAAAAATGTTTCAAATGATAAAGTTTATATTATGCAGATTATACTAAAGTTAAAAAAAACTGGTTGACAATTACATTCATATTCCAATAGCCTTAATGGAAAGCATTTACTCATTCAAATATTTAAATATTCAATGTCCCCAAATCATGCTAAAAGCTAAATAAAGTATTTATTTCTTAAATTATGAAATGGTAGAACAGAACAATCAATGTAAATAAATAAAAAGGTAAGAGATGTAGTATCAATAAAAATCAAGCATTATTAAAAGAGAGGAAATGGGGCCAGTGTTGTAGTACAGTGTGTTACGCCACATTCTGCAAAGAGGCATCCCTTATGAGTGCAAGTTTGAGTACCAGCTGCTCCACTTCAAATGAGGCTCCCAGTTAATGTGACTGAAAAAGCAGCAGAAGATGACTCAAGTACTTGGACCAGGCTATCCACGTGCAAGAACCAGATGGTGTTCCAGGTTCCTGGCTTTGGCCTGGCCAGTCTCAGCTATTGCAGCCATTTGGAGATGGAAACAGCAGATAGATTAACTCTCCCCACCTCCAATGCCTTTTAAATCAATCAATCAATCTTCAAAAGCAGGTAAGGGTTGGGGTTATTTCCAGTCAAGCTAGTTGGGGCAAGTTCTTCATATATGAGGTAGAATTTGAGTGGTCTAGGAACAGTAAGACTGGTGTTGTAGGGATGAGGCTAAGGAATTACGTGGAAGAAAAGTTGCTCAGTAGAGGTAAGGCCACAAGAAGTAATGGTTTAGGATGAACTGCAAAAGCAGTTCTGTTTTTCTTTACTAGAGTAAGGGAAGTAGAAAAAGAAAATAAAGCTAGAAGTGTTCATTGCAGTGAACCTAGAGTGTTAAACTAAGGGAATTGGAATAACTATAAGTAAAATAGAAGCATTTCTTTAAAAAGTTGCAAAAAAAGTAGAAGAATGAAACTGACAACCTATGATATGACTGTTTTTGTTAGCTCTTGTTTATACTTCTGTGGAAATGTGGTCTTCCTACTTCCTACTTGTTGAATATTATAGCTAGTGGTGAATTAAACCTATGATTATAGAGTGGATTGAAATTATATCTTTGAAAAAATTAATGAAAACAAGAGAAAAAAGGAGGGAGATTGGAGAATGGAGAGGGTGAAGGAGAGAATCATATTATCTTGTTAGAACTGTACCTATGCAATATATGAAATCTGTTCTTTTTATAATGATAAAAATTAAAAATAAATTTTTAAAAAGTTGCCCAATTTAAAAATTATATCTTATATCTATTAGGAGAGCATTCAGCTTTAAGCAACAAAGATTAATTAGAATGCCTTATATAGATAAGTGCTTATTTTATTTCATAAAACCCAGTCAGTGGTTGGCAGCCCAAACAAGTACAAATGTTCAAAGATGTCATCAAGGAATCAAGGATGCTACCGCCTTCTAACTCTTCTAACTTTCAGCTCCACTTTTCCTCAGCCTGTCATTTTCATTTCGGTGGTTACAGATGGCTGCTTCATTTCCAGGCACTGATCCTAATTCCAGGTGGAAAGAAAGAGTGGGCAGGAAGGAAGCAGAGGTATCTATATCAAGAAAACAGAGGTTTCTCCAGAAATTCCTAGCAGATGTACACTCTATACTACTGGGCAGAGCAAGGTAATAAGGCTACCATTTGCTATAAATGAATATGAACAATAAGTAATTTTAGGAAGATACAGCGCCATCTCAATCAAAATCAGAGTTCTGCTAATAAGGGCAAGGGGAATAAAGAGAGGCCAACCAGCTTTTAACCACAGAATGAGTGACACTCAAACACATGTACTTACTTTGTTAATTATATATATATATATATATATATATATATATATATATACACACACACATATACAAGTCTTGATATTTGATATAATGCTATAAGTATCTTTTTTCTATATATGTGTTGAGATTTGTTGAAGCTACTTTAGTTGTGACTTTATATTAACAATCAATAGAGTGACTTTTGCTGTAACTACCACTTTTGTAGAAAACATTATCTCTCTCTTTCCTTTCATGATATGCTACTTTCTGAATCCTGTGTATAATGTAGCACCTAGACCCATGTGCTGGTTACCATCTCCACAGTGGAACCACTTACAATGAATGATTTTTAAAGATCTTGTTGCCACGAACAGACAATTATTGTAATTCTGAAAGCATTTATGAAGACTTAATGACAAAATTTGTTTTAAGGTTAGTTGATTAACTTCTAAAAATTAATTCCATCTGTTCACCTCCACAAATTAGTATTGCCTGAGGATATTTCTTGTTAATAACTTTTTCCCTAAACAGTACTATTAGTTCAAGGTAAGAAATGGAGAATATTCTCTAATGTGAAAGAATTAGTAAGGATTTTAAAATATAACATACAGGTTTTTTCTGAGGAAATATTTGGTTAAATTATATGATGTCTGGCACATGTGATTATTTTGTTAATGGTTAAAATATTATTGTTTCAGGGGGAGAGAGGCTCAGCAGAGATATGTTTCTACATGATTGATCAAACACTGGAGAGGGATTTGGGGCATATAAATTTGGGAGGCAGGAAGAATTCAAACTCAGGCAAAGAAAGAAATTTAGAATATAGAGAATAGAACCAGAAGAATTTTCAGAAGACACATGAAGGAAATAAATAGAGTAACAAGGGAATAGTTGATGATCTGAGTGACAGAGAGGATTAAGCCAAATAATGAGTTACCCAATGAGAGGAGAAATATATTCAGAGGGGATGGCATTCACTCCAGTAAAGCCCAGGGGAGCAGAGAAAATGGGCTTCCATAACTGTCCTTTCCTATCTATATTAGAGCCAAAAATGGCAAAATGCAAGGCTCAGAATTTTGAATTTTAATCTAATCTCTACATTTTGGTCTCATACAATAACTTAATCCCTTTTTAAACTAATGTTCCAGCTCTCTGCCCACATCTCTGCCACACCTTTTCAAGATTGTCTCTGGGTATACTAGGGAAGAGAAAATTTTATGACTTTGTGCCCATGGGGGAGAAGGGCCTCAGAAATGCTAGTGTATTCTGACTCCACTGGTTTCTAAGGATACACTCCCGTCCCCAAGCCTTGCAGGTATTCTTTGTCTCATAAGCCCTTGGTAGTCTCTTACTGTTCACCCAGCTCCAACCTCTGTCTAGCTACATGGTCAGGTTTGAAGCCTTACCACTCAACACAATGAAATTTAATCCAGGAAATCTGGGAATCTCTAATTCATCAACTTCAAGACACATTTCCTTCAATGTCTTCTTCCTGATTGGGGCAGGGACAGTCCCAAAACTAAATCCTTTGAAAGTACTCCATAGGCCTTCTGTTTCCATTCTTCTATTTACTCTGTGGATACTTCCAAAGCTGTCTGAGGTTTTCCAGGGAAGGAGAGAGGTGAAAACAATATGATCACTGAATCAGGTCTCCATTCCCATCTCCTGTCTGCATTCCTCTTCAACCGTTCCCTGGAACCAGAAGGGGCAGCCTCTTCGTATGCATCCTTTATAAAATAACCTTATCCACAAATTTCACTTCATGGCTAATAGTGAACACTGAGTGAGTTCACTATGAAAAAAACGTACTGCGAGGTTTTCTAGGACTGAGTCTTAGTAATGCTAAATGGAAATTTATAGAAGTTAGAAAACTCTCCTCTAACTTTGGGTTTCAAGTTTTTACTGTAGAAATCTCACATGAAATATGACAGTGTCATGCTTTCTCTAATTCTTGTCTCATCCTCCCTGGCATCACCTTTGTCAAATGGAAAATGGGTCTTTCTTATTCAGAAAGGCAGAAAGAAATTATTATTTTCAAGATACTATCCTAGTTACAGATGAATCAAATCTGATCTGGCCTTGGCCCTTGATGAAGATAATACCAGATGGAAATCATAAAACAAAGCTCTGAGTTAGGGGCTGGAAATATCAATTAGAAGTCATTTTACTGGAAACTAAGATTTGGTTTAGGGGCCGGTGTTGTGGCATAGTGGGTAAAGCCACCACCTGCAGTGCCGACATCCCATATGGGTGCCCGATCGAGTCCCAACTGTTCCACTTCTGATCTAGCTCTCTGCTATGGCCTGGGAAAGCCGTAGAAGGTGGCACAAGTCACTGGGGCACTGTACTCAGCTGGGAAAACCAGTAGAAGCTCCTGGCTCCTGGCTTCAGATCTGTGCAGCTCCAGCCATTGCAGCCATCTGGTGAGTGAATCAGTGGATGGAAGAACTCTGTCTCTCTATCGCTCTGTATCTGCCTCTCCTCTCTCTGCATAACTCTTACTTTCAAATAAATAAATCTTGAAAAAAAAAGATTTGGTTTAGAAGTTGACTCTATCCATTAAGAAACTATAGACAATGATGGTGTTTGAAGAAATATTAGAATAGATCCTTGTAGGATGTATAATTAGAGATTTTATAGAAAAATAAAAGTAAATAAAAGTCACTTAGGAGTAGTGCCCTCAAATGTTGAAGGAAAGCTCCTAAAATACAATGTCTCAAAAACCATCACCGGCAAATTTTTAAAATGAGGATTGACTCCTGGTTCCTGACAATATGGAGTAGATCTAATTATCTGTATGCCTCCAATTTACAACTGAAATCCCTTAGAAAATACTTGAACATTTTAATTTTTGATTGTTGGAAAGAGAGCAGATTGGCTAAGGTCTCAGGACACGAGAGAAATGGCATGTATATGAGGTTCCATTAAGCAGACTTCATCACAATTCAAAAATGTACCTCTATCAAAGATCAGGTTAAGAGAATTAAAGACAAATTACAATCTGGGAAAAATACTTGCAAATCATATCTAACAATGGTCTTGTTTCTATAATATATAAAGAGCTCTCAAAATCAACAGTAAAAAGACAAAAATTAAAGGACAAATCAAAGGACATTTCACCACAGAAGAGATAGATAGCAAACAAGCACATGGAAACATTTTAAGCACCTTGGCCATTAGGCAAATGCAAATTTATAACCACAATAAGGAGGCCTTCACAGTGGCATAGTAGGGTAAACCAGCAGATGCCAGCATCCCATATGGGCATTGGTTCCAGTCTCAGCTGCTCCACTTCCAATTCAGCTCTTTGCTAATGTGCCTGGAAAAAGCAGCAGAAGACGGCCCAAGTACTTTGGCCAGTGCATCCATGTAGGAGAGCTGGAAGAAGCTCCTGGCTCCTGGATTTGGCCTGGCCCAGCCCCGGTCATTGCCATTTAGGAAGTAAACCAGTGGATAGAAGATATTTCTCTCTCTCTCTCTCTTTCTCTCTCTCTCTTTCTCCCTCTTAGCTCTGCCTTTCAAATAAATAAATAAGTCTTTAAAAGGTGATAATATACAATGCTGGGAAGGATGTGGAATTATGTATATCTCACACATTATTGGTAGCAATGACAAATAATTCCACCACAGTGGAAAACAGCATTGACATTTGTTTTACAAAATGAAAGATGTACTTACCGTATTACATGGGATTCACACTCTAGGGCATTTACCCCAAGTTGACACAAAATAACTGGCATAGCCAACATAAAGTTACATTTTTAAAATTTGAGAAGAGCATGAATCTATGCATATTAAGATGATGCTGAGCAATTTAGTGCAGCTGCACTGTGAGCAGATGAGAGGAAATCATTATGGCAGCTTATAGCCACGTGACTTGTACCTCCAACTAGAGGAAGCTCTTCAAATTGAGATCAGGGAGATAGTTTGCATGCCAATAAGGAAAAGAGGGTGACAACATCTAAGTTTTCTTGTGATTTATATGAAAGGTTTTATAAAATGAAGTTGGCAGCTTCCCAGTTTTCCTCCAGGGGCCCCACGTTCATAATTCCAGTAGCTAACATTCACATAATTACAAATTCAATTTCACTTTGAGAATATTGTTGGCTTCTTTTGTGCCTGATCGTCTAAACAGCTGTATCAAGTTGAAGTATGTACTCACTGTTTCAAACATTTTTAGGAAATAAAATGAGATTCCTATCTGGTACCATTATTAAAGGGAAAAATGTATCCACTGCCTTTGGAAGATGATGATATTGCTTTTTTATTTGCTCTTCAAGAACAAAACATTTATGAATCCAACACAGCTGCAGCACACACTTACCATAGCAATTTTATCTACTCAGTCTCCTAGCTTTTACAGATTCAAGTTTAATACACAGGAAATATATTTCCTGCTGTGATTTCCGAATATTTGTTTTTGAAATCAGAATTTCAGTAATACTGTATCAAGATCCAATGAAATATGGTTTATCATAGTATTCTTCCTTAATAGAAAATCTTTCCTGTCCATGATATCAGACAAACTGCTTAGGAAAAAGTTAGAATAATGGAAACGATAAATGCGTAACCAATAAATACCAACAAGTTAATGGATAGTATCCATCCTATCAAGCCAGTCTCATTGATTGAAATCCTTGACTGCCTTTCATTAATTCTGTACAGTATACATATTCCTGAGGCATTAGTTTAAATAGATTATAAATTAAATATTAGTTAGCTGGCATCATCCTTGAATTCACACTTAATGAGACTCATAAAAATATTCTTTTGGAAGTATTAAGGACTAGGAAAGGGATGACTTAGAATGCTTATTTAAATAAATGGAAATTTTATTATTCTTTAGAAATAACAGAAGAAAAATGAAGACAGATTTAAACAAATTAATAAATTATAATATAAAAGATGTATGTATCTGTGGGAATGTTTATAGTTGTGTATTTATTTTAATTTTCAACTGATATTTTACCTTTAAATAATCATTCTTTTATACTAAAAAAAATTTACAACAAATTAATCAGACTTAAATCACAGATATACCTAAATGCTGAAGAAAGGAAAATAATCCAGGAATCATAAGCACATTCTTTGGAACATACAAGAGAAAAATTATCTAGATATTTGAGAGACACAAAGTTTAGGGAAATTCCATGAGCAATCTGCATTGGCCAATAAATACCACCTAACTATCTTGCATAACTAAGCTAGTAAAAACCCCGTGCCTGTTTTAAATTTGTCAGTATATAATCAACTTCTAAATGTACTTTATCTTCTTTGAATATAAGCAATTGAATAAGACACATGAAGATTGATAAAACATGAATACAACTACATATAGATATTGTTTATCTTATCAGTTTTGAGAAGACTCACATCACTTTCCAGTAAGTGAATGTCATGAAGCTTTTTAATCAGTTTAGCCATAATTTAAAGCAAATTTTATAACTCAAATGTAGTAACTGCAAAAAGTGGGCATCTGAAACAAGATCAGCTTAACAGCTTAACACAGTGGCTCTGACCAGCACACTCATAAATAAAATAAATTCTTAATTATCACAATATGCATACTCACAAACTACAAATAAAATCACATGGAAGATATGAACAAATACAAAGTTGATGGAAGTCTTTATAAAATATAAGAAATAAGCTGCAAGAAAAGAATACTACTATATAACTACTGAGGATTTTAAAAAGAAAATTATCTTAGGTTATCTTTTTTCTGTGTTGGAGATTAGCATCGAACTTTGAATAATTTTAGTGAAAATATTTTTCAAACCCACTCTAATATGAAAATGAATTCTTTCTTCACACTATCATGAATATCCATTCTTGTGCTATGCAAGGTACTCCACAATTGAGTGACTTTCAGAATAAATATCAATAGAAGTGCTCATATCTTCTTCATGCCTTCTGATGCTCATCAAGCCCACTCTCTGTGGTACATGCTTGGATACATTATGACTTTGAACAGGAAGATGGCAGCAACAGAGCAACTTGCTACAAATATCACTGTGTATCGACAAATTTTGGTAGGTGACATACCAATAAAGATACCACTGTCATTTTAATATTTTTTTTTTGACAGGCAGAGTGGACAGTGAGAGAGAGAGAGAGAGAAGGGTCTTCCTTTTGCTGTTGGTTCACCCTCCAATGGCCGCCGTGGCTGGCGTGCTGCGCTGATCCGATGGCAGGAGCCAGGTGCTTCTCCTGGTCTCCCATGGGGTGCAGGGCCCAAGCACTTGGGCCATCCTCCACTGCACTCCCTGGCCACAGCAGAGAGCTGGCCTAGAAGAGGGGCAACCAGGACAGAATCTGGCGCCCTGACCGAGACTAGAACCCGGTGTGCTAGCGCCCCAAGGCGGAGGATTAGCATAGTGAGCCAAGGCGCCGGCCATTTTCATATTTTTACCACATGCATAGTATGTAAGTAAAAATGAAAGCCTAAACTATAACAAAGAAAAAGAAACGGATGGCAAGAGTGCTGTCAGTAAAAATGGAGACATGAGGAAAGAATGGCTCTTATTCATCCTCCTTGTACCACTGTGCTACAGCCCTTTCATCTAGACGTGAGGTAGGATCAGAAAGTTTGGAATAATTGTGAGCAGTTACATATTTCGTTTCATATATGTTTGATATACAAGTGAACATGCAGCTGAATATAGAAACATATAGCTGACTAAAGAGACTAGGAGTAGAAATTCAGTATCATTTCAGTATACATTAGGTAGCAATGGCAGGGGGGACTGTCTCTGACAATTAGACAAGGGAGAAAGGTCCTTGTTTCTATTAACATCCCTCACAGATTAGCTGATTGGACTCACTGGTTCTTCAATTGGAAAAACAGGGGCATGAATCTAAACTTTGTGGCAGCAAGGCACAAGTAAGTCAGTTCTGCTATGGATATGAGTCAGGTATAGATGCTCAAGTTCATGTATATGGGGCTGGCTCTGTGGCATCTCAGATGGGTGCCAGTTCCAGTCCTGGCTGCTCTACTTCCAATCCAGCTCTCTGTTATGGCCTGGGAAGGCAGTGGAAGATGGCTCAACTTCTTGGGCTCCTTCACCTATGTGGGAGACCCAGAAGAAGCACCTGGCTTTGGACAGGCATAGATCCAGCCATTTGGGGAGTGAACCAACAGAGGGAATCTCTCTCTCTCTCTCTTTCTCTCTCTCTCTCCCTCTCTCCTTCCCTCCCTCCCTCCTTCTCTCTCTCTGCCTCTCCTCTCTGTATCTCCGCCTTTCAAATAAATAAATAAATAAATTCATGTGTATGCTTCTTAGAGGAAACTTACATTGGCAATTTCTAGAGAGACAGTTCTAGACAGCAGAATAAGGGGAGCTGGCCATCAGAGAGGAGTGAGGGAGTATCAGAGAAGGGGAGATACAAGGACAGGATATTAATTAAATGTAGGAATATGGTGGCAAAGGGAGACCAGGACTTAAGGGAAGTGACTGGTTCATGTGATACATTCAGTACCACTACATATTGACTATTATTGTATTCATGTAAATATTTTTGTGATTTTTAAATTTATTAATTCATTCATTCATTTGATGGGCTGAGAGATACAGACAGAGACCTCCAACACACTGGTTCCTTGTTCAATCCCCAATGCCCACAACAATCCAGATCTATGCCAGAAGCCAGGATTTCAATCCAGATTTCCCATATGAGTCTAAGGAACCCAAGTATGTGAGCCATCACCGGCTCCATCCTAGGGTGCACATTAGCAGGAAGCAGAAATCACAAGCAGAGCTGAGACTCAAACCCAGGCACTCCAACATGGGATATAAGTATGCTAAGTGGCATCTTAAACACTACACCCAATTTTAGTGATTCCTAAAATTAAATATTTATATTAATATTAGATTCAAACACCAACTTGTATAATATAAAACAAAACGTAAGGAACAATATAAAAGCCCATATTTAACTACCAACTAAAACATCCCTAGTACTTCTGTCACCCCTTGTTTAACCTCTCTGATATATCCACTTCCTTTACTCCCAAAGTTATCCACTGTCCTGAAATGTATGGGTTTTGTTGCTTGCTTCTTGATTTCTTCTATAGTTTTGTCAAATGTATAAATAAGTATTCATGAAATATTGCTCATAAAATTAATAACCTTGGTGAAATTTGACCTCATGCAGAGAATCCACATGCTGAAATACTTTTGGCACTGAAGTTCTCCATCCATTAACAACAGTTATTTCATCACCTAAAATGTACAGCGTTATTTCTAATGGGAAATATTTATTGGCACCCATGTAGTCAGGTTCAGGTTCTCTTCAGATAAAAATTTTACTGTGACAATTACATCCCACATTGTCTTGAGTATTTTAAAAGATGTAGAGTACTGATTTTTAACTTAAATGTTGATTTTATTCTTCTTATAAATTCTATTTTCTATATTTTCAAAACCATCCAAGGATATAGATTTCAGTGGAGTATATTCTGGATTCTGATTGTAAAAGTAGTTTATTTCCTGTCAGGGACAATTCACAAGCCTCACCACATTTTCAAGGTGTCATCCTTGCAACTTAAGTGAATCTCAAATTCATAACCATGGGGACTGTTCCTGTAAGCTCTTTATACCATACTATACATATGGTAGATTAATTTTCAAAATTTACTATTTTCTCTGCCCATTTATTGTAGATCTAGTACATACTTATACCATATACTTATACTTATACCATACTTATACCACATACACACACACACACAAATACACACATCCAAATGTGTATACATGGTTAGTCATAAGTGAGTACATGCTTACATAAGGCAACTAATAAATTATTAATCTATAGTGCAACTGACTAAATCATGTAATCTAAGCAATTAAGAAATCTACTTAATATACAACCTATCTTATAAGAATAGTAGGTTACACAATTTTTTAATAATCAATTACAATATCAAGGTTTTACATGCTTTTCGTAGTTGCTTCTTTCAAGTTGTTAGCTAATTCCCAGTCTTATCAGGATATGCAGACATAAGTCTACATAAATCATGCTATTATGTCTATATATGCATATGCTGATCTTAAATTTGAAAGTCAACATGTTTTCCTATTTTTTAACGTCAAGTCATCAAGCAGTTCAAAATATCTTATTGATGTTCCAAAAGCAAAATGGTATAGGTTTTGTCAATTTTTCTTATGCTCTATATAATCTGCCCATGATCCTAGCGATCACCAATATGCAGAAAAAGATTGCAAGGATGTAAATCATCTACCTCTGTCTTGCAAATATAGGTAGCTAGGCGAGGAGCTGAGGTCTGGCAGTCCCTTGCTAAGCTGCCACACAGCTCTGGCTGGTGATTGACGGCTCCAGCCAAAGGACTGTTAACAGTTCCCCACTGACATGAGAGTCAGTGATAGACAACTCCAGGTGATTCCCGATTTGACAGAAGGGCCAACCTGCTGGCAAACAGCTATGGCTGGCCCATGTTTGATAGCCTGGCGTGGCTGGCATGACCAGTCCCCTTCTGTGTACTATCCAAACTACTTTCACATTTTTGTGCACAACCCAAGCCCGAGTTAACTGTTCATTGTGCAGGCCCAACTCTCATGCACTTGCAAAGGCTCACCCCTTTTCCAGTAGCAGAAACCACAAGTTCAACAATGTTGCAAACTTTTAGTCATTATAATAAAATCATCATGAGGGAGCATGCCCACTCCCATCATGCACCTGATGCCATGACACTTCTGATATTACCTAAAGAGTGCACAGAAAAGCGTGGTACTCCAACTCCATCCCAAATTTTGACCCTTTTTGAATATTCAGTTGGACTCCATTCTCGATATCAACCCCAATACCTGTGGAAGTTACGAAGGGATAGCCTAACCTTGCTAAGTGGGGTTTTCGTTGTTGGGGACTTTTCTTTGAGAGGGCCTTTTCATTTTTGGGTTGCTTTCCTTGGTGAGGGGTTGCTCTCTGGGGACTTTTGCATTTTTAGCTGCTTGTTCGAGTGCTACTTTGTTTTGAGTTTGCAATGTGTTTTACTGTGAATAAATCCTGCTCTCCTGTACATATTTATGCCTTCACCTTTCAATTATTTCACTTGTGGAGGCTTCGAAGAATCCACAACAAGTCTAGCTGGCAGGCCCCCAGTCCACAACACCTCTAGGCAATTGGTTTCCAACTTTTGAATTACAAAGGCTTACGAAGCAGGTTTCCAGGAAGTAACAGCAGAAATATATTATTAAAACAAAAATGGCAAGATCTTGAGGAGATGACAAAATGCAGCTGGTAGTAGAGTCCCGTCCCATTTTTAACCACCTGATAGGGTTCTATTGTGTCCAGTTTCCATCACAAATGGTGGTTTTTATAATATATTTTCCAAATAATTGCCAAAAAGTACATTTTCATTGTAGATATTTGACTCTGTTCCAGAATCCAGTTGCTTAATATTTAATTTGACTGCTGCTTCAAGTACTGTATGTATAATTTTCTTATAATGAGTAAGTTCCTTATGTTGCGCTTTATGGATAAGTTAGTGAGAGATTCTAGATTGTCCTTTATGATATTATCTAGGTGTTCTATTTTTATCCAAGGAATCATGAGTACAGAATATGCAATATAGTGGAAAAGTTTCTATGGCTCATATAGATGCCAAGTTTAGACATACTTGTAAATGTTACTTGTTAAACTGGTAATTTTGAGACATTCACAGTCATGATACTATTATTTCCTTATGCAGTATGACTAAAATAGATCAAATTGTTCTGTATAGACAAGCATAAAACACAATTAAAGTTTCCTAAATCAATGAATAGGTTTGTAATTTTAATATGGTAAATATGGAAATAGTCAATATGGGGTTTCATTTCAGTTGAAGTATAATATATAATGTTAGATCACTGAAATGATATTTCCTAAGTACTTATATCCATCGATTTAAATGGGGCTTTCTAAGGTTGCAATAGCTACTTTGATTTTATGTTTATGGAATGGCATTGGTACTGTATCCTAGAAAAATCTGTCCTCTTTTTCATTCTTTTTTTTTTTTTTGACAGGCAGAGTGGACAGTGAGAGAGAGAAAGACAGAGAGAAAGGTCTTCCTTTGCCGTTGGTTCACCCTCCAATAGCTGCCGTGGTCTGCGTGCTGCGACCAGCGCACTGCGCTCATCCGATGGCAGGAGCCAGGTGCTAGGTGCTTTTTCCTGGTCTCCCATGGGGTGCAGGGCCCAAGCACCTGGGCCATCCTCCACTGCACTCCTGGGCCACAGCAGAGGGCTGGCCTGGAAGAGGGGCAACCGGGACAGAATCTGGTGCCCCGACCAGGACTAGAACCTGGTGTGCCAGCGCCGCAAGGCGGAGGATTAGCCTGTTGAGCCACGGCGCCGGCCCTCTTTTTCATTCTAAAATGCTAAGTTCACAGTCTCTTCTTTGACTACATACTAAATGCTTGATTCCATCCAGAGACTGGTATCCCATATGTTGGTATATAATTTATCTTGAATAGCTGCATTTCTAATATCTAAGTTTATTCTAATATATTTTGAATTCCCACACGTTGATTTTTAGCACTATATAAAGCATGTACTGTCTCATAGTCCACAAGTTAGTGTATAGGTACTCAATCTCACACTGCATGTTGTAGTCAAATTCCCTTTGACATTTTTTCATAATTATTAGCATTGATAAAAATAAATGTATTTGTGATGCAGAGGAAGCTTGTTGGTAACGTAAGTCATTTTCACAAGGCGTTAACTTTGCCTTTAAAGTTAAGCAAGTCCTATTTTATGTCTTGAATTTCTGCTTCATGAATGCCTGAGAAAAGTAGATTGATTATTACTCCTACAGCTGCAAAGAGCTGTAGGAGTTTTCTTAAAGGGTGTTAATCCAAAAGAGTTGACCTGATAATATTAAGGGTGTGTTATATGGTAATTGTGTGTGACCACTGTAGTTGAATGTAGAAAGCCAGGAATTGTTGTCTAGAAAACATAATCTTAACTCCTCTGCTTATGGGTTTAACAGTGTTTGTTCAAAAAGATTAGGTCTGAGAAAGGGTTTGGGAGTCTTCTGATTTCATGAGTCCACTGATTTCCAACAGAAAGATCTCAGGTGATGAGTACTTATTCCAGTATCACCTGTCAATATATAGGGTCCTGGATTATTTATTCTTATGAAACTTTTGTCAAAGGAGATGCTTTACCATAAAGACAGGTAAATATGAGTCTATACTCGTAATGTTTTTATAGACTGGGTGTTGTACAGACCAAATGGTTTTAGTCCACTGGATATCCCAAGGTTGTGTTAGGATGGAAAATACGTAGTTTAGCCTGAGTCAGTTTGGTATATTTTGTCCATAGTAAAATTGATCTCTAAAGTATCTCACCAATTTGCATCTGCAAACTGAATAATGATGTTTTAATCCATGTCACCATAGTAACCCTAAACAGCCCTGTTATATATGAGCAAAAGGCTTAAAATAAAGGTTTTAATAAATTATAATACTGATGGAGAATATGAATTTTTTTCAAATTTCAAATACTTCTTTAACATGTAAAACATTCTCAAGGGAGAAAATGCAATATTTTTTCACATTTCAAATACATCATTAAACATACAAAAAAATTTCCAATCTTTTACACTGAATTTTATCTCAGGAAAAATATTTCAATGGATTGCACATAAGAGTTACCCTCTCATTCCAGCACCAAATCAAATTGTATTTTAAAGCAAATGTTTGTGCAGCTTTTAGAATGAGGGAAAACCAGTTAAGTTTCCAGGAATAAGTAAAATATGCTGTAATGGTAAGGGTTCCAAATATGTTCCACCATTTGGTGGTATATTCTGTGATAATATGTCTTTTTACTTGTTGTACCAAGCTGCTTTATTATATTATGACTCTAAGAGGTTATCAGATTTCATCTATTGGAATTCATATTTTATTTGCATATAAAAAGTTTGCACAATAATTCTTGTGCTTAAGCACCAAATAGATTTTTAAGAGATATGTTAATCTTCTGAGCCATTTAAATAAGGTAAATTTAGACAGCGGAGGGGAGGGGGTTAACAAGACACAGTGTTCTTTGTTACACTATGATGTTCCCCCATCTCTGTCATTGCTGCTGCTTTGAATTCACTCAGGAATCTCATGAAGCATGTATATTTATATCTGTTACACACATGATCTACATAACAGGCAAATATTTTTTTCCATATTCATAGTTGTGTGAGTAAAACAGCAATCAAGGTTGGTAAGGGTTCCATGATATAATTTTTGTTTCCAATCTAACTCTGCAGGGGAAATTTTTTTTTTTTTTAAAAATTGTAACATAGAATGCAGCTGGTATAAGAAAATGTGTAACTTTAGTATACTAGTTATATTTTCCACCAGGTAGTCCCCTACAAGGAAATTTGGAAAACCTGTTAAATAATAATAATACTATGTGATGTTTCTATCATAACAGGATATAATACTATTAGTTCTGTTATAATCTATTGGATGGCCATATAGAATTAGGAAATTTTCTTTTGGTGGTCTAAAATTTGGATGACTGTTTGAAAAGGAGTTACTAGCACCACCATCATTGCTTCCCCCCCATTCCTCTTCTTCGTATTCATCATATTCCTGATACGAGGCTCCTGTTTCTGGTTTGTCTGGAGCAAATTAAAACAGGCAGTGGACAAAACTTGTTGGAAGGTAAGCTACTTAACAATAAATCTTAATTCAGTTTTCATTAATCCATGAAATCTTTCTTTCTTTCTTTTTTTTTTTTTTGACAGGCAGAGTGGACAGTGAGAGAGAGAAAGACAGAGAGAAAGGTCTTCCTTTGCCGTTGGTTCACCCTCCAATGGCCGTCGCGGCCAATGCGCTGTGGCCGGCGTACCACGCTCATCCGATGGCAGGAGCCAGGTGCTTCTCCTGGTCTCCCATGGGGTGCAGGGCCCAACCACTTGGGCCATCCTCCACTGCACTCCCGGGTCACAGCAGAGAGCTGGCCTGGAAGAGGGGCAACCGGGACAGAATCCGGCGCCCCGACCGGGACTAGAACCCATAGAATCCATGAAATCTTTCTATATAGCCAGCTTCTGCTGGAATTATAACTAAATGAAAATCCCATTGACTAACCCATGCTTCTGCTAACTTTTAATAGTTTTTGGAAGAAAATGTGAACCCTGATCACTTTTAATTATCATCAGTACACCAAAGTGAGCTGCCCAATCATGTAACATTTATATGACAAATTTTGCAGATGATTCTTAGCCCTGAATATATGTCCATTATAGTAACTGCATATTTCTTTGGCTATAGCAGTTGAGTCCTATGAAATATCTCACACATAAATTTTAAAACTTCTGGTTTATTAGTGTCAATAGATTTTATATATCTGTATGTAGTCAAATATAGGGTATATTTTTAGCAAGCAGGAATTTTTTTTTTTTTTGCATTGTGACATTTTGGTTTCTATTTGTAAGCCATATGTATACTTCATGCATCACTATTGTCCTTTTTGGATGTGTGATTGGAGGATAGTGTCCCATATAATATCACAAGGTTTTTAATGATTTTACATGTGTCTTTTTTATACTAATTAATTGAACCTATACTATTTCCCAAGTGTCAATTGGATATTTTCACAATGCAATTGGTGGGAGTGTCACCATTGTCCTCATTATCTCATAAATGTTTAATCATGCTGTTTTTCTATGTTTCATGTGTGTGCAATCTACATGATTTTAAATTTAGTAGCTGTGATGGCCCCTTCAACATCCTAATATATGTGTAACAAAATTTTAATCTTCTTGGAAGGTTCATAAACTTCTTTCCAATATTCTTTAGAGCAAAAGGTATGTACTTTTAAATTTTGAAGTCATCATGTATTCATTTATGTAAACATGGGGCAATGCCATTAGCCTACGAACCTGTGAATACATATTTTTTTGTTCAGCCTTCCTCTCCTGAGCCTCTGAACCTCTGACCACAACCATGAGCTCTGCCTTCTTTACAGATCTTCTATTACCCTACTCCTGAAGGATTGCTTGGTCCTGGGTTTAGAAGGCAACAGCTGTACGTATCATTTTTCCAGAGGACATAGAGGCCATCTGCCTAATAACCAGGTATTGGTAAGAGTTTCAGACCAAGACCATCCCCATTTCCCAACATTTTGGGCATGGATTGTACCATACCTCGACCCTTTGGCCAGTAGGTCTATTTCAGTTTTGTGTACCTCCTCATTGAGGAGACCTGGTTGTTCCTGGCAGTTGATTGCTTTGACTGATTCCACATCAGAAGTACTGCTTTATGTTAGAAGTTTGGAATCACTTTGGAGACCTGTCAACTTTTCAGGACTCAAATTTTTCCAGTGAGAGATCAGCATACAGCCACAAATTGTACTCCTAGCTAAGCTAGTCAGAGCTCTGTATTTTTGAAGACTTCATAAGCTAGCCAGATATATATTTTTCAAATGGCGAATATTTATTCCTGAATTTTGGAATTTGATGGTCCAGAATTGTATGAATAAAAAAATTGGGGGTTCCAACTTTGTCCACAAGGACTAGGAACCATAGTCATTGTTCATGGTAACTTCTAACCTCAGCTGTGAACACTTTGTAGGATAATATAAGACTTAGAAAGTATAGATAGAATCTTTTTAAGTTTCAAAAGCTGCTTTTTGTTTTTGTGATTCAGTCTTATGATTTTCATGTTATTTTGTAAATCAGTTTTAATGCCATATTAAGGTAAAGTATGTTTGACATCTAATATACAAAAATACCTATGAATCTCAGTACTGCCTATTCATTCTTAGGTTCTGAATTTTATCCATGACTCTGTTACGGATTTATTTTTCTTCTGATGATTATAATATTCCCTAGAATTTAAAATGTGTGTTTGCCTTTTTTTAATCTTTTTGATTTTATTTAAGGAATATAAACTTCATGTATTTCAAATATATAAATTTTGGAACATAGCCTATAGTTTTGTCATTATTAATCGTCCATCCTTGTTCTCTTAAGTATAAGATTTCTTTTTATAATTCCACTTTGTCACTATTAACCATAATATCATTTATATGATATTATCATAAAAGAATATTCATAATGGTTAATTAGTGATGATCAAAAAGAAAGTGATAGCTGGATTATTCATGTAGTCCTGATGGTAGCCTATCATACTGATACTGTTTGTAGTATATTCTTGACTGGTTTTATCAATAGGTATAACAAAGAATGTGTGTTACAGATATGGTAACATAGTATTTATCACTATAGTTAGCAATTTTTTTAATCACTGCTTTCTTATCTGTTAACATGCCTGGTCATTTAGGAGAAACTCCATTATGATTTTTGTAACCAACAGTCAATCTATAGGGGCCATTAGGTTGTAACACTGGCCATACAGGGCTATGAAAGTTAATCAACCATCGAGAGATATTATATCTTTTAGGAATTCCATAATTTTGTCATTGACTTCCTTATGACCTCTTTTTAAAAGCATTGTTGGGTGCATGATGTATTAGTTGGTGCTGGCATCTATTCAGGTTAAATGTTTACCTGAGCTAGTTGAATTCACATAATTTTTATTATTTTTAGGGGTAGCTGTATTTTCCATAGTTTTGGCAATAAGCCCATATCTATATTTGCAACTTGGGTTGAACAGAAAAAAAATGTGAGAAATAAGGGTCAGAGTTATCCATTACAATCTTAGGACAGGATTGAATAAAGCAGTTACCACATTACCACCAAGATCTTCTGGCATAAAATGTGTGGTAGTTTTAAGGCTTACTTGGTATGCTATGTTGATCAAAGATGCTTATGTTTGTGTTTGCCATATTGTAATGCTGGCTATATACATGGTCTGCTATACCAGGTTTCTTTCAGCTTATCATTTGCTGCCAAAGGTTTACCACTTTTTGGAAGGATAAAAAATCTGTGAAATCCTTTATTGATTTTGTTGTACTGTCTATTTTGTGCATACCTTTGTTGTATTTAATCCCTTCTATTTTGCCAAAGATTTTGGCCCTTAGGAATCTATCGTCTATCCCATAAAGGCTTAAATGAGTTTTGTTCGAAGTTTCTGTATGTGTTCCGTATGGCTTATGGTTCATGTTTTTTTTTCCTGTTTGGAAAATGCAGAATGTGATTAAAATGTTTAAGTGTTTGCCTAGGTCCAGCTTGGCATTTTAGGAATTTTGTCATGAATGTTACCTGTGTGTGCCTGAAAATTCTGTACATAATTTTATCATTTCCAACAGATCTTACATAGTTCTGCAAATTGAAAAGGCATTTACATATGAGATTTTAAGATCTGAAGCAGCTCCCATAAGGGGATACATGCTTAATGTCATTTGTTGCTAGTACATCAAAAGAAATTTGATATTGTTGCTGGATGTCATACCATTGCAAAATTGCTAATATTCTTACATTATTCTATTTCAATTTGTCTTCAAATTTCGCTCAACTTCTCTCCATGCTACTGCTATCTAGCCCCAGAGGGGTAGCTCTTTGTTGGGTCAGTAGGTAATTAATTCTATGAGATTGTGTTAAGTGCTGGATTCTCTACAAGTGAGCTAACTTGATTCATTTCCTTTCCTAGCAGGGGAAGCGCCTTAGTTCCAAAAGTATAAGAGCCATTCTATGTCTGTAATTTGTCTTTGTAAGGAGTCTATTCTGCTCTATTATACTCTCTGTTTTCATTTATGTCTTATAGTTGTCCTACAACATGGTTCTAGTTATGTTTCTGTTCCTCATAATGATGATCTGGCTTAGGAAACACTTCCTTAAGAATACTCATGGTTGGGGGCCGGTGCTATGTATGGCACAGTGGGTTAAAGTCCCAGCCTACAGAGCTGGCATCCCACATGGGGGCCAGTTTGAGTCCTCATTGCCCCATTTCTGATCCAGTTCCCTGCTGATGTACCTGTGAAAGCATTGGAGGATGGGCCAAGTCCTTGAGCCTCTGCACACACTTGGGAGACCTAGAAGAAGCTCCTGGCTCCTGGCTTTGGATTGGCTGAGCTCTGACTTTTGTGGCCATTTGGGGGAATGAACCACTGGATATAAGATCTCACTGTGTCTCTACCTCTCTCTGTGACACTTTCAATCAAATAAAATAAATCTTGGGGGAAAAAAAAAAAAGGAATCATCATAGTGCCCTGGGTCCTTTGGCTGGTGGTCCTTTGGCTTTAGGTCATCTTCATCATTAATTTTATTCCCAGTGGATTTAACCATTTCTAGCATTTCAAATACTCATTGTTTGGAGCCAGCACTGTGGGGTAGAAGGTTAAGCCTCTGTGTGCAGTGACAGCATCCTATATGGCTGCCGGTTGAGACCCAGTTGCTCTACTTCCAATCTAACTCCCTGCTAACATGCCTGGGAAAGTAGTGGAAGATGGCCCACTTGGGTCCCTGCCCCCACATTGGAGAGCTGGAAGAAGTTCTGAGCTTCAACGTGGCCCAGCCCTGGCTGTTGTGGCCATTTGGGGAATAGACCGACAGATCTCTCTCTCTCTCTCTCTCTCTCTCTCTCTTTTTTCACCTTCTCTATCTGTATTTCTCTAGCTGTATTTCTCTATCATGTATATATATATATACATATATATATATACATATATATATACATGCATACATACATACATACTAATTGTCTCTTGAATTTAACCCTATGTATCTGAGAAATAGATTATATTAATAATGATGGTACTTCCTCTTTGGGTACTCTTAAGAGTTTTTCATTCCTAGGATACCCTAAATCTGTTATAATTTCTTCCAGGGTACAACTAGCTAATCATTTTCTAATTTGAAATTCAGTATTACACCAGAGGTTTTCACAGAAAGGGCTGTATTAAGACATCTCTTTCTTTGCATCCTATACAATTTTTCTCATGTCATGCAATTTTAGTAGTGATTACATACTATTTCCTTATATACCACTGACCAGTGAAGCTACAAGTATTTACAGATGCCATTTATTAATTTTGCCTCTTGACTTTCTTTATATTAAATAATATCTTTTCCCAGTTTTTAATCATATACTGTCTCATTATCCAATCCCTGGTATTCTACTCTCAATTGCACCATTCTAATAATATATAAAAAACTGATTGTAGAGACACAGATATTGTTTATAAATTTGAGAGACATTGATTTGGGATGCCAGCTACACCAGTTGTGATGGACAGAAGGGATAACTTAACTGATCACTCAGCCCATGGTTGACTTTCTACAGTATCGTGCTTTAGTGATCATTCCAACAAAATCAGCTACAGGAATCCCAGGCCTGGGGGGTCCAAGGTACCAAGAGATGACAGCCTTCTGCTAGTCACAAGCAAAGAGACAAACTTATGCAAGGCAAATGGAAAGTGTTTAATCTAATGTCAATTCAGTAGACTAAATGATCATACAATCCAAGCAATCAAACACAATACATTGAATTCACAACCTGTCTTCTAAGAACAGTAGGTAAAACAATCTAAGTTAACAATCAATTGTAATAATATAAAGAACAGCTAACGGACTGAGGAGTAGTAAGAGTAAGTTAACGAACCGGTCCAAATGTTTGAGTGGGAAAAGAATGCAGAATGATCCAGTTGAGCAAGTCTCAATGTGGAGGCTGAAGTTTCCTACAACTGAATCAATATCTTCATTTGTATTCAGTTCAACCATCCACAGAAGTCTGGTATGGTCTCAGATAAAGGACTCAAGGAGCTTTGCAGCAGTGGCCAGGTTGTTGGGCCACACAGAAGTTCATGAGACAAAGAGTGAAGAGGTCTGTATTGTTGTCCGAGACTGTTCCTCTTTAGATATGCTTTTCTTAAATTGCGTTTCCTAAGGTGTTAGTTATTTTCCAAGTCCTATCAGGATATGCAGACATGAGTTCTCATAATTTTTTGAGTCCCCATCTATTTTTTGAGATACAGGACTTAAACTTTAAAGTCATCATGCAACCAAAAACACCTTACTTAAAAATAAGTTCCAGGGCCAGCGCTGTGGCGTAGTAGGCTAAGCATCTGCCTGCAGTGCTAGCACACCATATGGGCACCGGTTCATGTCCCAGGTGCTCCTCTTCCAATTCAGCTCTCTGCTATAGACTGAGAAAGCAGTGGAAGACAGCTCAAGTGGGGCTCCTGTGCCCATGGGTCAGAAGACTTGGAGGAAACTTCTGGCTCCTGGCTCCTGATGGGTCCAGGTCTGGGCATTGCAGCCATTTGGGGTGTGAACCAGGGAGGTAAAGACCTTTCTCTCTGTTTCTCTCTGTCTGTAACTCTACCTCTCAAATAAGTAAATAAGTCTTTAAAAAAATTTCCAAAAGCAAAATGGAGGTTCCCTCGTTTTTTATATGTACTATACACTGCCTGAAGACTTCCTGCTTCAAAGAAAGTCCTGTAAATAACCCCAAACCATGTATCAAAATAAAGTGCTGTCTCCTCTACAAGGAAGCTTCCTGATAGGCAGAATTATGTACTATTTCATGAGCTCTGCCATAACGTTGTACACCTATCATAAAGGATGTTATATTAATCCATGAGTGATGTCATTTCTAGACCAGGCATCATAACTACCTTTAAAAACACCAAACTGGCTAGAATTTCCATTGCCTTGGCTGGAGGCTGATCCTTTCCCTGTTCTTTGCTCCTCCGTAACACTCTCCTTTAGTTCATCTAATCTCCCCTCTGATATTATCTGACTCACCAGATATCTGCTATCTTCCAGAAGATTACATATGTTTTAAGGTGCAGCTCAAGCCATACTTTCTAGAAGAAGCCTCCCTTAACTCCTTAGTGGGATGTAAGATCACCATGGGCAAATCCCCTTTGTGTCAATGCTATGCTGTCTTTCCTGTGGTCTCTTGAAAGTCCAGGCAGAGTGTCTTAATCATAGGTGTACTTTAAAATAGTGTGTTTGCAACATTTTTGACAAACACATTTAAATGAAAAATTTAAATGAAAAATTATATAGCCCTTCAATTTGGTAAAATATGCTTTAGAATTTCTTGTTTAGGTTTGCATTCATAAATTTTATTTATTTTGTAGTATATCCAAGAAAACAGTAAAAATGCAGAAACATTTCAAATGAAGCAATCTGAGCAAAATTTGTCCTCAGATCTATCAGTCAAAACATTTCAGTTTTTTTCTCAAATTTTCTTCAAGTTGCACCCTAGCAAGAAATTCATGACATGTACAATGAAGTTGAAAATTGTGTTAAGCTTTTAACTTCTTGTCTTTCAAACTCAAGATTTTTCTTTAGTTAACACTGTCCCACAAGCATGTAAGAGGAGTCAAGGTTGAATAATGGTAGAAGTCTTCTCAACCTGATACAATTGGATAGTAATCACCAAGTGGTCTAATGATAGGTTAAGTAGAGGATTGTGAAAAGGAAACAAACTTAGTTTATTTATATAACACATTCCAATGTTCATGTGATTGCGATTTTTTAATTCTGAATCAGGCTTCTAAGCAAGTGGCTGTTCCTCAGTGTTTTTTTAAATCTTTCTTACTAAAACTCCACTTAAGGGGCTGGCGCTTTGGTGCTGCGGGTTAACGTCCTGGCCTGAAGTGCCAGAATCCCTTATGGGTGCCGGTTCTAGTCCTGGCTGCTCCTCTTCCAATCCAGCTCTCTGCTATGGCCTGGGAAAGCAGTAAAAGATGGTCCAAGTCCTTGGGCCCCTGCACCTGGTGGGAGACCCGGAAGAAGCTCCTGGCTTCAGATTGGCAAAGCTCCAGCAGTTTCGGCCATCTGGGGAGTGAACTATTGGACAGAAGACCTCTCTCTCTCTCTCTCTGCCTCTCCTCTCTTTGTGTAATTCTAACTTTCAAATAAATAAATAAATCTTTAAAAGAAAAACTTCATTTAAGTACATCAACTACAAATTGTAATACTGGTTTCTTTAAAGCACAGCAGGAAATCAAATGTTTGCTACAGTTCATGACAATCATCTAGATTTTTATGAGTTGTTTTTCTAATAATTTACAATTGTATTTCCACATCTAACTTACCACAATTCCACTTATATTTTCCAAAGCATTTAACTTGTTTTCCTTAGAAATAATATTCCTTTTGCTCTCACATTTCATCTTCTTATATTACATTTGATTCAATTACATGAATAATTACAGTTTAAATCAAATGTAATAGTAACTAACAAGAACAACCAGCATATAAAAGTTTGAAAACAAAGAAAAATGGCTCTGAGTTAGCACACAGCATGACTAGAAACGGCAGCAGATGAGGAGTCCACTAAGAGCAAGTATTCCCCCTACAGTGGCCATCAGTCAGGGGGTTTTTGGAGAAAAGTGGTCAGTATACTAATTACTTAACAACACCTGGCCTCCCCATTATAAATATATATATTTGTTAAATCTGTCTACAACATCATCTTATCACTTGCTATTAAATCATTATTTGAGGGGTGAGTTTTGTCTCAGAGGTTAAGAAATCACTTTAAATGCCAACATCCTCTTTTTGGAGTGCCTGGGTTCAAGCCTCAGCTCTGCTCCCAGTAGCAGCTTCCTACTAACGTGTACCCTGGAAGGAAGCAGATGATGGTTCAAATGGTTAAGTCCCTGTGATCCATGTGAGAGACAAGATGAAATTCTCAGCTCTGAGCTTTGGCCTGGTTGTAGGCATTTGGGGAGTGAACAAGCAAATGGGACATCTTTTGTTCTCTCTCTCCCTCCTTCTTTACCTCCCTTCCTCTGGATTTCAAAATAAATTTTTAAAATTTATGTTAAAAGTTACCTGATAATCTTTCACTGTCTATAATTACAAGAGCACACACCAAATGGATGTGTCTGAGGCTACATGTTTGATCGAACGCTATGCAAAAGTGCTGAAGTCATCTATTTACTAATTTAATAAATATTTATTGACCCCCAAAACATGCAACAAACTACTCTAGATTCTGGAAATATAATGATAAAAAGACCCATTCCTTTCTAGAACTTCTATTCTAGACTCTCCACAAAATATTGGTCACATACATCTCACACTAAAAATAAACTTTATCTTTACCTGTGTATCAATATCCAAGTC
The DNA here is from genome assembly GCA_949820135.1 of Sylvilagus floridanus. Lineage (NCBI taxonomy): Eukaryota > Metazoa > Chordata > Mammalia > Lagomorpha > Leporidae > Sylvilagus > Sylvilagus floridanus. The sequence continues at coordinate 91,516,003 of OX463238.1, forward strand.
CATTTATTTATAATATAAAGTATCCACATGTGTGTAAATACACATATATCCACATTTACACAAAAATATATATTTGCAAATTAGATACATGGAAATATCTATGGATTATGTTTCATGAAACACATTTTCCAACTTGAATTCCCAAATTCTAAGTGTGAAAAAATTATTTTTCATTGCTACCAATTTACTGAAGGACTCAAGCACTAAAGTATGTTTTTTCAAATGATCAATACAAAGATAATTATCCATTTGATTATTTTAAAGATGTATGTGACAATCCATCATATGTATAGTGATTAAAGGAGAAAGATTATTTCATACACCTGTCTTCATAAAGTTAACATTGCAGATACAGAATTTTTCAGGATACATTTTAATATTATTAAACTTATATCTTTAGGAATGTTTGTGACCTTTTGCAAATCCCTGGTATTTGCCAGCTATGGTCTAAAGACCATTTCTCTTGGGCTATTTCATTTGGTGCAATAGTTAAGGCACCACTTGGGATGCCTACGTCCCATACTGGAGTGCCAGGGTTTGAGTCCTGCATCTGCTTCTGATTCCAATTTCCTGTTAATGCACACCCTTGGAGGCAGCAGGTGATAGCCCAAGTACTTGAGCCCCTGCACCCACATGGAAGACCTGGATGGAAGTTCAAGATTTTGACATAGGTATGGAGGTAGCTGCCAAGGAAAAGCTGAATTCACTTGTCCCTTCTTGCAGTGCCACCTGTTCTCCCCCAACCCTCTATTTTGTGCTGTGGAAAACTGCAGCTTCTGCAAAAATTACTACATAGAATTGGCACTGGTCGGCCGGCGCCGTGGCTCAACAGGCTAATCCTCCGCCTTGCGGCGCCGGCACACCGGGTTCTAGTCCCGGTCGGGGCACCAGATTCTGTCCCGGTTGCCCCTCTTCCAGGCCAGCCCTCTGCTGTGGCCCAGGAGTGCAGTGGAGGATGGCCCAAGTGCTTGGGCCCTGCACCCCATGGGAGACCAGGATAAGCACCTAGCACCTGGCTCCTGCCATCGGATGAGCGCGGTGCGCCGGCCGCAGCGCGCTGTCCGTGGCAGCCATTGGAGGGTGAGCCAATGGCAAAGGAAGACCTTTCTCTCTGTCTCTCTCTCACACTGTCCACTCTGCCTGTCAAAAAAAAAAAAAAAAAAAAAGAATTGGCACTGGTCAACATAACCCAACATGGCTGCCAACTGTGTCCCTGCAATGATTGTTAGCTAATTATGATATTATAATAAAACGACCATGCATGACACTCTTCTTCCCATAAAGAACCTGTTACCATGACACATGTGAGATTTCAAAAAAAAAAAAAAAAGCAAGGAAATAGGCAGCACTCAAACCCCGTGCTAGTCATCACCCCCTGTATGCCTCCACATCAAATAAAAGAATGGCCCCAAGCGTCACTGGGTATAGCTTACCCTCCAGCATTCCAACACTCCCAATCAAGTATGCACATTCACTGTGTTTGTAAATTATTCTTATTCCCATAATAACCTTTACTTGTTTCATCCTTGATTTCTTTCTTGCATTGGAAACAACAACTTGGCTTAGCCATATAATTATATCTTTTTTTTTTTAATTTTTTGACAGGCAGAGTGGACAGTGAGAGAGAGAGACAGAGAGAAAGGTCTTCCTTTGCCATTGGTTCACCCTCCAATGGCCACCACGGTTGGCGTGCTGCGGCCGGCGCACCGCGCTTATCTGATGGCAGGAGCCAGGTGCCAGGTGCTTTTCCTGGTCTCCCATGGGGTGCAGGGCCCAAGCACTTGGGCCATCCTCCACTGCACTCCCGGGCCACAGCAGAGAGCTGGCCTGGAAGAGGGGCAACCGGGACAGAATCCGGCACCCCAACCGGGACTAGAACCCGGTGTGCCGGTGCCGCAAGGCGGCCATCTAATTATATCTTAATCAAGTAATCCTAAAACATCTGTGGCTAACCAGTCAGGAGAGAGTTGGAAGCCAACCTTGATACTGGACAATCTTTGTCCTGATTCTCACCTCCCTTATACTCACAAGCATTGGCTTTCTTCTGTCTTTCCCTCCCTCTTCACTCCATTCCAATCTGCTATGGCCTAATTCCTATAAAGCCAATCATGTCTGGTCCCTCTGGCAAGTACTGAATTCTATAAGGCCAAGAGCTTATACCATCCAGATTGGACACCTTTGGGTCTTTCGTGAAGAAGAAGATATATAAGAGCGGCTGGGACTTGTTTCCGACTATGAAGTGCCTTGAGGGACTCACTGTTTCTATGCCATCCGGCCCTGGGCATTTCACATTGCTTGACCTCTCTTTCATTTACGCCTTCAGGATGAGTGCACCAGCAAATATTTTATCACCTTTACCAGTGAGATGTTTTGTCCCAATGCAGTAAGCCTCCACCTACACAGGGCAAATACATTCTGTCTTCCTCTGGTCCCCAAGAACTCTTTTTGTTCCTATGGACAAATCTTTGGTTAATGTCCACCTTCACATTCCAGGCACCAATACCTAGAAGACCATGACACCTCTATTTACTTTGGGATTCTGTTTTCTTCTTCACTTTTTACAGTGTTGTCATCTCCCATATCCATGGCAACACTAAAGAACAAGGTGCACAGATGTGTTCCTAGGACATGACTGAGAGGCTCTCTAAGGAATGCTCCATTTGAAAGTTTCTCCATGTTCTTTATGACAAACTCACTACCTTCCCTTGAATTGATAATGCTCAGGATTACTCTAAAAGTCAGATCAAACCTCTGAAGGCCAGAACGGAAGCAGGCTACTATCTTTGTTCGATCATTAAAAATGAGACCTGAGTTCTCTTATGACCAACCCTTTTTACCCCGTCCCCTCATAGAAAGCCATAGGCATTAGGAATTGTATTTGAGATCCTGGAATTTCAGGTCCAAACTGGTCTACAAGGGGCCCCCTGGGGATACTCAGGGAATTGGAGGACAAATTTGAGATACTGGGATGCTATATCTGACTCAGTTCACTGTCGCAGCACTTAAATAGAGCCAGAGCCCACTCTTTCCCCTATTTTCTTAAATTTCTCCCTAGGTCACAAAGAGGTTCTTTTCAATCATGAGTAACTACCGGTCCATCCCCACAGACTCATCCCTGGGTCTCCTCCTTAAAAATTGGGAAACTTTTTAACATGGTGTCTAAACAAAAAGTCTGAATTATTTTGCAACACTGTCCAGCCACATATAAGCTAGAAATGGGAAACCTTGGCTACCAAATGAGACCCTCTGTTACAATACTATTCTCCAACTTGAGACAAAAATGGGCAAAAATTCCTTACATTCAGTCCTTCTTGGCACTCTAAAAATCTCACACTTAGGGGCTGGCATTGTGGTATAGTGGGTAAGCTACCACCTTGCAACACGGGCATCCCATATGGGTGCCGGTTTATGTCTGAGCTGCTCCACTCTCGATCCAGTTCCCTGCTAATGCTTTGGTAAATGCAGAAGGTAACAGCCCGAGTACCTGGGCCCCTGACACTCACATAGGAGACCTAGGAGAAGTTCCTAGCTCCTGGCTTTGGCCTGGTCTAGCACAGGCAGTTGTGCCCATCTGTGGAATGATGGAAGATATCAGCAGATAGAAGATTCTCTCTCTCTCTTTCCTTTTCTCTTTCCAAATTAATAAACAAATATTTTCTTAAATCCCACATTTAACAGAAAGTTGTAGGCTCAAACCCTCCTGGAAATATCAGAGTCAAAAGAATAGCAGACAGATGTGGCGGATGACCCACTATTGAGTGGTCCTCCACCACCCAGGGGTTCACTACCTCAAATTCATCTTTTCTCATCACAAGGACCATCCAGAGGGGGTGACACATTTTCACCCTCTCCCTCAACCTCTATTTTCTTTCACTTCCTACTAGGTCACTGCCTATACCCTATACTCCAATGTGTCCCCCTCCACCAGAAGATAGCCTGACCAGAATCACTCACAGTAGGACCTGAAATCATCAAAGTACAAGTAAACTTTGTCACTGACAGAGGTGGCTAATAGGGATTTTGAAACAAGCAAAGCACATGTCCTTTTTCAATGACTGACTTAATCAAAGTATGCAGAAGGTAGGAAGGTTTACAGAAGACTTCACAAAATTCACTGAGGAACTTCAGGCCCTATCTCTGGCCGTTAACTTGATCTGGGGTGACCAACATATTGTCCTATCCACTTTATCCACTTTTCACACCCCTGAAGCAAAACAGCAGATCTGAGTTAGTCAAACATCAGACTCCTTGTTGGCTCGATGGCTCAGCAATTCAAACAATATGCCGTGGGAACTATAGCACTGCCACAAACAGTTCCTAACTGGAACCATCAAAGAGCTCATGAAAATAAAGGATGCCAAAACCATAGGATTACCTGTGTGATGGCTGGGATGAGAAAATGAATTATCAAACCCAAAAATATGACATAATCAGGGAAGTTACACAAGGTAAGGAAGAGACTCCTCCCTTATTCCAGGGATGGCTGGTAGAGGCCTTAAAAGGGTTTGTTAACATAGACCCTAGCACCCAAAGGAGAGGTCGGTCTTACACGGTACACATTTTATCAGTTAGCCTCAGATACTCAGAGGAAACAATAGAAACTAGCAATGGAAACCTGAACTCCCATGAATCAGAATCTGGATTGTAGATAATTATAGATATGTATAAGATATCTTATACATATCTGTAAATCTTATAAATTATAAATCTTATAAATCTATAAAACCAAGTCTATTATTAACATAGCTGTCAACTGTAATGACCTTTAGCTAATTACAATATCATTGTAATAAAAGTATCATTCCTGACATGTCTATTCCCATTCTTCACCGGGATGCCATGATACTTCCAAGATTTCCAAAAAAAATGAGCAAGAAAATGAGTGGTATTCAAACCCCATCCCAGATACAACCCACTTGCATCCTGAAATTGAGTGCAGTTCACCCCCAATGTACTTCTTCTCAAATGTGTACTTTTGCTTTACAGGTAAATATATCTTATTCCTTTACTAGCCTTTACCTACATCTCATCCTAATTTTTTTTCTTTGGAGACAAGAGTCTGGACCCAGTCATTCAATGTATCTTGACCCAACAACCTCACAATAGCTTTGGGATAAGCCACGCAGGCTGATGCAGCATTTGGGGAGTAAACAGCAGATAGGAACATGCTCTCCACTCTCGCTCTTGCTTCCTCTCTACCATTCAAATAAAATTACAATAAATAAAGAAAAATTAAAATAAATAAAGACCAGAGCTGGCATTGTGGTATAGTGGGCTAAGCAGCCACCTGCAGTGATGGCATCCCATATAGGATGTTTGAGTGCTGACTACTCCACTTCTGATCCAGCTCCCTGATGGAATACCTGGGAATGCAGTTGATGATGGCCTGACTGCTTGGACTCCTGTATCCATATGGTACACCTGGATGAAGTTCCTTGCTCCTGGCTTCAGCTTAGCCCAGCCCTAGCTGCTGCAGACATTTAGGAAGTGAACTAGCACATAGAAGACTGCTCTGTCTCTCCCTCTCTCTCTACAACTCTTTTAAATAAAAAAAATTTTAAAAATAATAAAGATCACATTTCTCATCTGGAGAATCAAGTGCAGCATCTTGCTGAAGCACTCTATACTCTTTATTATATGAAAAACGTTGTTTTTAAGGAGAAAAATACATTCTTTGATAATAATCTACATTCTTACATTTCATCTTTCTGTGCTTTAGAAATATATATATATATAAATATATGTAGAGAGAGAAAAACAATATATTTTAAATCTAAATTCAAATCTTTTCAAATACATATACTTGAAAATCATACTGTCAGATTAGAGAATCATATAACAATGAATTTTTAATCCATTTTTAAATAAATATACCTTGTTAACACAAATAAAAATGATTTATGTTTTACAAGTTAAAGGAATAAGGGCAAAGGAAACAGAAGGAGAAAGGAGGAAACAGAAGATAGGAAGAACAAAACAACATCAAGATTTCCCATGTTGCCTGGCATCTGGAATTGAGAGAAAACAGTGAATATTATCAAAGAGAATCATTGTGCAATGTTTTCCAGAATTGCATATGAGAAAGCTGGTATATATGATCTTGTTTTCTGATAAAACTTGAAAAATTATTTGGATTTCTTTTGTTCAAACATTTTAAAGTAGCTTATGCAACAGAAATAATTAAACGTGGTCTTTGTAACTGTGAACCTGAAAATAAAAGTTTCTATTAGAATAAATTACAGTACTCTTGTTCTGCACAGTAGATGTATTGTAATTACCTGATTAAAAATTAGGATAATAAGTCACCAGCAATCATCAATTTAAATTGGTTACAGGAGGCCAGCATTGGTGAGTACTGTTTGGTGACAGTAAAGCCATGGGGAAAGAATTTGTAGGATGACTAAATATCACATCTGGGTGAAGCACGTCTACTCCTTTCTTTTACTTAACAAATATTGCATGGGACAAAGGAATGTCAAGTCTAAACTTTGTAATACATATGTAAAACATATGCATTTGCAGCAATTCAAAGCAAAACTACAGAGTCTGGAGGCATTGTTGTGGTTTGGAAGTTAAAATTGTCCATTTTCATTAACTTGTGATTCAAAGATACTACACCACATTGAGGAAAGGATGCTGCCTTTTTAGTGAGCAGTGTATGAAAAGCTAATTCCTAAGAGCTGAAGAGTTTTCAAGATCATGCTCAATTTTTACATGAGAGAAATTCAGTCATAGAAAAAGCAAAGGTTTTCAACAAAAATTATTTGCAGATTCATCTACTGAGCACTTGCTCCAATTTAACTTACTGTTGTTTGGGAGAAAAGGAACCACCAGCACTTGACCTTCCTGTCATAAAGACCCTAGAAAATACACCATATAAAAAAAGAAAGAAAAAAGGCACCACAGCAGTCAAACATCTCTTCCCAACCTCAAAAACAATCAAAATGATGGGAAAACATTTCAACTACCTACCTAGATTGCAGTTAGTGCTTCCATTTTCTCTGGTTATTTTACATCCCATAAATTTGAGGGCATGTGACTCAAACATCCTAAATTGTAAGTTTTGCGTCTATTCTCCAAACCCATTGCTGTTAAGGTATTAAAAATTTTCACTTTCTGAATATAGCATTTTTCCCTTGTGAAAATGTATATTGGGAATAAAGGCCCCACAAAGATATTCACATTCTTAGCCTAGGAGGCATGGTAAATGGGAATTAAAACTGCATATAGAATTATGTTTGCTAAATAGCTGACTTTGAGATGGGAAGATTTTCCAGGTAGAGCCTATGTAATCATGAAGGTACTCAATAAGTGAAAGATAATGGCAAAAGAGGGGAACCAGAGAGATGGAAGCATGGAAAAGATATAGCCTAACAATTGTTAGAGTAGTTGCAAATCCTGGAATGCAGGTGGTCTAGAGAAAGAGGGAAAGTCAAGCAGCCAGATTCCCTTAGAGGCTTGCAGAAGGATCATAGCCTAGCCAACAGCCTTGTTCAACTTCAGTGAGTCTCAATTCAGGATTCTGACATTCAGCATGGTAACATAATGAATTTGTGTTGCTTTGAGTCACCAAATTAGTACTATTTCATTAACAGCAGCAATAGAACTAGTATGTTCTATAAAGAAACTTGGGCAAAATCAAAGTCTATCAACAATGAAGGACTTATAATAATAATTATGATAACTTTTTCTTTAGTATTAGCTGTGTCAATTAGTAACCTAGGGTGAATGGGTATATTTTTGAGAATTACATGTATATTTGAAAAATCTGATACAGATACAAAGGGAGGTCTTCAGAAAGATAATAACAAATAGGTAATTATGAAAAAACTGTATGGAACTCAATTTTTTACACCAAAATAAGTGTTTTTTTATTTTTCTTTTTTTTTAATTGAAATACAGTTAGAGAGAGAGAGAAAGGTCTTCCATCTGCTTGTTTACTCCCCAAATTGCCTCAAAAGGCTGGAGTTGGACCAATCCAAAGCCAGGAGCCAGGAGCCAGGAGATTTTTCTTGGTCTCCCAAGTTGGTGCAGGGGCCCAAGGACTTGGGTCATCTTCTACTGCTTTCCCAGAATACAGTACAGAGCTGGATTGGAAATGGAGAAGCTGGGACTCAAACCAGTGCCCATATGAGACACTGGCACTGCAGGCAGTGGCTTTACCCACTCTGCCACAGCAACTTCTCCTATTTCATTTTCTAAGAACTTTTTGAAGCATCATTGTATATGCATGTATGTATATGTATAGATAGATAAATCTGTTAATATAGACATAAGATTATAGACTATTGACAGATACATGCATTTTTTTCTTTTGATGCTCCCAGATTATCCAAAAGTAATACCAAGTTGTACATTAAAAAAAAAAAAAAGACAAAAAAATTAGGGCTAATAGAATCTAGATAGACAAGGCTGTTTCTTCATAGTTCTAAAACCCACAATCCTCAAAAGCAACTCTATCCTCTATACAAGATTTGACTAAAATAAGGATATAGACACAAGATCAAAATGTGTCAAATGCTTTACTATTTCAGCTGGCTTATTTCTTATATAATATTATTACAAACAGCATATTTACTCTTTCTGTGCTTAATGTCAGCATAAAATGACTTCGAATTAAGAGTGATTCCTCCAGCCTTCATTTTCAATCCCAAAACCATGCCCTGTCAAAGAAAAAAAAAAAATAGAAGAGATCCCAAATATTTGCATCTAACATTCTTCACAGTGTTTGATGTACCAAGATCTAATATTTTAATTTTGAAGTCTTTACATTTATATTCAGATTTCAATATTGTTTAAGTCACTAATAGAAATTCATTAGTCAATAACGCTCAGTGTAAAATGCAAGATTTATAGTTGCAATGTGCTTATTAGTGTAAGAAAAATTTCTACTACATGAAAAGGACAGAGTGGTAGGTCAACTGCTCCTTTTTCACACATAATTATTTATTTTAAAGAAATTAAATTTAAGGAAAAATTATTAAACTACATTCATTTATGATAAAACCATATTACTATAACTTTAAAATAGTCTCCCTTCCTCAACTTTGCATTGAAGTATTTTAAAATGTTAAATTAAAAATGCATTAAATTTATATTTTGCTCCTGGATATATACCCCAAAGAAATACCTCAAAAATTCACAAAAAAGATACATTCTAGAATTTCTGTAGCCAAATTAATATTAATTAATTAATTAATATTTACCTAGTGCCTGCTAAAATAAAATAGATAAAATGAGGCATACTCACCTAATGGAACACTATCCATGAATGATAATGAATAATCTACAATTATTTTCAATAGTGTTGATAAATCTTACAGGAAAATGTTGAGAGAGAAAAACAGGGCATAAAACGGCACACATGCATTATGATTCTACCAACATGAAGATAAAAGAGGCATAATTAATCTATGTTAGCAGTCAAGTCAGTGTTTCCCTTTGCTTTGGAGAGGAGACAGGAAGACGGAACACAAAGTGGGCTTCTGAAAACGCTGGGAGAGCTGTGCTTCCTCATTTGGACACTGACTATAATTACATGGACTTCTCTGTGTGTATACTATCCTTCAATATAAAGTCTTTAAAAAACTCAGAGGAGATAAAAAAAAAAAGAAAGCTTATAGGAAATAGTTTTTTTATCAGATTGGTCAAGATCCAAAAGTGGCAAACCCTTTATGTTAGTAAGGGTGAGGGGAAAAATAGAACTGCCATACTGTTGGCAAGAATATAGAAAAAATGACTGGGGTGGATATCTTGGCTCAGCAGGCTAAGCTGCTACTTGGGATGTCCACAAGAGTAGTCCTGGCTACTCTGCTTCTGATCAAGTTCCCTGCTAATGTACCAGGAAAGCAGCTGATGATGTCTCAAGTACTGGAATTCCTTTCACTCAAGTAAGTCTAGACGGAATGTCTGGTTCCTCACTATTTGGGGGTGGGGAGTGAACAAGCAGATGGAAGAGTTCACTTGCTCTCTCTGGTGTGCACTCATGCTCTCTCTCTCTCTCTCTCTCACTCTATCATTCAAATAAATAAATGTGTTTTTTTAAAGTTAGAATAACCCTTACCAAGAAACTTTTTGTAGACACAAGTAATATTGAAAATATGCTAAAATCTTTCATTCTAAAAATCCTGCCTTTAGAAATGTCCAAAGATACATTGTCTCACATATATAAATGACATATATACAAGAAAAGTCATGTCAGAAACAGTAGATGGTTGAGTAAATGATGTAAATTTCCATAAAATGGACTACTTTGCAGCCAAGAAAATAAATGAAACTGCTCAACAGATAGAAATATGGAATATTTTTGTGATGTAGTAAACACAGCCTATATGTAAAAAGAATACTGTGTGTCATATGTTCTTTTTTTAAAACAAAACTTATTTATTTATTTATTTGAGAGATAGAATTACAGACAGTGAGAGGGAGGGACAGAGAGAAAGGTCTCCCATCCACTGGTTCATTCCCCAAATGGCCACAACTGCCGGAGCTGGGCAGATCTGAAGCCAGGAGCTAGGAGCTTCTTCTGGGTCACCCATGTGGGTAAAGGGGCCCAGGCACTTGGGCCAGCTTATACTGCTTTTCCAGGCCATAGCAGAGAGCTGAATTGGAAGAGGAACAGCCAGGATTAGAACCAGCAACGATGTAGGATGCCAGAGCCCTGGCGGTGGATTAACCTGCTACGCCACAGCACCAGCCCCATGGTATATTCCTTATATGCAATGGATGAAATGTTTGTGCTCTCAAAAATTCATAGGTTGAAGTCTCAGTATGATAGTATCTGGAAATGAGGTCTATGGAAGAAAAGTGTGTCATGATAGTGGAGTCCTCAAGACGGGTTTGAAGTCTTCGTGAGAAGAGGATAAGAGCTAGCCCATTCTCTCTGTGTCACATACAGACACCTCAAGAAACTAGCCATTCTCAAACCAGGGGGCTCTCCTGCAATTAGAAGCAGATCACTCAGGCACCCTGGCCTCACTCCTACAGACTTCAGAACTGTGAGAAACAGATGTCTATTGTGTAAGCCACACACTCCACAGTATTTTGCTGTAGCAGCCTAAATTGACTATGCTAGCTCACTTGCAACTAAAACACAATTTTTAGGATCTGAAAATATCTGATAATAGTAATAGACACGGGATACTCGGCATATATCTCTCTTAGCAAGAGGTAAGAAACTTAACTTTTATTACATAATTTTAAATTTATTTCATGTTCTGGTATTAGTACAGATAAGGTATACATTATCTAAGAAGTTTGGTACAAGAAGTATTTCTGATTTAAGAGGCGTTTTTATTATTTTGAATTATTTCCCTAGTTTTTGTATCTAGTGTCACGTTAGCATTCAAAATTTTTGGATTTTATACCATTTCAGACTTTGAAGTTTTAGACAAGTATCCTTAATTTGGATTCAAAAACAATTACTTATGTCCTGATGTTATAATTTCCTTAATTTCTACTTTGTATTACTGAAGACGATGTAACCTTGTTACCTTAAGGGCATTTAGGGCATTGCTGTCAGGTTTCAATGCACTAAATTTTCCCAAAGATTCCTTGAAAAGATGACTGTGTTTCCTTAACAACCTAGTTGTGATTCGAGTATTGGACTGAATTTGACTTAGTATTCCTTACAACAGCTCCTTGAATAAACAGATTAAATCTCCTTGGATAGCTCTTGAAGATGCACATTCTTTCAACAGAATACCCCTGCTTCTGTATTTTATTAGATTAAGAAATTCCATTCATATTATTCTAAGCACAACACCTCTGGATTTTTAAGCACAACACCTCTTATTTTATTAAGTACAACAGAATCACTCTTCAATTACTATACATGAAAGATATTCTTAAATCATTGAAATCTCCTCTCAGGTCTTCAATTATTTTTAGTGTTTATTTCCAAAAGAAAATATTAGCTAATTTTATGAGATAACAATCTCTCTGAACATAAAATGATACTAATGTAATAACATGTAAAATAATTCTTGAGACTATATAAATATAAAAAATGATTAATGATAATCTGAGAATAAACTCCTGGATAAGACAAAGCAAAACAAAATATTAAGCAAGAGGTAGTAAATGTGCATATCAATATATTCACATAGAAATATATAATGTGAATGATATAAAATAGTGAACTAAAAAATTGGTGAACAGTTGAATTTTATACATCTCATCTATTCATTCATTTATTAGACACATCTTTACGGAATGCCTTTGATAGTCTTGGTTTTAGACACTGGGAAGACAATAGGGAATGAAACAGTTGAGAATATTAAAGAGATTAGAAATATCAATCAAATTATAAAAATGAATGTCAATATTTATGATGAATAACTGAGAAGAGGAAGTATATGATACTTAAAAGTATGGAAATTTCTCTAGTCTAGAAAGTACAGAAAGGCTTTTTTGAGAAAGTACTGCTTAAAGTGAAATTTCAAGGTTGAGTAAAAGTTAACCAGCTAAGTAATATGGGCATAAAATATATGTTTATGCAAAAAGTATATGTGCAACAATCTAGAGACAAAAGGGAGCTTTGTAAAAAGGTTCAGAAGGAGGGTCAAATAGATCAAAAGGGAGCAAGGACTGTAGAGCCAGGGCTTAGAATCCCTTATTAGTCCTATAATCTCTTTTTAAATTTAATTTATTTAATTTTAATTAGCTTTTAAGAGTCAATGTGATTTGTAGATACAATTCTTTTTTTTTTTTTTTTTTTGGACAGGCAGAGTGGACAGTGAGAGAGAGAGACAGAGAGAAAGGTCTTCCTTTGCCGTTGGTTCACCCTCCAATGGCTGCCGCAGATGGCGCGCTGCGGCCGGTGCACCGCACTGATCTGATGGCAGGAGCTAGGTGCCAGGTGTTTTTTCCTGGTCTCCCATGGGGTGCAGGGCCCAAGCACTTGGGCCATCCTCCACTGCCTTCCCGGGCCACAGCAGAGAGCTGGCCTGGAAGAGGAGCAACCGGGACAGAATCCGGCGCCCCGACCGGGACTAGAACCCGGTGTGCCGGCGCCGCAAGGTGGAGGATTAGCCTGTTGAGCCATGGCGCCGGCCTGTAGATACAATTCTAAGAACATGATATTCCCTTCCTCCCTCACCTTCTCTCCCTCCCAGTCGCCTTCCTTCTCCCTTTTTTATAGTTTTTGAGATAATATATTTTAAAATTATATTTCAGTAAAAGAGCTTAATACTTCACCGAATAGGAAGTTTAACATTTAAAATGCAAAAAGACACTAGTTTAGTGGGAACATAGACAGCAGCTATAAACAGTAATTGAATGGAAAAGTGATCATTTCACCCTTATACTGTAAATTTAAAGAGATTATTAAAACTAAATTAGTATAGCATTCTTAACCATTGGTTTGACAAAGGTATAAAACAAAATTTTACAAAAGTCAATACTTATACGCATAGACATTACTTTCTGTGTGTGTGTTTATTTTAGCTCCCACATATAAGGGAGAACATTGTCTTTCTGGGTCCAGCTTATTTCACTCAACATAATGTTCTCCAGAGGAGTCCATTTTGCTACAAATTACAGAACATGTCTTTTTTGTAGCTGAATAATATTCCATTGTCTTTCCATTTTCTTTTTCTATTTTCTTTTTTAAAAATTTAAAAAACATTTTAATTTCATATATTTTATATTATACAGATTTAGGAAGATGGTGATACTTCCTACCCTACCCTCTTCCCCCCCAAACACTCCCATTCTTCCTCTCCTTCTTCTCTTATTCCCTCTCTTAATTTTTACAATTATCTGTTTCAGTCTATTTTGTACTCATAAGATAAATCCTACCCTAAGTAAAATGTCCAACAAATAGTAAGAAGAAGAAAAACTGCAACACTGTTCCTCAACAATAGAGACAAGGGCTGTAAACAATCATCGAATTTCAAAATGTCAATTTCACTCCTATACATTACATTTTTGGTAATCTATGAGTTACATATGATTTTTGTCTTTTTGAGACTGGCTTGTTTCACTAAGTACAATGGTTTCCAGTTGGATCCACTTTGTTGCAAGACAGGATTTCATTTTTTTTTTTTTTTTACAGTTGAGTAGTATCTTAAAATCCATGAGAAATCATTCACAAATTTAAAGCAAAATAGTGTCAAGGCTAATCTGACTACAGCAAAAAATCAATGGGTGGTGGCAGATTTGAGGAGGGGTAGTGAGAGATGGGTACAGAAGAGAAGGAATGTAGATTGGTTAGGACGCTGAGTTGTGCCATGCAAATGGAAGTAAAATCAACAGGAACTGATGGTGGACTGAGCAAGAGGTAGAGGGAGCTGCAAAGCCTAAAGTTCAGTGGATGAATGATAGTACTATCCATTCAGAGAAAAATATCAGGGTACAGTGATGGCAAACATCAAAGGTTAGTTTGAGAAATGTCAAGTTTGAAATGTTTTGATCTGGCAAAGACAATCTCTGAAACTCAGGAATTCTGGACTGAAAGATATGGGTAAGGGTAAGATCTCTGAAGGAGCATGGGGGCATCACATAAGCTAAGTTAACACAAACTTATTAGAAGAAGAATATAATTAAGTGACCCACACGGCTAAATATCACTAGAGTAAAGTTGAAAAACAACTTGTATCTAACATCATCCTCCACCTCACATTTTTGCTATGAAATAGACATTTTAAAAAATCCATGTCACATTGAAGCCTGAGAAATATTGCCCTGTGAGATTAGGCAATGAGCCCAGAGTCACACATACGATCACTGCAGAGGCAGCAGCTGTCTTGGCATAAAATTCTTGCAGAGTGTAACATCTACACAGTCAGGATCCTCTAAACACTTGGTTCATCTAAATGAGATTTCATAGAATACTTAGACAAACAGTTATTACTGTCTCGACCCCAATTACAATTGATCTGTAATTCCATGAGGTAGGAAGAAGCAAAAAAGATTTCCAATCTTCAAAAATCCACACTATGCCAAGAGTTGATAAAGACTTTTTTTTTTAATTTTTAATGAAATAACCTCCAAATGGAAGTGTTATATGTGAACTTAGGTTTCAGGTGTGTTACTAAAGGATTATTTTGAGTTGGTTCACAAAGTCTTTAAAACCATTTGATCTTCTGTTTTCAATCAGATACATAATATTTATTCATTAATACCTGAGAAACTGAAAAAAAATCTATGACAAAGCTTTAAGACACATGAAAATAAAGCTTTTAATCCTGTCATCAATATTTTTTCTCATTCTCCAAATAAACAAACAATGCTAGTAGGCTAGGATATATCACTTTATATTGTTTGTCACAGTAATAACAGGATACAAAACAATTCACAAGAAGTATTCTGTCTGATTTTACAAAATTAAGCATCACAATAAGCACATTAGCTTGTAACAGCTTTTTTTCTCGGTAGGCAGAGTCATTTTGGAAATCAACTCAATTACAATAGATATGGTCTAAATCTAACTTCCATTTATTGTTATAAGTCACCATATAAGCTTCATTTTCAAAAAATACTTATCTATTTATTTTTGAAAGATAGAGTTACAGAGAGGAAGAGACAGAGAAAGAAAGATCTTCCATCCACTTGTTCACTCTTCAAATGGTGGCAGCGGCTGGTGCTGGGCCAGACTGAACACAGAAGCCTCTTCCAGGTCTCTCCCACGGGTGCAGGGGCCCAAGCACTTGGGCCTTCTTTTATTGCCTTCCTAGACACAACAGCAGGGAGCTGGATTGGAAGTGGAGCAGCTGGGACTTGAACTGGTATCGATATAGAATGCCAGTGCTCCAGGTGGTAGGTAGCTTTACCCAATTTATCCCAATATCAGCCCCCATTTACTTTCTAACCACATGATATTCTCTAGTGTGGATACACTATGATACATTCAATTATTTCCCCATTGATGTACATTAGAAATAAAGAAACTTTTATCTTAAAAATCAGATAATGCATAAATCAGTATCATGTGAGTACTAAATCATCATATACCATCTAGGGTTGCACATATCTGTCAAATGAAAGTATAAAATCACATGAATTTATTCTAAATTTTTTTTTCTTTTAAGTCCATAATGAAATAATATATTTCTGATTATTAATGTAAGATAGAAAAAAAAGCCTCATTCTCAACTAAACTACTAGATTTTCATTCCTCGAAAATCAAAGGAATACCAAAACAAGAAGAAAAAAATATCAATGTTTCCAAGATCAAATCACCCAGTCCCTGCATTTGGACTCATATACACTTCCCATTTATCATACAGCATTCTGAACCATCCTTCTCTCTACTCAAGACCAAGCACTCCAATATGTGTGCTAGATGCCACTGCCTACAGATATTATTCTGTTGTAAAAGTTGTATGCAGAATTATTTTTTGTGATTAAATTCTGCATGACTGCTAAGTCAGTAAATTTGGCATAATACAGACTTAATTTTAAAAATTATTATCCTACTTTGAAAAATTGGGTAAAATGTTACAATATCTACTAAAAACAATCTTAGTTTGGATTTAAAAAGAAAACCCTGATTTATGTACCAAATTACTCTATGATAAATATGTTAATTTAACAAAAATGACTTTTAAAATACAGATATATTATATCTGCATAGAAACAAAGGTTAATTTATAAAAACGGGCTTGGATGATCTAACAAAAACCAGTAGTAAAATATATTACTCTGCCTAATAAAATTATTCGAACACATGTAATGAATTCATGATGACATATCTAGCAAATATTGAGACTTCACATCTCTAATGACACAATTATCCACACAAGTTTAATTAACGGACATGGCAAATGTGTTTGAATTTACTTTAATACTTGCACCGAAATGTAAAATATTTTCATCTGCACTTTGTAAATAATAGATGATTTCTCCAATGATAAACTACAGAGGTTGTCACTTTTTATACACAGTGGGGCATTAGTTAATCTTGAATAACCTCTGAGAAACACAATATAAACAATGTGCACACAGGAAGAAAACAAAAATGCATGATAAAATATACAGATAAAAAATACTACATCTAAACAAATACAGTCAATATTATAGGTGCTATCTAATGTCACTATTGAAGTTCACTTTGGGAGAACTGCAAAATCCCCAGGACTAATTTAAGCATTATGTGTATTTCCCAGAATTTTATGAATATAAATGAAGAATTTGAGGCTGCTGCTAAAACAACCACTGGCAATTGGAACACTCTAAATATTGCTGTTTTCATAGGCTAAATAATATTGAACTTTTTTTCTTGGAATAGGATTACTTTCCCTGATGAATAAATATATGAACAAAATAGGTAGTTTATTAAGAGGAAATAATGGTAAACCTGATTGGCTAGGGAAGCAATATTATCTGCTAAATCAACTTTGTCTCTGTCTATTCTTCAGTGCTCATCTCCTGCCAGCTTAGACATACCCACCTTTTCAGGGCTGCAGGATTTTAGCCACATCTAAGGCTTAACCACTGTTCTAGCCTACTGCAAATTAGAGGAGGCTTCTTAGATATAACTCCTGGGTAATCACACAGCATCCTGAATTTGGAAAGGCCCCACACATGGTTTATGTATTTTTCATTTTGGTAAAATACTAAGTACTCATAGTAAGTTAATTTAAAAATAATTGTCCTTGTTACTAGAAATTCACCATGATATTTTAAATATCTTAGGGTAGTCCACTTTATATGACAAAGAGTTACAAAGATTGTGCTGGCTTGAAATATGGCTTCTCCAGTGAGGATTTGGGAGGAAGGAGCCATGACCTCCAGTTGAACTACTGCTTTGATATATTATTTTTTGGAGGACATGATGGAGGTCATACACTTTTATCAATTACTCTTTTTGCTATTCTTTTAAGTCATCTAATAGGCTTGTTCTAGTATTTCTATTAGCTCCTTTCTATGGAATGAAACTACCTTACTTGTTTGCATCTTTCAGGTCAACCTTGTATCCTCATTTGAGTACCTATGACAAGTAAACGAGTCTATCTTGTGGAGAGCTTTACATAAAATGAAATGCTATAGTGCTGGGAATTCTTCCTTAATTTTAACTTTAAACTTGATCTTTCAGTTGCATGACTGACCACCTTATTATTACCTGTACTGAAAAAGTCCCATCGATAGTGAATGTCTTAGGTCCACAGACCAAAGACAAATGCTGCCATTGTGCAGTATGGTATAATCTGTCAAGGAAATGCAAAGGCACTGACAACTAATTTTTTTCCAAAGTAAGGGCATTTCATGAGAAAAAAATGCATGTCTATCACTTTTCTTTTTTACTGTACATTATATTGTAGCTATTACACCTTGCTGGCAATGGTATTTTTTTTACATTTTTCTTCTGCTTTGTCAGAATCAAATTTAGGGATATGATCCATAGCTCTATATAGAGACCTTCCATACCAATATTTTTATCTTTAATAAGTATAATACCATGAATTTTAGATGCCTAATTTTTTTATAATGAACAAAATTAATTTATGAAAGAATCATTTTTAGCATTCATAGGTGATCATAGCCTTTATTTTTGTTTGGAGATTCAGAGTGCACCTATCAAACTATTTTTGATAAATATATTGAACTAAAACTTCAACTGGTCTATTTTCTAAAATATTTTTATAGTTATCGATACTGGGAACAATTTTTTCTACAATAGGCCAAAAATATGAGGAAGCTTCATGGAAAGTTTAAATAAAAAATTTGTTATATAAATATTGAAATACATGAATATGAGGATACTTCAAAAATTCATGGAAAATATGTGCTATAAAAATAACAATGTAGAAATTTGAAAATCTGTACCAAAACAAACTTTTAATTCCATTAATTCCATTTCCACTAACTTTTTGAAATTCCCTCATATTTTAGCCTTGGAGAGCCAAACATATTGTTTTAATTTATTTTTCATCCAGCACAAAAATAGCCAGAAACAATATAAAAATGAAAGAACATAGCTGTTATTCAATTTAATATTATCAGGGCTGGCACTGTGGAGTAGTGCCACACCTGCAGTGCTGGCATCCCATATGGGTGATGGTTCTAGTCCAGTTGCTCCACTTCCCATCCAGCTCTCTACTACCACCTGGGAAAGCAGCAGCAAGTAGCTCAAGACCCTGGGCTGCTGCACCTGCATGGAAGACCCAAAGAAGCTCCTGGCTCCTGGCTTCAGATTGGCACAGCTCCAGCCATTGCGGCCAATTATGGAGTGAACCAGTGGATGGAAGACCTCTCTCTCTCTCTGTATGACTTTCAAATAAATAAATATTTTTAAAATATAATATTATCTACATAACCATATAGCAAGTTAGATATTGCCCAAGGACAATAGTTTACCAACTTTTCCTCTATCCCCTTATGTTTGATGTATTGCAGAAATCATGAATATAGTCACATGCTACCTAACAATTCTGAGAAATTTGTTAGGAAATGTGTTGTTCAAGCATCATAGACGATTTACACAAATCAGTCAGTTGATATGGCCTTTTGATGCAATCAAGAGATAAGGTAAACATGACGTATAAGTTATGGGGTTACTGTCAGTATTATGTGGCATAGCATTTAACAGTAAGCCATTTTTTTACAAATTGAAGTATATGCCAAAATATTGGTAAAAAGTATGATAAACACACAAACCATTAACATAAGCTTTTTATTATAGCTCTCAAGTATTATGTATGATACATAACTGGAATGACAGCACAGACTTGTTAACAAAGTATTATCATAAACACACCATGATGCTATGACAGTTATGGCATCAGAAGGAGAGAGGAATTTTTCAATTCTACTCCATTATACTCTTATCAGATTCACCATCATTTATGTGTCTGTCATGGAGCTAATCATCATTATGGGACAAATGACTTTTAGATGCTATGGTATGATGATTTAGAATAACTTTTCTACCAACTTCTACCAAATGTGTCACTTTAGGTATGTTTCCTAACCTATCTGAGTTCCTCAATCATAATTTGAAGGGGTTTGTTTGGTCCAGCTATTGTTATCAAATCCTAACATTTCTATAGAGACTTAAACACATCCTTTGACTATTCATAAATAAATGTTAAGAAAACAAAGGTTAACTAATTCTTGGGAACAGTTGTTTTTAATCTTAAAAAATCTTATTTGCAAAAATTATTGCTTTCCTTTAAAAAAAAATCTTTTAGAACCACTCAATAGAATTTCTAAATGGCTACAAATGAAATGTTTATTTAGTCATAAATGACCCTTTAGCATCAGAAAGGAAGGGTTAGGACTACCTTACTATAACATCTAATATCACGTAAACCACCCAGGCAGGATAAGGCTGCTCATGTGTCCAGCTGGCCAGATGGTTCTTTTCCGCCTCTTATTCAGTCTGCACTGCTGAAGAGAGGAGTGAATTTTTGGGAGAAAGACTAATCTATACTAGTCAAACCTTCTGAGACATGTTAGTAACTATGGGTATATAACAATTGTACTCAAAGGTTTATTATTTTGATAGTAATAAATAACGTTTATGAACTTGGCAGAAATCTGATAAAATTTGTTTTTCATTGTATATTTCCTTGGAAAATTAGTGAATGCATGTGAAATTTCTTTCAGAAAATACATAATTTCTATTCCTATCAGAATGTGAAACTACTCAATTAGCAGTGGGCCATGCTTAACAAAAGATCTAACATCTATAAATTCTATGCTGTACATAGAACTGCCTAAGGCAACACTCACTAAATTGAGTAAGTGAGGGCCTATGGTTTTTAGAATACTAACTGACAAATGAACACCTGCTGCTACTTTCATTACTAACACAGGTCATAAAAATCTGCTTTCTAGGAATTTACTGCTGTATTATCAGGGAGAAATCTGAAGGCAGCTGTGGAATGGTATGTGATCACGTAAAACAATGAAATCAACTGTTAATTTTATCCTGACATTTATTACTAATTCTAATTCCAAGAATAAGTCACAGAAATAAAGAGGACATACGAATCAGTAACACAGATTAAATTTGTGATCGTTTTTAGGGAGGATCTACCTTCAAATTTCATAAAGTATCTTATTTTAATAACATTTCCAAGTTTGTCTGTTTCCTTTATTATTTATTTTGGCTAACAGTAAAGGAAGTAAATTAGGACAAGGAAAGTGGTTGCCAGTTATGAAGAAAAATGAGAAAGGTAAAAAGCAGATCTGATATTTGATGGTAGGAAGTTTTAATTCCGTATTCAATATTCCATGGAGGGATATCTTTCTTGATGTAACACACCTTCTGTGAGCTAGAACTAAATGATCTGCTATATCATAATTTCTGAAAACACGTACAAAATTCATTTCCTACCTGATAATTTTAAGAGTTACAGAACTTGGGATTCTAAGATGGTAGATAAGGGAATGACATACTGCATTAGCCTAGGGATGAATACTAAAAAAAAAAAAGTGTAGAAAGTGCCCTCTCAGGAGAGAATTGGAGAGAAAACCACACTGGGAATCCTACAAGAGGAAGAACTCTATGTACCTGAGTGAAAGGTATGGACAAACGGCATGAACACAATCAGAAGCACAGTTGTAGCAGACAACAGCCAGAGTGGGAGGCATCACTCATGGTGATATAGCCAGAGGGAGAGCATGGCAAGTCTTGACTGGAGCCCTGAAGGCTAGCAGTTGCTAGTGGTTGCTGCAGACCCAGTGGAAGTAGAGAGGGCATGTTTATTTTGCCCCAGCTTCCCCACAACAGTGCCTGCTGTCCAACTGAGAAAGGGCAGGCACCATTTTGGGTTTGGGCAGGAGCTGCAGGAGACTGTGCACACCCACAGCAACTGGCTGAGACAGGATGGCATCTTCTTGGCAGTACTGGCAGTAGCAGAAGGGAGACAGCAACTTTCAGCCAATGGCTCTTGTGTACACACGTGCAACCCAGAGATTCTAGCAGAGGGAACAATTCACAGTCCCCAGTGACTTTGAACCTTGCTGGGAGGTAGCTGGGCACCTCATGTAGGATGATGAGGTGCCCATGGCCTCCCAGGAACTAGATGTCTAGGTGGAGATGTCTCAGGGAACATCTGCTTCTCTATAGACTGGACAGGCTGGCAGAGGAGAAACCTGTGCACTCAGAGTGGGAGAGCCTTGTGTGCTGAGATCAAGGAGACTTTATAGTTACATGAGAAGGTATAAGGTGTAGTGGGGTCTCTAGGCAATCCTAGGTGCAACTCCACATGCTCAGAGCTCCTTGGTTGTCTACAGCAGGTCATTCAGTAGGAACTGTGTCCACAGTGAGGACTGTGCAGATCATTTATATGGTGCAAATGTAGCATGAAACACACCAGGGGCTAACACCCAGGCATTGAGATCTACCACACCCAATTTGGGTGTAACTCTGGATACTCACCACACCCCCACGCACTGACCAAAGCTCCCTGGCCAAACCCACTACACACTTCTTGGTATTTTCTGAAAGCACAGACATTTAAATTAAGCCACAGAGTCAGAGCTCAAAGATAAATGCCATCAGAGGGGAAAAAACAAAAAACAGTTCTACAAATGACTAAAAACAATGCACAAATTCAATAAATGCTCTGCCACTGCTCTTGGGCTCTGGCCAGGTCTCCTGTACCTTCTTCTCGTGAGAGGCCCCTGCCTTGTGGTGCGGGGTCTTTCAGGCTCTACTCCTGTCCTCTGCTTGCCTGGTCTGCACCAGAAACAGAAACACATGGCCTGGGCCTGATGCAGAGGGCAGGTACCAGGGCACAGTCGGACATGGGCAAGAAGCATAAAAAGCACAAGTCAGACAAACACCTCCACAAGGTGTATGTCGAGAGACCCTTGAAACTGGCCCTCAAAGCAGGAGGGAACGAAGTCACCAAGCTCTCAATGAGCAGCTCAGGGTACCACTCCAAACTCTTCAAAGTCAAAAATGACCACAACAAGCACAAGGACAGGAAGCAGAAAAGGAGGAAGAAACGAGAGGAGCAGGTTCCCAGGGAAGAGAATGGGAGCAAAATCACAAGGGCCAAGGAGGATAAAAAGAAGCGAGATCGAGATCATGTGGAGAATGAGGCAGAAGACGACCTCCAGAGTCACAGCCCTGTGAGATTACACTAACCTCATGAGAAGCCTCTTGCAAGCTCCTTAGCCAAGCAGGAAGAAGTAGAACAGACACCCCTTCAAGAAGCTTTGAATCAACTGATGAGACAACTGCAGAGAAAAGACCCAAGTGCTTTCTTTTAATTTCCTGATTTTATTGCTCCCGGCTACCGCATGATCATTAAGCACCCCATGGATCTTAGTACCATGAAAGAAAAGATCAACAACAGTGACTACCACTCTACAGAAGAACTGAAGGATAACTTCAAACTAATGTGTTCTACTGCCATGATGTTTAACAAACCACAGACCATGTATCATAAAGCTGCAAAGAAGCTATTACATTTAGGGATGAAAATTCTTAAACAGGAAACAATTCAGAGCCTGAAGCAAAGCATAGACTTCATGGTAGACTTGAAAAACACCTCAGAAGCAAAGATAGGACAGATACATCACAGAGTGGGGAGGACAGCAGCTGCTGGCTGCAACAGAGGGAGGGCTGTGGAGAGGCTGAAACAAAAGCCTTCAGGAGTCCCAATAAGGACAATAAAAAGAAAGACAAAGATATGCTTGAAGATAAGTTTAAAAGCAATAACTTAGAAAGAAGGAACAGATCCATTGCATCATTAAGGAGTCTGGAGGAAAGCAGACCAGGCAGCTGCTGAACAGTGTGAATTTGAAAGAGGAAAACCAAATGGAACAACTATGTTGAGACTTCACCATCCTGTGGATCCCATAGTAGGAGACCCAGGCTTCTGCCCTGTAACATTGGGCATGACAACTGGATGACTTCGGTCGAGAATGAATACTTTGCAGGGCTTCAAAGATGGGATACTATCAAATGACCCAACATACGGGTTTGAGGAGTCCCTGAAAGTGTGGAAAAAGAGAATGGACTACTAGGCCTATTTAGTGAAATAAATACAGAAAACTTTCCCAATATTGAAAAAAAAAAGGGAAGCCAAAGTAGAGGAAGCACATAGAACTCCTAACAGACGTGACCAGAAAAGATCTTTACCACAACATTGTAGTCAAGCTCACCAAAGTAAAATATAAAGATTCTAAAATATGCACCAGAGAAATGATACATTACTTTCAGAGGATCTCCAATTAGATTCACAGATGACTTCTCATCAGAAACCCTACAGGTTACGAGAGAATGCTGAGATATAGTACAAGTCTTAAGAGAAAAAAACTATCAATGCAGACTACTCTACCCTGCAAAGCTCTCATTTATGAATGAAGGTGAAATAAAGACCTTCCATAGCAAACAGAAATTGAAAGAATTTGTCGCCACTCCTCCAGCCTTACAAAGAATGTTTTAAGATATGCTACACACAGAAACATGGAAAAAGAGAGCCATTATTATGCAAGAATGTGAAAGTAGAAAACCTTTGAGTAAAAGTACAAAAGAAATCCAAATTAAAATAGGAATATTTGTGGCTAAATGGCAAGTCCAAGTTGTTACTTATCAATAGTCTTCTTGAATATAAATGGCCTCAACTCTCTAGTTAAAAGATACAGATTTGCTGAATGGATTAAAAAAAGACCCACCTATTTGCTGCCTACAAGAAACACATCTCACCAACAAGATACATGCAGAATGAAAGTGAAAGGATGGAAAAAGATATTCCATGCTAGTGGAAAGCAAAAAGGGCAGTTGTTGCCATCCTAATATCAGACAAAATAGACTTTAATATAAAAACTGTTAAAAGAGATGAAAAAGGCCCTATGTAATGATTAAGGGATCAATTCAACAGAAAGATATGACTATAATAAATGTACACACATGCTATTATAGGGTGCCTATTTAAAAAAAAATGTTAACGGATCTAAGGAGAGACATAGGCTGCAATATAATAATAATAGGGGAATTCAGTACCCTACTTGCATCAACTGACAGATCAACTTGACAGAAAATTAACAAAGAATCAATGGAGCCAATTGACACTATGGACCAAATGGACCTAAGTGATATCTACAGAACTTTTCACCCCACAGTTGCAGAACACATTCTTCGCATCAGTGCATGGAACTTTCTCTAAGATAGAACATATGCTAGGCCATAAGCAAGTCAGCAAGTTCAAAAAAAATCAAATCATACCATGTATCTTCTCTGACAACAATGGAATGAAGCTGGAAATCAACAACTCAAGAATCTCTAGAACATAAGCAAACAAGTGGAGAATGAACAACATGTTTCTGAATAAACAGTGGGTCATAGAAGAAATCAAAAGAGAAATCAAAAAATTCTGGACACAAATGAAGATGACAATAGATCATGTCAAAATGTATGGGTTATAGCAAAAGCAGTGTTAAGATGAAAGTTTATAGTAATCAGTGCCTACATGAAGAAATCAGAAAGGTACCAAATAAAGGAGCTATCAGTGCATGTCAAGATCCTAGAAAAACAACAACAATCCAAACCTAAAATTAGGAGGAAAGAAATAATTAAAATTAGAGAATAAACCAAACTGAAAAAAATAAAAAAGATCAGTAAAATGAAGAGCTGGTATTTTGAAAAAATAAAATTTATACATCATTGCCCAACTAACCAAAAAAGAGGGAGGACACTCAAATCAGATATGAAAAAAATGTAAAAACAGACATCACATAAATAAAAAGAATCATCAGAAATTACTATGAAGAGATGTATGCCAACAAATTAGAAAACCTAGAATAAATGGATAGATTCCTAGACACATACAATCTACCAAAATTGAGTCAAAAAGACATAGAAAACACAAACAGACCAATAACAGGATGGATATTGAATCAGTAATAAAGACCCTCCCAACAAAGAAAAACCCAAGACCAGATGGCTTCACTGCTGAACTCTACCAGACATTTAAAGAAGGACTAATTCCAATTCTTCTCAATTGAAAGGAGGGTATTCCTACCAAACTCCTTCTATGAAGTCTGCATCATATTCATTCCTAAGCAGAAAAAATCCAGGAGAAAGATAACTATAGAACAAAATACCTGGTGAATATAGATGCAAAAATCCCCAACAATATATTAGTTAATATAATCCAACAGCACATCAGAAAGTCCATTTATCCGGACAAAATGGGATTTATCCCTGGTATGCAGGGATGGTTCAACATTCACAAAGCATAAAATGTCATACATCACATTAGCTAACTAAAGAAAAAAAATACAGTAATCTCAATAGATGCAGAGAATGCATTTTATAAATACAACATCTTTCATGATTAAAACATTAAGCAAAATAAGCATAGAAGCAATTTTTCCTCAACACAATCAAACCAATTTATGACAAACCCATAGCCAACTTCATATTTAATAGGGCAAAGCTATAAGCATTCCCACCAAGATCCAGAACTGCACAAGGATATTTACTTTCACCATTTCTATTTAATATAGTCCTGGAAGTTTTAGCCAGAGCCATTAGGCAATAAAAAGAAATCAAAGTAATAAAAATTTTAAAGGAGGAAATAAGACAATCCCTATTTGCAGATGACATGATCCTATTTATAAGGGATCTGAAATACTCCATTAAGAAACTTTTGGAATCCATAAAGCAGTTTGGTAAAGTGAAAGGATATAAAATCGACATGGAGAAATCAACAGCCTTTGTATATACAATGTCATGGCTAAGAAAAAACTTTCAAGATCAATCCCATTCACTATAGCTCTAAAAATGAATACCTTGGTATAAATCTAACCCAGGATGTGAATGATCTCTACAATAAAAATTACAAAACACTAAAGAATGAAATGAAATGACATTAAAAAAATGGAAAAATCTCCCATCTCATGCGTCGAAGAAGCGGCATCATCAAAAATGTCCATACTACCAGAAGAAATTTAGAATCAATGCAATCCCAATAGAAATATTAATGGCATTCTTTTCATATCTAGAAAAAATGATACTAAAATTCAACACAGGAAACCCTGAATAGCTAAAGCAATCTATACAACAAAGGTGGAGGCATCACAATACCTGATTTCAATACATATTACATGGCAATTATAATCCAAACAGCCTGGTACTGGCACAAAAATAGACTTGTAGACCAGTGGAACAGAATAGAAACTCCAGAAATCAATCCATGCATTTACGAGCAAATTATCTTTGACAAAGGAGCTCAAGTCAATCCCTGGAGCAAGGACAATCTCTTTAATGAACGGTGCTCGGGAAACTAAGCATCCATCTGATACATCTGCAGAAGGATGAAATTAAACTCACACATCACACCTTGCAAAAAAATCTACTCAACATGGATCAAAGACCTAAATCTATGACCTGATACCCTCAAATTATTATAGGACATTGAAGGAGACTCTGTAAGACATTAGCATAGGCAAAGACATGTTGGAGAAGACCGCAGAAGCACAATTAAACCCAGAACTGAAAAATGGGATTGCATCAAGCAGAAAAGCTTCTGCACTGCAGAAGAACTCAACACATTGAAGAGGCAACCAACAGAATGAGAGAAAATATTTACAAACCTTGCAACTGATAAAGGCTTAGCATTCAGAATCTATAAAGAGCTCAAGAAATTCAACAACAACAAAACACACAACATGGTTAAAAATGGGCAAAGGATTTGAACAGGCATTTTTCAAGAGAGGAAATTCAAATGACCAACAGATGGGTGAGAAAATGCTCATGATCACTAGTCATCAGGGAAATGCAAATCATAACCAGGTTCAGGTTTCACCTCACTACAGTTAGAATGGCTCACACACAGAATCAACAAAGGACAAATGCTGGCAAAGACATGAGGGAAAAGGTACCCTGGCCCACTGTTGATGGGAATGTAAACTGGGGCAGCCACTGTGGAGGACAATATGGCGATACCTCAAAAATCTGAATACAAACCTACCATATGGTCCAGCCATCCCATTCCTGGGAACCCAAACCAAAAGAATTATGCACAGGAAAGTTATCCATATCCCCATGTTCAGCACAGCACAATTCACAATAGCTCAGATATGGAATCAACCCAGATATCCATTAACCTGTTGAATGGATAAAGAAATTATGGTAGGTACAAAAAAAAAAAAAATCCTGTCTTTTGAAAAAAGATGGATGCAACTGGAAACCATTATACTTAGTGAAATAGGCCAGTCCCAAAAAGCAGATATATTTTCCCTGATCTGGAGTAGCTAATAGAGTACCTGGAATGCAATATACTGAAGTGAAACAGACATTTCGAGAAATGATGATTGTTTATAGCCCTTGTCTCCTCTGTTGAGGAACAGTGGGTTTTTGTTTGTTTTCTTTGTTTTTCTTCATACTATTTGTTGAACTCTTTTACTTACTTATATGAACATTAAGTAAACTGAAAAGAGATCTTTATAAAAATTAAGAGTGGGAACGTGAAAGGGAGGAAGAGGAAGCGATGGAGCATGGAGAGGGGGAAAGTGTTACGATGTTCCTAAATCTGTATATAAGAAATACATGAAACTTGTATAACTTAAATAAAATTTAAAAAAAATAGTAACAGAACTTATAAAATTAGATTACTTATAGAGCTAGATGAGTTTATAAAGCTAGATTAAGAATGCCCATAATTAGAACAGTTTTTTTGGGGGTAATTAATCATGTCACATATTAAATTCGTCTGGGAGGTAGCATAGTAAGAAATGATTTATAGTGACCTCAGTGGAGTACATAATGTTAAATTTGTTTCATTATTCATATTTTGTTCATTTTGGGTTAGACAAAGAGTATCCACATGTTTTAAATTTTAGCAAATTCTAATTGAGCTGGCATTTGCTAAATGGAACTCTTTGTCAACCAGAACCATAAAGCAACTACCATTAAATGATAATAGATATTCATAGTGAACTCCCCAAGAAGATGGCAACAGAATTGACCTGAAATGTAGTTGTGGCTTTAGCACACGTATTCGTAAACCCTATGTTGTTCTATCTCAAGAGCTTTCCTCTTAGAAAGCACGAGTATAATTTCCGTTTTTTATACTAATAGTTGCAAGAGTTTTCATTATCTTCTTCACAGAATTAAAAGTTTAAAGAGAAAATACATTAGCTATGTAGGAAAAAACTGTAATTAAGACTAATATTTTCAGCAAACATTGCTTTTTTAGATCTTAATATACTGATGTTATATATATGTTGTCTCTAAGCAAAGTATACAAACTGGACAATTAAAAATAAATTTTTTCTCCCATGAAATTTAGAAGCAAGCAAAGGAGCAATATTCTTTCTTTTTTAATTGGCCAGTTCACTTATAACCTTAATTAGATGCAAAGAAAAGTCAGGGAGGAAAGTATCAACATGTCTGATAGTATCTTGCCAGGCAGAAAACACTAAAGCCATAGCATAATTATGCAATGTCTTTCTTCTGGTTAAACATCTCTTAAGAATGGAAAATTAAACGAAGCTATTAAAATTTCAACGGTAATTTTTAAACAATAATTTTAAAAGTTAAGTAATCATTTTCACATTTTAAACAGAAAATACAAAGGTACTAACAAAACGTACAGATGTTCCTTGAATTATGATAGGGTATTCCACAAACCCTTATAAACTGAAAATATCAGAAGGTACAAAGTCATTGAATATACTGAACAACTGACATCACAGCCTCACAGTGCAGCACTCTTCTCTCTGGTAGACAGGAGATGTATACCTTTGTGTTTGCAGGGCTGACTAGGTGCTGTGGCTTACTGGCCCTGCCCAGCACCTTGAGACAGTATCACAGCATATATTATCGGTCAAGAAATACATCAAAGTTAAACTACAATTTCTATTCAATTGTACTCATTTTGCCCCATCAAGTCAAAAAATAATTCAGACCATCCTAAGTTGGAGACTATATGCTTTAAATGTGTCTCAATTTTAAGAAGACATTATATTGTCAAGATAGGAATTTAAAATTTTCCCAAATACATATTTTTAGAAAAGAGAATTGACCATTTTAATATATGCCTTTTTAGTAAAGCTCTATAATGTGTTTATTGTTATATGAAATAAGTCATTTACATAATATTGTCCTTCTTGTTGCAAGTTTTCAACTTGACATGGACTTGTATTTATTAAGTCACACTGCTTATATGGAAGTTAATTTTTAAGCTATTTTATCTACTTTTTTTCCTGGAAATATGATTAATAGAATACCAGCATCTTATAAAATTAAATTTCAATTTAAGAATACAATTTCTCTTGACTTATCATCTTAGAGCGTGATATGTATGCAATGAGACTTTGAAAAAGACACCAGCAAAAGATGACTTTATTTCTTGTTTTATATATATTTGAAGAAAGAAATGTATATATGCTCATACAGGGGTCACAAACATAATTATTATTAACTTTTTTTCCTTCACTTGTAAACATCATGAATTTTTACTCATTTGTTTATTATTGTTGGTCTTTCTGATGGAACAGTAATTCCATGCTGTCAAGTGCCTTGTTGATTCTCTTCAACTTTTCTGGACAGCAAGTTAGGAAATCTGCCTGGTGCATAACACAACCTAAATAAATTTAGATACATTGAATAAATAGGCAAATAAACTATTATTAAGAAATGGAGGAATGAATCTGTTTAAGAATAAATTTAAACACATTTTGTCTTTGTGAAGAGAAAACCAAATTGTTTTTTAAACAATTCTGATACGAGAAATTGATTTTTGTCACAAAATATTTGTTATAGTGAAACAATTTTAGGCTATTTAGACTATTAATAAAAATATGCTACACCATATGACTTATAGAAAATAAAAATTTTTCCTCCTATTTCTGAATATTAGAAAGTCCAGAATCATGTTTTTAAAACATCAAAGCCACTTTCTTTGGTCCCTCTTCTAAGGGCACTAACCTCATTCTTGTGGACAGAACTTTCATGACCTAATTACCTCCCAAAGGGTAAGGATTTCAACATATGTATTTTAGGGAAATAAGAACATCCAGCTCAATAGCACAAACCAATTTAAAAAACCTATAAAATGAAACTATCGAAAAAATGATCTGAATAACTCCACTTTTCCAAAATATTTTAACCTTTGTTAACATAGCTAAAACAATCATAATCCAAGATGATATGAATAAAAAGAATATTTGAAAGAAAATGCCCATGCAATAATGAAACCTAAAAAGGATATAGTCATATGACAGAATTATGACTTTCAATATTGCAAGAGGGGGAAAAAGTATCTGTTTACTTTCAAATTAAAAGATATCTCTGAATGTCAGTGTTGACTGGGTTATATAAAAAGCACAAAGGAAAAGATTCTTGCTTAACAGCAAATTGTTAAAAAGAAATAAATCATTGGGGCCTGGAATCCCACAATATTTTTTCTTTTAACATTTAGTTTTATAAACTACTCATTTATAGCCTAATTCTTTAATTAATGATTTGTATTTGATATTATGTAGAAAACTGTTTAAAATACTGGTACTGAATTTCATGTAATTTTTATATAAGCCAGTAATACATGAGAATGAAATTAACAAAATATCAATTACATAAAGCTATACCAAAACATTTATTATAAAAATAAATTATAAACATTAAACATTTGTTATCAACTTCTGGAAATTTTAATAATAACAAACACTTCTATTGTACTTCAATATTAAAGTAAAAAAACTCCTAATAAATATGATAGTTTGACATACTAAAGACTAACTAGTTGATATGAACAGGCTGTTATTTTATATTAATTTAAACAACACTACTCAAAAAGAAAGCAACTATATTTTATGAATAATCTTGCAATTGATTATACATACTTTATGCTTTCTAATTTTTAATTCTAATGGTATCTTCCTGTCACTATTGGTAATGGTGTGTTCTCATTTGAAACCTAATGAATTTCTCAAACATCATGCTAACATAATGTGCTAAAATAATTCTTGAGACAATTTATATAAGTAATTTATACAAGTAATTTACATTATTATAATATCCCAAGAGTACAAAGAAAGCATTTGATAAAATACAAATGCTTTCATGATAAAAAACTTAAGCAAATTGGGTACAGAAGGAACATACCTCAACACAATCAAAGCAATTTATGACAATCTCAGCTACCATGTTATTGAATGGAGAAAAGCTGGAAGCATTCCACTAAGAACCCAAAACACACAAAGATGCCATTCTCACTAGTTATTCTGGAAATTTTAGCCAGAGCATTTAACAATAAAAATAAATCAAAGGGATACAAATTGGAAAGGAGAAAGTCAAATTATCCCTATTTGCAGATGATACAATTCCATATAGAGGGGAACCAAAACACTCCACTTAAGAGATTACTGGAAAACATAAGAGAGTTTGGTAAAGTTGCAGGATATAAAATCAATACATAAAAATCAATAGCCTTTTTATAAGCAATATCTTGATTATGAAAGAACTTGTGTACCATTCACAACAACTACAAAAAAACCTAAATAACTTGGGATAAATTTAACAAAGGGTATCAAAAATCTCTACAATGATAAAAACAAACACTAAGGAAAGGAACAGAAGACAAAAAAAGGATAAATCTTCCATATTCTAGATTGGGAGAATTAATATAATTAAAATGTCCATACTCTCCATAGCAATTTACAGATTCAGTGTGATAACAATTGAAATAGCAAAGATGTTCTTCTCAGATATGGAAAAAAAATATGATGATAAAATTCATATGGAATCACAAAAGACCCCAAACAGCTAAAGCAATCCTAACCAATTAAAATAAATAATAGCCATCACAATATCTGATTTCAAGACATATTATAGGGTAGTGACAATCAAAACAGCATGGAACTGGCAAAAAGTAGACATGCAGAACAATGGAACAGATAAGAGACCCAGAAATGAATCCATGCATCTACAACCAAACAATCTTTCACAAACGAGCTAAACCCATTCCCTGGAGAAAGGAGAGTCTCTTCAAAAAATGGTGTTAGGAAAATTGGATCTCTGCATGCAGAAGTATGAAACAAGACGTCTACTTTACATCCTACACAAAAATCAACTCACAAGGGATTCAGGCTCTAAATTTAAGATCTGAAAGCATCAAGTTACTAGAATAAAATATAGGGGAGACACTGCGAGACATGGCATAGGCAAAGAATTGTTAGATGAGATCTCAGAAGCAGAGGCAATAAAGGCAAAATCAGAAAAATGGGATTATAGCAAGATAAGAAGTCCTGTACAAAAGAGGAAAATTTCAAAAAGAGGCAACTGAGAGAATGGAAGAAGATATATAAAATATATAAAATTCAAAATGTACATCTGATAAAGAATTAATATCCAGGGGCTGGATAGTGGGTGGAGCCACCTCCTGCAGTGCTGGCAATCCCATATGGGTGCTGGTTCAAGACCCAGCTGCTCCACTTCTGATCCAGCTCTCGGCTATGACCTGGAAAAGCAGTAGAAGATGGCCCAAGTGCTTAGGTCCCTGCACCTGTGTGGGAGACCTGGAAGAATGTCCTGGTTCCTGGCTTCAAACTGGCCCAGCTCCAGCTGTTGCAGCCATTTGGGGAGTGAACCAGTGAATGGAAGACTCTCTCTCTCTTACTACCTCTACCTCTCTCTATAACTCTGCCTTTTAAATATATATTAAATAAATCTTTAAAACAAATAAAGTCCATGTACCAAACTTTAAAAATTACATGAGGAGTGCAAGCCTCAAAACAACAACAACAACAACAAAATCAAGAAACGGACAAAATGATTCCAAGATGGTAGAACAGGGAAAAGAAGTACTGCTTTAGGCTGAGGAAAATATTAACAGAAAAATGGAGAAAGTGCATTCCCAGGGGAGACATAGAGAGAACTATGCCGTGGATATACACAGAGGGAAAAGGGACACAACAGATCAGCATGTATGGTGTAGACATGCAGCAATGTGCAAGAACACAACAAGTGGTCCTTGCAGCTAAGAACCAGAGGAAGGAACAGCTTTGGAGAACAAGATAAGAGCAAACTATAGCAGCCCATGCCACTGTGATACAGCTGGAGGAAGAGCCTTGCAGAGTACAAAGTTTTTGAGCTCAGTCTGGCTATTTAAAACAAACGTCAATGGATCTAAAGGGAGATATATACTCTAATATATACTCCAATATGATAGTAATTGGGGACTTAAATATCAATTTTCATCAATGCACAATTTAACCTAACAGAAAATCAATAAAGAAACAAAACAGCAATACTATACTATAGACCAAATGCATTTAATTGATATCTACAGAACTTTTCATCCTACAGATGCAGAACACACATTCTTTTCATCAGTGCAAGGAACATTCTCTAGGATAGACCATTTGCTACGCCATAAAGCAAGACTCAACAAATTCAAAATAATCAAAATCATACCATGCATCTTCTCTGATCACAATGGAATGAAGCTAGAAATAAACTCAGGAATCTCTAGAACATATGCAAACACATGGAGACTGAACAACATGCTCCTGAATGAACAGTGGTAATAGAAGATATTAAAAGAGAAACCAAAACATTTCTGGAAACGAATGAAGATGACAATAGAACATATCAAACTTATAGATACAGGAAGTGTTAAGAGGAAAGTTTATAGCAATTGGTAACTACATCAAAAAATTTGAAAGTCATCAAATAAATGAGCTATCAATGCATCTCAAGGAACTAGAAAAACAGTAAAACAAACTCAAAATTTGTAGGAGAAAACAAATAATTAAAATAGAGAGAAATAAACAAAATTGAAACCAAAAAAAATACAAAAGATCAGCAAAATGAAGAGCTGGTTATTTGAAAGAAATAAACAAAATGGACATACCCTTCGCCCAACTAACCAAAAAAAAAAAAAAACAAAAAAAAAACATGGAGAAAAACCCAAATCAATAAAATTAGAGATGAAAAAGGAAATGTAAGAACAGAAACCACAGAAATAAAAATAATCATCAGAAATTACTACAAAGGACTATTGCCAACCAATTAGGAAACCTAGAAGAAATGGGTAGATTCCTAGACACGTACAATCTACCTAAATTGAGCTGTAATGACAGAAATCCTAAACAGACCAATAATCAAGATGGAAATTGAATTAGTAATAAAGACTCTCCCAACGAAGAAAAGCTCAGGACTAGATAGCTTCAAGCTGAATTCTACCAGACATTTAAAGAAGTTAAATATTAACTTTAAATTTAAAAGTTAAAGAGTTAAACTAACTCCAATTCTTCTCAAACTACTCAAAACAATTGAAAGAGATAGAATCCTCCCAAACCTTTTCTATGAAGCCAACTTTACCTTAATTCCTAAACCTGAAAAACATTGAAAAGAATACACTCAGCAAAGTGACAGGCAACCAACAGAATGGGAGAAAATATTTGCAAACTATGCAACTGATAAAGGATGAATATCCAGAATCTATAAAGACCTCAAGAAACTCTACAACAACAAAACAAATAATCCAGTTAATAATTGGGAAAAGGCCCTGAACATGTATTTTTCAGAAAGGAAATTCAAATGACCAAAAGACACATGGAAAATGCTCAGGCTCACTAGCCATCAAGGAAATGCAAATCAAAACCATAATGAGGTTTTACCTCAAGCCAGTTAGAATGTCTCTCATACAGAAATCAACAAAAAATAAATGCTGGTGCAGATGTGAGGAAAAGTTACACTCATCCACTGTTGGTGGGAATGTAAATCAGTATAGCCATTCTGGAAGACACTATGGAGATACCTTAGAAAGCTGAAAATTTGGCCGGCGCCGTGGCTCAACAGGCTAATCCTCCGCCTTGTGGCGCCGGCACACCGGGTTCTAGTCCCGGTCGGGGCGCCGGATTCTGTCCCGGTTGCCCCTCTTCCAGGCCAGCCCTCTGCTGTGGCCCAGGAGTGCAGTGGAGGATGGCCCAGGTGCTTGGGCCCTGCACCCCATGGGGAGACCAGGAAAAGCACCTGGCTCCTGGCTCCTGCCATCGGATGAGCGCGGTGCGCAGGCCGCAGCGCGCCGACCGCGGCGGCCATTGGAGGGTGAACCAACGGCAAAGGAAGACCTTTCTCTCTGTCTCTCTCACTCACTATCCACTCTGTCTGTAAAAAAAAAAAAAAAAAAAAAAAAAAAAAAAAAAAAAAAGAAAGCTGAAAATTTATATGCCATATGACCTAGCCATACCACTCCTCGGAATTTACCAAGAAAAATGAAATCAGAGTGATCTGTACCATCATGTTTATTGTAGCTCAATTCAAAATAGCAAAGACAGGGAATCAATCCAGATGGCCATTTACTGGTGACTGGATTAAGAAATTAAGGTGTATATACACTGTGGAATACTACTCAGCCATAAAAAAGAATGAAATCCTGTTTTATGCCATATGTTTTCTCTGAACTATGGCAAACAATAGACTATAAAACATGCCATGTATAGCAGTGAAATTGACCTTTTTTGATTCTTTGATTATTTAAAGCCCTGAACATTGTTTTTTTTTTCTTCTTATCTTTTGTTGAACTCTTAGTGTAAAGTTAATCTTACGAGTATGAAGTAAACTGAAAGGAAATCATTATAAAAATTAAGAGAGGGATTAAGAGAGGCAGGATGAGGAAGGCTGGGAGTGTGGGCAGAATGGAAGGTAGGGTGAGAAGTATCTCTATGTTCCTAAATCTGTATACATGAAATACATGACCTTTGTATTCCTTAAATACACACACACACACACACACCACACACACACATGCACTGTGGAATACAATTAGCCATAAATAAGAATGAAATCCTGTGTTTTGCAGTAAAATGGATGCAACTGGAAACCATTATGCTTAGTGAAATAAGCAGTCTCAAAAAGAAAGATATATAATAAATGTTTTCTTCTTATGTCAATTTCTTATTTCTTTCTTTTATTATTGAAGAGAATTATAAAAATCATGGAGTTAAATACTAAACATTTTTCAACACTCGAAAATTCTGTTTCTTGAAAGAGAAGTTTATCAACAAACACAAGAAGGAAACAGAATGGTAACAGATGGCCTTTCTTGCTCTCTATCATGATTCTACCCTGAGAAAGCCACTGCCACCTTGTGGCATTTTAATTCAGTAAGTTTTGATAGGTGATTAATTCCTAACATATCACAAAAGGAAGTTTAAACTTAATGAAAGAGAAAACAGTAACTTTCCAGTGAAGAATCCTGGCATTTAGCGTCTATCCAAGTAATCAATGTCAGCATCATCAGTAAATATATATCAGGTATCCCTGATAAGATACACTGACCATACTCCAGAATTCGTTTCAATAATATACATCCTTTCAGCCATATCAGAAGAAAAGACATTGAGGGACATTCTACAAAGCTACTTCCGAATCCTCTTCAGGCTTGAAAGCCATGAGAGACTAAGGAACATTCACAGAGGAGACACATGCACTATCGGGGAAACAATACAATTTAAATAAATTCTATAACTCAGTAAACGCAATTATCCTAAGGTTAACTCTTAGTTTGGGCATTTTGTGGTTATTTAAGGGATTAATAATAGCAGAAGCTAAATGGAACTTTGTGGGAATTCCCCATATTGTTCCTGCAACTTTTCTATAAATCTAAATATATCTCCAAATAAAAAGTTACATTGTAGAATTTTTTAAAAGAAAAAACTATAATCATTCCCAAGTATTTACTTTAAAAAAAAACCTATTTCTAGCTGGATTTCAATGCTGCAAAGGTAATTCCTTTTCATATCGTGTTTGTATTTTCACATATTCACATAGAACAATTATCATACAATAAAATATAACTACTTAGAATTGTCCCACAATGCTAAACAGTTTCAAAAAGTGATGGAACACCAAGCTGTTTAAGAACTAATATATGCACATTTTATTTTTGAATAATTTTAGAATGATTTTCACATTGTGTAAAAATAACATTTTTGTAATTTCATTATTACTATCGGAAGCTATTTTATCACTTATAACTCAGTTTATTTTTTTACAATGTAGTATACCCTACACTTAGCACACTAAGCAAAAATCCACTTGTCATTAGCTATCTAATCCTCAAATGTACCAGAAATAAATTAATATAATGAATACATTTTTTAGCTTAGTAGTACTAAGAACCACAGAAATAATCAGAACTCATATGACTTTTTTAAAGATCTCTGCGAGTGAGATCCCAGTGGAAAGAACGGGGCCATCAAAGAAGGAGGTACCTTTCTCTGAAGGGAGGAGAGAACTTCCACTTTGACTATGACCCTGTCGGAATAAGATCGAAGTCGGCGAACCCTAAAGGCTTCCATAGCCTTGGCAACTCATGACTAGAGCCTAGGGACATTACTGACGCCATAAACAAGAGTGTCAAATTGTTAAATCAACATCAGGAGTCACTGTGTACTTACGTCTCATGAGGGATCTGTCCTTAATGTGTTATCCAATGTGAAATAATGCTATTACTAGTACTGAAACAGTATTTTTACACTTTGTGTTTCTGTGTGGGTGCAAACTGATGAAATCTTTACTTAATATATACTGAATCGATCTTCTGTATATAAAGATAATTGAAAATGAATCTTGATGTGAATGGAAGGGGAGAGGTAGCGGGAGATGGGAGGGGTGTGAGTGGGAGGGAAATTATGGGGGGGAAGCCATTGTAATCCATAAACTGTACTTTGGAAATTTATATTTACTAAATAAAAAATTAAAAAATTTTCCTTTCCTCCTTTGTTGGATTAAAACCAAACTGTTAGTAAATTATAACTCTTATTTACCTATCATAGATATCTACAAATTCAGTATATATCTTTAAATAAAAGCTTTATATATATAAAAAAAAGTAAAATAAAAAGAATTCATATGACTGAT
The DNA here is from genome assembly GCA_949820135.1 of Sylvilagus floridanus. NCBI lineage: Eukaryota > Metazoa > Chordata > Mammalia > Lagomorpha > Leporidae > Sylvilagus > Sylvilagus floridanus. Next base: position 91,554,782 of record OX463238.1, read on the forward strand.
TAGGCCTCAAAATCCTTTTTGTTTTTTACAGGCAGAGTGGACAGTGAGAGAGAGAGACAGAGAGAAAGGTCTTCCTTTGCCGTTGGTTCACCCTCCAATGGCTGCTGCGGATGGCGCGCTGTGGCTGGCGCACCGCGCTCATCCGATGGCAGGAGCCAGGTGCCAGGTGCTTTTTCCTGGTCTCCCATGGGGTGCAGGGCCCAAGCACTTGGGCCATCCTCCACTGCACTCCTGGGCCACAGCAGAGGGCTGGCCTGGAAGAGGGGCAACCGGGACAGAATCCGGCGCCCCGACCGGGACTAGAACCCGGTGTGCCAGCGCAAGGCGGAGGATTAGCCTGTTGAGCCACGGCGCCGGCCAAGCCACAAAATCCTTCAGAGAGATCCCTTTACTCTGCCTCAACTGCATTCACATACACTTTATATTATTTTGATTCACGTTTTTCTTCTAAGAATTCATGGATGTTCAATTCATTTTAATTCACTGCTAAATTATTTTTACATATTTCATTAATTTTTTTCTAACAGTACAGGTAATCAACTTTTTTGTATCCATGACATATTTCTGAATTTTAAGAATATTTGATCCTATACTTGAAAGGATTTTATAGAATTGTTATCAAATTGCTTGGTTGCCAATCAGTACTTTGTTACTGTTTCAGAAAATCTGTTAGCTCCCTCTATTAAAATGACTATGACATGAAGTTTTTATATGTTGGGTAATCCAACAGTTGGGACACCAGTAAACCACATTAGAGTGCCAGTTTGAATTCTGGTTGCTTTGCTTCAGATCCAACTTTTTTGCTAATGAGCCTGGAAAGGGAAGCAGAATGTGACCCAAGTACTTGGGTCCCTGCCATCCTTGTGGGAATAGTTTCTGGTTCCAGGCTTTAGCCTGACCCAGACCTGGTTGTTGTGGCAATTTAGATAATGAACTAGTAGGCGGAAGATTCTCCCTCCCTCCTTCCCTCTACCCCTCCCTCCCTTTCTTCCTCTCTCACTCTGTGTGTGTGTGTGTGTGTGTGTGTGTGTGTCTTACCTCCCTGTAGCTCTGCCTTTCAAAATAAATTAATAAATCTTAAATATTTTGACATGTTTCAGATAGCAACTATTTTCTTTAAAAAATAGTTTGACATCATTCTACAACACCTTCCTCTTATTCCAAGAAGTATACCTTGCTCTACCTCTTAGTTGTTTTTTTTTTCCTCAAACATTTGAGAGAGTTAAAAGCATATTCTTTCCAGACTTAGCTTGTGCTGTAACCATGGAATATTTCATATAGTATCAGGGTTTCTTACCACTTCATTTTGATGGGTCATATTTAAAGACCCCTTATGCAATATGCAGACTACTGTATATCTTATTTTTTCTTTAATTCCTCTAAATTTCAGGCTGATTTTCTTTTTGTTATAATTTCTTAGAGTTAATAGCTATATGTTCCGTTTACTTTTTTAATTTTTGATAATATAAAATGAACAGATTTTATGTATTTCATAGACACAATTCTAAGAAGATAATTATACTTCCCTCCCCGAATTTCCTCCTCCAATCCTCCCCTTCCTTCCTTTTCCTTAATTTTTGCAAAAAACTAATTTCAGACTACTCTATAATGTCAGGCTTAATGCAAAACTAACTGTAATATTCACCAAGTAAAAAGTAGAATGTCCACAGATCCTTAGGAATATAAACAAACTAAAAACAGCAACCAAATTATCAGATGTCTATTTTACTCCTACAATATTCATATTGTATATTAACTACTACATAACAGAGAAAACATATGTTATTTGTCTTTCTTGGATTGGTTTATTTCACTATCATAATGGTTTCCAGCTGCATCCATTTTCAGTAAGAAAAGGTGAGCCTATGTGCTTTTTACTTATTTGAGCAAATCTTTAAAATACAGTTACTAGAGGCTGGCATTGTGATCCAGCAGTACTAGTCCTGGATGCTAGATTCAGCTTCCTGCTAATGACCTAGGAAGGCAGTGGAAGATGGCCCAAATACTTGGGCCCCTGTCACCTATATGGAAGACCAGGATGATTTCCTGTTTCCTGGCTTCAGCCTGGCCATTTGAGGAGTGATACATTGGATGGAAGTTCTATTCCTGTTCATATTGTTATAGCTCTCTCTCCCTCTCTCGCTCGCTCGCTCTCTCTCTCTCTCTCAGAAGTAACCTGTAGTTATATATTGACAAGGGCTTAATTGATACTCATAATTCCATTGTTTTGGAAAATTCAATTTCACTAATGATGAACCAATTATATTTATTTTAAATATTTGCCACTATAAGAGTGGCTTAACATTTTCCGCTATGTTTACAATTCTATTTCTATAGACAGCTTCAAAAGTAGGAATTGTCAGATCAAAGGCTATGCACGTTTCAGTTTGTATAGAAAACTTTCCAAAATGTTGTGTCAAGGTATGCTTTCATCCTCAATGCATCTCAGCATCTTCACTAGCATTGCTCTCATCAAACAGGTAATATTTAGAATTTTAAAGTGTGTTACACATAATATATAGAGAGATATATGTATACTTGTATGCCTAATTATATCCCTGTAAGAATGTACTTCTGTTTTTTTTTTACTAATTTTCTGATTAGAATTGTATACACTTTTACAGTGAAATATTTGCATGTTCAAATTGGCTACTATGCTAGAGTCACAAATACATCATAAATCTGAAAAGTATCATGAATATTAATCCTAAAGAGACTGGAAAGCATTGTCTAAGTGTCAGGAATTCAGTATGCCTCAACTTTACTATTAACTTGCATTGGGGCCATGAAAAAAATCACCCTGTTAAATCAGCTTGTGGTATAGAAGTCAGTGCTAGATTATTTTTATTGACATTTCAGCTGCAACTTAAAATACAAAAGGCCTGGGGTCATAAAAAAGAGCCACTTTGGCCTGGTTACAGTCATAGGTACTAGAAGTACACAGGTGAAATGTCACAGATTATTTGGGAAGACACACAAGTAAAAACTTGCATAGAAATAGGATATAATATACTACAGTATAATATTTGTTATCAGTTTATCTGAAGTAATTCTTGGACATCAGTGTTTGCATCTGTCTGTCAAAGGAAATAGTTCCAAATGCCTGCAGTGAGTTAGAAGTAAAGCAGTGGATAACTAGAACTAATGACCATTAGTCATTATTTTTTGAAATATCCCTGTGTCTAATGTCATTCAAGACAGACAAAAATTTGAAACATTTGTTCCTCTCCCATTTCTGTCTTGTATAAAAATGTCAACCGACTTTTACGCTTTTTTGCTGATATACATACCACAAAGCAGCATTTGATAAAATGCAGTGCATTTATCATCTGCAATAGTCTCACTGATGTTGTTTTTTTAGGTAGTTGTCCACTGAATTAGGTCATCTGGAATTAGGACTTAAGAGTCATCAAAGTTTGAGACTCAGAGGGCTTTCAGTTCAATGTCACTTCCCTTTGCACTTGATGAAACTGCTCTTCAGCTGCATCTCACAGTTCAGTTGTACTTCCAAAGACTAAAGACAACGTTGACTGACAGAAGAATGGTAAGGAAAGCTATAGAAAAACAGGCAGGCGAGTGTATGTTCACTCTCTCCACCTAATTGTATGTGAAACTATGATCTCTAAATTAATTTGGCATGGGGGTTTGTTATTTGAAGTTGTAGTTTCCATGTCTCCACCTTGTCAGTTAAGGACACTGGTTGATTTCCATTCTGTCTTCCTATTCTCTATATAATAGTTCATCTATTTTTCAGATTAAATTTACTCCAACAGTATTTTGATGCTGGTTTCCTCTGAAATTAAGCTTTTTTTCCCCATCATTATAGAAAGAGTTTTGATTAAAATTAATTACTACTTAGAGTATCTCCAGTCTTCAAGGAATGATTATGAACAGATTGAAAAATGAGTCCCTGACAGAGAGTGTCCTTAAGAGGTGCCTTTGTTTGACTAAAAATAACCTGCTCTCCTTTGCTCTATATTTAATAGAGATGACAGACAGTCCTTGCTAGTGCTGAGGCCCTGACTCTAAATTAAGGAACTTCTACTGAAGAGCAGCTGATCTCTTAGACATCACAGATACAGTTCTTAGAGAAGATGACTCTGATGTGATGTCGCTAGTAGGGGAAAATGAGCCTGAAACACTGCTTGGGTAGTATATGTTGCATGTGTAGATGGGAATCCTAGGGCCTACTAAAAGGTTGGAGGCAAAGTTAACAGGTTTTTGGTTGACAGAGAAATTAGAATATTTTGGCCAATGTTTTTTCTTTCTAGTCCACTTTTTTTTACACTTGAAAGATTGAATGTTGATAATTGCTGGTATTGTGATTCTTAATGTGATTTATAAGTCTTATATTTCAATGTGTTAGACCCATTTATTAAAAAGTTTGTGAAAACACAGTTTACAAATGCTGTTAAAATGCTGTTTGAAGTTGGAATGTTCTCTAGTGGTATGTGATCAGAAAAGAAAAACATGAATATTGTGGCAATGTGTGGGACACCTTTGGCTGTACTTGTACCAGAACACTGTGAATTGTTATATGTAATTATAGCCCCTGGTTTCCCATTTATCATTGAGAATTTAAATATTAATCATGTAATTATATTTTAAATACCATATTATAGATTTCCTCAATGATAAATAACATTAAAATGGCACTCATTATAATAAAATATTTTATTTGAAAATCTTTATTGCATTCTTTCTTGCCCTCTGCAGCCAATTAATTTTGAATAATACTGAAAACTGAAATTGCTAATATTTACTCATCTAAACAAATTAGTACAAAGGACTTTGGGCAATCTAATTTGAGTTTAGGGAATTGAAAGCACAGTTCAGAATTTAGACAGGTCAGACATTATTCATGGGCAAGGTAAGCACTGATAGGGAAGCAAACTTGCCCAAGTACAAAGTAAATACAATTACTTTTCTAATATTTCTATCTATTTATAGCAAAGTGTTAGAAAAGCAGTCAAACCTACAAAGTGAAGCATAAAAAATATTGTATTGGCTAGCTACAGTATGTCTACATTGGATTAGAAGCCTGACACCACTGATAGTGCCAAAATAGGCTTGCACCTTCTTTTTTTTATTTTAAGCCAAAGTTTGACAAAGCTATATTTGCAACAATACTGATAGACACAGAGATTTCTTTTTTGTTTCTATTTCCTGACCTTTAATTTTAGCTTCCACATATAAGGGAGACCACACGATATTTGTCTTTCTGTGTCTGGCTTATTTCACTCCTCTTGATAGGGCAGCACTAACTTAGAAGTAATTATGTTTTCCTTATTTCACTAAGCAATTGCTAGAAGATCTTTAGGGGAATAGTTTTTAAATGATTTGTATTTTGTATAAAGTTTTCTGAAGGCCCCTTGTCTGTGATGTATTTTAGGTGAAAGAAATAGTGAGCTTTTTACTTATAATTAATTGAATTGAATGAATTAAGTTATATAAATTTAAATTTATTTGAGATACTATGGATACTATATCGGTTTAGAAATAGATGATTTAGGCAACAATAACAAAAAATTAAAATAATATATTGATTATCTTTAGAAAATGAGAAATTCCAGAAAAGACAGGATGCCAGCAATTTCAGGTATCATCATTTGTACATAGCTTCACATTCTATAGAAATCTTTCTAAAGTGAATTGTCCAGTTCTTGTTTCAACAGGAAATACCAGATAACAATTAAAGTAGGGCAAATAACTGGTACAGTACTTACATACCTCCCCCCATGATTTAAGATAAATATGTTTGGTTGATATCCTTATTCTGCCACTTCCTAGCCTTGGGGAAATTTTAAAGATCCTTTTGCCTTATCTTATCTTTGAAATAAGTGATCTCTCTCATCTAGGCTTGTAGGGAGTGAGATGTGTTAATGGAAATGAAACAGCCTGATAAAATGTCCAGCACATAATTGCTACTTTTCCTTTCTCCCTTAGAAAATTAGTCTTTCTCTTCCTACTGTTGTATTAAATTGGTTTGATGAGACTTATTTTTTGAAGGTGAATAAAACAGATAACCAACTTGTTAGTAACAATGTGATAAATATAGAAGATTTGTGAGAGTTCAAGGGCATAATGCTAAGAGTTTAGGATTTTCAAAGGCATTCGTACTTAATTCTGAGACTTTAGAGTTTTAAGTTTAACCTCTATTTAAGCAGAAATATTATTGGAACACTTTAAATCACACAAAATTATTTAGTAGATAATTTGAGTACACATTTAGGGATAATTTAATTTCTCAAATTATTTATTGATATAATAAACACATGGAAAAAGAGAAATTTCAGAAAACACTATATATATGTATGTCTGTGTGTATATATATATCTGTTAATTTAATTTATATATATCTGTATATATATATCTGTTAATTTAAATATATATAGATAGATAGATAGAGAGAGAGAGAGAGAGAGTTGAGGGTACTTCCATATAGATACTAGTTGATTAGAATTGAAATTAAATAGATACTGTTTGTTTTGTATTATCAAACTCTAATGATAAAACCATTGGCACAGGCAAAGACTTCTTGGAAAAGACCCCAGAAACACAGGCAATCAAAGCCAAAATTGACATCAAGCTGAGAAGCTTCAGCACTGCAAAAGAAGTACTCAGTAACATGAAAAGGTAACTGACAGAATGGGAGAAAATATTTGCAAACCATGCAAATAATGAAGGATTAATATCCAGAATCTATAAAGAGCTCAAGAAATTCAACAACAACAAAAACACAATCCAGTTAAGACTGAATGGAGATACCTCAGAAATCTCAATATAGGCCTACCATATGCTCCAGCCATCTTACTCCTGGGAATTTACCCAAAAATAAATCAACAAGAAAGAGTGATTTATACCCCTATGTTCATTTCAGCTCAATTCACAATAGCTAAGATATGGAATGAACCCAGATGTCCATCAACTGTTGACTGGATAAAGAAATTCTGGTCTACATACACTGTGGAATACAGCAGTAAAAAATAATAATGAAATACTGTCAACTGCAACAAAATGGATGCAACTAAAACCATTATACTTTGTGAAATAAACCAGTCCCAAAAAGACAAATACTATATGTTCTCTGTGATAACGCGAAATTCACACTTTGAGATTTGATGTTGAACAGCCCTTATCTTGACTTTGAGGAACAGTGTTTTTTTTTTTTTTTTTCCTTTCTTCACACTATTGTTGAACTCTTTACTTAGTGTAGAGTTAATCGTATGAGTATAGCATTAACTGAAAACAGATCTTTGTAAAAACTATGAATGGGAATAAGAAAAGGAGGTAGAAAAAGAACGAGAGTACAGGCAGGAGGGAGGATATGGTGGCAAGAATCACTGTGTTCCTAAAATTATATATATGAAATGCATGAAGTTTGCATACGTTAAGTACAAGGTCTCTGGGAGAAAAAACAACAACAACAAAAAAACTCTTGAATATTAGTACCCATAATAATTTATAGAGAAATCTGTACCATGCCTTTGAGATACATGTTTATGCTAGTAAAACTCAGAGTTATTGCATCCCTTTCACCAAATGTTATATTTCGTTTTTCAATTTACAATGCTTGTTTTCTCCTCAAGGGGAAATAGAAAAGGGAAGAAGGCAACAAAGAAATCAGATATAGACACAGAGGTATTATATAATTACTTTGAGTTCTGAAAAAATAAAATGCAATGTTTTGTTCTATTACTAACCTGAAAACAATAAGCACATACTTTTTTGAGGGATAAAACAAAACAATGCTTTAGGAATGACCATCATCAGTGACTCGTGAAGTTTCCTCAACATATATTGATTAGTTCAATTTTAAGAACATTGATTAAAGGGCCAGCACTGTGGCAGAGAGTAAAGCTTCTGCCTGCAGTGCCAGCATCCCATATGAGCACCGGTTCAAGTCCTAGATGCTACACTTCTGACCCAGCTCTCTGCTATGGCCTGGGAAGGCAGTGGAAGATGATCCACATGCTCAGGCCCCTGCACCCACGTGGGAGACCTGGAAGAAGCTCCCGCCTCCTGGTTTTGGATCAGCATAGCTCTGGCCATTGTGACCATTTGGGGAGTGAACTAGTGAATAGAAGATATCTCTCTCTCTGCCTCTGCCTCTCTGTAACTCTGCCTTTCAAATAAATAAACAGAACTTTAAAAAAAAAAAGACATTGATCAAAACTTTTGCCCTCACACTCAAAGACATTAAAATAACTGAATTTGTATTTGTATTTAAAGAACTCTCTGCTTGGTATAGTGTATAACAACAGCAGTAATGATAGAATTCAGTTGTTCTCATTTCTTAAGGCAAGACCTACAATGATGAGTGGCAGGATCTATAGGTATTCAGCCTGCCAGCTCCCCTTTAATCCTGCAGTTAATGGAGAGCTGAGAGACCAAGTCCTCAAAACTCTGATGAGAACTCAGGAGAATTTGCTCAATGTAGTTCAAATATCAGGCTAAAAGCAAGTTGCAATTTTTATTTCAACCCTACTTCCTACTAATGTCTCAACCCAGGTGTGACCTCTATTTGATAAAACATTAACTTTCCTCTCTATGTAAATAAAATGGCGGCTGCACAGGTGCACCTGCTGTATAGTATTATAGGCAACCGCAAAGTTATCAGAGTGTAATACAGAAAAAATAAACAGAGCAAATGTGCCAAGGGGCACATTTAGACTGCCGTTGTAGATTGTGTGTATAGTTAAATCTGTCAAAAAAAAGTTTAATGCAGTTGCTGAATATAACATATAGTTCATATGGAAGCCAATTTTCCCTACATTCCCGTATGTCTCCTGATGGAGTCAATATTTTAAAAATTTGCTCAACAGGTTACATTACCAAGACATTTAAAATTCTGTGGAGAAGGAAGAAAATGTTGCTAACTGGTACAAAATAGACCATGCTTCCTTTTAATTTCTTGTGCGAAATGACAGAATGACAGAGAGCACTGGGAACATTTATTACTGACAGGTGTAATTTCACCCCTACTTGAAAGGCCATGACTTTAAAAGGAGATGAAAGCTTCCAACTGATGGATGAGGGAAGAAAAGTCTGACAGCAGTAACACAACTGTCTCAAGGGAATCGAGTCATGTGGTCCCGCAGTTTACCATTTGGCCATGAAGTTACAAAGATTTACAGTGTGTTCTGAAGGGGTTGGGAGAGCGTTTATTTGCATTTACTTCTGGAGAGCTGATAGAACAGCTTAGCGAAACTACAAACAATGTGACCAGCTCATCCCCCCACTGATAATGACATAATGGTTACAGGCCACCCAGAGCAATTTAACCATAACTGATGAAATCCTCCTGCCAGCAAGTTTCTGGATTAACAACAAAATAGAGACAGCAATCTAGGTATAATAAGCTTTATTACCATAGATTTGCAGTTAGAAAGGGACATTTGTAGCTTTTACAATATTGAAACTAATGTCCTAAAGGACTACGTCTTGTACTATTATTTTTGAGAGTTGGGATAAGAAATTGAGTTTAAGAAAACTGAAAGTGTAAAAGAGAAGATGTAAATGTGAAATACCATAACATGACAAAGAATATGATGAGTGTTATAAGAAAGACATAGATAGAATGAGATAAATCAGGAAGTAGCTATGTTTCTAGCAGCACTAAATCTGCACACCATTCCTTTAGAATTTGATTTCGTTTCCTTAAATGTGAATCTTTTCTCCACTTATTACTAAATCTGGCTTAAGGGTCATGGCAGCCCAGGGGGGTGCTATTGAGTTCAGTGATACTCCAGAGAAATTGGTGTTAAGCCATCTTGACACCAGACTGATATCCCTCTGACCCTCACTGGTTGTCATTTAGTTTTTAACACAATATTCAAAATATGGTTAATGTAACTGGAAAGAGGAGACACAAAGGAGAACTGGTCTTAGAACTACTTCATAAAGTATAAAGATAAATGGGAAAATTTTGTGAGAATCAATACAGACTAATGAGCATTATTTAGCCTGTTTCTGTGTTAGGAAAATTCCCATGGGTTAAATGGTGTTCACAGAGGCTTTGGAGTAGGATAGACCTACTAAAATACATCTGGTTTGTTTTTAAGACAGTTCAGAAATCTCAGGTTCTTTTCACTCTATCATTTTAAGGATTACTTATAGTGTTCAGGCAAAATAACTATTTTAGTAGCCAAAATCCATCAAGTAGTCACAGGTATAACAGCACAAATCTTACAGAATTTTGTGTACAAATATGCAAATATATAGACAGGCTAAATATTACTGGAAAGTTATCACTCAAAATATATGGTTATTCATAAAATAGCATTTATAAGAAATTCTATAAATGTCATATAAACAAAATAGAGAAAAGTTTCAAAAATCAAAACATACTATAAGAATCATTATATATTCTATGATTTGGCTTTTTAGAAGGTAAATAAGAATAAAGACAACATTCGAACTTCCTACCCTTGATTGCTTAAAATGTATATGATATTAAAAATATGTCCTGCTGAAAGAATCCAACATCAAGAAAATTGTCTAATTAATTCTTACACTGTAATGAATAAACCTTATAAACCAAACCTTGAAACATTTCTGCAAGGATGCCCCTCCCCTGCGCCAAAACACACATACACACACACACACCCAATAGCTTCCTCTTCTCATTTAAAATTTTCAAACTTTGGAAATAATATGCATGAACAGCCTTACATAGTTATCAACATTCCCTAGTATAGGTAAATGATATCACAGAAAACATTTTAATAACTATACTAATCAAATTTCACATAAAGTTTTGCTAGTATAACAAACACACACAAGATCAAGAGTCCTATTTGTTTAGTCACATTATTTATTTTTTTTTTTCAGGAACTTGTATTTATTATCAAAGTCTTATTCGATGTCAACAAGATGCCACAACTACAAAAAAAAATTGCGCACATTGCAATCTCAATGCAAACAGTCAAATGGAACCCCAGTCATTAAAAAAGTAATTCAAATTACCCCAAAAAGCAACTGAATTTTTTAAACATCTTTATACATCCAGCCAACAAATTAAAATGGTTAACAAGAAAAAATACAAATTCAGAGGTCTGGTATCGATGTTTAAAAAAGGCAAGTGCTTAAGCATTTCTATCGATTCGAACATCAATCTCTCGGCCACTCAGCTTCATGCCATTCATCATCCGGCAGGCTCGCTCCGCCACCTCTGGCGACTCAAACTTAACCACACCGCACCCCTTGGACTTCCCGTTCTCCATCTTGATGTCGGCGTACAGCACGTGGCCACATTCGTTGAACTTGTCCTTTAGCATTTTCCATGTAAAATCAAATGGGAGATTTCTCACAAAGATCTGGCAGGCCTTCCTGGCCACCCCAGGCGCGTGGCCTCCAGCTCCAAAGGAGCCTGCGAAGCTTCCTCCAAAGTTGCCACGCTCCATCTCAATGGCACGGTCAAAACTGGCACCTCCACCGCCGCCCATGGCCAGGCCCATGCGCTCGATGCCAGCGCCCAGGGCCGGGCCCATGGCGGGGCCCATGCGCTCCAGGCTGTTGGCGCCCATGCGCTCCAGGCCCATGCGCTCGAGGTTGTTGGCGCCCATGCGCTCCAGGCCGCTGGCCATGCGATCCATCACGGGGCCCATCCGCTCCAGGCTGGCCCCCATGCCTGCTGGCACCATACGCTCCATGCTCAGGCCCATGCGCTCGATGGCAGGGCCCATGCGCTCCACGCCAGAGCCCATCCGCTCAATGGTCTGGCCCACACGGTCAATGGGTGCGGCCATGCGCTCCAGGCCGAAGCCCATGCCGGCGCCCATGCGCTCCACACCAGAGCCAATGCGCTCCATGGTCTGGCCCATGCGCTCGATGCTGGAGGCCATGTGGTCGAGGCCCAGCGGGCCCATGCGCTCGATGCCGGAGCCCATGCGTTCCACGGAGCCCATGCAGTCCATGACCAGGCCCATGTGCTCGATCTCAGAGCCCACTCGATCCATGCCGTGGCCCAGGCCTGCGCCCATGCGCTCCATGCCAGCACCCCCGATGCGGTCAATGCCGGGGCCCATCCTCTCAATCCCCGGAACACTGCCTCCGCCTCCACCGTTTATCCTGCCCATGTTCATCCCAGATCCAAATCGCCCCATGTTTTCCATACCACCACCAAAGGGGCCCTCCATGGCTCCCATTTTATTTATTCCAAATCCTATGCCTTCCATTCCCATTCCTGCAGGCCCTAGGTTTCCCATACCAATGCCTTTATTCAAATGATTGGCATCAATAGGCTGTCCTCCTGGTCCTAACCCCATGCCGATACCACCAAGTCCATGGGGCAGTTGCTGTGGACGCTCAGGAGGGAAAAAATCTCCCTTTGGTAAGGCCCTCTCATCCATTTTGACGTGCATCGGTCTGTCAAACAGCAGTTGACCGTTAAACATAGATATAGCTTGCACAGCTTCAATGGACTGCTCAAAAGTCACAGTGCCTATTCCTCGACTTTTCCCATCTTTATCCTCCAGAATGTCTGCTCGGACCACCACACCAGCCATACTAAATACTTCCTTCAGTTTCTTCCAGCCAACTTTATAATCCAGATTTGCTACAAATACTGTGCTTCCAAGTCTTCCAGCCTGTAATGCATGGATAATCTCATTTGGGATGTTAGGATTATTTAGGATACTGGGTGGGATATTAATCATTCCTGGGCCACCTGGTCCCATACCCATCCCACTAGTCGTAGCCATCACCTTTTGCATTGCTCTCCTGGCATGTTCACCATCAGGATCTTCTTTTACTTTCAGTGGCCGTCCACTCAGACTATGCTTGTTTAGAACTTCAGCAGCTTTTTTCATGCTCTCTTCCATCTTGAATTCAACAACGGCACATCCCCTTGACTTTCCTTCAGCGTCCATTAAGAGCTCCACGTATGTTACCTCACCAACTTTTTCTTTAACCAGGTCTTTAAGTGACTGCCATTTCACATCAAAAGGTATGTTTGTGATGAAGGCTCGGTATCTCTTTGTCGGATTGGCGTAAGGTTCAAAGCGATTGCCTCCTCTTTTTATGTTTTTCTCCTTCCTCTTCTCATTCTGAGTAGGTCGTTCTTCACTCTTCGGGCCCGGAGTCCCATTGCCGCTCGGCACGCCGGGCGCGCCGCTCTCCTCCTCCATTTTGGGCTCCGTCGCCGCCACCTCGGCCGCCGCTTCGACCCCTGCCGCCATTTTCTCCGCGTCTAGGCTTTGTGTAGTCACATTATTTAATGAACGTAAACATTTTTTAGAGTCAGCCTTAAGGTGCTCAAATAGTGAATATATGTATGCCTGGTAAGTTTTTCCAAGGATACAGTCTTTGTATTGAGTTATAAGCTCTGATTTAATAGTCATATACACTATGTAAATCCCAAACACTGAATTACAATAAATTTAAATATGGGTAATCATGAACCATTTGAAGAACTGGATTTTACCTTTAAACATTTTAATCTAATATTTCCTTTTCCTTCTCATCACTTTCTCATTCCCTCTCTATGTGCATATTCATATACCACACACATGCACACACTGTGATCTTTACCTCTTTACCCTGTTTTTATACTAAGTTCTAACCAATTTCTGACCCTCATTAGGATTATTTTATTATTACTCATTATGCCTCCTGGTTTCATCCCATTGGTAACATCTGCTTTCTATCAATGTCAAGGAGGACAGGATAGGATCTCTAAACAAACTTTCTCAAAAAAAAAAAAAAAGAAGAAGAAGAAGAAGAAGAAAAATGTAAAGTTGTATGGATCTTTAAAAAGTGGAAATTGGAATTATTTTATTACATTGAAAGTGAGTTTTGCCAATATGAAAGCCCTCCATTTACTCCAAAAAATCATGGAAAATGTCGCCATCTGTACATCGCAATAAAAGTACTACTTGTAATTGCCATTCACTAAACCAGTGAGTAATTTGGAAAACAGTAGCAACAGACCTTGGAGTGGAAAATACATGTAGGATAAAGCCAAAATGTTATTCTAACTTGTAAAGGAAACTTTTCCATGAGCAGATCTTTCTGCAAGCTGCTGCTTTAAAGCATGAGCAGCATCAGCTGCCTGTTAATTAAGCTTCAATAAGTTGAGAGGAAATCCAAGTGAGGTATATTCCCTGTGTTAACAAATCGTCCTATATAATGCACATTTTGAATTCCATGCTCTGTTACTACTGGAATCAGTTTCCAGTCCAGCATATTGATACATCTGAGACTATTTGTAAGTAAGATGAACAGAAATTATGCAAACTGAAAGATTATGTGAATTCCATTTATTATTCTTTCATGAACTCATTTTCCAATGTTGGCGAAAATAAGAGATACATAGTCAAGAGAAGGAGAGTATGAGACACAAGAAATGAAAAGCTTATGAACTCACTAATCTCTTTTCTAATAATTTAGATGTAACGATACTCAAGAATGGTATAAAATTAAAACAGCATGCATATTTAATGTGAATATTTTATACATTACAATTATATATGTCTACATACATTATATAATGCATAAATCTCAATATATATACAGAATTAAAATATAGAATTAAAAAGAAAATTTAGCAAAGAAACACTGTGTAAATGCCTTCACCATATTACATTGTAATTTAAAATAAAAATAAGCAAAACTACTTCATGCACACATTACATTGTAATATTACATAGCCTTCTAGTTTAATGCCATTTCCAAACTTGCTCATTATAGAAGATTCATGACCATAATTAAATTTCTATTCATACAGCACTAGTGACTATAAAGGAGGGAGTTCATCTTAAAAGTGACATATCTCTCAGTTTTCTTTGCACTTAAAGTATAAGACAAGGCTTCAAAATAAGACTTCCTGTTCTGAACCACGCCCTTCTAATACTCATAGCTTTTATGAAGCAGGCAAGAAGTCAAGCTGTCATCATCAACTCCTTTTATTTTCTAGATAATGACACAATGTTTAGTTGGTTCTGAAATCAGAAAATACTGAAATTCTTATGCCTGGGTGTTTTCTATACTTTTTTTCTATATCAGCATCACCCACTATTATTTATTTCCCCAATGGTTGGTTATGGCTCTAAGCTCTGGCATCACCACCCTTGTCTTTCCCATTTCCTCCCTTCTATTCTCCCTCTGATCGCTACTTTCTTTCTCTTCCTCTTTCCATCCCTATCTCTGCCTCCTTCCCACCACTGAGAATATGAGTGAGAGTGAGTGAGTGAGTGAGTGTGTGTGTGTGTGTGTGTGTGTGAGAGAGAGAGAGAGAGAGAGAGAGAGAGAGAGAGAGAGAGTTCTTGTCCCTATTTCTGTCAATCCCTCTCTCTCTTCCTAGTCTTTTTTGCTCTAAAATTCTGAATCCCTAGACACTCTTATGAAATAAAAAATTCCTTCACAATTGAGACATAGAAGGTCTATACGGTTTCCTGTTTCTTGTCTATCTAAGGAGATTTTGAGCAACAATTCAAATGTGATGACGTTTAAGGTATCATGGGATCGTGCAGTAAACATTTAATAATGTTTTTGTTATCCTCTTCCCAAGGAAGTGATATTTGAACTGGCCTCTGAAAGACATAAAAAGTTCACAATATAAAATTGGAAAGTCAACACAATCTTTCTCTTGACTAGAAGGTCCTTTGTCTCTTTCACTTGTGAAAAAGAACCACTGTCCCCTCCCAAAACTAGTTTCTTCCACAAACACTTACAAAATGCACCAAAGAAATTTCAAACAATGCTTATTCAAATTTAAAAATTACCACAATCTAAATGCAAAAATAATCTACTAGAAATTATTTTTTTTAAAAAGCTGACTTAGAAAATCCTTTAGTTTTGAGGGTGTGGGTGGGAGGGCAGGTAGAGTGGGAAGAATTACTATGTTCCTGAAGTTGTATTTATGAAATGCATAAAGTCTGTATGTCTTAAACAAAAGGCTTCTGGGGAAAAAGAAACAAAAAATATGTTTTTGGACAAATGTGAAAAAAGAAAAAGAAAAATGTGCTTGTCATTTAAGGTGTGGACTAAAATATTATGGCACAGGGATGGCACTGTAGCACAGCAGGGTAAGCTGCTGCTTGTGACATCAATATCAGAGTGCCAGTTCAAGACTCAGCTCCCCTGCTTCCATATAACTCCCAGCTAATGCATCTGGGAAAGCAGCAGATGATGGCCAAAATACTTGGGCCCCTGCCACCCATGTGGTAGACCTAGATGGAGTTCCAGGCACCTGTGGGGACCCATGGATAGGCCTGCCATGGGATCCCCCCATGGTGGGCATGGCTTATAGCAGTAATGCTGATGCAGCAGCTGATTGAACTTTCCATCTAGCTGAGGATCATGGAAAACAACAAGATGGTGCTGATGCCCTGCCTGCTGTGTGACTCCACAGCTGAAAGTGATCAAGTGCCGGACTGGAGAACTCTGTGCATGGACTGTGATTGACTGACTGTGATTGGTTGAATTCTGTGTATAAGCAGACCACGGGAGAAGGAGCGCGCATGCCAGCTTTCCCCCTTAAGGAATGTGCGCGCCATCTCTCCCCCTTCTTCCGGTCCCCCACTCTTTTTCCCACTGTTTCTAAGTAAAAGTCGACTGAAGACCAAACTGCGAGCAGCGTCGTTCCTTTTGCGGCCGAAGGAGCTGACACCTGTCTTTGGCCTGGAGCAGCCCAGAACTTTGTGGGCATTTAGGGAGTGAATCAGCAAATGAAGATATGGGTCTCTCCCTATCCCTCACACTCTCCCTCTCCTCCACTCTGTCTTTCAAATAAATAAATAAATCTAAAAAGTTATGGAAATCCATCAATGAAGTATTATGTAATCATTAAAAAGATGGAGGCAAAGCTATATGAATGAATGTCACAAGGTAAATCGAGTGTATTGTGACATGGAAACAAAGAGTTTATATACACAGAATATATTACCATTAGGTGAACTATGGAAAATGATTTCTAAATTCATATCTGGTGTACTGGTTACAGATGTATTTCTATTCTGTATCTGTCCACAACTGATACCATGCCTATTACTGTAGCTATGGCTGTGTATCTTTGTACACCCTTATATCTCCTGAAAGCTTTGTAAGATGCTGTTAGTTACAGAGATGAGGTTGTGTAATGAGACTTTAACTTTTAAAATTTATATGAGTTTAGATTTTTTTTGGGGCTAGCATTGTAGCACTGTGCATTAAGCTACTGTTTACACCACTGGTATCTCATATCAGAATGCCTGGTTCGAGTCCCTGCTGCTGAGCTTCCAATCCAGCACACCTGCTAATGTTATTGGAAATGCAGCAGATGATGGTTCAAGTGTTTGGGCCCCTCTCATCCACATGGTCAGTCTGGATGGAGTTCCCGGATCTTGGCTTTAGCCTGGCCTAGCACTGGCTGTTATGTCCATTGGGGAGTGAACTGGCAAATCTAAGATCTCTGTCTCTGTCTCTCTTTCAAATAAGTAAATTAAAAAATAAAATAAAGATTTGTTTGTATCTAAAGCATTGTGATACACTGTTTTAAGCCACCACTTGGGATGCTCACATCCCCCATCCAGTGCCCTCTGGAGTCCCAACTACTCCACTTCCAATCCAGCTCCCTGCTAACACATCTGGGGAGCAGAGGTGATAGCTCAACTGCTTGAGATACGATCACCCACATGGGACACCTAGATGGAGTTCCTGGCTCCTGGCCACAGCCTGGTCCAGAATTGGCTGCTGTGGCCACTTAAGGAGTGACCTGGGATGAAAGATCTCTGTTTCCCTTCAGCACATGCATGCATGTATGTTTGCTCACTCTCTTTCTGTCATTCTTTCAAATAAATTTTAAAAATTAAGATTTGTATGCATACATGCCATTTATTTATTGTTTCCAAATTTATTTAATAGCTAGGATAGTTTGGTGCTTCCTTGACTTTTCTCTCCACAAGTGAATACAAAGAAAGACAATCTGGGTCATACTGAGTAAAGTGGGGCTTGTGTGGCTTGGTGAAAGCTATGCCTCCTCAGAACCCGTGAGAGACAGAAATGCTTCCCACAAACACACACAAAATAATGTAACACAAATAAAGCTACAAAGATAACATGTTTAAACTTTTTGGTTATCATTTAAAATGATAGGCAATATTCAATGATTCTGAGTAAGGGTATAGACAGGTGTTCTTTGCCATTATTTTTGCATCTTTTCTATAGTTTAAAATTACTCTAAAACAGGAAGATTTAAAGGAAGCAAAGATGATATTACAACAGTTTTGTTGTTTTTAATGATTAGACAAACTGTTTTTAACTTATAAAATGAATATTTAAATTTTATTTGCAAGTTATGCTTAGAGCTAGAATGAAATATCACAAGCAAAAAGCTCATACTTAAAAACATATTCCTGAAGTTGATTCTATTTATTTTATTTGAAAGGATGTAGTAAAAGCAGTAAGAGCATTTCATAATGTCATTTCCTCTTGGCAATATAATCTAGTTTTCAATTTTCAAATCTGTATTCATAGTAAGAGATGTTAGTGTAATTTCTTTTATATTTAAGGAAAAATGATTATTATGAAAACACTTTAGGAAAATCATTTTGGTATTTTTCTTTCTCCTCCCATTTGGCCACTTTTTGGCATTGGAAAATCAAATCAGATATTCTTTAGAGCATTTAGTTGAAAGTGTTGCTCAAAGGAAAATATATCTGCACAGAAGTATCTCTTCAATAAAAATCATCCAACTCCCACTTTCTGAAATATGAATAAATTATTTCAATATGACCTCAAGTAGAACTACAAATAATCATCCCTCTTTTCAAGGAGGTATGCATTTTACATAACTCAGGCATGAAAACTGTACCTTTCAAATTTTTTCTCTATAACAGAACTTAACTCACCTTGTGAGCCCCCATTTTCTCTGGTGGCAAAACATGTGTTCATGCCAACATAAAATAAACTCACTGACTGTTTTTTTCTTGTCTAAACACACTTTCTTTGAGGAAAACATTTGGTCAGTTCAGAATTCTCCTCTTTCCCATCTTCTTTTTTCACCATCCTAGGGTTAAATTTGTCCTTCGGATATCACACTGGTCTCTGGGAAAAGTGTACAATCCAAAGCCACTTGCACCTATCAATTCTGCCCTTCTCATGTAATGTATACTCTCTAATTTTGCACAATTTTGAACTTTGTGTTTGACTGCTATTTCTGCATTCACTTTGAAACAGAGATACCTCAGTTTGTTTGTCGGGTTGTGGTCCCAACCAGTTCATCGTAATACTCCAACTCAAGACCTCTTTATTTCTACCTAGGTGAACTTGACTTTGTGAGTCTACACTCGGGCCACCTGCACAAGAACCTTATTTATTCATGGTAGGGTATGCCACCCAGGTACCATGTTGGAGCCAGGTAAAAAGATCCCTACACTCTGTTTCCCTACAACACATCTTGAGTTTAAATTGTTTTGACTTGCTATTACATGTGAAGACATGCCTAGACAGTAGGACATTGGCCCCTCTCCGAGGGGCCCAACAGTATCTAAAGTTCAGTCAGATACACTGCTAATTCTCTTCCTGCCAGCTGGTCAAACCTTTGTTGTAGTAAAAGGCAGACAAAAGAGGTGTATCAGCTTGCATTTCTTTCTGCTCTATTATTTTCTATATATGACCTAAGTCCCTCAAGTTTTCAGCCTATGACAATCAATATATTTCCTGCCTCCCAAACCCATCTTTTAAACTATGAAGTCTTTTTATACTGTGTTCTGTTTCAGGACTGAAAAATTTTCTTTGCATTTGGATCCACTTTCCCCCAGGGCAAACTTTGGTTAAAATTCTTTATTTATTTATTTGAAAGGCAGAGTTACAGAGAGGCAGAGAGAGAGAGAGAGAGAGGTCTTCCAACAACTGGTTCACTCCCCAGATGGTCGTAACGGCTGGAGCTGCATCGATCTGTAGCCAGGAGCTTCTGAGTCTCCCACGTGGGTTCAGGGGTGCAAGCACTTGGGCCATCTTCTCTTTCCCAGGCCATAGCAGAGAGCTGGATCAGAAATGGAGCAACAAGGACTTGAACCTGCATCCATATGGGATGCTGGCACTGGCAGCTTTATCTGCTATTCCACAGCACCAGCTCCAGGGAAAGCTCTTGAAGGAATTATGTCTGGTAAGGGTGAAAATGATGAGGGGAGGAGAGAACTTCCACTTTGCTTATGGCCTTGTCTAAATACTGACGGAGACTGAGGACTCAAAATGCTTCCATAGCCTTGGCAGCTCATGTCAAGAGTGGCGGGTGATCATGATGTCATAAACAAGAGTATTTATTGTTAAAGAAACAACAGAAGTCACTGTGCACTTACTCCCCATGTAGGACCTCTGTCCTTAATGAGTTGTACAATGAGAATTAATTGTAAAACTTGTTCTGTTTTTTTTTTATATTTTGTATGTTTGTGGGAACAAATTGTTGAAATCTTTACTTAATATAGAGTTGGTCTTCAGTGTATAAAGTTAATTAAAAATGAATCTTAGGGCTGGCACTGTGGCGCAGTAGGTTAAAGCCCTGGCCTGAAGCACCAGCATCCCATATGGGTGCTGGTTCTAGTCCCAGCTGCTCCTCTTCTAATCTAGCTCTCTGCTGTGGCCTGGGAAATCAGTAGAAGATGGCCCAAGTCCTTGTACCCCTGCACCCACATGGGAGACCTGGAAGAAGCTCCTGGCTCCTGGCTTTGGATTGGCGCAGCTTCAGCCATTATGGCTATCTGGGGAATGAACCATTGGATGGGAGACCTCTCTCTGTGTCTCTACCTCTCTCTGTAAGTCTGTCTTTCAAATAAATAAAATAAACCTTAAAAAAAATGAATCTTAATGGACAATGGGATGAGAGAGGGACAGAGAGGTGGAATGGGAGTGGAGGTGGGAGGGCAAGGAGAGGGGGAAGAACCACTATATTCCTAAAATATGTACTTATGAAATTTGTACTCTTAAATAAAAGGTTTCTCTGGAAAAAAAAAGTTCCCAAGTCCAGAAAAGAGAAAAGGGAAGCAATATCAAGACCATTAGCTCTTATCCAAAGGCATTATCCCAACTTATATTTATCTGTTTGAGAGCTGATATTGTATTCTCACTCCACACAACTTCAAGAGAGTTTCTCAGCTGATTCTAAATTTATGTGGAACACAGAAATCTCATATAAGTAATGCTATCAAACTTAAATAGTATTTACTGTTTGCTTAT
This sequence comes from Sylvilagus floridanus, assembly GCA_949820135.1. Classification (NCBI taxonomy): domain Eukaryota; kingdom Metazoa; phylum Chordata; class Mammalia; order Lagomorpha; family Leporidae; genus Sylvilagus; species Sylvilagus floridanus. Next base: position 91,575,938 of record OX463238.1, read on the forward strand.
GCATATAATTTCCACTATAAAATGTACAAAACAGGATGGGAATTTGGTGTAGTGGTTAAGAAGCCAGTTGGGATTTTCACATTCCATGTCAGAGTGTATGGGTTCCAGTCCCAGCTCTGTGCTTGATTCCACCTTTCTGATAATGCTTACCCTGGATGAGGCACATGCTGACTCAAGTAGTGGGGTCCCTACCACATATGTAGGATTCTTGGATGTAGTTCTTGGCCCCTGGATTCAGGAAGTCCTAGCATGGGCTATTGGTGTGGGTATCTGAGCAGTGAACTATCAGATACAATAACTCATTCTTGATCTCTTTCTTCCCTTTCAAATAAATTTTAAAAATTAAAAAATGCACAAAACAAAGTATGTGTAAATATGGGACATTCATTCATCAAATGAAAATAAACTAAGAAGTTTCAAAGTCAGATAAATTCTAAATTTAAGTAAAAATAAGTTACAGTAGCACAAATTTTCTACTTTAATAATCCATATAATAAAAGTGTGAGATGAGAAGTTTAAACTCTCCAACTTATCTTCTCAAATAATTAGGATTTATGTAAAAAGCCATCATCTCTTTGATCCTCAAGTTCATCACCTGTAAACTAAAAATACCTGAACTCTTTTCTAGTGATTCTTCTCTTTAACCCCTTTAGAAAGTGGCTACTCTATATAATAATCTTCAGAAGTTTGAAATCTTAATTACAGCTAACATTTTTGAGGCATTTGGTAAGTAGACACCATACTAGGCATGTCATCTATTCTGTCTCACCTAAAGAATTTTAGAATCCAATGGGTGGATTCCATTGTCACCCTCATTCTAAAATTGAAGAAACTGAGGCACAGAAGAGGAATGTAGTTTTCCAGAAGTGCTCTGAGTAGTAAGGATCAGAGCTCAGCTTCGGCTCTAAAATTCTAACATCAGAGGCATCTATCATTCCCACAGCATATGTCTAAATCCATGCATGAGAAACCTCCCTTCTTCTATTTTGCACACCAAGAACCAATCCCTCAGGAGCTGTCCATTCAAAAACGAAATCTAACATTTCTGAAGATGAAAAGAAAGTAAACAGGCACAGGAGGCAATAACTGCTAAAAGAGCAACAGTACAAACTATTATGAAATATTCATATTTTTGCTTGTTTTTTTTTTCAGCTACAAACGATTTTGAGAAAAAGCTTTTGTGTGTGTTTAAAACTTCACAACAACATAGTCTGAATTATAATACATTTTTAAAATTTTTTTTTCAACTTTTATTTAATAATTTCCAAAGTACAAATTCTCGATTACTGTGGCTTTTCCCCCCATAACCTCCCTCCCACCCGCAACCATCCCATCTCCCACTCCCTCTTTCCCATCCCATTCTTCATGAAGATTCATTTTTCAATTATCTTTATATAGAGAAGATCGACTGAGTATATACTAAGTAAAGATTTCAACAGTTTGCACTCACACAGAAACACAAAGTATAGAGTACTGTTAGAGTAGTAGTTTTACCATTAATTCGCACAGTACAACACATTAAGGACAGAGATCTTACAAGGGGAGTAGGTGCACAGTGACTCCCGTTGTTAACAATTGACACTCTTATTTATGATGTCAGTAATCACCTGAGGCTCTTGTCATGAGCTGTCAAGGCTATGGAAGCCTCTTGAGTTCACCAACTCCGATCTATTTAGACAAAGCCACAGTCAAAGTAGAAGATCTCTCCTCCCTTCAGAAAAAGTTACCTCCTTCTTTGATGGCCCGTTCTTTCCACTGGGATCTCACTCACAGAGATCTTTCATTTAATCATTTTTCTTGCCACAGTGTCTTGGCTTTCCATGCATTTCCATACATTTATATTGGGGCTGGCACTGTTGCATAGTGGGTAAAGCTGCCACCTGCAGTGCCAGCAACCCATAGGGCACTGGTTTGAGTCCTGGCTGTTCCACTTTTGATCCAGCTCTCTGCTGTGGCCTGGGAAAGCAGTAGAGGATGGCCCAAGTGCTTGGGCTCCTGCGCCACATGGAAGACCCAGAAGAAGCTCCTGGCTCCTGGCTTTGGATCTGCACATCTTTAGCCATTGTGGCCACATGGGGAGTGAACCAGCAGCTGGAGGACCTCTCTCTCTCTCTCTCACTGTCACTCCTTCTCTGTGTAACTCTAACTTTCAAATAAATAAATATTTATCATTTAGAAAATAAAGTTACAGTTTCAAATAAGAAAACTGACTTAAACAGAAGCTGATTAAATGCTTGAAATATACCAAAGAAGTGATTCCAAAAAGGGACTTGGGTATAATGTAAGATCCTGAACTACATCAGAACTCTAGGATTTAGGGAACAGCTAAGAGGGTAGTTCATTCACATAGAGGAAGAGAAAATTTTCTTTGGACTACTTATATCTGATAATATGTTTGTTTAAGGAAAAATAAACAGGTGGGGAAAAGTCCCACATGCCTAACATTGAAGGAAAGCATATCTGTACCTAATATATTGCAGAAACTGCCTCACTACAGCTCATTCTTCCAAAAATATTGCACTTATTCAGTGGCCAAGGTCAGTTTGAATTTTGTAATCTGCTAAACCTAAGTGCAGATCATGTCTGTTAAACTGATCTCAGAGGTATTCAAATACCCTGTCTTTTAAAAATGTTTTCTCTATTTATTATTCATGGATTACTATGTTTTCTTTTTGAGATCTATTAGTGTTTAGCTTTTTGTTTTGTTTTGTATCTCTATTTCAAATGTGTGACATCCAGGTTTCCCACTGATAATCAACAAACTTCATTGCCTCATTGCTAAAGGTACACATTATGATTTGGTAACATGCCTTATAAAAGCATTTCAGGGATAAGTGATCCCTTGCAATCTAAATACAAGTTTCAAAACTTAAAGATTTCCTGGGAGTATAACAGTGGTAGCCTGCAAGGTCATGGGGAAGCAGGGACTTCATTCTGCATAAAATTTGTAACATAATCTTAAGCTATACCTAAAAACATTTTTAAATTGTACTTGTTGTCAACATGGGTCCTTAAATTCAATACCTCTGTGATTTGAAGACACACTTTGTGAACTACTAAAAAATAATAAGTGTAGAGATAGGAAATTTGTTTTCTAGAATCACTGAGTCAGTAACTGCATGGCTTAACCTCTACAAGACTTAGTATTCTTTCTTCTATTACTAAACCTATGTATGACAGCAGAGAATCAAACATGGTCCACAGGCTATAAGTGTTATGCACATAATGGTAAAGAGTCAAAGGCTGCCATAGCTAGTACGGAAAAAATTTTAAAAGCACCTTACAACAACTTATTGAGGTGTTGCAAGAAACAATGAATCATATGGTATGATTTGAGAACAAATTATGAAGAAAATGAAGGAAACTATAAAGCTGTGGATTCAACAGCAATATTAGAAGAGATTTGGGGCCAGCGCCGCGGCTCAATAGGCTAATCCTCCGCCTGCAGCCCTGGCACACTGGGTTCTTGTCCTGGTTGGGTCGCCGGATTCTATCCCGGTTGCCCCTCTTCCAGGCCAGCTGTGGCCTGGGAGTGCAGTGGAGGATGGCCCAAGTGCTTGGGCCCTGCACCCCATGGGAGACCAGGAGAGGCACCTGGCTCGTGGCTTGGGATCAGGCTGCAGCGCGCCAGCCATGGCAGCCATTGGAGGGTGAACCAACGGCAAAAGACCTTTCTGTCTCTCTCTCTCACTTTCCACTCTGCCTGTCAAAAAATTAAATAAATAAAAGAATAGATTTGGGATTAGACATAAGTATGAAGGAAGGGAATTACTCTAGTTTGGATGTGGGTTGTATCTCAAGTGTTGGAGACATCGTCCCCATTGTAGTGGTGTTGAGGTGACAGAGCTTGTAAGAAGTAGGACCTAAAAGGAAGTAGTTAGGTCATGAGAGGTGTTGCTGCCCTCCAAAAGTATGAAAATATTAAGGTATTTTCTGTGGGACCCCTGTTAGTTTTCACAAGAGGGAGCTATTATAAAAGCAAGTCTATCTGCTCTGTCTAGTCATGTGATCTCCTAATTTCACATGTGTTCCTGCCATGATACCACCTGCCAGGATGTGGCATAGCCATGGGCCCCTTGCCAGAGCTAGTGCTATGCTACTTGTACTTTCTACTTCCGAAACTGAGCCAAATGAAACTCTTCTCTTAGGTATCATCTAACCTCAGGTATTTTGTTACACCAATGGAAAACAAACTAATACAAGATCCATAAATCGTGCCATGTCTTTTGTGTCTAGAATAGTATAGTGCATAAATTAGGCAACTCATAAATGTTACAACTGAAGTGAATGTATACTTGGGACTTTCTTCCTGCATATGACTGAATAAAATTCTGTATAAAACTTTTACTTTGACACTATTGGATGTGGCTAAGAAGCCAAACTATGACTTTAGACATGTCTATGCCATCTGTGGGTGTTGTTTCTCTCAGAGGTGATATAAACCTATAGTGAAAGTGATTACCTCAGACAAGAACATGGTCAAGTTTCTAATGTTGGATTCTCTACCTCAAGATTATGTGAAGCAGAGATTCTAAGAGATACAATTTCCCTCATGATTTCCTTGCTGGCAATTATGAAGAAGTATGACCTGAATGACAGTAGCTTATACTCGGTTGAATAATAGCTTTGCTGATACAAGATTTGAAACTAACAACATAATCAGCTGGAAGAGGAAAGTCTTTGATAAACCTGTCACAGATTTTGTGATATGATCTGAGGATATCCAATATGCGTCATCAGTCACTTCCTTAGCAACCATCACAATGTTGACTGAATGGATGAGAGATAGACAGTTATTAGGTGGGCGTAATTAATTTGTATTCCAAAATAACCTGAAAGGTTGGAGGGCACATTACCTGAATAACAAGAAATATCTTAACATATTTAAGGAAAAACATAGACTGAGATATATATATATATATATATATATATATAAATTCAAACTAATCAATACTATTAATGAAAAATGAGGGACATGACAATAGCAATTCATATTTTAGATTTCACAATCAGGTTTGCTCTAATAATTGAGTGTATATTGTGACTTGGCTGTGGCATAAGCTAATCAATATGGCCAGAGAATACACTACTAAAATAATATCCAGATTTTATGAATCTTTAACACACTGTGCTCTAGAAGAGTACACTAGCATTTGTTGTACTAAGTCTAGTTTGAGGTAAAAAGTTGTAGTGTCTCTGGGATTTGTACTCAATTTGCTTTAGCAATGCAACCAATCTAATAACTTTAAGATAATTCATATACTTAAAACTTTCAAATTTTTACTTTCAACCCAGACCTCCACTAGAAATCCGTATTTTCCATATTTTTGCTTGCTTGACACCTTTCCTAAGATGTGCAATAGGTACCATGATATAAATTGATTCTTGCTTCACACCACATGCACATCAGTAATAATAGGTGAAATTTATCTCATTAAAACCTAGAGAAGATAACATGGACATAAATGAATGTAACCCTAGATTAAAAAGACAACCTAAACAGGATAGAAAAATCCCTAGCCATAAAGGAATAGATTAATAAAGGGAGCCATATTTAAAATTAGGGAATTTCAGTAAAAGAAAAAAACAAGAAGCTACAGGAAAGGGAGAAAACTCTCAGCACATTTAGATAACAAAGTAATTTTATCCAGAATATATGGAAAATGCCTTTAATCAATAAAACAAGGCCAAAAACATAGTGGAAAAATGAACAAAAGACTTGTGTAGACACATGCTAGAAGAGGGTATCCAAATAAACAGTAAACATATGAAAGAGTTCATCAGTAATCACAGAAGTGCAAATTTAAGCAACAATGACATAATACCACATACTTACTGCAAAATCTAAAATTAGAAATTAAGATACCAAGTGTTGGCAAAATTGTGAAACAGTAGATATGCATAGTTGATTGGAACACAAATTATCTCAATCACTAGGAAAAGTGGCATTATTACTAAACAAAACTGAATATGCATATATTTCTCTGTGAACTTACTTGACTTGTAGGTAAATGATCAACAGCAAACTACATAACTACATGAAGACATATGCAAAAATATTCACAGCATCATTATTCAGAGCAGAAAAAAATTGAACATTTTAACTATTTATGAACAATGAAGAGATAATCCACTTTCTATAGACAGTAAAACAGAAGAAGAAATAACATGATCATGTAATGGAAAACATAGAAATGAAATAGTATTTATGGCAACCACACACAACAGGACTGATATCACAAACATTTGTTGGATGAAGTCATACAATATGGTTCTAATTACTAAACCTTCTTAAAAAGACAAAACCATTCTATGGAGCTAGATCTCAGAACAGGTTTATCTGTATGAGTAGAAAAGAAGAAACAAAATGAGCACATTGGGTGCTCAGCTGGTATCAGCAATGTACTTTTTCTTACTCCAGATAATATGCAAATGGCTTGTTCATTGTGTGGTTTTCTATGTAACTACATATTTATGGATTATGAACTTTTGTATGTATACTAAACTTCAATTTTAAAGAGAAAACTTTTAAAGGATGTTGATAATTAGGAAGTGTTAAGAAGAAATTAACCAGAATGCTAAAAGCTTTAGTGATAGAAGGAACTTAAAATTTGAGCCTAAAAAGGTCCAGAATTTTTTTCCAAGTGAAAGCTACCTTCAAAAATAAGTAAAGCAACAGCATTATTTTTACATGGCTCCAGAAGACCAGTAATTAAAATAAGGTAGTAAGAACTGCTACAGTTCTAATTATTAGAACTTGCCTAAATAGAAATAACCTATGAAGAAACGAGCTGCCTGTCAGTGAAAATACTTAAACTACTTAAGTAGAGGATGTGTGGTTATCTCTTTGAGAAGCTGAAAAGGAGATTTAATACATTATAAGTACCTTAATTATAATTGCAAGTGTTGATATTGCTAAGGCCCTATATTGGTCAAATATTAAGAGGAGAAGAGATTTCTGAAAAAAGAATGACAAATAAACTGATCCTTCTGAGAAATTCCCTCCACATATCAAGAACAAAAACAGAGTATCAAAGTACAAAAAATCCTTCTGCCAACTCAAGCAGATCATCTTGCTATCTTGATTATAATGAAGACATTGATTTAGATCTAGTCTCTTCCTTTTAACCTCACTAACCAGGGTGGGCAGGTGAGTAAAGACAGAGGGTGGCAATGGACGCATATCCAGAACTGGTCTGAAGCAGAGACTCTGCCAACATGTGTAACAGTTTTCTCATATAGAGGATCAGAACCCTGTGAATATCCATCTGTAAAATACACCCTTCTTCTGAGACTCCAGAGTAGTGGAGAAAGGAATGGGAAAGACCAATAGTGTTTCCTTTTTAGTGACTGAATCTAAAAAAACTGAATACTGCTTTTCACAAGATGAACTGTAAAGAGACTTAATTCACCACATACTGGACTTTAGGAGGAACATAGGTATCAGTGAGTGCTGAATTTCTATTTGTGATGTGCATTGTTCTGTGAGTATATACATCAATCTTTTGAAATAATGTGTGTATATATATATATATATATATATATATATGGGGGGAGAGAGACAGAGGATATGATGCACTATAATTTTCTTTTAGTTGCAAAAAAGTATTATGTATTAGAACTTTAGTTTTTCAGCTAAATTCATCACCATGCTTTGCAAATTAGTCTCAGCAATAATTTTCAAAATTTCAAAGATTAATCATCGTTAAGCTCTCTTATTGTTCTGTCAGCTCCATTATTTATTATAGTTTACAGAAAAATTTTTGACAACTGGTTTTCTCTACAATCTTCTTCATGGGACTCTGTTTTTATTTTAGGAAGTAAAGCAATTTGTTGATATAATAGCCATGTAATCCATTCATTTCTAAAAACATATTTCATGTATCAACAATTTTTTTGCCATTGCTTGTTTTGCATTATTCACAAAGAAAAGCCATTGCGTTTCTTAGCATTAGGCAGCCAGAATTTGTTTCTTATAATTTATTTGTTTGGAGAAAGAAATGTCTCCATTATGTTGCATCAAGGGTCTACCTGCTTCATGGATGTATTTGGCTCTCATACACATGTCCAAATCCAAATCAATTGGTAAAAATTTCTGAAGGAGTTTTATAATTTTATTAACATACTTTTTTTTTGACAGGCAGATTTAGACAGTGAGAAAGAGAGTAAGAGTGAGAGTGAGAGTGAGAGTGAGAGAGAGAGAGAGAGAGAGAGAGAGAGAGAAAGGTCTTCCTTTTTCCTTTGGTTCACCCCCCAAATGGCTGCTAAGTCTTGCGTGCTGTGCCAATCCGAAGCCAGGAGCCAGGTGCTTCCTCCTGGTCTCCCATGCGGGTGCAGGGCCCAAGCACTTGAGCCATCATCCTCTGCCTTCCCGGGCCACAGCAGAGAGCTGGACTGGAAGAGGAGCAACCCTGTGTATATCAGTGAAAACAGTACATCCTCTAGTTTTACATTTTACTAGACCTAACCTATTTGTATTGTTCATTTCCCACAAATGTGTAACAACTCATCAATGGCTCTTAATATTTCAGTTGATATGTGAAAAGAAAAGTACATGAAAATTGGCTTAATGCAAATAATAGCCTTCTACATGCACACAGTGCATGAATCAATAGATATTAACTTATTGATCCTTTTAAAAATTTCTTCTGGATAGATGTAGTAATAAACACCCCTCACTAAAGGATTCTGCTAAATGATTACCCTCTCTATTATAGATAAACTTTACTAATATAATGTTTTAATTACATTCCTTTAGCTCTTAAGCAATAATTAGAATCTAAACAAAATGAAAGACTTATTGGAAGAGTCCTGCAGTATTTCTCAGGAAAACCCCATAATGAATATTCAAGACAGAGATGGATACCCAGAAAGATCAGGTGCCTCAGCAATAGTTAGAAAACATACTACAGCCAAGACACTGAAAAAAAAAAAAAAAAAGAAGACCTAAATGAAAGATCTCTGTGAGTGAGATCCCAGTGGAACGAATGGGGCCATCAAAGAAGGAGGTACCTTTCTCTGAAGGGAGGAGAGAACTTCCACTTTGACTATGACCCTGTCGGAATAAGATTGAAGTTGGCGAACCCTAAAGGCTTCCATAGCCTCGGCAACTCATGACTAGACCCTAGGGAGATTACTGACGCCATAAACAAGAGTGTCAAATTGTTAAATCAACTTCAGGAGTCACTGTGTACTTACGTCTCATGTGGGATCTGTCCTTAATGTGTTGTCCAATATGAAGTAATGCTATAACTAGTACCTAAACAGTATTTTACACTTTGTGTTTCTGTGTGGGTGCAAACTGATGAAATCTTTACTTAGTATATACTGAATCAATCTTCTGTATATAGATAATTAAAAATGAAAAAAAACCTTGGTGTTAAATTGGAAATTGCCTAGAAAATTAATCAATTTAAAAAAAATATATCATGTAGGGTCTCTGTCCTTAATGTGCTATAAATAGTGAATTAATACTATAACTAGTACTCCAACAGTATTGTTCACTTTGTGTTGCTATGTGAGGGCAAACTGTTGAAATCTTTACTTAATATATAGTAAACTGATCTTCTGTATATAAAGAGAATTGAAAATGAATCTTGATGTGAAGCAAGGGGAGAGGGAGTGGGAAAGGGGAGGGTTGTGGGTGGGAGGGAAGTTATGGGGGGGAAGCCATTGTAATCTATAAGCTGTATTTTGGAATTTTATATTCTTTAAATAAAAGCGTTATAAAAAAAAAGAAAACATACTACAGCAGTTAGCTTCAGTGACTTCTTGGTTTGGTATCTTTCCATTTCCAAAGCCATTTCATAGAAGAGAGTAACCTAGTAGATCCAACACTAATTGGTCTTCTAGGTAGAAAGGATTAGGCAGGACACCCAGGGCTCCTGGAGAAGCTCTCCTGAATTTGAGTCAATTCTAAGAGAAAAAGATTCATGGGATTTCACTTAATGGTTTAACCTCTTGGCCACACTTTTATTCCTTTATATAAACATTTTACTTGGCAGGATAATTTCACCACTAATTGCTCACTTCAAAGTTTTTCTAATCAATGATTAATGCTACTATTCATGATCAAGAAACATTTCAAAGAAAATTAAGATATTACCATAATAATTACTTATTAGTATAACATAATACTCATGAACCCAACATTCTAACATTCTCTCCCATTGGCATCATACATTTTAAAAAAATTACATAAAAGCCTACTCTTTGAGGAGGGTATCTGGTACAGCAGTTGAGATGCTTGTATCTCATACTGAATCTTTTCTTGCTACTAGCATCATCATCACAAGGTACTGACGTCACTTCTATTGCTGTTAGCAGCATCATTAACATCACTCTTATCTACTTCTATTGCAGGTCCCACTATCATAGCTAATAAGGATTCATAATAGGTCACTCTCTATTAAGGGCAATCTTGTACACTTACTCTGGGATTTAGAACCAGATTCTTAAAACAGATTGCTTGGATTTAAACTTAGCTTACTCACTAACTAGTTATGTAAACTTAGACAGGATGATTAACTTTATAATCTCAGAATTCTTACCCAAAAAGTAGGTATCTCTATCAATCAATATGGAGTATCTCACTAACAAGATTTTTATATTGAACATGTTTTACTGGTCATAATTTATAATTTTTTCAGAACTTTAAAAATTTATTTTGTATTCTATATCTAGGACCTTAAACAAGTGAGGTTTTCTATATTTTCCTTTTCTATTAGTGTCATATTAGACCAAATTTACATATACATCCCAAAATGAGTATACTATAACTCTTATTTGTCCTCCATCCCCCTTCAGCTTGTATAAGACAGCTATATTTGTAAAAGACATCCACACTTGACATAGCAAGGTGTAAAATAATCTCTTATAAAATCTTGGGGCATACTCTGCTCTAGCACAACAATCTTTTCTTTTTTTCTGCATTTTCTTTTAGTTGAAAGACACAGATATAGACTAGATATATGAAAAGAGAGAACTCCCTTAAGTTAGTTTACTCCTCATAGGCTCATAATGGCTGGAGCTGGGCCTGACCAAAGCAAGTTCCCTGGACTCAATCCAAGTCTCCAATGTGGGAGACAGGAACCCAATTACTTAAGCCAACTCATTGCCTCTTAGGATCTATTTAGCAGGAAGCTGAAATTAGGAGTTGAAGCAAGGAATTGAACTAAGGCTTTGTGAAGTAGGATATAGTCATCTTAACGAGCATTTTAACCACTGGGCCAAATGCCTGCCCCTGGCAAGATAATCTTTAACAGAATTAGAGATGACTTTTCATTAATTTACTTTTTATAATGGCAGTTGGTTTATTGATTTTTCTACTTCTTCCAATATCAATTTTGGCTATTTGTACCTCTCTAAATGTTGATCTATATAATTTAACTTTTAAATACTGACATTGATTTGTTTAAAAATTTCTTTAAAAATAGTTCCAATTTTCTGTAGTTATGGCATTTGTGTTATATTCAAAACTATCTGTGCACAGTTCAAGATTTTCAAAATCATTTTCTACAGTTTTTTTCATTTATTAGGATTTAAACAACCAACTTTAATATTATCAAAATAATATCTCAATATCTTTAAAATATTCAGCCTACTAATGTCTTTGGGTTTATTTCCTTAAGCTTTATCTAGATTTTATTAACTAAATGTTCAACTGGTTTATTTGCTTGTTCATGGTTTTTGTCATTTTTTTAAAGATTTATTGATGTATTACTTATTTAAAAGGCCTAGTGATAAACAGAGACAGACATAGAAGGAGAGATCTTCAATCCACTGATACACTCCCCAAATGGAGTTGGGCCAGGCTGAAGCCAGAAGCCAAGTATTGCATACTGGTCTCCTCTGTGCTTGGCTGGGGCCCAGGGACATTGGCCATCATCTGCTGGCCTTCCCAAGTACATTAGCAGGAACCTGGATAGGAGGCTGGGTGTCTGGGCTGCTGGCTGAACCCATGCCACAATACCAGCCTCTGTTCTTGTTATTTAAATAAATGCATGTATTTCTGTGAATTGTTTTTCTCTAAAATGTTATCTGTGTCAAGTAAGCACTAATAAGAATAACTTTTGTTTTTATTTGGCTAGAAATATTTTTTAGATTTCATTTGATTTCTTCTTGACAAAAATTGTGTACTTCTTAAAAAATTCAAATTTAATTGAACTATAGCCAGAAATATGTCGTGTATATATCCCCCTTAATATTTATTCAGATTTCTTTTCTCAGCAATATGTAGGCAACTTTGAAAATTATGTAGATGCATTTGAAAAGTAAAAACCAGTGTTTTACTTAACTTATTAGTTTGCAGGAGAGTTATGCTAATATTTTTAACTGTGACTGTGGGCTATTTTGCACTAGCATTTCTGGAAAATTATGCATTTTATTTCAAGATCTTGTTATTTCATGCTTAAATGTCATCATTGCTATATCGTCTTGAGAAATTGTTTCTTTTGTAATTATATATATTTCAATTTTATCTCCATGAATGTACTTTGTCTTAAATTCTACTTTGTTTCAGATTAATATCACTGGATTAACTTTCTTTTTGGATACTTATGAGATATATCTTTTCCATTCATTATTTTTTTCATGTTTTTTCATATATATGTAACCTCTCTCTGTCTCTCTCTGCCTTTCAAATAAGTAAATAAATATTTAAAGTAAATTTTCACTATATCACCACTGATATGAGGTGATGACACTATTGAATCATACATTTACATATTTTTTTTTCTTCTAGTCTTAGGGTTTCTGATCTGTCTATCCCTGGCCTGGTATCATGTTGACTTAATAGTGGCAGCTTTTTAAAATATGTTACTATTTGAAAAGAGGAGAGGTTCTTACATACAATTACTTCTTTTTCAGTTTTTCTATTATTTCAGTATTTAGACATATCTGTTTACTAGTGGGCATTAACAGGCTTAAGAAATAATTTCTCTGTAAATATTTTGTTTTCGGAATATGACTATCAATGATATAACCTGTATGTACACATATGGCAGATACTAATACCAAGTACTAGTAAATTAATCACATATTTCTTTCCAACAGTCAGCTGGACACTATATTCCAGACTTTCCAATTAGATATGGCCATATCACTGAGTACTACACAATATAATTGGACAGAGTATTGTAAAAACATACCCCCAAGCCTAATTCATAAACAACCTTCTGCATAATTCTTCTCTTTTTCTTCCTTGAACTAACTTTCACTGTGCAGTGCATTTTCTGAAGCTATCCAATGAAAATAATAGAGATTATGTATTAGTCTAGAGCTCTGAATGAGGACACAAAATAGAAAAAGTCCTACAGTGGTTTTAACATAGAAAAGCAACTACGGATCGAGTGAGAGGCATCAAGATTGGCTTAATACCACTAATACTTCCAATATTTGCAGTAAATGCAAGGTTCAAATCTTTAAAAACTTTGGACTTAAATTGCGTATCTTTTTTATTTTATTTAAGGTATAGAAATTTCATGTATTTCATATATACAGATTTAGAAACATAGTGATTCCTCCTGCCCACTCTCCCACCATTCCTCCTCTTTCCTCTCATATTACCTCTCAATTCTTTCAATGATCTAATTTCAGGTTACTTTACTCAAAGATTAACTGTACATAAAATAAAGAATTTAACAAATAGTAAGAAGAAAAAAACAAACACTGTTCTGCAACAGTAGAGATGAGGGCTGTAAACAGATCTCTGAGGTATCTCCATACGATCTTCCACAATAGCTGTACTAGTTTACATTTCCACCAACAGAGGATTAGGGTGCCTTTTCCCCACATCCCTGTGAGCATGTATTGTTTCATGATTTCTGCACGAGAGCCGTTCTAACTGGGGTGAGGTGAAACCTCATTGTGGTTTTTATTTGCATTTCCCTGATGGCTAGTGATCCTGAGCAATTTTTCATGTGTCTGTTGGCCATTTGAATTTCCTTCTTTGAAAAATTTATATTCGATTCTTTTGCTCATTTCTTAACTTGATGGTTTTCTTGTTGTTGAGTTTCTTGAGCTTTTTATAGATTCTAGATGCTTTTCCTTTATCAGTTTCATAGTTTGCAAATATTTTCGCTTCGCTTCGCTTAGTGTTCCCTTTGCAGAGCAGAAGCTTCTCAGCTTAATGTACTTAGATTGTTTCAGAATTCACAATACTTAGATTTTAGAAAAGCAATATGGTAAATATACTTCTATTATTCAACACTCAATTAGTTTTGCTGCAATGAGCTAAGGAGATAGTCACTCTAAATGAGTAAAGCCTTTAAATGGCCTCATGACAAAATATTCTATTTTGAATTTTAGAAAATCATTTGGTTTTCAGAACATTTTGGAATTTAGATTGGTGCATATGGGATTATAGGCTTAAAACTCACACAAACCTGCATCAGTTCATTTGCTCTAAGTAAATCAACAGACTGTAAACTTTATTTTCTTTTACAAAGATCAATGTGTTCTGAACAAGAATATAAGAACACCTCTATTAACGTCATATAGTCCTACTCTATTTCACCATTAGATAAATGTCTAAGGACATGGTTTGCATAGAACATTGGAATTATAGCTCTTTTATGGAGCAAAGTGATTCATTTTTCAAATGCTATTTATCTTTATCAGCTTTACTCTTTTTTCTATTCCACAAGCAACCAAAAGTATCCAAAATATATTGCATTAGATCTCAAGATGTACAGTGCTTAAAAAATAAAGTGAATCTCTATTGCTTATGACTACAATTATTAGTTATGACATTCACAAATATGTCATTTGTCCAGGTATTGGGACATGAAAATAGTTGCTCACTCATAAGTAGATTTACTGTCCTGATTCAGTCAATTCAAACATTCTAGCATGGGGACATGTAAATCAGAAGCCCTCCTACATATGCAATATTTCTGGACCTAAATATCTAATTAGGAATTCCAATTGCATTTATAAATTAAGATTCCTTTATAAATAAATAATTTTATTTTAATTGACACTTTAAAGTTGAACTAAAAAAGATGCCATTAAACTTCATTAAACATATATTGGGGGCAACACTGTGACATAGCTGGTAAAACCACTGCCTGCAGTGCCGGCATCCCATATGGAAAATGGTACGAGTCTCACTGGCTCCACTTCAAATCCAGCTCTCTGTTATGGCCCAGGATAGCAGTAGAGGATGGCCCAAGTCCTTGGGCCCCTGCACACACATGGAATATCTGCAAGAATCTCCTAGCTCCTGGCTTCATATTTGTCCAGCTCTGGCCACTGTGGCCATCTGGGGAGTCAACCAGTAGATGGAAGACCTCTCTCTTTCTCTTTCTGCCTGTGCGTCTCCTTAACTCTGCCTTTCAAATAAGTAAATATATCTTTTTTAAAAATATACTTTCATATAAGCTGATTGATTAAAATATTTTAAACAAAAATATATTTTCCTTCAAGAAGATTGCATTATTGAAACTTCACATTATTTTCTAAAACAGCTGCAACAAAGTTTTTGCACCTGTCGTACTAGAGCTCTGCAGTAGTTGATGGGGTCCCTCCTCCATCTACTTCCCAAGGGATCTGCACCCAGCCCCAGACCTTGCAGGTATTAATACTTATGGCTCCCACCTGTACCTTCCTCAAAAGGACTGCCCTTAGCTGACAGAGCCATATTTCTCTCTCCACCTCCCCACCTGTGTTGCAACTGATGATTAACAGGGAGAATTGGGAAGGGGAGTGCATAGGAACAAGTGCATCCTCCTTGCTGCCTGGCAGAATAAACTGTGACACAATTCATACCCCAGAGCTCTCTGTGTGATCAAGATGAGATTGCATTTCCATTGAAACCGCAGCTCTCCCTAGCTGCTTCTTTTGTGTATCATGCTTCCCACCTACCTTTACAGGTTTCCTGTGACACAACCTTCCCAACACACACCTTGCATTGAAAACTACATTTTACGGTCTGTTTTAGGAAACCTGACTTAAAACAGTACATATTACTTATAATTTATTAAACACCTAATAAATATTAAGAATATGTATGCTTTACACAATGTGTTCTTTTATTCTACAAATATCTTATCAGTGGGAAAATTATTATCCTCATATTATGGAGTGGGAAAACCCAGGCTGTTTAGTGTTGAAAATCTGCAATTTAGTAATTAGAGATAAACCCAACTATCCAAGTTGGATAATATAGTTCTAATACCTCTATTTTTCCTGTATTTCTCACTCACTCTGTACTGTATTTTTATCCTGAAAATTAAAAATAAATTAAGTATCTATTCAACTATACTTTTTCTAGTGAAATAGAATTTGATTGACATTTTATTTTTCCAAATACTGATGTAATTTGTTTAAAATGAAGGTAAGATTGTATGAGTCATATAATTTCCATAAGGGTTTATTAGTGGACAGCATGGATTCCACTAAAAAGGAAATAAACATCTGTATAATGCCTTCATTTTCTTGAAAGGGAACATTTTATAGAAGTTGGAAAATAGCAAGGAGGGAAAAGATCATGTCAGCACAATGTTATTGGTCATATACAACGCAATCTTAGGTTTCACGGAGATTTCAACACAGGAAATGGGTATATTAGGAATGGCCTAATTCATAGGTTTTCCTGACCTTGGTACAGTGGTTCCTTTGAATGACTCTCAAGGAAAAGCTGTAAGCAGTGTTTTTATACCAGCTTCAATAATGCATATTTCAAAGCCAAAACTACTCGGCCTGTTTACATAGTCTACACTCAGAAGGAAAATAAGTGTCAATAGGCCCCACCCAGAACAGCATGTGACCTTTCATTATAATCCTCCTGAGTCTCTGATTAGGAAAGGAATTTTATTTTTGTTTTTTTTTTCCATTCATCAAATCAAAGATTCTTAGTTTACTACCATTCTAAAAAATAAGACCCCTCCCTCTCAGCTACTTAGCCACTTAAAAAAGTTACATAATCCTGTTATGTTAGAGTGTAGGGAGAGCCCATGTCTTACACATCTTTGTGGCAAAATATTGCATAGAGTAGAACATTAATAAAACAGATTGCAATTTCTGATATTCTGATTCCTTGCCATTGATCAACAATTGTTAGATCCATAATAAAATCCACAGGCAACTGATTATCTCAAAGAATCCTTTCACCCATCCTTTCTAATGACAAATTCAATCCTATTTCATATTTCCATTAAAAACTATCAACAGAAATATTACATATTTTCTATATCTATTTTATTTACAATTACAGTTTTAGCAATTTATAACTTGATTAGCAAAAACTATATTACCTAGTAATTATTCATCATATGTCATGAAGCACACTGTGCATTTAAAAAGCTTTTCTTGAGGGGAGAGGACATGTAGTACAGTGGTTGGGATGTTGCTGGTGACACCCTCATCCCATATCTGAGTGGCTAGATCAGGTCCTGGCTCCTTCACTTCCAATCCAACTTCCTGCTCATGTGCACCCTGGGAGACAGATGATTGCTCAAGTACTTTGGTCCCTGCCATCTACATGAGAGACCCAGATCGACTGCCAGACTCATGGATTCAGCCTGCTCCAACCCTGGATGTTGCTGGCACTTGGAGAGTGAACCAGTGGATGGTTCTGTCTGTGTCTTTGTCTTTGTTTCTCTTTCACATCAAGTGAAAATAGATAAAAATTATTTTAAAACTATTTTAATAATCAATATTAAGATAAGGGAGATCTATTAATTCTCCATTATGGAGCAAGTCACTATGGCTTAGAAAATGTATCAATCTTTAATGAGGAATCTGGAACCTGAGTCTAGCTACTCCAGTTGCTCCATTTAATGTCCCCAAGTAGAAACATGTGATTAGTTCTCCATAACTCCATTTCCACATCAAAACAAAGTACTTGCTTTGCAGATTTTATCTATTATCAGTCAAATACATCTTTTTCTCACCATTAATTCTATCATTTCTTTCATAATCTACTGCTTGAACCGTTTCCATGGCCTCTTCCACTGACTTCCCTATCTCCTATTTCATTTTCCTGCCGCACAGATTACTTATCTCCACATACTATGTACAGTGTATTATTGATTTATTTGAGAAGCAGAAAGACAGAGAGAAAAAGACAGATAAGAATAGCTCCCATCTACTGGTTCACTCCTCAAATACCTACAACAGCCAGGATTGGGCCAGGCCAAAACTAAGAACCTGAGCCAGATCTCCCACATAGGGACCCATGTATTTGAACTATCACTTCTGCATTCCAAGGTTTACATTAGCAGGAAACTAGAGAAAACCAGGTCAAACACAGGGACTCTGACATGGGAAACACATCCTAGCCAGAGTATTAACCATTAGGCAAAAGGTCCACACCTAGTTTTTTTTTTTTTTTTTTTAGATTTTATTTATTTCTTTGAGAGGTAGAGTTACAGACAGAGAGAGGGACAGACAGAAAAATCTTTCATCTGCTGGTTTACTCCCCACATGGCTGCAATGGTTGGAGCTGAAGCCAGGAGCCAGGACTTTATTCTGGATTTCCCAGGTGTGTTCAGGGGCCCAAGCACTTGGGTTGTCTTTCACTGCTTTCGCAGGCCATAAGTAGGGAGCTGGATCAGAAGAGCAGCAGCTGGGACATGAGTTGGTGCCTATAGGTGATGCGGTTGTCACCGGTGGAGACTTAGTTGACTACGACAGGGCTGGCCCAACCTAGTAAATTCTTACAGTGCTTGACTGATCACATTAACCATCTGTCTAATTCTTTCAAAGATACCCGTCATATTCACGGCTTTGTCCATGCAACTGACCATAGCAACAGATCCCTTCTATTGTGGACGTTGCTGAACTTTTTGGCTTCTTTGCCTCCTACAACATATTTATTTGAGAGATATTTATAGGGTATAATTGACCTAGGCTTGGTGACTAACATGACATGAGATCTGAGGACTGAAAGAAGGTAAGAAAATTGGTTTAGTTATAGGTTAAATTTAAGTAACTGAGGTAGAGGAAAATGGAGATTAACCTTAGAGTTCAGGTCTTTTAAATTAGTTCCCTACTTAACATCTCAGCATCCTTTCAAAATTTCAAGTTTCATTTTTTAATTGACAAACAGGAATTGCATATATTTATATGCGATTGATATTTTGATTCATGTATCCATTGGGAATGATCAAATTAGGCTAATTAATATATCTACCACCTTAAATATTTACAACACTTTCTTTTGTCCACAAACTCAACATGTCCACAATCAAACACATCTATGCTCAATTCCTAATCTTTGAGTGTGCCACATCTCAAAGACTGGCAGTACCATCCATTTAGCCACTTGCTTTGCCTCCAACAACCTCCATGGTCACATCTACTACCACACAGTGCCAAGTGTATCTTCACAGTAATTCTCAAATTGTCTTCTCTTCATCTATGCTGTCATTTCCTGATTCAAGCAGCCATCTCCTCTTATGTGACCTTGCAATGTACCTACTGGCATCTGCTTCATACATCTATAAGACATTCATGGTTACTCTATACTAAAGGCATACTAACACCTTCATTTCTGTGAGGACACACCTATGTCTGAATATATCATCCCTCAACCAACTTTTACATGGAGGTCTTGTGTTTTCCTTTCATAACACCAGTCTAAGTAGAAATTTCCCTTTGTTTGCATGCTTAATTATTCTCTTTCTTCCAAAAACATCTCTAAACTCCATAGGTATACATCACCCAGTATATCTCAAGTAGCTAGTGCTGGTAAAAAGCCAGTTACCACCATTTCTTACATGACTAATTAATTAATGAGCAAATGGACAGCAAAGATCTAGGCCACTGGTTTAGCGGGAATACACATATAGCCAGTGAAGTCATGGGTTGAATGACTCACTAAGGGAAAATATGTATTGCAGAATAGAAGCAGGTAAAGTGTGTGTACAAGATCAGCACAAGAAAGACACTGAGATAGTAAGTAAACAACGAAAGGTTTTTTTTCAGCCTAAGGTAATTATGTCAGAGACACC
This sequence comes from Sylvilagus floridanus, assembly GCA_949820135.1. Classification (NCBI taxonomy): domain Eukaryota; kingdom Metazoa; phylum Chordata; class Mammalia; order Lagomorpha; family Leporidae; genus Sylvilagus; species Sylvilagus floridanus. Next base: position 91,595,893 of record OX463238.1, read on the forward strand.
AAAGTAGAAGAGAAAACAGATTGGTCAATTATGTAAATATCTCACTCAGAGTAGTCGATAAGGAAATGGAAATTTTTACCTCAGAATAATAACTAATAACTTACTTTCCATCTGTACTTTCATTTCCATCTGGCTTTTTCTCTGCAGAGTCTTCACATCTGGACTTCTAAGATTTTCCTTAGTCTTTATCATATCCATGAAATGCTCTCAAGATAATAAGTCTTTATTCGAGCATTTACTGCAATTTAACTATTTCTATTAAAATACTTCAGGAAATTAAAATGAAAAAAATTCCCAGTCTCAGTCCAATTTGAATATCTAAGCTGTATAATTCATTAATTTTCTATCACATATTCTATAGTATCTTACATATTGACACGATGTGTTTGGAACTCTGTGAATCTTTCGTGATCACCTGCATCCATGTATTACAAATATGAGTTTCTGAATACCTAGATTCAAACCTGTTTAATGTGCTTTCCCAAGCACTTGTCATACGTACATACTTTATCAATGCCTCACTGTGGTGGCACTGTTAAAAACGTCATTGCATGAGCAACTAGAAAACTACTTTCTCAGGAAACAATAAATCTACTTACAAATGAGAAGGAAATGGTAAATCAATAGTCTTAACCTGTTAAGAATTTTAAAAACTGAAATAAATGAGGCATGAAGTTGAAATATTTTCAAACATGAATGGCTCAGTTAAAATAAATTTGTTATAAAACTAACAAAAATACACACTATGCTTGTCATCTGAAATATTACACAGGTAATAAAAATCCTTTTAAATATAGTTTTAAATGAATTGTACCTAAAGTTCAAAGTTTTATCTAAATTAAATACATGGAATAATAATTTAAAATAGTGTTTTGAAAAATATTTAAAGAAATGTGTGTGTTTATATATGTGTGCATACAAAATATATACAAATACATTATGCATGCATACACATAAGAAATTGGAAGGCATTTGCGAAATTACATTGACTTGAATTAAATCATATTACCTCATGCTTAATATAAGCTCTGTTAGAAAATGTTTTATCTAAACAGTAACTATGCCAACAGCATGTGAACCACTGACTACCAAAACGTTTAAAGGAAGTAAAATTTTCAGGAATTTTTATTCTTTGAGTAGCAGTTACATAAAGTTTCAACTTACCTAAACCATATTCCTTCCCAGGGCACAGCCCTGAGATCAGATATCAAAGCAGTAGGCCTCAGAAGTGTGAATGCATATACAAAGCAAACACTACTACTTGAGTATTGAAAGCTCTGGGGCAGCGACCCATGGGGATGGGGACAGAGAAGAATGCTGTTTCCCAGAGCTCTAGTCTCCATAGGAGAGTAAATTCAAGGACTAAATAGAGAAAACTAAGAATCACTTTTGCAGTGCCTTGACCAGAGGGAGAAACAGGAAACTCAAAACAAAAATCAAGTTATATTAAATAGTTTTTGAAACATGGGATCACCACATAAAGCAAAAAGTTGCAAGTGTGGAACAGAAAATCTAGTCTCCTAATTTTCTAGCTACATTTAAATTACTCCATAAAATTGCAGTGGAATTACTATTGACTCTAAAACTACGTCACAATTTTTTCATTATGTGTTTTCAGCAAGAAGAAACAAAAAGAGTAGCAAATATGCCTTCAAGTTGAAGCCCTCCATTTATTTTGTACTCCACATTATGCAGAAAAATCTTAATGATTGGGAAATAGTTATTTCCCTTGGAGAGTTCAGGCGAGCTATTTGGTTATATGTATCCATAGGCCTCATACAACTCATGTATGATATTTTTGAATGTTGAATTTAAAAAGATCAAAGCTCATGAATATCACATATTTTATACAACAACCTTAAATGCCTATCCATTCAGCAAATGGCTTTTAAGTAAGTGTATGGTTCTAATCACTAGATCTATCTAACATATGCTGTCCTCTGTTATCAATAGTTTGCTAAAATACCATTAGGGATCATTCAAACATAAGACAAGAAAATTGAAAGATAAAACTAAAATGAATCCATGATTTATACTATATACTCTACGAAGTAACAGTCAAAGTTCAAAAGCCCAAGTAAAAAAAACCAAAGATTTTTCTCAGAGTAAGTTATGATTCCAAGAACATTCCAGGTTCCAAGTCAGTGATCACCCAACCAACATTAAATGCTACCTATTTAGTATACTGAGTAAAAGTTAAAGGGCAACAAGCTTTCCTAGGGCAAAAATCTCATAATTATATAATAAAGATTAGTTGGAGCAACATGCAAAATAAACAGATCCACTCAATGTGGGGCTAACCACCTTCCCCACCCAAATCAGTCAAATTCCATGACAGATGTACCCATTCACCTTCCTCCCTCCTACAGTAGAATAATAAGTTTCTGCCCCTATAAAGGCAAACCTTTGCTCTGGATTTTATCTTTCAAAAAAGTCCTCTGCAGTGATTTTTCTCTTTCTCCTCTATACCATCAATAACCCCTTTTTAATTGATGATACTAATTGACATTTAATATAAGTGAATATTAACTATCCTAAGACAAAATAAATGCTCTTCACTCCTGATCGCAAACCAACTCCTAAGTGTCTATGATGATGTCACTGCAAAAATCCTTTAAAAAGTTATCTTCACTAATACACCTTTGCTTTTCTTAATCTGCTTCAATAAGCCATGTACGTACACCCCTCCAGTGAAACAACCCTCACAAAAGAAATCAATGTATCTCACCATTTTTAATCATCTGCTATGGTTTTAGGTATGTCCCTTCAAAAAGATATTATGAGTTTTAAATTTCTAGTACCTACGAACGTGGCCTCATTTGGAAATAGGATACATATATATAAACACACACACACACACACACACACACAATTAGGGTGGGCATTAATCCAATATGACTGGTGTCTTTATAAAAACAGAAAACAGAGATGTAATCACAAACATAGAGGCAGAGCAACATATGATGACAGAGGCGGAGATTAGCATGATGCATCTAACAAACTGAACAATGCAAGGGATTGCCAGCAACACTAGTAGCTAAGAAAAGGATGTGGGACAGTTTCTCTCTAAGATCCTTCAGAGAGAGGATAGTTCTACTGGCATTGGTTTCAGACTTCTGGCCTCTAGAAATGTGAAAGAATAGATTTCTGAAGCTTTAAGTGGCACAGTGTATGGTAGCAGCCACGGGACACAAGCACATCATTTCATTTAACCTGTCACCAGTATTTGACAGGATGAAAAAATTTCTTGGAAATTTTTCCTTCTCCTCATGTTTGTAGTTATCACTCAGAACTGATTCATTCTGGATCTCCAAAAAATCTCCTAAAGATCTTTACATACTTTTACTTACCATTTAGATGTTTTTAATTTTCACATTTATAATTCTAGCCACAAATTTTCCCAAAAGTTCCAAACCAACATTTATATGTAAATGACAAATCAACTTTTCTACCTTGGATATCCAACAAGCATCACAAAATTAATACAAGCAGAACAGAACTATTTCATGATTGATTACTGAAATATGCATTCCTCAAGATTTCCCCTAATACTGTAAGTAGCACCATGATCCATCTATTTGCTCAAGCCCAAAACCTAGAAGTCATCTTAATTTCTTCTTTCTTCAATATTCCACATCTGCTCCACCTATGAGTCCTGTCTGCTCTGCTTCCAAAACACAGATATGATTCACGGACTTCACTCCATTTCAACTGCAACCCTCTGCTCTGAGAGTTTCATCTCCCAGTGGCTTATCACAAGAGCTCACTAGTTTCTTTTTTGCTCTGTTCTTATCCTTCCCATATTTCCCATGCTATATAACAATGAGATCATTCTTTGTAAAGGGAAAATCAGATCAAGTTACTTCTATGATTCAAATCATCCAGTGATTTTCTCTTACATTAAAAGAATAAAAAAGCGAAAATAAAATTTCTTAAAATCTACATGATCTAGTCTCTGACTTTCTCTCTGACCTCATTTGTCTGTATAACTGTATTCCAAGAATTCTGGTCATCTCATCACCTATTAAATATGCCATGATTGCTGTTAGTTTGCTTTTCCTTCTTGGGATATTGCTCCTTCCTAACTGTGTAACCAGGTTTTCATCAAGTTCTAACAAATGTCATCTATTCAAAGTGATCTTCCTCTGTACAGCAATTAAAAATGATTAATCACTCTCTGTAAAATATCTGTGTATATGTTTACTTTCCTAATGTCATGCTCTGCATGGTATCTATCCAGAGCTGAATTCATTTTCTGAATTTATTTTATTTGTATTTACAGTGTCTAAAATGTCAACGATTCCACATTGCCCCAACGTGTCAGTGATTAGAACTATTCCAGACTTGAATAGATTAAAAAAAAATTACATGCTGAGTGATTGAAAAATGAATGGGAGTCAGGCGAGAAAATACATAGGCTTATTATTCAGAGGCTACTGCAATTTATTTAAGTTATAATGGTGGTTTTAACAAAAGTAAATGATAGCTCTAATGGTATAAAGTGTATTGCCTTCACTTATATGTAAGAGAGTTGGGAATTCATTTAGCATGAGTGTGAGATAATAGAGTCTAATAATTAATATACTTGAGATCTGAGTAAATGAGGAGATGATATATTATCAAAGTAGATACCAATGGCAGAGCAGTAAAGCAGGTATTTTTAGAAGAAATATACAATTATGGTTAAAATGTGGGTCTCTTAGGGTCTCTGAAGATGTTTATGCTTTTTGGCTCTACAGACTAACGATTCGGGATCCTGTGGAATCTGATTTCTACCCTCTAGAGGGTGGAATTTGTTTTTGTTAAATATTAATTTTAAAGTCTACATGTAGTCAAACTCATTGGGTATTTTTTCAGGTTTTACCTTGCTTTATCACTGATGATCATCTGCTCCTCCTTGAAAACCCTTAATGTAGATTCCTATTATACATTTTTCTGCCTTTTCTTGCCCTCTGAGGTACGCTTTCTGTTAAGACTCAGATAAATTCCAAATCTTTTTGTGATTCGGCAAGCCCTCCAGAGCCTAGACTTTACACATACCTCCCTACTTACCTTTTGAAGACCTCTCTCAGCCTCCTAACTATAAGATATTTCTCCCTATTTCAGATGGGTTAATTCCACTCAATTACTTAACCAAAGGTATAATTTTTTTTTTCTCTCTTTGGAGTGCACTGAAGTTTTATCTACATGGGAAATTATCAATGGACCTGATAGTGAGGAAAATTACAGTTTTTTGTTGGTAAAATGCCTCTTATCCACACATTTTGCTACTGTGCTAAATTTTTCATCACACTACTTCCAGTTGTTTTCCTGGGAATCAGTCATTTACTACAGTTTCAGCATGAGTATGTCCCCTTTTTATTAAAATTCATTTTAAACATTTTAAGACTTACAAACACTCTTTTTACGAATATTATATTAACAAATGGTGGAAGTAAATCCTTATGCCAAATAATATTACTAACCTTTACATATTTGATCCAGAACACATTTTTTAAAAGCAAAATCAAGTTCACCTTGCATGATTTAAAATCAAGTCTTTCTATTATGCGGTTTCCATTATATCTCCCAAGGTAGGTCTATAAAGCAGACCATCATGCTATTTCCAGAAGTTGTAAAAAAATCAAGTACCCAAAGGACCAAACTTAATGGTTCAGGGAGAAGGGTTTGCAACTTAGGGAGTGTAACACAGAATTGGGCTGAAAAGCAGCTCAGTATTTCAATTCAGGCCTAAATGCAAATTTGGAGATGAAAACCAGTCTTCCACTACAGGCATTTTCTCTGCCACAAATGTTTGAATTCTAAGTATTTTTTTAATTATTTGGCTCAATCTATGAATGTAAACAGGAATATTAAAACTTTATACATATATTTCCATAATATATACATAATAGTCATATTTATTCCTCATGAATCGCTTTTCGGGAAAGATACTAAAAACTGCATTATTCATGTTAATGGTACCTTTAATGTGTATGTTTTAGATTGGGTGTACTCACGCTGATTTTCCCATTAAGGTTGTCTTCTTCTCTCACTGCCAGGGCCTTCAGAAAATTATCTTGCAGAGTTTTACCAGCACTCGTCAGTGTCCTTTAAAAAAAATAAGTCTTCAGTTATAACATGTTAGGTAACAGATACTCCTTAAAACACTCTGCGGCAACAGTCATGCTTCTTTAGTAGGAGTGACACTTTGCTTATAATATGAAAGCCATAAACATAATATGAAAATGTATATTGTGAAAAAATTATTTGTGGAGTTCAAAATTCTCTTGCATCAGTATTAACTCATAATTTAATTCTATTTTTCTACAAACTTTGTGAAGTAGGCTTGAACAATCATTAATGATCTACCAGATTCAATTTAATTTCATGCAGTTATACTCTTTATTAATAAATAATTGGGATAGAGCAATAAAAAACATACATTCCATATTAAGCTATATAGAATTAATTTCATTTGAATAGCCATTTTGTTCTTTTTATACATGAAAAGTTAACATATTTATACTCCCCACTTGAAACAAATTTAAATTGCCTATATTTGAAGTATAACATTTACTAATTTAAAGAAAATCAAATGCTAGATGCCTAAGCCAATATAATTACTAGATCAGAAAGGTGATTTTAGCTTTTCAGTGAAGAATCAGGGCAAGAATGGAAACTAGGATGACTTATCTTTGTCAAATAAAAGAAAATGCTAAGAACCTAAGAACCAAATTAATTAATATAAAAATAAACTTAAAAGGAAGCATATCACAAAGTTCTCAATAACTAGTGCACAATATAGTGAGGAATGATTTCAAGAGTTATTTGTGAAATAATTTTTATACAACAATTTCCTATATATCCCACAATCTTTTTCATTATGTGTCTGCTATGTACCAGGTACTATGCCAGGGCATGATGATTAATAATATGTAATTCTTGCTCTCATATTACCTGAGATCTTAGAGAAAATAAATTGCTATATAAATACAATGGCATACTATTTGGTAACTGATTCAACAGACATAAATAGAGTATTGAAAGAGTCCATAAGGGAGAGATTCTACCATTTTAATAAAAAGTTACTTAATATTAATTTGAAAGCAATTATTATCAAACTAAATGTTAGAAAATGAGACAGTACTAGCTGGTTTGGAGATTGGAAGAGAGAGCACTGTGAGTAACTACAAAGAAACAAACAAAAAATTCAGATATAAAATTGCAAGAAAATCTTAGGTTATAGCAGAGATGGCAGAAAGTAAATGCAGGAATTGAGGCAGACCAAATATTATTAATGAAATTTAACATTTTACAGATATATTGTTATAAATATTTAATAATGTCACACAGGTAATAGGAACAGAGCCTAACTTTAAACTCAGGAAGTCTGGTCCTAGAAGTCATTCATATAACCACTAAACTGCAATACCTCTCAGCTCAGGTCTGGATGCTACTTGAAGTGTTTGTAGCCTGTCTACACAGAATGTGTTGAACCACAAAAGTCTTGTGTAAAGAAATAGGATGGTTGAGGCCAGTGCTGTGGTTCACTTGGTTAATTTTCTGCCTGCAGAGCCGGCATCTGATATGGGTGCCGGGTTCTAGTCCTGGTTGCTCCTCTTCCAGTCCAGCTCTCTGCTGTGACCCCAGGGATGGCAGTGCAGGATGGCCTGAGTGCTTGGACTCCTGCACCCGCATGGGAGATCAGGAGGAGGCACCTGGCTCCTGGCTTCCTATGGGCTAGCTCCGACCGTGGCAGCCATTTGGGGGATGAGGCAACGGAGGGAAGACCTCTCTCTCTGTTTTTTGCTCTCACTGTCTGACTGTATCTGTCAAATAAATTTTTTAAGAAAAGAATATATAGGATGGTCAAATTTGTGTGTTAGAAGCAATATTGTTTAGCTTGAAGAAATGAAAGTGAAGGAAATTAACACTGAAGAGATTAATTAGGAACTATTCCAAAGCCGTTGCAAGACTAAATATCTGATTCAAAGCAGTAGTGCTAAATTCAGGAAGGAAAGGATATGTTAGGTAAGTATTTAAGAGGTAAAATGGACCTAGTGATTTTTCTTTGTGAAGAATTAAGGTGCCATCCCCACTATGTTTCATTAAATCAATAAAGCAAAGAATAATATGCAACCGAATGACCATTGTGTTCACCTAGAGGTAAAATCCTTTAACTTATCACAATAAAGCAATGAATAATATGCAACCTAATGATCATTGTGTTCATCTAGAGGTAAAATCATTTAACTTAATCAAAACTTGTTTTTTTCTTTTCTAGCTTGATGCACTTTGGCTTGTCGTATCAATATCAACTAATAATTCAGACACCTAAATAAACATGAAAAATAACTTCTAGTCAGTACCAAAGGAGAGAATCAGATATTTGAGATTTTTAAAACAATTTATCTGTCCAAAGTGAAAATTCTATATTACTATATATCCTATGCATTGCTCTAATCTTAAATTTCTAAAATATAAAACTCATTTTCTCAGTCATTTATTCAAAAGAAACATATCATTTTTCTATTTCTAACAGGACAATTTATTTTACTTGGTCAATTCTCACCTAATGTCTTCTTAAGTTCTCTTTTAAAAATCACAATATTGTGGAAATTCTTTGTGATAAATTTAAAAAAAGCTAATTTTCTAATTGCACTAGTAAGGACTTGCTTAGGTTATGCAAGGGGGAAAAATTACCCAAATTTCTGTTGTTTATAATTATAACAAATTACGTCTATATGATCAGATAAGGTCTGTACCACAATACATTATATTCAAATATAACTTGAACATTATATTAACATTATCTTCAAATATAACTTTTAACAGTTAAACATAAAGAGAAGATTCTAAAATCTGCATGAGAGAAACGTATTACTTCAGAAGATCCCCAATTAGACTAACAGCTTATTTCTCATCAGAAACCATACAAGCTTCAAGAGAATAAAGAGATAGAGTCCAACACCTGAAGGAAAATGTCAACCCAGAATACTGTACCCAACAAAGCAATCATTTATAAGGTAAGGTGAAAGGAAGATTTTCCAAAATAAACAGAAATTGATAGAATTTGTCACCACTTGTCTAACCTTACAAATGACTCTTAAGGATGTGCTAGACACAGAAACAGAGAATGAAAGTCATCATTATGAAAGACTGTGAAGGCAGAAAATCTCCTAGATAAAGTACAAAAGAAATCAAAAGTAAATAATAGGCTGCTTATGGAAAAATGATAGGACCAAATGGTTACTTATCAATAATAATCTGGAATGTAAATGGTCCAAATTCTCCAGTTAAAAGATAAAGACCGGCTAAATGGATTAAAAAACAAGAGCCATTTATTTGCTGCTACAAGAGACACATTTCGCCAATAAAGATACATACAGAAGGAAACTGAAAGGATAGAAAAAGATATTCCATGCCAACAGAAAGCAAAAATGAGCAGGTTTAGCCATCCTAATAACAAACAAAATAGACTTCAAGAGAAAAACTGTCAAAAAAGACAAAGAAGGTAACTATGTAAGAATTAAGGGATCAATTCAACACAAATATTTGACTATAGTAAATGTATGTGCACCCAATTCTAGGATACATTCTATTTTGAAAAAAGCCAACAGATCTAAAGGGAGACATAGACTCCAAAATAATAGTAATAGAAGACTTCAACACCCCACTTTCATCAATGGACAGATCAACTAGACCAAAAATCAACAAAGAAAGATCAGAGCTAATCTACATTATGGACCAAATGGATCTAACTGAAATCTGCAGAACATTTCATCCCACAGTTGAAGAATACACATTTTTTGCATAAGTGCATGGAACTTTCTCTAGGATATTCCATATGCCAGGCCATAAATTAAGTCTCAGCAAACTCAATAAGCCACTGGAAATCATACCAGGTATCTTTTATGATCACAGTGGAATGAAGTTGAAAATTAACACCGAAAGAAACTCTAGAAAATATGCAACGGAACAACATGCTCCTGAAAGAACAGTACGTCATGAAAGAAATCAAAATGGAAATTTAAAAATTCCTGGAAATAGATGAGGATGACAAAAAATATCAAAACTTATGGGATACAGAAAAAGCAGTGTTAAGAAGGAAGTTTACAGCAATTAGCACCTACATCAAGAAAGTGGAAAGGCTTCAAATAAATGACCTATCTATGTAACTCAGTGATCTAGGAAATCAACAAACCAAACCCAAAATTAGAAGGAGGAAAGAAATAAAATTAGAGAAGAAACGAACAGAATTGAAACAAAAAAGATGCAAATATCAGTGAAATGAAGAGCTATTTGTTCAAAAAAAAAATAAACAAAACTGTTATACTACTGGCCCAATTAACCAAAAACAAGAAGAAAGAAGAAGAAAGAAGAAGAAAGAAGAAAGAAGAAGAAGAAGAAGACCCAAATCAGAGATTAAAAAGGAGATTTAACATTGGCTATCACAGAAATAAAAACAATAATCAGGAATTACTATAAATAGCTTTATGTCAAAATATTGGAAAATCTAGAAGAAATGGACAGATTTCTAGACACATACAGCCTACCAAAATTGAATCATGAAAACACAAAAAACCTAAACAGACCAATAAACAACATGGAGATTGAATCAGTAATAACAACTGTCCCAACAAAGAAAAGCCCAGGATGGGACAGCTTCACTGCTGAATTCTACCAGCCATTAAAAGAAGAACTAATTCCAATTCTTCTCAAGCTATTCAAAACAATTTAAAGGGAGGGAATCCTCCCAAACTCCTTCTATGAAGCCTATATCACCTTAATTCGTAAAGCAGAAAAAGATACATTAGAGAAAGAACTATAGAACAATATCCCTGATGAACATAGATGCAAAAGTCCTTAAGAAAGCACTAATTAGATCCAACAATGCATGAAAAAGACATTCACCTGGATCAAGGGAGTTTATCCCTAGAATGCAGAGATGGTTCAACATATGCAAATCAAGAAATGTGATATATCACATTAACAAACTAAAGAATGAAAAGCATATTATTACCTCAAGAGAAGCAGGGAAAGCATTCAATAAAACACAACATCCTTTCGTGATAAAAACCTTAAGCAAATTGGGTATAGAAGGAACATTTCTCAACACAATCAAGGCTATAAACAACAAACCCACAGCCAGCATCACATTGAATGGAAAAGTTGGAAGCTTTTCAGCTAACATCTGGAACCACTTAAGGGAGCCCATTCTCACAACTACAATTCAACATAGCTCTGGAAATTTTAGCCAGACCCATTAGACATGAAAAAGAAATCAAAGGGATATAAATTGGAAAGGAGGAAGTCAAATTATCCCTATTTTCAGATGACACAATACTACATATAAGGTAAACAAAAGACTCCACTAAGAACTATTTGAATATCTAAGAGAGCTTGGTAAAGTTGCAGGATATAAAACCAACACAGAAAAATCGATAGTCTTTGTGTGTGTGTGTGTATATATTTATATAGACAATACTATATATATAGAGAGAGAGAGAGAGAAAGAGAGAGAGAGAGAGAGACAATACCAGAAAGAACTTATAAGATCAGTCCCATTCACAATAGTTATAAAAAATGTAAATACCTTGGAATAAATTTAAGCAAGGAGTTGAAAAATCTCTACAGTGAGAATCACAAAACATTAAAGAAGATATATATTGCCAGCACTGTGGCACAGTGGGTTAATGCCATGGCCTGAAGCACCAGCATCCCATATAGGCACCGGTTCTAGTGCTGGCTGCTCCACTTCCAATCCAGCTCTCCGTTATGGCCTGGGAAAGCAGTACAAGATGGCCCAAGTCCTTGGGCCCCTGTACCCACGTGGAAGACTCAGAAGAAGCTCCTGGCTCCTGGCTTCAGATCAGCATAGCTCTGGCCACTGAGGACATCTGGGGAGTGAACCAACAGATAGAGGACCCCTCTCTCTGTCTCTCTGTCTCTCTCTCTCTCTGTGTGTAACTCTGACTTTCAAATAAATAAATGATATATAAGAAGACACAAAAAATGGATAAATCTCACATGTTCATGGATTGGAAGAATATCACCAAAATGTCCACACTATCAAAAGCAATTAACAGATTCCATATGATTCCACTCAAAATACCAATGACCTTCTTCTCAGATCCAGAAAAAAATGATGCTAAAATGCATATGGAAACATTAGACATCTCAAATAGCTATAGCATTCTTAAACAACAAAAACAAAGCTGGAGACATCATAATAGCAGAATTCAAGACATACTACAGGACATTTATAATCAAAACAGCCTTGTATTTGCACATAAAAAGACATGTAGACCAATGGAAGAGAACAGAAACCCTGGAAATCAATTCATGCATCTACAACCATCTTTTTTCCCCAGAAACCTTTTATTTAAGATAAACAACCTTCATGCATTTCATAAATACTTTAGAAACATAATGACAGTGATTCTTCCAACTATACCTACCCTCTCAGCCCCTCTCCCTAAAAAGGCTTTTTAATCAACTCTCTCTTTCCATGCCTTTAGGAACTCCTAAGACCAGTATTTTGGGTTGTTTAATGGTATCCCAGAGATCTCCAACATTGTTATTCAGTTTTTGAATTTCGTCTTGCTTTTGGTCTGACTGTAAAATTTTCAGATTTTATCTTCTAGCCCAGATATTCTTTTTTTTTTTTTTGCCTCACTGAATCTGTTCTTAAGGCTTTCCACTATATGTTTGATTTGTTCTAGTGAATTCCTAATTTTCAAAATTTTGCTTTGATTTCTCTTTAAAATCTGAATTTAATGAGTAAAATATTCTTTAAAAAAGATTTATTTCTTTATTTGAAAGGCAGAGTTATAGGGAGGCAGAGGGAGAGGGAGATTTTCCATCTTCTGGTTCACTCTCCAAATGGCCTCAACAGCCAGAGCTGAGCCAATCCAAAACTAAGAGCTAGGAGTTTCTTCCAGTTCATTCACACAGGTGCAGGGACCCAGGCACTTGGGCCATCTGCTACTGCTTTCCCAGGCCATAGCAGAGAGCTGGATCAGAAGAGGAGCAGCTGGGTCTGGCACCTGCGCCCATATGAAATGCCGGCACTGCAGGTAGCTGCTTTACCTGCTACATCACAGTGCTGGCCTCAAGAAATACTTCCTTTCATGTGAGGTATAGATTTCTTTAGTTCGTGGTTTTGCTTCTGATTATGCCTAAGTAATCCTATGATCATATTTTTGAATTCTGTTACTGGCATTTCTTCAATCTCTTCATTTTCAGATTCTAGTATTGAGGTGCTATTGTGTGCCTTTAGAGGTTTCATGTTGTCTTGTCTCTTGAATTGCTCAATTTATTTTTAGGCATTTGTGGGGAGACTTGTTGGTTTATTTATTTTTTTCCCCGAGTGATGGCTTTTATCTTTGGTCTATGCCTCTGTGGATTAGTGGAGTGTCTGCTCTTTCAATGAATACCCTGAGGCATGTGCTGGGTGTGGCCAGGCAGCTCTCTCCAGTGCTCCAGGTTGAGGGGAGTAGCCAAGTTGACTCCCAAATTAGGTGTCGTAATTTTTTTTTTTTTTTAATCAGAGAGTAGGTTTGTTCAGCTCTGTTAGCATAGTCTCACACTAACCTCCTCTCCTCCAAGGAGACCAATGCATAGGCACTAGCCCCAGTGGATACGTTATTCATCTGTGCTGCAACAAGAATGACACAAAGGATTTGTGCAGTCTTCCGTGTATGGATCCTACAGCAATGACCCTTACCAGGGAACCAGGGAGCCCTGATCATGTAGAGCTGCCCACAGTGACTGCCTAAAGACCCAGCCAATTCCTGCACCCTCTACCACAGCCACAGTATTTCCACAGTCCCAGCACACAAGGCTTCCATAGTCAAGAGCACACAGTGTCCTGTCAATTCCCCCAGCCAGACTCAGGCATCTCCTCTCAGCTGGTTGCTGCATGAGAAGGGATATGTCCAAAATGGTGCCTGCCTGCTCTCAGCTAGTTATAGTACACTGATGCTGGGTGATCAGGGAGAAATATGCCCTATTCTTTTCCCTGTAGGTTATCAGGTATACTGTTCCTCACAGGGCTCCAAGCTCGACTCACACATGGCACTTCCAGCAGCTTTATCACTAGTGGCTTGGGCTGCTACCGTCTGGTCTCACCTCACTCTCCAAAGCTGGTGCCGATGCTCTCGGCTGTTGGTGTCCTGAGTTGTGCATGTCCTGAGTTGTGCGTTCTCCACATAGATCCACAGTGTCCGTCTAATTTGCATGGATTTTCCTCTTTTTCTCTCTAACTCTTCCCTGAGATCATAATCTATGTTTTTGTTAACTGTCTTCCCCTACACCAGAGCAGTAAGCTCCCTCCCTATTACACCATCTTGGTGCCTCTCTCCAACTTACCTTTGACAAAGGAGCTAAAATCAAAGTAGAAAACAGAGGCAGGACTTGACTCCATGCACTGTGATGTGGGATGCAGGTTTCAGCTTAACCCACTACAAAACAATGCCCACCCCATTTAAAGTGGCATAGTGCAACATCAACCACCAAATGTTATTAGTATATAATAATTCTAAGAAATGTGTCTACTATACTGAAATACATTAAGATAAAATTGTGGGGCCGGTGGTGTGGCGTAGTGGGTAAAGTCGTCACCTATATGGGCACTGGTTCAAGTCTGGCTGCTCCACTTCTGATCCAGCTCTCTGCTATGTCCTGGGAAAACAGTGGAAGATGCCCCAACTCCTTGGGCCCCTGTACCCGCATAGGAGACCTGGAGGAAGCTCCAGGCTCCTGCCTTCGGATCAGTACAGCTCTGGTCATTGCAGTCATCTAGGGCGTGAGCCATCGAATAGAAGGCCTCTCTCTCTCCCTCTCTCTTTTTACCTCTCTCTCTGCCTCTGCTTTAGTAGCTCTGCCTTTCATATAAATAAATAAATCTTAAAAAAGAAAAAATTGTTCCTTTTGTCTGATTATTCAGGTCTTATATACATACACATTTCTCATAAACTGTAAAAGGAAGACAGACGTTTTGTTATATAAATTGGGAACTGAAAGGAAAGCATCTGTAGCCCATCAGCTATTTGCAGAAGAAGAAAAATAAGTAAATAATTATCCTTACATCTGAAAACCTGAACTTCTCAGTGAGACAAAACATTAGAAAAGGAGAAATGTCAATGCAGTATGTGGTGAAGAATTCTTAAATCTTTAACATGCTTATTCTCTTTTTAAGTAGGTTTATTTAACAGTGACCTGAAAAACCTTGCCTAAGTAAATATTACAAAAGGACTTACTTCCTCAAGAAATGAAGTAGGTCTATTACAAAAACTTTGGGTTATAAGTTTTATAAACGCAAATACTCCATCTTTGTTGTTTATATTCCACTACACTTTCAAAATGTGGTAAAAGTCATATGGATAAGTTATTTTTACCATGTTTAACCCTTAGCAAAAGCTATTTATATAATCCTACATGAATGACTCTCAACATATTCTTAATCCTTAACAATTTAGGCTACTAGTTTTATAATTTAAGTATATTGTTTGCGTATTCTATCATATATATTCCCATTCTTATAGTAACAAAGAAAAAACAAAAGAAAAACATAAAAATTGAAAATTTATTAAAGGAGAAACATTTTCAAGGAATTTTTTAACACTCGCTTATTTTTAAATTTTTTAGAATCATTTTATTCGAAAGAAACATACACATCTTCCATTCACTGATTCACTCTCCCAAGCAGCTGCATCAAGCCAGCAGGCTGAGCCAGCTCAATGCTGAGAGCCCACATCCGAGTGATAGAGACCCTAATACTTGTGCCATCATTTGCTGCCTCCCAGGGTGTGCTTTAACAGTAAACTGAACCACAAGTGTAGCCAGGACTCAAACCAGGTATTCTAACATGTCCACTGGTATATTAAATTGCTGAGCCAAATGCCTACCACCTACCCTACTTATTTTAAAGATAAATTCTTTTCATAATTTGTGACATTAATCATTCTATAATTTTAAATGTATAACTGGGCATGTTCTAATAAGCAAGGATTAATCATTAAGATGTAATCTATTAAGTGGTTTGTATATAACTAAATCAGTCAGCAACTAAATTTGTTTTAATGGCAACACTTTATCCCCATTGAGTATTGTCTTTGTACTAGCCTCTAAGTTAGGCACTTTATGAAACTTCCAAGTAGAGCAAATGAAGCTATAAAAGGTGATCTATTTCCCTTCAAAGTTGAAGTGAAACTCAGTGAGATTAAGTAACTTATAATCAACTGGTATTCAACTTTTAATCTAGATCTCACTGATTCTAAGTCTTTATTCTACTTAACGAAAGCTTTACAATATACAAAGCACTATAACTACATACAATGTTTTTACATTATGAAAACAATGAGAATTCACAAGATAGAAGAAACTTAAAGTATCAGGAGGACACCAGGGAGGGGGATACGTAGATGCTCCTGGTAGTTATCAGAGTTCAGTAGTCCTAGGCTCTTGACAAAAGCTAATTAGTCACAATCATCATTCCAGCACAGACTGAAGTTCTGATCCACTGTTCTGTTCTGAGGTGGTCATCATTTCTTTTAAAGTCAATGAACTCCAACATAGCCTACATTTTGTATTTCTTTTTATTTATTTATTTATTTATTTTTTATTTATTTATTTTTTGACAGGCAGAGTGGACAGTGAGAGAGAGAGACAGAGAGAAAGGTCTTCCTTTGCCGTTGGTTCACCCTCCAATGGCTGCCGCGGACAGCGCGCTGCGGCCTGCGCACCGTGCTCATCCGATGGCAGGAGCCAGGTACTAGGTGCTTTTTCCTGGTCTCCCATGGGGTGCAGGGCCCAAGCACTTGGGCCATCCTCCACTACACTCCCGGGCCACAGCAGAGGGCTGGCCTGGAAGAGGGGCAACCGGGACAGAATCCGGTACCCCGACCGGGACTAGAACCCGGTGTGCCGGCGCCGCAAGGCGGAGGATTAACCTGTTGAGCCACGGTGCCAGCCTACATTTTGTATTTCTAGAATTCATATTCATTAGCACTGATTTGAATATGTAATTCAATCTCTGTTCCTTAGTTCCTTGCATACTCAATTTGGAAAAATTTAATAAAGAATAAAAACTTTAAAAAAAGATTAATAACAGTTTATTACAAAAAATTATACTATCTTAAGAAATAAGCACATTTACCTATGAAAAATTAATATTTAGAAATATCTTTAAATCCCATGTATAAGTTTATTGAAAGGGTGATTTGTGTTTCTATTACCTGATATAAATTGTAATTTTTAGAGTCTAAACAGAAAATATTTGCAAATTTGATAAAACATGATTTTATTTATTCCAATGTATATATTTTTGTTAACTCATTTGAGAATTAAATATAGGTGATGTTTCAGTATATGTTGATATAAAATACCTCTGTTAACTCTGAAAGAGATGAACTTTTTGGACACTGCCTCCAGGGAAACAGATACAATTTTCTTTGTTCTTTACAAAAATTAGGAGGGGAAAATTTTCCTACTTTTCCTCAAATAAAGCATTTTATTAGTTATTCTAACACTGGTAAATCTTTACATTGTTTCTCTCAGGATATTATTGTATGTTTGCTTCTTATTAGTGAGTTTAAGCTCCAATCACAAAATACTATCCATTGAGTGTTATAAATATAAAATGTATCCTGCCCAAGTGCCAGAGGCTGGACATCTGAGATCACCATGACATCGTGGACCAGTTCCAATCAATGACGGCTCTCCTCCCAGCTTTTAGAGTGCTACCTTCTTACTGTGTGCTCAAGTGGTAGAAAAAACAAGAAAAACTCTGTGGTGCCTCTTTTAACAATGGCACTAATTCCATCCTGAATTAGCAAGGTAAATGCCTCACTTTCATGACTGATCTAAGCCTAATCACTTCACATAACATCATGTTGGGGGGTTAGGTTTTCAACATATGAATTGGCAGGAGGCACTCATCAGGCCTCAGTGTGCTCTTTCTCCTTTCAGAACACATATTCTATATTTTTTTCTTTCAACATTTTTTCTTACTTGCCTTATCACTTTTTAGGCACGACTTTGAACTATGACAAGTTTCCTTTCATCCCTCTTGAGATGTAGTCACATTTTCAGCTCCTAACATGCAAGTATGGCTATTTGTTCCTTCCCAACTCTCCTTGGCAACATGTAAACAATTTTAAGCCAGACCACCACAAAAATACCCAAATGTATTAGATGGTAGAGATTTGCCTCAAACAGCATGGAGAGAATTCCTGTTCCTTGACTATGAATTTATGTCAAAACACTTAATATTGAAATAGGTGCTGTGGCATAGTGGGAAAAGCCACCACCTGGAGTGATGGCATCCCACATGGGCACCTGTTGGAGTCTGAGCTGCTCCACTTCTGATCTAGCTCTTTGCTATGGCCTGGAAAATCAGTAGAAGATGGCCCAAGTCCTTGGGCCCCTGCACCCACGTGGGAGACCCAGAAAAAGCTTTTGAGTTTGGATGGGCAGTTTCAGCCATTGCAGCCATCTGGGGATGGAACTATCAGATGGAAGAATTGTATGTCTCTCTCTATCTCTCCCTCTCATTGCCTCTGCCTCTCTCTAACTCTTTCAAGTAAATAAATCTTTTAAAAAATGATAATTTTAATTTTTATCTAAGTGTGAAATATAACAAGCATACATAAAAACAGTTTAATACTTAAGTATAGAGTCAATAAACTAATACAAGGCCATCCTTGGAATTCATCACCTGGGTCAACAGATAGATACTGAAAAATAGCCACACCTTAGAGGCACTTGCTCACAAATCCACCTCTTCACCTCCTGCACTACAGGCAAACAGTCTTCAAATTTACAACATTTACTCCTGTTGTGTTTTCTTTGTCTTCATCTCTAACTTCCACAATTTTCATTCCCTTTTATCATCTAAGTATGTACTAGGAAATATATTTCATTTTTTTCCTGTTTTTGAACTCCCTATAAATGGAATCACAAAGTATATGTGTAATATATTTCTTTCATAAATATGTTTATGTTCCATATATGCTGATGCATGTATCTATACCTTATTTTCACCATATTTTCTTATATGAGTATATAAGTATTTATCCTTTAATCATTATAGATTTTAAACTTATTTGGATCTATTATATATATGATGCTGGGGTGGGGACTGTGGCACAGTAAGCTAAGCCGCTGCTTGGAACACCTGCATCGCTCAGTGGAGTGCTAATTCAAGTCCTGGCTACTCTGCTTCCAATCCAAGTCCCTACTGATGTGCCTGGGAAGCAGCAGATGTTGGCCCAGGTACTTGAGTCCCTGCTACTCTTGTGGGAGATCTGAAAGGAATTCCTGGATCCTGGCTCAAGCCTTGACTGCCCTTGCTATTTTAAGTACTTGGGGAATAAACCAGCAAATGGAAGCTATTCCCCCTCCCTCCCTCCCTCCCTCCCTCTTTTTCTATTTCACACTCTAATATCTTTCAGAAAATATTACTTGAGAAATTAGATGTCACTTATTGGTGAGAAGGAATGAGGATCATTTTCCACTGAAAATAAGTATCCTATCCTCTTATATTTGAAGGAATTTTTAAATTATCAATTGTATACAAAAGCTATCAGAATCTCTCGGAAAAAAATCAACCATCAGAAGCACACAAAAGAAAGATAAGAAGTATAAACATTGACACTAAACAGCTGTACCTGCTCATTTTCTTTATTGAGGAAAACTCAAGTGGGTGTCCTATGATACATAGTGTTTTAAATCAAACTATACTTCTTTGGGTGAATAACTTTGCTTTTCTTTGACAGGACAAAACAGCTTATGTTCCATATGAAAAGTGTCTCTGAATTCCTTGTTTGTACATTTGGCAAGTTTCTCTCTTGTTAGTTCTTAAATGCAGCTTAAGATGTACTCACACTTTCAGGGAAAGGAGTTGCTTGGAGACAAAATAAATGTTCTTAATCTCCGAATGTGTTTGATTTTATTCCAAAAACACATTAAAATATAACTTTACTTTTATTCTCCTCTGGGAGGCAACTATATCTTTATCCTGACTTAGATCATATCTTCTGTTACACTTATACAATGAAATGAAACAACAGAAAGAAGCAAGGAAACCAACTTTTCTTTGCTGTGTCTACCCCTGGACTTTTTTTTTAAGATTATTTATTTGAAAGGCAGAGTTACAGAGAGGCAGAGGCAGAGGAGAGTGGGGGAGTGGGAGAGTGGGGGAGTGTGTGGGGGGAGAGAGAGAGGAAGAGAGAGAGAGTGTGTGTCTTTCATCCTCTGGTTCACTCCCCATATGGCCACAATGGCTGGAGCTGGGCCAATCCAAAGCCAGGAGCTTCTTCCAGGTCTCCCTCATGGGTTCAGGGGCCCAAGGACTTAGGCGTCTTGTACTGCTTTCGCAGACCACAGCAGAGAGCTGGATCGGAAGTGGAGCAGTTGGAACTTGAACCAGCACTCATTTAGGATGCCGGCACTGCAGGCGGCAGCTTTACCTGCTACACCACAGCAATGGACCCTTTCTTTCTTTCTGTCTCTCTCCCTTTCTCTTTCTCTCTCTCTCTCCCCCCACCTCAGAAGAGTCAGCCCTAACATTCTATGTATTGCTTGCAGCTGTTCATTTATAGCATCTTGATCAAAGGAAGCATTCAAAAACTGAAAATCTTCAGGTTTGACATCCATGGGCTATATATGTCCAATCTCCATAAGTAGGCTTGTCTAATGTTTGAAACCTAGGGGACAACTCCACACCAAATACCAAAGACGGTCAACCTGAATCCATACTGTACTTCTCAACAACTGAACATGGTGACAAGGATCATCAGGAAGGGTGGGCACTTGGGTGCTCAGAGCGGCGGGGCATGCAGGATTGGGGAAGGGACTATCTAGCAAAAAGGCAGTTTCCTCCTCGGATCTGACAGTTTTGTATGGAATACATGAAAATAATATCATGCCAGTTCCTCTTGGAATGCACTATCTTGAGAATCAATAGCCATGTGCAACAATCAACTACACTGAGACCACCACTGTGTTAAAAGCCCACATTCACTTGAGGGAAGGGGAAGGTGGGGGAGGGAAGAAGGAAGAGGAGGAAAGGGGACCACCAGCAGTAAAAGCAATGAAGCACCAAGTCCTGATGCACACATTGGTGAGTAAAATAATTAAATATTTAAAATTGCGATGCATGCTGTATAAGAACCAGAACAAATATTTGTTTAGAGGATGTACAGTGAAATTTCTTTCCTATAAAAGAGAATACAAATCACCTTCTTTATGACACAAATATTTACATATGCAATGAATACAAAAGGGACAGCAACATTTTAATTTCTTTCACTACATAATGTGTCCATCATTCAAAACTAGCTTGGAGTATAAAAGTTCTGCATGCAGTAATAAACTACATATATAAAAAACTACATATATAAATATATGTTCAAAGCATATTTAAATCAAAATACACACCTTTCTCCAAAATCCTTTCACTTTTCCAGTTTCCTTTTTAATTGAACTATGAAAGAGAACTATGCAAACAATTGGAGACATACTAGAAGACATTGAAGTCTAGATAATAAAATAAATCAATCATTTCCAACAGTAAGCATCATGGCTAATATATATTATTAGATATATTATTAGAAATTTCACCCGTCTGCCACAAGGTCACTGGCATAATTACATCTGAAAATATATAAAAGGTCAGGATGAGGGAATAGATATTTTTCATTTTCATTTCCATTTGAAAGAACTCTCTACTTCAATATGCGTAAAACTAAGGATCTATTTACATTTTCCCAATGACACAAAAAATTGTATTGGATAATCTGAATTAATAAGCACCATATTCTCAATGAAACCAGTGATATTTTAATAGCATTTTAAAATTAATGACCCAGAAAGCATTGATTTGTTATACTGCCCCTATAAATAAGGCAAAATAGATTTCAATATTTGCACATAAATACTTCCTTGAAAGGCACAGAATGTGGGGATTTTTTTATTTATTTATGTGAAAGAGAGAAAAAGAGAGAGAGAGAGAAAAGAAAGAGATATTTTCCATCCACTTTTTCATACTCCAGATGGCTGCATCAGCTAGGGATAAGCCAGGCTGAAGCCAGAAGCTTCACTGGGTTTCCATGTGGGTGGCAGGGGCCCATCCTCTTAGGCCATTAGCAGGGAGCTTGATTGCAAGTGGAGCATCTGAGACATGAGCTACCACCCATATGGGATGCCAGTGTTACAGGCTGTAGCTTTATTGCTATGCCTCAACACTGGTCCAAGAATATTTTTTTGTGTTAAATGAATCAATGATTCTTTTAAGCTCCTTTAAAATTATTAAAAGATATACTACAACATGGAAATTTTATATACAAAATTTCATATATTAATCATATGAAGAAATATTAATCTTTAGTACTAGAGGATATACATGTATAAATCAAAAATCCAATCTAAGGGAAAAAAGCTAATTATTTTATAGTAACCTTGTACTAATATACATGGTATAACTTATAGTATAGTTAGTTGGTATCTGAACTTAAAATATATGTATATGCATTAGAAATAACAGTATATTATCAGAATACATACATTTTTATGTCTACTATCTAGCTATCATGTATTATTTCATTTCTAAGTTAAAGAATTTTGAAAATGTGAAATCCTTTACAGGAAATAATTAGATTAGAAAGTCATATTTTTTTCCTCTTAAGTTTAGGTTGTTAGTCTTTTGGACATTGTTGACATGGTATTTCCTTAAAAATTCATATAAATTTGATTTCTACTTTCCTAATCTAACTTACAAGAAATGCCTTTGTAAGAATTGTAATGCTTCATATTAATAAAATGCACAATTGTAAAAACTACACTGACTATATGATATTTGAAACTCTATACTAAATGATTTTTTAAAAGTACTATTGTTGCTCATATATTTCAGTTGAACAGTTTCCATGGTTATTGGGAATTTGACTTACACTGGAAGTCCACAGCTGACCAAATATTGGAATGAATATTTCAAACAATTAACAGGGCTACCAGTAGCAAAGCCTATGTCATTTATCCAGCATTAACAATATATTTGTAAATGTTCCTTTATCAGCTTTCTGCTCAGTTTGTAAAACCCACCATTCTTCCATAAAAGCAAAAAATAAAGAAAAGTTACAATGTATGAAGGGGTAATTTTTAGCCTTCACACTTCATATGTAGAATTGTGAATGTTGAGTTGCATCCTTAAATATTAAGAAAATATTCTAAATTATATACATAATTATTCCATGAAGCAGATGGTCAGTTAAGAAAAATATAAACATTATCATAAGAATTGTACTACCCTGAAAGAAATAGAAATAGGGTTCAACTCTAACATAATTTTCTACATGACTAAGTAAATATTAAAATAGAACTTATTTCAAAACCATTTAAAGAAGGAGATGAAATTACCCATCTAGAGATTTAAAAGTATTTGAGCATTAGTTGGAAAGTTGGCTCTAAACTATATAATCTGCTTTTATAAGATAAAATATATATACAGATAGAAGTTTGCTTACATGTAGAAAACACAGATTGAAGAGTTGGATAACTAAGGACTCTTCCAATTCAGTCAGAAAATAGTTAACCTGCACCATCAACAAATATTAATATTGACTAAATGTTTAATACACAGGAAAAAATCACTATGTCTTATATATAATTTCAAATGCCAACTATTTCTACTATGGTCTTGAGCTCAGTAAATGATTATTGAATAGACAAAAAATCTGCAGTGATTTGAAGATTATAACTTTATTTTATGCAACTTTAATTAGCTGTATTTCTATTTTTACAGTTACATGTAATAAGTATAATGTTAAAATTACTGGAAATTCATAAGTAAATTCTACATATTGTAAAGTTAATATTTAATGAGCTGGTAGCATTCAAGAACTGAGAGTAAACAAAGTAATTAATGTAGGAACATTTTTATATTTTACCTCTCACACTGCAGCAATAAAAATGTAGATTTTATAATATACCAATAAAAATTTTGTATAAGATGTTTATAAAACAATGTAGTTTGTATTTAGTGTTTTCAAAATCTTTTCTCCTCTCAAATTCTAAAACATCAATACTCTCGATTAACTAAAAAATGAATTTATTCAAACAGAATTTAAAATGTACAATCACTTTTAAGCAATTAATCACCAAAAGCAATCAGTAAAACACTGTGCCTATAAGAAGTTCATCAAAAACAAAAAGTTCTATAGTTGGCCCTCTGAAAATCCACAATGCATATATATACATATATATATATGTATATATATATATATATATATATATATGTATACACACACACACACACACACACACACACACACATACAGATATATGGAAGGTACTGAGATTTCAAGATGGCTGAGTAGAGGAAAAATAGGCAGATTTTGAATCAGAGGAAGATACCAGAAAAAAAAAGTGGAGGATCTATATTCCAGAGAGAAATTTGGGGAGAAGTTTTCAGTAAAAAGTCTACAGAAAGATGACTCCATGAAGCAGCTCATGGGACGCCACCAGCAACTCCCACGGATGGGAGCTGATGGGGAGGCCCTCTTCCCAGAGTAAGGTGAGAGGGGTCTATAAAAGTCTGTGCTCCATTGGGGATCTTGTCTGGGGGAGAGCCTCCCAGTCCTTGCTGACTTTGGGTCTATATGGACTAGTTGGAGCAAGGTGGAGTGCCCAATTAACCTTGTGAATACCCTCAACTGGACACTCAGTGACCAAACAAGGAAGCACCATTTTCCCAGAATAAGGCAAGTACAGGCTCCAGCAATCCATGTATCCCAGTGGATTTTGTCAGAGGGAGAAATATGTGATCCCAATTGACTTTGCTATTGAGTAGATGAGTTGCCAGAGGGCAGGCTATACACTTAATTCTGAACAGAGGCACACTGCTTCCCTCATCTCTCTCCACCAAGGTACCTTCTGACCAGTCAGAGAAGTGCCATTTTCCCAGAATAAAGCAGGTGGAATCTGGCCTGGAGAGCTGGGGGGGGTGGGGGAGTCAAGGTGCCCACTTAGCCTGTTGCTCCCCTCCCTTCCTCCAACCAAAACACCTGTCTCAGGAATGGGGAGATTATCTCTTTGAATGGAGAGATTCACATCACAGAGTATGGACCCCTATAGACTGTGACTGCAGGAACTGTACACCCTGTAACTGTGGGAATTCTGTGACTGCGCAATAAGCTGGGAAACTGATGAGAGTGTGGGGTATGGCTAGTTCTTTGTGCAGTTACTATGAGAATCCAGAACCTCAGGATTTCCTGAATGCTGGAATTGGAGTTGTGGAGGACTCCATATTCACACTGAAGAGTGCATAGATTCCTTGTGCCGTTTATGCACCTGAGTGAATGGGGAATGCATGCATAGGGAAGTCACCTTGCACAGAGAATGGTAGAGGCAGTAATCACATCAGCCAGAGCAATCATTTAGTCTTCCCTACTGACTACAGAGAGAGCTACCAAGCAGAAATTGGGTGCTACCCTGGACTTTTGTCCCATCCACAAACTCTGGCCAAAGCTCCTTGGCCCCACCTAGCACACACCTCTGGATATCCCCTTGAAGGTACAGGCATCCCAATCTGCTTAGAAGCACATTACTAAGAACAAAACCTTCAGAGGAGACATCAACAAGTGTTTCTCCTGAGGTATAAAAATAAGAGTACAAATACAAGAAACATGAAAAAGGGAAACAATATGACTCTCCAAAAGTAAACAAAACATCATATTATACTGTAAAAATGAGGAGATTGACAAAAAGACTGAAAAGAAATTCAAAAGAATGATTGTAAGATTACCCAAAAATATAGAGAAGTGATTATATGAGTTAAAGAAATCTATAAACAATATGAATGAGAAATTCTAACAGGAAATAGAAATACTGAAAAAA
This sequence comes from Sylvilagus floridanus, assembly GCA_949820135.1. NCBI lineage: Eukaryota > Metazoa > Chordata > Mammalia > Lagomorpha > Leporidae > Sylvilagus > Sylvilagus floridanus. The sequence continues at coordinate 91,621,774 of OX463238.1, forward strand.
TCAAACTGAAATATTAAAATGAATAATTCAATATTTCAAGTAAAAAATACAGTAGAGCCTAAACAACAGATTGTCAGGCAAAATAATATTTCAGCTTGAATAAAAAGCTTTGAAGTATCTCAGACAACAAAAAAAAGAAAAAATTGGAAAAAGTAAAAACAGTATTCAGGATCTATGGAATACAATTAGAATACTAAAATACATGTATTTGGCATTTTGGAAGGAGTGGAAAAGCAGACTCATTTAGAAAACTTAGTGAAATAATAGCAAAAAAATTTCCTAACTTGGACAAAGATATGTACATTCAGCACTGGAAGAACACAGAACAACAAATAGATATGATCAAAGAAGATCTTCATCACGACACATTACAGGCACTTTCAAATGTAAAACACAAAGAAGAGATCAAAAAGTATGCCAATCATTAATGCAGAATTACCTTTAAAGAATCTCCAATTAGATTGATGCAGATTTCTCATCAGAAACCCTACAGGCAAGGAAAAAATGGAGAGATATACTCCAAGCCTTTGAAGAAGGAAAAAAAAAAAAAACTGTCAGCCCAAAATACTGTACCCAACAAAGCTCTCATTTATAAATTAAAGTGAAATATAAGACCTTCCTAAACAAACAAAAAAAATTGAAAGAATTTGTCACTACTCAAGCCAAACTTACAAATGATACTTAAGGATATACTAAATAAAGAAACAAAGAAAGGTAACCATCATCCTGAAAGAATGTAAAGACAGAAAACTTCCTAATAATAGTTCAAAGGAGACCCAAAACAAACAATAGAAAATTTATGGGAAAATGGCAAGACAAAGTCATTACTTATCAATAATAACTTTGAATGTAAATGGATACAACTAGCCAATTAAAAGAAACAGACTGGCAGAATGGATTAAAAAACAAGAACCACCCATATGTTGCCTACAGAAAACACACCTGAATAGTAAGGAAATATACAGAATTGAAAGTGAAAAGATGGAAAAAATAATCCCATGCTAACAGTAATCAAAAACAATCAGGAGTAGCTATCATAGTATTAAACAAAATGGACTGTAAGAAGAAAAATTTTAAAAGAGACAATGTCATTATGTAATGATTAAGAGATCAACTCAGGGGCCAGCACTGTGGGATACTGTGCTAAGCCTCTGCCTGTGACACCATATCCTGTATGGGTTCTGGTCCTGGCTGCTCCTCTTTCAGTACAGCTCTCTGCTATAGCCTGGGAAAGCAGTCAAATATGGCCCAAGTGCCTGGACCCTCAGGACCCATGTGGGAGACCTGGAAGATGTTCCTGGCTCCTGGCTTCAGATCAGCCCAGCTCCGGCCATTGCAGACATTTAGGGAGTAAAACAGCAGATGGAAGACCTTTCAGTCTATCTTTCTTCTAACTCTACTTCTCAAAAAAAAAATCTAAAAAAAAATGAGATCAACTGAATAGAAAGATGTGACTATAGTAAATCTATATGTACCCATAATAGAGTACCCAACTACTTTAAAAAAAGTTAATGAATTTAAAGAGAGAAATAGCTTCAAAACAGTAATAATGAGAGACATCAAAAATCCATTTTCATAAAAGGAGAGATGAACTAGTAAAAAAATAAACAAGGAAAAGACAGAGCTAATCTACACTATCCATCAAATGAATGTAATTGTTATCTGGAGATTCAATCTCATAGCCACAGGACAGATTATTTTCATCAATGCATGGAAGATTGTTTAGGACAGATCACATGCTAGGCCATAAAACAAGTCTCAACAAATCAAAAAAACTGAAATCATACCATTGTATCTTTTCTGACCACAATAAAATGAAGCTGTAATTAATAACATATGAAACTAGAAAATTTACAAATACATGCAGACTGAACAACATGCTCCTGAATGAACAATGGATCATAGAAGAAATCAAAAGGGAAATAAAAAAATTCCTTGAAACAAATGAAGATGATAACAAAATATATCAAAACTTATGGGACACAACAAAAGCAGTGTTTCTTAAATTTCCTAGGAATAAACATAGCAATTAGTGCTGACAAGAAATTGGAAAGTTATCAAATACAGTATCTAACAGTGCATCTCAAAAACAAAGAAAACCCAGAACCAGCTGACCTAAAATTAGTAGAAAAAATAAACCATAAAAATTAGAGTAAACAAAATTGAAGCCAAATAAAAACATACAAAAGATCAAACAAATGAACAACTGGTTGTTTAAAAAACATAAACAAAATTGATACACCATTGGCCCAACTAACCAAAAAGAAAATCAGAAATGAAAAAGGAGATGTTACAACTGATACCACTGTAAAAAGAACAATCATAAGGAATTATTACAAATAGCTTTACACCAAAAAATTAGAAAATCTAGAAGAAATAGATTTCTGGACATATACAATCTTCTAAAATTGAGGTATGAAGATCTAGAAAACCAAAATAAACCAAAAACTAAGATTGAGATTAATTAGTAATAAAACCTTCCCAAAACATAAAACCCCAGGACTGGCTTTACTGCTGAATTCTACAAGACTCTTAACTTCTCAAAATAATTCCAAGGAAGGGAACCTTCTCAAACTTCTGATATGAGTTCAGGATCCACTTAATTCCAAAACCAGAAAAAGAAACAACAAAGAAATACAACTATCGACCAATATCCCTAATGAACATCAATGAAAAAATCTCAACAAAATAATAGGTAATTGAATTCAACAACATGTCAAAGTGAAATGTATCCCAGGGATATTTGGATTGATCAACATATGCTAATCAACAAACATTACATCACATTAACAACAGACTGATGAATAAAAACTGCATGATTATCTCAATACATTCAGAGAAACCATTTGATAAAATACAACATCCTTTAATGACAAAAACCTAGAGCATATTGGATAGAGAAGGAACAAATCAAATACAAGCAGGACAATACATGGCAAACCCATAGGCAACTTCATACTGAATGGAGAAAATCTGGAAGCACTTCCAATAAGATCCTGAATCAGGCAAGGATGACCACTTTCACCATTGCTATTCAATATAGTTCTTTATGTTTTAGATAGAACACTTAGGCAAGAAAAAGAAATCAAAGGAATACAAATTGGAAAAGAATGAAGTGAATTTTTCCTGTTTCCAGATGACATGGAGAGGAACCAAAAGACACTACTAAGAGACTATTGGAACTTATGAGTTTCATAAAGTCGCAGGATATAAAACCAACATCCAAATCAATAGCATTTGTATAGACAAACAATGCCATAGCTGAGAAAGAACTTGTAAGGTGAGTACCATTCATAATAACTATAAAAAACATTTAAATATCTGGGAATGAATTCAACCAAGGAGGTGAAAGATCTCTGCAATGAAAAATACAAAATATTAAGGAAAGAAATAGAAGACACTCAGCAAAATGGAAAATATCTTCCAATTTCTTGAAGAATATCCATAATTTCCATAATACCCAAAGCAATTTACAAATTCAATGCTATACCAATAAAATGCCAATGACATTTTTCTAAGATCTAGAGCAAATAATCCTAAAATTCACAGGGAAACGTAAGAAACCCCAAAGAGATAAATCAATTTTAAACACCTAAAACAAAACCAGAGTCATCACTATACAAGATTTCAAGACATATTACAGAGCAGTTATTATCAAAACAGCCTGATAATGACACACAAATAGACACGTAGACCAAGGGGACATGACAGAAACTGCAGAAATTCATCTATGCATCCATGCATCTACAACCAACTAATCTTTGATAAAGGAGCTAAAATCACTCAATGGGGAAAGGACAGTCTCTATCAACAGATTATGTTGCTAAAACCCAATCTCTGCATGCAGTAGAATGAAACAAGACCCTAGTTTACAATTTATACAACAAGCAACTCATGACAGATCAAGGATCTAAATCTACAATTTTATTCGATCAAGTTACTAAGAAAACATTGGGGAAACTCCGCAAGACATTATCATAAGCAAAGACTTCTTCAATAAGATTCCAAAATTACAGGGAATAAAGGAAAAAAAATAGATAAATGAATTGCATCAAGCTAAGAAGCTTCTGCACAGCAAAGGAAACATTCAACAGGCTGAAGAGGCAACCAACAGAATGGGAGAAAATATGTGCAAACTTAAAAAGGATTAATATCCAGAGTCAATAAAGAGCTCAAGAAACTCAATAGAAATAAAATAAACAATCCAGTTAGAAAATGGGGAAAGGAAACAAACAGTAATACAAAAAAACTGCTCAGGATCACTGGCCATCAGTGAAATCCAAATAAAATCCACACTTTACTCCGGTTAGAATGGCTATCATCCAAAAATCAAAAAATAAAAAACTCTGGTGAAGATGTAGAGAAAAAGGTACCCTAATATGGTTTTGGTGGTAATGTAAACTATTACAGCCATTATGGAAAACATTATGACGATTCCTCAGAAATCTGAAAATAGATCTACCATATGACCAGTCATCCCACTCCTGGGAATTTATCCAGAGTTAATTAATACAACATATAAAGGAGTTATTTGCACTCCCATGATTACAGCAGCTCGCTCAATTCACCATACTTGATATGGAATCAACCCAGCTGTCCATCAACAGATGACAGGATAAAGAAAATGTGGTATATATACACTATGGAATACCACCCAGCCATAAAAAAGAATGAAATCCTGTCTTTTGTAGCAAAATGGATACATTTGGAGACCATTACACTAAGTGAAATAAGCCAGTCCCAAAAGACAAATATCATATAGTCTCATTGATATGTGGAGTTAATATAGAATACAGAAAATATGTAAGAATAAAACTGGCATCTTATTTTTTGCTTATTGCTTATTGTCCCTGTTTATATTCTTGTGGAACAGAGGTCTTTCTACTGTTTGCCTGTTAAACATTATGGCTGGAGCTGCATTAAGCCTGTGATTATAAAGTAAGTTGAAATTACGATATTGCAAATATTAAAGAAAAAAAAGGAAGGAAGGAGATGGGGTTATGGGAGGGACAAAGGTAAGTATGGATATCTTCCTATAATTGTATATATAGAATATATAAATTCTGTATTCTTTATATTAATAAACATTTTTAAAAGTTTAAATAAAGTACCGACAAAAACCTTAAAGAAACTCTATGCCTAAACCTACTGGTTCTAAAGTTTATTTGATCACAGAAGTACTTTTTTTTGTTTCAATGAATATTTATTAACATATATGTAACAAGTGTACCATATGTTTCTGAATACATTATCACAAACATTTCAATAATTCAATTATTGTGGTCTTCTCTCTCACTATTCACCAAGTCTTTCAAAATCCAACTCTATAATATTTCTAGAATCCATTTAATTTCGTCTATCACTTTTGCCATGATCCTAAATCATACCTCTATCATGATTTAGGTAAAAATTATAATAGCTCTTTGCTCATGGCTCAAATTGTACTCTCAAATCCACTGTTCTCATTGATGCCAGAGTACAGTAAAAATGTGCTTTCTTGATTAAACCCTTTAATCAATGGCTTCCCATTGTACTTAAAATAGGTAACTCACAATTCTGTTTTAAAAGACATTCCAAAACTTTTATTGCCATTCTCTTCCACTCTCTAATCTCTCACCATACTGAACATGTATAAAAAAGCTAATCCATGGCTGGCGCCATGGCTCAATAGGCTAATCCTCCACCTTGCTGCGCCGGCACACTGGGTTCTAGTCCCGGTTGGGGTGCCGGATTCTGTCCTGGTTGCCCCTCTTCTAGGCCAGCTCTCTCCTGTGACGAGGGAGTGCAGTGCAGGATGGCCCAAGTGCTCGGGCCCTGCACCCCATGGGAGACCAGGAGAAGCACCTGGCTCCTGCCATTGGATCAGTGTGGTGCACCGACCGCAGCATGCCAGCCTTGGCAGCCATTGGAGGGTGAACCAACGGCAAAGGAAGACCTTTCTCTCTGTCTCTCTCTCTCACTGTCCACTCTGCCTGTCAAAAAATAAAATAAAATAAAATAAATAAAAAATAAATTAAAAAAAAGTTAATCCATTTTGCCACCTCGGGTTTCCCTACAGTTTCCTTTGCCAAAAATGCTACCTGGAACCTATGTACATTTGTGCATGGTGCATGTGTGTGTCCCCCTAATTCCTGCTTATATGCTTTTCCTTCTTACATTTCATATCCTTGCATAGTCCTTATTGACCTTCCCTCTCATTTAGGTTGCACACTATATAATTATACAATCAGCAAAAAACAACTAGAGTGACAGACAATACAGCAAATTCAAACTAAACTTTTAGTACAGGAGATAGTGGCATTACAGAGAAAAAGAGTCAAGGAAATTATCAGAGTCCTAACGCAAGCAAACCAACACATGGAGAGACAGGAGATAGTAAAATCCCAGCAAGTCTTAATGAGGTAAGACAAAAACACATTATATTCATAGAATCTGAACTTCTTACAGTCGAGAGTTTTCATAATTAGATATATGGATGGATATTGTTTGATCTCATTATTGCATTTTGCAATAATTTGTTCCTCTATTGGCAATGAATGACTCAGTATTGGTCATAACAGGTAAACAACTGGAATTTCTACCCTACTATTTTTGGGCTCTCATATATTACAATAGTTCTTTTTCTATTTCTTTATAGTATTTGTAAGTTTTATAACTTATGTATGTAAGTTAATAAATAAGTTAACGTTTAAATATTAAACATCTGTTATTCTCTCTAGGCTAAATCTTGTGATACCAAGATTCTAATTTATTTAGCCTAACTATGCATTTCCAATGAACAGCAGAGTTTATTAATGAAATGTTTATTAATGAAAAGAATTATTATATATCTACTGTATCAGTTACTGTAATAATAAAGATATAAATATGATACTATGTAACACCTCCTCTGAAAGAGTTATAAATGCAATGAGGGAAGAGAGAATGTTAAATAGATCATTAGAAGAGAGTTTGGTACAAGTGGGCATTTGGCACAATGATGCAACACGGAAATAAAGAGTTCAAATGCATTCAACTATGTTTCTATGGCATACACATGAACAGATAAATTATATTTCTGCAATGCCAAGGGAAAGTTAGGAAAAATTATATGTGTAGTATTTCTCACAATTATTTTTCCTGGTGTATGACATACTGATTCTCTATTCCTATTATGTCTAAATCACATAAAATGTGTTTTATTGGGAAAGAAATGTTTCGTGAGAAAGAAAACTATATTACTATAAATGTCATAAGAAAACCAAATTCTTTATTTTTGGAAAGGTTCTAATTTGACTAAGAAACACAGATCAGAGCAAGAATTGAGTCATCTGCTTCTCTGATCCTTCCATATGGTCACAAGCTCTGATAACTATCAATAAGAAAAATCCTCATTGAAGGAACAGATGAGAGTTTTGCAAAAGCTGAAAAAAATTAGATACTTCACTGACAGTCACTCCTAAGGTTTATTATATGGCATGAGCAAAATATTGCTTGGTGCCATCTGTGACATTTAAAGAGTTCTTCGTTATTTCTATATCTCAGTGTATACAATATTTATTTTTAAAATTATGACAATAAAACTTAGATATGGAGAAAACTAATACTTCTACCTTCTTGTTTGAGTGAGAGGTTTTTAACTTGCAATGTGTGTTTAGAGATTTGCCAGATACCCTGATGATACCAATTATATCTTTCTTCTCTCCACACATATTCTACTTTGGTATCTATATAAAAATGTCATTATTATTTTCCTCAAAATTTCTTTGTGTCATCCAAATAATCATAAAACTGCATTTATAATAATATTTTACAAAATAATCTACCTACTGTTTTCCTTGTTCTGAAATATTGGAATTTTGTAGTCTCGCAGCATTTTATTTACCCTGCTTACAATTTCTCCATTCCATCACATAATACAGTAGCAATTTGTGTTTCAAATCAGGAAAATATCACTGATAGTCACACCTAAAAAAGTTTAAAAATATTTCTAGCTATTTGGTTTTGTTTATTAAGTTTATTAAAATAAAATTCAGAAAAAATAGACTCCTAGAAATTCATGTATACCTCAATGTTCTTTAGTTGCCAACAACAGAATCTACCCTGTTTAGGTTAAATATAAATGGAATATACTGAAAGATTTTAAGGAACTTACAGAACTTCCAAGAAGGCCAACAAGCCAGATTCAGAAGCTACAGCTTTTGGAAAATACTCAATCACGCTGAATTAATTGATTTGGCACAAACATTATTGCCTTTGCACTGGGCCAAGACACTGAAGCTTTTATAGACCCCACAGTTTATACCAAAAATACTAAAATTAGAGTTCAGAAGATTCTCCACTGCTGGTCCCAAGAACTAGATACTCTATTTACCAAAAGAAGCACTCCCAATGTGCTTGCTACCCTTACCTGGAACATCTCCAATTCAAGTCTTCGGCAAACTCAGTGATTCTTAAAGCCTCAGTCACATGTTTATAACCTATAAGCAAGAACGGTCTCCGTTTTCTACTTTGGGGGGATATTCAAATTGTTACATTATATTCTGTGTTTGTCTACTTGGCACAAAACTAACAAGCAAAGCTGTTTATGTCTCCCCTGTGATTCAGTTTCTGCAGGAGTTGGAAACAGAGGAAATAAATTCTTCTTTCAAAGGCAATAGTCCCCATGTCTGTCACTTTAACATACATGAACAACAAAGTCCCCGGGGACAATCTTTGGAACAGGAAATGAAGGCATAAAACACGAGAAACTACCCAAATATAAGGCAGGTATTCCAAATGTTGTTTAGCCAAAAAATACGAAACAGAAATAATAGACAAATGTGAACATTTTAGTACAGGGAAATTTTAAAATTAATTAACTTTAGTTGGATGCATTACAAATTCTAATTGGTAAATAGGAGGAATCACAAATGTGCCCTACATATTGGCCCATGAGTTTAAAGATATCTTTAGAGGTCGGAAACTAACTCAAAACCTCCTTTCACAAAGCAGAATTATGAACTTTATTATTTATGCAACAAGTTTTAAAGTAGCTTAACCTAGGCTATTTGTGGGAAGCTTGCCAAGTTTTATTAGTTATTAAGTAAACAATATATATCTGATAAATTTCACAGAAGTACAATTAAGAAATTTTAGTTTGACAAAATAGTTGATGTTCACAATGTATATGGATATGTGTATAGATATATATTCCTATTATTTGTACATTATACTGTGCATACTTTTTTGTTTTACTTCTGACATGTGAAATCCAGAACACACTACCTCCATGTCAAATGATACATTAGTATTCTACTGTATGTAGGTTCCACATTCTACAATAGAAAGTCTCTCCGGTTGTTTTGTATTAAATAGCTCTGGACTGAAACAGCTTGAATAGTGGGTGCATTTGTATTAAGAGGCTTCTTACATGTTTTGATAAATTCCTGTTATGGGCTTATTAAGCTTCTTTGTTTCAAATGCTAAAAGTCCCTGGAAATGACTGGATCTCAGATATTTAGTCTGCAGAAATTTCTCCAGTCATTTTTTAAAAAACTTTCCCTGAGGCAGGAAATGAAGTAGCTTTGTTTAGCCAACAGTTAAGGCTCTTCTATAATTAAAATTGCAAAATGTACCCACCCTGAAAAGAAAAAAGGATTTAGTGGCAAAAACTTCCTTTCTGACCAGAGATGTCAAAAATAAGGCTTAAGGACTCTGGGACATTCCAGTAAAGTTATTTATAAATAGGAACCCAGGAATTCCACACCTGTGCATACTAATAAATGTTAACAACTTGCTCTGGTTTTTCAAGAGTAAAAAGTAGGTAGAATATAGAAAGGATGCTTGAATACAGTATTTTTATCTATTGTGTTTAGTCAGCTAACCACTGAACAGCTTCAATTACTCAGCTGCTATTATGCAAATGAAATTGAAGACAGAAGTCTTGCACCTGTGCTTGTCTCTGGATTTAATATTTCTAATGAGCTCCTAAATCCTGTTCTACAGACATGCATGTGAGATTGCTCAACTCAGATTACAGTAGGGCAGGTGAAAAGCTTTTCAAATGGAGACAATGCTCTCCAGGACTTCAAAAAAGGAAAAGTAGAGGTAAGCTTTAGACATTGTGGGATGCAAAAGTAGACACAACAAAACTAAGACACATTATTACGATGTGTGTTAGTATTGAGACACTTGGCCTGGTGACATTAAAGTAATGAGAGCGAAAGGTAAGGAAGGATTTTGAGCTGTATACAAGCTTTCTCCTTGTGGGAGGTCTTTCACACTCTCTGGCCATCACCCTCCACAAAGTACTATCAGATATATGGTAGTTTTTAGCTCCTTGATGTTTTCTTCTTGATTTTAAAAACATTGTGCACAATTTAAACTTTATTTGCAAAACATCCACTGTGGTACTCTAACACTGAAGGGCAGGTGATCGGGTGTCTGGGTCCCATGCCTGTCTCCAGCTCCTGACTCCAACTTCCTGCCAATGGAGATCCTAAGAGGTAGCAATGACAGAATTGAGTACCTAATCCCATGTGGGAGACCTAGATTGAGTTCCTAATTCCAGGTTTCAGTCCCTAGTTCATGACCAATAAGAGCATCTAAGGATTGAATCACCAGATGGTAGCTCCAAATTCCCTGTCTGTTGTCTCTTTGACTTTAAAATAATTTTTAAATAATAAATGTAAAAATAAATAACATATGGCTCTGTGAATATCAGTGGAAATAATAACCATTAACATTAGTTGTCTTTTATCATGTGCCTGGCATAGGCTATAGAATTTGTATAACCTACCTATAGCAAGTTATTTAACCCTCACAAATTAATGAAGAACCTCGTATTAATCTGACTTCACAAATGAGGTAACAGGTTTCACAAAATTAGCCAAATGCTTCAAGGCTACAAAATGATTTAGGAATAGCATCAGGCAATTCAAACCCTACCAAACATTACAGAGAAGTTAACAAAACAAAAGTGGCTTTCATATTCTACATCCTAGGATGTTGCAAAGACATTTTTAAAACTCAAAAGTTTATAATGGACTAATTCTCATTTTTAATATCGTGTTCCTTTCTGATAATTCCTCCCAATAGGTAATATTAAAATATTCAGAAAGTACTAAATTCTTCCTTATGCTAGCTTTTATTTTAAAAAATGGAAAAAAAATTTTAAGCTGTGATAAGGCATTATCAAAACAGCCAGATCTCCAAAACATTCATTGTGTCCTTGGCGTTTTAGGATGGACTCTGCCACTCCATGGACCAAGTAGAAAGAAAAGGGAAAGGCATTAGGAAGAAGTATCATGCCATCTATATGTCTTACAAACTCTTTCCCAGAGCAAATTCCTCCCACATCTTATCAGTTATAATTGAGTCCCATGCCACACCTAGTTAGAAGTCTGAGAAGGTCAGTATTTTTAACTGGGAATATTAGGCAGGAAGTTAGACATAAGCAACTTGGAGAGAGCCCACAAGACCTCTCCCAGCAGTGGAGTCAAGAACTTCAGATCTTACCATAAGGGCTGCCCAAGCCATCCACTTTGCAGTAGCTCATGATTAATATATTCTGATAAAATGGGAACTCAGCCAAACCAGGAAAATCTAGTTCCTGGCACAAGCACTATGAGACCTCAGCTTGAAACTAAGGATGATCCTGCCTCTGTATACGGTCATTGTTATATAATTAGCATTGCTATTTTGCCCATCCCACTAAAGGGGTTTGCCAGTGCACACTGGGAAGCCACCTATGCAGAATTCAAAGGCATACAACTCCCAGATATCAAATACATCACAGCCACATCACAAACCCAACATGCCTGAAACTCCAGGGATAAAAACCTCAATACCCGATGAGAAGGGGGCCACTGTCTCTCTTGACTCCTTTGGAATGTGCTTTAACAAACTTTGCTTTGCTATAGAAAAGAATGAGATACTTAGGACTAAGCTTCACTAAGTAGGCAAATCCCTGTACATTGAAAACTATAAATCATTGCTGAGATAAATACCAGTGAATAGAAATAAATCTTGCATCTATAACTGAGAAACTTGATATTGTTAAAATGCCAGTACTCTCCAAAGTAATGTATAGATTCAAAGGAATCATATCAAAATCCCATTCCCTTTTTTGTAAAGATAGAAATAGTAATCTTAATATTCATTTGGAATCACAAATGACCCTGAATAACCTAAATAATCTTAAGAAAGAACACAAAATCTGTAGACTCCTCCTGACTTCAAAATATTGCAATACTATAGTCATTAAAGTAATACAGTATTAGCATAAAGAAAAACATGTAAAACAAAGAAATTGACAGCTGAGAAATAAACCCACGCATATATGGCCAAATGAAGATCAACAAGAATGATAAAATAATACAATTAGGAGAAGAAAGTCTCTTCAACAAATGGTGATGGGAAAACTGGATATTCACACGCAAAAGAATGAAACTGGACTGGACCCTTATCTTACATCACACACACAAAAAAATCTGAAGGTGAATTAAGAATTTAAATATAAGACCCAGGGGCAGACATTGGCACAAAGTTGCTGCCTGGGATGGCCACATTCTAATACAGTTTGAGTATCTGAGCCTTGGCTACTTTGCTTAAAAACCAGTTTCCCACTAATGGATACCCTATGAGGAAGCAGATAACAGCATAAGTACTTGGGTTTCTGCCACATGTGTGGGAGACTGATTTTGGCTACTGGTTTTTGCCCAGCCCAGCCTTGGCTGTTGTGGACATTTGGGAAGAGAATAAGAGGATAGGAGATTCATATTCTCTCTCTCTCTCTCTCTCTCCCACTCCCACTCCCACTCCCCCACCCCACCTTTTCCCTCTCTCAGCATTTCTAATGAGTAAATAAATATTTGGGGGCAGGTATTGTGGCCTAGCAGGTAAACCTGCTATCTGTGATATCAGCATTGAGATGTGACTCCAGCTGCTACACTTCAGCTCCAGCTCCCTGCTAATGACCTGGGAAGGGCAGCAGAAGATGGTCCAAGGATGTGGGCCATTGCCACTCATGTGGGAGACTCTGATGAAGCTCCTGGTTCCTTACTTTGGCTTAACCCAGCTCTGACCATTTGAGGAATGAACAGTGGATGGAAGATCTTTGTCTCTTCCTCTCACTATTGCTGACTCTCAAATAGATAAATAAATCTTTAAAATCTTTCAAAAAGTTCTAGATATCTGCTGTACAACATTATTAACAACTCCGTACTGTGCCCTTAAAAACTTAAGCAGGTATGGGCAGGGACAGGGATTTTCACAGAAGAAATCACTTGTGACACTCAGATTAAGGAGCCTGGGTTCATGAACCAACTCCACTTCAGATTCCAGCTTCCTACTAATGTACAAACCAGGACATGATGGCTCCAGTAGGTAGGTTCCTGCCACCCATGTGGAAGACCAGATTAAGTTCCCAACTCCTAGCTCCAACCTGGCCTAGCCCTAGCTGTACTAGGCATTTGGGAAATGAATCAATGAATGGAAACATTTCTGTCTCTTGGTGTCTTCCTCTTTCTCTCTTTCTCTCTCTCTGCCTCTCTCCCTCTCTAATTTTCCATTAAGTAAAAATAAATGTTTTAATTTTTTAAAGGCAATTTTTAATTAATATTTATTTTATTTATTTGAAAGAGTTACAGAGAGAGCTAGAGACAGAGAGAGGTCTTCCATCTGCTGGTTCACTCCCCAGATGGCCCCAACAGCCAGAGCTGCGCTAATCCGAAGTCAGAAGCTTCCTCCGGATCTCCCCACATGGCTTCAGGGGCCCAAGGACTTGGACCATCTGCTACTGCTTTCCTAGGCCATATCAGAGAGCTGGTTCGAAAGAGAAGCAGCTGGGACTCGAACCAGTGCCCAAATAGGATGCCAGCACTGCAGCCAGGGCTTTAACCTGCTGTGCTACAGCGTTGGCCCCATTAATTTTTTTAAAAAATTTAAGCATATACATTTCATGTATGTGTTTTTGATACAATTAAAAATAAATTAAAATCATTCCTATATTTTTTCATAGCCAAAGACTATATGTCATAAAATCAAAACATAAAAATACTAGTTTCATATAGCAGAAACAGAAACTACTACTGTTTAAATCAATTAGTAAAATATCCAAATCAGCATAAATATTGTCTTAGGCATATAAGAATAAAATTACCCATTTGTTGTACCTATGGAAATAGGCCTATGGAAGTATCAGGCCTAATCTGATATCACTGAAGCCATGTTTTATTTAGAAAAAAAATATACGAATGACTGTTTTTTTGTCAGTTTAATCAGCAAGGAATGAATTTAAAATCTCTACCATTTCATGTTTTTACTATATAACTTTCATCATGCTAATGCGTAGGCTTTCAAGTGATCCAGATATTTTATCTACATTTTTGATACTTATCTACATACTTCTCTATCTTTATTTTACCTGCACATTTATCCACATTGCCTTAATAGCAAGAGTCCTCTATTTCTCTTTTCTACTTAAATAATTACTTAAAAGTCAAATTTGTAGCCACCTATTCAAATATATAGTACCCTGGTGATGCATTTTCATGGGAGTAATGTTCCTAGCTACAGCATATCAGTTCTATGTTACATGTCTTGTATTTCCTGCTTCTAATTTATATTTATTATAAATTGCCTTAAATCATTTTTGGAATAAGTTAGACTCTAATTAATTCATAGTTTTAAAAATCCAGTACAAAGTCTGTAATTGTACATAAATATAGCTGTGCTATTAATATTTTTTTTTTTTGAGAAGAAGAGGGTGGAAGGGAGTCCCCTCAACATATCATTACCCAAAAGCTCACAAGGGCCAGCACTGGACCAGGGCTGAAGCTAAGAGCTACCAGGGCTGAAGCTAAGAGCTATCAGCCCAACCCCCACAAATGGCAGAAACCCAATCACTTGAGCAACCATTGCTGCCTATTCTATGATGTGCAGAAAGCTAGAGTCCAGAGCCAGAGATAAACATGGAACACAGGCACTCTGATAACAGACACAGGTATCTTAATCACTAGGCTTTTTTAAAAAATTTGTCATTGATTACACTATCTTAAATGACATTATAAGGTGTGTATAATGATAATTGGAGAATTTATTCTCACCTCACCACCTATCCCTGAACAGAGTCAATTCTATCCACTAACATGCAAAAGTGACCTCAGTACCTTATGAACTTGCATACTATTGGGGCATGACTGACGAAGCTCTGTTACAGTTAACCTATTGTCTGTCGGAAATTTAACAATGATACCTGGGAAATACATTGGCATTTCCATGCTGAAGATAATAGAAGAATTTAAGAAGAAAAAGATTCTTAAATACAAAGTATATTCTTCCAGGAATGAAGGTCTGAGAAGGTTATCACAGAAAAAATGCTGATAGAGAATAGC
The DNA here is from genome assembly GCA_949820135.1 of Sylvilagus floridanus. Lineage (NCBI taxonomy): Eukaryota > Metazoa > Chordata > Mammalia > Lagomorpha > Leporidae > Sylvilagus > Sylvilagus floridanus. The sequence goes on from OX463238.1 coordinate 91,637,130, forward strand.
ACTAGGTGTGCACTAACAAACTGGATTATATCCTAGCTGGCTAGCAACATCAAGATTTTGCTGCTCTGAGGAAATAAAATGAGTTCAAGAATGCCCCTCTCAGAACACTGTTCTATCAGGCTTATTTCTATTTCATTGTGCTATATTCTACAATGAAACAATTTAACAAATCAAGTACTCAAAATGAGGTTTTTAAATTAATGCAGTACTATTAGAAAACTAAATAAAGAGCCTTAAAAGTCAATACCTGCTTGTTCCCATAGTCTCCAAATATTGGGTGTTTTGGGCCCTCCTGTAAGACTTCAAATTAGTATTTTCCCAGAGTGAAGATAAAGAAGGTTGGCTTGCTGTAGTGAGCCTCTCTTTGGTAGCCCTCTGTCCTGGTCCATCCTCACACTCCCTATCTAAAGTTCTGACACCACATGATTCATAAAATTACGAGACTCCAGGTGAAGACTGACTTGAATAGGCCACGAAGTTCCTACCACTTTGCTCTTGTAATTTATGATACATGATATATAGTTATGTACCCAAGATTTAGAGGCAGTTCGGTGATAGTGTTGACATATATTTGGCTATGATCAATGAAAATCCCTACACTTTTCGGTACTGAACTGCTCTTAAGTTTGGCTCACCACCAGTTTGTTCCCTCCATTCCTGCATTCTGCATTTAAGAATTTATATTGGCCTCTATATTAAATTGTTTCTCATTGGTTTTGGCTCATTCAAGATTGTCGTCATATTTTATAATTCCAACTCAAATTAATCAATCTTGAAAGTTTTAAGTCACTGCAAATGTATTTGCTCAATAAATAGTAACAGAGTGCTTTCTATGTGCTAGAAACTATTGCAGTCACAGAGATAAAGAGCACAAAACTATTTTCTGTTTAATCATCAGCATCAGTAAAATCTTTTACTCCACTACAGTTAAGCCTTATGGTCTAAAACTCAAGCACATATATCCTATTGCTCTACTCAAACTTAACTTTTCAGCATTTACTTTACCTGCCACTTAGAGGAGATATTCAGATAGTTCATGGAAAAATAGATATCACAAAAAATCTACACAAAAACTTATCTTTTAACTTAATTTTCCAAAATCTTCTGGAAACCATGCAGCTTTTTCATAATACCCACTTTACATAAACTTTTTTAAGATCCTTCATTTACATGTATTTCAACTTTTTATACAATAAACTTGCCTCTTATCCCATTTTACATGAACTTTTATAAGTACTCTCACACTTTGATACTTTTATGTCTCTTCCTTCTGCCTGTTAGACCTACCCATGCTTCTTCTTTAAGCCAAGTATTACATCTTCAAGTCTTAGCATAAATCCCATTTCAGGTCATGGTTGACTAGTTCCAAGGAACCTGAGAGCTCCCAACTCTTACCAGATGGGAAAACCTGATGATCATGCAAAGCCAGCATACTGTTTTAGGTTTTGGTTTTGTTTTGAATCAGGATGAGTGGTGATTAATACTCTAAATCCTCAATGATGCCTCCACCTCTTCATTCGTATAGAATTCCACTTGATTTTCCTTGATCTTTAATGGCTTCTATAGTATCAGTTTTCCACCCATCCCACCCTTTGTTTATTTATCAATCTCTAGTCATCCATAAACATTTATTGAAGGCTTGTGCTCTCAACATCATTTCTTCTACTCTGATAGCTTATATCATCCTAAGTGTCTTCAAAATCCAAATAGATAATTCTTAATCTATGAGTTCCTCTGACTCCCCCTCATCAGTGAACCTTTTATTGCAGTTTGCAAAGCAATGCTCACATCCACACCCTCAACTTTGTCATCACCTATAACTAACTGGTCCGCTCTTAAGCTACTAAGCTGTCCACCATCCTAGCTTTATCATTCAGTTTTTCCATGTTGAACCTGCTCTTAGAACTCAGCAAGGGGCCCAAATATTTAAGGTGTCCACTTTTTATCAAATAGTCTACTCATGTCCCAACTTATTTTCTCTCATAATTCAACAGACTAGCACAATCTGTTACTCACTATTTCACCATACACTCAAATTCTTTGCTTATCCATATACTATACTTTCACTGACTTTAACCCTGTGGGCACATGCTCTATACCTGGGAAGCTTAAACTTGAGAGAGAAAGTAGGTAGTACACATAAATGCCACTGGATAGCTAAGGCTTTCAAAATCAGCAGCTCACTCTGTGCCATCTAGGAATATCTGCAGGTCCCACAAGTGAGCTCGCTCTTCCCTTTTCCATCACCAACCATTCCAAAATATCAACAACCATTTCAAAGCACTGTTACATCCTTTTAAAATATAAAATAATGACCTTCTGGGTGGCCAAAATTGTGGCACAGGGGATTAAGTTGCCACTTGGGAAGCTTGCATCCCATAAAAGAGTGCCTAGGATTAAGTCCTACTTCTGTTTCCAATCTAGCTTCCTGCAAATGCCCCTGAGAGACAGTAGAAGATGGCCCAAGAACATGAGCCCCCACCACCCATGCAGGAGAGCCAGATGGAGCTTCAGGCTCCTGTAGAGGGACTGACCTGACCGAGCTCTGGTTGTTGTGGGCACTTGGGAAGTAAACCAAGATGTAAACACTCTCTTTTCTCTCCCCTTCCACACCCCTCAAGTCATTCTTTCAAATAAATGAATTTTTCAAAATGATATTAGCACTACACAGCAAAAATTAAGCCAGCAGAATGCCCTCTGTTCTCTGCCAGCTGAGCCAGAAGCTGAGCTGCATTAATGGACAGGCTTTTTCTCTTCTCTCCTGCAGGAAAAGGGTCTGGCCTCCCCTCAAAAAAGTAAATTCTCTGCTTGTGGTTTGAATCATATTTTTGAAAGTTTCTCATGGGACAAGCTTCATTAACTACATTCTATTTGTAAGACTTCTAACCATCATTTCAGTATGCTCTAATCTACCTGATCTGAAAAAAAAAACAAAACATTGCTCATACCACTGTACCTTACTTTTAATTTCCTATTCCTTTTCTTCCTACTCCATGATCAAAATTTTGAAAGCATTGCTGCACACTGGCTTATATTTAAACATTTACTATTTACTTCTCAACAGATTGTGAAACTAGACATTTGGTAGAAAAATCTGATCTCTTACAAATGAACTCTTTATTGAAGTTCATCTGTCCTTAACATAATCCACTGATTTGTTCAATAAATATTTACTGAACCTTTATTACAGCAAGGCCCTGAATTAGGTGCTGAAGATAGAGTTGTACAAATCCGAGCATGATTGCTGCCCTTGTGAACTTGAATTCTGATGGCTTACTGTGATAATAAGCTAACTCTGCACTAAAATGTTTGTTTCCTGAATATGTAGCCCAACTTTCTAGAAGAAATATCTTTATGTTACAATCTAAACCGACTTTAAACCTGGTAACCAGAGCTTCTTACAAGTTTCAAGATATTAACTACTTCCCTAAAAGCCAGAGATAACCACATTTTCTGTTTCCCAACAGGAATGCATATACTTTTGTTTTACTTCTTTTATGAATTATGATCATGTAAATCATCTCTCACTCACACTTCATGGAACATTCCTTCAACACAGACTTTACATTAGATGCTCCTTTTGCCACCCAACTATATCCCAAAGCCTTAAACATACCAGATTGACAACATATTCTTAAAGGAACTGAACACATAAATGGATACACATGTAATTATTTAAAAATGATTTATAATTAATTACCACTCACTACCACCTTAGTATACATCATACTGGGTATTTTATAAACAACTGTTACTGCTGACAGTTATGGAGGCTGGGAAGTCCAAGTTCAAGGTACCCGCAGATTAGGTGTCTGATAAGGATAAAGACAGTGTCCTCAAATGGTCGAAGGAAAAAACAAGCTCCCGTGAGCCTCTTCATTAAAACTATTTATTTTTATGACTTATTTAAAAGGCATAATGAGAGAGGGAGGGAGAGAGAGAAAGAAAAAGAGACGGGGAGAGAGAATCAACCTCCCATCTGCTGGCCACTATTCAAATGCCTGCAACACCTCGTGCTGGACCAGGTGACAGCCAGGAGCCATCATCTGCTGCTGCCCAGGGTGCAAATCCACAACAGGCTGGAACAGAGAGTAGAGCTGGAATTCAAACATCCCCAAGTGGATGCAAGCATCCTAAGTGGTGGCTTCACTGCTTTTACAAACACCTGACTCTGAGACCCTTTCATAAGGATACCAATCCTATTTGTGAGGTCTCTGCTCTCATAACTTAATCACCAGCAAGAACTCTACCTCTTTATATTATCAGATTGTGATTATGTATCAACATATGAATTTCTGAAGGACACAAACATTTAGACTATTAGACCATTACATGTACGCATGCATGCATGTGTACACACACACACACACACACACACCCCAAAGAAAGAAAGAAAGAAATTTTAAATTCCATCTCTTCATTGTGGGCACATAAACATACTTTTGTAAGTGTCCTAATATCGCAAACTTTTCAGTCTTAGAGTATTCTGAGTCTTGTAAAGTTTTTCCCAATTGTTTTTTCAAATAGCAAGACCATCCATATAGAAACTGAATGAAATGGAAAGTGCAAGAAAATGGTCTTGGGAATTTGACCAATAAGACAAACGACTTGAATAATACTCATACATTTCTAAATTTTTTTCTCAAGCAGTCACTTGCATGTCTCAATAAAACAACTTCAATGGGAAAGCACTTATTGTCAGCATAACAAGTTTATGCTTGTTTTACAAAAAAATTCTTTGGATATTAACATTTTTTTTGACAGGCAGAGTTAGACAGTGAGAGAGAGAGAGAGACAGAGAGAAAGGTCTTCCTTCCATTGGTTCACCCACCCCCCACCCCCCCCCCCGTGGCCACTATAAGCTGATCTAAAGCCAGGGAGCCAGGTGCTTCCTCCTGGTCTCCCATGCAGGTGCAGGGCCCAAGCACTTAAGCCATCCTCCACTGCCTTCCCGGGCCACAGCAGAGAGCTGGACTGGAAGAGGTGCAACCAGGACAGAATCCGGCACCCCAATGGGGACTAGAACATGGGGTGCCGGCGCCACAGGCGGAGGATTAGTCAAGTGAGCATCAGCGCCAGCCTGGATATTAACATTAAAGCAAATACTTCTTGGGACTCATGTCATGGCATAGCAGGTAAGCAGCCATCTGCAATGCTGGCATTTCACATGATCCCCATTTGAGTCCAGGCTGCTCCACTTCCAATGCAGCTAACATGTCAGGGAAAGCAGTGGAAATGGCCCAAGTGTTTGGAACCCTGAACCCAACGTAGGAGACCCAGATGAAGCAAGCTCCCAGCTTCATTCTGACTCAACCCTGGCCATCGCAGCCATTTGGAGAGTGAACTAGCCAATGGAAGATCTCTTTCCCCTTCCTTATAACTTTGCCTCTCAAATAAATCTTTGAAGGGAGGAGTGGAAGGGATGAGGGGAGGAAGAGGAGAAGGAGAAGCATTGGGTCCAGTGCTGTGCCATAATGGATAAAGCTACCGCCTGCAATGCCAGCATCCCACATGGGCACAAGTTTCTAAGCCTGGCTGTTCCACTTCCTAACCAGTTCCCAGACAACAGTCTGGGAAAAGCAGTGGGAAGTGGCCCAACTTCTTGGGCCCCTGCCACCAACCTCGGAGACCCAGATAAAGCTCCTGACTTCATCCTGGCACAGTCCTGGCCATTGTGGCCATTTCCAAAGTGAAATAGAGGATCAAAGATCTCTTTTTCTCTCCCTCTCCCCCTCTTCCCTCTCTCTGTAACTCTGCCTTTCAAATAAATAACATTTTTTCAAAAAGAAGCAAGTGTTCTAAAGTAAATAGTTTAGATTCTTATTTCTCTAAACATATTAAAATTTCTATAGATAGTTTTAGATGTTTGTTACTTCAGAGAAGAAATTTAAGCACAGGTATATACACCTTTAGATGTTTGAGTGTTACATGAAAAGAAAAAGAAAAAAAATTAAGCAAAGGAATTTGTGTTGCCAGTAATTTGCTCCTTTCTATTAGAATAGACACAAGCCTGGGAGCGTTTAGGTAATTCAGTAATATTTTATGGTTTTTATATTAAGAAAATGGTTATCATCAAAATAAATTTAGAAACAAGTCAGTCTTTAATACAATTTTAGTTATTATTTAATAGTTATTCCAGTTATTTTTATTTATTCCAGCAATTCCAACACATATTTATCTTTATTTTCAGAGTTAAAATGATACTCTTCCTTAACTATGAGGTTTATTTAGAGTTAGGTGAAAGTGATGGCGAGTAAGAAATGTAGATAAAGAACCACCAGCTATGCAAAGATATCCTTAAGTATAAAGCTTAGTGTCTTTGATGTGACACAATTGAAGCACCAAGGGAATAATGGGCTTTATAATCATTTTCATTAAGTAATGTCTTGCTCACCTGTGGGTTAACTCACCTGACTCAGACCATTTTTATGCCAATAATTCTCTTTTTTATTGACTTGAAGGATTAAAGACTTTTAAAACTGACTCACAGGATTGTTGGTCTTCCCTTTTCCCATTATGCTATTATAGATACTTAAAGTTTATTGTAATTATTGGTTATCTGCTAGTTAAATAATAAAATTGGTTAAGGTGTTATTAAATTCCTGAAAGATTAATAACAGGATCAAAGAGAAAAACCCATCTCTCAAAATGCAATTCTCAAAATTTGGTTTCAAATTACTATTGCAAAGCTCAAGGCCACTGTTGTCCCCAACTCTCCTCCTCTACAAGACAGTACACTTTTTGAATTGATGTTAGGCTGAAATCGTAAGCCATTTTTATGACCATGAAAAGAATTTGTCACATAACATGAAAAGTATATGTTTAAGTGACTCTACAGTTATTTTTGATAGGCTACAAAAAAATAACTTATTCTATAGTAGGAAGCCACTAGAATACCATTCATCCAGACAAAAAATTCAATTTTCTCCTGGTAGTTTCCCTTCAATAATTTCTCACTATCATATTTAAACATATATTTGTTAAGGGCATTTTCTTATAAAAGTTAATATGCAATTATCATACACCCTAAGAATTATACTTTGACATTTATCCCAGAGAAGTAAAAATTTATGTTCATATAAACACCTGTAGAATAATATGCATAGAAATTTTTTTTCATATTAGCCAAAAACTGAAATTAGCTTAGTTGTGCTTAAACGGAGAGTTAAACAAATGATATATATATATATATATATATATATATATTCAAATTTTTAATTAAACCCAATATTTTAATTAAGTATTCCACTTTTTAAACAAAAGCATACAGTGCAAATATCCAATACTCCATTTTATTTTTACTACATAGCTTTTGGCTTGCATTTAAATAATCCTAGGCTTGTGTTAGAATGTGATTTTGGCCTTCTTTCTGATCCTCCTACATCATGTATCTTGCCATTACAGTAGTTCTAGAAACTAAATATTTGTGATTGTATTTCGCTTAGAAAAATCTGTTCTTCTTAAATAATGATTTTGAAGCTATATGTTAAGGATTCATAGCATCTGGGTCCTGTTTACAATTTCAGTCTTCCAAGCTACATTTATGAGAAACATAATGAGGTGAATCAGATGTTTACAGTTAGTTTTATTAATAGACATTCTGCCTGATGTCGCTGAACATGACCATGTCTAAAAATACCATTGATTAAAAAATATTTCTAGTGTCATATTTTTAAATAATGTGATAAGTGTGGAAAACAGGTACTAAAGGGAAAGTAATCCTGAAATGTTTTTACAACAGTAGTCACTCCAAAGTAGAAATCAAAAGTTTTTTTCCTTGAATTCTGTACAAAAAGAAATTATCACTACATTAACAAGTAATAAAATAAAGATTAAATGATTGAATGGTTACTAAGTACCAAGCATTCTTAACAGTTCACTTAACTAATATAACATCCCTATCATGTGGTGATTATTATCCCTATATTTGAGATGAGAATATAGAGGCAGTGAGAAGTTAAACAATTTATATAATGCCCCACAGTTGGGAAATGCGGGTGCATGGATCGTAACTCCAGCACGTGACTTCTGAGTGTCACGTGTAGTTCCTCTCCTATAATGTCTCACAACTAAATAATCTTTAGATGTCTTATTAGGCAGCTCGTAACTATTATGGTCATACTATTCACCAAAAGCCCTGAAAGCCACATAGCCAGTCAGATTCAAAATATGACTCTACATTAAGCACTTCCTTTAAAGTCTGTTTTCCACATGTGCTCCATAAGCATATTGCTGCATGAGCTATTGTTTTTAAGTTTGGTACAATTTTTTTTTCTTTTTTGGCAAGGACACATTCTTCTTAGCATAGCATGTTTTGAAGCCTTTCCCATTTTATTCAACCTATTGGGTAGGTCCAGAATCCTAGAGTTTGTAAAATTAATTTCTAGGTCTCCATGAATTTCACAGATTTTTATTCATAGTGTAGTGATTTGTATAATGATTCTAGGAGAAATTAACATTATAGTAAATCACAAGTTAAAAAGAGAAGAACACCTGTTATTTTATGCTTGATTTGACTATAGTTATTGGACATCCCATTCAAAGTTCCAATGATTCTCTTTAGTCAATCTTTAGTTCATGTGATGAGCTTAAGGTCAGTAGCTTAATAAAATGCCACCATGTGGTTTGTTTGAAGATAGTAACACTGGAGGAAAAGCAGCAAACACATCAGTAGCAACATTCACCAACATCCATGTTTCCTACATATCTTCAGTCTCACCTTTTCATACACACAAGGGTGCTTTCAAAAGTTTGAATGGTACATACTACAGGGCAGTTGTTATCAAAACAGCATGGTACTGGTACAGAAACAGATGGATAGACCAATGGAACAGAATAGAAACACCAAGAATCAATCCAAACATCTACAGCCAACTTATATTTGATCAAGGATGCAAAACTAATCCCTGGAGTAAAGACAGTCTGTTTAATAAATGGTGCTGGGAAAACTGGATTTCCACGTGTAGAATCATGAAGCAAGATCCCTACCTTTCACCTTTCACAAAAATTCACTCAACATGGATTAAAGACTTAAATCTATGACCCGACACCATCAAATTATTAGAGAGCATTGGTGAAACCCTGCAAGATATAGGTACTGGCAAAGACTTCTTGGAAAATACCCCAGAAGCAAAGGCAGTCAAAGCCAAAATTAACATTTGAGATTGCATCAAATTGAGAAGTTTCTGTACGAAAAAGAAACAGTCAGGAAAGTGAATAGGAAACCAACAGAATGGGAAAAAATATTTGCAAACTATGCAACAGATAGATTAATAACCAGAATCTACAAAGAGATCAAGAAACTCCACAACATCAAAACAAACAACCCACTTAAGAGATGGGCCAAGGACCTCAATAGACATTTTTCCAAAGAGGAAATCCAAATGGCCAACAGACACATGAAAAAATGTTCAAGATCACTAGCAGTCAGGGAAATGCAAGTCAAAACCACAATGAGGTTTCACCCCGGTTAGAATGGCTCACATTCAGAAATCTACCAACAATAGATGCTGGAGAGGATGTGGGGGAAAAAGGGATACTAATCCACTGTTGGTGGGAATGCAAACTGGTTAAGCCACTATGGAAGTCAGTCTGGAGAAAAATTGTGATTAAAAAAAAAACCTTTTAATTAGTTTTTAACAAATTCAATGTGATTTGTAGAAACAATTCTAAGAACATAATGATATAACATCTTTCCCTCCTTCCCGCCCTCCTTCCTTCTTTTTTTTTTTTTTTTTTTTTTTGACAGGCAGAGTGGACAGTGAGAGAGAGAGACAGAGAGAAAGGTCTTCTTTTGCCGTTGGTTCAACCCTCCAATGGCTGCCGCGGACTGCGCGCTGCAGATGGTGCACCGCACTCATCCGATGGCAGGAGCCAGGTAGTAGGTGCTTTTCCTGGTCTCCCATGGGGTGCAGGGCCCAAGCACTTGGGCCATCCTCCACTGCATTCCCGGGCCACAGCAGAGAACTGGCCTGGAAGAGGGGCAACCGGGACAGAATCCGGCGCCCCGACCGGGACTAGAACCCGGTGTGCCGGCGCCGCAAGGCGGAGTATTAGCCTGCTGAGCCACGGCGCCGGCTCCTTCTCTCTTTTTATAGTTACCCATATACATGAGGGGGCTTGAAGTTCATGAAAATGTGTATCAGGAAAAAACAATATACAGGTTTCAAAAAACTTTGCACACCAAAATAAGCATATAATTTAATATTATTCTACCATGACATTTTTGAAATCTACTTGTAAAATGGGTATCCATGCTTTTAAGCACCATATTATATTGCTTCTAAAAAAAATAGGAACTTTAAAAGTTAAACAATCATACTCATAAAAGTTATTCAGGGATGGGTATTTGGTGTTTGCTAGAATACCTGCCTCAATTCCTAGCTCCACTTTGAATTCCAGCTTCATGCTAATGTACACTTAGAGAGACAATAAGCAATGGGTCATGTTACTTGGGTCCCTGCCACCGATGTTAAGAGATACAGATTGCAGCTACCATTTTTCAACTAGCCCAACCATGGATGTTGGGGGCATCTGGGGGAGGGTGTGAACCAGAAGATATAAGATGGATGTTTGCCTGTCTGTCTCTCGCTGTCTCTCTCCCTCCTACCCCTCCATTCACCAGCTCCATTCCTTCACATAATTTTATGATTATTAAACTATCAATATACTTTATATCTTAGAGCCAGATGTACATCAAGCAATATATTATAATGAGGTATCAGCATACAATTCCCAAATGAGAAAATAAACTTTGGGGACAATTACTAAATTGTATGTTAGTAATTTCCTATAATCAAAACTAGACAAAAATTACTTAAAATATTTAAATTTTCTATGCCTATTATTCTACAGGTGTTTACATGAACATAAATTTTTACTTCTCTGGGATAAATGCCAAAGTATAATTCTTAGGGTGTATGATAATTGCACATTAAGTTTTATAAGAAAATGCCCAACTGCATTCCAGGATAGCTGTACCATTTTACATTCCCACCAACAATATCTGAGTGATCAAATTTCTTTATATCCTTGCCTGCATTTGGTGTTCTCACCATCTTTTGTATTCGCCATTGTGACAGTTATAGATTGATAACTCATTGTGATTTCAATTTACATTTCTCTAAAGGCCAATGAAGAATATATTTCCTTGTGTTTGTTTTCCACCTGTCTATCCTGAAATCTGTTTTCATATCTTCTATGTTTTATTTAATTTTCTTTAAACATGTTTTCATTTTTAACTTCTGAGAATTCTTCATACAATTTATACACCAATGTTTTGTTGGATGTGTAGTTTGCAAATATTTCCCTCCAGTCTTCTACTCACCAGCATTCACATGGCATAAGTTTTTAACTTTGATGAAGTTTAATTTATCAACTTCCATTTTATGGATAAAACTTTTACTGTCATATCTAAGAACTTTTTTTATTACTTCTAGATTAAAACTTTCCCAAAATTTTTATCTAAAAATGTTAGCTTTACGTTTAACTCTATTACTCATTTTGATTTCACATTTGGGTAAAGTTATGAGGTTTATTGGTTTATTGAGGTTGAGATTTTTATTATTTTGACCTGTGGATGTCCAATTGCCCCAACACTACTTGTTGAAACAGCTATCAATTCACCATTGAACTCTTTTTGCACCTGCATCAAAAGTTAGTTGAGCATATTTGTATGAGTCTATTTCTGGGTTATTTCTGTTCCACTTATCAGTATGTTGCTCTACTAACACTATATTAGTGTTTCTATGTAGTACTGCAAAGCTTAATAGTGGGAAGAGGGGCAGAGTGATTCCTTCTATGTTTTTTTTTTTTCCTTTGTCAAGGTTGGTTTAGTTTTCTCTTCAGTTAATACCTTACATTCAACTTTTTTTTTTAAACTTTTATTTAGAATATAAATTTCCAAGGTACAACTCAAGGATTACAATGGCTTTCCCCCCGTACTTTCCCTCTCCCCCGTAACCCTCCCCCCTTATCTGCTCCCTCCCCCCTCTCATTCATATCCAGATTCATTTTCAATTCTCTTTGTATACAGGAGATCAGTTTAGCATGTGATAAGTAAAGATTTTGTCCATAAGCTTATCTGTATCTACAAAAGATCTTGGTGGGATTTTGATAAACATTTCAATAAATCAATAGCTCATTTGGAAAAGCTGTCATCTTTGTTCTGTTGAGCTTCTCAGTCCATGGAGACATTCATATTTTTCATTTTATTTATATGTTTGATTTATTTCATTGAGTTTTTTTTAACTTCCCGGCATAAAATTCCTACATGCTTGCTAAGTGTAAACCAAATATTTCTTTTTTTAAGGAGGCAGGGATATATATATATATTTATATATATACATATACATTATATATATATATGTATATATAAAATAAGTGGTATTAAGCTTCTAATTTGTTCATTTCCACATGCCTAATGTTAGGAGACGAAGTGGAATTATTTTTTGTGTGTTGATAGTGTATCATGCAACCTTATTAGTTTAAGAATATACTAAATAGTATCACTTAGAAGTTTAAATTCAAAGCCGGCGCCGTGGCTCAACAGGCTAATCCTCCGCCTTGTGGCGCCGGCACACCGGGTTCTAGTCCCGGTCGGGGCGCCGGATTCTGTCCCGGTTGCCCCTCTTCCAGGCCAGCTCTCTGCTGTGGCCCGGGAGTGCAGTGGAGGATGGCCCAGGTGCTTGGGCCCTGCACCCCATGGGGAGACCAGGAAAAGCACCTGGCTCCTGGCTCCTGCCATCGGACAAGCGCGGTGCGCTGGCCGCAGCGCGCCAGCCGCGGCGGCCATTGGAGGGTGAACCAACGGCAAAAGGAAGACCTTTCTCTCTGTCTCTCTCTCTCTCACTGTCCACTCTGCCTGTAAAAAAAAAAAAAAAAAAAAGTTTAAATTCGGGGCCAGAATTGTGGTGCAGCAGGTTAAACCACTGCCTGAAGTGCCAGCATCCTATATGCACCAGGGTTTCAGTCCCAGCTGCTCCACTTCTGGTCCATCTCTCCGTAAATGCCCCTGGGGAAAGCAGGAAAAGGTGGGCCAAATCCTTAGACACCTAACACCCATGTGGAAGACCAAGGTGAAGCTCCTGGCTCCTAGCTTCAGTCTGGTCCAGCCACAGCCAATGTGGCCATTTGTGGAGTGAACCAGTGGATGAAGAATCTCTCTCTCTCTCTCTCTCTCTCTCTCTCTCTCTCTCTCTCTCTTTGCTTCTTGCTCTAACTCTGCCTTTCAAAAAAGTTTTAATTCATTTGTTAGTTTGAGGAGGAATACTAGGTATATTTCTTGGAATTTTCTATGTAGAATATCATAACACCTGCAAATATTTTTTTCCATTTCAATCTAAGCTTCTTTTATGTATTTGTCTTGTCTTCTTGCAGAGACTAAAACTTGTAGTACTATATTGAATAAGAGTAATGAAAGTGGACATCTTTTTTATGAGTTCCAATAGTCTCTCAGTGGAGTCTTTTGGATCCCCTATATATAGAATGATGTCATGTGCATACAGGAATAGTTTGACTTCTTCCTTACCAATTTGTATCCCTTTGATTTCCTTTTCTTGCCTAATGGCTCTGGCTAAAACTTCTTGGACTGAGAAGCAATGATAAGAGTGCGCTTTCTTGTCTTGTTCCAGATCTTCTTGTGAAAGCTTCCAACTTTCCCTATTTCAATAAGATGCTGGCTGCAGGGCAGAGTTTGGTACAGTGGCAGGATATAAAATTAACACACAAAAATCAATAGTCTTTGTACACACAGAAAATGCCAACACTGAGAGAATTTTTAAGATCAATCCCATTCACAAAAGCTAGAAAAAATTAAATACCCTGGAATAAATTTAACCAAAGATGTGAAAGATCTCTATGATGAAAATTACAACGCATTAAAGAAAAATAGAAGACAAAGAAAAACAGAAAAATCTATCATGTTCATAGATTGGAAGAATCAGTATCATCAAAATGTACATACTACCAAAAGCAACTTAGAGTTTCAATACAATTCCAGTCTAAATACCAATGACATTCTATGTAGATCTAGGAAAAAGGGTGCCAAAATTCATATGAAAACACAAGTGATCTTGAATAGCTAAAGCAATCTTATACAACAAAAACAAAGATGGAGACATCACGATACCAGATTTCAAGTCATACTACAGGACAGTTATAATCAAATAGCCTTGTAAGGGTAGAAAAACAGACTTGTAGACCAATGGAACAGTATAAACTCCAGAAATCAATTCACACACAAAAAACCAACTTATATTTGACAAAGGAGCTAAAATCAATCCATGGAGCAAGGACAGTCTCTTCAACAAATGGTGCTGGGAAAACTGAATCTCCACATGCAGAAGTATGAAACAATGGCCCCTACCTTACACCTTACACAAAAATCCACTCAAAATGGATCAAAGATCTAAATCTACAACCTGATACACCAAATTACCAGAGAACAGTGCAGGAACTCTACAAGACATTGGCAAAGGCGAAGACTTCTTGGAAAAGATCCCAGAAGCACAGGCAATCAAAGCCAAAATTAACAAATGGGATTACATCAAACTGAGAAGCTTTCGGCAAAAGAAACACTCAGGGGGCCAGTGCTGTGGTGTAGCAGGTAACACTGCCTCCTGCAGTGCTGGCATACCATATGGGCACCAGTTCAAGACCCGGCTGCTCCACTTCTTATCCAGCTCTCTGCTATGGCCTGGGAAAGCAGTAGAAAATGACCCAAGTGCTTGGGTCCCAGCACCTACATGGGAGACCTGGAGGAAACTCCTGGCTCCTAACTGCAGATTGGCCTAGCTCCAGCCTTTGCATCCATTTGGGAAGTGAACCAGTTGATGGAAAATCTGGCTGTGTAATTCTGCCTTTCAAATAAAAAAATTAAAAAAAAAAAACACTCAGCAAAGTGAAGAGGTAACTGACAAAATGGGAGAAAATATCTGCAAACTATGTAACTGATGAAGAATTAATATACAGATTCTATAAACAACTCAAGAAACTCAACAACAGCAACAAAACAAAAACTGATCTTCTGTATATAAAGAGAATTGAAAATGAATCTTGATGTGAATGCAAGGGGAGAGGGAGAGGGAAAGGGGAGGGTTGCGGGTGGGAGGGAAGTTATGGGGGGGAAGCCATTGTAATCCATAAGCTGTATTTTGGAAATTTATATTCTTTAAATAAAAGCTTTATAAAAAATTTTAAAAAATAAAGAAATGGGCAAAGACTTCAACAGGCATTTCTCAGGAGAGGAAGTTTGAATGGTCAACAGACACTTGAAAAAAAAACTCAGAATCACTAACCATCAGGGAAAAGCAAATCAAAACCATAATGAGGTTCAACTCACTCCAGTTAGAATGGCTTTCATACAGAAATCAACAAATGACAAATGCTGGCAAGGATGTGGGGAAAACGTACCCTAATCCACTGCTGGTGGAAAATGTTGCAGCTACTGTGGAAGACAGCATGGAGATACCTCAGAAATCTGAATACAGACCTACCATATGACCCAGCCATCCCCCTCCTGGGTATTTACCCAAAGGAGAAGACATCAACATATGGAAGAATGATTTCTACCCCTATGTTCAATGCAGCTCAATTCACAACAGCTAAGGCATGGAATCAACCAAAATATCATCAAATGATGAATAAAGAAATTATGGTGTATATATGCACTAGAGAGTACTATTCAGCTGTAAAAAAAAAAAATGTTTAACAAAAAAATGGATGCAACTGGAAACCATTGTACTTAGTGAAAAAAGCCAGTTACAAAAAGACAGATATCATATCTTTTCCCTTAGCTGGAATAATTAATAGAGTAAAATGTAACATATTGGGGTGAAATGGACATTTTGAGATTTGATGATTGTTTACAACCTTGTCTCTACTGTTGAGGAACAGTGCTTTTTTTCCTTCATACTATTTGTTGAAATCTTGGTCTAGGTTTGTCCTTATGAGTCTAAAGTATAGTGACAATAAATCTTTGTAAAAATTAAGAATGGGAATAGGAGGGGAGGGAAAATGAAGGGTGGGAGCATGGGCAGGAGGGAGGATGGGTTGGGAAGAATCACTATGTTCCTAAATTTGTATATAGAAAATACATAAAATTTCTATCTTAAATAAAATTTTAAAAATAAAAATAAAAAAAGAAAGTGGACATCCTCATCTTGTTTCCTATGATTCAAAAATGCTCTCTCCCTCCCCACTCAGGGGAAAATCCTTCATTATTCCACCATTATGTATGAGTTTTGCTAATTATTTTTGGTAGGTCCTCTTCATCAAGTTAAGATGCTTCTCCTCTATTCTTGACTTGCTGAGAATTTTTATCATAGAAAGGCACTGAGTTTTGTCAAATGCTTTTTCTTTGGCAATGATATTTTCTTTTTTAGCTTGTTGATATGGTTGATTACACTGACTGATTTTGAATACTGAATGAGACTTTGCATACCTTCGATAAATGCTACTTGGTCAAGGTATATAACTCATTTCATATACTATTTCATTTATTTTACTAATCTTTTTAAAGTTTATTTATTTATTTGAAAGGCAGAATTACACAGGCAGGGAGAGACAGAGCTTCCATCTGAGGGTTCATTCCCCAATGGCTACCAACAGCCAAGAGTGGTTCAGATTGAAGCCTGGAGTCTGAAATTCCATCCAAGCCTTCCACATGGGTACAAGAGGCCCGTGCACTTGGACTATCTTACACTGCTTTCCCAGGCACCATAGCTGGGAGTTGGATGAGAAGTGGAGCTGCCAGGACTTGAACTGCGAAACATACCGGATGAAAGTGTCCCAGGCAGTAGCCCAAGCCACAGTGCCATAACACTGGCCTTTAGTTTACTAATCTTTTGTTGAAGAACTTTGTGTCTAAGTTAATGAGAGAGATTGGTCTGTAGTCTTCTTTATTTGTAATATCTTTGTATGGTTTTGGTGTTAGGGTAAAATTGGTATTTTAAGATATGTTGAGAAGTTTTCCCACCACATTTATTTCTTGAATAAGATTGTGTGAAATTGACATTAACTTTTCTTTAAATGTATATTACAATTCATTGCTTCTTGGCCTTTTGGCTAAGATCAAGTGTAATGTATATTACAATTTTCCACTGTAACTTTCTGGATCTGGAGATGTCTTTCACAGGAAGTACTAAATTATGAATTCAATTTCCTTAATAATTATAGGGTTATTCAGATTATCTAGTTTATTCTGAGTTTTGTAGTTTGTGGCTTTCAAGGAATTGGTCCCTTTATTCTGCATCATGAAATTTGAATATAAAATTATAATACTGGTTTACTAACATTTATTAGTTATAGGATCTGGAGTGATATCCCTTATTTCATTCCTGGTATCATCTATTTGTGTTTTCTGTATTTTAATTTTTGTTAATCTTGCTATAAGCTTATTAACTTTATGGATTTTAGATTACTTTCCTCTATTGCTTTTTATTTTCATAATTTCTGATTGTATTTATTTATTTCATAATTTATTTTCCTGATTTCTATTTCTTTAATTTCTGCTCATACCATTATTATTCCCTTCTTATCTTGCTTTGGGTTCTTTTGCTGTTATTTTTCTGCATTCTGAAGTAGAAGCTTATGTTATTAACTTAATATCTTACCTTATTTCCAATGGAAGCATTTAGTTTTCTAAATTGCCTCTTTTGCTTTTTTTCATAGTATTCCACATATTTTAATGCTGGATTTTCATTTTTAGTTCAGTTTTGCTTCTGGTCTTTAATTTTCTTTTATTCCCCCAATCCTTTCCATAAACTGAGTAACTTACAATAAAGTCACTTATTTCTCACAGGTCTGGAGAATGAGAAGTCCAAGATTTAGGTGTCAGCAGATTTGGTGCCTGATGAAGGCCCACTCTCTAATTCATAGCTGGTGCCTTTTTTACAATAACCTCCCATGATGGAAGTGGCAGAGATCTCTTGAGGTCTCTTTAACAAGGGCAGTGATTCCATCCTGGAAGTAAGAGCCTTCAACTCCTAATCACTTTCCAAAGATCCTACTTCCTAACACCACCTCCTTGGAGTTTAGGATTTCAACATAGGATTTTTAAGGGGGCTCAGGCATTCAGGCCATTGGCAATAGTAGAGGTGCACAGATGAGTAAAACATGGACTCTATGCTAATTCATGGTTGGCTTACATAGGACAAACCAGAATCAGAGCCTGGGAGTCAACTGGGATATTTAAAAGGGAAAAGCAGTGAGAGGAGTGGGGTAAGTCAGAGGATAAGCATGGCAAGAGTGTGAACTCAGACTTTGTCTGATCCCAAAGGAGACCCACAAGGTATTTAGGAACAGGCATGGTGCCACAAAGTGATCCCAATTTGAGGCAAGGGATCTGTTGTTTCTGTCTCTGTAAGAAAATAATTCTCTGGAGAATATCAATTGTAGGCCATGAGCAGCCAACACTCACATCAGCTAGGAGATGGGTTAACTGGTTGGAAAAAGAAATTTGTGGGGCCGGTGCTATGGCACAGCAGGTTAACACCCTGGCCTAAAGCACCAGCATCCCCTACAGGTGCCGGTTCTAGGCCCAGCTGCTCCATTTTCGATCCAGCTCTCTGCTGTGGCCAGGGAAAGCAGTAGAAAATGGCCCAAGGATTTGCACCCATGTGGGAGATCCAGAAGAAACTCCTGACTCCTGGCTTCATTATCAGCACAGCTCTGGCCCTTGCGGCCAGTTGGGGAGTGAACCATCAGATGGAAGACTTCTTTCTTTCTCTCTCTCTCTTCTTGCTTCTCTCCTCTCTCTTCCTCTCCTCTCTCTCTTCCTCTCCTCTCTCTGCGGAACTCTGACTTTCAAATAAATAAATAAATCTTTAAAAAAAAAGAACTCTGTGTACCAATTAAAGCCATCTAGTAAACTAGGTAGGTGAGAGTCAACACATAGTATAAGCCAGTATCATAATTCACAAAGCGTGAGGGGAAAAAAAGCATAACAGGAAGAAAGAACAAAATCTTCCTGGGACAGATGAGTGAGGCTTACCATATAATTTGTAGGACCCACTACAAAATGAAAATATGGAGCATCTTATTCAAAATTATTAAAACATTAATGGTGGTGAAAGAGCATTAAGCCAAGGAAGAGGCCCTTCTAAGTGTAGGACTCAACGGAACTGCATAGTAACCCATGAGGCTGACCTTGATGGAAAGAAGTCTGTGAATAGTGAGAAGTATACAGGATTGTGAAGATGAATTTAAAGCTCCATTCTGTATTATATGGGGAAATTTCTGGGCAGAGAATGATCAGAGAAAACATTCTATGACAGATTCCAAGTTTTTTCCAGGCAATTTAGATGCCTTATCACTCATATCAATGAAGCAAAATGTTCTTTCTTCAAAATATAAAATGATGCTCCAAAATTTTCGTGAAAATGGAATTAAAATACAAGTATTTTGGTGCAAAAATTTGAAATCACATGCGTAGGCTGCTCATAATGTGTATTTTCCTAGAACTTTTTGAAGATACCTCATGTGATCGTTTTCTGTTGCTAACTAGTTAAAAATAACATCTGTAGTACTCAGTTCTATGTGAAGAAATAGTTATGTATCCCTAATGAATAATGTTCTTCAAGTTATTTATGATCTGATAAATTCTGTTGCTAGTTACAATGTTTCAGAAATAAGAGCACAATACAGAGTTCCAATATTCACACTCAGAGGTCAAAATTCAGACTTGAGTAGGAAAAAATTTCTGAATACATATGACAATATATTTTCTACCACAGGCCACATTCATACTTGATGATAAAACATTTTGATATTTATTCAGTTTTAACTTTCAGCCTTCTACACTTAAAAGCAAATGAATCTTAAAATTTTGTTCCCTCTAAATGCAGTCTGTCTATAAATGCTCATATTAAATTCTACCTTCTCTACTGAAATTTGTTCTAAAATACTTCCACACAACTTAGAGATTTAACAATATATATTTCACAGACTATAAGCTAATAAAATATAGAATACCATGCTGTTATTTTTATAGGGTGTTTAAGGCTAAAATTAAATAATTCACATATTTAGAGTTTATGTTCCAATTCTGTATTAGATTTATGGCACCCACATTTGGGCATCTATGTCCAACCACACTTTGTCCAGGAGTTTAAACATCACCTTTCCTCTTCTCTTTCATTAATCACCAAGATCAGCAGGGAAACAGTATTTAGATGCAGGAAAAACTAACCTTCAGCTCTAGAAATCTGTGATCCTGAGTCTAAAAAGTGCTCTCAATCACATCCCATATCGCTTTGTTGGCAGCCTGACATCTGGACTGTTCTGGTGTCTGGAGAGCTGTGTTCCAGAATAAACCCATAAACTTTGAGGGGAGGAGGCAATTCACCATGAACTTGGGAATTACTCAGTGTTGGGTCTGCAAGTCTGAAAATCTCTGAGTGTGGATGTTATTTATTAATTACTATGTTCAACAGATGGGAACTTATTTACTTATGATATTTTTAATATAATGGAGAGTATCTAGGTTCTTCTTTTGTGTAGATCTCAAAGATCCCCAAGCTTAAGGCAATCTCACTTCTGGAGTACTTGCAGTCCAGCCATATTCCAACCAAGTGACCCCTGGAATTTACCGAAATAGGCAATTATTTCATGTGATTTTAGTAGCTAAAACTTTCAGTATGCCAGGAAAGATACATGTGAAGCAACTATAAAGTTTCATTCACAACTATAAAGTCATGTGAGAAAATAATCCTTTATTTTTCTATGAAAATTTAATTTTGAAATTCCTTCCATCTCCAGCTATTTTTACTCAGGTTTGAGTCCAAATGTCAAGGTCCAATGCAGTGTTAAAGCACAGGGTTCAAGGGTGCTCCTTGGTGTCCAGGTTTGTACCCCTGAGATCTGGTCTGATCCTTGAAAAGTCTACCAAGGATACAATTCTGTAAAACGTGACTCTCATCACAAGGTTCTGTCCAGCAACCATCTCCAGCGTCTGAGGACTTACTCAGTCACAGCAGCTCATACTGAGCCACGGGAAGGTTTGCGAGTCAGCATGAGGGCAGTCTGCTAAAAGGTCCTTAAAATCCAGTTCTACTAGGTGTCCTGGAGCTTTCCACGGAGTTCTAGTTCTTTTCTACTTGAGGTTTCTATTGCTCCTTACCTGGGATTCATTTAGTGGAAGAAGGCAGTCACAAGTGTGTGGCTCCTTCCTCAGGATCCCCCAGACTTAGTCAAAGACTTCACCATGTTTCCTTTGACTTTCTTGCCAAATCAAAATATCCCCCAGTTTTTCCTTTTTCTCATCTCTTCCTCAGTGCTCTCTTATCTAGAGCAAGAAACAAAGTTCCCCTGGTATATCCCCTGGTATACACAGTGTATGAGACACAGGCTATAAAGAAGACTTGAAGTTTTTAGAGTCTAAACCTTTGGAGCAGAGGTTAAGATCCCACTTGGAATGTCCACATTCCTGGCTTCAAGTCCTGGCTCCACTTTGGATTCCATCTTCCTGCTAATGTACAATATAGGAGGTAACAGGAGATGACTCAAACCTTTGGATCCTTCCACCCATGTGGGAGACCAAGATTGAGTTCCGGGTTCTTGGCTACAGCCTGACTCTGTGCTGGCTATTGAGTATTTGAAGAGTGAACAAATGATTAAAAGATATCTCCCTCCTTGTCACTCTCTCTCTAATAAAATTACTTTTAAAAAGAGATCTTGAAAAATAAAGCAGATTATATTTTTTTAAAAACTATCTATATTGATGTAATGTTTATGGGCTGGTCTGCCAACATTATACAAACACATTTATGCAGATCTTTAATGAAGTGGTTAAATCCAAAATTGGTCCTTAAATTTATATAACTTGTTTACTAATATACTGTAATCAACCACTTTTGCATTAATGTATTTGCATGCATTGTATAAGCAGAATAAAAGCATGACATTTCCTGTATCCAACAGTACTAAGAAACAATAGCTCCATTCATAAGCACATTTTTTCTGATAGCCAGTGATCATAAACATTAAAAAAATCAAGTTTACTTTCAAAATTTTATGAAACTCTTCCTAAAATATGCACTTTATTCCTTCTATAATGAGTGTGCTTTACAGCACTGCGGGGAGGGCAGGTGGCCAAGATGAGCCTCACTGAGAAAGTGACATTTCAGCAGAGATGAAGCTATGGGTAAAACTGCTAAGGCAAAGCGTGATGTGGAGGAAGAGTATTTTGGGTAGAAGGAATAGCAAGAACAACATCCATGAGGATGAAGCTTGCCTGACATGTTCCAAGTCAGTGTAGCTGCAGTTAAGTGAGGGACGGGGAGGTTAAAAAGAGGTCATGTCAGAGAGCTGATGAGAAGCCATTATGAGTACTTGATGTTGTGATGAGAAAAGAATATAGTCAAGAGCAGAGGGCACAAAGCAGACAACCCAATTAGAAGACTAGAATATGATACATAGTATCACAGGCCAGCCATGATATTACCTTGAACAGGGAGAGAGCAATGAAGATGTGAGGTTCATGTTTTAAAAAATAAATAAGAGATTTATTATTTGAAAGCAGAGTTACAGAGAGAGAGAGAGGGAGACAAAGAAGAAGAGAGATCTGCCATTTGCTGGTCCAACCCCAAAAATGGCTACAACAGCCAGGGCTGAGCCAGGCCAGAGCCAGGATCCAGGAGCTTCTTCAGAGTGTCTCCTATGAGTGGCAGGGTCCCAAGGACTCATACTATCTGCTTTTCCAAGCACATTAGCAGAGAGCTGGATCAGCAGTGGAGCTGTTAGGACTTGAATCAGCACCCATAAGAAATGCCAGCATAGGTGGCAGCTTTACCTGTGATGCCACAATGCAATGTACATCTTACATGATTTGCTGACAGATCTAATTGTGGGATGATATTTAGAGCAATCAATATATCTCTAGCACTTTTTGTCTGAAAAACTAGACAGAAGGATTTTCCATTTACTAATATTGGAAAGCCTTTGCAGGTTTAGAGGTAAATGAGATGTTAGAGGTTCAGTATTGAGGGTGGGCACTGGGCACAATAGGACAATACAAGGAATGCTGCACCCTATATTGTAGCTCCTGGATTCAAGTTCAACTGCCACTTCCAATTACAGCTTCCTGTCTATGCACACACAAGGAGGCAGCAGGTGATAGCTCAACCTAATTAGGTCCCTACCACCCACATGGTAAACCCAGATAATGCTGACAACCTGTAGCTTCAACTGGGCCTGACCTAAGCTTTTAGGGCCATTCATAGAATGAACCAGCAAGTGGGAGAAATTTCTCTCTCTCTCTCCAAATAAACTTAGGGGAAAAAAGGTTTAGTTTTGGAAACGGTAAGTTTGAGATGCCTAGCAGACATCTAAGTGGAAATGCCCAGTAAGCATTTGAATTCAGAGTTTAGGAGAGCAGTCTGCATTGAAGATACAAATTTTTAGGTGTTAACAGGTAAAGGCCTTAACTGCAAGGTACTGCAGCATTTCTAAGTATGGAATATTAAAACTAATCACTCAGTGAGAATGAGAAGGAATGACCAGTGAAGAAGGACCAAAACTGTGTGATTTCTGTGCAAGAGTCTTGGGAGTCAGTGGGATGTTGTTTCAAGAATAAAGTAATAATCTCTATCTGAGCGGATCTGAGAATCAACATGGATTTAGCAACATGGAGACCTCAACAACAAGACTTTCACTGAAGAGGGCAATTTGAAAGGAAGCCTGGTTAGAGACAGATCAAGAAAGAAAAGCATTGCAATTTTCTGATAGGAAAAACAACTGGGTATGATTCTACTTAAAACAACTTATATTAAGCTACTCCAGAACATATTTCTAATAGCTTGACTTATTAAATATCATCAACTCTGAGATAAAATGGTAATATTCATGGTCACAAAAATAGTTACAAAATAAGCTCCAAAAAAGATAGCTCATAAATTTTAAAAAGGTGAAATAACACATTTAACTATGTTTTTATTGATACTTTAGTAAAGGGCAACTTTATTTAGTATCAATGGTTTTATTTATTTATTTATTTTGAAAGAGTTACACAGAGAGAGGAGAGGCAGAGAGAGAGAAAGAGAGGTCTTCCATCTGCTGGTTCACTCCCCAATTGGCCACAACGGCCAGAGCTGTGCCGATCTGAAGCTAGGAGCCAGGAGCTTCTTCCAGGTCTCCCACGCGGATGAAGAGGCTCAAGCATTTGGGCCATATTCTACTGCTATCCCAGGCCTAAGCAGAGAGCTGGATCGGAAGAGCAGCTGGGACTAGAACTGGCACCCATAAGGGATGCTGGCGCTTCAGGCTGGGGGTTAACCCGCTGAATCACATCACCAGCCCCAGTAGCAATGTTTTCAAGAAAACAGAAAGCAAAAGTATTTTCATTTATTAAATTGTAAAATTAGATAAAAATTCACTAGTTCAAGAAATAAAAATGTATACATTATTGATCAATAAATTTGAATATAAGTTTTAAGTGAGAAAACAGTAAGAGAAAAGAACTTGGACACAGGATGCATAAATACCTTAAAGAGCTTTACTGTAAAGGAGAACAGAAAATGAGATGTTTGGTCCCAACACAGTGGTATATGATGAGAAAATTTATAGCATATTTAACTTTTGGTGTGAATAACCTCATAGCAATAGAAAAGTTTATGTTGAAAGTAGAGAGAGAGAGCAATGCCCTTGAGCTGGCAACAAAAGACAAGATCTAGTGCACAGCAGAGAGATTAACCTTTAATCAGAGCACAATCAGCACTGAGGAAAACAGGATAAAAAAGTATATGCATAAAAATCTATGTGATGAGTTATTGTCATGGTGATAGTTTTTGTAATTTTTATTCTGATTATTTCAATTTCCTCAATAAGATGTGAAGAAAAGTTGTCAGTCGAGAGTGAGGATGATAGGGTGGTAGTGTCCGGAGCAGTTTAGAAGTCATCTACAAGACTGTCAGGGGAAACAGACTATATCGATGGAATAGGATTACCTACTAACACTAAGGATACATTCAGGTTAGTAATTGCGAATTCAGAATGAGTTTTGATAGCTTTCATGTTTTTGGGACATATTCATTTGCATAGGTACACACAGATGGTAATTTGAGCATTGAATTTCATCAAGTCTGGGATTTTTACCAAGTGAACATGAGAAGAGAAATGGACAAGGAAGTAAGCAGTAGAATCTACAAATGAGCAGTTGAAACATAAAATCTAAATTGGATAACTGCGAATGGAGCACAAGAGAGAAATGTGAGAAAACAGTTGTCATAAAAACAAGGGGATTGCAGATCCTTATGAGTTTGAAAATCTTGGAAACTGATATGGTGGAGGAAATGAGCTAGAAACATATAGTAGTTATAGAATTTTCTCCTTAAAATTGAGATCCAAGATGGGTTTAAGCTACTGTTGATAAGCTCATAGTTGTGACATTAGAAGCAAAGGACTAGGGCTGGTGCTGTGGGTTGAAGCCCTGGCCTGAAGCACCAGCATGCCATATAGGTGCTGATTCATGGCCTGGCTGCTCCTCTTGTGATCCAGTTCTCTGCTATGGCCTGGGACAGCAGTAGAAGATGGCCCAAGTCCTTGGGCCCCTGCACCCACATGGGTGACCTGGAAGAAGCTCCTGGATCATAGTTTCAGATCGGCACAGCTCTGGCCGTTGTGGCCATCTGGGGAGTGAACCAGCAGATGAAAGACCTCTCTCTGTAACTCTTTCAAATAAATAAAATAAATCTTAAAAAAAAAGTGAAGGAATGAGTCAGACAGTAAAGGAGGACAAGGATTTCATAGACTAGGACCATGGAAGATATTGAAATCACCTGAAAATATTTTACAAAAACTGCAAGACTCAACAGTCAAAGTATAAATAATGTTCAACTACTATATTGGTGAATTAAATTTCATGATAGGGGAAGCTTTATATCTAATTATAAAAGAAATAATAGAGGAGTTATAAAAGAAATATAGAGGAGTTATCTACTCCACATCAAACTTAGTTTTATCTCCCTGGCTTTCCTTATTTTTTATACTCTTTCTATGTGTGTGTATCACTGCATACATACAATGTATGTCAAAATACTGGTTTTCTAGTAAAACACTTTAGATGGTGATTTCAGCTTATTAACTACAATTAAGTTGTTTCTGAAGGTAAAACAATTTGATACCATGATATAGACATTACATATAAGTCAATTCTTATTATGAATTTCTCATCTTGTTTATTTCATTACAGAGAAAATGAGTCAAACAGAAAATATTTATATAGGACCATATATTCAATAGAATTGGTTAAAATTACAAAAAGATAATTATCATTCTACCTCTTTTTAGAAAAAAATAATTCAATTTTACAGAAAGTCACAGAATTAGTGTCATTTCTCAGCCTTTCTCTGTGAAGCAATTTCATGTACAACAGTCAGTTTATTTGGATTCTAAAGTTGTAAAGAAGATCTGTAGCAAATTCCAGAAGAAAAATAAATTAGTAGGAAAAAAATCAAGTGCATACTAACTGCTTCCCTTTAGAGAAATAACACCTTTTCAGTAAAATCTAAATATAGTTTTTATTTTGTTTTTTGGTCAGGATACAGTAGACATGACATAATTTTTAAAGTCTCAATTATGGATTATTCTTGTATACCAGATGAGACTAAGTTTAAAAAAAATGTATCTAGCTGGTATAATTAAAGCTATTTTGAGTCTAATTATAGTGTACAGTATAAGGATAAAACTGTTATTTCGAGTACCATCTGTCTTTATGAGAAAATAAGTTAGAATTTATTGTTTTTAAGTGGAGGAAATACAATATAAATTTCCAATGAGTGGAGCTTCTGCAATACGTCCATTGCCACTATTCCTGATGCTTGATGTTTGGCTGCCATAGTGAGGTTACATTGTAAGAGCTCAGTTGGCACTTGATGGAAAATGAAGGCAGAAGTGAAGGCACTCAGACTGGGCAGAGATTGATCAGGTCACAGGAGGAAATCTGATTAGCCTAGAGCAGCAGCAGTGAAAATAAGCAGATGTCAATGGATTGAACATCTTTTTTAGATGTGGAATAAACAGGATTTGGTAATGGATTAGATTTCAATTGAAATTGAATCTTCCAAGAGGCTTGTAAAATATCCAAGAAAACAATGCTTCTAAAACTAGCATTATAAAATTTTGATGCAACACTTTGAATTTACTACATTGAAAAGTTGCCTTTTACAAGGGACTATTTTAAAATCTCCATGAACAAACTTTAACATCTTTTTTATTTAATCATTGTTCATACTTTTTAACTATATACCTTCTGAACTATGGTCTTTATACTTTATATTTGTTGAAATCTTTATTTGGTGGAGCATTAAGCCTTTCATTATAATGAAAAATTAAAAACACAGTTCTAAAGACTCCAAACATACAAACAATATTTTAAAATAAGTATTAGGACCTGCCTTAGGAATAGATGGAGTAAGAAGTCCATGTGATGCCCTCAAGAATGTCCCTGTCATCCCACTGCCCTCTCTCTCTGAAGTTAATCCGTTACTAATACCTTCTTCAAGTAACTAGAGTAATAGGAAAAACTAGCCTGACATGGACAGCTCCCTTCCTCAACCACTCACATAAAAATACACACGTGCTTTCTACAGACATGAGGAAATAAACCTCCATGAGAATGTGAGCAGAAACAAGAATAGAAAAACAAGCCTATCTGGAGCCATAAATAATAGAGCAATCTGAAATTGGGTTTAAAATGATTAGCATTTTTAGCTTGAAGTAAATTCATTTTCCAATTAAAATACAAGTAACACTGTAAAGTATAATGCTTTTATCATTTAAAAATTAAACTATTGTTAAATATACTTTGATTCATAGAATTAGAAATCAGGGGTCACACATAACCAGTTTTGTTTTTTGTTTCCCTCATTTATTTATATTGCACTGAACCTCCATGGATTAAACATGGTAATTACACCTATCTATGTGTTATTCTCTTATCCAGTCACCCTTAATTTGCTTTGCAGATAACTGAGCACTGAAGTTTACCAGACTGGGATAAAGAATAGTTAGCTAAGAATAGGGGAAGAGCTTTTGAAATGCAATAAATGAAAAGTAGATCAAAGACACATTTGTCTACCTAACAATTCACAAAAGGGTTTCCTGGATACTTAAACAATATATCAGATCAATATATTAATAACTAATTCAAATATACAGAGCAATTAAAGCTTAAAGTTCATTCCTCAAATTCTTTTTTCCTGCAAAGTCATGACAAGATATTAAAACAAGAAGGGCAGTACAATATCCATTCAAGCATTGATAGAAATACTACATTCCGGACTTTCATTTGGCCTATTTAACTTCAATGAGATTTTCTGACAAACACAAAGTCTTAACGTCTTTGTGTATGTACAATTACTTTTATGTATATACAACTCCCACTAATGCCAATAATAAGCATATTGGAATACTTGCATTCTGTATTAGAGTGTTGGTTCAGTTTCTAGCTAATCTTCTGCTAATCCAGAAACCTGCTAATGCTTCCAGGGAGGCAACAGATAATGGCTCAAGTATTTGGGTCTCTGACACACATGTAGAAGACCCAGAAGACCCAGAAAGAGTTCCTGGTTCCTGGTTTTGGCCTGGCCCAATTCTGGTTGTTGAGGATATTTGAAGAGTGAACTGGCAGATGAAAATATCTCTATTTATCTCTGTATGTCTCTGTGTGTGTGTCATATATATATATTCATATATATAGATATATATATATAATTTTGTCTTTCTGTGACTATAATTTTCAGGTAGATAAAAATAAATAATTTTTCAAAAATTAGGTTTTCTTACATTCACACTTCTCTTTATATTACAAACCTGTCTCAAAGATTGTTACCTGAATTTACTATAAATAAAACTTCTTAAAATCAGAACCAGTGTTAAATCATACCTATCCATCATAACTAAATATGGAAATTTGTGAAGGGCAGTGTTTTTCATTTTAAGTTAGAAGAGATTAAAATGTCATTCTCATTAGTTATATCTTACATTACTTACATTCCTTGTCATCTCCCACTTTATTCAAGGAAAAAAAAAAGCATAAGACAAGCATAATCAAATTCATCTAAATCCAAAAATTACCAACCAGACATTTTTAAATCAAGTACACAAAGGTAGGGCCCAAAGGATTTTTTTAAGGTATAAAAAGTATTATTTTTATTCATGTTTTAACCTTTTGGATAATTTTTCCAAGATTTCACATGACATGGGGGTTATTTTCAGCTCAAATTTATAACTATACATGCATTAGTTTTTACAGCCACCCTTGGCATCCCCTGGTATCCAAATGTCATTTTTGAAAAAAAAATAGTTGAATCTATTTTGCTCATTATTCCTAACAATTTTTACTTTATATTATTTTTGACTTATTTTATTTGTTTGAAAGAGAGAGAAAAATAAAGAGAATTTTCCATCTGCTTGTTGGTTCACTTCCCACATGGCCACAAAGGTCAAGGTTGGTCCAGGAAAAAGCCAGGAGCCTGTAACTCGACCCAGAACTCCCATATGAGCAGCAGGAACCCAAGTACTTGGTCCATCATCTGTTGCTTTCCCAGGCATGTTATCAGGGATCTGGATCAGAAGCAGAAAGCTGGGACTTGATCAGAACTCTGTTATAAAATGAATTCTACTTTTAAATTTTTATAGTAAAAGTCATTTTTCCAATTATTACTTTTAAATGCTTTATCATTCCTCATCTCTATCAAAACAAATACAACTGAACAAGACAGAAACTGATGACATTATATGATTGTCTTGTACTAATAAGACACTATTTCATACATCAGTTAGCACCTACACATGTGAATTAATGCAGAAAAGAATATTACTTTAAAATGTACTAAGTTACTCCTCCACTCAGGAAAGAACTAGATTTTAAATATGTCACTATTCATATAATTTAGGAGGAAAGTTCAATATTTTACAAATAGCATAAAAGAAAAGCTGCAAATTTTAGATATTTAATCTTTTACTGCCTTAGAACAAGCTGTGAACAAGGCAGAATGGATTTCATTCTCTTGTTATATATTCCTTCTTCATCTTCTTCCTCACTCCAGTTTGTTTCAGGTCTTGACAACCCAATGCTACCCTTTCCTTACCAACATACCCCAGACTTCTCTAAAAAATTCCACTGAAACCCTGACTTCTATGAGTACAGTGGCTTCCTATCCCCCATTCTCGATATTCTCCTCTACACCTTAAAAATCGAAATCTTGCTTCTGTGGTAGGCTCTGTATTCTAAAATGGGGAGTTTTGTTTAATTCCACCAAGCAATTTTCAAAGCAAATCCAATCCACTCATCCAAAGGAAGAAAAAAAAAACTATAGCATATTAAGTTGAACAAAAAAAAAAATAGTAAAGGGATAAAGTACTAAGTTGTTCCTATATACTCAGGACAAGGGGTGATCAATCATTGTTTCTCATAGTGTCCATTTCACTTCAACAGGTTTCCTTTTTGGTGCTCGGTTAGTTGTCACTGATCAGGGAGATCATACGATATTTGTCCCTTTGGGACTAGCTTATTTCACTCAGCATGATGTAGAGGAACAACTTACTACTACATTATTCCTTTTAGTATTTTTTTGTTCTACTTAACACCATTGGTTGAACTCTTTAATTAACACACAATTATTCTTAGGTGTTCAAATTTTAACTTAAAAGTGATCCCTGTGAAATATAAGACTGGGAATAAGAGAGAGAGGAGATGTACAATTTGGGACATGCTCAATCGGACTTGCCCCAAATGATGGAGTTAGAATCGTTCCAGGGGATTCCAATACAATCCCATCAAGGTGGCATGTACCAAGGCTATCTCACTAATTCAAGTGATCAATTTCAGTTCATAGTTGATCACACTGATAGATCTAAGAGTCAAAGGGATCACATAAACAAGACTAGTGTCTGCTAATACTAACTGATAGAATAAAAAAGGGAGAGAATGATCCATCATGGGAAGCGGGATACACAGCAGACTCTTAGAATGGCAGATGTCCTAAACAGCACTCTGGCCTCAGAATCAGCCCTTAAGGCATTCAGATCTGGCTCAAGAGCCCATGAGAGTATTTTAGGCATGGAAAGCCAAGACACTGTGGCCAAAACAAAAAAAAAAAAAAAAAAAAAGAAGACCTAAATGAAAGATCTCTGCGAGTGAGATCTCAGTGGAAAGAACGGGGCCATCAAAGAAGGAGGTACCTTTCTCTGAAGGGAGAAGAGGACTTCCACTTTGACTATGACCCTGTCGGAATAAGATCGAAGTTGGCAAACTCAAAAGGCTTTGATAGCCTCGGCAACTCATGACTAGAGCCTAGGGAGATTACTGATGCCATACACAAGAGTGTCAAATTGTTAAATGAACAACAGGAGTCACTGTGTACTTACGTCTCATGTGGGATCTGTCCTTAATGTGTTGTCCAATGTGAAGTTATGCTATAACTAGGACTGAAACAGTATTTTACACTTTGTGTTTCTGTGTGGGTGCAAACTGAAGAAATCTTTACTTAATATATACTAAATCGATCTTCTGTATATAAAGATAATTGAAAATGAATCTTGATGTGAATGAAAGGGGAGAGGGAGCGGGAGATGGGAGGGGTGTGAGTGGGAGAGAAATTATGGGGGGGGGAACCATTGTAATCCATAAACTGTACTTTGGAAATTTATATTTACTAAATAAAACAATAAATTAAAAAAAACGGAGAGATCTATCCAACATGAGAAGCAGGATACATAGCGAAATCATAGAATGGCAGATGTCCTAAACAGCACTCTGGCCTCAGAATCAGCCCTTAAGGCATTTAGATCCAGCTGAAAAGCCCATGAGAGTATTTCAGGCATGGGAAGCCAAGACACTGTGGGAAAAAAAAACCCAAATGAAAGATCTCTGTGGGTGAGATCCCAGAAGAAAGAACAGGCCATCAAAGGGGGAGGTACCTTTCTCTAAAGGGAGGAGAGAACTTTCACTTTGACTATGACCTTTTCTAAATAAGATCAGAGTTGGCAAACTCAAGAGGCTTCCATAGCCTTGGCAACTCATGACAAGAGCCTTGAGTGATTACTGACGCCATAAACAAGAGTGTCAATTGTTAAATCAACAACAGGAGTCACTGTGCACTTATTCCCCATGTAGGATCTCTGTCCTTAATGTGTTGTACTATGTGAACTAATAGCATAACTAGTACTCATACAGTACTTTACACTTTGTGTTTCTGTGTGGGTGCAAACTGTTGAAATCTTTACTTAATATATACTAAATTGATCTTCTGTATATAAAGATAACTGAAAATTGAATCTTGATGAAGAATGGGATGGCAGAGGGAGTGAGAGATGGGATGGTTGCGGGTGGGAGGGTGGTTATGGGGGAAAAAGCCACTATAATTCAAAAGCTGTACTTTGGAAATTTATATGTATTAAATAAAATTAAAAAATAAAAAAGAATAAATGATATAAACCCAGAGAAACATGTCAAATGGAAAACAAAGAAGTATATGGGAGGCATAAGACAAATACCATCATAGTAGGACTAGTTAGAAGAAATAAATACAAGTTAAATAGCCCAAAAGAGCTCAAGAGGCAGAAGGAAATCCAAGAGAGACATGTGACATGATTGGCAGAAGCTGAGATAACATCAAGGAGGTGTCAGTCTCCGGTAACAAAATACGAACTGTGTACAGAGATCAGGCAAGATGAAGACAAACAGCAGGGCATGTGGCTTTTACCAGAACACCAATAAAATGGTGGCAGCTATGAAAGGACTGCAAAGTAGAAGCAGCAAGCGGTACTTACATTTTTAAAGAAAATCTCTGGAGGAAATAAAATAAAGGATGTCTTGATGAGGTCAACGTGGAAAGTAAGCTCAGACACTGAAGGAGAACAGATTCAGTTTACCATGTCCACCTAACTCCTCAGGACTGTGGTAACTCAGTTTAATGATCCTTCAAAACCCCACAGACAGACCTGTGATTTACCTCCCAGTTTGTTTCACACAGCTCTTTATGAAGTTAACGACACGTATCTATGAAGCTTTTACCTCCAGCATCTAATTCGCCACCCAAGTTTATGTTTCCTACTAAAGTTCTGTCAATTGTGCATCAAACTACATTCTCAGTAAATGAAGAGCACTTATTTGTCATTTTTTTGCCCATTGCTACCTGAAAAACAAAAAGGACCATCTGAATAAAGAAATTTTGCAAATTTAAGTTGCTGGATAAGTTGGTATATAATGGAAAACTTAAAATCACCAATTTTAAGATTGACTTGTTCCTTCTGGCGCTAATGTACATGATTTATTTGATGGATAAGATAGTCCTAAGTCTTTGTTTTCCAATATGATAAAAAAAATCACTGAGGTTAGTGATTTTTGTTTCATATTATCAAAGTGAAATGCATAATACTCAGGGCTGGCATGGTGGCACAGCAGGTTAAGCCACTCCTTGCAATACCAGCACCCCATACCAGAGCACCAGCTCAAGTCCTAGCTCTTCTGCTTCCTATCCAGTTCCATACTAATGTGCCTATGAAGGCATCAGAAGCTGGCCTGGATGCTTGTGCCCTGCCACACATGTGGGAGACCAAGATGGAGTTCCTGGCTCTGGCTTCAGCCTGGCCAAGCCCTGGCCACCAGCTATTGTAGCTATTTAATAACTGAATCAGTAGATAGAAGATCTCTCCCTGTCTCTCCCTCTTTCTCTGTCACTCTGATTTTCAAATGGATATATATTTAATTTTAAAATGCTTAATATTTTATTTTACTCTGACTTTATTTAGCAAATAACTTAATAAACTGATATTTGCAAAACCACAAAACAAGTTCCAAATTAGATTTTGACAAACAATATCCTCAGTTATTATAGTTTGATGGCACTGTACAAAGTTAACTCCCTCATCTAGGACTAAGTATTTCATAATGGAAATGGAGGAGCCTCTATATCACAACATGTTATAAAAGTGGTCATCTTGATCAAGATGTATCTGAGCAAAACTGACCAAGGATCACCCAAAGAATAAAAGAATTTCAGATTATTTTCCATGTCACAAAATATTGGACCACTGGGTAAAACTAGGCAGAACCAAGACACCAAATTAAAACCTTAGCAAAATTATCATAATTAAAATCCATAATGAAAAATGAAAAAAACCAAAATTCTCCAAAGTAATATATTTTATATTCTTCATTTTACCTATTACCTTATACACATTGTAAATCCAAATAACCAATAGCTTTGATAAGGTAAGCAAGAATTATTAGTGCCCAGGTTCCCTTACACATTATCAGGAATAATAATCATCAATCCACTGATCTGTGAGAGCATTTACTGTGAGCCCACATTTTACAAGCTTCAATGGACTTTATAAAAGTCCTCAGTTTTAATAAAATATCACAATTATCTTAGGATGACACATTTGTTTTTTAGCAGTTTCTTGTCTACATCTTGTTTTGTAAATAAAATCACCTTCCGCTTGGTAATTCCAGTAATTTTGAGTACTTTGCAGATCCAGGAAATCTAAAGTGCCACATTGAGCACGTAGGCGGCTGATGGAGGGAAAAAAGGGTTTTAAAAAAAGAACTAAAATCACTTCCTGTGGTTAACGTTTTAGAACCTAGTGCAGAACAGTCTGTACCAATATTGTGGGTTTGTTGGTATCTTATTTATGAGCATCGGAAACAGACTTGTGCCGTTGCCACGCTTTGAGTAGGATGCACATGTGAGACAGATGGAACCAGTATTTCTATCACATGCAATTAAAGACTTATTGAGTACACCACCAGATACCACAAGTATTAAACCATTTTAGAATAAATTTACTAGTGCTTTGACAGCAGTTTCAACAAAAAGGCAGGTTATTCCAACAAATGAAAAGACAGAGTATTTGAACTGGTAGAACTACTGCAATTTAAAATATGGTAGGGTGGTATAGCTCAATTTTATTAACACAGTACAACTTACACAGATTTAAACTTAAGGATTTTATTTTAATAAAAATGCACCAGGCACTTGTGTGTAAAAAATTAGGAAACAGCTTTTAAATGAGCTCTCCAAGGAGAAGTTAATAAGTCAGAAGAAAGCAGAGCCAAAGACTGGACACTGAATGAAACCGCTTTCCATAAAGTAGAAGAGACCACCCAAAGGACACAGCTCATTAGAATACCATTCTCCCATGGTTTCCCATCCTGTTCTTAAGAGTCCCTTCTTAGTGATGTCAAATCCTTCAGAGAGCCTCATTAAGACAGCAGCGTTAAACACCCAATGAATTGATTAACTAGACAGCACTGGGGATGCTGGCCAATGAGTTTTAGTTGAGATGAGAGTTCATTCAATACTGCAGTGGTTTAAGGAATGAATAGAATTGGAGTAACAGTCCTATATGCTAGCTCAAGAAAATAAAATTTGAACGTATTTCAAGATAAAAATGTGTGTCACTCACAAATATAAACAATGAAGTCAGTAAAATAAGGTTTCTAAATTCCTTCAAGTTAGGCCAACCATGGATGACTTCATATAAAGAAAATATGAAATATTTGACTATATATATATATGATATAATGACAAGGTTCAGGGAAAATACATGAGACATTTTACCACCATAATCTAAAATGAATATTATTAATCAGAGAAAAAATTTAATGCTTAGTAGTATATTAAAAAATAAACCATCAAGAGAATATACAACCAAAATGACAGGAGTAACTCACATACGTTAAATACCCATATGCACTCAACCACCTAAAAGCAGGTTAAATTCACCTCTCTCAACTATAAGAGATATTTTCCACTTAGGGAAATATGGGGGGAAAGGGAATCTAAGTATACAGTGTTAACATAAAAAAGGTAAGTAAAGGGATGAAAAAGGGACCCAAGGACAAATATTAAGTAACATTGCACAGCAATATAGACATGATAGTCAGAGACTCAATTCAAGGTTGTCATTACATGGTAAAAATAATATCAGAGTTAGAGAAAGCAAATTCAATTTGAAGCATATGCATATTATCAATATTACATCATTCATAAAGAAAATATACCAAGTGAAATATAAAGTACAATAAAAAATCTAAATATTATATATTCATACTAATGGTACAATTAAAATTATGGTATAGAAAAATATAAGATGACTTGATATTACCTATAATATATTGTTAGGTTAAAAAACAAACTTAAACTAGAATGCATGGTAAGACACAAAATTTAAATAGTATAGAAAGTATAGATTTAGACGTTTGGGAGAAAAGTATATCCTAATACAAAAAATGTTGGCAAAATTACAGAGAAACATTGTCACTTTAGCTAATATTTTCTTGTCTATAGTGAACATATAACAATGTTACATTGCTTTTAGGATAGTATTATCTTCCTTTATAACCTACTTTTAACTTTAATATTCATATATTTCTATTTTATTTGAAGTGTTTCATATACCAAGGACAAGGAAGAAAAGCTACACCAAGAGAAATGACAAAAGTAACCTGTTAATTGACAGGTTAAGCTCAATAGGCTAATATTTGCCTGCGGCACCAGCACCCCGGGTTCTAGTTCCGGTCGGGGCGCCAGATTCTGTCCCTGTTGCCCCTCTTCCAGTCCAGCTCTCTGCAGTGGAGGATGGCCCAAGTCCTTGGGCCCTGCACCCGCATGGGAGACCAGGAGAAGCACCTGGCTCCTGGCTTCGGATCAGCACGGTGCGTTGGCCGCAGCGTGCCAGCCACAGAGGCCATTGGGGGGTGAACCAACAATAAAGGAAGACCTTTCTCTCTCTCTCTCTCTCTCTCTCTCTCTGTCCACTCTGTCAAAAAAAAAAAAAATGACAAAGCCATCTTTTAATAAAAGGAAAATTTTGTATGAATTATAAAATCACTCAACTAGAAAATTAATTTTTCTCTAAAATGAAGAGAAAATGGATAACTGCAAATCATTCATTCCTACCCATATTAAAAATTTCACAAAAGAATCAGCCGCTAAATGTTAATGTTGTTTTACATGATTTCTTAAAATGTTATTTTAAATATATGGGCAAAATTTTTCTTGTGAAAGATCCTTTTGGTATAGGAAAGTAAGCTATAAAGATATATATTTCAGGAAGGAAATTAGAATTTCAGCCAAATTAAACACTACTTTCCTTCCCCTTC
Organism: Sylvilagus floridanus; assembly: GCA_949820135.1. NCBI lineage: Eukaryota > Metazoa > Chordata > Mammalia > Lagomorpha > Leporidae > Sylvilagus > Sylvilagus floridanus. The sequence goes on from OX463238.1 coordinate 91,674,238, forward strand.
CTCTTGCTACTTTCATCATAAAATGTAAGTTAATACTGAATTTTGGAGTTGTGAGAGAAAACCAAATCCATAAAATGTAGTCTATCTATATATGCCTTACCAAAATGAAATAAAAATTGGTATATAAACTATGATGGCTTTCCTTTAAAACACAAAGAATGCAATGGATATACATCTCTCTTTAGACTACTATGGAGAAAAGTGCCAGACTTAGAGTCAGAAATACTGGAATTCAGACCCTTTATTCCTGTAAGTGATCACTTTGACTTTTCTGAGTCTCTATCTCAACATTAAATATATTAATTTATTCCACGTATAAAGAATATTTATGTTCTAGACACTGAAACATGGGTTGTATCAAAAAATGAGAGTGACAGAGATTCACCAACTAAATTCTGAACCTCCTGAAGAGTTTTTTTCCAACAAAGTGGCACATAATAATACATGAATAAATGAATGAGAGAATTATACATTACAAGAGCAGAGGTTGACCAGTTAGCTCTATTAGCAATAAAGATTATGTATTGAAGCTGGGAATGAAGGAGGGTTGAAGACTTTACTTAGTGTAGGATTAATCTCATGTGTATAAAGTTAATTGAAAAGAGATCTTAGTAAAAAGTAAGAATGGGAATAAGAGAAGGAGGAGGAAGAAGGGTGGAGTGAAGGTGGGAAGGTGGGTACATTGGGAAGAATCAGTATGTCCTAAAGCTGCATTTACAAAATGCATGGAGTTTGTATAGCTTAAATAAAAGGTTTCTAGGGAAGAAGGGAGGGAAGGGAAGGAGAAGACGGCATACCAGCCTGGTCCTAGGCTTTTCTCTGTTAGGAGGGTCTTTATTACTATTTCAATTACTATCTTGGTTATTGGTTTAGGTTTTCTATGTCTTAATGACTTAATTTTGGTAGACTGTATGTGTCCAGGGAGCTAACCATTTCTTCTAGGTTTCCCAATTTGTTGGCACACAGCTCTTTGTAGTAATTTCTGATGATTCATTTTTTTTCTGTGGTATCTGTTGTTACATATACTTTTTCATCTCAGATTTTAGAGATTTGATTCTCCTTTTTTTGTATTAGTTGCCCCAATGGTGTATCAGTTTTGTTTATTTTTTCAAAAAACTAGCTCTCCACTTCACTGAATTTTTTGGTTTCAATTTGGCTTATCTCTTAATTATTTCTGCCTACTAATTTTGTATTTGGTTTATTGTTGTCTTTCTAGGTCCTTGAGATGCACCGATAGTTCATTTATTTGCTATTTCTCCAATTTCTTCATATAGGCACCAACTATTACAAACTTCGATCTTTAAACTATTTTTGCTGGATTCCGTAAGTTTTTATCTGATGCTCTGTCATCATCATTTGTTTCCAGAAAGATTTTTTGGTTTCTATTTTGATTTCTTTTATGACCCACTATTCATTCAAGATCATATTGTTCATTCTTCATGTGTTTGCATATGATCTAGAGATTCTTGAGTTCTTGATATCCAGCTTCATTCCACTGTGGTCAGAGAAGATGCATGGTATGATCTCTACTTTTTGAAATTGTTGAGACTTGCTTTATGGCCCAGCATAAGTCTATCCTGGAGAAAGTTCCATGCATTGATGAGAAGAATGTGTATTCTGCCACTTTGGGGTAAAAAGTTCTGTAGATATCTGTTAGGTCCATTTGGTCTATAGTATCAATTAACTCTGTTGTTTCCTTGCTGATCTGTATGGTTGATCTGTACACTGCTGAAACTGGGTATTGAAGTCCCCCCTACTATTGTATGGGAGTCTATGTCTCCCTTTAGATCCATTAGCATTCCTTTTAAATAGCCAGGCACGTTGTAGTTGGTGCATATATATTTACTACACTCACATATTCCTGCTGAATTGATCCCTTAAACATTACATAGTGCCCTTTTTTGTCTCTTTAACAGTTGTTATGTTAAATTTTATTTTGTCTGATAGTATAATGGCTATATCAGCACTTTTTGGTTTCTGTTACCATGAAATATCTTTTTCCATCCTGTATTTTCAGTCTGCATGCATCTTTGTTGGTGAAATGTGTTTCTTGTAGGCAAATAGATGGGTCTTGTTTTTTTTAATCCATTCAGCCAGTTGTATCTTTTAACTGGAGAGTTGAGATCATTTATATTCAAGATGACTATTGAAAATTAATCACCTGGCCTTGCCATTTTTCCATAAATATTCCTATTGTTTACTTTGGATCTTTTGTACTTCTGCTAGAGGATTTTCTATCTTCACATTATTTCATAATGATGGCTATCTTTCTCTGTTTCTGTGTGCAGCACATCCTTAAGCATCTTTTGTAAGGCTGGATGAGTGGTGACAAATTCTTTCAATTTCTGTTGGTTATGGAAGGTCTTTATTTCACCTTCATTCAAAAATGAGAGTTTGCAGGATACAGTACTTTGGGTTGAAGCTTTTTTCTCTAAAGACTTAGACTATGTCTCATCATTTCCTCCTAGCCTATACGGTTTCTGATGAGAAGTCAGCTATGAGTCAAATTGGAGATCCTCTGAATCTGGTGTTTCTCTCATGTACATGTTAGTATCTCTTCCATGTTTCAGTGAAGAAAGTTTGACTATGATGTGTCATGGTGAAGATCTTTTCTGGTCATGTCTGTTACCAGTTTTATATTCTTCTTCTTGGCTGTCCCTTTCTTTTTCCAAACTGTAATTATTTCACTATATAGGCCTTCTAGTCCATTCTCTTTCCAAACTCAGGAACTCTTAAGACCTGTATGTTGGGTTGTTTGACAGTATCCCATAAATCTCCAACACTGTGTTTCTGTTTTCTTTTTGTTTCTTTTGGTCTAAGAATTCCAAGGATTTGTCTTCTAGTTTGGATATTCTTTCTCCTGCCTCACCAAGTCTGCTGTTAAGGCTTTCCACTGTATTTTTTATTTAATCTATTGAATTCTTCATTTCTAATATTTTATTTCAATTTCTCTTTAAAATCTCAATTCCATGGGAAAAAATTTCATTCATATCATGAGTGGTATTCTTTAGTTCATGGATTTGCTTCTGACTGCTTTTGAGTAATCCTATGATTAATTCTTTGAATTATTTCCAGATTTCCTCAATTTCTTCATCTTCCCATTCTAGTCATGAAATGGTGTTGTGGTTCTTTGCAGGGGATCATGATGTCTTCTCATTTTTGTTTCTTAAATTTTGGCATTTGTTTTTAGGCATTTGTAAAGTTGATTTTTCTTTTTTTTCCTCTGATGACTTTTATCTTTGAGCTATGGCTCTGTAGCTTAGTGGAATGTCTGCACTTCCAGTAAATGCCAAGAGGTACGTGTTGGGTGGGTGTGTTCAGGGAGCTCTGGTCAATATTCCAGAGTGCGGCAAGTATACAGAGTAACACCCAAGTTGGGAGTAGTAGAGCAATACCCAGCTACACCCTGCAGCTTCTCACATACCCACCAAGTCCCCACAGTGTCAGCACACAAGACTCCCACAGTCACCAGGTCCAGAGGTTTCTCTCCACCCTGCAAGTCTGTCCAGTCAACAGAGAGGCAGATATTCCCAGAGACAGCTCTGCCTAGGCATTTTGACTGTGGGAGGCTGCAGGTCTCCCACCATCCCACGTGGGCTGCCCAGCCATCTCCATGACAGGCTCAAAGTCAGTGGTCACAGTGGACGACTCCCTCCACTAGAATCTCTGGATCACATGCACACACGAGAGCCACTGGCCACACATTGCTGCCTACACACCACTGTTGCCAGCACTGCCCATTAGGAGTCCTAACTCAATCAGCTGCTGTGTGCACACACAAAGGGTTCCATAGCTGCCGCCCTAACCCAAAATGGAGCCTTCCCTATCTCAGCAGGGCATAGGGTGCAGTTGTAGGAAGTTAGGGTGAGACAAACGTGCCCTTCCACTTCCACTGGGTCTGCAGGCAATCACCAGCCCCCAGGGTTCCAGTATGGACTCACTCCACACTCTCCCTCTGGTTATATCACCTCGGGTTGCTGCAGTCCAGCCTCACCTCTATCTGCACATTGCTTCCAGCTGGCTTTTGGCCACTCCAACTGTGTTCGTGCTCATGTTGCATGTCTGCACCCTCCACATAGGTCCACGGCATCCCTCCTCCTCCCATAGGACTTCCAGTGAGGTTTTCTCTCCAGTTCTCCCCTGTGAGTGTACTTCCTACACTTTTCTCTTCACTGTTTATCCTTAGCCCAGTGCACCTGGTTGCTCCCTAATACCCCATGTTGGAATCTCCGCATATAGCATTTTTATGATAGGCATTATCATACATGAACTTTTTGAAAACGTATGTTATGCCATCACAAAACACACCAAACACCAGAGTAAGATAGAGAGTTTTTTGGGAAAAACATAGCAGACTGGAGGGAAGGGGTGAAGAAGGAAAATGAGAGTAAGAGAGAAAGAGGAGAAAGGAGAAGAGAGAGGGGAGTGAGAGAGAAGAGGAGGCTAGAGAAGGAAGCTGTGTAAGTAACTGTTATGTTAATAACACAAGGAATGTTAGCTGGCCAAATCCTGTTAGACTGTTCTGTTATGGTGATAATCCAACACATTGCATCCTGGCCTCCAGAATGCAAAGGAAGATGACTGATGATTCTCTGAGGATTGGCGGTACAGGAGTTCATAGAAGTGGGAACATTGGTATTAGGGTAGCCGCAATAGAAGGTTCCCGAAGAAGAGCGCCTATAAAGCATTGTTGTTGGTAAAGAGCCAGGGGTAAAATAGAGTTGGGTAGTTGATAAAGTAAGGCAAGAGACAGATCGATGAGTTGTAGCCACATTAAGGGAGATTTGGCTGGGTTAATTATCTGGGACAGGTGTTCAGAGGATTTCTTTACCATATCAACCACCACATCCATGGGAGCCTTTGGGAGTTGAGTATAGATCCTGATAATTTTTATGGTCCCATGGGGATCTCGCAGGTTATTTCCTCTATACAAAGTGACAGATCCCTCAACCCCATCTTGCCCGACCTGAAGGTGGGGGTCAATTATGGTGAAGGCTAAGAGGGGTTGGGTCCAGTAGTCGGGGCCTATCTGTGGCTTCCTATTTAGAGTGGGTTTTTCCTGGGGGAGGTCCTGTCCTTGATCAGTATGGTAATAATTACAGGACCATGATTAGCACCTTTTCCAATAGTCATCATTACATGAGCCTGTGTTATCCTTAGTTAGGCAAAAATAATACGGATTTGCTATGAAGTGAGATACACTATATCTAGCTGAGTCATAATAGTTATGGATTATAACCTAACCCTAACCCTAACCCCAACCCTAACCCATAACTGTTATGTGTGCAGCCCTGAGTAAAATTGAAGTACAGAGTGATCGGGCCTGCACAGCCTGTGGTGGAGCAAAAGGTCACATTGAGTAGTTTGGATGGGGTGGAAGTGGCGTATATCTGAAATTGCCATGCATAATGTGTTCCAGGGGCTGCGGTAAATGTGTGACAGGCACAGAAGAGCAGAAGGAATGAGATTATTGTGAGATTCATCGTGGTGTATAAAAGAGGGAGTGAGATAATAGAAGGTATGGGAAAGTGTAGATCTTGGAGGGAGTGAAGTCTGAGAAGGTTCCTTGGAAGTGTAAGTCTTCAATATCTAAAAGGAGTCGAGAGGGTTCGATGGGTAAGGAGTGCATCTGATACTCTTCCCACAGGAGTTGTAGGAAGAGTTGGTAGTAATATAAGAGGGGATCAGTACTTATCCAGTATTGGAAATGGCAGATGGCTGGATGGTTACTGCTTCTCAAAGTGGGTTCATTAAGCACAGGAGGGTCTGAGTTTTCAGGTACCATTGGTAATAGAGCTTGAGTCCAGGTGAACTTGCCTTTGAGTGGCCCTGTGGGAGTAACTGTATAATGAAGAGGAGGGGAATGCTTAAGGTGGATGAAGCGGACTCAGTGGAGGATTCCCTGTAACTTTGCTGCTGTAGGAGTAGTGATAATAACCTGGTAAGGTCCTGTCCATTTAGCCTGTAGTTTAGTGGGAGTGGAGAGTAAGGAGGGGTGTGAAGAGGATAGGAAGACCTCGTCTCCCACTGTGATGGGAAGAGAGCTGTCTGAGGTAGTTGAACTTGGAGCTGGGCAGTAGGTGTCTGTATATTTCCATAACTCTGATTGGTGATGCCTGAGGAGAGGTGAGAGTAGATGGGATGGTAGGAGTGGAGATTGAGAGTGTCCAGTTGGAGGGATTAAGGGGCATCTGTACATCAGTTCGAAAGGTGAAATATTGAGAGGTTTTCTTGGAAGGGCCTTTACATGGAGCAGGGCCAATGGAAGTAGTTTAGTCCAGTCTAGGTGAAGCTCAAGGAAAGGTTTAGTCAGAGTATTTTTTAGTGTATGATTTGCCCTTTCTACTTTTCCTGGAGATTGAGGGTGGTAAAGGATATGGAAATGCCAGGGGATGTTAAGCACCTTAGTCAGCAGCTGAGTTACCCGAGATGCACTAGCAGAGAGCTAGGAACCCCGAAACGGGGGATAATCTCCTGAAGTAGGATGTTGGAAACTGTTAGTACCCATTTCTTAGTAGTAGGGAAAGCCTCAACCCACCCAGAGAAAGTATCTACTAATACCAAGAGATATTGAAAATACCTCACTCTGGGCATATGGGTGAAGTCAACCTGCCAGTCAGAGGCTGGCAGGTGTCCTCTGGCCGGATGAGAAGGGAAGGATGAAGGATAGAGGTTAGAGTTAGGTTTTCTCCTTTGACACACAGAACAAGAGGTGAGTTGTTGAAGATAATCTGGTGAGAGAGGAAGGGACTGTTTGACAAACGATAATAGAGAAGAGACATTGGGATGAAACAAGTGGTGGAGATAGCATACGATAGCCTGAGTGGAGGGCTATTGAGACAGCTGGTCCTGAGGGCAGATTGCTAGTATAGCAGGTGGAGTGAAAGACGCACCGGAAGGAAAAAGTGGACAGTGCTGCCTGACAAGCTGCCTGAGCTGCCCTATTATTAGCGGCAGTGATGGCAGAATTATCAGTCTGATGGGCCTTACAGTGGACAAGTCCAATTTTTGTCGGAAGACAGGCTGCCTCTAGGAGAGGGGTTATGAAAGTAGCGCTGGAGATGGCTGTCCCCTTCGTAGTAAGAAGCCCTCTTTCCTTCCAAATTGCCGAGTGGGACAGGAGAATATGGAAGGCATATTTTGAGTCAGTATAGACAGTGATAGTTTTGTTTTTTAAAACGCATAAAGGCATGGGTTAGAACATAGAGCTCAGCCTGCTGATTAATAGTATTAGAAGGGAGTGGTCCTGCCTCTACAATGTCGGTGGTTGAAACCACAGCATATCCTGACTTTTTTGTTCCCATGAAAGATAGAGCTACCGTCTGTGAACCAGACTAGGGTGGGGTTTATGAGGGGACCCTCCTGGATGTTCCAGGGGTGAGGTAGTAGATGTTCGATAGTTTCAGTGCAGGAGTGGACAGGTACTGAATAATCTGTAGATGGAGGAGAAGTGGGGAAGGAGAGAAGCTGAGTTAAGGGGAGGACAAGGTTTAAAAGTGAGGGTAGGGTCCTTGATTAGCACTACCTGAAGGGCCAGAATGCGAGATGGTGGAAGAGACTGAAGGCTTTTGTAGGTCAGAAGCTCTGATAGTGTGAGGAGAGGTAAGTGGTGAGCCAAAGGTTTCTTTGACTCTTGTATAAGGACAGCTGCTGAGGCTAGTGCCCATAAGCAGGGTGCCCAACCCTTAACTGTGGGATCTAAAGTTTTTGAGAGATAGGCTATAGGAGCAAAAGAGGAACCAGCTTGATGGCCAAGAACCCCCAAGGCTGTTCCTTGTTTTTCAGTGACATAAACAAGGAAGGGCCGTTTGAGATCTGGTAAGTGTAAGGCAGGGTCCTGTAGGATAACTTGTTGGAGCTTACGATACTGGGAGGTAACTGGAGTCACAAGGGGCTCCTGGAGGGAGCTTCATAGAGTGGATGGGCTAAGAGGGAGAAGTTTGGAATCCAGGATTATAGAAATCCTGCCAGACCTAGAAAGGAAAAAATTTCTTCTTTGGTAGAAGGAGGTGGGAGGTTAGCTATGAGGCGCTTTCTGTCCACATTGATAGATTTGAGGGTGGGGGTGAGATGCTCCCAGAGCTGTGCTTTGGCGAAGGATACCCGATAACCTCTGGCTTCTAGGAAGTTAAGGAGAGTGGCAGTCTGTTGTTGGCTATCTATTTCCAAGGGGTTGCAAAGGAGGAGGTCATCGACGTACTGGAGAATAAAGGAGGGTGTTAGGTCCAGTGTGCCCAGATCATTTGCCAAGGCCTCACCAAACAGGCTGGGGCTATCCAGGAACCCCTGAGGGAGCACAGTCCAGGTTAGTTGAGTGGACACTCAGGTGTCTGGGTCAGTCCAGGTGAAAGCAAAGATGTCCCGAGAGTTATGATGTAAAGGAGTGGTAAAGAAAGTGTCCTTTAGATCCAAGACAGTAATGAGATGTGGATGAAGGGATAGAGGAAAGGAGAGTGTATAGATTGGGGACCAAAGGGAGTATTGGCACTATTGCTGCGTTAACAAGGAGGAGGTCTTGTACAAGGTGAAAGGACCCATTAGGCTTTTTGACTGCCAATATTGAGGTGTTATAGAGGGAGCTAATCTTGCATAGCAGGCCTTGATGGAGGAGTATAGAGATTATAGGCTGGAAAGGGGTATGGGATATTGCTGCTGGGAAGGGAATGCGGGAGAATTTTGTAATTTTATTTGGATGGCAGGTTGGTGGGCTGCCACAGTAGGGTGGTTGGTGTCCCATACTCATGGGTTTACTGTGGACAGGGGTCCTGACGTGGGTAGGGTGGCTGGGACAGGTTGTCTTGAGAGAGGAATAGTAAAAAGGGAGGCAAAGGCGAGCTGGAGGACCCGGCCATAGGCTGAAGGGTAAAAACCACGTGAGCACCAAATCGATAGAGTATGTTCCTCCCCAAGAGGGGGATGGGACATTGAGGTATAACTAGAAAAGAACGGGAGAAGGGCATCATATTATTATGCAGAGTAGTTTTGGAGTCTGTAAGGGTCTATAAGGCTTTCCTTCCACTCCGACTATGGAGGTTGAGGCAGCAGAGGTAGGCCCCCAATACTGGGTAAGGACTGAGAAGGTTGCCCCTGTGTCAATAAGGAAAGAAATTGGCCTACCGTCACAGTTACCCTGGGCTCCCGCAGAGTGATGGCCGTAGTAGGGCTCCTTCAGTCCTCAGTAGCCAGCCCTAGAATGTCAACCCAGGGCATAGGTGGGGAGGATGACCTAATGCCTCAATGGACAAGAGGACAGTCCACTCCCCGGTGGCCCTTCTGATGGCATTTTGGGCAAGGACCCGATGGGCTTCTGGGATTAGGACACATCCTGGCCCAATGACCCTTTTGGCCACATTGGAAGCATGGACCCAAAGGGTTCCTGCTGTCGGCAGGGTTCCTGCGGTTAGCAGGGTTACCGGAGGCAGCAGGTTGTAGGAAAACTTTGGCCAGCATCTGGAGTTTTTCCTTTCAGGCTCTCTCGTCCCTCCTGTTATATACTTAAAAGGCCACCTCTAGAATTTCTGCCTGTGGAGTTAATGGACCCTCTTCAAGCCACTTTAATTTTGCCTTGATATCTGGAAAACTCTGAGCAAAGAAAGGATTCATAAGAAGGCTGCGGCCGTTGGGAGACTCTGGATCTAAGTTGGTATATTGAAGGAGAGTCTACGTTAGGCACTGCAAAAAGGCAGAAGGATTTTCCATCCTATCCTGAATAACTTTTCCCAGTTTATCATAATTTACAGCCTTTCCAGTGGATTTCTTTAGGCCAGCTAACAAGCAGGTAATAAAATGATTTCTGGCTGTTATAGCACCGGGAGAGCTGTAATCCCAAGTGGGGTCCTGTTCCGGGACCACATCTGCACCTATGGGTCGGGCAGGGTCCATCTGATGGATCTCATCAGCATGGAGATAAGCTTGTTCCCAAACTCATCTTCACTCCTCTGGGAGAAGGGTATTATAGAGAATCATAAAGATATCATGAAAGGTCAGATTATAAGATTGGGTTAAATAGCAAAATTCCTTAATGTACGTTAGGTTAGAGGTGAAGGGACCCAATTTTTGTTTGATCTGTGAAAGATCAGCAAGTGAGAAAGGAACATGAACCCTATGATGCCCTCCACCCCTGCCACCTCCCATAGGGGTAGCATGGAAGCAGGCTCCCTGGCTGCTAATGGGCAGTGAGTGACTCAGGGACTGGACGAAGGGGGAGGTGGGAGAGGGGCTTGAGGGAGAGGCAGGGTGGGGATGGAATGTGGAACAGGGAAAGGCACAGGCAAGGGTCAAGGTTGAAGTGTAGATTGGATTTGGGACAAGGTCAAGGGTGTGGAAGGCATGGCAGGAGCAGGAATGTTCTGAAGATGAGATGAGCAAGGGACTTGCAGAAAGGCGGAGGGAGGTACAGTGAGAGTAGGTGTGGAAGTTAGGGAGTACACGTGGGTAGAGAATGGTTTTGAGGAATGGATGAGCAAGGGGCTTGAGATAAGACAGAAGAGGCTGCAGTGAGAGTGGGAGTAGAAGTTGACACCGCCTCCTGGAATTTGGCAGGAAGTGGAGGTGACGATACAGCCAGGGCCAGAGCCAATGGTGGATTCTGCAGCTGCCGAGTGGGAGATAATGGCGCTGGGACTTCAGCTGCTGGGGCCTTGGGAGGCAGCTGAGCAGGTCCCTGTGGATTGGAGCAATAAAGGGGAGGTTCATCTGCTGAGTCGAAGGAGGCTGTGGTAGTGGCGGTAACAGAATCAGAGGTCGAAGAAAGTGTTTTCTGCTCAGGCCTTTGACCCCTAGTGCGAGTCTTGGAGACCAGAAGGACCTGAGCTGGAGATTAAGAAGTATACAGAGAAAGTTTAGTTCAAAGATAGGAAAAAGCTTGAACATATGGGATCTCCTTCCATTTTCCCAAATGCTCACAGAAGTGATAAAGGTCTTGAATGATATCAGGGTCAAAGGTACCACGGAGCGGACATTCCAACTGACCATCAAGGTCATACTTGGGCCACACTCGGTTACAGAGAAAGATGAGGTGTCGCCACTTGAGGGCTGGGGCCAATTTGAGAGGGACTATATTACTTAAAAGGCAACTAAGAGGAGAATCGGATGGAATGAGGGAGGAGAAATTTCCCATGGCGACTCAATAGGTCAGATTGGTGGACAGCAAGGGTCCTTCAAGTCCTAGCCATGTGACTAACAGGAATGGGAGCAGAAGGTGGGGTTGTCACCCAAGCGCCCACTGGAGCCCAGGGCCTACCCTGTAAAAGGGGAACAGAGGTTGGGTAGTGACTCACACCCACTGTTGCCTGGATAGTGTCCGTAGAGACTAAAGGCCTTAAGTAGAAGTTGTGGTTAGTGCCTAGTGCTACGACTTCGAACAGCCTCAGACAAGCAGACGACAGTAGACAACAACTCAAAGTAGGAGTCACTGTGAGAATTTCCCATTCCGCGTGTTACCTCAGAATTTGGAAGGCTGATGTGTGGATGGAGATGGCAGAGCATTCTGTGGCATGGAAGGAGTTCCGGAGGTGTGTTTTGCGACTGGCAGAAATCCAGGAACCCAGAGCAGCTCAGTTGTCCCCAAAGGGAGAGCAAAGTCACTGGGGGATGCTGGATCACCAATGTAAGGTTTCCCTGGCCCATGTACCAATGTTATGCTGACACAAAACACACCAAATACCGGAGTAAGGGAAAGTGTTTATTGGGGAAAACCCAGCAGACCAGAGGGGTGGGGTGACAAAGGGAAAAAAGGGCCGCATGTCTGGGAAGGGGATCTAATATACCTTTTCCAGGGGGCAGGCAGGAAAGCAGGAATTAGCCAATCCCATTAGGTTGGGGGTGGAGCTTGGGACAGGTAGTTGGGACATGTGGCTACCTGGCTTTCAGCTATGGCAGAGGGAGCCAGGGCATAGGATGTAAATCAAGGTGCAGATCGCACCATAGGTAACACTGCACCATTTTCCTAACATTGTATATGTTTGTGTGTGTGCATGTGTGGGTGGGTGTTTGTGTACTGCTTTTCATGTGCAATACCATAGAGGAGCAAAATTGGGGACAGACAGCATTTCCATGGAGACTTGGTCTAGGAGAGTACAGTTGGGAATAATGAGAAAACTTGAGAGATATTTTAAGGTAGAACCAACAGGATTTGCTGCTATGTTGGATATGGGGGGTGTGATAAAGGGAGGGATGGTTCAATGGCCTGTTTTGGACAAGAACCAGCTGATAAAGAAATGCTGATGCCATTCAATCTGAAGAAAACAGGAAGCATAGCAGATGTCAATGAAGACTGGGGAGAGACTCAAACTCTTTATCTTCAAGAATATGATAAATTCAGGTATGATATGCACAAGGGGAGTTCAAAAGTTTCATGGAAAATGGAATTAAAAAATAAAGTCTAGGGGTAGGCACTTGGCCTGGCCGTGAAGACACCAATTAAGATGCCCACACCCCACACCAGAGAGCCTAGCTTTGAGTCCCATTCTGTGCCTGATTCCAGTTTCCCACCAATACAGACTCTGGGAGGCAGCAAGTGATGGCTCAAGCCATTGGATCCCTGAAACCCACATGGGAGGCCTGGACTGAATTTCCATCTTCAGTCTAGCCCCAGACACTGCAGATATTTTGGGAGTGAGCCAGCAGATTGGAGTAGGGGGGTGATGCTCTACCCCACAAATAAAAAACTGGTGCAAAAATTTGAAATCTATTTTTTCCATGAACTCTTTGAAGAGGCTCCCTATAAGGGACAGATACATCTGACTCAACCTGAATATGAATCCAAGTTATCAACATATAAGTAATTTTGTAGTCACAAGAATGCATAGTGTGTCCAGCTAGAGAAGATGATTATAAATATTTTATCCACTTTAAGGGTTGGTTAAACATGGTATTAAACATGGGTTTTTGTTGATATGTTTTTTCCTGATTCTTTGGCATATGGAGCCATGCTAAGTCTGGAAATGCTACTTTGCCTAGGACTGAACAACTTCAGAGACACTCAAAAAAACAAAACAAAAAACAAAAAACAACCAAAAACACCTCACCTGAAAGTATACCTTTCATATACAAACCAACCAATTCAAAGTCTATTAGCCTTTCAATCTTTCAATCACCTCCTTTACTTTTTTCTCAAGGAATCTGCTCCCTCTTGCCTGTATCCCTCTGTCCTAATCACCCTAGGGCCAGAGGAAAGCATTCAATCCAATCAATATTGAACCTGCTTACCCTGCCTTGTTTTCCTATGGTAAGAACCGTCAAAGGTTTTGTCCAAGTTTTCCCCTCACTCTGGCTCCCTCAAGACATTGGTTCTCTTAGTGTCAAACTATCTTTTCAATGGCAATTATCTCCTGACTTGCTGGCCTCACTAGATCTGAGTAATAGTAATAATAAAACCTGATGTCCTATAAAGTATAAATATAAAACCTATTAGTCCTATTTTTAAACTTTGAAATTAACCTTAGTTTCCTTTAAAATCTTGCACATTAAAAAAGCATGAAATAAAACATGTAATCTTCACTGAAAAGCATATTACAATTATTTGAATCAAAGTTAAAAAGTTTTATTTATAGCTGATTGATATTCATATTAGACAAAATCATATTAAACAAAGATGTGTCCAAATATTTTTACTTTTAAAAAGCACTGTAGAACACTAGATTGAATTTTTGCTGGGAGAATGACAAGCAACTTGAGCACTACTAAAACTAACCATTTGCCTTTCCTAAGATGGAGAAAGAAACAAGATAGATTGAACAAGAAAAATATCTTCAGTGAAATAATACATAAAATAAGGTATATATTATAAAGTTATGGATAGAATTATGTTTTTGAAAAGCCAGCAATGCTGTCTCTACAAATATTTTACTGAATTATTAGATGTCTGTGCCAGTTTAAATCTTATACATGATCACTACTTAATGCAGTAGACTTCAAAATATGAGATTACAAAACAAACATTTAAATAAATATATATGAGCTTTTAAAGTGCTAATTTAAACCAAAAATGATATCCAGAAAAGTTTGGCAAATGTAAAGAACATAAATTGAGAATTTCCAGGATGTAGAAATTATATTATCTCTAGAAAAATAACAACAAAAATTGGATCCAAGTGGTTCAGCATCTATTCAACAACCAACATCTATTAAAATCTAGGAACTCTTCTTAGTATGAGAGATTCACAGTGCACAAGACAGAGGAGCTTTTTGCACACATAAATATTATACTCTATGGCTTAGGAGTTGATAAACTAGAAGGCAACGTGGAAAGTGACTTATAAATCAAAATCAAGAGGCTTGATAAGAGAGACAAGAGTAGGCAGGTATTATTTATGGTCATGACATTTAAAAAATTAGCACACATAAGAGTTTTGTAGTGTTATTCGCCATACCATTTCCAAATAGAGCTACAGAGAAAAGAAAACACATTGAATCATTATTACTATACCTTCTATTACATTTTCCTGAGGATGAAGTGATACCAGCAAAATGCAAAAGAGGTACTCATCATGAACAAATGGCTCTTAACTGGCTATGGCCCCTTGGTCAATATATATTTATAAGCTGTAAGGATGTGATAACTTACTGGTCTTGATGTAAGACAAATATCTAAATAACAATGCAATGTAGATAAAAACATATGTGTATAAATCATAAATGTTAACAGGAAATTTTTGTATTTGATGCCCTGAGCCTCCAGTCTAGTCCTCGTTTTATCTAAATCTCTAACCCTGTTTCAATCACTTATAACATAGGCTTACATATTTGAGACAGACCAATTCTGCATTTTTATATTTTACAGCAAATTAAAGAAGACCATGTAAATGTAATGTATAGGAGTGAAATTGACATTTTGGGATTTGATGATTATGTACAGCCCTTGTTTCTACCATTGAGGAACAGTTTTTTTTTTTTTCCATCTTATTATATGATGAACTCTATACTTAGTGTAGGGTTAATCTTATGAGTATAAAGTAAACTGAAAGATCACTGTAAAAAGTAAGAGGGAGGGGACTGGTACTGTGGTCTTACTTGGCTAAGCGCCAGCATCCCATATTGGTGCCGGTTCATGTCCCAGCTGCTTCTCTTCTGATCCAGCTCTCTGCTATGGCCTGGGAAAGCAGTAGCAGATGGCCCAAGTGCCTGGGTCCCTGCATCCACATGGGTGACCTGGAAAAAGCCCCTAGCTCCTGGCTTTGGATTGGCCCAGCTCTGGCAGTTGTGGTCATCTGGGGAGTAAACCAGCAGATAGAAGGCCTTTCTGTCTCTCCCTCTCTCTGTAACTCTACCTCTTAAATAAATAAAATCTTTTTAAAAAATTTTTTAAGTGAATTAAGAGGGAATAAGAGAGGAAGGAGAAGGAAAGGCTGGTAGCCTAGTTGGGAAGGTGGTGTGGGAAGTATCACTATGTTTCTAAATCTGTATATGTGAAATAAATGAAAATTTTTTTCCTTAAATAATTGTTAAAAAAGAAAAATAAGGACAACAATTTCAAAGACTTAAGGAATAATTCTCATGAGGAAAAGGTACATAAAACTCTCCCATGGGAATTCTCATTATAGAGTACTAAGTTACTTTACTGGGCATTTCTTCAAAAATGTGTATTTATTTGAGAGGCAGAGACAGGGGCAGGGGGAAAAGAGACAGACATAGCTCCAGCTGCTGGTTCACTTCCCCACAAACTCACAAAAGCTGAGGCTGGGCCAGGGATACAGGGAGGAGCCAGGAATACAATCTAAGTCTTCCACTTGAATGGCAGGAACTCAACTGCTGCTACCCACAAGGTCTGGGCGACAAGCTGGAGTCAGGAGCTAGAGCTTGGAATCAAACCCAGGTACTCTGGTAAAAGATGTATCTTTTTAAAAAATTTTTATTTATTTATTTTGACAGGCAGAGTCAGACAGTGAGAGAGAGAGAGAGAGAGAGAGAGAGAGAGAGAGAGAGAGAGAGAAGGTCTTCCTTTTGCCGTTGGTTCACCCCCCCTACACACAAAGTGTCCACTACAGCCAGAGTGTTGCAGCCTGCGCACCGTGCTGATCCAAAGCCAGGAGCCAGGTGCTTCCTCCTGGTCTCCCATGCGGGTGCAGGGCCCAAGCACTTGGGCCATCCTCCACTGCCTTCCCGGGCCACAGCAGAGAGCTGGCCTGGAAGAGAAGCAACCGGGACAGAATCCAGCACCCCAACTGGGACTAGAACCCAGTGTGCAGGTGCTGCAGGCAGAAGATTAGCCTAGTGAGCCGCAGCGCCGCAAGCCAAGATGTGGATATCTTAACCATTAGGCTAATGCCTGCCTGCGTAGTTTCAAGTTTCTGAAAAGGCTAAAGGAGAGTTCAATCAGTTTTAATAAAGTGTACTTACTTGTTAAGGTATTTTAAAGATAACATGCAGGCCTTGATTCCTACTGAATTCACAGAAGTCTCCAGAACTTGGAGCGGCCGTGAACCCCAGACAATGATGCAGGCATTACTCTCAGGGAAACTGGGCAACTGCCAGCACAAATCCTCCTTCCACTTTGAATTCAGCCTATGTGCATGACTGACATCTCAAATACACTTGGGACACTGTTCCAAAAATTCCAGTTCAACAATGAGGTCATCAGTCAAATGCAGGCCAATAGATTAAATGCAATGGGTTCTTGATGAACCAACAGACTGATGATGGCCCTTACACAGGTTATAGAAACAAACAAAAAACTATTAGCGCACCCAGGCAGAGGCACCAATGGTCTGTAGATACGCATTTTGGCAGCCAGGACTTGGCAAGCCCTAGGATGGGTGTGTTCCCAGGGACATAGTAACTGAAGTCTGGGATGTTTGCCTTCAGAGAAGTACAGAAACCATGGCAGATTGACACAGATATATTTTTGCTTCTTTTTGCACTGTATCTTTAGAGGTCAACTGAAACACTGCTGTTTCCCAAAAAGAAGAATGTTGGGGCTATCCCTTTCATGTTTGAAACCGAAGTCAAGTCAACCTACAGGCCCTAAGACTCAACAAGAGAGTTAGGACTTCTTTCTTCAGCAGTCAAAGCTGGGCAGGGCCTTCCCAGTATCCTGGTTTGGGGAGTAAGGCTGAGGGAGTAATCCTGCTTTTTGATAACTGGAACCTCAACACCCCAATCCAGACATGCAGCTAGAATATGATCCTTAGGCAAGCATGGGGACAGAATACTTTGAGTTTTGAGGCCTCATCTAGAAAATAAGGGTAGGTAGGGGAAACTCAGTTCCTTTCTGAAAAGAGAACCTCACACACTATCCCCAGGTTCCATTACTCATGGCTTATGACACTGAGTATCTAAATATTACTTATTACTAAGGAAATAGAACATAATGTTCACTATTCTTACATTAGAACTTAGTGACTCGATTCAACTAATGAAGCTATAATGCTTTATCTTGAAAATCAAATTTAAAGTATTAGTATCTACAGAACTATAACAGAGAGCAAAAATGAATTATGAGAAATGAAATCAAGAGGACCATTACATTATTTAGAAACGTGCAATTCTGATGAATCAAAACATAGGATAAAAACTGAAAAAAAAGTTCAACATTCTGCCATATTTGCTTTATCCCTGTTTTTTCTTTCTTGTTCTCCCCATTATAGAGAAAATTCCTCAAATATTTTTTTAAATATTTCCATCTGTAACACAAAGACATTTTGTTATATAATTATAATTACCACATCTAACACAATTAATAGAAGTCAATCAATTAACCCTGAGTTTATTTTCCAATTTCCTCCAATTATCTTCAAAAATGTCTTTACAGCTGGTTTATTAAAGTTGGCATCATAACAAAGTTCACACATTTAACTTCTTAAAATTCTCTTTTAATTAAGGACAAGTCTCATCCCACTCACATAACCACTGACTTGATGGAGAAATGGTATTGACTGTCTTGAGAATAAACTACATTCTGAATTCTTCTGCTTCCTCTTTTATAATCCGATTTGTTCTTTTGTATCTAATACATCATGAAAACTGTAGGAAGAGCTCATAGCTCTATGAGAGTCACTCTAAGAGGAACACTTCACAGGTAATGCTTTGAAACTCATACATCATCATTTCAGGCAAAACATAATGCCTAGCTGTCTCCATGTAGTGACACCAAGCCTAGGTGATGACAGTCTGATCCATCCATAATAAATCTTGCTCCTATTGGCTTCAGCACTCATTGAGGCTAATGATTCACTCAATTATTCCACTGGATTGAAGAATCCGACTTGCTAGGGCTATCATTTTGACTATATTTTTTAACTGGTACTTTTTCTCTAAAGAATGCACTCCCAGAAGGCAGTGGAGGATGGCCCAAGTGCTTGGGCCCTGCACCCGCGTGGGAGACCAGGAGGAAGCACCTGGCTGCTGGCTTCAGATCAGCACAGGGTTCCAGCCGTAGTGGCCACTTGAGGGGTGAACCAACAGAAGGAAGACCTTTCTCTCTGTCTCTCTCTCTCTCACTGTCTAACTCTGCATGTCAAAAAAAAAAAAAATACCATATATCCAAGAAAAAATATTCAGTAGCTTCACTTGGAATGAGCTCTCTAAATTAAATCTTTTAAACTAAGTATTAGACACATCGCAGCTCCTAAAGATAAATTAAGCTATCCCAGAAAATTCTTAAAATGGACAAATAGGGGGAAATATTTGGTAGTAGTGCTATCATCATATATTGACTGGTAACAATAAAACTAGAATGGTTCAAACAAATCTACTTTCAGGTATAGAAGCAGGAATGCCTATATTTTAGTGCCAGCTCTGCCACTAATTAGTATGTAATTTTAAACAAGTCATTTTTAAGCCCTCAAGGTCATGCATAGTTTCCTCAATCTATAAAGCAAATAAATAGACTATTTTCAAGCTCCCAGCCAGTTTAAAAATTGTATCAGCATTTAGAGGCTATAGTCGGTAATCTAAATTCTCTCAAGAAAAAAAAATTCACATTAAAGTCACTTCAAAACTGCTCTGAAAAGCTAGTAAAATAGATGATTTTAATTTTTCAACTCAATTTTCAACCTTACTAGCTTTATGAGTTTTGAGGAGATTTCACTGAGGATGGTGATAATTTTAGCACATTATTTTGTTTTTGAAACATACAGAAATGCTTCAGATACAGTCAGTCACAAACTTCACAACAGCATCTTCATTTTTGATGAAATACTATCATCCTTACCAGGACTACTGTTCTTTACCAGGGAGACCTAAAATCCTCAGAATATGCCTACTTCTAGTGACACTAAGCATTTGCAGTGAAAATTTGTCTGTTCTTCAAAGCATCTATGACTGTGATTCCCTAGCTGCCACACAGGATGATGTCATTGTCATAGAAAAATGCCATTTCTGCCTACCTGGCTTAAAAAATTAAAAACTAACAGACTGCAAATATGTATACTGAGCTTTTTGATATCTTTTCAGGAATAATTAGCAACATTTTGGGAATCAGTTGATCTTCGACAATAGCACTGACTACTTATTTAGATAATAAAAGATAAATTAATAGTGATTTTTTTTAGTTTTATTGGCAAGTGTAGTTTATATTGCAACTCTGTAGTTCAAGCTGAGCTATAAATGATCTAAAGAAAGCCAGTATCAGAACACTTCAAATGTTTTCTATATATATTATAGCTGGAAATTCATTTTTAAAAGAAATATAGTATTCTGAAAATCTGATCTTTTGAAATAATTTATCCAATTGTTAAAGTAAATTAAAATGGAGACCAGGTCTGAAAAATCTCTGATCAGACAAAGTCAGTTAGGCTTGTAAATAATCTCCACCTTGCTTAAACTGCAAACATAATGAAACTTAACTTGGCCCATTTCTTGTAAATGCTTATTTTAGTGAAAAATAGAACTTAAGCTCAACCAATCAGAAGCAGCCAATGAAATGACATTTATATAACTAGGTACTTCCCAGTGGGACAAAATAAGACAATGGTATAAAGGAAACCTATCAAACATTGTCTTTGCTTTACTTCTTTGTTTACCCTATAAAAGCCTCACCTTTGTATACCCTTGGTGGAGCTCCTCAACTACCTCTAATTTGGAGCTGATTCACAAATCACTGCTCAAATAAATTCTTTTAAATATTATTGCCTCAGTTTACCTTTTAATATAATAAACAACCAGCAGCATCTTCACAATTTCCACGGAGACACATTTATGTAAAATCCTAGAAGTTTCATAAAGAAGCTATTTCTTTTTTTTCCAACATTAATTTAATAAATATAAATTTCCAAAATGCAACTTTTGGATTATAGCGGCTTCCCCCCACAACCTCCCTCCCATCCGCAACCATCCCATATCCCATTCCCCCTCCCATCCCATTCTTCATCAAGATTCATTTTTTTAAAGAAAGAACACAGTTAAAAGTCCTGCATTAACTTTTTTTTTTAAGGAAAAGTACCTGGGACTTGAGGAAGAGAGTTATTAACTAGGTATTACCCAGTCCTACATGAAATTGCTACAGTTAGATATAACTGTTAAGAAAAAAACCTGGATATAACCATTAGTGGATACTTGGCCTGTGTAAATAAGAACATGTGTTTTAACTTTATGGCAATAGGCTGTGAGCTTTTTGCCACTTGGTCTCTTAAGGCTCCCCAAAATGTGTTAATGTTCCAGGTGTCCACTTAAGTCACTTAGTACCAATATAAAATTTTTTTTCTGTCTAAAATTCCAAGATTTAGGCTAACTTTATTGAACTAAACAAGTTTATTGGACTAAAGTGATGTAGTGCTCCATAATGTTGCAAAAAAGGGTTCTGTGCAATTACTTAAAATTAAAATATCAAATTTGCTTTATAATTACTGAATTTTACAAGTTTATTTTTCAAAGTAAAATCATTTTTATAATAAATAATTCATTACTTTATCAGTCTGTTGAAAATGTTTATACTCAATGGAAGTTTATCCTTATCTTCTTAACCAAAGACTCATAGAAATATTTAAAGTCAAATTTAGTGTTTTCCTTTACTGTATTTCACAGAATATGAAACTATCTTATCTCCTTCTCTTATGTATGTCAGCATATTAAATGATCTGAGAAATCTTGCAACAACAACAAAAAAATCAGTGTGATTTTTTTAACCCAGCATTCCCAAAAGCTATCTGAGTATGTAACCCATTTGTATCTCACTGAAGCTACTAAACTCACATAGAAAATAATTTTAAAACCTTGGGGAAGAAAAGATACCTCCCCAAGTTTTGTCTACTTCATTTTTAATTCTTAAATAATTTGCATCCAAAATCTTCAAATCTATATATTTTACCATGTTAAGCCCCCTATATCTCTTTTTTTTTCTTCCTTAATAGAAGTCATGATACCTCAGCTTTTATGTAATACAACTTGATGTAGTGAATAGTCACTAAGAGACCGTGCTGAGCACTAAAAACAGTTATATCATCTCTTAGATTTCACTTCTTATACTAAAATCCTACTATTTTTCTTATAAATTACAATTTATATTTACCTCATTTATTTTGGACCTTCATTTTTTTCAAAAATACAAACAGTGATATTTACTTGTGATAGTCAATACTAGGTCTATCAGTCTAGTGAATGTAGAAGTCCCATGAGTGAGAAGCCACTTTAAAATACTTTGAATTGTTTCATGTTGTCCTGTTAAGATAGAATTCTTGGAGCCAGCACTGTGGTATAGCGGGTAAAGTCACCACCTGCAGTGCTGGTATCTCAATACGGGCACTAGATTGAGTCCCAGCTACCCCACTTACGATCCAGCTCTCTGCTGTGGCCTGGGAAAGCAGTGGAGGATGGTGCAAGTACTTGGGCCCCTGCACTCATGGAAGAAGCTCCTGAATCCTGGCTTTGGATCAGCCCAGCTCCAGCTGTTGTGGCCATTTGGGGAGTGAACCAGGGGATGGAAGATCTCTGTATCTCTCTCTCCCTCTGCCTCTCTGTAACTGCCTTTCTGATAAATAAATCTTGAAAAAATATTTTAAAAACATGAACTCTTTTACGACATCTGTGTGACTCTACCATGTCAATCCTGCCTTCCCTCACTCCCATGCCATTTTTGCCATGACATTCCTCTTCAACAATGTGTTTCAAAGCAAAGCACTTTAAATTCATTTTCTTGTTAAGACAAGATCCCGTTCCTTTAAGGAATATGTAATGAAATAGAGTCAACTCACTCCTAACTCTTATTGCAGTAAGAAACAATATAGTTTCATTGGTATATACATTAGCTTAAGCTGAAAAATTAAGTCATGCTCTTCTATATTTTGAATTTCCTGTAAATTTTTTTATTTTAGGATTTTGTTTTCCAGAACATGTAACAGATTTTTTATTTGGTTAATTGCTTATGAAAAACAATGTAATGCTTTTACTGCTACAGGCTTATGATTACAGAAAATCTTTATTCTTATTTATTCATTCAAGAGGAAGGGAGGAAGGAAGGAGGAAGAGAGAGAGGGAAAGGGGGGAGAGAGAGAAGGTGAGGAGGAGGAAGATAAGGAGGAAAAGGAGGGGGGAGAGAGAGAGAAAAATCATGTTCCTATCTTTTCTTTCACTCCCCTAAAAACCCACCAAGCCCCCGGCTGGGTTAGGCAGAAGCCAAGAGCTGAGAACTCAATCCAGATCTCCCACGTACATGGCAGATACCTTATTACTTGAGCCATCACCACTGTCTCTCAGTTTCTGTAGGAAGCTGAAGTCAGGAGCAGGAACCAGGAATAAAACCAAGGTACTCCAGTGAGGGACATGAGCATCTTAACTGCTCTGCTAAAATCTTGCCCTCAAAAAAGAAGTTTTGTATTTCAACTTATATACAGTTGCATTGCAGATAAGTATCATAGGGTCATAAATGAAAGGCTATCTATTGCAAAAAATTACATTAAAATAAAGTTAAATTCTGTGGGTGAATTAAATGAAAATGGAGTCAAGAAGAAACATGAATAATGAACATCTTTTTTTTTTTTGTTAAAGATTTATTTTATTTATTTGAAAGACAGAGTTAGAAAGAAAGGCAGAGACAGAGAAAGAGGTCTTCCATCTGCTAGTTCACTCCCCAGATGGCCGCAATAGTCGGAGCTGCGCCAATCCGAAGCCAGGAGCCACGAGCTTCTTTCAGGTCTCCCATGTGAGTGCAGGGACCCAAGGACTTGGGCCATCCTCTACTGTTTTCCCAGGCCATAGCAGAGAGCTGGATCAGAAGAGAAGCCAGGACTACAACTGGTGCCCATATGGGATGTCAGTGCTTCAGACCAGGGCTTTAAACCACTGCGCCACTGTGCCAGCCCCAAGTAGTGAACATTGTCAAGGGCTACAAAACAGATAGGTTGTTTGTATTTTTAAATGGGAAATGGTGATACTATTTGTGATATTTAGATTCTACTGGATACCTTTTAAATAGTGGCATACAATTCACAAGTGTAACAACCTTATTAACAATTTAAATTATGGTGAAAATATTGGATATAAACTTAAAAGATATATAAGGGTGGTTTACTTATTTTTTTAAAATTCTTTTATGGGTTAAATGAAAAGAATGTTTGAAGACCATTGGTTTAGGATGGGAGGGAAAGTAAATAAAAGCACCCGGAAAATGCATCAAGACTGCAGAGGCACTAAATGTCCATGTAGGTTACTGAATATGAATTCAAATGAAACCAGTTACTTTTGCAGGTTTTCCTCAAGCCATGTTCAGCACTGTAAGGGCAGGTGTGGAGAAAGGAGAGCTGGAGTTTTTCCAGGCAACAATAAAGCAAAAATAAGAGCAAGTGAGTGGATACTGTCTGCAAGAGGGCAATTATAATATTAGACCATGGAATTTAGACATAGAAAGGCAAATAGGGGAAGGGAAACTGTGAGGAATAGTTTTAAAAGGTGCTAAAAATAATGGGCTACAGGTGTCATGGGGGTAGATAATACATCTAGACAACTAAGGAGAGAACTGTGGGGCGTTCAGTGGTAGTGATAAGAAAGTAGGGAGCTTGGAATTGAGATTATGGAGGGATCACAAATATTAGCAACTGAGGTTCTAGGGGGTCTGTTCATGGCATGAGATGGGTGAGATGGACAGGTGGACAGGGTCATTGGAGGAGAGGAAGTCCAGGAGTCGGGCCTCATGGAACAGTTACCTGAACAACCAAGAGTCCTGAAAGGCACAGGGATAAATACAGAATAATGGAGACCCAGATGACTAGACTTAAAGGCTATGGATAGGACCAAGAAGCAAAAGTGGCATAGTATGAAGACATGAGTTTCACAGCTGAGAGGCTGAGGAAGACAAAAATTGCTGGTAAAAGCAGGTTAATGAGTATGAAGGTGTGAAACGCACCACCCTTGGAGAGGGTTGCTGGGGAGACAGGTTCCTTTGGAAAGAGCCAGTAGCCTGTGGAAGTGAACAGCAAAGAGCTCCTGAGAGCACAGCAAAGGGGATACGGAAATTGGAAAGAAATGAAAAAGAGAACAGCAGACACAGAAATCAAATGAAATTCTGGAAATTCTGAGTTTCCGTACAACTGAGAGGAACAGTGAGAAGGAAGACCCTGAGGTCAATTCTGATGCTACATGGAGACCTCCAGAGTTAGTATAAAGATTATTTGAAGTGTTAACTTCTGAGCTCAAGAAGATGCACAAAGAAATTGCGAATTTCCCTTGTCTTTCTAAAGCAGGGGCTCCAGAAGACACAACTGCCCTTCACTCCTCTCCCAGGGAGGAGGGGGCTTCCTGACAATTTAGCTGTGATGGAGATAGGCTACCTGTTCCCCTTAGCATAAAAATGTCCAACAGAACAGTGATCTCTTCCCACTGAAGCCCTAAACCTCCTCCCTTCCCCCACCCCTCTTAATGCTGGTAAATAAACCTTTCCTCTCTGGCTATTGAGTTACTTAATCACTGAGTGTTCTCTAACCTGTGCATGCATAAATAAACCTGTCTTTTCTCCTGGTAATCAGTCTCTTAACAGTTACTTTGCAGGTCCCGGGGCACTGAAAACCAAATTCAAAGTGGAAAAGTCTTCTAACACTATTAAAGGAGATGGTAGAGGTGCAACAGTGAATGCCTGGCCTGGGAAAGATAGGAGGACAGGGAGTTGGGAAATCTTCCCAAGAGCTTGAAGAATTCAAGAACTCCTTCATTCCTGCAAATGATGCTGAAGAGATTGGAGAAGGGACAGCACCTTGGAGCACCACATAGATCTTATTTCATGTAAGCAATCCCATTTAGAGAATAGAATACTATCTTCACTAGGAGGTACTGGTGTAGGGACATCTTTCTTCACTGGCCTCTGGGCATTACACTCTGGGCCTTCACTGCTGCCTCAGGGATTCTCTTTCTCAGACCCTTTGTTACATCTCCCTCCTCTCCTAATACCTAAATTCTGGAATGTTCCAGGGCTCTGCCCTTGGCTCTCTTTACTTGGATATCTGCCCTTTGCTGTCTCAGTCTAATGGCTTTAAACACCAAATGCTCTTCAGCAGTGGTTATCTATTTCTAAATGTTGTACATTTAGCTCCGACTTTATCTTGAGTTCCAAATTCATATACCAACAGCTGACCAAACATTCACTTAGATAACAGAGATGTCTCAATTTTGACATGCTCAAAAGCATTTTTATTTTCTTTTTTCCAAGCCCCCAGAGTACCCCATCTGTTTCTCAATTATCCTCCCCTCCCCATCTCAGTTAATGGCACCTCAAGTTAGTGGTCAGGCCAAAAATAATGTGGATGTCTCAGCTGATGACTATCACTCTGCATAACAAATCCATCAGGATGTCTTAGTCTCCACTTCCAAAAATTCATTCCTAGCCCCATCCCATCACTACCACCTCCCTGAAGCAAGATGTTAGCATTTTTGGCCTGTGCCACTGCAGTTCCCCTTAACTTCTTGCCTGCTTCAACTCCATGCCCCCCCCCCATAATCTGTACTCCACATTAACAACCAAAAGTAATATTTTCAAATGCGTATCTGCTCAAACCTACTACCATGTGTCAAGCACTCTGCAATCAATGTTTCCCAGCATCTTTATGTGATCCTCAAGCCTTGGTTTGTATTCAGGAACCTTCACACCTGTCCAGTTTCTACACCCCTCCCTCTGCCCTACCCACACAGGCTTCCTCCCTATTCTCCCTTTTACTGCATGGTTCTTGTCTCCTCCTCCTGGACTCTCCCAGCTCAGTGATGCTCACTCTTTCTCAGCCATCAATCTTCTGCTCAGAATTTTCCTGAGCACACTCTACCAAATAACCTATAGCACCTCGTATTGCCCAGTTACCTGATTCTGCCTCACAGTCTTCAAGGTACCAGATACCACTTGAGACTTCATTTTAAATTCACAGTTGATCATCTGTCGCCCTGGCTGGAATGTCAGTGACATGAATCCCAGGTACCATGTCTGTCCTTGTCATCCCTGCATCCCTAGAACGTTGACTAGTTCCATCAACAATACTGCTGAATGAATATTCTTTATATTTTCCATTTTATCATAGCAAATACTAAGTAACTACATCACAACTTGCATTGACTTACACAACTCAGTTTGACTTCTTTATATACAGCAAGCTATTTCTAACATGATCCACCTCTTATATACTATTCTATAAAGCCATGATAAGTACATGGTGAGCCAACTTTGAATTGGTATTCCTTATTGCACCCTGCAATTGCAAAGAAGAAATCTAAAGTCATCTTAATTTTTTCATACATGAACACAACGGTTATTTAATAACTTAAAATACCCTTTATATATTTCCCCATTCAGGAATTTTTCAGGCAGAAAAGTTAGATTCTAATCACTTGATTTGGATTTTAAAGTAAGGAATATTATTTTTATGCCACTTTCTCACTTCTCATCTCTTTAAAAATATCCATATTTCAATGTGAAAATATATACAAAATAATACTTATCAGACAAAATATGTGCTCAAACATTAGTGCTCAGGAACATTATTCTTCTTACTCTTGTCTCTCAACATGTTCCTCTGCTTCATGAAAATGCTGGCAATGTGAAATTAAAGGAATTGGAGACACAGCCATTACATGGTGAAAAAAAAATAAACTGATTTAAATTTCATTTAAAATCATAGCTTTGAATAAAGTCTATCTTAAATAGTAAAAGGAATTGATAGTTAAAGTTTTTAAGGGTAGACAATTAAAACTAAATTTTTGGCTTTAATGTAGGTTATAATCAAATTGGGCTCTTGTTAGTTTCCTCAAAAAATGGCACAGAATCTCCAGGAGAAATGGATACCCCATGAGGTACAACTCACGTCCCTAAAAAAAATTTCACATGAGAATTTCCTTTTTCAGCACAGACCTTTTGAGCACAGCAAAACTTTGAAAATTAAACTTTAGAACCACTTGAGAAAGAGCAATGATAACCAGCTATTGGACTGATTTTACTGAGTTTGACCTGTGAAAAACACAAAATGCAGATTTTTGGGGAACTCAGGAATTCACACAAACTTTGGCTTTTGTCTAGAATATTCTTTACCCTGATCCTTCCTTGGCTGAACTCTACTCTCGCAGAAGATCTCAGCCCAGTTCTGTCTCCTTCTGTGAAGCTTTGTGAACACAACACCTGGGTTAGGCATCCCTCCCAAGAGTTTGCAGGGCACTGTACATTAGTCATACTTGTACATACTAGCATCACAAGGGTCAATTTGCTTGTCTCTAACCTATAATAAATTTTAAGCTACTTAGTGGCAGAAGCTGATTATCCTCTTCACCAATGTAGATGTCACAAAGCTGGTACTAACAGTTTATGATAGTGTTTTCATTACGCAAGGCACTGTGTACCAGCTAATCATTGCACTCATCCACTGCACCTGAGCATAGACACAGCACCTATTATTTCGTATGGAATCAGGAAAGCAATGCACTGCTACTGATCCATCAGATTCGGACAGCAATAGTATCAACTATGCATCACACTTTTCATGAAAAAGGTAGCATCGAAAAACTTTAGCTGACACTACTAATGTGTTATAAATTTCTTTTGCTTTAAGGTACCTGAAACCTAAGAAGCCTAAAAAAAATACATTATTTCTCTCTCAACATCTACACTTCACTAAATAACTAATTCACTTTAAGTCCATGATCCCTATTTTCCAAGGGATGCAAATAGGAGGGAAAATATCTTAAGTCCCTATAAAAGCAAAAAGTTAGATGAAAACAACTCCCTCTCCTGCACCCTTTTTTAAAAGTTCAGTGGTGTTTACAAGACATAATCGATTCCAGTTTAGGATGTAAGGAAATGTCTGTGTAACATTCTAACATGAGTGAGATTCAACAAACCGATTTCTATTAAATTCCAAGCTCAGGATGGCTAAGTCAACATTCGAACAGTGCTAGCTAGTGAAAGCACGGGGCCAGTGCGGCCAGCCACGGCTGAAAGCACAGCGAAAGCTGTGAGTGAAGGATGGCTGCGGGTCAGGTGCTGCCAAGGCCTCAATGTAAACACAGGTGTGTGGGAAGGCGCGCAAGGGCTCTCCGCTACAGAAACACTGGCAGTCACGCCGTGGAGTCCGAATGCTAAATTCCAAAACGATCTCATTTTTGTAAAATTGATACATCTTATTTCACATATTAATACCACCTCAACTTCAGAGGTTCATGAGGTACACCTGAAGCATTATTTCATACTGAAAATTTAAGAGATTTGAAAGTGCGCCCCCCCACCCTTTGCCAACTAAGTCTCCCTGCTGAGCAAAGGAGTCTGAAGTTATTACCACCTCATTTGCTGGCATTTAGCAAGGATTCTTTTTATGGGTGCATGGAATTAATGCCACTAGAGGATTTTCCCTGCCAAAGTCTGTTAAACGGCATAGTAGTCTATTCTAAAGTGTAATATATAATGGCTATCCGACAATGCCAGTGAATTGATCAAAAGCAATAACATTTACCAACAGGTTTGGATGTAGATAAAATTTGTTTTCATTATTAGAATTTTGGTTTGTTTTTTATTTATTTATTTTTGGTAGTTATTCCTTGAGATTTTCCTTTTAGAGGGAGGTTAGTGTAGTCATCTGATAACATCTGTAGCTGTCAAAAATAGTGTACTAACAGTGTCTAGTAACCTCTGAGATAGCTAGTGATTATGAACACACAGGTTCTAAAGGCATATTCTGGGTTCTCATTTTAGCTGAACAACCTGCTGCCATGGGATTGAGCAAAATAATATGAACTCCCAACTTCAACTCTTCCTTTATAAAATGAACATAATAGTAGTATCTTTCTGAGGAAGATTATTTTGCAGATTTAATGACTCAATATACAGACAGCACTTAGTACACTGCCTAGTAATAATACAAAATAAGGATCATTGTTAGTATCACCTAAATTAAATTTAGACTCTAACACCATCTGATATGATTTCCAAATTGTTATGTTATCTGCAAATAATTATCTGTAATTTCTCAACACAAATGTATCTCTCCCCGACTCTATCCTATTTTTTCAAATTTGAACATTTCTCTTGGGGCAATAATCTGCTGGTTGGTAGATGGTATCTGGGTAAGAATTGGAAAAATGTATTCTAGGATTCCATTAATAACATGTCATGCTATAAGTCTTGTTTCAAAAAATAAATGACAAGTTTTAAGTCATACCAATAATCTCATAAAATTGAAGTGACTGTTATGTCCCCAATTGAAGTTGATAAAAGTAAAAACAAGTATATGCCATTCAGTAGTATCAAGTGATTCAGTAATAATACACACAATAGTATGTATCATATATCATATGATGCTTGCAAGTAAAACATTTCCACTTGATGTGATGTCTACATAAACGAATACCATGTAATTCTCAAAACAAGAAATGAACAAAGGCACCTATTTCTTGAGCTCTTAAAATCTTTTTCCTGGCATTAATCTTTTAAAGGAAATTTCTTACCTACAGACAATATATGAATAAGTTATGTTCTCACCTAACATGCCAATCTACCATTCTTCTATATATTATTATAACATATAAAATACATATTGTTAAGTCATCGTACAATACTATTATAGGTTTGGAATTAGATGTTCTTATTATCCCTATTTTACAGATGAGAAAGCTTTTGTACAAATAAGAAAACTTAACTGCTGTCCTTAGGTCACATAAAGAGTAAATGCTAAATATTCATGGACATCTTATTACTTTAAATCCTATCTTCTCTTTTAGATTTGGCACTCAGCTTTATGGCCACAGCCAAGAACGGTGGTTCTCAAATGTGAGCAGATATCAAAGTCTCTTGGAGGGCCAGTGAAAACACAGATTGAAGGCCCCTCCATCAGTTTCTGATTCAGCAGATCTGAGGTGTAACCCAATATCTGCATCTCTAACAAGTTTCCAGGAACTGCTGCTGCTGCTCAGTGCTCACATATTGAGACTCACTGACCTAGAATTTTAACACTTCTAAATATACACACTTAGTATAGTGCTTCTGCTGACTGCTCTTCCTCCCCCCATCATCCCAATTTATTTGACAATGTAATCCCTACATAGGGAACAAGGGAAAGAGGAGTCAAGTGATACAAAGAACCAGTATCCCTTCCTAAACCACATTTTCCAATGAGTTTGCTAAGGTTAACAAAGCAACCGACCTAAGCTCACCTTGGTTCTCACTACATTCCTTTTCTAAAAGAACACTGCACTTTCTGGCATATTTCCTTTCTTCAGTCTTATTTTATAAATGAAAAAAAAAAATCCACATTATAGCAAAGGGTTTAAACAAAATGATAACACTATATTTGTGTTATATATCAAATTTTTTCTTCTGTAAGCTGACTCTCCCCCATATCTGTACCATACCACGTATCGTGCACATCTATGTTAGTCAATAACTAACTCCGGAGCTAGAGGACACATGAAAACATTCTTCTACGTGTTGAGCAAGGAGGACCCAAGTGAAACTGTAGCCTTAGAAGTTTTCTAGGCGGAGAAAAAGCAAAGACTCGGAGAAGCTTTCATGGGACAAAATTCAGGCAGCAGGTAAGTCTACAAGAAAGTTAGGGTGGGAAAAGCTGAAAGAAGGAGGGTAGATTAGTCTGGAAAAAAACTCTAGAGCAAAATGAAGATGACTGAAAAAGAGAAAAATGACAGCGATGTCTGAAGTTTAGGAGGCAGCTAAGAGAGTGGTACCATCAATATTTTGGCTCAGAGCAGTTTTAGTTAATCCTGCTCCAATCACCATCGCATACGCAAATCTGGCTGGGGATGAGGGAGAGGGACCTGATTGATAGAACAGCCTCTAATGTGTACTTTATGCACATCACCCCCCTCCCTTGGCATTTCAGTAGAGGTCATTCAGATCTGAAGCGATATACGTAGAAACTATTTTTCCCTTGATTAACTCATCTCCAATGATGAAGAAATAACTCCCTTTTTAAAGGATCCTGAATTATTTTCAGGTATCTGTATTTAACCTAAATAAATTCCACTCAGGAGTTTCAGACCCTGAACATTTCTGCTCTCCTCCCCCTTTACCTCCAAGAGGATCTGTTTGCTGCCAGATGTGATGTCTGCTGAGTGAAAGAGGTGCATGTGCCTGTGTGTGCATACAGCCTGGAGTCGCCCTGCTGCACTCCCCCAGGCTTGTGAACGCTAATCACATGAAGCGTTTATTCCTGAGCTGTTCCTTTTGTGTTTTCTTTGGGACTGCTTGCTTTACAAGGCCTGCTAATGTGGGTTCAAGGCAACAACAGCTTGAAGAGGGTTAAAGCATTGAGAAAGCTCCAGAATCCGTTGGAAGACTGTGGCTCCCTTTACTGTGTATGTGTGTGTGTTCAGTTTATTCTATTTCACCTTTTGATCTTGGCTTTTAACCCTCCCTAAGTATGGCGAGGTTTGGGTGGTGGGCACTGGCAGGGGGTGGAGGGTGATGATCTATTTTAATTTTCTCATAATAGAGCAGCAGTTTTTAGAATGCAGGCCAGTGAAGAACACAGAAGTTAGACCAGTTGGTTGTCACTCCTCTCGGCATACATAACTGTCTGTCACCCCAGGATCTGTAGGGCATTTTAGGTCTTTGCCTCTGCAGTCCTCTGGTCTGATATACAAGCACTCATCACATCCTTTCTCTCAGGGAACCAGGATCTCTCGATAAGAGGAGCCCTACTTCCATCGCCCTGCTCTCCTGCCAGGTTAGTCTATATCTCAGGTTAGATTTTTTTTCTCTTTTACTATGGTTTTTCTAGAATTTTTATTTGCATCGTCTAAAATAGGGTATCACATACATGATGGAAATGGCAATTCCTACTTTTTCTTAACTTTTGTCTGTGTAAAACAAGGTAAAAGATATTCAGTAAAAAGAGGAATAATTTAACAAGACAATTGGAATCATTTTGTTTCCACAGGCAACACTTGTATTATACATACACTCCAAAATTACAATTCTACTAATTGTAAGGAAAATTTCAATTTTAACTGCAATTTCAACTTAATGTTTTATTATTATTATTAATAAAGATTGTGCTCATTATAGAAGAAGAAAAAATACCTATCTGTGTTATTTTTGTCAGGGTAGAATAATAAATAATAAATAGAGAGGCAAAAGAGATACAAACATTCTCTGCAGTGCACAGAATCTTTGTTTATCTATTAATAATATTCCAGGTACCTTCTTAGGATGAAGTTCACTAGATGTCAAAATATTATGACAAGGTGGAAGCAGCTATAAAATTTCTGGCTTTTACAGTTTGTATGTCATTTGGTCCAGCTAACAGAAAGGCTAACACATTTAGAATTTATTAAAAATGAATTATTTTAATACTACTAACTTTATCTGCAAATGGCAACTGTGAGAAAGAGTGTGTTTTAAAGTAAAGGTTAGAAAAATAACAGAAGCAAAACAAAAATGAAAAGTTTGCTGGTTTGCAGTTTATTTTTCAAATCTTTGAAGTTGGAATCCTGGATGGTATACCCCATCCGTGAAGCTCTGAAAAGTTAGGAGCAAAGTTTTAAATGTTAGAAAATTGAAAGACACTCATTGTTCTGTATCACACACTACTGCTGTGAGAGCACTGTCATGTTGTGAATAGCCAATGGATGTCACTTTTTATCACCTCCAAGTACAAACCATCCATTAATGATTGCTCCAAAGAGCTAGAAAGTACAACAGAGCTTCAGGTTCCTTAACTTAAGTACCTGCATTCCGATTCCTTGTGCTTCAGTACTAGTAATGTAAATAAATCTTACAGCCATTGGTGGTACAATGATGTTAAGGATCTAGCTATCTTCCACAGTTTAGGGGGTTATAATTTGGTCTTAATATTTCTTCCAGGATTAGACTTGGCATAGAAGTTCTTGATTGGAGTTTGTAAGTTTTTTTTTTCTCTTTTACAAAATATAGTCGAAATTAGTTTTCTTGTTATTTAGTTAGAGACAGCCAAAAATAACATGATTTTGGCTGAATATACATACTTTTATGCATCTCTAATTTAAAGTAAGTTTTAACTTTGAAAATGAAATGTTGCAGACATTTGTGGGTACTGAAGACCAGGTCCAATTGGCAGGGCACTGATGTTTGTGCACGGGAGGCTATGCATGGAGTAATAATATTACCTCTTTAGCAAAACATCATTTCAATGAACCTCTACTCTGCTTAATATGTTGTGGACTGAACTGTGTCCCCCTAAGAAACTCATATGTTGATGCTCTAACCCCTAGTGTGGCTGTATTTGGAGACCCAGCCATGAAGGGAAAAATTCAGGTTAAATGAGGTCACAAGGGAAGGGTTCTGATCTTATAGTACTGGTGTCAATATTAGAAAAATAAGGGACCATGTTAGTATATAGTCAAAAGGAATCTATCTACAAACCAAGACAGATCTTTCCAGAAATGACCTCTGAGCAGATTTTGGACTTCCAGTCACCAGAACCATAGAAAATAAATTTCTGCTGTCAGAGTCCCCTAAACTATGATATTACGTTATGGCAGCCCAAGCAGAGAAATACACAAAATATCTGAAGGATTTAGGATTACCTCAACTAAATATTCATATCTGGTCACTTTAAAACCATTTTCTTTTGTTCATAAAATTATTCAGAGAGGTTACTTGGATAACTTATGCTCTTTCTTTTAATACTTTTGCAGCATTCTTTCCTGACTCATTCCCATGGTCCTGTTTTTAAAATAGTCATTGGCTCTAAGTGGTTTTCAGAGTTTCTTTTTTTTTAAGAGTTTTATTTACTTATTTGAAAGGCAGAGTTACAGAGAAGGAGACAGAGAAGATCTTCCATCTGCTGGTTCACTCCCCAAATGTCCATAATAGCTGGAGCTGGGTCAGGCCAAAGCCAGGCGCTTCTTCCTGGTCTCCCATTCAGCGCAGGGGCCCAAGGACTTGGGCCATCCTCCGTGGCTTTCCCAAGCACATTATCAGGGAGCTGGTTTGAAAGCAGAAACATCCATGGCCGGCACAGTGGCTCATTTGGCTAATTCTCCACCTGCAGCGCCAGCACCCTGGGTTCTAGTCCCAGTTGCTGCTCTTCCAGTCCAGCTCTCTGCTGTGGCCCAGAAGTGCAGTGGAGGATGGCCCAGGTCCTTGGGCCCTGCTCCCGCATGGGAGACCAGGAGAAGCACCTGGCTCCTGACTTTGGATCAGGGCAGTGCACTGGCTGTATCAGCCATTTGGGTGGTGACCCAATGGAAAAGGAAGACCTTTCTCTCTGTCTCTCTCTCACTGTCTAACTCTGCATCTCAAAAAAAAAAAAAAAAAAAAGAAAGAAAGAAAGAAAAGAAGAAAGAAAGCAGAATGCCCAGGTCTTGAACCAGTGCTGCAGAAGCAGCTTAACCCGCTGTGCCACAGCACTGGTCCCTGGAGTTCCTATTTTTCTTTTGGTTTTACTAAGGTATTCAATTAGCCTTGCCCTCTTGTCCTGAGGGCCAACTTCTCCCTCCCTGCCTACTTCATTCTTCAATAATCTAGGACTGAAACAGTCTTTTTTTAAAATCTCCTAAAACTTGCCATTTGTGGTGTTCTTAGGACTTGGACATTTGCTGGGAGGAAAATTAAGGAAGAGGAGGAAGTTTTACTGGGTTCTAGGCTGCACACAGGAAAGGTTCAGTTTGAAGCATCTCTGGATCATCAAGTAAGAGATCTCATGAATGGCTAGGTGAACAGATCTGAAACTGGGCAGAGTTTGGGGACGTTGTAAATTAAGAAGGCAGGGGTCGGATAAGATTGCTGAGAGTCTATGAAGAGGATAAGAGAGCAGATGAAAACCACCAACAATTAATAGATAAATTGATGGAGGTGAGACAGGGAGAGAGAGAGAGGTAAGAATTAGACCAAAACTATGTCAGAGAAACAAGAGGATTGGCATGAGAAAGGAAAACAGTGTGATCTTCAACACAGAAAGGCCCCTCCAGTGTTGATTTGCCTTTGTAAGAACTACACAATCTTTGCCGGTCTTACCAAGAATAACTCAGTGTGACCATGGGGCCACAGGACTAGCTATAGTGTGCGGAGGAATAAAGTGCATGTCAGCTGCACTCTCAGATCACTCACAAAGACAAGATCAGGAAACAGGAGCTAGAGGAGTTTAGAGGTTGAGAAAGATTAACTTCACTTGTTTAACTGAGTGAAAACTGATTGACTTTATATACTGAGAGAAAACATCAGTAAAGAAGATATTGAAATTCAAGGAAGAAAATACTTTTATTTTCTCAAAGAACTTGGTATCTGTCTGTTTGCTTTCCTAATGAATTATTAGAGCAGGAGAGAAAGAGAACTCCCTCCATTCACTAGTTTACTCACCAAATGGCCAGGGTTGTACTGGGTTGAAACCAGGAGACAGGAAGTCAATCCAGGTCCCCCACATGGGTGGTGGGGACCCACTTAGTTAAATCATCATTGTTACCTCCCAGGGTCTGCATTAGCTGAAAGTTGGAGTCGGGTATTGAATCCAGGCACTTCAACATAGAACACGGGTGTTTTAAGTTCTACACCAAATGCCTGCTGCAAAAGAAACTTGTTTTGAAGAACTGGTATGTGTTACGCACTGTGCTACCTTGGGGACCCAAGGATGGATTATTTTAGTACAGTCACTGCCCTGTTGAGGTTCTCAGACTCACCAAAGGCTCAAGGAGGTAATAGTAGGATCAAAGAAGAGTTCTTCGCCCCAAGAAGGAAGAGAATCAATTGTTTAACAGAGCAAGGGTAAAGTGGTCATGATGAACAATATGGAGGGGAAAGGGCAGCTGTTTGAAGAACTTCATAATTCAGTGTCTTTTCCTGCTCTGTGACACAGGATGTAAAGGAGAAAGTCCATAGCAAAGATTAGAATAATTAGATTATTAATATGTCCTGAGCTCAGGCACATGCAAAATCCTAACAGCATGGCTAACTATGTGCCAGGAATAAAGAAGAAAATTGTCTAGCCAGATCCTAACATGCAGATTTCAAAAAAGTTAGGTTGGAGGCAGGCATTTGGTCTAGTGGTTAAGATGCCTGCCTTGCATATCACAGGACCTGGGTTTCAGTCCTGGCTCTGACTCCTGAGTCCAGCTATCTGCTAATGTGAGCCCTGAGAGGCAATGGTGACTGCTCATGTAATTTGGTCACTGTCACTCTTGTGGGAGACCTGGCTGAACTTCCCAGCTTCTGCCTAGCCCATCCCATACTGTTGGAGCCATCTGAGGAGTGAACCAGAGATGGAAATTCTCCCTGTCTCTCCATGTGTGTGGTTGTGTGTGTGTGGCTTTCAAATTAAAAAAGAGGTTAGACTAAACAAAATGTATTAGTGAATAAATGGATTAATAAATCCATTTTATTAATGGAGTCATGGCTGCTCCACTTCCTATCTAGTTCTCTCCCATGGCCTGTGAAAGCAGTGGAAAATGGCCTAAGTCCTTGGGCCCCTGCACCCACATGGGAGACCTGTTGCAGCTATCTAGGGAATGACCCAGCAGATGGAAGACCTCTTTCTTTAACTCTCTCTCGAATAAATAAATCTTTTTTTAAAAAATGTATCAAAATATAGTAAGTGTTTTTCCTGGAAAATGCAAGGGCAATGGCTCAGAAAACCAACAGGGCACTAAAATCTCTACAAAATATGGGACAAATGATGGAAAGGAAGTGTGGAGGAAAGAGCTGTGGAGAGAGATAGGATTAAAACGTTGAGATGAATAAATGAAGGTATAAGTAGTAACCGAGCAGGAGGTACAGCTGGAAAGGCAAGGAGGGACATGACACAAAAGTAGTTAAGGGGGAAGGGCAACATTTTGGCACAGCAGGTTAAGCTGCAACCTGTGACACCAGCATCCGGTAAGAGTCTGGGTTTGAGTCCTGACTCTCTCACTTCCTATTCAGCTCTCTGCTAAGGCACCTGGGAAGACAGCAGATGATGGCCCAAGGGCATGGACCTCTCCCACCCATGTGAGAGATCTGGATGGCTTTAGCCTGGCTGGAAATAATTTGTTGCAGCCTTTTACAGAGTGAACTAGCAGATGGAGGATGTCTCTGTCTCTTCCCCTTTCTAACTCTGCCTTTCAAATAAATATTTTTTTAGGCCGGAGCCGTGGCTCAACAGGCTAATCCTCCGCCTTGCGGCGCCGGCACACCGGGTTCTAGTCCCGGTCGGGGCGCCGGATTCTGTCCCGGTTGCCCCTCTTCCAGGCCAGCCCTCTGCTGTGGCCCAGGAGTGCAGTGGAGGATGGCCCAAGTGCTTGGGCCCTGCACCCCATGGGAGACCAGGAGAAGCACCTAGCACCTAGCACCTGGCTCCTGCCATCGGATGAGCGCGGTGCGCCGGCCGCAGCGCGCTGTCCGCGGCAGCCATTGGAGGGTGAACCAACGGCAAAGGAAGACCTTTCTCTCTGTCTCTCTCTCTCACTGTCCACTCTGCCTGTCAAAAAAAAAAAATATTTTTTTAAAAGTCTGTGGCAAATGAAATTAAAGTATATTTACTAAAATAAAGAAAAAAATAAAAGCAGTATAGAACTGGAGATTAAAGTTGGAGGGGAGGGGTAAGAAAGCTAAAAATATGGGAAATTGTGACCATAAGTTAGGGTAGGAGGATTCTGGAGTCCAATGAGAAAAGAATCCTAGGAATGAGGGAATCCTACAAATGGCCATAAGCAAGTTACTGAAGTATTAAAGGCCTAAGAACTGTGAACTTTCAGAGCTCTGGGAGTCAGAGGAAGTCATGGAAAATGATTGACATTTGCCTTAGATTGACAAAATTGTGACCTATATGCCAAAGGTCTCAATAAATACAAGAGATAAATTAATGTGCCATAGAAAGGTAGAAATGGATGTTAGCAATAAGTATCAAAGTAGGGGCTGGCATTGTGGCGTAGTGGGTAGTTGCTGCCTGCAGTGCTGGCATCCCATATGGGTGCTGGTTCGAGTCCTGGCTGCTCCACTTCCTATCCAGCTCTCTGCTATAGCCTACAAAAGCAGTGGAAAATGGCCTAAGTCCTTGGGCCCCTGCACCTACTTGGGAGACCCAGAAGAAGGCCCTGTTGCAGCCATCTGGTGAATGAACCAGCAGATGGCAGATATCTCTCTCTCTCTCTCTCTCTCTCTCTCTCTCTCTCTCTCTCTTTCTCTCTCTCTTTCTCTCTCTCTTTCTTTCTCCCTCCCTCCCTCCCTCTGACTCTCTGTAACTTTTGAATAAATAAATAAATCTTTTTTTAAAAAAGTGTCAAAGTATAATGTGTTTTTTCTGGAAAATGCAAGGATAATGGCTCAGAAAACCAACATGGCACTAAAATCTCTATAAAGCATGGGACAAATAAATAGTATATTGTAGATAGTTGCCAGAAACATTGTGTCCTCAGTTGTGGAGGGGCCTAGTTTGTTAGGGAAAAGGGGTTGCATGGAACATTCTATAAAAAAAAGTGAAGGATACAGTAGAATGTGCTCACAGAAGGCCTGGAGAGCATCTGAAAATGATACATAGGGCAGGAAAGAAACAGCAAAATAGCACTGGCTCATAAGAGAAACAACGGCTACAAAACCTTGCATTTCTGAGCACATCTTAGACATCAAGGGTAAAAATGAGGGAGAGATCGTACCGAGCAGAAATTTTGCACAAAAAGGTGTACCAATGCCTCCTGAAGTTCACAGAAAAGCATTTGTTGTCTCTAGCCATGTGGGGGCTGGAAGCTGAAAGCTGCCCTTGTGTGGTACCTGAGGCACAGAATCTCCATTTTTAGGGCGTAGTTTCCCTAAGCCCACCATGCAGGGCTGCAGGATATTGCTCTACAGTGGGCACAGATTCCTTGTGACTCACAAGATCCGACAACCTCCATTCTACTGAATTGAGAGAAAATCTGCTCTGTATCACTCCTGACTTTCAAACACTGAACCCCTTTACTTTCAGGATTCCAAGAAGAAATCTAAGGAAAATAGGAGAAGTAAAGAATCACGGGGCCAGCACCACAGCTCACTAGGCTAATCTTCTGCCTGCGGTGCCGGCACCACGGGTTCTAGTCCCGGTTGGGGCGCTGGATTCTGTCCCGGTTGCTCCTCTTCCAGTCCAGCTCTCTGCTGTGGCCCGGGAGTGCAGTGGAGGATGGCGAGATGCTTGGGCCCTGCACCTGCACGGGAGACCAGGAGAAGCACCTGGCTCCTGGCTTCAGATCGACACAGCGCTCTGGCCGCAAAGCGCCAGTTGTAGCAGCCACTTGTGGAGTGAACTAACGGAAAAAGGAAGACCTTTCTGTCTTTCTCTCTCTCACTGTCTAACTCTGCCTGTCCAAAAAAAAAAAAGAATCACGAAAGGCTTAACTTCATCTGTTTGACATGTGAGGAAACAGAGAAAACACTAACAACAAGTTAACAAGTTAACTTACCACACATTGATAGAGTTACAAATAAGTGTACTAACAGCACTCTAGGTATGCAAATAGAATATTTAAAGATATATTTCCTGCATTTCTGCCAATTCATCCAAGCTAAAGAGATTTTGTGGATAACACATCTGTCACCTCATTCAATTTTTGTGAGTGTGAAAATTCAGAAGCATGTTTCCAAATATCACCAGTGTAGCAGCCTCTTTGGCTCCAGTCTCCATACAAGAGGAATTACCCAAAACAACAATGAGTTCAGGTTTCAGAGATGCTATTAGGACATAGGCTAATAACAAAAACAGTTACTCAATTTCCCATATGATTTATTGTTGGTTGTGGGGGAAACACTGCCAGTGGATCATCAAATACTGTGACCCTTGCTTTTCAATTTCGTGGTTAACTGAATAATTTATTTCTCCTCTGCTTACTTCAAAGCCATATTTGAAGTGGCTATGTTTTGGTATAATGCAAACTACTTGTGCAGTGGAGTAGTTCTATTTTACATGTTCTCAAAGTTTCGTAAAATAAGAAAATTAGCACTTCTCATTTGTAGATGAGACATCTGAAATTTTTTTTAACGTAAAAGCATTTGGAATGGCTGATTACCTCTTCCTCCTCATAATACTTTCTTTTCTTGGCATGTGGAATACCATATACACTTTAGTCTTTTAGCTGTCCCTGTTCCATCTCTTTGCTAGCTAATTCTTCCTTACCATTCAACATCTACACTGGAATGCTGCAGGATCCATACCTAAGAAGTCTTCTCTATCTTATCCAGTCACATGATTTTAATCACCATGATACTAGTATGACTCACAAATTAGTATTTCCAAGCCAAACTTCCCAACTGAACTCCAACATGGCTATCCATCTGCAGTCCCCATCTCTAGTTGGATTTCCACATGGCATCTCCAACTTGACAAATCTGAAGCACAAACTCCAGACTCCAGCTTCCTGAGTGTCCTCCACAAACAGTCTTCTCCATGTAATGGAAGGGCTCTTCCAGCATTACAGATAATCTGGCAAAACACTTGAATTAATCTCTTCCTCATTCCTGATTTCAACCATAAGAAAGGTTCCATTGATTTTAACCTTAAAATACAACCGGAAAAAAGACAGTCCTAAGTACCTTCAGTGCTATCATCCTGCTCCAAATGGCATTGTTCCTTGCATGGTCTACTGCAATAGCCTTTCTCTACTATCCTTGCCTCCAATTCTTATTGCCTCTACAAACCATTCTTATTACAGCATTACAAAATTATGTCATTCCTCTAAGTAAAGCCATGCAATGGCTTCACACCTCAAAAGTGGAAGCTACTCATGGCCAGCCAGGAATGTGTACCAAACCCTTCATCTCTTATCTAATTTGCCTTTAAATCACTCCCTGTGATCACACTGGGATCCTTGCCTG
Source organism: Sylvilagus floridanus (assembly GCA_949820135.1). Classification (NCBI taxonomy): domain Eukaryota; kingdom Metazoa; phylum Chordata; class Mammalia; order Lagomorpha; family Leporidae; genus Sylvilagus; species Sylvilagus floridanus. Next base: position 91,715,369 of record OX463238.1, read on the forward strand.
GTCCCAAGAACCGAGTGCCTGCCTTAGGGTGTATACTCTTGAATAGAAGCACTTTTCCTTTCTTGATCATCTTTTTGAAAGGTATAACCCCAGCCCAACACAATCTTATCTCCTTTTCCTATTTGGTCTCCACAGATCCTATGACCATCTGTCACATTATATATTCTTGTTATTTGTTTGTTTTCTATATTTCCCAACTAAAATATAACCTCCATGGTTACCAGGATTGTTTTCAGTTTCGATCACCCTGGTATTCCTTGAATTTATGAGTCATGATGACATACAGTAGGTGTTCAATTCATACCAAATAATGGATTAAGTATAATTCACCAATATGTAACTGTTTACATACTGGTAATTGCCAAAATTTATATCTAAAAAAATTAAAGGCATTTCAGAGACTTAGTCTGTAGGACCTCATGCTACAACTTGGAGTAAGTTACCCATTAGTATTTTCCTTATCAGCTTTCTAGGAATTATCCTTGACATTGCTGGTCCTACCTTTGGAATTTTTACTACTCTTCTTTCAGCTTTATGAGTACTACAAGTGTAGATTTTACATAACACCATATTCTTGTTTTAAAGAATACTGAGCAGAGTGTAAAAGTGGGTGGGTGCAGTTTAGGAGTTCATAAAATCTCCATAGAATCTGAACAAGTTAAAAAAAAAATCCCCTTATAATTTAATTACCATCTGTCTGATTTGTGCCCATAAGGACATGTATGGACATTTTAAATATGTGTATCTTAGTTTTTCTTTCTTGTGTTTCAATATTCTTCAATGGTCTGTTGAACCTCAGTGATCTTTTCCCATTGAGGAACATGCCCCTAAAAGTCTAATCACATGGGAATGTATGCATGTGTAGTGATGGCAAATTTTTAATGCTGAGCTGATCCAATACTTGAAAACTCTTCTATCCCAATATGCATGATCTTTCTTCTGGGTACCAATTTCAATACCAGCTGTCCATATTCAAGCTAGATAACTGTTTATTTCCGAAGGGATAAATTCTCCCATCATTTGCCTATGTGGGGTGCTCACTAGTAGATGCTCTACATACCATGTGACTACTGTGACATTCTATCTTCAGATTTCAAATGCCCTTATTTTACAATTCACTTTTCATGCCTGCTGTTCATCATGCATGCTATCCCTGAGTCTTGAGTCACTTTGGAATTCATCAGGAAAGTTCAACTCACTCCCAGGACCTGGGCCCCTCTATCCTGCTTCTTCCAGTACCACTTGATAAATGACTCTCTGTATGTCAGAACATTGCTATTAATATTAATCTCTCCTTAACTTTGTGATGGGTTATTTATATTTTTGATCCCTTTCTCTGAGGGGTCTTAGACAGTAAAGGAATATAATATGCCTAAAATGAGCCATCTTGAGCCAAAACTCTTCTCTAATCTTTAAAGCTAAAATGCTAGCAAAACAGAAAGGAATATAAAAATGAGTATCAGGTTTGTAGGATTGTTTTTAAGGCAAAATTTGAAGTACATGTATGTGAAAAAATAATTATTGTCTAATTAAAGCATTTAGAAACTTCTCAAAAATTTAGATTACTGGGCCACACCACTAACTGAATTAGAATTTATAGAACAAAATACACACATACTAAAATTTGAGAGGAAATGAATTAAAGGGATGATAAATGAGAACTATCTTTGGTTAGAGTACTTTTAAAGGGATTTAAATGTTTCTGCCTGAACTCTCAGAGAAAATCCTATTGCCTATTAATATCTGATATGTAAGATTCACATATATTGATTTGTTCTAGACAAATGGACAAAAACATGATCTCTTCTAATAGATTTTACTTTAAATCTTTTCCTTACATATAAATAAAAAAAGGACTACATTCTAAGTGCTTACTCTACAGCCCTGTAGAGTAATAGGTGACGGCATGTCATGCCAATCAAATGAAACATGATAAGAGTGCAGTTTCTATGAGACTTACTCAGGATTTATGTTGACTATCCAAGTCAGGCATGTTAATAACTTGTGCCAATTTTAGTTTCTACTCTGCTTTCATTCCCTAAGCAAACACCAGGGGCTGCCTTAATGTAAACATTCAAAGTACCACATGCATCATTGTGGCCATCTGTTTTAGCTCCCATTTCTCATGGCTTCTCTAACTTCAACTAATAACGCAAACATCATTTAAAAATTAATCATCAACAGAGCAGTGTGAATTGTTTTAAGTTAAATTAACATCTCTGAAGATGACTAATGGAAAACATCAATGTGGACAGATGTTTTCATTTGGGAAAATGTGTTACATCCCTTCAAACAAATCCCATAATCTACCCCCACAATTTCTACTGCTTAACAAGTAATCAACAAAAATATAATAATATAATTACATTATTTTTCAAACTTATTGTTGTACCATATTGTTTTCATTCAGCTTGGTTTGACGGTCCTTTAATGTTAACAATATTAACAATAGTGGCTTTAGCTCCAAAAAGCATTATTTTTCTATCACATAAAATAAACCAACCATCAGATGTATTTTTCAATAGTCTTTACCCAAATAGAAGCATGTTAACATAACTTAGTTAGTTCCATACAGGATACCCCTGGTCTTTACAAACCTAAGAGACCAATAAATTCTCAGAAGAAATTCTAAAAGTAATTTTATCCTCTTCTCTTTCCCAGAAATGGCAGTAGCCAGAAAAAACTAATTTGGATTCACATGTCCTGTAATTTATTCTGTTGGGTGGGCATCAAGAGGAACAAGTAGGGAATGAAATGAATAGCTAAGAGCATGCTGGCCCCAACTAGATGATGTAATTTACTGAAAGATACCCAAGGCAGGCAAAGGCTACATGTTTCTTTAGTGGAAGTAAGGGACTCAGGTTGCAACTTAAGGGCTTACTGCACACACCAACCATGACAAGGCAACACTCTGAGGCAGAGGGAGGATTCCCCACCTCAAGGCTCAAACGACATCCACTACCAGGATAAGGTCTTCTTGGGTTGAAAATCTACTCAGGCTTTATGAAAGTTACCTTTATAGTTCTACTGGTGCATTTATGCTTTTTATTTTTAGCAACTGTTCTCAACTCATTACACACCCCCCCACCACTACACACAAGTTAACAGGTAACATCCCAAACACATGTCTAAGTGTTGTAGGAATCAATCAAAGTTTCCCAGGTACAATGTTCCAGGTAAGAGGCACAGGATTTAGATTGTTAGGGTATTTTATTGGATAATTATATAATTAATGCAGTCAGTTTTTAACTAGGCTCCAACCTTACCAATAACACAAGGCTAACCCTCTGCCTGCGGCACTGGTACCCCAGGTTCTAGTTCCAGTTGGGGTGCTGGATTCTGTCCCAGTTGCTCCTCTTCCAGTCCAGCTCTCTGCTGTGACCCGGGAAGGCAGTAGAGGATGGCCCAAGTGCTTGGGCCGGCACCCGCAAGGGAGACCGGAGGAAGCACCTGGCTCCTGGCTTCAGATCAGCGCAGCGTGCTGGCTGTAACAGCCACTTGTGGGGTGAACCAACAGAAGTAAGACCTTTCTCTCTCTCACTGTCTAACTCTGCCTGTTTAAAAAAAAAAAGAACTTTCTTCCCTTGAATTGTATAAAACAGTCAACAGAGGAAAGGAAATGAACCTAGGAAGACATCAAAAGACAGAAAACAGTTAAATCAAGCATTAAAAATTGTTTCAATGAAAGCAGTTATTTTCAGTTAGATATGACTGTACTGTATAAAAAAGCACTATATTTCATTTATCAGCACTGAATATGTGAAAATGATTCTTACAATGAAAAATATGAAGACAACTAATTTTTTTAATAAGCTCTTCCAATGTACTCAATGGCACAGATATACCTCTAATATGAGCTGACCTGTATCCTCCCAAATTCCCATGTTAAAATCCTAACCCTGGCCGGCGCTGCGGCTCGGCTCGGCTAACTAGGCTATCACTCCACCTGTGGCGCCGGCACCCCAGGGTTCTAGTCTTGGTCGGGCGCCGGATTCTGTCCCAGTTGCTCCTCTTCCAGTCCAGCTCTCTGCTGTGGCCCGGGAAGGCAGTGGAGGATGGCCCAAGTCCCTGGGCCCTGCACCCACATGGGAGACCAGGAGAAGCATCTGGCTCCTGGCTTTGGATCAGCACAGTGCCGGCCGGCTGTAGCAGTCATTTGGTGGGGGGAGGGCAGTGAATCAACAGAAGGAAGACCTTTCTCTCTGTCTCTCTCTATCTTAAACTCTGCCTGTCCAAAAAAAAAAAAAAAATCCTAACCCCAGAAAGTGACTATACTTGGAGACAGGAACTTTGAGGAAGTAAATAAGATCATATGAGCACACCTGAACCCTTTGATATCCCCAAAACAATAGATAAATTACATCTGCTAGCACAGGAAAGAGGCCTCAGAGGACCCCAACCCATACAACACATTGACCTTGGATTTCTGCCTCCAGAGCTGTCAGAAACTTGATTTCTGTTGTTTAAGCTCCCCAGTCTGCAGCCCAAACAAAGGAACACAACCAGTGTTTACACAACCATGACAACCTGAGAATGACCATGGGCTAGCTGGGTGCCCATTGCTGGATTGGGTACAACACTTAAAGTCCCCCTTCCAACTGCTCTGTCCATCTCACAAACAGTTGCAGTGTGTTTCCCAACTGCTACACAATTACCTAAATATCAACAAAGTTCACTGTCTTACCAAGAATATTTATCTTTCTCTATTTTTTAAAATATTTATTTATTTGAAAGGTAAGCAACAGAGCAAGGAAGATGAAAGATAAATAGAAAGAGGAACAGAGATTGATTTTCCATCCACTAGTTCAATACCCAACTGGTGGAAAGAGCCATGTCTGGGTGAAGCTGAAGACAGGAGCCAGCTCCATCCTGGTCTCCCAGGTGAGTGGCACAGGCCCAAGTACTGGGCCATTGTCTGCTGCCTTCCCAGGCACATTAGCAAAAAGTTGGATTGGAAACAAGGCAGCCAGGCCTCAAGCCAGCACCCAAATATGGGATTCTTGTGTCACATTTGGTGGCTTAAACTGCTGCATTATGTCAGCCTCCTATTTTAAATGTGTTGCACTTGTTTTTATTCAAGTGTTAATTGTCCAACTGGTTCAGCAGGCCTGAGGAAAATCTTTAGTTATTTCAAATACTTAAAAGCTCAGAAACAGCATGACCATAAGAATGTTCACTATTTGTCATAGAAAATGAAGGAAGAAATTTTTAAATCAAATATTCAGTATATACTTGAAACACAATTTAAACAGCTTAGCAAGTTCAGAACCATTGAAACCTCTACCTTCATTGTCTGTGTTTAAAGATGTGGCTTTTCTTAGCCCTTATCATACCTCCAATTCTTGATTCTCTCCTTTCTTGACAAATTAAAAAGAAATAGCTAACAATCATATTTTTAAGATTTTAAGATTTTTTTTATTTATTTAATGGTAGAGTTAGAGAGAGAGAGGGAGGGAGAGACAGAGATAAAGGTCTTCCATCCACTGGTTCCCTCCCCAAATGGCCATAATGACAGAAGCTGGGCAAATCTGAAGTCAGAAAATAGGAGCTTTTTCTGGGTCTCCCACATGAGTGTGGGAGCCCAAGTACTTGGGCCATCCTCTACTGCTTTCCCAGGCCATAGCAGAGAGCTGGATCAGAAGAGGAACAGCCGGGACTAGAACCAGCACCCATATGGGAGGCAGAGGCTTAACCCACTACATCACAGCTCCAGCCCCTAACAACCACATTTTTTAATAACTCAAAAAAAATAAAATAAAATTTATCACTAAAGTTAATTTGAGAGCATCAACATTGGGCTTCGTGAAAAGATTGTGTATTTTCTTTGTAGTTTGTGATAATAAATTTATCAAACAACGTATTATATTAAGGAAGATTTTAAACACTTGATGTAAACGTGAATTGCCAAAGTTTTTTTTTTTCTCCAAAATTTAATAAGAAACATAAGATTCCTTCTGTGGATATAATGTTCTAGTATATGGCTTTATGTTTGAAATGGCTATACACAAATCTTTATCAAGACTTTTTAATGATGGTCTCCTTCCATTTTTCATAATAATAGCAATTTGTCCACATAAGTAGGTGGTAACACATGAAATTTTTTGCTTGTATTTCAGTTGTAGGAAATGACTTTCTTAGTGAATTATCAGAATTCAGATAATTCTGTTTAAATTATACGTCAGGTAGAGTCTTTTCTTTTTCTTTAATTCCTTAATTTTATTGAAAGAAAAATGCAAAGCACACATTTAAGAGTAATTTATGTGTTGAATTATAGCTTTTGCTAATTTGGGATTGAGCAAATTGTGTATATAAGTATATTTAACACATGGATTTTTAGTTTAACAGGCTTAAAAGAAAAATTTTACTTATTATGCACATTTTAAAGGCTTTTTAAAAAATTTAATCAGTTTTTACCAGATTCAATGTTCTTTGTAGATACAATTCTAAGAACATAATGATATTTCCTTCCTCCCTTCTACCTTATTTTCTTTTCCATTTGAGATGACATTTTAAATTTACATTACAGTAAAAATGCTTAATACTTCACTGAATAAGAAGTTTAACAAATAAAAAGCAAAAGACCTTAGTTTCCTAGGGTGTTATGGGGTTTATAGACAATGGTTTATAGGGTTTATAGATAATGGCTATAAACAATAATTGAATGGGAAAAAATGACCATTGAAACTATAGTAAGTATAACATTATTAACCACTGAATTCACAATTTGACCTCTAAAGATGACTTGAAACTGAAAATAGAGTATGCTACTTTAAACAAAGCAGAGATGTGCTTTTTTTTTCAATTACATTCAATGTCACTGTTTAACTTTTAATTTTTCAGTATTATCTCAGAGACAGACAGACATGGAGAGAGCTCCCACCTGCTGGTTCACTCCCCATATTTCTAAAAACCCTGGGATTTGATGGGTCCTAAGCCAGGAGCTAAAAATATAACCCAGGTCTTCAACATGAGTGGTAGAAATCCAATTTCTTGAGTCATCACTACTGCACTCTAGGATCTGCACTGGCAGAAAACTGGACACAAGAGACCCTGAATAGCTAAAGCAATCATACAATAAAAACAAAGCTGGAGGCATCACAATAGCTGATTTCAAAACACACTACCGTGCAGTTATAATCCAATAGCCTGGTACTGGCACAAAAAGACTTGTAGACCAATGCAACAGAATCGCAACTCCAGAAATCAACCCATGCAACTACAACCAACTTATCTTTGACAAAGGAGCTAAAATCAACCCCTGCAGCAATGACAGTCTCTTCAATAAATAGTGCTGGGAAACTGGATCTTCACATGCAGAAGTATGGAGCAAGTCCCCTACCTTACACCTTACACAAAGATCCACTCAAAATGCATTAAAGACCTAAATCTATGACCCAATTCCATCAAATTATTAGAGAATATTGGGGAAAGCCTGCAAAACATTGGCGTAAGCAGAGTTCTTCGAAAAGACCCAGAGGCACAGGCAATCAAAGCCAAAATCGATAAATGGTCCACATCAAATTGAGAAACTTCTACACTGCAAAAGAAACACTCAGCAAAGTGAAGAGGCAACTGAAAGAAGGGGAGAAATTATTTGCAAACTAAGCAACTGATAAAGGGTTAATAACCAGAACATATGAAAGATCAAGAAACTCAACAACAACAAAACAATCCGGTTAAGAAATGGGCAAAGGATTTACACTGGCATTTTTCAAAAGAGGAAATCCAAATTGCCAACAGACACATGAAAAAATGCTCAGAATCACTAGCTATCATGGAAACACATATCAAAAACCACTATAGACGTGGGATTGACTCTTCAAGATTCAATGACTGTGAACAGCCCTTGTCTCAACTGTTAAGGAACAGGTTTTTTTCTTTTTGTCCATACAATTTGTTGAGCTCTTTACTTAGTATAGAGTTAATTGTATGTGTATAAAGTTAATTGAAAATAGATGATAGTAAAACATAGAATAGGAACAGGAGAAGGAGGAAGAAGAGTGGTGGGAGTGTGAGTAGGAAGGTAGATATGGTGGGAAGAATCACTATATTCCTGAAGTTGTATTTATGAATCTCATGAAGTTGTTTTCCTTAGATAAAAAGCTTCTGGGGGAGGGGGGAATAAAACAATGGTCACTAACCCATATAAGACAGAGTAAGTGATTAAAGAAAAGGGTTGAATTATTGATAAATATATATTGATAAAATGCTGATAAATATATATTGATAAAAATATATCAGTAGGGAGAATCAATAAAACTTGATGACTGATGTTATAGAATGAGGTTATATAAAAGAAATGTCTTAAAATGCTGCTTAATTCTTTTTGTATCATAAATACTTCAAAAATCTAAAAAGCCATGGTCCATTAAAACACACACTTAAGATGCTACAAACATAGAATGCAAACATCAAATCAATCAGGAGTTCACTAATCTGAGAATCCATTATTAAATTTCCAGATTAGGAATCACTGATATTATTTTCTCCCATATTTCTAGCTTGAGTGGTAGAATGGATCATAATTTTATTACTTGAGAAAAGTAATAGATTTGGTAGCAGAGACTGAGAAAGAAAATCATTTCATTCTTATATTATGGAATTTGAGATGCTAAAGGTAATACTGAAAGAAACAGCAAGAGGGCAGTTGTATTTCTGGACCTAGAACTCAAGAGTAGGGTCTGAGCTACAAAGTATGGCTTGGAGACTCAATGATACACGAATTAGAGTAAGGAGAGGACAAAATCACCTAGTTAGAAGAGTTACCTAGAGAGTTAAGAATTAGATGGGGTGAATACTGTTAAGTGACATTCAGATCATCTTTACAGAAACAACTTATTTTGATGGTTTCTGGGACTGCTATTGGCAGGCAACACTCAAATCTCAGACCCCTGAGGAAGATTTCCATGGGTTTAAAAAGAACATGTGCTTGCCTGACACAAGAATAAAGAATGCTGCCACATTCTCCTGACTTGTTCCTCTATAGCCTACCATACACAGCTATGAACAACTTCAGAGAGTTCCACACATGTTTGGCTGAGGCTTACAATAATATGCACAACACCTCCACTTCTCCCTCTGTCCAATCCTGCGTTGCCCACAAACGATGAAGTCCCTAACACGTTGAGCATGCTACTGACCATCTCAAGGTCTTCTAGTCCATTTCAAGTTCTTCTATCTGGTGACCACATCCTGCAACACAATTATCAAAAGAATTGATACCATTTACAACCTCCAGAGCAGAGCGAAAAAAGAAAAGAACTAAAAGGTTTCAAGAGGACAACTTAACACCATACATATATAGACACTTTTTTTTAAAAAAAAAATGATGATTCAGTAACAGGAGCTTTATCAATGTAATAAATAACTATGTCAAAGAAAATCATGGGATCCCAGTAGATGTCAACATTTATTTGTAGAAAGAATTCATCTCAGATTCTTATATTCATAAACTATTAGCACAGAAGTTGGATGTTTCCTTAGTCTGATAACAAATATGATTCAAACAATTATAGTATGTTTAAGGATGATACATAAAATGTACTCTTTAGAGTAAGAAACAAACTAAATATTTCCATGATCATTACCATAATTTAATACTATTCTTAATGTACTTATAAAGAAGGGCTGGCACTGTGGCACAGAAGGTAAAACCGCTGCCTACTGTGCCGGCATCCCATCTGGGCACCAGTTCGAGGCCCAGCTGCTCTATTTCCCATGCAGCTCCCTACTGTGGCCTGGGAAAGCAGTAGAGGATGGCCCAAGTCCTTGGGCCCTCATACCCACATGGGTGCTTCTGGAGAATAAGTTCCTGGCTCCTGGCTTAGGATCAGCCTGGCTCCAGCCATTGAAGCCATTTGAGAAGTGAACTAGTGGATGGAAGACTAATCTCTAACTCTCACTCTTTCTTTCTCTCTCTCTCTCTCTCTCTCTCTCTCTGTGACTCTGCCTCTCTGTGACTCTGACTTTTAAATAAATAAATATTTTTTTAAAAATGTACTAAAAGAAAATTAGTCAAGAGAAAGAAATAAAATAAATATCAAAAGGGAGAAGTCTAATTTAAAAGTATAGTAAACAGTCTAGTTCTTTAGCAAGAAAACCCAAAAGAGTAGACTAGAGGACTGTTTTATATGACACCAACAATAAAATAAACTTATCTGAAAATAGGTAGCTTTTTTAAATACTGGTGAGAAATTACAGAAAATTTTAGCTAATATTCAATTGAAAAGAAAAAAGGACCTAAGAATACACCCAGTAATCAAAAAGATATTATGGTACTTGAAACACATATTGAGGAACATAGACAAAAATAGACAAACAGATGAATAAAAAAGAAAATAAAAAATAAAACCTGACACAGATGGGAATTTATTTTATAGTAAGGGTAACATTTCAAACCTGTGATGAAAGAAAAATATTGCATAGCAAATTACCTTTTTAAAAAAACCTAAATAATCTTTTGGAAAGTTCTCAACCTTTACAAATAGATGAAATATGAGTGGGTCTCCAAAAAGTTCACTGAAAATGCATATCACACAAAAAACTATGTATGGATTTCAAATAAATTTTTGTACCAAAACAACCTTTTCATTCCAATTTTCCATGAAATGGAAGTACCCTCATATGTAAATACACCCCCAAAAAACCCCATTAATTTGCAGGAAAGAAAGAAAGCTTACATTGTCAGAGTTAGGATGACTTCTAGGAACTCTGTAAAACAGAGAACCAACAGCAACCTCCCCACTACTCCACATCACACTAGGCCACTCCAAGCTCAAGGTCTTTGCATTTCCTTTCCTAGACCTCTTTCATCCATTCTGCCCCAAATAACTTCATGGTGTGCTAACTAGGAAGTTAGGCTTCTGTTCAAATGCTACCTTATGGTTGAAGTCTTTGCTCTCAAACTGCAGTCGCTCTAATCTCTCTAGTCGCCCTTTTCTTATCCCTTCATGGTCTCCTTAGAACTTGCTTCCACCTAATATTTTATGTATCACTTTCCTTAGTTATCTTGTTTATTATCCGGCTTCCCCAACTAGACGGCAATATTCATGAATGCAAAGATGCTTTCACTGTTTTGTTCACTTCTCAGTACCTACAAGACTGCATTGAACATACTAAAAGCTCAACATGTATTTGATTAATCAAAGGAAAAATGAATAAAAGGCCAGAGGAGTACAAAGAAAAGTCCAACAAAAATGGTGTAACTGAAGCCAGAAGGAGGTTGGGGAGGGGGAGGGAGGATGAGTATGGAATGGCAAATAAATTGTTGTAAAATGCAGAGAGGTCTAGTTAGATGACTAGATAAAAATGCTCTTTAGAATGTCACTAATGACTTTGGCAAGAGACGTTTGAAACACAGTTCTCCAGAGGTTCCTTGTATTTCCACAAGTTACTACACAGATACTGCTTTTTGTTCCAGAAAAAACTCTTCAAGGCTGTTTGGATAGTGAGCAGCCTTGGAAGGTGTAGTATTGACCACTAGACTAAAAGGTAGGTTTGCTAACCACATTGGAAGATGAAGATAGCGTCTCGTCTCTGGAGCGAAAAAGGCAGGAAGGCTTACTGCCTATTATTTTAAAAAGAGGCTGTTTGTCAAGATTCCTTTTCTGTAATGTAACTGACTGAAGGTACAAGGACTAATTCTCCCTTCTCGTGTCCCCATATAGGAAATGGGTCTTAGAGAATTTCAACATCTTTTGTACCTAATTTGGCTATTTTTGTTACTGAGTAATAAATTGTCTTTCATCTCCAGCTCAGAAGTGATAGTCTCCAGTCATTATTTATTCAACTATGCCAAGCTAACTTACCAGTGTGCACATAAGGTAAAATTTCAGGTATTCTAAAGTTCTATAGAGACAGGTGAAAAAAATAAGAAGATTTCATATACACCACCAGCACTGACAAGGATCTGGTCATCCACTTCCACTTAATACCATATAATACTTTAGAAACATCACCTCAACTTCTTCCACCAAGTGATGTCAGTTGTGTAGCACGTACTGTAACATAGTTCACCACAGTCATTTATCTATCACAACTCTGAGCTACAAGCAATATACTTATGCTGACCAGCTCTACAGTCCTAAGAGAAAATGAGAGCTATATGGATCAGATCTTACAGACTAAACTGACATCTTTTCATTTGATTATTGTTTACAGCCCTTGCCTATACTTCTGCTGAATTATGCTCTTTTTACTTTTTACGTGTTGAACTATTTAGCGGAGTATTAAGCCTTGGACTGTAATGTAAATTAAAAACACATTATCTCAAAAATTGAAAAGAGGAGGAGGAAGAGAAGGAGAAAGGAGAAAAGATATCATATTCTTAGAATTGTATCTAGAACTACACTGAATCTTTTCTCTTTGTATTAATATCACATCATGAGAACTGACAAAATTTGTGTTGCAGCATTATCATACATATTCTGTTGCTTTACCTTCCCTAAAAATCATCCCTATTTCTCATTACAATGTAGCTCAATATCTTATGCAAATTCCAAAAAATGATTACAGAGTAAGACTGCAGAAAGGCAAAACTCTTTCCTTTTAAATATATCTCAAATTTTATACCTACCAGGTCTCCTTACATCCAACTGATCAAATAAAAATAATATGGCTATGTCTAACTGCAAGGGAGATAAGAAAACTTATTTTTAGAATCCTATGAATATCCAAAAATTAGGAGTGTACTGCTGTGAAAGAAGGAAATAATGCAAATTTGAGTACAACTAACATTCTTCACCACAATATACCCACTTGGCAACCCAAAAATCCATACACATCTTTTATATAGAACAAATTCATCAACTTCTACAAAAGAGAAATGCCCAAAGTCCCATCAATTACTGCACCCAGATAAATTCTCTCACCTCTAGAGATATTTAAAAGTGGGTGTCAAACCTCATGGCAGGGCTGGCACTGTGGCACAGCGGGTTAATGCCCTGGCCTGAAGTGCCAGCATCCCATATGGGCATCGGCTCTAGTCCCGACTGCTCCTCTTCTGAACCAGCTCTCTGCTATGCTCTGGGGTAGCAGTAAAAGATGGCCCGAGTCCTTGGGTCCCTGCACCCATATCGGGGACCCAGAAGAAGCTCCTGGCTCCTAGCTTCAGATTGGCACAGCTCCAGCCGTTGAGGCCATCTGGGGAGTGACCCATCGAATGGAAGACCTACCTCTCTCTATGTCTTTCAAATAAATAAAATAAATCTTTAAAAAAAAATTAACCTCATGGCTAGTACCTAGGCTTATGGTGAAATTAGATACAGCAATCCAAACTCTCATGAGAAAAGGGGAGAGAGAAACACATAGCAGACACTAGGACATGGCAATAATTGCATCCCACCAGATATAAGCGTCTTGCTTAGACCCATCTGGAAGCCTTGATTTTGCTTTGAAAAAAAAAAGTTCATATCCCTGCAAAGCCTTAGTTCTTTCTTGGAGACTTCAAAGGTGTCATAGACTACTTCTTGCTGGTCCAGGTTTGGCAGTACAGTGATTATCTTGAAGATTGAACAGTTATAGGCTTTTGTAGGCCATGTTGTTGTTCTTTATCCATACAATTCCCTCAAAAACCTAGTAAGCTTCTAGGCAATTTGTTTTGGATAAATTCCATATGTAAATACTATAGCCAAAGATTTAATCTAGATGTCATTTTTAAGTATAAAGACGCTTTTCTTATCCACATGACTCATGTGCTTTTCTCACCCACTTTGTGTATGAATGCTGCATCCAGGCTATCTGGCCCATTTTGCTTGGGTGGGAAAGCAATACCTTTAATTTGTTTTTACCTCTGCTCTGGTTCCTAAATCTACCAAAGCACTGAGTTTATCTCCTACTAAAACAGTACCTTTGAAGGTACCAATTATAATTACTTCGGTTTGGAGTACAGAAGGAGTTGAGTTTTTCAACATTTCAGGGCCTCAAATTACAGGACTCTCAGTGAAACTATTTTGGTAACCCAGCACAAGGAGCCTTTCTCAGAACTGGGTTCCTTTCCCTCTGCTTGCATGCTAGCTAACTCAAGGCTGATTTCATTTTTGCTATAGGATTTACTGAAAGAACAAGAAATAGTGAACACACATCAAGATTCTGCTGTCTTCTTATGATTTCCCCTAGTTTTATGGTCTTGGTTAGCATGTGGTCTATGTTTTAGGATATTGCAAGCTACAGTGATACCAAGGTTTGGCTTTAGCACCCTTAAGAATCAATCAGCTTTTCCATCTCCAGCACCTGTGTCTCATCCTCCTCTTAACTGCTAAACATACCACTTTTTAAACTCCACTTCTGACACAGAATTCCGTCTTATTTGGATGTAGTCTTGGAATGTATAACAAGAATCAAATATAGTACATAAAGAAAACAGAAGTTTAGTCCTTTCTCATTACAGTCTATAGGTGGTATCTAGAGTCCTTAAAGGAGAACAATGAACAAAACTTTTCCATTATGTAAGAAAGGGAGACAGATATCAGGGAAAAAAAATAGTTTTTACTATAAATTTAAAACCAGTGATATTTATGTGGATCTAGCATTTTAGTTTATTGTGAACAAATATTTGTAACAAGAAATAAGTTGATTACACAATAGTTTTAAGGGCAGTTTCTCTAGTGCAGTATTGATATTTACAGAGTATTTTGTAAGCTATAACATACAAAATAAAAATTTTTTAGTATAAATGTAGTCTGTGGTCATACTACCCTGAACATGCCCGATCTTGTCTGATCTCAGAAGTATAAATGTAAATTATAGTTTACATTTTGCATTAAATGGCTAAGATGTGGCATGCAATTTGATAGTTTTTGTATAAAAGAATAAATTAACTGATCAATTAACAAATATTTATTGAGCATCTGCTATGTGATCATATATTTGTTTTTGACACCAAAGAGATTAAAGTATGACATACGATCTTTGAACAGAAGTTGGTAACACTTTATTCAAAGATTCTGGCAACCTGAAGCATGAGGTCCATCTAACAAAGGTAGTGAATATAATACTTGAAATATTTTCAACGTAATTCCCAAAGACTACAAAGAAAGTACGGCTTTTTCAAGTTAATTTTTTCTTTAAATAACTTTAAATGAACTATGCAAATTGAGTATCTTCTTTTAAAACTGCTTGAATGAGGAAGTCACTCCAAAAACAAATGAACATATTGGTATATATTCATATTATTTTTCTATAATACTGAATTCATAGCCAAGTACTCCACACATAAAATTTTAGTTAAAAATTAACATGTCACATGAATTTGTGATATATATAATCATTTGCTTAAAACTGGAATGTTTTCCCCAATAATTTAAATCAGTGACAAATAAGTAAACAATTTGTTTACCACCATCAAAGCCATTTGTGCTTTTATCTGAAGAATAATAATTAATTAATTCTTAGAACTTTAGAAAAGCAGTAGTTGAAGCTATGTTTTTTTTTCAGGTAATATGTTCTTTTTTTTTTTTTTTTTTTTTGACAGGCAGAGTGGACACTGAGAGAGAGAGACAGAGAGAAAGGTCTTCCTTTGCCGTTGGTTCACCCTCCAATGTCCGCCGCGGCCAGCACGCTGCAGCTGGCGCACCGCACTGATCCGATGGCAGGAGCCAGATGCTTCTCCTGGTCTCCCATGGGGTGCAGGACCCAAGCACTTAGGCCATCCTCCACTGCACTCCCAGGCCACAGCAGAGAGCTGGCCTGGAAGAGGGGCAACCGGGACAGAATCTGGCGCCCCGAACGGGACTAGAACCTGGTGTGCCAGCGCTGCAAGGCAGAGGATTAGCCTGTTGAGCCATGGCGCCGGCCCAGGTAATATGTTCTATGTCTCCACAAACGTATCTATTTTCTGTCTTTCCACTCCTAGTTTAATTTAACTATTATCACAGATCATTTGCAGAAACTCATAGCTACAGACATTGGTATGTATTCTTTAGAAAGGTGTTTTTAATTAATAAGTCATCTACATACAAATATAAAGTATATATTTTATTCATTCAAGTACACAACACACCCATAGTTCCTAGAATATAGCACCTTAGGAAAAAACTTATTTTAGCCTTCTATGAGTCTTTTCCTTTACATTTTTATATATTTTGGAACAGTTGAACAGAATAAATTCAAGACAACAGGCGCAAAAATATGACTGCTTGATATCCTCCATGCCACACCAAGAACAAATCTTTTATAAAGTCTCCTTGATGATAGTAAATATTCATCCTTTCAGACCAGGTCATCTAGTACTCTCATCAGAATATACAATGAGTGAAAAATAGAAGAAATTATTTTTACTAAAAATAGACATTAATGAAAATACTCTAGGAAAGATGGCAAACCAAGGCAACGTATTCCGCTCCCTCCAACTCCAGACGTCCATTACTATCACAAAACTACAGAAAAAAATAGGGCATAGGTGGTGTAAGAACTAGAAACTAGAAATTTTTGTGCCAAAAATCTACAGGGACTTGCTCTAGATAAAATAATTGAAAGGAAAAACTAGGTGCTGACTCCAAATATTTTACCATCATAAAAGTTTCCATTTTTATTTTATTTTAGATGTTCTTATCTGTATTCACAAGTTAGAGTCAGACATCCATTCATTCAGAAAAGAGTTACTGTGTTAGTTTTGTGAATTAGGTACTGTTTTAAACCTTGGTGTTCAGAAAATGGTTCTATCCTTATGGAGCTTACAGTGTACCAGTATTGGACAGCAACACAGTATGGCAGGAGGTAGAGAAGAGCCATACAAAATTGGGTTAGCATATAGCAGCTCAGATACTCATTATAAGAACAAACCACTTCTGGCTGGTGACATGGCTCAATAGGCTAATCTTCCGCCTGCGCCGCCAGCACACCGGGTTCTAGTCCCGGTTGGGTGCTGGATTCTGTCCCGGTTGCCCCTCTTCCAGGCCAGCTCTCTGCTGTGGCCCGGGAGTGCAGTGGAGGATGGCCCAAGTCCTTGGGCTCTGCACCTGCATGGGAGATCAGGAGAAGCACCTGGCTCCTGGCTTCGGATCAGTGTGGTGTGCCGGCCGCAACGCTCCGACCACAGCTCTCCGGCCACGGCGGCCATTGGAGGGTGAACCATTGGCAAAAGGAAGACCTTTCTCTCTGTCTCTCTCTCTCTCTCTCTCTCTCACTGTCCACTGTAATTTTTACAACCAATTCCAGTGGTATTCAATGGCTACTGAGCAACTCTGAGTAGAGTTCAAGAGGTAAGGTTAATGAAGAATGATCCTGAACACGAAGACTTCTCTGTGACATCAGAAGCAGCCAACCTCTTAGGGAGACTAGAGAATTTTTCCACATTCTCAAGTGACTACTAAACCAGACAACCAGAAATAGAAAACTGGCCTTAACTCAGTGACTTCATCAAGACTGTTAAGAAGGGAGGGTGAAGGCAGTGAAAAGGGAGGAAGAGGATGAGAAAGGTGAGGAAGAGGAGGAAGGGAGAAGAAGGAGGAGAATTACAAGGAGAAAAGGGGAAAAAGAATGAAAAAGAAGAATTAAGGAAAGGAGAGAGGGAGATAGACAGGAAAGAGGAAGAAGGCAGAGATGTGGTGTCTCTGCTATTGGAACCCATAATCAATGGAGAATCTACTGCAAACCTGATACAACTCCAGACACTGAAAAAAACAGATTCAAATTCCTGCTCACAGAGTACACATTAGTGGGGAAGAACCAGCACTCAGTATAAAGTGTATGTGTGTGTGTGTGTGTAAAATGTTATGCCATGAACAAATGTAAAAAAGAAAAACTTGGGGGATACAGGTGAGGAAGAGGTAGCTACTACGGGGGAAAGGATTGTAGTTTTTAAATAAATTGATCAGATACTAACTTACTGATGTGTATTTAGTGAAGGGTGTGGGGAAGTAAGCCATGAAAATATCTGGGAAAAAAGACTCCCAGGGAAAAGATTTGAGGCTAAAAAATACCTGGAGTACCAGAGGAATTACAAGGAGGCTAACATGGCTAAAGTGGAGAAAGCAAGGGCTAACGTGGAAAGATGATGGATAAGAGATGTGTTGGGAGAGAGAGAGAGGTAGAAGTGACAAGTCCTGGATGTTTAATTGGGGTTTCCATTTACTGAAATGGAAAAACATTCAGGATAAACAAACTTGGGAAGGACTCACAGGAGTTCACATGATCCACAGGAGATTGCATGGAGTAAAGAAATCAATAATGAATCTGGAGAACAGGCAAGAGTGAATGGCAGACCACTAAGTAGGCAGTTGTACGAGGACAAAGTACAATTTTAAAGTACGTATTTTCAAATCCTCCACCTGCGGCGCTGGCACCCCATATGGGTGCCGGGATCTAGTCCTAGTTGGGGTGCCGGTTCTGTCCTGGTTGCTTCTTTTCCAGTCCAGCTCTCTCCCTTGGCCCGGGAAGGCAGTGGAGGATGGCCCAGGTGCTTGGGCCCTGCACCCACATGGGAGACCAGGAAGAAGCACCTGGCTCCTGGCTTTGGATCAGCACAGCGCCAACCGTGGCGGCCATTTGGGGAGTGAACCAATGGAAGGAAGAGCATTCTCTCTGTCTCTCTCTCTCTGTCTAAAACTCTGTCAAGTAAAAAAAAAGTACATATTTTAAAATGCACCATAATACATCCTTGGGATCTAAATCATTAGCATACAATGAAGGTAGGGAGGAGAAACTCAGGGTCTTGTCTCCAGAGCATTTCAACAGTAAGAAAGCTGGAAGATGAGCAGAACTCACAAAGGAGGTTGAGAATAAATAGCAACAGAAGAAAATCTGGGAAAATCCCAAAGCTAAGTGAAGAAAGCATTGCAAAGTAGAGGAAAGAATCAGCTACATTAAATACTACTGGAAAGTCAAGTAGTATCAGAACTGAGAATTGGCCACCGAATTTACTTGTTTATTGTCTCCAATCTTACAGTAAACTCTATTAACTGCAGAAATTATTTTCTTGGTCATTAATAAATTCTCAGGGACTAGACTATAAAATATACAGTAAAATGTGAACATTGCTAGATTATTTTAATATAGAATATTGCTAAAAGCCTTCATGCTCTTGATGACACCAATTTAAATGAAAAATTCAGAGTGATAATATATTGAAATCTTGGAAATAAAACTTTAAAATGTGCAGTCCGGATGCCATATTTATCATCCATATGATTTATTCTACCCAAATCACACAGATCCACAAATATGGCCTTCTACAATATTTTTCTTATAATGAAACATCTTAACCCCAATTCAGCTTCTTTCAAAAAGTAATACTTAATTCTATTTAAAGACACTAAAGAACTCCACTAAAATTACATTAGTTTCTCAATATCTCATACCATATTCACATTCTTAAAATCAAATTTTAGATTCATGTGAAAATGATTAATCTGAGTCTACACTATCCAAATGCATAATATTTCTATAAAACTAATTTCATAGTTCAAAATGACATAAAATTTCAGCACCATTGCCACCAAAATAAATGAACAAGCCAAGGATGTCAATAGCACAGTAGAAATGTAGCAGAAACATGTCATTAAATAAAGTTAAAGCCAAATCATTTCTGGGTGGTTCCTAATTTGATTTCATACTGATATATGTAGATTTAGTATTTCTAAAACTATGTCTTACCAGTAATATAGTAATAGAAGATATATGTGTAACATGCATGTTTTTTCCTCCAATTTTTAGCAACAGAGTAGTCGAGTCTTTCAATTTAATGTGCCCTTATTGTTTCAACAAGGCTAATAAAGAGTCATCTTGTTCAGAAAAATAACTCTAGAGGAACTAGTTATCCAGCTGATGACTGATTTTATAATACTAGTTGAATATTGGGTGGGATGCATGGAAACCTACCAGAATTTTCCTAGGCAATTTGCCAAACAGAGTTCGTCAAGAAAAATAGTACTGCGATTTCAACTTTGAACTTTGAACTGTACATTGTGTGAACTTGTCAAACACTCATCCCACAAATAACCTCATGCTCTTTCTGAAAATCTTGCCAAATAGAATGAATCTGATTTACTGGAAAAAACATTTAATGCCAAGAAAAACACACACATTGTATATGGAGTGTCAATAATTTTGGAAATATTGGTTTACCTCCATTCATGATTTCACTTGAAAAGAATGCAATGTTGTTTCTGCTGAAATATTTTTACCATAATTAGCTCATTTTTCTCCCACAGTAACAATTTCTTCTTATGTTATTATGTTTGTGCCTTATTTTCCTAGAGTAGTTAACTTGGCTGGTAAAAACATGATTCTTCTAAGGTCAAAGTTTCAGATTCAGCACAATCAGCTAGTCCCAATTCCCGTACATATCATATAAAATATTAAATATATAGCCTGTAATTTAAGGCCTGCCCATATCACTTTATAGAAAATGCAGATAAAGAAGAGCCCTTGCCTGTCTTCAATTTCAACTAGACTGTTCATAAGATGCTAAGATGTATAGATAGGGGTAAAAGTGGAATAAATGTGAAAACCTTATAGAACTAATTAAGCTAGAAGCAAATGGACAGTTGTTAATCAGAGGAACTATAATACAAGTAATGGCAAGTAATAACATGTAATAATATCACAATAGATGCCAGAAGGAGGAACAAAGGGGCAAAGTATAGGACCATTCATCAAACTCTGTCAATTATGAGCCTCTTTGAATTCTGTTTTTACTGTGACACTGCTGTGTGTAGTGACTTGCTATATGACACATAAAGTTTGTAACTTGTGTCCTGAGATATGAAAATATTCATGGAAAGTTACCCCTTGAAATTATCTGGTGGATTTTTTTCCCATGGTATGTATTATGTGGCAAATGATGGCTCTTAGTGGCCATTTGTGAATTAACAGATAAAAATAATAAACATAGCAGAAATTTGAAGCAATAAAGAAAAACCAAAGTTTATATCTGCTATTAAAAATCATAAATATACAGAATGGCTTTTGTACTCTAGGTGGTTATAATAAAAATAAAGTACCCTAACTGGGGCCAGTGCTGTGGTATAGTGAGTAAAGCCACCCCTTGCAGAGCCATCATTCCCTTATGGGTGTCGGTTCAAGATTCAAGTCCCTGCTGCTCCACTTCCGATCCAGCTCTCTGCTATGGTTTGGGAAAGCAGAAGATGGCCCAAGTCCTTGAGCCCCTGCATCTGTGTGGAAGACCCAGGAGAAGCTCCTGGCTTTGGATTGGCCCAGCTCCAGCTGTTGCAGTCATCTGAGGAGTGAACCAGGGGATGGAAGACCCCTCCCTGCCTCCCTCCCTCACTCTGCCTCTGCCTCTGCCTTTCTGTAACTCTCTGCCTTTCAAATAAATACATTTTTAAAAATAAAATGCCCTGACTGCCTTAACCAATGCATTATAATATATTTTTTCTGTCTTGTTTAGATATACAAAGTTCAGTTTAGTTGGTTTGGGAAAGAAAAAGCATCATTATTGGTGGCAGTTGTCACCTATACTGTAGTGGGTCTTAATCTTTTAGGGGTCAAATACTCATTGAGGATCTAGTTTTAAAACAATGAGCCCTGAGGCCGGCGCTGCAGCTCAGCGGGTTAAAGCCCTGGCCTGAAGTGCCAGCATCCCATATGGGCGCCGGCTCTAGTCCCGGCTGCTCCTCTTCCGATCCAGCTCTCTGCTATGGCCTGAGAAAGCAGTGAAAGATGGCCCAGGTCCTTGGGCCCATGCACCCACATGGGAGACCTGGAAGAAGCTCCTGGCTCCTGGCTTTGGACTCGTGCCGTTGCAGCCAACTGGGGGGTGAACCATCAGATGGAAGACCTCTCTGTGTGTCTCCTCTCTCTGTGTGGACCTGACTTTCAAATAAATAAATAAATCTTAAAAAAAAAAAAAATGAGCTCTTTCTACAGAAATCAGCACATCTTACACAAAATCTCAGACACAATTTTGAAACTATTTTCGTCATTCATTGAAATCTGACAAGGATGCAGGTTCAAAAGATTTCCCATAGAGGAAATGAAAAGTTAGAGATATGTTATTACTTTTAAAAGGCTAGGAAAGACTAATGACATCAATACATTCTAACAGTATCCTACACACAGCAGGCACTAAAGAAATTACTTTTAATTTATATTTCCCGAGATAATTTTGATTTTGATAATAATCAATAAGCTATAGGTTGCTAACTAGTGGTACGCAAGTGAGATAAAGTAAAATGTGAAAAATAATTGTGTGGTTAAACAAGCTTGATAAAGGCTGGATTAAATAAAGGTAAACAGATGTTAATTACACAACTTCTCAGAGTTGTAACTTTATAATATACAAAAAGGAGACCAATTATGTGACATTTCTTCAACTTCCTTTGGTCATAAGAAGCCCTTTTCTCCAAAACATTTGTTACCAGTTGTTGGAAATTACTTTGCTTATGAGGAATATAGTAAGATCTAAAATCGCTCAATTGATACTCGAATTTAAACAGAATTCTATATTTTTATCTTTTTGTTTTTAACATTTATTTTTTGAGATAACATTGTAGTTTACATTATAGTCAAAAGCTTAGTGGCTCCACTAAATAAGGAGTTCGACAAATTAAAGGTCAAAAGATCATAAACCAGCAAGAAAATAGCATGGCTATACAAAACAATTGAAGGAAAAGATGTCCAACTTCACTTATATAAGGTAAATATTAAAATAGTCACAAAATTATAGCAGTATATAGTTCTTATCAATATGTTTGACAAATATTTAAAAGTGTCTGACAAAATACTGTATTTGTAGCAAAACTGACACTCTGGCTTTCCTTCCCTCCTCCTTGCAGCCCTGTCAGCTTCCCTCCCTTCCCTTCCTCTCCTCCATTTTTCATTTTAGCTCCCAAATGTGAGGGAGAAAATGTGGTATTTTGCTCTGTTTGGCTGATTTCACTCAACAATGCCTCCAGTTTCAATGATTTTTCTGCAATGATAGAATTTCATATTTTTCAAAGCCAAACAATATTTCATTGTGTATATGTGTGTGTTTACATGTGTATATATATAAATGTGGTACATGCATATGTATAAATAAATATACCACATTATTTTTATCCATGCATTTGATGATGCGTACCTTGGTTGATTCTACATTTTGGCTATTATGAACAGTGTTGTTACAAACACAGTGGGACAGGTATCTCTTTGATATGATATAATAAGTTCATGTGTTTGGGGTATATACCAAATACTGGAATGGATGGATCATATGGCAAGTCTACTACTGGTTTTTAAAAAAATCTCCATACTGTTTCCACAGTGGCTGCACTAATTTATATTCCCACCAACAGTGTATAAGTATTCTCCTTTCTCCACTTTCTTGCCAGCATTTGTCATTCTCTCTCTTTTGGGTAACAGCCATTCTGACAGGGGTGAATAGATACCTGATTGTGGTTCTGACTTGCATCATTCTTCTGATGGTTAGTGATATTGAGCATTTTTTCATATATTTGTTGACAATTTGTCTTTCTTCTTTTGAAAACTGCCTATTCAGGTCCCTTCCCATTAATAAGCTGCATTAGTTATTCTATGTTGACTTTTTGGAGTTATTGATACATCCTGGATATTAATCCTTCATTGAATAAGTGGCTTACAAATATTTCCTCACATTCTGTGAGATATCTCTTCATTCTGTTGATTTACTTTGCTGTGCAGAAGCATCTGAATTTGCTAAACCCATTTGTCTAGTTTTGTTTTTGTTACCTGTGTTTTCTAGTTCTTATTCAGGAAATCATCACCTACACCAATGTCCTGATGTGTTTTCCCTACACTTGGCTTCTAGCGATTGTATTCTCTCAAGTCTTAAATTTA
Organism: Sylvilagus floridanus; assembly: GCA_949820135.1. Classification (NCBI taxonomy): domain Eukaryota; kingdom Metazoa; phylum Chordata; class Mammalia; order Lagomorpha; family Leporidae; genus Sylvilagus; species Sylvilagus floridanus. Next base: position 91,739,123 of record OX463238.1, read on the forward strand.
GGTCTTTGATCCATCTTGAGTCGGTTTTTGTATATGGTGAGAGGAAAGAAGCTAATTTCATTGTTCTACATATGTACATCAAGTTCTGCTGTCATAATTTTTTGAAGAGACTATCCTTTCTCCAACAAAATGGTCTGGGCACTTTTGTCAAAAATCAGTTGACTGTATCAGTGTGGATTAATTTCTGGACTCTATTCTGTTCCATTGATCTATGTGTCAATTTTCATACCTATACCATGCTGTCTTAAACATGATAGCTTTGTAGTACTCTTTGAAATTGGTTATTTTGATGCCTATAGGTTGATTTTTTTTTCCCCACTCAAAATCACTTTGGCTATTCTAGGTCCTTTGTGATTCCATGTAAATTTTGGAATTCCTTTTTCTGATTCTGTAAAGAATATCATTGTATTTTGATAGGTGTTGTAGTTAATGTAGATCACTTTAGGAGGTACAGACATTTTAATGATATTAATTCTTCCAACCATGAGCAAAGAATACATTTTCATTTTTGAACTGATGATGATTTCTCTCAACAATGATTTATAATTTTCACTGAAGTTATTTTACTTTTTTGGTTAAATTATTCCTAAATATTTTATTTTTGTGGCCATTGTGAATGGAATTTTTTTCTTTCTTGATTTTCATCGGGTTAATCAAGTATAAAAAAGCTATTATTTTTTATGTTTATTTTGTAACTTGCAACTCTACTGGTTTATTGGTTAACAGTTCAACTTTGGTAGGTTACATGTGTCTTGAAATATATCCAATTTTTTTTCTAGATTTTCTAATTTGTTGGCATACAGTTGTTTGTAATAGTCTTTAATGATCTTGGGAATTTCTATAATATCAGTAAAAATCTCCTTTTACATCTCTGATTTTGAATCTTCTCTCTTTTCTTCACAGTTAGGTCAGCTAGAGAATTATTAATTTCATCTTTTCAAAAAAAAAAAAGAACTCTTGAGGCTGGTGTTGCAGCACAGTAGATGCCACCTACAATGCTGGCATTTTTATGGCACCAGTTGGAGTCCCAGTTGCTCCACTTAATATCCAGTTCCCTGCTAATGCACCTGGGAAAGTAGCCAACGATATCCCAAGTGCTTTGGCACCTGCACTGATGTGGAAGACCCAGATGCAGTTCCAGGCTCCTGGCTTCAGCTTGGCCAACCTCCAGCTGTTGCAGGCATTGGGGGAGTGAACTAACGAATTGAAGACCTTTCTTTCTCCCTCTATAATTGTGCCTTTCAAATACAGAAGTAAATCTTTAAAAAATAAAGAAAGAAACAACTCTGAAGGGCTGTCATTTTGGTGTAGTGCATTAGGCCACCCCTTTATCACAGTGCAGGTTCAGATCCCAATTTTACCCACTTCTAATCCAGCTTCCTGCTAATGCACCTGAAAAGGCAACAGATGATGGCTTAAGTGCTTGGGACCTGCCACCCATATGGAAGGGAGACCATGATGAATTCCTGGCTCCTGGCTTCAGCTTGGATCAGACATGACTATTGCAGCCATTTGGGGAGTGAACTAGCAGATGGAAGCTCGCTCACTCACTCACGCACGCTCTCTCTCTCTTTCTCTCTCTCTCTCTCTTTCTCTCTCTCTCTCCTGTGTGTGTGTCTTTCTCTGTCACTTTGCCTTTCAAATCAATAAAAAATAAATTTTAGAAACAGAAGTCTTCATTAACATTTATATCTTTCTCAGTTTCTATTTCTATTCTAACCATTTATTTTTCCTTTTACTAATATTAGGCTTGCTCTTGTTTTTCCTGTTTCCTCAAAATACACTGTTAGGTTACGTAATTGATTTTTTATAACATAGGAGCTTTTTCTGCAAACTTCCTTTTTAGTATTGCCTTTGCTGTATCCTATAAGTTTATACATTGTATTTCACTTTTCATTACTTTTAAGAATTTTTTAGTTTCCCTTTTGATTTCTCCAGTGACCTATTATTCATTCAGGAACACACTGCTCAGTATCTCTGTATGAATAAGTTGCACATTAGTTTCTTTTGCTGTTAATTTTTTTTCAAATTTTTATTTAGTAAATATAATTTCCAAAGTACAGTTTATGGATTACAATGGCTCCCCCCCCATAACTTCCCTCCCACCTGCAACCCTCCCATCTCCTGCTCCCTCTCCCCTTCCATTCACATCAAGATTCATTTTCAATTATCTTTATATACAGAAGATCAATTTAGTATATATTAAGTAAAGATTTCATCAGTTTGCACCCACACAGAAACACAAAGTGAAAAATACTGTTTGAGTACTAGTTATAGCATTAAGTCACATTGGACAACACATTAAGGACAGATCCCACATGAGAAGTAAGTACACAGTGACTCCTGATGTTGATTTAACAATTTGACACTCTTGTTTATGGTGTCAGAAATCTCCCTAGGCTTTAGTCATGAGTTTCCAAGGCTATGGAAGCCTCTTGAGTTTGCCAACTCTGATGTTATTTAGACAAGGTTATAGTCAAAGTGGAAGTTCTCTCCTCCCTTCAGAGAAAGGTACCTCCTCCTTTGATGGCCCCATTCTTTCCACTGGGATCTCACTCACAGAGATCTTTCACTTAGGATGTTTTTTTCCAGAGTGTCTTGGCTTTCCATGCCTAAAATATTCTCATGGGCTCTTGAGCCAGATCCGAATGCCTTAAGGGCTGACTCTGAGGCCAGAGTGCTATTTAGGACATCTGCCATTCTATGAGTCTGCTGTGTATCCCGCTTCCCAGGTTGGATCATTCTCTCCCTTTTTTATTCTATCAGTTAGTATTTGAAAACACTAGTCTAGTTTGTGTGATCCCTTTGACTCTTAGACCTATCAGTGTGATCCACTGTGAACTGAAATTGACCACTTGGACTAATTTCTAATTTTATTATATTGTAATTCGAAAAGAAACAGCAAATTTTAATTTTTTTTTATTTTTAAGACTTGTTTTGCGGCCTAATATAAAGTCTATACTTGACAGTGATCAAGCTGCTGATGAAAAGAAAGTGCATTCTGCACATGAAATGTTCTGTAAATGACTGTCAGGTCCATTTGGTCTATAGTGCAATTTGAGTGTTTTTTTTCATTGATTTTTTTGTGTGAGTGATGCATCTACTGACGAAATTGAGGTGTTAACATTCCCCTAATATTATCATGTTGAAGCATCTACCAGTATAGATCTAATAATCTTTGTTTTCTATTAAGACAAAGCTTGGGACATATGAGTCCCATATCAGAATCCCTAGGCTGAAGTCTTAGCTACACTTCCAATCCAACGTCCTACCAAGGCATACCATTGAAGGCAACAGATGCTCAAGTCTCTGATGGTTCATCAAGTAGTTGGTCCCTGCCACCCATATGGGAGACCTAGAATGAGTTCCAGGCTTCTGGTTACAGCCTATTGGACCCTCATCTGTTGTAGGGGTTTGTAGAGTCAGTCAGTGGATGGAACATCTCTCTGTATTTCTCTGCCTTTCTTTTTTCTCATCAAGTCTCATGTTAATGTGATATTTATACAATAAGAAGAGATTAAAGGTAGTCCATAGCCACAGATGTAATAACAAAATGATACCTCACTTCTTTATTCCCTACACCATTCTTTCTCTTTCATAATTTTAAAAAGATTTATGTTAAAGTCAGAGTTAGAGCAGGAGAGACAAAGAGAAATATCTTTCAACTGCTGGTTCACTCCCCAGATGCCTCAATAGCCAGGGCTGGGCCAGGCTGAAGCCACGAGCTTTATCTGGATTTCCTATGTGGGTGGCAGGGAACAAAACACTTGGACCATCTTCTAAAGCTATTCCTAGGGCACTAGCAGGGAACTGGATTGGAAGTAGAGGAGCAGGAACACAAACTGACTCCTATATGGGATTCCAGCGTAGCAGTTGGTAGCTTTATCCTTTACACTACAATGCTGGACCTTCTTTTTAATTTTTGAGATAACATTTTAAATTTACATTATAGTCAAAGGCTTAATGCTCTACTAAATAAAACATTTCAACAAGCGAAAACTAAGATGAGTATGGTTCAGCAATGATATAGGCAAGGGCCATAGACAAGAAAAACTAACCAGAGGGATACAAATAGTAAGGGAGGAAGTCAAATTATTCCTATTTGCAGAAGACATTATCCTTTACAAAGGGAAACCAAAAGATTCTACTAAGAGACTACTGGAACTCATAAGACAATTCGACAAAGTTACAGAAGAGGGTAAGGGTAACAATAACATACTGTATTTTTCTAAATAGAAGAAAGACTTTTGAATGTTCATACTACAAATAAATCTTGAATATATGAAGTGATAATTAAAATCTATGTATCAAATATTAAATTGTACCCCATAAATATGTACAATTATTGTCAATAAAAACAAATAATCTAAAACAAAAATCAATAGCATTCTTACACACCAATGTTTTTGCTGAGGAAGAACTTGTAAGATCAGCCCCAATCACAAGAGTTACAAACAAAACTTTAATGTCTTGGGATAAATAAAATCAAGGATGTTAAATATTTCTACAATGAAAATTACAAAAAATTAATGAAAATAAAATGAAAAACAATGAAATACAAGACATCAAAATGATAAAATCTTCCATGTTCATGGATTAGAAGAATTAATATCATGAAAATCTCCATACTAACCAAAGCAATTTACAGATCAAATGCAATCCCAATAAAAATATTAAAGGCATTCTTCACTGAACTAGAAAAACCAAACCTCAAACTCATATAGAAACACAAAAGACCCGGAAACAGTCAAAGCAGTCTGAAACAACAGAAATAGCCTGAGACATCACAGTATCAGGTTTCAAAACATACTGCATAGCTATTACAACCAACAGCCTGGTACTGGCACAAAAATAAGCATGTAGATCAATGTAACAAATAGAAACCCCAGAAATTAATCCACTAATCTTCAATCAATTAACCTTTGACAAATAAGCTAAAAGCACTACCTAGAAAAAGGACAGACTCTTCAACAATAGTATTGGGAAAATTGGATTCCCACATGCAGAAGTTTGAAACACCACCTGTACCTCACACCCTATACAAAAATCAATGCACAATGAATCAAGGATCTAAACCCAAGCCCTCAATCCATCAAATTACTAGAGGAAAATGTGGGAAATGCTGTAAGACATTGGCCTTGGCAAAGTCTTCTTGGACAAGACCTAAGAAGCACAAGCAAAAAAGTAAAAGTGGACAAATGGATTGCATCAAGCTAAGAAGATTATGCACAGCAAAGGAAACACTCCACAAAGTGAGGAGGCAACTGACAGAATGGGACAAAATATTTACAAGTTATGCATCTTAAAGAAGATTAATACCCAAAATATATAAGGAGCGCAAGAAACTCAATAACAACAAAACAAACAATCCAGTCAAGAGATGAGCAAAGGACATGAACAGGCTTATTCAGAGAATGAAATACAAATGGTCAACAGACACATGAAAAAACTCAGGAACAAGTCATCAGGAAAATGAAAAAGCACAATGGGTGCCACCTCACCCTAATAAGAATGGTTATCATCCAAAATCAAAGAAATTCTGGTGAGGATGTAGAGAAAAAGTCACAATACATTGTTGGTGTGAATGTAAACTGGTACAACTATTATAGAAGATTATATGGAATTCCTCAAAACACTAAAAATAGATCTACTAAATGACCCAGCTATCCCACACCTGGTAATGTATTAAAAGGAAATGAAATCAGCATATGAAAGAGGTATCTATACTTTAATGTTTACAGCAGTTCAATTCACAATAGCTAAGATACAAAACCATCCTTGGTGTCCCTCTCCTGATGAATGGATGACAAAAATGTGGTATATGGGGCCAGCATTGTGGCACTGTGCATAAAGCCATCACTTGCAATGCCAGCATCCCATATGGGTGCCAGTTAATATACTGGCTGCTCCTCTTCTAATCTAATTCTCTGCTAATGTGCTTGGAAAAGCACAGATGATGCCCCAAGTGCTTGGGCTCCTACACTCCCATGAGAGACCTGGAAGAAGCTCCTGCTCCTGGCTTCAGCTTGGTCCAGCCTTGGCCACACGATCTGAGGAGTGAACCAGTACATAACAGATCTCTGTCTCTGTCTCACTAACTCTGCCTTTCAAATAAATAAAATTAGAATCATGCCAGGGGATTCTAATACAATCCCATCAAGGTGGCATGTACCAAGGCCACCTCACTAGCCCAAGTGATCAATTTCAGTTCACAGTTGATCACACTGATAGGTCTAAGAGTCAAAGGGATCACACAAACTAGACTAGTGTCTGCTAATACTAACTGATAGAATCAAAAAGGGAGAGAATGATCCAACATGGGAAGTGAGATACACAGCAGACCCATAGAATGGCAGATGTCTAAATAGCACTCTGGCCTCAGAATCAGCCCTTTAAGGCATACGGATCTGACTCAAGAGCCCATGAGAATATTTTAGGCATGGAAAGCCAAGACACTCTGAAAAAAAAAAAAAAAAAAACAAGAAGACCTAAATGAAAGATCTCTTATATCCTATGTGGGATCTGTCCTTAATATGTTATCTAATGTGAAGTAACGCTGTAACTAGTGCTGAAACAGTATTTTTACACTTTGTGTTTCTGTGTAGATGCAAACTGATGAAATTTTTACTTAATACATACTGAACCAATCTTCTCTATATAAAGATAATCGAAAATGAAAAAAAAACTCAGTGTTACGTTGGAAATTGCATCAAAAAAATTAATCAGTTTCAAAATATATATATATATATCATGTAGGATCTCTGTCCTTAATGTGCTGTACAATGTGATTCAATGCTATAATGAGTACTCAAATAGTATATTTCACTTTGTGATACTATCTGAGGGCAAATGGACGAATTCTTTACTTAACACATGCTAAATTGATCTCATGTATACAAAGAGAATTGAAAATTAATCTGGATGTGAACGAAAGGGTGGAGGGAGTGGGCAAGGGGGGAGGGTTGCGGGGGGAGAGGGAAAGTATGGGGGGAAAGCCATTGTAATCCATAAGTTGTACCTTGGAAATTTATATTCTAAATAAAAGTTAAAAAAAAAAAAGAAAAAGAAAGATCTCTGTGAGTGAGATCCCAGTGGAAAGAATGGGGCCATCAAAGAAGGAGGTACCTTTCTCTGAAGGGAGGAGAGAACTTCCACTTTGCTTATGAGGAGTATAGTAAGATCTAAAATTGCTCAATTGATACTCGAATTTAAACAGAATTCTATATTTTTATCTTTTTGTTTTTAATGCTCATTATGCAACTATTGTCATTTTATGGTATCCCAAAGATCTCAGAGACTATCTTCATTCTTATTTTTTTTTTAATTCATGTTTATTTATTTTTAGTTTATTTGAAAGTGAGATACCATTCTTCTATCCACTGATTCATTCCCCTTCAAATGCCTGCAATAGCCAGGCCTGGGCCAGGCTGAAGCCAGAACTCAATCCACATCTCTCACATGGGTGGCAGGATCTACTCGAGCCATCATCCACTGCCTTCCAGGGTATACATTAACAAGAAGCTGGATGAGAATTGAAGTAGCCAGGTTTTGGATCAGGCATTCCAATACAGGATGTCCAAATCCCAAGCAGTGACTTAACCACTGCACCACTCACTCCTTTATTTCATATTTTTATGTTAAGATTTATTTATTTTAAAGGCAGAATGTGAGATAGGCATTTTCCATCCACAGGTTTACTGCCCAAATGGTCACATCCGGGGCTTGGTCAGCCCAAAGCCAGGACCCAAGAACTCCATCCAGATCTCTTTTGTGGGTGGCAGAGTTCCAAGCGCTTGGGCCATCTTCTGATGCCTTCCCCAGGCACAATACCAGGGAGCTGAACCAGAAATGGAACAGCAGAACTTGAACCATCACTCTGATATAGGACACCAGCATCTCAGGTGGAGGCCTAACTCACTGTGCTACAAAACCAATCCCCCTTGTTTTTTTTTTTTCTGACTTGAATATTTGAAAGAACTTGTCTTTTAAAAATAAATGCTAATTTCTTTGAAAGTCAGTTACAGAGAGGGAGGAAAGCAAGGGAGCGAGGGAGCAATCTTCCATCCGATGGTTCACTCCCCAACTGGCCCCAAAAGCCAGAACTGCACTGATCAGAAGCCAGGAGCCTCCTCTGGGTCTCCCGTGCAGATGCAGGGGCCCAAGGACTTGGGCCATCTTCTACTACTTCCCCAGGCCATAGCAGAGAGCTGGTTCAGAGACAGGTGAAGTATGCAGACTTCCCTGGCCATTTTTCATGCTAGAACCTAAAGTCATGGGACCTGCACTAGGTTCTATGAGCAGACGGCATGCTCACAGTCCAGAGCACATGAACAGTTTCTAGCAGCAGTTAGCAGGTTGGGCTGGAGTTACAGGAACCCTGACTGGGAGTCCTGGTATACATGGGTCACAGCAGCAGTGAACAATGCGCCAGGTGGTGAGATGAGGGAATAGAGTATGAGCAAGACAAGCCCAGTTCAAGGGAGCAGGTGCTGCTACTTCTAGAGTCCTGGGGACAAGATCCCCCTGCTGCTCTCTACTGTGCTTTTTCTCTTGTAGTACAGAATATTGCTTGTGTTATGGTATCAAGTTCACCACTACTCTGTTGGGTCTAGTTAAATTCATGAGGTTGTAGTCTGTTTTGCTAATGCAGTGGAACGTCTCTGGGGCCACAAGAACGTGGATATATAGGGGCTTCTATCCCATAGGGCAGGATGGATACTGACAGAGATTCTTTTCTCAGAATGGTGCCACACTCCATAGCCTGTGCTCCACATGTTGTTGGGAAATACAGTGTGCTTTCTTTCTCCAAATTGAAGCAATTGACCATTGAGATGTCCACATAATTCTCCTTACTGGGTTCTTAGTATGTGCTAACTGGATTCTTCCTGTAGCTAGTATTGCCTCCTATGGCAAGCATGCAGATGGGTTCTGCTAAAGCTCTCCAATTTACCCTCTCCAACAATGGGGACTCCCCCTAGACATGAGGCTGGGGTCTCAGTTGTGCTGGTTGGCTCTGATGTTCTTTCCATGACATTATCCCAAGTCTCCATGTTCTACCAGGTCCCTATTACGTCTCTACTCTTCCCTGGGCACTCACCTCATGATGCACCTATCTGTTGTTTGGACTCTTTGTGGAGGAGGAGGAAAACACCAAGCACTTGTATTTGGGAATCTTGAAAGTTAAATCAATTTAAAAGAATTAAAATGATATGTACTACATTTCACATCAAAGAAATTAAACTAGAAATCAATAAGTTGTTTTGGGTTCTATATATCCATTATTACAGTGACTATACTTAACAAGTGTTCTCTACATCTCACTACCAGAGTTTGCGAAAAAACAAAGCTAGATTAGCAATGAGTTCTGACACCTGGGCAGGATACTGCCCTCATTCTCACCCCTCTATTGGGTCATTCGTCTCCGCCTCATCTTCAAACACAACGTAAAAATACACAGGTTTATCTCTTTCTTTGGATTTTCATTTCTAAACTCTGTGTGTCAAGTAAAACTTTTTAAATAAATTCATAAGCTTTTCTCTTGCTAATGTGCCTTTTGTTACAGGTGTCTCAGTCATTAACCTAATGATGGAGGAGGAAAAGGCATTTTTCTTCCCCTACACCGCAAACTGAGTTCCTTAAATTCAGTGAAGTCCTCACCTGCCCTTTGGCTCTCCTTCAAGCACTTCATTTAATAAATGATGGATTCAGAGAAAAAAACAGCATTCTGGGGTTAGGACTGGCTGAACAAGAGTCTAGCTGCATCAAAGAACAAGCCCTCCTTTAACAAGCAGAATAAAGGACGGAACAAAGTCTGTAGATCCCTATCAACCAAATAGATTCAGCTGCCAAATGCCTCTAATTTTCCTGCCCAAGCCGTGCAAAAGTGGTAGCGCAAGCTTTGCAGCAGAACAATCTAGGGAAGTGGTGGGCCTGAGTTGCCAGCTGCCAGCGAGGACTCAGGGCCAGGCCAAGATCACCAACTTCAGGGACAGAACGTGACGCCCGAGGTCCCTCACATGGCCCAGCCCCAATCCGGCAGGTCAGAAGCAAAAGAGAGCATAATTAAGCCAGACTCGGGAGCTGACCGTAGGAAGGCCCACGTCCAGCCACAGCTGGTTCCCACCTGCTCCCCACACACCATCTCAGAGGACCTGTAGCAGGAAAACTCACCGTTTTCTAGCTTCCCATGTCTCCGCAGCTCCTTGCTACAGCTTCTCTTGCCAAGACATGCTCACAGAGCAGAGCTGGCTGTGCCACCAGTGGACTCACTGAGTAGCAGCCACGAAGCAAAACCACCACAGAAGAGCTCACAGCCTTATTTGGCTTCCTCCGACAACTGCTGTTAATTCTTAAGTCCCGCCCCTGCCCCTGATTGGCTGGTGGTCCAGGATCTGCCCCCAGAGGCCTTACCAAGGTGGAAAGTGATCCTCAACATGAGCGGAGCAGAAATGGTAGATTCTAGAAATAAGCTTCCTCCCCATATCTGGGTCTGGCCCAAACTTGGAGATAAATGAATTAAGCAAACTTCCATCTGGCTTCCCGGATTGAGCCCTGCTCCTTCCTCTACTCAGTGACCCCTTCCTGCTTCCTCCATCTGGAAGTAGAGTCACAAGTGTGGACAGGAAATAACAGACTCACTGTGTAATGGCGACAACATCTGAACTTAGAAAAGGAGGGCACCTAGGTTAGTCTAGCCTAGACCAGCCCAGCCCAGCCCAGCCCACACTGGGACAGGAGGGAGGGCCTGGTGTTTTCCAAGGTCAGGAATTTGAGGCATTTGGCTGCATGGCTAAAGTTTTCTCACATAATCCCTCTCACTCTTCTGATTTTCATCTATGAAAATAAGAGACCATCAGGGGATTATAATATCACATGCATGCAATCCTGGAGTTGAATGCCAACAATATTTAATATGGGAACTAAGATGGAGGAAAAATGGGGCCAGTGTTGTGGCACAGTAGGTTAAGCTGCCCCTTGCAACAAGAGCATCCCAATAAGAATGCTGGTTTGAGTCCTAGCTTCTTCAGTCCCTATGCCACTTCGTGCTAATGTTCCTGGGAAGGCAGCAGAAGACTGCCCAAGCACTTGGCCTCCTGCCACCCAAAGGAGACTAGCATGCAGTCCCTATTCCTGCCTTTGGCCTTGCCAAGGCCTAACTGTTGCAGCCATTTGGGGAATGAACCAAGAGGATGGAAGAACTAACTCTTTTTCTATCACTCTTTCAAATAAATAAATCTTTTAAAAAGTGGTAATGCTTGGGGCCGGCACCTTGGCGCACTAGGTTAATCTTCTGCCTGCGGTGCCAGCATCCCCCTCTTCCAGTACAGCTCTCCGCTGTGGGCTGGGAAAGCAGTAGAAGATGGGCCAAGTGCTTGGGCCCTGCACCCACACGGGAGACCTGGAAGAAGCTCCTGGCTCCTGGCTTCGGATCGGCATAGCTCCAGCCATTGCAGCCATCTCAGGAGTGAACCAACAGAAGAACAACTTCTCTCTCTGTCTCTCTCTCTCACTGTCTGTAACTCTACCTCTCAAATAAATAAATAAATTCTTAAAAAAAAAAAACTGGCATATGTGGTATAAGTATGCTTTATTCTTTAGGAAAAAGTCCAGTAAATACTAAATTAGCATCACAGAGCTGGAAGATACATGTAAGTCCATTTAATTCCAACATTAAACACCCAGCATATTTAAATTAATTAGATTTGATAATTTCTGAGAAAACTTATTAAAATATATACTAGATTTTGGTAATAATAAATTTCAGTAATAATAGCTAATATTTGTTGGTTGTCTAACTTGCACCAGACATGATGCAAAATACTTGTGGTTTATCATCTAACCAACACAGCAGTCCTTTTGGTGGCAATTGCCATTGCCACCATTTCATGTGAGGAAACTCAGGCTTACAGCTGTTCATACTTTCTATGTGTTAGTCTTTTAAGAAAGCTATTCTAATCCAAAATAGCTGTTCTTGACCATCTCACATGTGTTAAATTTGTTTGGGAGAGGAATCATCTGGGGTGTTTGTTAAACATAGTGCTAGGCCCCTTTCCTTGCACATTTTGATTCAATGGCACTGGGAAATCCAAGAATCAATTATAGCAAGGGGTCCACTAGGAGACTCATGTACATGCAAGTTTGGGAAATCTCAAACTATGCTAAATCTCTGAAAAGCCAAACCCATATGTAACTTAAGTTTACTACATCCTTGCTTTTACATTCACTTTTGTTCTGGGGAATGAAGAACAGCAGGCACTCATTCATTTCAGTGTTTCCAGAAGTTGTTATGGAATGCCACATCCCAATATGAAGACTATATATCCAGAGGCTTCCAAAAGACAAAGAAAACATAATGTAATGATTATTTTAATATATATGGTAAGAGTAAATTGCTAGTAGAGGACGTTGTTTTTCATTTCTTAATTCCCTGCAAAATATAACTGAAAAAATCCATTAAATAAATATTGAATATGTTCAGTTAAGTAAATATAGCAAGAGCCAGCATATTAAATGTGAAGCTAGTGTTTTTGATAAGCCAACTTTAAAAAAAAAGTTAAAAATTTTAGGAACTCCACTAAGATGCTATTGATGGTCAATTTTATTAAATATTTTGGTGTGATCAAGGTTTTATCATATATATCTGCGGAAAACTGATATCTTTCTTCTATATACCTGGAAAAAAGCCCAACTTAATCTACAGATTTAAATACACACACACACACACACACACACAAACACTTGAAGCATTTCTGGTGAGATCAGCTTTCATCAAGCTTGTTTACTAGACTTCTTCATGTTAACTCAAGATTCTGCTATTTTTACTCAAGACTATGATTATTCCCCAGTGTAAAACTGCTCCCTGAGTCATTCAGTGGGTTAACTGGCAACAGCACCCTTTTACTAACAATTCCACAATAAAGGAAATGTTTATTAAACAGTGAATATGTAACAAGGCAACATGTGATTAAAATTCAGTACATTATCTCTAGCAAATTTTATTACTGCAGGTGCAGAGCACAACTCTTCAGAGGCTTGCTAAGGGCAAGGTTCCCTTTAATTGAAAACAATTCCATTTATACACCTGCACTTACAAAGACCATAAGAGAAAAGATCTGGGGTCAGATAATAGAACTAGAAAATAATACTAAACGTTGTTCTTACAGAAAGTCTTACAGAAGTCTGAATCAGTCCTTCCCCAATGAAAAAGAAGGGGTAAGAATAATCCTTGATCTAATAAAAGTATTCCAAAACAACTTGTATCCTCAGAAATCTATGTGTAGTAATAAATATGTTAGAAAAGAAGAAACTATTTTTAATCATCCCCTAATTAAGAGAAAGTTACCAGAAGAAAAGCCAAGGATTTTTCTGTATTATATATTATGCAATGATTGCTTTCAATTCGACAAATTTAGCATATATTATTCATTCCAAAAAGTTCTTTTTGAAATCCTACTGCATGTAAGACACTGTGCTGATAATAAAAAAGATCATGTGACAGATTATGCAGTAGACCTTGGAAGAGGTTTAAAATTTACCAATAAATATAAATACTAAGCAGTACTTACAATCCAGTTGTTATGAGAAAGCATTCTACACACTATCTATCCAAAATAATAAGAGTACAGGTGCTATGAGAATTCCAAGGAGATGAAAGAAGATACATTGATTCAGTAAAGAATAGTAGAGTGTCTTCCCTATGCCTAATATAGCTTTGACTTATTTGAATCTTTTTTTATTTAAAAATTAAAACACCCAAGAAAATTTATGTATTGAGACCTCCAAGCACCCATCAGCCAGCATCTACAATTATAGATTATTTTTCAATCTGAGTTTATCTTCCCCACCCCTTGACTATCTTGAAGGCAGTTCTACACATCTTATCATTTCATACTTCTCATCAACAGATCTGGACTTAAAACACATGAGTGTTAGCCGGCACTGCGGCTCACTAGGTTAACCCTTCGCCTGCAGCGCCAGTACTCTGGGTTCTAGTCCCGGTTGGGGCACCCAATTCTGTCCCGGTTGCTCCTCTTCCACTTCAGCTCTTTGCTGGGGTCCGGGAAGGCAGTGGAGGGTGGCCCAACGGCTTGGCCCCTGCACCCGCATGGGAGACCAGGAGGAAGCACCTGGCTCCTGGTTTTGGATTGGCGCAGCGCGCCGGCCATAGCACCCATTTGGGGGGTGAACCAACGGAAGGAAGACCTTTCTCTCTGTCTCTATCTCTCACTATCTAACTCTGCCTGTCAAAAAAAAATGTGTGTATGCACATACATAATATACATAATTCTATAATCACACATGACAATTCATTAAGTTTTAGAACAATTTAAAATAAATTTTATTATGCCATATAATTCTGTATTCTTATTGATGTTTTTAGCTACTTTTAAAAAATTATATGTATGTATTCATTTTATTTTTTGAAAGGCAGAATGACAGAGAGTGAGAGAGATCTTCCATTCTACTGGTTCAGTCTCCAAATGCCTGCAACAGCAAGGACTGAGTCAAGCTGAAACCAGTAGCCAAAAACTCAATCTAGTGTCCCATATGGGTGGCAGGGACCCAAATGCTTGAGCCATCAATTGCTGGCTCCCAGAATGCACAACAGCAGGAGGCTGGAATTAGGAGAGTCGGGACTCAAATCCAGGCATTTCAATATGGGATGCAGGGGTCCCAAGCAGTGTTCTGTTTGCTATGCCAAATGCTTGCCCCTAACTACTTAATTTAATGTCATCTTCTATATGTACTTTGTTACGGAATTTAGCTCACGTTTCAATTTGTGGCTATTGAGACAAGAGTGACCCAGATGTGGTAGAGAGTGCGAACTACTTTGGTTTTATTTAGCCACACAAAGGAAAGGAAGATATTCCTTCCCATATCTCCATTGCCTCTTTAGGTGTCCATGTCTGTTTTAGTCCAGCTTGTGCTACTATGACAGACTATCTGAGGCTTGGTAATTTATAATGAACATAAACTTGTTGGCTTATAGTTCTAGAGGCTAAGAAGTCCAAAGGGCCATCATACGGCAAGGACCTCTAGCTACCTCATCCCGTTGGCAGAAGGACAAAGAGCAGATCAAGAGAAAGAAAACAGGATATGAAGCTCAACCTTTCATGAGAAACTCACTCCTCAATAACAGCATTAATCCATTCACTCTGCCCTCCTGTCTAGTCACTAGGTTTTACCTCCCAATACTCTTCTGGAACACACTTTCAAACATAATAGTGGTCACTTCCTGTATCTTGGAGGGCTTGTGAGGTCTCAGTACATTAAAAGGGATATTGTTGGGCCTGCATTGTGGTGCAGCAGGTTAAACTACCACATGCAATGCCAACATCCCAGATGGGTGTCAGTTGTAGTCCCAGCTGCTCTACTTCAGATCCATTGCCCTACCAATGCACATAGGAAAGCAGCAGAAGATGGCCCAAGAACTAGGGCCTCTACCACCTGTATGGGAGACCTGGATGAAGTTCCAGGTTCCTGCCTTCAGACTTTCCCAAACCCAGCCATTGTGGCCATTTGGGGAGTGAACCAGTGGATGGAAGATCTCTTTCTCACTGTCTCTCCTTCTCTCTATGTATCTCTGCCTTTCAAATAAATAAATAAAGATATTATAAAAAGTAAAAAAGGGATAGTGTCCCTTCACAAGTAGGTGGGCCCTGAGCAGGGTCCTTAGAAGAGATTTCTTCTGGGCTATCTATGACATATGTATGAATTCTAGAATTGATGAAATATTATATTTAAAATTCATGAGTCTGTATCATGTTTAGTATCAATAATAACATGGTATAATGGGGGCCAGCACCATGGCTCAATAGGCTAATCCTCCACCTGTGGCACCGGCACACGGGGTTCTAGTCCCGTTCGGGGCACTGGATTCTGTCCCGGTTGCCTCTCTTCCAGGCCAGCTCTCTGCTATGGCCTGGGAGTGTAGTGGAGGATGGCCCAAGTGCTTTGGCCCTGCACCACATAGAAGACCAGGAGAAGCACCTGGCTCCTGCCTTCGGATCAGCACAGTGTGCTGGCCATTGGAGGGTGAACCAACGGCAAAGGAAGACCTTTCTATTTCTCTCTCTCTCTGTCCACTCTGCCTGTCAAAAAAAATAGTATAATGGGTAGAGAAGAGGTACTTAAAGTACTCTTTTTTTGTCCTATCAATGAATGTGAAGATTCTTCCTGATGTCCAGGTGTCTATGATCACTTCCTGAACATATTCAGGTACTCTATTCATGATTTTATTGTCTTGTGCTATTCTTGGTTAATTTTCTCTCTCAGGAAGGAAAACGTAAAGACATTATTATTGTTCGTAGTGCTGTAACTGTTTGGAACTTGTCAGTATTGAAATAAAAACAGATCTTCTTGACTCTGCAGTTCCCTAATGCCAGTGCCACCAAGAATGCTGGCAGCCAGTGACTTTCAAAAGATGATATTGTGTTTATTGGTGACCACAAAAGCAACAAGTCTTACCCAGAGCATGCAGGAAAATTCCAATAAAAAGTTCTTTTCTGGTTATGTTAAATTTATCCTTTGGAATTTTACAACAGAGCAAACATCTTTCAACAGTGCCTCTTCTTGATTTTTTTTAGATGTTATTCATGCATGTTTGGAATATGGTATCTTCCTGTACTGAAACTGCAAGTCCACTGTCTACATATCAACGCAGTGGAAAGGTTAAGGAAGCAGACAGAGAAAAGTACCACTGTAGCCGGGAATGTCTCTCATTTTTCTCACATGGTTTTAGCTTGACCAGAAGAACACATATCCATGAAAGGTAAGAGATGATATGGATTGGGAGAACCCACTGGTGTTACAGAGAAATGTTCTTTAAAGTTCTTTGAGGGCCTGTTGCAGTCTGAGGCATTTGTGAGGCATAGTGAGCAGCTGGTTTTGGTGAAAGTAAATATGAAGAGCAATCAAGGAACCAGATGTAAAAAGTGGACTGGAGCAAGGGTGAGGGATTTAGATCAAAGGAGGAGAAAAAACCAGAGATATGTTAGTGAGAAGAGAACAGGTTATAAAATCGAGGGGCAGAGGCAGGAGCTCACATAACAGTGAGCACATCACAAATACTCCCTGTCAAAAACTTCCCAAAACCTAGTGTAGCATCCTACATCTGGGGTGGGAAGGAATGAAAAAAGTCTTAAATGTAATGAAATAGGAAATACAACTCTATTTCAAACCAACACCCATTTATGAAACAGTTGTCCCATGGATAACCTTCTGGACACGGTAAAAATGGCTGTTTATTATCAAGATTGAAACTGAGAACATGATAAGAAGCCACTTGGAAGAACAAGCCGCCACTGCCAGGCCAGAGTACTCTTGGACCTGACTGACATCCACAAATGTGACCATCTCATTGCTGGTAAGCTCTTGCAATCAATGCCTTCGTTTTCAGAATGTCAATGCCATGTGTCTTATCAAATCCCAGACTCCAACATTCACGCACAGGGATATCATTGTAAATTAATCTTTAAGTCAATAGTTGTAACTTATTGAAAATATCTCTATACACTGATTTGCTTATTATAATAACATACTTTTGAGAGCGCTCCTCATTTTATTCAAGTCAATTATTGGAAGGATGAAATCTCTGGAAAAATCTTGGAATATAGGGAAATTGACATATTTCTTTCATTTCTGTTGGGAATAAATGTATACTTTTACAAGTTCAGATAAGTGCTGTTTACACTAATGGTAAGATTTTTGCATTAGCCATATCTGCTTTTTAACATTTTCAGCTACGTGTTCTAAATCATAAACCTTTTGAAGAAAAGGCAGTAGATCCTTTGTCAAAATCCAATAACACAGGGTAGGCACTGTGCCACTGCAGGTTAAAAAAACCTCTTGGGATGCCCCATCTCATATCAGAGCACCTGGGAATCTAGTCCCACCTCTGCATCCTCTCCAGCTTCCTGCTAGAGGCAGCATGATAGCTCAAATACTTGGGTCCTGCCACCCACATGGAAGACTCAGAAGGAGTCCCTGGCACCTGAGATTGACCCCACCTCTGTTGTTGTAGGCATCTGGGGAATGAGCCAGCAGATGGAAGCTACTCTCAATCTCGATCTCTCTCTCCCTCCTCTCCCCGTCACTCTTGGCCTTTCAAATAAATAATAACAAACTTTAAAAAGCCTGACAACAAATAAATGAAATGATGTAAAAACTTTTTAAAATCTATAATGTAAGTTAAAATCAAGACATGGAGTCACAGCAAGTTTGTTGCCCAAGAAAAGCACAATTTTAAATTGCAAAATCAATCAGACCAAAATAATCAAGTATTTTCAATATAGTTCTACTTTTTAACAAAAAATGTAATGTATTTACTTGCAATGCAGAGTTACAGAGGGAGAGGGAGAAACAGAGAGGTAGGGAAGGAGGGAGGGAGGGTTGGAGGGAGGGAGGGAGGGAGGGAGGGAGAGAGCGAGAGAGTCTTCCATTCTCTGGCTCCCATCCCAAATGGCCACAATGCCCAAAACTGGACCAATCTGAAGCCAGGAGCCATTAACTTCATCTTGGTCTCCCACATGGGTGCACTTGAGCTATCTTCCTCTGCTTTCACAGGTGCATTATCAAGGAGCTGGATTGGAAGTAGAGCAGATGGGACTTGAACAAGTGCACACACTGGATGCCAGCATCACAGGTGGCAGTTTTACCCACTACACCAACGTGCAGGCTCCACAATTGCACTTTTTAATAACACTGTTTTTTGGGGTTCCAAAAGCATGGGTATCAGATGACTTTTTAGCATTTGTCTTGATGACAACTCATACTTGTTTTCAACAGGTTTTCTAGGAAAATATTATTTTGAAAAAGCCAGGAACCAGCACCATGGCGTAGCAGGTAAAACTGTCACCTATATGGGTGACATCCTATTTGGGTACCAGTTCCAGTCCTGGCTGCTCCACTTCTGATCCAGCTCCCTGCTAATGTACCTGGGAAAGCAGTGGAGGATGGCGCAAGTCCTTGGGCCCCTGAACCCACACAGGAGACCTGGAAGAACGCTCCTGGCTTCTGATTGGCTCAGTTCCAGCTGTTGCAGTCATTTGGGGAGTAAACCAGCAGATGTAAAACCTCTCTCTCTGTTCATCTCTACCTCTCTATGTAACTCTTTCAAATAAATAAAATAAATCTTTAAAAAATCTTTTTTAAAAAAATGTAGCAACTTTCAAGCTCTTAAGTCATTTCTTAGGCCTGAAACTCCCATTGGCTAATCCAAAAAAACCACCAAATTTTCGTTAGATATGTTGTCACAGTCACAATTCTAATATTACCAAGTAGTATTCATGATAAAAACTATATTTTCACTTTCAAGTGGACTTATCCAGGAGATATTTATTGTACAACAACTCAAATTTGTTAGAAGCTTTTTTAAAAAAATTACATGATCCTGTCTATATAATTTTATTAATTTGTCTATTAATTCAACACAACTATTGCTTCAGCATCACTCTCTTTCCGGTAGTTTAGATGGGTAGAGGTACATTAGTAAACCAAAATGTCCCAGCATTCCTGGTACTTAACAGAAGCCAGCATACAACTGCTTACATAAAGTGTATGTGTCAAAATGAAGAGTGTGTATGAGTATAATTGAGTAACTGCCACCAGAGATGGAATATCAGGTCAGCGTTGTGGCGTAGCAGGTTGGGTCACTGCCTGGGATGCTGCCATCACACTGGAGAGTGAACCAACATATGGAAGGTCTTTCTCTTTCTCTCTCTCTTCCTCTGCCTTTCAAAGATTAAATATTTAAAAACAAAAACAAAATTTGCTTAAGGTAACTCAGGAGTTGCTTCATACAGAATGCTGTGTTGCAGAATTAGTAATAGAAGTCAAAGATGGAGCAAAATAAGATTTAACATAACCTTCAGAGGTTGGGCAGGGAGGGTCCATGCCTTTTTTTCTTTTTTTTTTAATATTTATTTAGTTATTTATTTTGAACAGGCAGAGTTAGACAGTGAGAGAGAGAGAGAGAGAGAGAGAGAGAGAGAGAGATCTTCCTTTTCCATTGTTTCACCCTCCAAATGGCCGCTACAGTTAGCATGCTGCGACCGGCGCACAGTGCCAATCCAAAGCCAGGAGCCAGGTGCTTCCTCCTGGTCTCCCATGCGGGTGCAGGGCCCAAGCACTTGGGCCATCCTCCACTGCCTTCCCAGGCCACAGCAGGGAGCTGAACTGGAAGAGGGGCAACCAGGACAGAATCCGGCGCCCTGACCGGGGCTAGAACCCGGGGTGCCAGAGCCGCAGGCAGAGGATTAGCCAAGTGAGCCGCGGCGCAGGCCATCCATGCCTTTTGACTACTTCAGCCACAGGACTCCACCCATATATACTTCATCTTTTGGAGTTGCACATGAGATTTCATTTCCTAAGAAATCCTGCTGAAGGAACAATATAAAAAAATTTTTGAACACCTTTGACCTACTTATTGCTCTCTATTTTATTCCTTAAAATTGATGAAAAATTACTTTCGAACTATGTAAAAAATGCTAATGTTCCGGGAAAAAAGTTTAAACAGGTTTCTGTTTTTAAAAAATGAGTATGAAATAATATTCTTTTCCAGTTGCATTTTCCAGACATGTCCCACCACACTGGAAATGCCCATCCAATTCTTGTATGCCTGTCATACCCAACTCTGAGAAGACAACCAGGTCTCCCTTTCAGAGACAATATTCCTGCCTTTTAAGTGAACAATAGTCTGGATGGCCCTGCCCTCTTAGCCAGAAGTGCCAGGACATGGGCCAGTCACGTTTTTCTCCTCCTGGAAATTTCTAATTATGATTCACAACTTTTATCAGTTTCTGGGTGCTTGGACAGAAACAAATTTAAGACTGCAGCAGGCACAGAGAAACAAAAAAGCAGGTTTGCAGTTAAAGACAGAAAGAAGACACAGACATGCAGACAAATTCAGAAAGGCTCTGGAGAGATGGAGTCCATATCATTCCTGGTCTGAGTTCCTGGGTTCTGGTGCCTCATGAGACCCATATATAAAATGGGTTTCTGGTCCTTTCATCTGAAATGGCTAATTCATCCACTTTCCACAGTTCTTCAGTGTTTTTTTTCCCCTTGACTGTTACAGACTTTCCTTCATCTTTTTGTGCTTACATAGAGTAAGTTCCAGCTTGAAAGACTGAAGGTACAAACAGCATGCCTTGTGAGCTACATTTGCAAGTGTTAGTCCCTGTCCACATAGCTGCAAACATCTCCAGCTCTGGTTCCCACTCTGAAAGGTGTCACAGCTGGGCTCACACATTTAGTTTTCTTACCTTTTCTCACTCTGATCCCTCTCAGGGATGCCTTCTGGTGGCACAATCACCTAAGGCCATGACCAGTACCACAGCCATCGCCCATGTAATGAAACAAATATCTGGGCTTATATATTGCTCTATATTTAGTATATAATTCCACTCCTCTCATTCTCTCTTAAACCCACTTCAATTAAAATTTAAACCACTTCAATTAAAATTTTTTGACAGGCAGAGTAAGGCAGAGAGAGAGAGAGAGCGAGAGAAAGGTCTTCCTTTTGCCGTTGGTTCACCCTCTAATGGCTGCCACAGCTGGCGTGCTGTAGCCAGCGCACTGCGCTGATCCGAAGCCAGGAGCCAGCGCTTCTCCTGGTCTCCTTTGCGGGTGCAGGGCCCAAGGACTTGGACCATCCTCCACTGTACTTCCGGGCCATAGCAGAGAGCTGGCTTGGAAGAGGGGCAACCGGGACAGAATCTGATGCCCCAACCGGGACTAGAACCCTGAGTGCCGGTGCCGCAGGTGGAGGATTAGCCTATTAAGCCACAGCGCTGGCCCTCCAATTAAACTTTTACCAGTATTGTTGATGCCATTACACAGGTAGCTTTGGGATGTAAATGAGATTATTCAAATCAAAACTACCATGTTCTTCTCCAACCTTTTAAATTCTGCTGATAAATCTTACTTAAGATCTTAAATGCCCTTGAATATTTCAATACAGTAGACACATTTATAAACACTTATACTTAAAACCAACAATTGAAACCAATTACTCATTGTCCCATTTTAATTTGAAATTACTGGGCTACCATTCCAATACACCAACAACCCCTATTTATTTTTAGTATAGTAAGTATTCAATGTGAACAGGGTCTTCCTTGACACACAAATAGTAATGTCATAACCCTGAGTCTTAAACTGTCTTATACTACATTCCAAATCTTCTTAGGGCTGAAAATACACCCCCATTAAGGAGGATAACCATCACCCCATGGATCACTTTAATCAGGTATGAGATCAGTTTCATCAGGTATTTGGTAAAGAAATGAATAGATAGATGGACGGATAGACATGTGAGTCAAGGTGCCACTTTCTGATATTTATAATCCAGTGAAAAATTAAGACATATATCTACGTTTTGCTGCATTCCTCACAATTCTCAATGAGTAAAAGCTGGTGGAAAGAATACCCCTAAATCCCGTACTGCATGTTGTCTATCCCTATATATATATCATCCTTATTCTCCTCAAGCCGTTCAGCTGCTTTTCTCTGATGCATAATGCATGGCATGACATTTGCCAAATGAGAATAAAACCACCACTCCTCTATGCTTCTGGAATATGTTCTTTATGTTTCTCTTTATGCCAGTTAGAAACTTCTGCTTCAAGCAGTTTATTTAGTTGACTTTATGGATCAATACACTTTCTGCACTGTAAGCCCCTTTATGAAAGAGGCTTTTGCTTGCTAAACTTCATAGCCCAAAATATGTCATGAAAAACATTCATTTAGCAGTCATTTATAATAAACATGTATATTAAAATAATGTGTTTTTTTTTTTTTTTGACAGGCGGAGTGGACAGTGAGAGAGAGAAATAGAGAGAAAGGTCTTCCTTTTTGCCATTGGTTCACCCTCCAATGGCCGCCAGGGCCAGCACACCGCACTGATCCGAAGCCAGGAGCCAGGTGCTTCTCCTGGTCTCCCATGGGGTGCAGGGCCCAAGCATTTGGGCCATCCTCCACTGCACTCCCGGGCCTCAGCAGAGAGCTGGACTGGAAGAGGGGCAACCGGGACAGAATCCAGCGCCCCTACTGGGACTAGAACCCGGTGTGCTGGCGCCGCAAGGCGGAGGATTAGCCCATTGAGCCGCGTCGCCAGCCGATAATGTTTTATGTTCAGTGTTTAATATGCAAAATACAATAACAATTATAAGTTGATTGAGACTATTGATCAAAACTAAAGTACACAAGCTTGGGACAGCTGAAATGACCAGTATGAGACTTTGTATAGGCAAGTGGTCTTTTATTTATTTTTTATTAAAATAAATATAAGGATTTCATATATTTGATATATACAATTCTATACTTGCTTCCCGTTTTCCTTCAAATCCCCTCCTTTCCTCTTTCTTTAATTTTTCAATAACTTTTTTTATTTGATACACACAATTGCTAAGAAACATGATGATGCTTCACACCATACCTTCCCTTCCTACCTCAATCCCACCTCCCCTTCCCTTTCTTCCCTTAGTTTTTTAATTTTTACAATGACATACTTTCAATTTTCTTTATAATCACAAGCTTAACTCTCCACTAAATAAAGAATTCTTAAAACAAAATGTCTATGAGTGAAATTGACACCTTGAGATTGGATTATTGTTTATAGCCCTTGTCTACACTCTTGAGGAACACTTCAAGTTTCATGCCTGTTCCACTTCTCATTCACTTCAAACTGCTGTTTTTAAGGGCCCTTCTGAGTTGCAGTTTCTTACCTGTTACTACAGACTGAATGTGTCTTTCTAAATTCACAGTGAAACCTAACCCCCAATGTAATAGTGTTCAGAGGCAAGGGTTTGGGGGTATAATTAAGAAATGAGGGCTCTGCACTTTGTATATAAGAGTATGAGAGACACATTTCACACTTGGTAAATTAAGAATTTAGTCTTATTTATATCAGTTATTCAGATTGAATGGGTACATCCAAATCTTTAAAACTCTTTAAACATCTCAAATTTCTAATTACTTTCTGCTAAGTTGTATTTATGTTTCAGTTGATTAACCACTTAAATTATTGAGTTATTGTCAAGAATTAAAATAAAAAATATCTCTAATAACTCTATGCTTCTTTAAAGGGTCAGAGTCTTTTAACAATGGCTTTAATTTTTCTTAGGCTTTCCCAAGCCTTCTTAATCTAATCTTAGTCAGGCAAGTGGTTTTGAATGGATAGGGAGCATAGTATACAGCACAAAACTAGATTGCCAGGGTATGAATCCTAAATCTTTGATTTACTAAAAGAGTGACCTGGCTAAGGTACTTAAGCTCTCTGTGACTCAGTTTCTTATTCCATGAAGGAGCCTAATTAAAGCCCCTGCTTCACTGCTTGATTATAAGGATTTGAAGAGACACTATATCATGTACAAAGCTTTCAGTGCAGAGCTTGTCATACTGAAAGCAAATTACGACATGGAGTATACCATAGATGATGGCCTTTGTGACCACTGAAAGTGAATGAATGTGCAGTCATATTACTTATTATTGTATCAATATATAACCGTTCTTTCCTTCTTTGCACTATGAAGTAAAAGAATTCTAAATTATGAAATACAAAAGAGTAATCTTATCATAGAAAAGAGCATTCCAAGATTAACACTTCTTTGCTCACAAGCTTCCCAAGGATCAGTTGATACCACAACAATAGAACAGTGACACAAAATGGTGAAAATTTATATTTTTTTTACTAAGTAAGAAATCAAACATACATAATATATAGCTTCATGTTATCAGAAGTGTAAAACTGAATGAAAATGGTACTCTTTTCTAAAAATGGGGTAGGTATCATAGCATGTTAATTGATCATTTTAATTAGATTATTCATATTCCTTTTATGTATCGAGATTTTTTCCAGTCACATCTTTTACTTAAAACACAAAAGCTTTGATTAATTTTACTCTAAACAAGCTTTAGGCGGTGATAAAATAAAATGAAGAAATGATTGAGAACAGTTAAGAATTAGTGAATTAGGCACCAAGGTACGCATATTTATTGTTACTTTTTTAACTTCCTCTAAAATAGTTGTATTATTCATTTGGGCTTGACTGTACTATGGAACTTTTCTGTAGGTTATACTGCTCATGTTTTCAGAAGTGCAGATGTCCAAACTCCAAATCTTATTTGAATTGTGAAACTTTCATGATTCAAGAGGACACCTTTTAATTATCCCAATCATGGGTCAACAGCCAAAGAAAACCAATGTCCTTGGTTACATACAATGCCATTCTGGTAGGGGGACCACCCCCCTCATTGGGTCAAAAAACATCACCAAATTTTACTACAAACCTAAGTCTTAATACTCAGTCATTCAACAAATTTTTCTTTATGGTCCCTAACTCAGATTATTACTGTTTGGAATACAGTATAATGCTTACTATTAATAAAAGTTAGCAACATCAATATAGGATGCTTCTAAATGTGTATAACTTCTCCTTAGAGTCAAGGTTTGATTTCTGCCTTAATCAGCTGAGGGATCCTAAACTAATAATTAAGTTTCTGTAAGTTTCAGTTTCCTTACCAGTGATAGGGGAAGCATACCACTTCCCCACAAATAAGTGAGATAACTTCTTTTTAAGATTTATTTTTGTAACAACCATTTTATTGAAATATATTTCTTATGCCATATGTTTAACCAATTTAAAGAGTACAATTCAACCATGCTTGTTATATTCATAGATTTATTTTTTCTTGAAAGGCAAAGTGACAGATAAGGAGAGAGAGAGGGAGAGAGATATATAGAGAGGTATCTTCCATCTACTGGTTCACTGCCCAAAAGGCTATAATAGCCAGGGCTGGTCTAAGCCAAAGCCAGGAGCCTGGAACTCCATCTGGGTTTCCCACATGGATGGCAGGGACCCAAGTACTTGCACTATCTTCCATTAATCTCCCAGGCACATTAACAGTCAGATGGATCAGAAGTGGAGCAGCCAGGACTCAAACCAGAGTTCCAATACAGAAGGTCGTCAAAGGTGGTAGCTTAATCCACTATTCCACAATGCCAGTCCCAAAGTGAGATAATTTAATGCAATGCTTTATCTTTAATATCATAGCAGCTATTTATAATTTTCTGAATTCTCATTGCAGATCCAACATGTACAGAAGAAAGGTCATACAGACTATACCTCCACACATGGACAGGTAAGAAATACTTTCTCAGCCGGTGCTGCGGCTCACTTGGCTAATCCTCCACCTGCAGCGCCGGCACCCTGAGTTCTAGTCCCGGTTGGGGCACCGGACTCTGTCCCGGTTGCTCTTCTTCCAGTCAAGCTCTCTGCTGTGGCGCGGGAAGGAAGTAGAGGATGGCCCAAGTGCTTGGGTCCTGCACCTGGATCCTGGCTTTGGACTGGCGCAGTGCGCCGGCCATAGTGGCCATTTTGGGGGTGAACCAATGGAAGGAAGACCTTTCTCTCTGTCTCTCTCTCTCACTGTCTAACTCTGCCTGTCAAAAAATAAATAAATAAATAAATAAAATTTTTAAAAAATAAATACTTTCTCATCCAAGGTCCAATCATTAATACCTGCAGAATTGGTGCCAGCACTGTGGCTCACTTGGTTAATCCTCCGTCTGAAATGCCGGCATCCCATATGAGCGCTGGGTTCTAGTTCCGGTTGCTCCTCTTCCGGTCCAGCTCACTGCTGTGGCCCAGGAGGGCAGTGGAGGATGGCCCAAGTGCTTGGGCCCCTTAACCCGCATTGGAGACCAGAAGGAGGCACCTGGCTCCTGGCTTCGGATTGGCACAGCGATAGCCATGGTGGCCATTTGGCAAGGAAGGAAGACCTTTCTCTCTGTCTCTCCCTCTCACTGTCTGTAACTCTACCTGTCAAATAAATAAATTTAAAAAAAAAAAAAAACTGCAGAATCAGCAGGGATCACAGACACCCACAGAGACACCAGGCAGCCCTTGGATCTGCCTCTGCTGAATTCTATCTTCTGCCTTCCAGATAACTCCATGAGAGTGAAAACAACATACACAGACCCTCTGAGTTGGAAGAGTTTCAACTGGAGACATAGGGTAGCTCCCCGCACTGAGATGAGAGGACACTTAAATTATCCAAGGCCAACAGCCACTATTCTTAAAAGATCACTAAGGAATGAATTTCTTCATAGTCATTGAGTACCTGTTTCAGTGCTGAATTCCCTTTTTAATTCTGTTCATCTTTATAATCAACTGAACTTTTTCTCTTGCTACAATTTAAAAGTATTTCCTTTTATATGGTCTCCCGTGAAAGTAAAGAACATCTGTTCTGCATCTTC
The DNA here is from genome assembly GCA_949820135.1 of Sylvilagus floridanus. Classification (NCBI taxonomy): domain Eukaryota; kingdom Metazoa; phylum Chordata; class Mammalia; order Lagomorpha; family Leporidae; genus Sylvilagus; species Sylvilagus floridanus. The sequence goes on from OX463238.1 coordinate 91,766,382, forward strand.
CATATAATAACCTTTCAAATACATGAAGACAGTTAAATCACCCCTTAGGCTTCCCTCCTCCAAGTTAAACAGCTCTGATCCCATTGAGCCCTCTCTCAGGAGCAAGTCCCATTCCTTACATCACTTTTGCTGATCTTCGCTGGACCTTCTCCAGAGTCTCCATACTCTTTGCCAAATGCAAAGACCAAAATCGAATACAGCAAATAATGCCAAATAAAGCACAAGGATTACTTTTCACTTCAGTATCCCTCTCTTGATAAAACATTCCAAGTGGTGTGCTTGCCTTTTTTTCCCCCTAAAATATATTGCTCTTTCTAAGTCTCTTTGCTTTGTAATTATATATGCTATCATCTTGTGGTACCTTTTTCTAAAACTTATATCAGATTTCAGGTGCTTCCAATAATTCTTTTCATTAAAGACCAAATTTAGAAGTGCATTGCTGCAGAACCTTTTTCTATGTTCCACAAAAACTGAAATAGAAAAGTTGTGAAAACATAATCAAAACTCATGCAATCCATGAAATAACAATCAACATTTACATTTTGATGACATTTCTAAAATGTATTGTCATCATTATATGTATGTAGAAATCCATTTTCATCTAATTGAAGAATGATATAATCTAACAAATTTTGTAGGAGTATCCTACAAGCAAATAATAACAAAACAAATTAGAAAGCTAAAACCCATAGAAAAATTTATCTATAAGTTTGTGAAAACAGTGACTACCAGAACATTTTAAACATTATTTGAGTTTAGCAATTATAATTCATAATCCATTATATCCTGACCATACATTTTTCTGACATCTACATTGTTTTAAATGATTAAAGGTATTCATCTAGCAATATATTTCTAAGGGTTTTGGCATGACTATGGTCTAATGTTTTATTATGAACTATTATAAATAAACATATTTGAAAATTTGAAATTAGTTGAAATGTCTAGTGTTTATTCCTCCTTCAGTTTATTTTCATGGCGATACCTAACTTTGCACAAATTCCCATTTTATAAACATGCTGAGCAAGACCAGTTCCTTATATATTTATCAATTGTTTATATTTCCAAGATACCACTGTCTGACTTTATGATTTGTGAATACTGAAATTTAAAGATGTAAGACAAAAAAATGTTACAGTGATTTCAAGAAAATAGCAAGAGTACATTTTAATTTTATAAATTGAATTTTATAAAAAATTAAGGAACTTTCCCTTTCTCTCTGTCTCTCTCTCACTGTCTAACTCTGTCAAAAAAAAAAAAAGTAATGAACTTTCTTTCCCATTCCTCCATTTCTTCAATATTCTTTCTGAATGTTTGAATATGTAAATACTCCTTCAAAGGTCAGTACACAACTGAAGGGATGTATACAGAAGAGGAAAAGATGCACCTCCCACCTATTTACAAGCACAATGTAACTTATTCTCTGACTCCCAGTAAGCTGATATCCAAATTAATTTCACATTCTTACTGTCAAAACATTTACTTAAACAAAAAAGTACCAACTAGATGTTACATGAAATATACATATATATTTATAAACGAGAGCAAATAAATAAGACATCTACAAAATAACAAAAAATGAGCAAAAGACAAGAACAGGTTTTTTATAAGAGAAACAGAAATTGCCAATAAACACAAGAAGAGCTTTTCAATTCAATATCTTTAGTGATCAAGGAACATAAATCAAGGCTACAACAAGAAAGTAGTTTTAAAAATAGCTGAAAGGCAAAAGCAAAACCAATTTTAACAAGTATCAGATGGAAAAGAGAACCACAAGATATTTTGGTGATTGGTAGTAAGAAGGCAAATAGGTTTAGTTACTTTGGAAATGAGGTTAATCATTCTCATACCCTATAACTGACATGTTCTAGTATAAAACAAAAAAAAAATCACTGGAAAAAATCTTAGTTATGCATATTAGGGGACATATTCATAGCAATTCAGCTCACTATAGCAAAATCTATAGAGAACTCAAATCCCCTTCAACAAGAACTTTAAGACTTTATGGTGATACACCCAACCAAATGCCACACAGATGGCAAAAACTAGCTATAGCACAACACAAAATATGAATGATTCTTAGTAATAAAATATTACATGATAAAAGTAAGTCCTGAAAGATTAAACCTAGCAATATCATCTCTGTAAAGTCAAAACTACTAAAATACATATTTAGGAACACACAGATACAATGAAATTATATAAAAGGTTGAATACAGAAGTCAGGATGTTAGCTACTTTGTGATTGCAAAAATGCGCTATACTCAGTTTTTTATACAAACTTCCCTGTATATACACTCTGTGCAAATTTGCAAATTTTCTCATAAAGAAGTGGAGTTTTCTTCTCCACCTTTTGAATCTGGGCTGACCTTTGACTCACTTTGATGAAAAGTTTCATACAGAAGTGAGTGTGTGCCAGTTCTAAGCCCAGTCCTTTTTCTGTTAGATCCATGTCTCTGCCAAGAGAACAGGCCCAGGCAAGCTAGCCTGAGATTAAGAGGTCACGTGAGGCAGATTTGAGCCATCACAGCCAAACAGCCTCAGTCAACTCACCAGCTGATCACAGACTCAGTAACAAGCCTGGTCAAGCTCTGTTCCACAGTAGCAGGACTAATGCCAGCCAACTCCTACACCTGTGAGCTTAATAAATGTATAATACTAAATGTGAGCTTAATAAATATATAATAATAAATGTGAGCTTTTTTGTTGTTTTTGACAGGCAGAGTTAGACAGTGAGAGAGAGGGAGACAGACAGAGAGAAAGGTCTTCCTTTTTCTATTGGTTCACCCCCCCAAGTGGCTGCTACAGCGGGTGCACTGCGCCGATCCGAAGCCAGGAGCCAGGTTTTTCCTCTTGGTCTCCCATGCGGGTGCAGGGCCCAAGGACGTGGGCCATCCTCCAGGGCACTCCCGGGCCACAGCAGAGAGCTGGACTGGCACCTCGACTGGGACTAGAACCTAGGGTGACGGCACCGCAGGTGGAGGATTAGCCTAGTGAGCCACGGTGCCAGCCTAAATGTGAGCTTAACAAATGTTGCAGCTACAAATCTTCACATGAGTTTCCAGGCTATGTTTTAAGATGATAGATAATTGATACACCTCTGGCTGGAAGAGTCAAGCAGTTCTCCCTATGTGCTTGTTATCCTGTGTTCTATTGGTTTCATTAAATATATCTTTCCATTCATTGACAGTGTCTGTGTACTGACAATATGTAATTATCCTGTTGCATTCATCTTAGTAATACATCTGTTTACTTGACTGCATTTCCCTATTGTTAGGCATCACAGCATAGTCACTCTGATTTTAAGAATATTAAGTTAGGGGGCCGATGCTGTGGTGCAGTGGGTTAATGCCCTGGCCTGAAGTGCCAGCATCCCATGTGGGCGTTGATTTGAGGCCCGGCTGCTCCACTTCTGATCCAGCTCTCTGCTGTGGCCTGGGAAAGCAGTAAAGAATGGCCCAAGTGCTTGGGCCTCTGCTCCTGGCTCCTGGCTTCAGATCAGCGCAGTTCTGGCCATTGTGGCCGGTTGGGGAGTGAACTATCGAATAGAAGACTCTCTCTCTCTCTCTCTCTCTCTCTCTCTTTCTCTCTCTCTCTCTCTCTCCAGAAGATAGTTTTCAAAAAGTGTGGAAAGAGTATAATATCAAGGGAAAGTTAGGGAGAAAATGGAAGAGGAAACTCTATGTGAATTAGAGGGACACTGTAGATCTATGTGGAATTAGAGGGACACTGTAGATCTATGTGGAAGGTATGGACGCACATAACTCAAGATCCCAGCAGTTGACAGCCTCAGCACCAGCTTTGAAGAGTAAGGTGAGACCAGACCGCAGCAGAACTGTCGATAAAGCTGCAGAAAGAGCCTGGCGGGAGTCTGGCTTGGAGCCCTGTGGGGGATAGTATGACTCCCGACTTAAGGGGGAAACACGGGGACACATTTCTCCTCCCAACCACCTGGCAACAGTGTCGTGTAACTAGCTGAGAGGGGGCAGGTGCCATTTTGGACACATGTAACAGCTGTGCTAGCTCATGTCTGCTCACCAACCAACCAGCCAACAGGAGATGCCTGAGTCTGGCTACGAGAATTGACAAGGGCAGAGGGCTATGTGCTCATGACTGTGGGAACCTTGTGTGCTGGGACTGTGAAAACACTGTGGCTATGTAGTAGGGTGCAGGGTGTGGCTGAGTCTTTGGGTAGTCACTGTGGGAAGCTCCACCTGCTAAGGGCCCCCTGACTCCCCTGTGAGGGTCACTGCTGTGGAATCGATGCTCATACCAGGTGCTGCATGGATCTTTTGAGTGGTTCTTGTGGCAGCACAAACAAATATATCCACTGGGGCTACTGACTAGGCAATGGTCTCCTTGAAGGAGAGGAGGTGAGTATGAGACTATAAAGCAGATTAAACCTCCTTTCTGATTTAAAAAAAAAGAGAGATTTACCAAGCCCAATTTGGATGTTACCTTGGACACTCCCCTCATCCTGTAGCACTGAATAGAACTTCTTGACCATAACCAGCACGTATCTCAGGGTATTCAGGGATAGAGCAGATACTTCATTAATCCACAGAGGAATAGTCCAAACCTAAAAGCCATAACAGGGGAAAAAAAACCAACAAGTATCTCCACAAATGCCTAAAAATTCAATTCAATTCAATTCAATTCAATTCAATTCAATTCAAAAATTCAATTCAAGAAACAAGGATAAGGAAGACAACATGTTGTCTTCAAAGAACACAACAATATTCTAATACTAGAATGTGGAAAAAAAAGAAATTGAAGAAATGCCAGAAATGGAATTCAAAATATTGATTGTAGGATTACTTAGAAGAAATCAGAAGCAAATCCACGAAACAAAGAAACCCATACATGACATGAATGAACATTTTTCCCATGAAATTAAGATTTTTTTTAAAGATTTATTCATTTTACTTGAAAGAGATACACAGAGAGAGAGAGAGAGGGGTCTTCCATCTGATGGTTCACCCACAAATTGGCTGCAATGGCCGGAGCTGTGCAAATCCAAAGCCAGGAGCCTCCTCCAGGTCTCCTACATGGGTGCAGGGATCCAAGGACTTGGGCCATCTTCTACTGCTTTCCCAGGTCATAGCAGAGAGCTAGACAGAAAGTGGAGCAGCCAGGACTAGAACTGGCACCCATATGGGATGTGGATGCTTCAGGCCAGGGCATTAACCAGCTGCGCCATAGTGCCGGCCCCGAAATTGAGATTTTTAAAGAGAACTTGAAATGAAAGTTTCAATAGATCAAATTAAAAATGCAGTGGAAAGCCTTAACAACAGACTCAGTAAGGCAGAAGCAATAATATTTGAGATAGAAGTGAAATGTCTGGAAATTTTACAGTCAGACCACAAGAAAGAAGAAATTAGAAAACTAAAAAACAGTGTTGGAGATTTATGAGATACTATCAAACAATCCAAAATACATGTCTTAGGAGTTTATGAAGGTGTGGAAAAAGGAAATGGATTAGATGCATTTTTAGTGAAATAATTACAGAAAACTTCCCCAATTTGGAGAAAGAAACAGATGTCTCAGTACAGGAAGTATATAGAACTCCTAATAGACATAACCAGAAAAGATCCTCACCACAACACATTGTGGTCAAACTCTCCACAGTAAAACATAAAGAAAAGATTCTAAAACATACACAAGAGAAATTACAAATTAACTTTCAGAGGATCTCCAATTAAACTCACAGCTGACTTTTCATCAGAAACCCTAAAGGCTAGGAGAGAATGGTGAGTTATATTCCATGTCTTAAGAGAAAAAAAAAAAACTGTCAACCCAGAATACTGTACCCTGCAAAGCTCTCATTTATGAATTAAAGTGAAATAAAGACCTTCCATAGCAAACAGAAATTGCAAGAATTTGTCATACTCATCCAGCACAACAAAAGATGCTTAAGAATGTGCTAATCACAGAAACACAGAAACATGTCCTCATTATGAAGGAAGGTGAAGGCAGAAAATCTCTCAGGTAAAAGTACAAAAGAAATCTAAAATAAATAATAGAAATATTTGTGGAAAAATGACAAGGTCAAGTAACGACTTGTGACATATCAATAGTCACCTTGAAAGTAAATGGCCTCAGCTCTCCAGTTAAAAGATGCAGACTGGCTGAGTGTATTAAAAAAATCTATTTGTTGTCTACAAGAAATATATCTCACCAACAAAGATACCTGCAGACTGAAAGTGAAAGGACGGAAAAAGATATTCCATACTAGCACAAACCAAAAAAGAGCTAGTGTAGCCATCCTAATATCAAACAAAATAGACTTAACACAAAACCTTTTAAAAGAGACAAAGAAGGGCACCAATGATTCAGGGATCAATTAAACAGGAACATGTGACTATAATAAATGTATATGCACCTAATTACAGGGTACCTGGCTATTTAAAAGAACTGTTAATGAAACTAAAGGGAAACATATACTCCCATACAATAGTAATGGGGAAGTTCAATACCCCATTGTCAGCAGTCGGCAGATCAACCAGACAGAAAATCAATGAAGAAATAACACTTAATTGACACAATAGACCAAATGGACCTAACAGATATCAACAGAACATTTCATCCTTCAGTTTCAGAATACACATTCTTTTCACCAGTGCATGGAACTTTCTCTAGGATTGACCACATAGTAGGCCATAAAGCAAGTCTCCGCAAATTCAAGAAAATTGAAATCATTCCATGCATCTTCTCTGACCACATGGAATAAAACTGGAAATCAACAACTCAAGAATCTCTACAACATATGCAAATACATGGAGACTGAACAACATGCTTATGAATGAACAGTGGGTCATAGAAGAAATCAAAAAATGGTTGAGGAAGAGTTTTTTTTTTTTTTTCAAACTATTTGTGGAACTCTTTACCTAGTATAGAGTTAATCTTCTGTGTATAAAGTTAATTGAAAAATCGACTTTAGTGAAAAATAAGAATGGGAATAAGAGAGAAGGAAGAAGAGTAGGAGAGCAGGTGGGAAGGCAGGTATGGTGGGAAAAATAACCATGTTCCTAAAGTTGTATTTATTTAAAAGGTTTCTGAAGAAAGAAAAGAATAATAAGTTAGAGTAACATAAAATGTTCCTAATGTTGTTTATGTTCTCTGATATAAAACTGTGTTACTGTGATAATGCACAGATTTCAGAAACACACAGACTCTAACCAAATGTTTCTTTTTGGGTAAGTTGTTAACCTTTCCATACCTCATTATTATCACCTATGTAGTGGAGATACGACCCTTACCTCTCAAGGTAGTTATGGGAACCACATGATGTGCTTATTAGTAGTTTTCACGTAATGATCAACAAGTACATGTAACATTGTAAAAGTTTTCACTAGCATTAGACATTGAAAGGTTTTCATTACCTGGTATGTGTGAATGATACCTAATATTCAGTTTGTATTACAAATAGAGGAAGTATGAATCTGACATATAGGTAAACACAAAACAAATGCAACCAACACTCTCCCTGAGAAGTAGGGACTAGGCCTCTGACATCTCAAATCAAATATATAAGAGTGATTACATACCCTTTTGACATTTGGGAAGTACACACACAATGTTTGTTACATAAACCTGAATGCCAACCAAACTTGAATCAACATACTGAGATTCTTATGTCTATCAAAAATCATTCCTATTGGGTCTTATGTGGGACATTAGTTTCTTTCATTTTTGTTTGTATTGCTGTTGTTTCAGCTATGGCTTGACATAGTCTGAGAAGTAGATATGATCAAAAATATCACCCTAATATAATAGTTTTCAATGAGCTAATAATAAAAGTATGTGAGTTAATATCATTAATGACAATCAGTGATACATCTAATAACTAAATAAAAAATATAATTAATACTTTTCCAAGAGCTGGAAAAGGGAACCAAAATGAAGAAAAATAATATGTTCTTCAGAAAATTATAAAATTGTGTAGCAAGTTTTACAATCAATTTTGTATTCATAATATTTGTATAAGCTGAATGCTAATTAGTACATCTGAAATGTTATTAATTTAAATGTGTGCATAAGTAAATATTAAATGCTCATAAACTTATATATAAATATCATTATTAACACTAATAAGACATTACGTAGCCAATCTTAATGTGTAATATATAACGAATATGTATTTATCTTTTTCCCTTATTATTCTAAAATTATAAAATGAAAGAACAAAATATATTCTGATATGAGGTTGATTATATATTTAAGTGATCATCAAGTAATGAATGCACAGTCAAGGACTTAATGGAACTGTGTTATCATTCCCATTACATGAGGAGGAAGGCAAAAGCACAAATACTCCTAACAAATGATATTTAACATAAACAAAGCATTTACTCATAGCTAAACACAGTGCACTGTTGGAGTTTTATAATTCTCATCAGGAGTCTTAGGTTCATCCAAGCATGGATTCTTGAGACTGTCATAGGCCATATTTAGCTTTAGTCTGCTCAGAAGGATATAGAACATAAACCATATTACTGGTAGCTAGTGTCAAGCATTTCTTTTACTGCAGAAGTTCTACAGCTCAGGTGCAAGAGATGAGATTTACATTCGGCAGGTATTCCAACAGTGATCTAAACCTCCTATAACAATTCTAGAATAATTTCCAAGATCCTCCAAGAGACATTTTTGATGATATATATTAAAATATATAACTCCATGTGTCCCACCCCTCAGAATGGCTACCTTAAAAAAAAAAAAACATAAAAACCAGGAAGTAACAAGTGTTGATTAGGACTTGCAGGAATTGCAACCCTTACATACTATTGATGAGAATGTAAAATGATGGATCCTCTATGGAAAACAGTATGGTGTTTCATCACAAAATTAATTTTAAAATTACCATATGATCCGGCAATCCCACTACTAGGTATGCACATCCAGGAGTTTAAAAGCAAGCTGTCCGACATTTCTGTACATCCATGTTCATAGCAACATTATTCACAATAGCCAAAGGTGAAGAAATCTATCTGTCCACTGATGGATAAATGATATATAAAGTTATATCTATACTTACAAACATATATGTATGTATACACACACACACACAGAGGAATAGTATTCAGTCTTAAAAAGGAAGAAATTGTAATGCATGCTACAACATCCATGAACATGGAGGACACTTTGCTAAATCCAAAAAGCTAGTGACAAAAAAGAGACAATACTGAATAATTCCACTTAAACAAGGTACACAGTCAAATTTATAGAAACAGGAAGTAGAATAGAGGTTGCCAAGAGCTGGGGGATGGACACATGGGTACTGTTTTTACTGTACATAAAGTTCCAGTTTTAGAAGATAAGCTCTGGGGCTGGCACTGTGGCATAGTAGGTTAAGCCTCCACCTGCAGCACCAGGATCCTATATGGGCACTGATTTATATCCCAGCTACTCTTTTTCTGATCCAGCCCTATGCTTATGGCCTGGGAAAGCAGTAGTAGACAACTCAAGTGCTTGGGCCCCTGCACCTGCTTGGGAGACCCGGAAGAAGCTCCTGTCTCCTGGCTTCAGATTGGCCTAGTTTGGCTATTGCAGCCATTTGGACAGTGAACCAGTGGATGGAAGACCTTTCCCACTCTCTTCCTTTCTCTTTCTGTATTTTTACCTCTCAAATAACAAATAAATAATAAATACAAAGGAGGAGGAGGAAGAAGAGGAGGAGGAGGAGAAGAAGAAGAAGTAGTAGTAGTAGTAGTAGTAGTAGTAGTTCAGGGCCGGTGCCATGGCATACTAGGTTAATCATCCACCTGCAATACCGGCATCTCATATGGGTGCAGGTTCTAGTCCCAGTTGCTCCTCTTCCAGTCCAGCTCTCTGCTATGGCCTGGGAAAGCTGTGGAGGATGGCCCAAGTGCTTGGGCCCCTGCACTTGCATGGGAGACCAGGAGAAGGCTCCTGGCTCCTGGCTTCATATCAGCACAGCTCCGGCCATTGTGGCCATTTGGGGAGTAAACCAATAGAAGGAAGGCCTTTCTCTCTGTCTCTCAATGTCTGTAACTCTACCTGTCAAATAAATAAATAAAATCTTAAAAAAAAAGATAAGCTATACAGATTGATTGCATAACAATATAAAAAGGCTTAACATTATTGAACTACATACTTTAAAATGGTTAAGATGGTAACTTTTGTATTATGCATATGTAATACAAGTAAAATTTTCAAATGATGTATTTTTGTAAATATAATACATATTTCATATTGCATTTATATATACTTGCTACATAACCATGGACTCAACAAGCTTAGTTAGGAGTAATTACCAAAGCACATAATTATACAAGTAGGTTTTAAAAAGATATATGTGGGTATAGGTTTTGTTAATGTGATTTTTCATCAAACAACATAGTTTAAAAGCATATAAGCTCAATCAGCTATTAGGCTAGGTCATGGGTACCATCCCTAGGATCCTTGTCAATGATGGATGAATAGTGTTGCCAAATGAATTACAAAACACTTTCCTAATACCTTTTTCATAATTCACATAGCAACTGGCATTCTTAAGTCTTGAATCAAAAAGTCATTTATTCAACTAGTAGTTGATAGCCTAATATTCAGGCACTATGATTAGCTCTGATAAGACAAAGATGAACACAGAGAACAGATATCTCCCTATCTGCAGTTGAAGAAAAAGGAATTGTATATATGAGAGCACTCAAAAAAGTTTATGTAAAATTGAATTAAAAGATAAGCTTATTTTGGTATGCAAAATTTTGAAATCCATGCATATAAGGGATTGCCAAAAGATTTATAAAAATGCATAGTATGACAAATTATGCATGGATTTTAGAACTTCTTTATATCAAAATAAGCTTATTTTATGCAGAGATTTCAGCATTTCTTTGCATTAAGATAAGCTTATTTTTAATTATATTTTTCCATGATCTTCTTGAAGTACCCTCGTTTTAATCAATTCATACCAATAGAAATAAAGGAGACAAAAAGTCCTCAAAGGAAAACACAGCAAAGCATTATGAAGTAACTGAGTGACTGGTTTAGATGTACAGTCTTGGATCACAACTACTTAGAGGTAACATATAGACTAAGATCAGAATGACAAGGAGAAGCCAGCCATACAATTGTGGATTAAGCAGAGGAGATTTTCACATAGAAAGAATAGCCAGAAGAAAGAGAATATGTCAGGAATAAGCTTCATGTTCACAAAAGAATAAATCAGAGCTATCAGTAGTTAACTCTGAAAGAAAGAGGAGCAGGCATTCGGTGCAACAGTGAAGAGACCACTCGGGATGCCCACATCCCATATCAGAGTTGCCGGGGTTCAAGTTCTGACTGTTTCCAATTGTGGGACTACCTGCTATTGCACACCCTGAGAAGCAGAAAGTGATAGCTCAAGCATGTGGGTTTCTACCACCCATGTGGGAAACTTGGATTAAGTTCCAGGTCGTGCCTTCAACCTAGGCTGTTGTGGGCATTTGGGAGTAAACCAGGGGGATGGAGGAGCTCTCTGTCTCTCTTTGTTACTCAGTCTTTTAAATAAATAAAAATGTTTTTTGAAAGGAAAAAAACAGAATCATAGCAGCAAAATCCTTTTAAACCTGTAACAGTCTTTGAATCCACAAATTATTTCCTTTGCTTGAAGATTATTAACTTGTTACAAAGAACAACAATCTCTACTAAAAGGAAATGCTTTGTACCACCTATGTAAACAAATTTTATTTATTTATTGCTGTGCACTTTTTCAAAGCTATTTGGAATTCAAATATTTTACATAGAAAAAATTTTAAATGGAGCCCCAATTTATTCTTGAGCTGAGAAAGTTTGTTATCACTGTCCAAATCCAGGTGCAAAAACATTTTTGCTAATGTAACAAATTCACTACTTAGAGAGCAATGCTACCCAAACACACCTGCAGCTTTTCAAAACTGACTTAATATTGTGTTAGAGTAAACATATTAAGGACATAAAATGTTTAGTCATCAAAAAGCTCCATTGCCCAATCTGCTGTTTAGCGTTAAACAGACTACTTGGGCTCTGATAAACATAAACTTTGATTTCATGCCATCCTTTCCAAGCCCAATATTATCGAGCAGTACTTGGTGCTTATATTTATCTTAATATCAGTTTTCTCATATGATTTAAGTGGCTGAGACTATGTGCAATAATGTCTAAGGTAGAGATTACATTATGGCATTTAATACTATATTTAAATTACATGAAACAACAGAATGCAATTGTTAAGAAGCCAGCCTCTGACACCAAGCTGTTTGAGTTTTCACTCTGTTTCAGCCCCTTACAGTTTGTATAAATTTGGACATAAACTCTATGTATTCAGTTTCTCCATCTGTGAAATTGAGATAATACTACTTATATCCTCCAAGAGGGTTGTAAGCATTAAACAAGTAAAAACATGTAAAGTGTTCCCCAGTGCCAGGCACATATCAGGAAATTATAACACCACTACTAGTCATTATTACACCAAACACAAAAAGTACTCAGATAAGTCTACTATCAAATTACTTATTCCCTTGAAAGTTTATATAAGTAATTACATATATGACACCATGCAAGAAACAAAAAGAAAGATAATAAACAAATTGAAAAATTATAATACTGCAAGTTCATAAAAATCCAATGAATGCAAAATTTGCCATAATTTTATAAGGATGGTATTTCTACAATGTCACTTGTTTCAGGTATGTGGCATACATTCTTTTAACCACCTAGAGAAGAAATATGTTTTTTTAAATGTGCAAGTTATTCAAATCAAGAAATTAACTCATATCTGACTTCGATCTTATTCCAACAGGGTCATAGTCAAAGTGGAAGTTCTCTCCTCCCTTCAGAGAAAGGTACCTCCTTCTTTGATGGCCCCGTTCTTTCCACTGGGATCTCACTCGCAGAGATCTTTCATTTAGGTCTTCTTGTTTTTTTTTTTTTTTTTTTCAGAGTGTCTTGGCTTTCCATGCCTAAAATATTCTCATGGGCTCTTGAGCCAGACCCGAATGCCTTAAGGGCTGATTCTGAGGCTAGAGTGCTATTTAGGACATCTGCCATTCTATGAGTCTACTGTGTATCTCGCTTCCCATGTTGGATCATTCTCTCCCTTTTTTTGATTCTATCAGTTAGTATTAGCAGACACTAGTCTTGTTTGTGTGATCCCTTTGACTCTTAGACCTATCAGTGTGATCAATTGTGAACTAAAATTGATCACTTGGACTAGTGAGATGGGCTTGGTACATGCCACCTTGATGGGATTGTATTGGAATCCCCTGGCATGATCTAACTCCATCATTTGGGGCAAGTCTGATTGAGCATGTCCCAAATTGTACATCTCCTCACTCTCTTATTCTCACTCTTATATTTCACAGGGATCACTTTTCAGTTAAAATTTAAACACCTAAGAATAATTGTGTGTTAATTACAGAGTTCAACCAATAGTACTAGGATAAAAAAATACTAAAATGGATAAAGTATTACATTGTACATCAACAGTCAGCACAAGAGCTGATCAAGTCATTGTTTCTCATAGTGTCCATTTCACTTCAACAGGTTTCCTTTTGGGTGCTCAGTTAGTTGTCGTCGATCAGGGAGAACATATGATATTTGTCCCTTTGGAACTGGCTTAATTCACTAATAATGATGTTTTCCAGATTCCTCATCTTGTTGCAAATGATTGGATTTTTTTGTTTTTGACTGCTGTATAGTATTCTATAGAGTACATGTCCCATAATTTCTTTATCCAGTCTACTGTTGATGGGCATTTGGGTTGGTTCCAGGTCTTAGCTATTGTGAATTGAGCTGCAATAAACATTAATGTGCAGACGGCTTTTTTGTTTGCTAAATTAATTTCCTTTGGGTAAATTCCAAGGAGTGGGATGGCTGGGTTGAATGGTAGGGTTATATTCAGGTTTCTGAGGAATTTCCAGACTGATTTCCATAGTGGCTTTACCAGTTTGTATTCCCACCAACAGTGGATTAGTGTCCCTTTTTCCCTACATCCTCTCCAGCATCTATTGTTGGTAGATTTCTGAATGTGAGCCATTCTAACCGGGGTGAGGTGAAACCTCATTGTGGTTTTGATTTGCATTTCCCTGACTGCTAGTGATCTTGAACATTTTTTTCATGTGTCTGTTGGCCATTTGGATTTCCTCTTTGGAAAAATGTCTATTGAGGTTCTTGGCCCATCTCTTAAGTGGGTTGTTTGTTTTGATGTTGTGGAGTTTCTTAATTTCTTTGTAGATTCTGGTTATCAACCCTTTATCTGTTGCATAGTTTGCAAATATTTTTTCCCATTCTGTCTGTTTCTTATTCACTTTCCTGACTGTTTCTTTTGCTGTACAGAAACTTCTCAATTTAATGCAATCCCCAATTGTTAATTTTGGCTTTGACTGCCTGTGCTTCTATGGTGTTTTCCAAGAAGTCTTTGCCAGTACCTATGTCTTGCAGGGTTTCACCAATGCTCTCTAATAATTTGATGGTGTTGGGTCGTAGAGTCTTTAATCCATGTTGAATGAATTTTTGTGTAAGGTGAAAGGTAGGGATCTTGCTTCATGATTCTGCATGTGGAAATCCAGTTTTCCCAGCACCATTTATTGAATAGACTGTCCTTACTCCAGGAATTGGTTTTGGATCCTTGATCAAGTATAAGTTGGCTGTAGATATTTGGATTGATTTCTGGTGTTTCTATTCTGTTCCATTGGTCTATCCATCTGTTTCTGTACCAGTACCATGCTGTTTTGATAACTACTGCCCTGTAGTATGTCCTGAAATCTGGTATTGTGATGCCTCCGGCTTTGTTTTTGCTGTACAAGATTGCTTTAGCTATTCTAGGTCTCCTGTGTCTCCATATGAATTTCAGCATCATTTTTTCCAGATCTGAGAAGAATGCCTTTGGTATTTTGATTGGTATTGCGTTGAATGTATAAATTGCTTTTAGGAGAATGGACATTTTGATGATATTGATTCTTCCAATCCATGAGCATGGAAGATTTCTCCATTTTTTGAAGAAATTAAGTTCTTCTATTTCTTTCTTTAAGGTTTTGTAATTTTCATCGTAGAGATCTTTAACGTCCTTGGTTAAGTTTATTCCAAGGTATTTGATGGTTTTTGTAGCTATTGTGAAAGGGATTGATCTTAGAAGTTCTTCCTCAGCCGTGGCATTGCCTGTGTATACGAAGGCTGTTGATTTTTGTGCATTGATTTTATATCCTGCTACTTTGCCAAACTCTTCTATGAGTTCCAGTAGTCTCTTAGTAGAGTTCTTTGGGTCCCCTAAATAATAATCATATCACCTGCAAAGAGGGATAGTTTGAGTTCTTCCTTCCCAATTTGTATCCCTTTAATTTGTTTTTCTTGCCTAATAGCTCTGGCTAAGACTTCCAGCACTATATTGAATAGCAGTGGTGAGAATGGGCATCCCTGTCTGGTACCAGATCTCAGTGGAAATGCTTCCAACTTTTCCCCATTCAATAGGATATTGGCCGTGGGTTTTTCATAAATTGCTTTGATTGTATTGAGGAATGTGCCTTTTATACCCAGTTTGCTTAGGGTTTTCATCATGAAAGGGTGTTGAATTTTATCGAATGCTTTCTCTGCGTCTAGTGAGATAATCATATGGTTTTTCATATCTGAAAAAAAGTCTACCATTAAATTTTAAAAAGGAATCATACTAAATAGATAACTGAAACTTTCCTTGTTAAAATAATTGAAAAAAATCCCTTATCAGAGCATATTGAATTCTGCTCAACTTGAAGCTCTTGCTTCAAAACACTGAATTTATAGTGAAGCTTGGTTGGAAGAATGGTGAAATTACTGATGTTTTATGAAAAGTTAAAGGGAACAATTTCACAAAGAAATCAGCAGTTCATAGGGACAGGCATTGGGCTTAGTGCTTCAGATACCTACACTCCATATCAGAGCACCTGGCTCCACTCTTGACACCAGCTTTCTACTAACACAGATACTGGTAGGCAATGATGATGGCTCAAGTGATTGGATTTCTGCCACCCACATGAGAGACATGGACTGAATTTCTAGTTGCCAGCTTCAGCCCCAGCTGGGAGTCATGATGGTTATTTAGTGAGTGATTAAGTAGATGAGAGCTCTTTCTCCCTCTCAAATAAATAAAAATTTTAAAAATTCAAGAAATTAGCAGTTTATAAATGATTAACTTATTTTAAGAAGGGATGAAAACTATGTTGAAGATGAAACCCACAGCAACAGACCAATGGCCTGGTTTTCCTAATACCTGGGGACAGTTTCAACCTCAGGGATTGTAATTTTTTCAAGAAGAGCATAGCCTTTGAAAGTTAATCAAATGACAACCGAAAAAGACAGTTTCTGAATTAATTGGTTTATGATAATGCATACAAAAGCAGAATAAGCAAACATATCCAAAAGGAATATATGGAAAGATGGGCAAAAATAGTTAAAAGAAAATTACTCAAGCATAGACTGCTAGGAACAAATCAAATACCATGCATCCCAGGAGAAATTCCCCCAAATAACACATGCTTCAAGGGAATGCTAAATGGTTCTAGATTTCCATCAAGCCAACAGCAATGAAGAAAAGAGCCTTTCACTCCAATAGAGCCTCCAGCAGCCATTGCCTTTTCAGAGTGAATTTTTACAGGGAGTAGAGTCACAGAAAGATGTATTTCAAATGGCAGTTTGAAGGTATTAGTACTTATTGCCACAAAAGGTCTATTATCTTAGCTTCCAGGCGTCAACCTCAGGAGGAAAAGTGCTGGGCCCAAACTATCTAATTTTCATATTAGCATACAGCTGTCAATATGGCTATCAGTCAGCCTGAGTGAAGTTATGGGCCTCCCGACTTGGCTCTGTTTTGACTTATGTCACAAGAAAAAGCTCAAAACTGAGTTCATGTTTTCAAACAGTCATATTAATAATAATTAAAATAATGACTACCTTAGATCGCAAGTATCCTAACACAGCAAGAGCACATCCACATCAATTTACAACAAAAAAATTATTTGTGCCCTAGTTGAAGAGCACTGACTACCAGAACAGAAACAATAAGCAATACCAGACATCTCAAATGGGTCAAGTTACTCAACTATAACTGAAAATTAAAGTGTAGCAATGTTTCTGCTTGATGGATATCAAAACTGTTGTTCCCAGATCAGCTGTAGACAAGAGGAGAGCTTTCAGTGGAAACTTTAAACATGTTAAGATGAAGATCCTAGGCCGGCGCCAAGGCTCACTAGGCTAATCCTCTGCCTGCGGCACCAGCTCCCCGGGTTGTAGTCCCAGCTGGGGGCACTGGGTACTGTCCTAGTTGCTCCTCTTCCAGTCCAGCTCTCTGCTGTGGCCCAGGAAGGCAGTGGAGGATGGCCCAAGTGCTTGGGCCCTGCACCCACATGGGAGACCAGGAGGAAGCACCTGGCTCCTGGCTTCGGGTGGCCATTTGGAGGGTGAACCAACGGAAGGAAGACCTTTCTCTCTGTCTCTCTCACTGTCTAACTCTGCCTGTCAAAAAAAAATAGATGAATATCCTAAAGCATTTCTTGAAAAACTGAAACAGCAGGTGAAACTTGGCTTTACCAGTATAATTCTGAATGGCTACCAAGTGGTAGAAGTGGCTTGGTTGTAGCAGCTGTGTAGGAACAAAGGTCGTGGAAACAGATTTTTGGGATTCTCAAGGTATTTTTCTTATTGTCTTTCTAGAAGATCAAATGCAATAACATCTACTTTTGAATAAATATGACAAAGTTTTGGCAGAAAAATGTCAGAAACCTTCACTAGAGAGTTCTTCTCCACCAAGACTGTGCTTCTTATTCATTTCTCTCATCAACCAAAGGCAATTTTGTCAGGCTTTTAACAGAAAACCATTAGATATAGAACTTAAAGTTCTGGTTTGGCTTCTTCTGATTTATTTTTATTTCCTAATATTAAAAAGATGTAAAGGGTACTGATTTTTCTTCAGTTAACAATGTAAAGAAGAATGTAGTACCATGCTTAAATTCTCAGCACTCTCCCTTCTTTAGGGATAGACTAAATGACTGATAGCATTGCTTCCAAGGATATCTTTTATGCTTACTATTTTTATATAAAGATTTCTTTCATTTGTTTGAAAGTCAAGTTAAAAATGGAAAGGGAGAAACAGAAATAGAGAGCTTTCATCCACTGGTTCATTCTCAAGATGGCTGTAATGGCTGGGGCTGAGTCAGGTTGAAGCCAGGAACCAAAAGCTTTATTCAGATCTCCCACATCAATGTCAGGGGCCCAAATAATTGGGCTACCTTCCACTACTTTTCCAGGCCATTAGCAGGGATATGGACTGGAAGTAGAGCAGCCAGGACAAAAAATGGGACCTGTATGGGATGGTGGCAGTGCAAGCAGCCATCTTATCCACTACACCACAACCCTGGCTCTCCAATGGTATATAAGCTTATACTTGATGGAGCTTATGTTCAAAAATAAAGTTTGTATTTTTATTTTAATCTTTCCATTTCAAACTTTCAATTAACTGTTCTTAAGTTTCCTCAACTGTATACCTGAAATTTGCTAAGGAGGGGATTTTCATTGTACTCACCACTAAAAATATATATATTAACTATGTGAGGGTATGGTTATATTCATTAGTTTGGTTGTAGTAATCATTTCACAATGTCTTTGCAATAACACCACCTCCCTGGGGGGCTGGCATTTTGACACAGAGAGTAAAGCTGCTGCCTGCAATTCCAGCATCTGACATCAGGGCACTGGTTCAAGTTCTGACTGCTCTGCTTCCAATACAGCTTCCTGCTAATGTGCCTGGGAAAGCAGTGGAAGATGGTCCAAGTGCTTGGATCCCTGTCACCAACATGGGAGAACTGGCTTTTTAATATCAACACTATTCAAGAAAATATGTGAGTAATATAGAAACTGCTGAGTAGTTCTGCTTTTAACTCTCATCTAGTCCTCACCTGAAAATAAGAATATATAAGCATATCCCTACCTCTATCAGGCATCCTTTCTAAGGGTTAAGACTTCTGATCTCTGACTAGTAGAAAACACAAGTCAACAGACAGTAGGGCACATGTATATGCTTGATTTGTTTAAGTGTCTTTGAGAGGTGAAGGAGGAGATTGTAAGAAATGGATAAAAAGATGATTTTTTGTGTGTGGAAAATCTGGGCAGGAAAAATCAGAGTTCTAGCTAGGTAAGACATTTTGGATGAAAGTCAAAGACAAGCATGTCTTTTTGAATTCTAATGAGGGAAAGAGAACCAGAAAAAACAGAACAATCTGAATGACAAAAGAATAAATATCCGTATCTCTGACAGATAATATCAATTTAGGACAATTTCTCAACATACAGTTGCTTAATGAATAGTAATAAAAGACAAATTTTGATATATAAAATTGAGCAATTTAGTAGGGTCATTAAGTACAAAGTTGCAATTATTTAAAAGGTAAGGAGAGGGAGCTGACATTATGGCATATCAGGTATAGCTGCCACCTGCAGTACAGGCCTCCATATGGGCGCTGTTGGTTCCTGTCCAGGCTGCTCTGCTTCCAATCCAGTTACCTGCTAATGGCCTGGGAAAAGCAGCAGAAGATGGTCCAAGTGCTTAGGACTCTGCCACCCACGTGGGAAATCAGGATGAAGCTCCTAAATCCTGGCTTTGGCCTGGCTCAGCCCTGGCCACTGCAGCCATTTAGGGAAGTGAAACAGGTGGTGGAAGTCCTCTCTCTATATGCCCCTTTTCAAAATTGCTCTGAATTTCAAATAAATAAATACATCTTTTTAAAATGTAAGGAAATGTTTATTTGAGACTATTGTGGTGGTTGCCAAGAAAATAACATCAAAATTTGCAAAATTTTGTATTAATCCTATAAAGCAAGAGAGAGTTTCTCTATTTCTGAAAACTTGGTAGTATTATCAATATATATATTGATGTGGTTCAGTCAAACTGGGTTGTTGTTATGTGACACCTTAGAAGAAAACAATCTTAGGTTTTACAATCAAAAATATCTATGCTTCCTTTGCTGAACAGATTTGTTGTTCCAGGTGGGTGCTATGAATTCTGTAATGCAAATATTTTTTCCTCTTTGAATTATCTGCCCAAATCTGGCAAACATTTTATACACTAACCTTAACCTCAGCTTCATTCTTCAGATGTTTCTCTACACTCTTAAAACCTTGTTGACATAAGATGTACATATTTCCCTTGTAAACCTCCTCAAGTTCTTTTGTAGGATTGCAGATTATAGATACATTATAGATAGCTGAGATAGGTAAGCCAGTGGAGGGAAGAAGGGACAGAGGAAAGATGTTTTGAAAGCCATTTCCAACATCATGATCATGATCAAGTATGAAAAATGTTCAGATTGAGTTGTGTTACAAGACATTGCCAAAAACAAGTCAATCTAAAGAAAGACTAGATTAGGAATGCACACAAAGAATGAAAAAACATATTAATTTAAGAGCAAAGGCAAAAAGACTCAAGAGTTCATTGTTAATTGCCATCTAGAATTTCCTATCAAGTAGACTTAGAAGATGTTTAGAATTATTATCATTACCATAATTTAAAAATAGTAGTTTTTGTATAGGAAGCAGGATTCAGTGAAAGAACAAAAAGAGCTATTTTTAAGGAATTTTATTACTAGATTGATAACATAACAATAAAAAATACATGGAGCCAGAATAATCAAGTCTGAAGAACCAACTCGAGTTAATAGAAGACATTAAAGTGAGTGAAAGTGAGAGAAGCAGAATATAAAAAGATATACACAAACCAAAGTTCTGTCCTTTGGTAAAGATCCATTATATTGAGAAGAAGGGAGAAGACACAAGAAAGATAGCAGACAGTATGTCTGAAGAAACAAATGGAATATTCTAAGGTAATAAGAGTGCAACAGTCAAAGAAATGGATAATCCTTCATTGTTGTTAGAGGCAGCAGCAGAAACATGGAAGTGGAGTGAATCTGAGATCAGATCCTTGAATTTTTCTACAAAGTGTCAAATGACTATTGAATAACAAACTTTAGACAGCTAAATTAAGAACAAAAACTAAAATCTAAATAAAATTATGAAGAAAGTGGCCACAACTTTTTAAAACATGAATTTTAGTTGTACATTGATTAGATTAACTATAATTACATTCTTTATGGAGTTTTCTTCGTAAATTAATTTAAAGTAGTTTAAATGTCTTAAGCTCAAAGAAGGTAAGACTTATAACTAAAAATAGCAAAGGTTGCTATATGGCAAATATAAAAAGTTTAACTAAGCAATGAAGATGCTTACTTCTTCCATAAGAATTAACTGCATGTGTGAACATTTTTATATAGGTACTTGGCAGAGAAACAATGATATAAAAATATCTGTTGCGAGGTAGATGATGAATGGTTAGATAGATATGATGTTTCTTGAAAATATCAATACCATCTGTAATTACTCACTTGTTGTAAATACACATTTACATGTATATACATGTATGAAAATCCTTCAAAATACTTGTGAAAATGAAATTAAATAATGTCTATTTTGGTGAAAAACTTTTGAAATCAATATCTGAGGCTGGCAACATGGCTCACTTGGTTAATCCTCCGCCTACAGCGCCAGCATCCCATATGGGTGCCAAGTTCTAGTCCTGGATGCTCCTCTTCCAGTCCAACTCTCTGCTGTGGTCCAGGAGTGCAGTGGAGGATGGCCCAAGTGCTTGGGCCCCTGCACCCTTGTGGGAGACCAGGAGGAAGCACCTGGCTCCTGGCTTCGAATTGGCATAGTTCTGGCCATAGTGGCCATTTCTGGGGTGAACCAAAGGAAAGAAGATCTTTCTCTCTGTTCTCTCTCTCTCACTGTCTAACTCTATCTGTCAAATAATTAAAAAAAAGAAATTGATATCTAGTTTTTGCATAATATAAATTATTCACATTGTAAAGACCCTGAATATGTATAGATTTCAGAATTTTTGCACCAAAATAAACATCTTAATTTCATTTCCATTAATTTTTTGAAGTACCCTCCTATAAGTGTAGGTGTGTGTGTGTGTTTGTGTGTGTGTGTGTGGAGAGAGAGAGAGAAAGAAAAGGAAAAAAAGCAAAAGAGAAAGGGAAGAAGGAAGGGAAGGGGCAAAAGTTCAATGTGGAGTCTTGGTGGGGTGACAATATTCAACTAGCTAATAGTGAACATTTTAACCAATATCATATGATTTTCAGGCCTAGTGAGTATATTTAAAATATTTTTTCATTTAGTCATACTCTTAATTACACAAGAAAATAGCTCTCCATGAGTCACAAATTCTTTCAGTATCTTCGTACATAGATCTTATTAGGAAAATATTGCATCGGAAATAATTTTTCAATAACAAGTTCCACATGAATATAATTCTAACAAAATAAGATCTAAACATGAAATGTAATCAATTATCTCATAAGTAATCCAGAAATAGAGAAGAATTTCAGCTAACAATATATATACCTAACTGGATATGGGAATTTCGTAAGAAATTGGAACTTATTGCTGTTAGAATAAGTAATCTCATTAAACTACACTTTCTATTGGCTAGAGTAATAACTATCACTGTTGTATACACTGCACACAAATTTAAGATGTAGGAATTATTTAGCTTTCTAGATGAAAGGATAGAAGAAAATTATCATTATCAAGCTCATGCACCAAAAAATGGCAACTATCAGAGCAAAAATGAAAACAGCAGACTCTTAAACATTAAATTTTGGTTACAGACAGATACAGAGACTTGCTGCAGAGAAGGAGGAGCATGGGCATGGGGAGACATGAAGTCCAGTCCTCCTACCAGGTCACCAATGTACAGGGATTGTTGAAAGTTCACAGTGGATCAGAAACCTGAGTTCTGTACCCACCAAAAATAACTTCCAAAATTAAAGACCAAATATTTTTGTAAGGAAATGATAGGGATGGGCTGGAGCTGTGTCATAGAAGGCTAAGCCTCGGCCTATGGTGCTGGAATCCCATATGTGTGCTGGTTTGTGTCCCAGCTGCTTCTCTTCTGATCTAGCTCTCTGCTATGACCTAGGAAAGCAACAGAATATGGCCCAAGTCCTTGGGCCCCTGAACCCACATGGGAGTCCCACAAGAAGCTCCTGGCTTCTGGCTTTGGATCGGCCCAGTCCTGGCAGTTGCGGCCATTTGGGAAATGAACCAGTAGATGGAAGATCTCATCCTCCCTCTCTTTGTCTCTCCCTCTCTCTGTAACTGTACCTCTCAAATAAATAAATAAAAGAAATGATAGTGTGGGAATTCTTTACTAGAAGGTCAGTTCTATGATAATTATTTAGTTATCCATTTAGAAGTAATATTCTACAAGAGATGTAAATCTACACAAAAAAGTGAAAATGACCAGTGGCAGGCATTGTGGTTCTGCCTATTAAGCCAGCAGCTGGGCTCCTGCTTCTCATATCACAGTGCTAGTTTGAGCCCCAGCTACCAAGTTTCAAAATAATACATGTGGGAAGGCAGCAGAAGATGACCTAAGTACTTGGGTCCCTGCCACCAATGTTTTACACCTGAGTGAAATTCAGGCTCCTGGCTTCAGCCTGATACAGGCTCACATTTGGGTAGTGAACCAGCAGTTGGAAAATCTCACTCTCTTTCTCTCCTTGTTACACTGTCACTTTGCCTTTCAAACAAATAAATCTCCTTTAAAAAATGAAGATGGGGAGAGCCAGCTAAGGAGGAAGGAAGGTGGCAAGATGGTCTTGGAAAGCACTATGCCTTGCTCACTCTGAAGCAACCACAGGACAAGAATCACAAGATGCATATCATTGCCTTTGAGGGCCCCAAAGAGACAACGAAAAGGATCTGGTGAAACTGGTTAAACCCCTCAAGAAGAAGAAAGTAAATGTTGACATTATCAATATTAGAGAAGAGCAGGTGAACACAGAAAAGCTGACAGCCTTTGTAAACACACTGAATGGTAAAGATGGAACTGGTTCTCATCTGGTAAAAGTGCCTCCTGAGCACAGCTTGGGGGAGGCTATCATCAGCTCTCCAGCTCTGGCTGGTGCAGGCAGCCATGTTGGGTCTCAGTGCCAGTGACTTTGAGTTTGGGGTGGATCCCGGTGGTGACCCTGAGCTGCTCCTGGCCCTGTGTGTCTGTATGGAAGAGCAGCAGCAGCCGCTGAAGGGACAGGCAAGGCAGGCATCAGTGGTCTCTGTAGCTGAGGCTGTGATTGCCATAGCTGGGGCTGAAGACTCAGACAATGCCTTGCTGAAGATGACCCTCAGCCAGCAAGAGCTTAACTGCTCTGACTCAGGTCTGAACTCAGGTTCTGACCTGAGGGGTATGACTGAGGAAGAGCTGATTGCTATGCCATGCAGATGTTCTTGCAGGGCACAGAGTTTGGCCAGGCAGAATCAGCAGACACTGGTGCCAGCTCAGCCATGGACACATCTGAATCAGCTAAGGAGGAGGAGGATTATGATGTGCTGCAGGACCTGGAGTTCCCTCAAAGTGTTCTAGAGAACCTTCCAGCTGTGGATCCCAACAATGAAGCCATTCCAAATGCCAAGGGCTCCCTGGCCTCCCAGGCCACCTAGATGGCAGGAAAGGCAAGAGGGAAGAGGACAAGCCATGAGACTAGAAGGAAAGGGTGGCCAATTGCCTAGGGTGGGGTGGGATATAGAACTGCAAATATTGTATACAACCATTACAATCTACAAAAAGCTTGGCAAGTTTAAAAAACAAAAAGTAAAAATGACCAGAAGTTAAAAACAAGAAATTAAGTACAAGTAAATTTTTCTTTAATAAACTCTAAAATTAACTATCTAAGTGAAAATATTAACAATGTCTTGCAGTATTTGTAACATGCTTAAAAGGAAAATAGATGACAAGAGAGCATAACATGTGGGAATAATGACTGGAACCATGAAAAGGCTCTTGCATACAAGAAGAGGTTTAATATTATTTGAAGATAGAAGGTAAAGATAACCATCACAGGTGTTTAATAACTACTAATCTTTTTTAAAAGAGCTAACATTCACAAAAAGCTTCCAGGGGCCAGCAGTATGGCATAGTAAGTAAAGCTGCAGCCTATGACATGGCATCCCATGTGGACAGCAGTTCAAGTCTCAGCTATTCCACTTCCGATCCAGCTCCTAATGCACCTGGGAAAGCAGCAGAGGATAGCCCAAGGGTGCAGCCCCTGCACTCATGTGGAAAACCCAAAAGAAGCTCCTGGCTCCTGGCTTCCATCTGGCCAGTCCATGGCTATTGCAGCCATTCCGGGAGTAAACCAGAAGATGGAAGATTCTCTTTCATTCTCTCTCTCTCTCTCTCTCTGTAACTTTTCCTTTTAAATAAATAAAACAAATCCTTTTAAAAAAGCTTCCAACTGTATTAATATAATAAGCTAATGTTGAAGATTAAAAACGCATCCTTTAAAATACATATAAGAATTCAGGATCAAGCATTTAGCCTAGTACATAAGACACCTGCATCCCACATTGCAGTGCCTAGGTTTGATTCCTGGCTCCAGTTTCTGACTCCAGTGCAGACCTAGGTAGGAGGCAATAGTGATCACTCAACTAACTGGGTTACTGAAAGCTACATGGAAGACCTAGATTATGTTCACAGCTCCTGGCTCTGATCCACCAGTCCCAGGCCTTGCAGCCATTTGAGGAGTAACAGGAGAAGCAGTGAATGGGAGTGGTTCATTCTCTCTCTCTCTCTCTCTCTCTCTCTCTCCATATGCCTCTCACATAAATAATTTTTTTTAAAAAAAAATCTAAATTCAGAGATCTTCCTTACCTGGAGCCCCCTCCTGGCTGCTGTGGCAAAAGGTTTCTGACTTAAACAAATCCTGCTTTGCTCATTGCCCTGTCCACATGGAAATTGTTCTACATGAGACAAGAACTGAGGTCGTCCTCCTTCATTGCCATTTTCTGCTTATCAGCTTGGCATCGTGACTCAGGTACAACTCCAACATGACTCAGATCCAGTTTGAATTCGACTCCAGCCAGCACTGGGTCACCTTGCCAAATGCATGAGCAAGTGGATTGCTCTTGTTTCTGTTTCCTCTCCATAGTGTCCCTCTCTCTCAAGAACACCAAGTCCCTATCAGCTAGTTTAAAATACAGATGCCAATTTTAGGATTCAGGGGTCAGGCTTGCTGACTAGGCTGGAGCAATCTCCTGTCATGGGGATTGGCCCATAGCATGAGACTGGAAGGAAGTCTTAGATTCATTGAAGAAAAAAACTGACAAATTCATCTCCAAAGAAAAAAGAACAGAATGCAGTTGTCAGCTTGATACCCTAAAGGGCTGACAGAGCCTGGTGTCCAGTCAAGGAGCCTTTGAGAAACATCAGAGTGCAGCCCTGGCCTACCCTAAAACTATTTTGCAACTACTCTAAGACCTCCTTCCAGTCTTGTGCTACGGGTCAAACCCCACGACAGGAAACTGCGCTGGACAGGACCAGCATTCTCAGAGGTGAGGTGGGAAGCATGAAGGCTGGAACCTCTAATGTTAGTGAGGACTCCAAAAGAGCAGCTAATGAGCAGGTAACACCCACATGGGCTTGTTAGATGCTGGGGTGAAGCCGAGAGATGTTCAGAAAACACCAGGGTATGTCCTGCCAAAATTCCTCATCATCTCAGCGCCATTTCCCATCCTTCATGAAGGTCTGATCCACATGAGAGAGAGAAGTTATAAGAGTTTTAGCTCCAGGGAATCGTAGTTAGAAAGCCTAACCCCTATGTCTTAAAACTGGAAGTCACACTAACTGCTTTTAACTGGCTGGCACCCAGCTATTGCACAGGTATGAGAAATGAAGCAGCAGCTAGAGGATCCCCCCCTCCCCTTTCTCTCTCTCTACCTCTCCCTCACTCCCTCCTTCTCCGTCACTCTGCCTTTCAAATAAATTTTTAAAAATTTATGTATGTATATGTATCACTAAGTTTTATTGCAGAAGATTTAAATTTTATAACTTAAAATTCCACACTAAGGCACTTAAAAAATTAAACCCAGTATAAGTACAAAGAAATAATAAAAATGGGTAGAACTAAATGAAATAAAAAGAAAAAAATATATAGAATTAGTAAATGCCAAAATGTTGGATTCTTGAAAAGAATATTAAAACTGAAAATTCAATTAAGAAATATTAAAATAAAGAATGGAAAAAATAAATATAATACAGATTTTATATGTATTAAAATGATAGCAAGACACTGTGAATGATTTTACCTACATATTTGATGGTTATTTTATTAGATGAAATGAACAAATACTTTGAAAGATACAAACTACAAAAGCTTACTATGAAGGAGGGAAGGGAAGAGAATAGGAGGAGAGAAAGAGAAGGGGGGTGAAGAGAGAAAGCAAGAGGAGAGAGAGCCTGAATTTTCTGTTTAAAAAAAATGGTTTTGTAGTTCTCAGCCTTCTCACAAGAAAACTCCAAATATATGTTTCACTGGTGTAAGCTTCCAATTAAGGAAGTAACAACACCAACCCTACACAAACAATTCCAGAAAGTAGAAGAGCAGGTAAAACTTCCCAAATCATTTTTGATACCAGAATTATTTGAGACAAAATAAAAAAAAGACATTTCAAGAAAAGAATGAAGACCAAAAACACTTCATTAAAAATGAGGTAAAAATTCCCAACTAAGAACATTCAAGACAAGGTCCTGAGAACTTCCAAGATGGAGGAGTAGGGAGAGAGCTCACTGCTCTGATCTAGGAGAAGATAGCATAAAAAGTGGAGAGAGTGCAGCAGTCTCAGAGAAGTGTTAGGGAGAAAATGGTAGAGGAAACTATGCAAATTAGAGGGACACAGTGGACCCATGTGGAGGGCATGGATGCCTACAACTCAGGACCACAGCAGCCAAGAGCCTTCGCCTTAGTATTGGAGAGTGAGGTGATGCAGCAGGCCAAGCCACTGGCAATAAAGCTGCAGGAAGAACATGGAGGGAACCCAGTTTGGAGCCCCCTGGGGGATAGTGTACCTAAAAAAACTAGAGGAGAAAAAAAAAAGAGGGACACGTTTCTCTCTCCCAATCACCTTACAACGGCATTCTGTAACAAGTGATAGAGCAGGCACCATTGTGCACATATGCAACAGCTTCCCAGCTCATGTCCATGCCCAGCAACCAGCCAAGTGCAGATTCCTGACTCTGGTGGGGAGAACTAACAGGGAGATGGGTGCTCATGACTGTGGGAGGTTTGTGTGCCAGGACTCTGAAAAAAACTGAGGCTGTGTGGGAGGACTCACAGTGTGGGACTTTGGCAGTCACTGTGTTTGAGATTCCACATAGTCAGGGCTTCCTGGTTACCTGGTTACATTGCTGAGAAATCTGGGCTTACACTGAGGACTGCAGAGATCCTTTGTGTGATCCTTGGGGCAGAGTAGACGAATATTATACCCACTGGGGCTAACAATCAGGCACTGCTTTCCTTTGAGGAGAGAGGATCACCTGGATGGAATAAACCTTCCTTCTGACAAAAAAAAAAAAAAAAGAGGAGATTTACTTTGCCAAACTTGGATGCATCACATTAGACACACTCTTCACCCTGGAAATCTGAAAAGAGATCCCTGGCCCACCCACCACATGCTTTAGATATTCACTAAAATCAGAAACTCCACTTATCTACAGAGGAATAGCACAAAGATAAAATCCACCACAGAGAAAAAGCAAAGAATAAATCAATGAATATCTCCATAAATGCCAAATAACAAACACACCAATTCAAGAAACAAGAATAAGGAAGACAACATGACGCCCCAAAAGGAACACAACATTTCAATACTAGATTGTGATGATGAGACTGAAGAAATGCAAGAAATTGAATTCAAAAAAATTGATCATAAGATTGTAAAAGTAATCAGAAGCAAATGCATTAATTACTGAAATCCATACAGCACATGAAACAAAATTTCTCTCATGAAATTGAGATATTACAGAGAAATCAAAATGAAATGAAGAATTCAACAGAATAAACAATGCAGTGGAAACCTTAACATAACAATCAGCGAGGCAGAGGAAAGAATATCCAACTTAGAAGACAAAGTAAACGAAATTATAAGTCAGACCAAACACAAGAGGGAATTAGAAAACTACAAAACACTGCTGGTAATCTACAGGATACTATCGAATGACCCAACATATGGGTTCTATGAGTTCCTGAAGGTGTGGAAAGAGAAAGAATTAGTTTTTTTTAGTGAAATAATAACAGAAAACTTCCCTAAGTTGGAGAAAGAAATAGACTTCCCAGTATAGGAAGCACAAAGAACACCAAATTGACATGACCAGAAAAGATCCTCACCACGACACATTGTGGTCAAACTCACCACAGTAAAACATAAAGAAAAGATTTTAAAATGTATATGAGAGAAATGACAGATTACTTTCAGAGGATCTCCAGTTTGACTCACAACAGACTTCTCATCAGAAACCCTACAGACTAGGAGAGAATGGTGAGACATATTCCAAGTTTTAAGAAAAACTAACTGCCAACCCAGAATATTATACCCTACAAAGTTCCCATTTATGAATGAAGGTGAAAAAAAGACATTCCATAACAAACAAAAATTGAAAGAATTTTTCACCACCCATCCAGCCTTACAAAGATGCTTAAAGTTGTTCTGCATACAGAAATATAGAAATATGGTCATCACTATGAAAGAAGGTAAAGGAAGAAAATCTCCCAGTAAAAGTTCAAAGGAAATTCAAAGTAAAAAGTTGGAATATTTTTGAAAAATGGCAGGGCAAAGTTGTTACTTATCAATAGTCATCTTGAATTTAAATGGCCACAACTCTCCAGTTAAAAGATACAGATTGGACAAATGTATTAAAAGCCAAAACACATCTTTTTGCTGCCTATAAGAAACACATTTGAGCAACAAAGATGCATGCAGACTGAAAGTAAAAGGATGGAAAAAGATATTCCATTCCAACAGAAACAAAAATAGAGCTGGTGTAGCCATCCTAATACCAGACAAAATAGAATTTAACACAAAAACTGATAAAAGAGACAGAGAAGGGCACCAAATAATGATTAAGGGATCAATTCAACAGGAAGATGCAACTATCATAATTTAAGAGAAAATCTTATATATTCACCTAATTATGGGGCACCTGGCTATTTAAAAGAAATGTTACAGGATCTAAAGGGATACATAGACTCCAATACAATAGCAATGGGGAACTTTAATACCCCACTTTCAGCAATGGGCAGATCAACCAGACAGAAAATCAGCAAGGAAACAGAGATTTAATAGACACTATAGACCAAATAGACCTAACATGTATCTACAGAACTTTTCATCCTACAGTTGCAGAATATGCAATCTTCTCATTAGTGCATGGAACTTTCTCTAGGATTACCACATACTAGGCCATAAAGCAAGGCTCAGCAAATTCAAAAAAATCAAAATAATACCATGCATCTTCTCAGACCACAATGGAATGAAGCTGGAAATTGGCAACTCAGGAATCTCTATAATATGTGCAAACACGTGGAGACTGAACAACATGCTCCTGAATGAAGAATGGGTCATTGAAGAAATCAAAGGAGAAATCAAAAAATTTCTGGAAATAAATGAGGATGACAATACAAAATATCAAAAGTTATAGAATATAGCAAAAGCAGTGTTAGGAAAGTTTATAGCAATTGGTGCCTACATCAAGAAAATGGAGGGGGCCAGTGCTGTGGAACAGTAGGTTGACACCCTGGCCTAAAGCACCAGCATCCCATATGAGCACCGATTCGAGACCCGGCTACTCCGCTTCTAATCCAGCTCTGCTGTGGCCTAGGATAGCAGTGAAAGATGGCCCAAATCCTTGGACCCTTGCACTAATCTGGAGACATGGAAGAAGCTCCTGCCTCCTGGCTTTGGATCGGTGCATCTCCATCCATTGCAGCCAATTGGAGAGTGAACCAGTGGATAGAAGACTTCTCTCTCTCTCTCTCTCTCTCTCTCTCTCTCTCTCTCTCTCTGTGTGTGTGTGTGTGTGTGTGTGTGTGTAACTCTTACTTTCAAATAAATAAATAAATCTTTTTTTAAAAAAAAAAAGGAAAATGTAAAGATATCAAATAAATGAGCTATCAATCCAACTCAAGGATCTAGAAAAACAACAGCAAACCAAACCCAAAACTAGTAGAAGAAAATAAATAATTATAATTAGAGAAGAAATCCACAAAACAAAATTGAATTTAAAAAGTACAAAAGATCAGCAAAACAAAGAGTTGGTTTTTTGAAAAAATAAACCAAATTGACACCATTGGCCCAACTACCCCAAAAAAGGAGAGAAGATCCAAGTTAATAAAATTAGAGATGAAAAAGGAAATGTTACAACAGATGCCACAGAAATAGAGTCATCAGAAATTACAACAAAGAGCTTTATGCCAACAAATTGGGAAACCTAGAAGATATGGATAGATTCCTGTACACATATAACCTACCTAAATAGAGCCACGAAGACATGGAAAACCTAAACAGACCCATAACCAAGATGGAAACTGGATCAGTAATAAAGACTCTCCCAACAAAGAAAAGCCCAGGACTGGATGGCTTCACTGTTGAATTCTACCAGACATTTAAAGAATAACTAACACCAATTCTTCTCAACTTATTCAAAACAATTGAGAGGGAGGGAATCCTCCCAAATTCTTTCTATGAAGCCAGCATCACCTTAATTCCTAAACCTGAAAAAGATGCAACAGAGAAAGAGAACAACAGACCAATTTCCCTGATGAACATAGACACAAAAATCCTCAACAAAATTCTAGTCAGTCAAATCCAACAACACAACCAGGGATTTATCTCAGGTATGCAGTGATAGTTCAACATTTGCAAATCAATCAATGTGAGACATCACAATAACTGCAGAACAAAAATAATATGATAATCTCAATAGATGTAGAGAAGGCATTGATAAAATACAACACCAGTGCATGATGAAAACCCTTAGCAAATTGGGTATAAAAGGAAAATTCCTCAACACAATCAAGGCAGTTTATGAAAAAACCATGGACAGTGTCCTATTGAATGGGGAAAAGTTATTACCACTGAGATCCACTACCTAACAACTCTCAACAATGCTATTCAATATAATCCTGGAAGTTTTAGCCAGAGCCATTAGGCAAGAAAAAGAAATCAAAGGGATACAAATTGGTAAGGAGGATGGCAAGCTATCCCTAGTTGCAGATGACATGATTCTTTTATACACACACACACACACACACACACATATTTATATATATATATATATATATATATATATATACACAACTACAAACATTAAAGAAATTAATAGAAGAAAATACAAAAAACTGGAAAAACCTTCCATGTTCATAGATTGGAAAAATGAATATCATCAAAATGTCCATTCCACCAAAACAATTTACAGATTCAATGAGATACCAATCATAATACCAAAGATATTCTTCTCAGATATAGATAAAATGATGCTGAAATTCATATGGAAACATAGCAGACCTCAAATATCTTAATCAATCTTATACAACAAAAACAAAGCCAGAGGTATCACAATACCAGATTTGAAGACATACTATGACTGTATTCCTAAAGCAGTACCTATGAAATTTGTATTCATTAAATAAAAAACCTTCTTTAAAGAAAGACATACTACAAGGCAGTTACAATCAAAACAGCCTGATATTGGTACAAAAATGAATGGACAGACCAACGGAATAGAATAGGAACTCCAGAAATCAATCTAAGCATCTATAACCAACTTATATTTAATCACTGGAGTAAGAACAGTCTTTTCAACAAATGCTGTGGGGAAAACTGGAAGTATGAAGCAAGTCCCCTACCTTACACCTAACATAAAAATCCACTCAAAATGGATTAAACATCTAAATCTATGACCTGACACAATGAAATTATTAGAGAACATTGGGGAAACCCTGCAAGACATTGGTATAGGCAAAGAATTCTTAGAAAAGACCCCAGAAGCACAGGCACTCAAAGCCAAAATTGACAAATGGGATTACATCAAATTGAGAAGTTTCTGTACTACACAAGAAACACTCAGCAAAATAAAGTGGCAGCTGACAGAATGGGAAAAATTATTTGTAAACTATGCAACTGTTAAAGGATTAATAACCCGAATATACAAAGAGATCAAGAAACCTCACAAAAATAAACAAACAACCCAGTTAAGAGGTGGGCAAATGACTTAAACAGACATTTTTCAAAAGAGGAAATCCAAATGGCCAACAGACACATGAAAAAGATTTTCAGGATCACTAGCCATCAGGGAAAGCAAACCAAAACCACAAAGAGGTTTCAACTCACCCCAATTAGAATGGCTTTCATACAGCAATCAACAAACAAATGCTGGCGAGGGTATGGGGGGGAAGGTACCCTAATCCACTGTTGGTGGGAATGTAAACTGGTAAAACCACTCTGGAAAGCAGTATGGAGAACCTCAAAAATCTGAATATAGTCCTACCATATGACTCAGCCATTCCACTCCTGGGAATTTACCCAGGGGAAATGAAATCAATAAATAAAAGAGTTATTACAGCTCAATTCACAATAGCTAAGACATGGAATCAACCTAAATGCCTGTCAACCGAAGACTGGGAAATAAGTTAAAGGATATGTATACCGGCGAATACTACACAATAGTAATTTAAAAAAAAATGAAATCTGATCATTTGCAATAAAATGGGTGAATCTGGAAAACGTTATATTTAGTGAAATAAGCCATTCCCAAAGGTACAAATACTATACATTCTCCCTGATCTGTAAGAATAGAGCACCTAAAACGAAATTTGTAGAAGTGATACAGGCACTTCAAGAAGAGATAACTTGAGCTGCCCTTGTGCTGACTGTCAAGGAACATTTTTTTTCTGTTTGTTTTTTTCTTTTCTCTTCTTCATACTATATGTTGAACTCATTACTTAACATAGAGTTAATCAGATGTGTATAAAGTCAATTGAGGATAGATATCAGTAAAAAATAGAGTGGGAACAAGAGAGATGAGGAAGTTTGTAACTGTAAAGCTGTGTAGTTCTTCATACATTCCTATGGACTTACTTCTTTTTTTTTTTTTTTTGACAGGCAGAGTGGACAGTGAGAGAGAGAGACAGAGAGAAAGGTCTTCCTTTTGCCGTTGGTTCACCCTCCAATGGCCGCCGCGGATGGCGCGCTGCGGCCGGCGCACCGCATTCGTCCGATGGCAGGAGCCAGGTACCAGGTGCTTTTTCCTGGTCTCCCCATGGGGTGCAGGGCCCAAGCACTTGGGCCATCCTCCACTGCACTCCCGGGCCACAGCAGAGGGCTGGCCTGGAAGAGGGGCAACCGGGACAGAATCCAGTGCCCCAACCGGGACTAGAACCCGGTGTGCCAGCGCCGCAAGGCGGAGGATTAGCCTGTTGAGCCACAGCGCCGGCCTGGACTTACTTCTAAGGGTACAGTTTAAAAACTTGTCAAGGGACCCCAAAACCCATTAAGCTGGTGGTAAAAATGTTATCTTAAGTGTTAAAGTGATCATATTAAGTGTTTAAGTGAACATATAGACAGGATTAAGTGTTAAAGTGATCATATAAATAGGATCAAGTGTCTGGTAATAATAGATAGAATTAAAAAAGAGAGAATGTTCCAACACAGAAAGCAGTCCACACAGCAGCCTCATAGAATGAATGAAAATCACTTTAAGCAACACTCTGACCTCAGAATCAGCCCTTAAGTCTTTCTGCTAGCTGAAATGCCCATGAGAGCATTTCAGGCATGAAAAGCCAAGACACTATGGCAAAAAATGTTCTACATTAAGGATCTCTGTGAGTGAGACCCCAGCAGAAAGAAGTGGCCATCAAAGAAGGGTGGACTTTTCTTTAAAGGGAGGAGAGAACTTCCACTTTGCTTATGTCCTTGTCCAAAACTGATGGAGTTTGTGGACTCAAAAGGTTTCCATACCCTAGGCAGCTCATGTCAAGAGCATTGAGTGGTCACTGACATCATACTTAAGAGTGTTAATTGTTAAATTAACAACAGGAGTCACTGTGCACTAACTCCCCATGCAGGACTTCTGTCCTCAATGAGTTGTGTTATGAGAGTTAACTGTAAAACTAGTTCTCAAACAATTTATTTTTTCTGTGCATATGTGTGCAAATTGTTGAAATCTTTACTTAGTATAGAGTTGGTCTTCTGTGTCCAAAGTTAATTGAAAATGAAACTTAATGAAGAATGGAACAGGGAAGGGGAGAAGGAGGAAGAGGAGCGGTAGGGATGGTAGGAAGAATAACTATTCCTAAAGTCGTATTTATGAAATCTGCATTCCTTAAAAAATAAATAAATAAAATTTTTAAAAGAACATTCAAATTCAAATTTAAGCACTTTAATACATCGATAAATATTTCAAAAGCAAATTATAAAAAATAAAAAACTTGCTGCCTAGCTGGAGTAACATGGTCAGCTGACATCTTCCAGTTGTTAACACTTGTCACTCAGCCTCAGCAATTGAGTCAATGTCATGCCCTGTTCTCGGCAACCTCCACAAATCAATGAGCAAGGTAACAGTTCAAGAATCTAATCATGGGGTCAGCATTGTGGGGTAGCTGGTAAAGTCACCTCCTGCTATGCTAGCATCCCATATGGGCATTGGTTTGAGTCCCAGCTGCTCTACTTCTGATACAACTCCTTGCTAATGGCCTGGGAAAAACAGAAGATGGCCCAAGTGTTTGTGCCCCTGCCACTCATCTGGGAGACTCAGATAAAGCTCCTAGCTCCTAGCTTCGTCTGGCCCAGCCCTGGCTATGTAGCCTCCTGGGGAGTGAACCAATAGATGGAAGATTGTTCTCTCTTTCTCTCTTTCTCTCTCTCTCTTTCTCTTCATTTCTCTCTCTTTCTCCCTCCTCTCTCTCTATAATTCTTTCAAGTAACTAAATCATTTTTTTAAAAGAATCAAATAATTTCCACCAAATATGGGACCTTCCTAACAGACAGTCTTTGCTTTACAGTGCTTAATTCAATGAGCTTTGACAAATATATGGAGTAGTGTGATCCCCACCACAATTGGGATAAGAACATTTCTATCACTGTGGTCTGGCTAAGACTTTGTGAGGTAGGCACTAATATCTGAGAGCTCCCCTCAATCAATGCTGCCTTCAACCCATTCTTTTTATATTTATTCTTTCCCAATTATCCCTTTGAATTATTAACTCCCATCTCTACACCTGCTTCTCTGAGAGGCCAGTCTGTGACACACTGTTCCAGGAGTAGCTTGAAATGACAAATTGGTGTTTGGGAACTTGATGACTAAATGTTCAGCAGGGCCACGGCAACTACACTGAAAGAAGTACTGTCATTAAGAAAACTCAAGATCCTGACAAATGGGATAAGGACACCTGACTAGATGTTCTTGAAAATTTTGACCTCTCCAGGCCTCTGAATTTTCTAAGCCTGAAGAAGTAGCTCCTCTTCAGGAATAGTTAGCAAAGCATCAAAGCAGCAGCAGCAATGCAAGAAAGAAAATACTGAGGTATCTCTCCAGCATGATAGCACATGCCTACCTCATAGACATCCCCCCTTCACTGACTAGAGTTCCGCTCTGGCTGCCAGGCCTACAAAATGGATAAGTCACAACCATGGATATGTTAGGTCTGGAAAGGGAATTATTCTAAAAGATCGTTAAGATTTGGGCAGCACACAAACAGCACAGCTGAAATATCTAAATTTCTCAGACTAAAATGCTTAGAAAACCACATATCATGTGAAACCAGAAGACCCATCAGGAGGTCATGGTCCATGATAATAGGATTCAGAGGAAACCCAGTCACTAAGTCCATCAAAATGTGCTGCTTCAAGTAGCACTGAATCATTAAGAAGTTCCACTGTGGTTTTCTAATACAGGCCAGGGGTGAATATAGATGAGCCTGTCAGAGGCTTTGGTTAGCTGACAGCAAAAGGAAAATGGTGCCTTGATTCAACAGAAGCTAAAAGGTAGAGCTGAACCTAAAGACGACAGTTATAGTATTTATCATGAGGACCAACAATGTCACAGTGGCCATCAAGGGCACTACGGAAAATTATGGAGATGGATTATAGAACACAGTATTCCTTGGAGCAAAATAGATGGACAAACAACAAAAGTACTACTCAATTTGTATCATAACAGGAAATCAAAGGTGACTATCTAAAGTTGAGGACAGCCATACCAATAAAAAGACATCATGCACTGCCCAATATTTCTATCTGATCCAATTTTCAAATCAAGAACTTGTTCACTAAGTTATCTTGTCCCAAAGGAATCGCTAGTATCCATGGCAATGATTCCCTCTATTTTATCCCCCAAAGGAGCCTATGTGTATTTACTCAGATGAGTATATACCCAGGAAAAGAGAATACCCAGCCAGCTAATTGACTATTGGATGCAGGGTCTGAGATGAAATTCATATCTGGAGATATAAAAGATCATTATGGTCCCACTGTTAGAGGAGGAGCATATGAGAG
Source organism: Sylvilagus floridanus (assembly GCA_949820135.1). NCBI lineage: Eukaryota > Metazoa > Chordata > Mammalia > Lagomorpha > Leporidae > Sylvilagus > Sylvilagus floridanus. The sequence goes on from OX463238.1 coordinate 91,803,762, forward strand.
GAGAAATAGCAAATGGATTCCTGACCAAGGGTTAGTTTACAATAGGACCACAGTGCAATTACACTGGTTAGAAAGGGTGAACTAGAGAAGGATCGTGCACAGATTTCACTAGATATATACTACAGGATGAGGCAGATAAATCTACAAAATTTTGCAGATCTGACACTTCATTTGTTTTACCTGGTACACTACAACCTTACTCAATACATTAGTTTCCTAGATCTACTATAACAAAGTATCACAAACTGATGTTTTAAAAATGACAAAATTGTATTTTCTCACAGCTATGTAGTCTGGAAGTACAAACTCAATATGTATTGGCAAAGTTACAATCTCTTTGAAACCTCTAGGGGAATCCTTTCCTGACTTTGATTCTGATGACTTGGTGGTGATTTTTGGCATTTGGTGACTTATAGATGCATTGCTGGAATTCTTCATTGTCATATGGTATTTTTGCTATTGTCTTATAACACAATTCATATTAGACTAGGGGTTGACCCTACTTCAAGACTTCACCTTTACTAATTATATCTGCACTGACTCTATTCCCAAATAAGGTCACAAGCTGAGATATTGTGTTATATCACTTCAACGTGTATATTTTTAGCACAATTCAACTCATAAAACTCAGAGTTTGTCTTAAACCACAATGAAAAAGAAAACGTTCCCAACGGTTGAAACTTCAAATATTACAACCTCCTGTCCTCCAAGCTGAACAATGCCTGGGTGTTAGCCCACAGTGTGTTCAACAGTCATCCATCCACGCCACTGTATGAACTGCACAAATGATCTGTGCAGTCCTTCTGTGAGCACACTGCAATGACCTCCCCCAAGCAACCAAGGAGCTCCAAGTGTGATTGCCCAAAGACCCAGCTATACCCTACACCTCCTCATGTAACCACTGAGTCTCCATGGTCTCCGCACACAGGGCTCCCACAGTTGCTAGGTGCAGAGTTTGCCTCTACCCTGCCAGTCTGTCCAGTCAACAGAGGACAGATGTTCTCTGAGCCAGCTCTGACTAGCCACCTTGACCCTGGGAGAGGGTGCACTTTACAGTTCTATGTGGCTGCCCAGCCACCTTCCAGTCAGGCTCAAAGTCAGTGAGGACTGAGGAATGATTTTTCCCTTTGCTACAATCTCTGGATCACACGCATACACAACAGCCACTGGTCGAATGTTGCTCTCTCCCCGTCGCTGCCACCAGTACCACTGAGAAGGCGTCCTGTTTCAGCCAATTGCCATGCATGTACACAAAGGCTTCCACAGCAGCTGCCCAAACCCAAAACGGTGCCCACCCTTTCTTAGCCAGGCAGTAGGCACTGTTGTGGAGAAGTTGGCATCAGATAAACATGCCCCCTCTACTTCCACTGGGTCCACAGGTAACCTCTAGCAACCACTAGCCCCCAGGGCTTTGGTCCAGATTCACGCCATGCTTTCCCTCCAGCTGTATCACCATGATTTGTTGCAGCCCAATCTCACCTGCATCTCCAAGCCGCTTCCAAGCTGCCTCCCACTCCACCTCTCAGTTGTTGCTATGGTGTGTTGTGTTCCTGTTTGTGATGCGCATCCACACCCTCTACACAGGTCCATGGTGTTCTTTCTCTGGTAGGATTTCCAGTGTGGTTTTCTCTCCAATTCTAACCTGGGAGTGTACTTCCCTTTTTTTTTTTTTTTTTTTTACTATTTATAGCTAGCCAAGTGCAGTAGTATGTTATTCCCTAATTCACCATCTTCTACAGTCACCTCAGTCATCTTAAAAATGAGGATTTGAATCAAACCACCAAAACTTGAGGTGATGGCACCTGGAGACATGGTATTATAATAGATAGGTGGAAGAAGATGATGATGAAAGCCAGTGCTGACCCTCAAACCAACAGCAATGATAAAGGGTGTAGCTCATCCCATTAACTTTGCCTTTTGGGAAAATTTTTGCCTTTTATCCAACTTCATTCTCAAAAAACTGAAATAGCATTTTGTCCATTAATAAATATTTCCATCTTATATTGTTAAAAAACAAATTGAAGGACACTATTATAAACCATACCAGAAATTAACAAAATCATAAATTTATGATACTAATATAGGAAAGGCTGAGGGTTGTACGACTTTTACACTTAATTTAAAATATAACTAAGAATATAGGCATAAAAATCTTATCTCAACTCACCATAGAAATCCTCTTTGTTATGCATAAAAAGGTAACGTGGATCCCTGTTTATTTAGCAACTGAGACTCCTTTCAGACAATCAGTTACAGGAATTTCCAAAGGTTCATCACAAAATCTTCCAAGAGGATGGCAACAGTCAACCAATAAAATTGGGGCTCCATCAGGAATACCAAGTATTCTAATCATTTATATTCAGCTGTTGTTCTTTAGTGAAATAAAGTCTTTATTTCAAAGCCAGTTTTAAAGAAGGTGGACTTCCTCTCCTCTCCTAAACTCCTCCACTCTTTAACACCTAATACAATAAGCTGACTCAGAGTCAGAAAGCTGATAATCTTAAAAACTCATCCAGGAAAGTATTTGGCTTGCAAGATGACTTGGTATAAGTGCTCGCTAGACTCCAGGAACCCAATATTCAATCTGTATCACAGTCAAGTTCTATATCCCTACTGTCCATGGAAATCACCAGAACTTATCAATACAAATGGAAATTCTGTTAGAGTCTCCCATGGCCAGCCCCTGGGGGAGAAAATATTCTGTTGTGACAAAGGGTAACAACTGAACTATTCCCATCCCTTCTTTCAATATTTATAGCTTCTGTCTAAAAGCTATTGTAAGCAGTTGACAAGAAGCTCAGTGTAGAAAAAATGAGAACTGTTAACATGATAATGGAGCAGAGAATACCTTGAAGCAAAGGGATCTAGGAGAACACAGGTCCTGCTCCACCCATCACCAACAATAACAACCTAATATATGTGGAAATGAATGGCCTATAACTGGTAGAGCTTTTAAGGGGAAAATAGTTTAGGAACAAGTGGAAAAAAAGGGAGAGAAAATGAATTTTGAAAGAAAATTTATCATAGAATCGAGGCAAAAGAAATGTGTCCATCTTCACACCCTTCTTTGCTTGATTAACATTTTCTTATCCTTCAATTTAGCAATTGTTCCTGAAGAAGAAGTTTCTTGGCAGAGGTGTTGTGGCCAGCAGGTTAAGGTCCCACTTGCAACAACAGCATCCCACATCAGAGTTCCAGTTTAGGTCCTGGCTGCTCTGCTTTCAAACAGGCTTCCTGTTAATATGCCTAGGAAGACAACAGAAGGTGGCCCAGGTACTACGGCCCCTGTGATGCATGTGGAAGACCAACATGAAATTCCTGGTTCCTGGTTACAGCCTGGTCTAGATCTGGCCATTCTGGCTATTTGAAAATGGACCCAGGAGATGGGTCAATATGTCTCTCCCACTGTCACTATACTTCTTAAATAAAAAAATAATAATAATAATAAATCATTTTTAAAAACTCTTAAAATCTTTATCTTTTAAAATCTTTATCTTCCCCAAAGTCTTGACTTTGTTAATATAGTACCTATGATTGTGGGGTTTTTTAAAAAAATATTTACTTATTTACTTGAAAGAGTTACACAGAGAAAGAAGGAGAGGCAGGGAGAGAGAGTTTTCCATCCACTGGTTCACTCCCCAGCTGGCTGCAACAGCCAGATCTGTGCTGATCTGAAGCCAGAAGCCAGGAGCTTCTTCTGGGTCTGCCACACGGGTGCAGACTTTCCCAGGCCATAGCAGAGAGCTGGATTAGATGTGGAGCGCCCATTTGGGATGCCAGCACTTCAGGCAGCAAGTTTTACCAGCTACGCCACAGCGCCAGCCCCGATTGTGTTTATAATATTCTGCCATAACTGTCTTTTTTAATTAATTTTTAAGGAATACAAATGTCATAAGTACAGCTTTGGGAATATAGTTATTCTTCCCACCATACCCACCTTTAGCTGTCTTCTTATTGATATAAATCACTATAAAATTCACCCTTTAAAGGTGTACAATTCAATGATTTTTAGTATATTCACAAAATTTATGCAATCTACACCATACCTAATTCCATACTTGATCATTCCTAAAAGATACCCCATATCCATTAACACTCATTTTTCAAGAACCTTTCCTTCCAGCCCTTGGCAAACAGGAGTCCACTTGTCTGTGTAGATTTGCCTCTCTGGACATGCTATATAAGCTGAATAATAGAAAATGTAGTCATTTGTGTCTGACTTCTTGTGCTTTGCCTAACGTTTTCAAGATTTATCAATGCAGTAACATGCAGCAGTACTCCATGTCTTTTTATGATTGACTAGTATTCCATTACACTTATATAATGCATTTTTTTATCCACTGGTCAATTAATGGGCATTTGAGTTGTTTCCAGTTTGGGTTTTATAAACAATACTGCTATGAGTATTCATGTAGGAGTACTTAGGTTTGGAGCTATGTTTTCATGTATATACTTAGGATATACACTTAGCAGAATTGTTGGATTATATGGTAACTCTGTGTTTAACTTTCTGAAAAATGGACAAATTATTTCCCATTTTTCTACTTATCTGATCGTCAAACTTTTTTAAGGGTGGGAACCTAGACTTATATCCTGACATAGTGTCTAATGCAGTCTATGAATATTTGTTAATGAGTGAGTAAAAGCTCCAAATACTTCTTCCACTTTTTTTGCCTTTTTTAGGAGTTTCCCTCATCAAAATATTCCCTCAAAATATAATTATCTCTCTAGATGCTTTCTCCTTTGGAGCTATTATAGGTAACATTCATAGACATCAGCAATTCTTGAAATAGGTTCTCTATAATTGCTAGACCAGAGAGCTGTGATCTACTTAAAATGGCTCGCCTGTATGTCAAAGAAGCTAACCTGATAGCAGAATCCAGTGTTTCTGGATTGCTATCAGCTGGCAGGCAGTTTGATACTCAAGTATATTTTCAATGCGACCCTCCAGCAAAAACTACAGGTATAGGACACATTGGGCTCTAGCACACCCTCTGTTGGCCCTGCTGTCAGCAGCAGTGAAATGGACCTGGAAGGGAAGACAGCAAAGTGATTCCCACATGGGGCTAGAGGCAACATATGGGACCCATCCCATTACAAAAGCAACCAGAGGAGATCTGTAGATGAAAGGGCCTACCAATCCTAGCAGCTCTGGGAAGGGATTAGCCTCCCAGGACTGGCACTTAAGTGGCCTGATGACTTCCAGCCCTGGCCAGTTAAAAAAGACTATTGCAAAGAGGAAACACTACTTTGATCCTCAAATACAAAGTGGACATGTGACATGGATGGAAATATATTTTAAACACGAACAACACCTCTTGATGTGAAGATGGTAATACCGCTTATAAAACTGCTTATGAATGTACATGAATTCCTTATAACATCTCACAAAAATCTCTCCCCATCTGCTCCTCATAGAGATTTCCTGATTCTCACAGAAAAACTCCCTTTTGTACCTTATAAAAATATGACATACTGCATTATAGACATATAATTTGAATCATTCCAATTTTCTGAGAAGTCAGGGTTAGTAACTTTGCTCAATAAGTTATTGAAGTTGTTTTATATAAGTTAGCAGTGGTGAGTAGAATGCCCATCCCAGAATACCTGCTGCTTAATCCCAAAAACCTGTGGCTACATTACACATATGTCAAAAGGGACTTTGTAAATGCAACGTGGAGGTTGAAAACTTAACTTGGAAGATTACCCTGGTTTATTTACATGGGGACCCAGTATCATCACATGAGCCTTCAAAAGGAGAGATTTTTCTCTCATTGGTGTCAGGAAAGATGCCACAGAGGGAGAGTCAGAAAGGTCTGAAGGATGAAAGGAACTTGTTTCACTGTTTGTAGGGGGTAGGAGACACATGGCAAGCATGAAATGTGAACAGCAAAGATCAGCCTCCAAATGATAACCAAAAAGGAAACAGGGACCTCAGTCCCATAATTATGGGACTGATTGATCAACACCATGAGTGGGTATGGAAGTAGATTCATCCTCAGAATCTCCAGACAAAACTCAGTCCAGCCAGCACCAGGATTTTAAGCTTGTGATAAATTAGCAAAGGACCTAGTAAGGATACACCATATGTGCAAAACTATGAACAACTAGATTTGTGTTGTTTTAAAATACTAATCTGGTAGTAATGCATATGGCAGAAACTAACATCGTCCCAAATACCAGTATGTCAAATTCCAACATTTTATGGTTCTGAAATGCAATCATAACCAGAATAGCCACTTAAAAATCATATGTTAATTGTCTAGTCCCAGGATTCATGTACATTCCAGTATTAAATGTTATTTTTATCATGAGTACATTGGAAATTTCTGCTGAAAATTATTTGAAATTTATAACATTTGGAACTCAAGATTCATTTTTTAAAATTGAATAGCTTGGCCAAGTCTTTATAATATTGTCCCAGTTTGATGCCATTAATTTTAGGAATACATCTCTGTCATCATAGACTTTAATATGTTTTACTTGACCCCTATTTTATATAACTATTTATCACAGTAATAAAAGCTAGTAATTATTGACAGGGGCAAATGAATCAATGTTTAGAAAAATGTGAGAACATAAATGACACTAAGGTTTACAAGCCTCAAAAGTATGAGGAATTCTAAAGCAAAATCCACTCATACTTTTAGTATATAAAGTTGAGTTAGTTTTTAACAGGACTTTCTTAGTATGATGAACACACTTTCTTAGTATGATGACTATATTTTGATATTTTTATTTTTTTAATTGGTAACTCAAAATTGCATGTGGCTTTATTGCAAGCATGTTATACTTTCTTTGGTTCCTGATCTGTAGGACACATGCTTAGGATATTCCACATTTAACCTACTCCAGCCAGTGTTTCTAAGTTATAACAATGCAAACAAAACTGGATTTTTCCACAGAATCTATAATGTAACATAAAAATCTGGATTTGGAACATGAGTACTTACTTTTTCTGAGTTCTTTCAGCCTGCCTTGCAATCTCTATAGCTGCCTTTCTTGCTTCAAAATCTTCCCTTTTCATTATCTCCCCGGTCCCTCGGTAGCCTAGCTCCACCAACTGGCGGGCCAGGCTTTCATCCTAAAGAGAAAAATCAACTGGTAGATGGGTGGGCTAATGAAACATAGTATTTTCTCCACTGTATACTAAACAATTATTTTAAATGACAAATTTTAAATGACAAATATATCATTTTAAAATGAGATAATCTAAATATGAAAAACTCGATGTGAAAAACTAGAATGCATTTCTAGCTATGCATTTATACACATCTTATTTGGTCTACCCTTTCCCATTGATATAGGATGAAAAAAAGAAGTAACATCAGCCACTAAATTTTCTCTAAGGACTGGAGAATAAAAGTCTTCTGTGTTTTTAATCAGTTTATGAAAACAGCTGTGTGTAATTAATAGAATATCTTTAAAACAATAAAATTAGAGACAATAGTGTTTCTACAAAAAAGACTTTAAAAACTAATGACACACAAAAGAATTGGGTTGCTTTCAGAAAGTTCAATGTTTCAGAGACTTACTTCATTGGAAGCAGTTAACTGATGACACAGGACATTATAACTTCAAATACAAAATAAAAAGGAGCAGATGAATTTCCTACTTAACTACAAAGATATTATTTCCATATATTGTCGGTGCCAATAGAAACAGAAAAGTAGAAACCCAAGATGATAACCACAAAGAGATTCAAATTGAAAAACAATTTCCGCAAAGTATTTTAGGTCTTTTATATTTCACTTACTTTACGAATTGTAGGAGACATTTTTGTAACTTGCATAGTATATCCACAAGAATACTGTTTCCCCATGATTATATTAGGTACCATATTGCATGAAGACATTAGTATCAAGACTAAAGTATTCCATATGTGTATACTAATTCTGGTCATTATCATCTTAACTAGATATAAAATATCTGAGGTATAGTAGAAATAGTGTTTACAAACTAATTAGTACATCATTGCTTAACGCAAATACTAACAATTAAATGAGAACACTTGCCTATTCTACTCAAAGTGGCTATTTTAAAGCTAGAACTATTCAAACAAAAAACAAAAAAAGAAACATGCTAATTTATTTGCCTAGCAAATACTGAATTCTATATTGCAACATGTATACAATTTGAATGCTATTGCAATGCAAAGCAGCAGGTTTTAGGAGACCCAAGGCTATTGGTTTTCTCAGAGAAGTTTCTCTCCTTAATAGACTTCTCTGTTTCTATATGCATTTGGAAGAACCACAAAACCGAGCAAATGCCTCCACCTAGTGGAATTAGTCTTTAATGAAAAAGCAATGTAGATCTGGATTGGTATTATAAAAGTAAGATAATTTGAAAATGAATTTTCTTTGATATCACTAAAAGTGAGGTTATAGAAAGAACTCTCAGTTCAGCAAGATTGTGGGATTTTTATAGGAGTATAAGAATATAAAATTATATATTAAATATATTATTCTTATATATTAAAAAGTTTCTGTATTTATTTTGCATCCCTATGTGCCCTAAGTTACACAAAGTTATTTGAGTAGTTCTGCAATCACCAGTGCTAATCTATATTACAACAAATAGCATGATCTATTGTAAAACTAGCAGGAAGTTGAAACTGGTCATTTCAACTACAATTAATATGCTCTGATGGAATCATGAATTATCTCTTCAATATAACAATGTATTTCTTATGTCTCTAGCTAAGAGCAAAACAACTGAAACAAAGAAAAAAAAATGCTGAAGATTGTCCCAAGAATCTCAACTTTTTTGTGGGATTTGTTTTCAAATGGAATGTCAATTTGCCCCTTCTACTACAACTTTTTTCCAAACTCCCCAACTATATCCCCAAAAGGTGGAATGAAACATAGTTTTTTTGAACAGGTGTTGTTGCACAACAGGTTAAGCCCCGATCGAACATCCACATTCCTGGGATTCAGTCCTGTCTCTGCTTCTGACCTAGCTCCCTGGAAATGTGCATTCTGGAAGTCAGCCGATAATGGTGCAAGTACTTGGATCCTTGCCCTCAATGTGCAAAACCAGGATGGAGTTTCTGGTTCCCAGCTTCAGCCTGGCCCAGCCCCAACTATTGCAGTCATTTGAGGAGTGAACCAGAAGATTTAAGATATCACTTGCATGCTCTCATGCTCGCTCGCTCACTCGCTCTCTCTCCCTTTGAAATAAATAAAAATTAACTTTACAAAAAGAAAAAAGTCTTCACACCTAAAGGCAAATACCAAGATTTGACAGTTCCCTCCCCTAGTACCAAGATCCAGAAGAATTTAACACCAACTATAAAATAGGTAGATTTGAATTGGCAAATAAAATCACTCAAAAGTTAGGTTTTTTTAACTGTATATCCTTTTTAATTTTCTGCCCCTAGCATTCACAAAATTGAAATCAATGACCATCAGAAAGCTGGCTATTCAACTTCCAATTACATCTATATCTATATATATTTATATGTATTATATATATATATATATTTATATATATATTTATATATATAGATATAGATATTGTTGCAAAAGATGGGAGTTCATTTTTTGTTATTTTTATGGCTGAGTAGTATTCCATAGTGTGTGTATGTATGTATGTATGTATGTATATTTATATAAAATAGAAATATAATATATAATGTAATTTTTCCAGTCAACAGTTGATGGACATCTGGGTTGACTCCATATCTTAGATATTGTAAATTATGCTGCAGTGAACATGGGGGTACAGATAACTGTTTTAAATGCTAATTTATTTTGGTTTGGGTAAATTCTCAGTAGTGGGATGGCTGGATCATATGGTAGATCTATATTCAGATTTATGCGGTATCTCCATACTATTTTCTATAGTAACTGTACCCATTTACATTCCAACCAACAGTGGATTAGTTACCTATGATCTTCTTACTCAAAGATAATCACTGATATCTTGTGGCATAGCTTTTCAACTGCTGCTCTTAAGTGTTTGGATATACTGAATTTATTGTAACATCAGTAGAATCACACTGTTCAATCTTTCATGGCCTACTACTTTGACATTTAACAATAGCTCTTGAACACCTTTCAATTAAATAAACATTCAAAAAAATTTTAGTGATTCCATATTCCATAAACTCTGGGAGGACAGGTACTGTACACAATTTATTACTGTGCCTGTGGCTTCCTGTCTTTCTCTGACAATGAAAATGATACAATGATTTGCACTGCTTTGATTAGTAATGAAATACACCATATGTTCCTATGTTCATAGGACATGTGCATTTCTTATTTTTAGACTTTCAGTTTTGAATTTCTAAACAAACCCTTTGCTCATTTCTTTTTTTAACTTTTATTTAGTAAATATAAATTTCCAAAGTACAGCTTATGGATTACAATGGCTTTCCCCCCCATAACTTCCCTCCCACCCGCAACCTTCCCCTCTCCCGCTCCCTCTCCCATTCCATTCACATCAAGATTCATTTTCAATTCTCCTTATATACAGAAGGTCAATTTAGTATATACTAAGTAAAGATTTCAACAGTTTACACCCACACAGAAACATAAAGTGTTTGAGTACTAGTTATACCATTAATTCACATTGAACAACACATTAAGGACAGAGATCCTACATGGGGAGTAAGTGCACAGTGACTCCTGTTGTTGCTTTAATAAACTGACATTCTTGTTTATGGCGTCAGTAATCTCCCTAGGTTCTTGTCATGAGTCGCCAAGGCTACAGAAGCCTTTTGAAGTCTCCTACTCTGATCTTATTTAGACAAGGTCCTAGTAAAAGTGGAAGTTCTCTCCTCCCTTCAGAGAAAGGTACCTCTTTCTTTGATGGCCCTGTTCTTTCTACTGGGATCTCACTCACAAAGATCTTTCATTTAGGTTTTTTTGTTTGTTTTTTGTTTTTTTTTTTTTGTTTTGTTTTTGTTTTGTTTTGCCACAGTGTGTTGGCTTTCCATGCCTAAAATACTCTCATGGGCTCTTGAGCCAGATCTGAATGCCTTAAGGGCTGATTCTGAGGCCAGAGTGCTATTTTGGACATCTGCCATTCTATGAGTCTGCTGTGTTTCCCACATCCCATGTTGGATCGTTCTCTCCCTTTTTGATTCTATCAGTTAGTATTAGCAGACACTAGTCTTGTTTGTGTGATCCCTTTGACTCTTAGACCTATCAGTGTGATCAATTGTGAACTGAAATTGATCACTTGGACTAGTGAGATGGCATTGGTAAGTGCCACCTTGATGGGATTGAATTGGAATCCCCTGGCACGTTTCTAACTCTACCATTTGGGGCAAGTCCAATTGAGCATTTCCCAAATTGTACATCTCCTCCTTCTCTTATTCCCACTCTTATATTTAACAGAGATCACTTTTCAGTTAACTTTAAACACCTAAGAATAATTGTGTGTTAATTACAGAGTTCAACCAATAGTATTAAGAAGAACAACAACAAAAAATACTAAAAGGGATAAAGTATTAAGTTGTACATCAACAGTCAGCACAAGAGCTGATCAAGTCACCGTTTCTCATAGTGTTCCTTTCACTTCAACAGGTTTCCTTTTGGGTACTCAGTTAGTTGTCACCAATCAGGGAGAACATATGACATTTGTCCCTATGGGACTGGCTTATTTCATTCAGCATGATGTTTTCCAAATTCCTCCATTTTTTCGCAAATGACCGGATTTTTTTGTTTTTGACTGCTGTATAGTATTCTATAGAGTACATGTCCCATAACTTCTTCATCCAGTCTACTGTTGATGGGCATTTAGGTGGATTCCAGTTCTTAGCTATTGTGAATTGAGCTGCAATAAACATTAAGGTGCAGACAGCTTTTTTGTTTGCCAATTTAATTTCCTTTGGGTAGATTCCAAGGAGTGGGATGGCTGGGTTGAATGGTAGGGATATTCAGGTTTCTGTGGAATCTCCAGACTGAATTCCATAGTGGCTTACCCAGTTTGCATTTCCACCAACAGTGGGTTAGTGTCCCTTTTCCCCACATCCTTGCCAGTATCTGTTGTTGGTAGATTTCTGTATGTGAGCCTTTCTAACTGGGATGAGGTGAAACCTCATTGTGGTTTTGATTTGCATTTCCCTGATTGCTTGTGATCCTGAACATTTTTGCATGTGTCTATTGACCATTTGGATTTGCTCTTTGGAAAAATGTCTATTGAAGTCCTTGGCCCATCTCTTAAGTGGGTTGTTAGTTTTATTGTTGTGGAGTTTCTTGATCTCTTTGTAGATTCTGCTTATTAATACTTTATCAGTTGCATAGTTTGCAAATTTTTTTCCATTCTGTCAGTTGCCTCTTCACTTTCCTGACTGTTTCTTTTGCCGTCCAGAAACTTCTCAATTTAATGCAATCCCCAATTGTTAATTTTGGTTTTGACTGCCTGTGCTTTATTTCTAATATGCAATTATTTGGAGTATGTTTTAAACATATTAACTAAATGTCTACAAAATACCTGTGAATATGTTTTCTGGATCATTATTTTTCTACAACTTTTTACAGCTTTATTTTTTTTTGACAGTCAGAGTGGACAGTGAGAGAGAGAGACAGAGAGAAAGGTCTTCCTTTACCATTGGTTCACCCTCCAATGGTCACTATGGCCAGCGTGCTGCAGCCAGCGCACCGTGCTGATCTGAAGCCAGGAGCCAGGTGCTTCTCCTGGTCTCCCATGCAGGTGCAGGGCCCAAGCACTTGGGCCATCCTCCACTGCACTCCCGGTCCACAGCAGAGAGCTGGACCGGAAGAGGGGCAACTGATACAGAATCCAGCACCCCGACTGGGACTAGAACTCAGTGTGCCGGTGCTGCAGGCAGAGGATTAGCCTGTTGAGCCACGGCGGTGGCCCTGCAGCTTTATGTTTTTAAAGCTTTTATTTAATAAATGCAAATTTCTTAGGTACAACTTGGGGAATATAGTGGTTCTTTCCCCCAACCCACTTCCCACCCCCCACTCCCGTCCCACCTCCTGTTCCCTTTCCCATCCCATTTTTCATTAAGATTCCATTTAAATTAACTTTATATACAGAAGACCAACTCTATACTAAGTAAAGATTTCAGAAGTTTACACTCCACACACACACACACAACGTATAAGTACTGTTTGAGAAGAAATTTTGCAGTTAATTCTCATAGTACAGTTTATTAAGAACAGAGGCCCTACATGGGGAGTAAGTACACAGTGATTTATGTTGTTAATTTAACAATTAATACTCATTATGTATGACATCATTGATCACCTACCCAAAGCTCTTGCCATAAGCTGCCAAGGCTATGGAATCCATTTTTGACCACGAACTCCATCAGTATTTAGACAAGGCCGTAAGCAAAGTGGAAGTTCTCTCCTCCCCTTAGAGAAAAGTACATCCTTCTTTGATGGCCCATTTCCACTGAGGTCTCACTCACAGAGATCCTTCTTGTAGGATATTTTTTGCCACAGATCACTAGGATTTTAATAATTCTTATCATGGCTATGAATTTCAAATTTTTCTTGCACTCCTACCCTCCTTCTGCTCAATTTTGGTGTTTGCTGCCATACTGGAGAAGTTCAAATCTTTGCTTCAGCTCTTACCTATGATGCTACTGTAATTTCTGTAAGCTTTAGTTTTCATATCCTATAGGATTATTGTAGAATTTATGTATGTAAATTGTCTGGCATGCACACATATTTAATTTTCTTTGCCAGTTCTTTTGTTTTCTAAATAATTTTTAAAATGGGCTCCTTTGATTTATGAGAAGAGTTCCAAGAGTATGTGCTAGAAGACTTAGCACCAACCTTTGCAGAAATCTTTTAAACTCTTCATACTCACCACAGAGTTTTTTAGATAATGAACCATACATTTAATATGAGAGTGCTCTATAAACTACAGACAAGGAAATAGTTACAGGAACTCTTCAAATTCTTGTTTGAATTGAATTAGATGCTTCAGTGAGGGCATTATTTCATCATATAGCCCTTTGCACTAGTAAGTGTTCATTTATGAAAACCCCATTCCTCAAAACTGCAGACCTTTTGCCTTTTCACTGGTGTTCCTAGGCATCTGGCTCCATCCTCAAGTGAGAAACCACAGCTCTTTTGAGACGTGGCCATTCTGCTCTATGCTGATTATTACCTTCCTACCTTTTCGTCGCTGCCTTGTATTCATTGAAAAATTACCACTGATGCACAGTTTTCTCACTCTGGGTCTTGTTATAGTTGTGAGTGAATTCAATATCATAGGACTGATTCTATATAGTCTTCTTTTCTTGACCCCCTTATATCTAATGAATTATATTTCTGTGATCTTGGAGGTCCTTCAATGACCCCTTGCAGAATCTAGCATAGCTACAACCTGGACTTCTTTTTTTTTTTTCTCCTTTTATTTTCTTTTATTTAATAAATATAAATTTCCAAAGTACAACTTTTGAATTATTGCAGCTTTCTCCCCAATAACCTACCTCCCACCCACAACCATCCCATCTCCCACTCCCTCTCCCATCCCATTTTTCATCAAGATTCATTTTCAATTCTCTTTATATACAGAAGATCAACTTAGTATATACTAAGAAAAGATTTCAACAGACTGCACCGACAAAGACACACAAAGTATAGAGTACTATTTGGGTAGTAGTTTTAATGTTAATTCGCATAGTACAGCACATTAAGGACAGATGTCCTACAAAGGTAGCAGGTGCACAGTGACTCCCATTGTTAACAATTGACATTCTCATTTATGACGTCAGTAATCACCCAAGGCTCTTGTCATGAGTTGCCAAGGCTATGGAAGTCTCTTGAGTTCACCAACTCTGATCTTATTTGACAAGGCCATATTCAAAGTGGAAATTCTCTCCTCCCTTCAGAGAAAGGTACCTCCTTCTTTCATGGCCCATTCTTTCCACTGGAATCTCACTCACAGAGATCTTTCATTTAGGTTTTTTTTTTTTTTGCCACAGTGTCTTGGCTTTCCACGCCTGAAATGCTCTCATGGGCTTTTTAGAGAGATCCGAATGCCTTAAGGGCTGATTCTGAGGCCGGATTGCTGGTTAGGGCATTTGCCATTCTATGAATCTGCAGTGTATCCTGCTTCCCATGTAGGATCATTCTCTTCTTTTTAATTATATCAATTATTACTTGCAGACACTGGTCTTATTTATGTAATCCCTTTGAGACTTAATCCTACCTTTTTGATCAGTTATGAACTTAAACTTATAACTTGGACTAGTGAGATGGCATTGGTACACACCACCTTGATAGGATTGAATTGGAATCCCCTGGCACATTTCTAGCTCTACCACTAGGGGTAAGTCCAAGTGAGCATGTACTGAACTGTACATCTCTTCCCTCTCTTATTCCCATTCTTATATTTAACAGAGATCATTTTTCAGTTAAATTTAAATGACTAAGAATAAGTGTGTGCTAATTAAAGAGTTCAACCAAGGGTATTAAGTAGAATAAAAAATACTAAAAGAAATAAAATAGTACGTTGTTCCTCGACAGTCAGGACAAGGGCTGATCAGAAATGGATAGATTGGCTGTCACCGTGGCTCACTTGACTAATCCTCCGCCTGCGTCGCCGGCACTCTGGGTTCTAGTCCAGGTTGGGGCGCCAGATTCTATCCCGGTTGCCCCTCTTCCAGTCCAGCTCTCTGCTATGGCCCGGGAGTGCAGTGGAGGATGGCCCAAGTGCTTGGGCCCTGCACCTCATGGGAGACCAGGAGGAAGCACCTGGCTCTTGGCTTCGGATCTGTGCAGCATGCTGGCCGTAGTGGCCATTTGGGGGGTGAACCAATGGAAGGAAGACCTTTCTCTCTGTCTCTCTCTCTCTCTCACTAACTCTGTAAAAAAAAAAAAGAAAGAAAGAAAGAAATGGATAGATTCATGGACACATGCAACCTACCTAAATTGAACCATAAAGACACAGAAAACCTAAACAGACTCATAACTGAATCAGAAATTGAATCAGTAATAAAGACCCTCCCAACAAAGAAAAGCTCAGGACTGGATGGATTCACTGCTGAATTCTACCAGACATCTAAAGAAGAACTAACTTCACTTATTGTCAAATTATTCAGAACAATTGAAAAATGTCCCACCATAATTCTTTTGTTCCCATAAATTTCAAACCTCACTTGCTTTGAACTACCTGCTGCCAAGGGCAGCCACCTGTTGCAAAATAAGAATGTCAGCATTGAGTGTTAGGAAATAAGACGTATTCAAGTAACATCTTTTATTGATTTTAGTAATCTGGATAATTTTATAATATCAGATTGCCTAAAATGAAAACATCATGACATTTTTGAATAATACTATTGTGGCAGAGTTTGGGGAAAGAGGGAGATTCTGCCATAGACTTTAGAATGTAGATTTACATGCAGAAAGTTTATTGGACAGTGCTCTCAGAATTTGAACCTCTGGAGAAGTAAAGGAAGCATGACTGGGTAGTGATACAATTCACAACAAAAGGCTTTAGAAGCTTAGAGGTTGATATGGGCCTGCAGAGTTTTCCAATGTTGATAGAAGGTGGCTTGATCTTAATAATCTCATCAATGAACAACAACTGGTTAAGAACTACACCAAGAAAGAAGTATGACTTTGGAAAAGGTGAGTGTTTGGGGTGATTATAATCAGCCTACTTAGATATTTGCTAATTTATTGATATTCAATAAAGTAACTTTTATACCATTGATATTTATCATTTTCTATTTCATTGATTTCTGTCCTTTGTTATTTCCTTCCATCTACTTACTTGGATTTACTTTGTCCTTTTTTTCTAGTTTCTTAAGATAGATAAGAGGGCTGACACTGTGGTGTAGTATGTTAAGCATCCATCTGCCATGTGGGCATCCCATATAGGTGCCAGTTCAAGCCCCGGCTGCTCCACTTCCAATCCAGCTCTCTGCTGATGGCTTGGGAAAGCAATAAAAGATTGTCCAAGTGCTAGGGCCTCTACACCCATTTGGGAGACCTGGAAGATGCCCCTGGTTCCTGGTTTTGGATTGGTCCAGCTCCAGCCATTGTGGCCATTTGGGTACCGAACCAGCAGATGGAAGACCTTTCTCTTTGTCACTCCCTCTGTCTGTAACTCTGCCTCTCAAGTAATAAATAAATTTACCAAAAATGGAACTAAAGCCATTAGTTTTTAGTCCTTTCTTCTTGGGCAATATAAGCTTTTAAATCTACAAAGTCCTTTCTATAGATTTTTTTTAGGTGTACAGTAAATTTTTACTTTACTTTTATTTGAGTGCAAAACATTTCCTAATTTTCCTTATAATTTATTTTTTGACCATGAGTTATTTAGAAGTATGGGAGCTTTTACAAAGTCTGTAGAAAAGTAAAATTAAAATATAGGTTTATTTTGATGCAAAAAAATTGAAATCCATAGCATTGTTGATTCTAATCCTTCACACACTTTCACATAACGTCAGTGAAAAGTATTCAGGTAAACATTTGTTTGAAGCTGTATCAGTTTGCTTGAGCTTGTCTAAGAAAGTAACACAAAACTGCATGGCTTAAATCACATTTATTTTCTCACAGTCCTGAGCCTGCCTGACCCTATGGCTTTGTGAATCTGAAAGAGCTCAGCTTATCATTGACAGTTCTGAGTCCCTGATTGCTTTCTGTTTCCATAGCCAGCTGCTCAGATGCCACAGTGTGCAAGGAGTTGTTTCTCAGTGGACATGTAACTTTTATTTGCTTATGGCAAGGACTTTCACCTGGCCTCTCCAGACCTCTAGCTGTGAGGCAGCCTTTGGGTGCAATGCGTCAACTTACTGACATGCTGTTTCTATATTGTGCCCTTTCCCCATAAGCAATGGATTTGTAAGCACTGCCATTTTGAATTGAGTGACTTTTTTTAGCAATTAAATGCTGTTTAGATATCACTATTTTTGCAAACACCTAGATATCTGAATACCCAGAATAGATTAATCAACTGCTCATTTATTGATAAACTCAAAATGCTGCTGGAGTTTGTCAACAAAACTATCACCAAGATTACAATATCATTCAATTTTAAAGATAGAATAGATTAATCAACTGCTCATTTATTGATAAACTCAAAATGCTGCTGGAGTTTGTCAACAAAACTATCACCAAGATTACAATATCATTCAATTTTAAAGATAGACAGCTCATGGCAAGAGCCTCGGGTGATTGCTGACGTCATAAATAAGAATGCCAATTGTTAAATCAACAACGGGAGTCACTGAGTACTTGCTCCCCATGTAGGATCTCTGTCCTTAATTGTGTTTTTACTATGAAACTTTAAAAAAAAAATACTACTAGTCTAATAATACCCTATACCTTGTGCGGTTGTGTGAGTGCAGCCTGTTGAAAGCCTTGCTTAGCATATACTAAGCTGATCTTAAGTATATGAAGGTAATTGAAAATGAAACTCGATGAAGAGTGGGAAGGGAGAGGGAGTGGGAGAGGGAGGGCCACGGAGGGAGGGAGGTTGGAGGGGGAAAGCCACAACAATACAAAAGTTGCAAAACAAGAAAAAAAAGAACTTAATACTTTACTCTTTTAGTATTTTTTTATGTTCTACTTAAAACTATTGGTTGAACTCTGTAATTAATACACAATTATTCTTAGGTGTTTAATTAACGCTATAACTAGTACTCAAATAGTATTTTGACACTTGGTGTTTCTGTGTGGGTGCAAACTGTTGAAATCTTTACTTAAAATATGTTAAATTGATCTTCTCTATATCAAGATGATTGAAAATTAATCTTGATGTGAATGGAAGAGGAGAGGAGGTGGGAGAGGGGAGTGTTGTGGGTGGGAGGGAATGTGTGGGGGGGATCTATTGTAATCCATAAGCTGTACTTTGAAAATGTATGTGCATTAAATAAAAATTTTTAAAAATATATTTTATTTATTTGAGAGGTAGAGTTACAGACAGTGAGAGGGAAAGACAGAGAGAGAGGTCTTCTTTCCATTGGTTCACTCCCCAAATGGCCACAACAGCTGGAGCTGCACCAATCCGAAGACAGGAGCCAGGAGCTACTTTTGGTCTCCCACACCGATGCAGGAGCCCAAGGACTTGCGCCATCTTCTACTGCTTTCCCATGCCTTAGCAAAATGCTAGATTGGATGAGGAGCAGCCGGGACTAGAACTGGCGCCCATATGGGATACCGGTGCCACATGTGGAGGATTAACCTACTGCGCCACTGCGATGACCCCGAGAAATTGTTTGTTTATTGAAAGGCAGAGAGACAGAAAGACACTGAGAGATCTTCCATCCACTGGTTCATTTTCCAAATGCCTGCAGTATCCAGGGATGGGATAGACGAAAACCAAAAGATGGAAATTCAATTTGGGTCTCCCACAGGGGTGTCATGGACCCAGGTACTTGGGCAATCATTACTGACTGCTAGGGTTGTATTAGCAAGAAGCTTTAATTTACAGCAGAGCCAGAACTTGAAACCAGGAACTAAGATATGGGATATAGAGAGCCCAAGTGGTATCTTAACAATTGAATGAAATACCCACCCTGGCCAAGAGCTTTTTAATCATTTTTATTGTAAAATAAAACACAGATACAGAAACTCATACAAAACAGATGTACAGTATCAGAAATCAGAAAGATGGGAGAATAGGAGGGTCCAAGCTGCACTACCCTTTCAGAAAAGTTCATTTACCAACTATCCATAGAAAAGAACACATTGGTGAAGACTTCCAATATTAGAATAAACCTGACTAATGTGTATGGTTCAATAAATGGAAAAAAATTTTATGGAAAGAGTACAAGAACAGCCTTACTTTGACCACATTGGCCTTAGAGGTAGTGTCACACAGAGAACCATGATTTTTCTCAGAGGGAAAAAGGAATTAGAAATAGGAAGCCAGCTTCCCAAGCATGCAAAGATGCTCCCCAGGAAGCCCACTCCAGCTCACTTCATGGGAACATAGCAGCAAACAGGATGGCTAGACCACCTCGGGTCAGGTAGAGCAAGGAGACAAAGTACACATTGGTCAGCCTGCAGACCTGGTAGCAGCTCTGTGTCCCTGCCAATGGTGGTGCCTAGTCATAGGTGTAATGTAATGAATGTAATGAGAAACTCTACCTTTCTTGAAACTCTGGGCAACCAGCTTCTAGGACCAGCCTGGGATACTACCTACACAAAATAGGAAAAAAGCACCATGGCTAATTTCAACTAAGAGCAGGAGCTATATCTGCCATAACCAGGAGTTTAAACAGCTCTCTGCCCAACCTCAAGTCTACCCCACTGACCCACATATACAGGGGAACAAATCACAAGTCTACTGAGCATAGTAGCTATTCCCATCCATCCACATCAGTCACTCTGCCTTACCTCAGGGAACTTTCTACAATTCTGTCCAACTGCTGGATTCAAATAGCAGCCCTACCTGGCCTGGAATTACACCCTAAGGTACAGGCCAATCCGAGGCTATTACAGTGCCTTTCTAGCAGCTCTCCCTGATAGTAGAGTTCAGCCAGCATCACCAGATAACAGAACCCAAACAGCTACCCAACCTGAACTTAGAGCAAAGGCAGCAGCCCAACCATATAATAGACAACCTGAAACAAGATCAGCCTTCTCAGAGTCCATCCAAAGTCACAGTAAGAAATAAAGTATCAATAAAGCAATCTATAAAGTCTTTATATATTAATGATTATCTTCAATGTGAATGGATTAAATTCCAGTAGAAAGACACACAATTACCGTATGGATTTAAAAAGACCCAACTATAGGCTGCGTATAAAAAACTGAGCCTTACTGTTAAGTACAAGGGTACTTCAAAGAGTTTATAGAATAATTAAATTAAAAGTTAAGTATTTTCTACCAAAAAAAATTGAAAGCCATGCATAGTGTTTTTATAACACGTTTTATGTAAAGTCTATGAGGACCTCATGTTCATGTTCATGGCTTTCATTCCTGGCAATGGGAATGTAAACTAGTATAGCCACTATGGGAAAACTGTATGGAGGCTTCTCCAAAAACTGAAAATGAATTATCATATGATCCAGCGTTTCTACCTCTGGATATTTACTGAAAAGATTTTAAACCAGTACATCTAAGAGATGCCTACTTTACCAAGTTCATTTCAGCACATTTCATAGTAGCAAAATAATGGAATCAACTTAAGTGTCCTCAGTAGATGAATGGATCAAGAAAATGTGGTACAAATAAAACATTTAAAAATAAATGGAAATTAAACAAAATGCAATTGAATTAACAATGGGTAACTGAAGAAATATTTTAAAAGAAACAAAAAACTTTCTTGAAACAAATGAAAATGAAAATGCACCATATAAAAATCTATGGATACAGAAAAAGAAGAATTAAGAGGGAAGTTTATAGCATTAAGTGCTTACATTAAAAAATAAAAAGAACTTGGGGCACAGCTGGTAAAGCCACCACCTGCAACAGCAGCATCCAGTATGAGTGCCACCTTGAGTCCCAGATGCTCTACTTTCTATCCAGCTCCCAATAAAATACTAGCAAACCAAATCCAATACTCTATCAAAAAGGTCATATGGGGCTGACATGTGGCATAGCAGGTAAAACTGCACCTGGGGCATCCCATATGGGTTCTGGTTTGATTCTCATCTGCTCCACTTCCCATCTGGCTCCCTGCTAATGTGCCTGGGTAAAACAGAAGATGGCCCAAGTGCTTGGGACCCTGCACCAAAGTAGGAGGTCCAGAAGAAGCTTCTGGCTCTTGGCTTTTCTCTGGCCTAGCCCTGGTCATTGCAACCATTTGGGGAGTGAACCAGCAGAAGGAAAATCTCTATGTCTTTCCTTCTCTCTGTAACTCTTTCAAAGAAACAAAATGAATCTTTACAAATAAAAAAATTTAAAAGATCATACATCACAAACAAGTGAGATTTATCCAGAGATTAAATGGTAGGTCAACATTCACAAATAAATAAATGTCATAAATTCTATCAATAACATAAAGAATAAAAACTGTATGTAATCTCCATAGATGCAGAGAAAGCATTTGATAACTCATTAGCTTCATGAAAAAAAAAACCTCCACAAATCAGATATAGAAAGAACATACCTCAAAATTATAAAGGATATATATGACAAACCAACAGCCAATATCATACTGAACCAGAAAAAGCTGAAAATATTTGCCCTCAGATCTGGAACAAGACAAGGATGACTACTTTCACAACTCTTATTCAATATAGTTTTTGGAAGGATTAACAAGAGCAATTAGAGAAGATAAATAAGTAAATGGCATCAAAATTGGAAAGAAGGAAGTAAAAACATCTATATTTGCAGATGACATGATATTGTACACGGATAAACCTAAACACACCATTAATAAGCTGTTAGAACTGATAAACCAATCCAATAAAACTGAATATTACAAAATACACCTATAAAAAATAGTTGTCTATACAAGACTGATGAATGAATCAAAAAAGAAATCCTATTCACAACAGATACACACACAAAAAATAAACATTTAGGGATAAATCTAACCAAAGAAGTAAAAGATCTCTAAAATGAGAATTATGTAACACTTATGAAGAACTCATTGAGACACAGAAAATGAAATAAAATTCTTACTATCTAAAACAAACTACAGATTCAGTGCAAACCCTATCAAAATACCAATGACATTCTTTACAGAATTAGAAAAAAGCAATCTTAAAATTCATATGAAATCACAAAAGACCCAAAATAGCCAAAGCAATCCTGAGGAAGAAAAACTCAAGCTGGAGGCATCACAATACCTGACTTCACAACATACTAAGAGCTATAATACTTAAAACAGTATGGTACTATCATAAAAACTAATATGCACATCAATTGAACAGGAGAGCCCAGAAATCAATCTATGTACATATAGTCAATTGAATTTTTACAAAAGTGCCAGACCATACATTGTAAGGAAGATAATCTATTCAATAAATGGTGCTGGCAAAGCTGGGTAAATAAATGTAGCAGGATGAAATTAGATACCTACCTCTCGCCATATACAAAAATCAACTCAACATGAATCAAAGATCTAAATTAAGACCTGGGACTATAAAGTTACTGGAAGAAAATGTAAGGGAAAAACTTCAAGACACTAGTGTAAGTAATGACTTCTTGGATAAGACTCCTAAGGCACAGGCAACAAAAGCAAAACTAGACAAACATGAATATATCACTCAGAAGCTTCTGCACAGCAAAGGAAATGATTAATAGAGCAAAAACACAACTGACAGAATGGGAAGGCATATTTGCAATCTATTTATCTGACAATATATTAATGTCCAGAATATATCAGCAACTCAAAAAATCTCAACAACAAAGAAAAACAACCGAAGATCACAGAAGAAAAGCAGAGGAAATACATTCGCAGGGGAGATTTGGAGAGAAGTTTGCAGTGGAAATTCTACAGAAAAAGAGGGATGCTGTAGAGCAGCATGGAAAGTGTTGATGTGCAGCAGGGATACTACCAATAGCTCCTGCAGCCAGGAGCTGGAGGAGATGGCAGCTTCTCAGGATGAGGTTAAAAAAAAAAAAAAAAAAAACTGTGGTAGCCCATGCCACTGGTGATATTGCCTGAGGGTGCACCTTGTAGACCACACTGAATTTGAGTCTGGCTTGTTTTCCTAGCTGGCAGGGGTTGGGGAAAGGGAGGAGGGTACCCAACTAATCCAAGGAAGGAAAAGCACATGTTTTCTACCCATCCCCCCAACAAGGGCACCCAGCAACTGGAGGAGAGAAGGAGACATTTTGACTCCAGTACAGGCTGCAGTGGCTCATACATGCATGTACGCAACCAGGGGATTTTACCAGAGGGAAAATCAACATTCCCCCCTGACTTTAAGTTTGGCTGGAAAGGTTAACAAGGGATTGGGCACCCACTTAGGACCATGAGGTGCTTCCATCCTCTCAGTCTATCACAGGCTCTGGGGTTCAAACTGCCAAGGAAAAGCACCCATAGGCAGCTGGCTTTGGGAACATCTCTACTAATGGATGGGGCAGACTCATGAGGCTGAGAACAGATCCTCTGTACCACAGGGCTGTGGAAGCTTTGCATTCTGTAACACAGTGGGCATTCTGTGACTGCAGAAGAAGGCATAGGGCATAGCTGGGTCTCTGAGCAATCACGGTATCTGGTATCAGAGGCTCAGAGCTCCCTGACTACCTGGTTTGAGTCACTACTAAGGGTTCCATGCTTACATTAAGGACTGCACAGTTCCTTTGTTTCATGCACCAGCATGAATAGGGGGTTGTACCCACTCTGGGCTAACTCTAGGCATTGAATATCTTGGAAGAGAGAAGGTAAGGTTCTGATTACAGCAATAGGCATGATCATACCCTTCCCACTGCTGACAATAGAGATCTACCAAGCCCAACTTGGGTGTCACCCTGGAATCTCTTGAGCACTGACCAGAGCTACCTGACCCAACCCAGCACATGCCTCTGGGTATTCACTGAAGGAGCAGACACTCCACTAAGTCATAGAGGCACAATTCAAAGCTAAAGTTCATCAGAGTAGAAAACCAACAAGTGTTCCCACAAATACCTAAAAATAAACGCAGAAATACACAAAACAAGAATAAGGAAGACAACATAACTCCCAAAAAGGAATACAACACTTCAATAGTGTAAAGACAAAGAGATAAATAAAATGACTGAAAATGAATTCAAATGAATGATCATAAAATTACTCAGAAACACAGAGAACCAATTCTTTAAAGAAATCCATATATGATATGAATGAAAAATTTTGATGAGATTGAAAAAGTGAAGATAAATCAAACTGAAATATTAGAAATGAAGAATTCAATATGTCAAATAGAAAATAGAGTGGGAAGTCACAACAACAGACTTGGTGATGCAAAAGAAAAATATCTAAGCTAGAGGACAAATCCTTGTAAATATCCCAGTAATAACAAAAAAAAAGAGAAAAGAACAATTAGAAAAACTGAAAATAGTGTTCAATATTTATATTATTTATATTTATATTATATTATTTATATTTATATTTATATTTGCCTTAGGAGTTCCTGAAGAGAGAGAATGGATTAGAAGGCCTACCCAGTGAAATAACAGCAGAAAACTTCCCTAATTTGGAGAAAGAAAGGGACATCCACTCACAGGAAGCACATAAAACTCTTAATAGACATGATCAAAAAAATCTTCACCACAACACATTATAGTCAAATTGTCAATAATAAAACATAAAGAATAAAACATAAAGTCCAATATGTACATGAGAGAAATGCCCAATTACTTTCAGGAAATCTCTAATTAGACTCACAGCTGATTTATCATCACAAACATTACAGAGTAGGAGAGAATGGTCATAATCCACGTTCTAAAAGAGAGAAACTGTATACCCAGACTACAGTACCAAGCAAAACTCTCATTTATAAATGAAGGTGAAATACAGACCTTGTATAACAAACACAAATTGAAAGAATGTGTCACTACTTGTCCAATCTAGAAGGAAAGGAAAGATTTCTGGACACATACAATCTACCAAAATTGAGTCATTAAGACACAGAAAATCTAAACAGATCAATACCAAGACAGAGACTGAATCAGTAATAAAGACCCCCCCAACAACAACAACAAAAAAAGCCCAGAATCAGATGGCTTCACTGCTAAATACTATCAGACTTTTAAAGAACTAATTCCAATTCTTCTCAAACTATTCAAAACAACTGAAAGGTTCAGAATCTTATCAAATTCCTTCTATGAGGTCAACATCACCTTAATTCCAAAGCCAGAAAAGGATACAACAAAGAAAGAGAACTATAGACCAAAACCGCTAATGAACATAGATGAAAAAATTCTCAAAAATGATAAAATTTTGATAAAAACCTTAAGCAAATTGGGAGATAAATTCCTGAACATAGTACGTGGCAAAACCACAGCCAGCATCATATTGAATGGGGAAAAGTTGGAAGCTTTCCACTAATATCCAGAACCAGATAAGGATATCCACTTTCACCGTTGTTATTCAATATAGTTCTGGAAGTTTAGCCATAGCCATTAGGCAAGAAAAAGAAATCAAAGAGAAACAGATTGGAAAGGAGGAAGTCAAACTTTCCTTTTTTGCAGATGACAGGATTCTATATATAGGGGAACCAAAAGACTCCACTAAGAGACTACTGGGGGCGGGGGGGCACAGCATCATGGCATAGAGGGTAAAGCTGTTGGCTGCAGTGCCAGCATCCCATATGGGCACCAGTTGTTTCCTGGCTGCTCCACTTCTGATCCAGCTCCCTTCTAATGTGCCTGAGAAAGCAGTAGAGGATATCCCAAGTGCTTGGGCCCCTGGACCTATGTGGTAGATCCAGACAAAGCTACTGACTCCTGGCTTCTGTCTGCTCCAGCTCCATGTATTGCAGCCATTTGGAGAGTGAACCAGTGGTTGAAAGATTTCTTATTCTCTCTCTGTCTTACAAAAAAATGCATTGCTTTAGATAGTACAGACATTTTAATGATATTAATGCTTCCAATCCATGGAATATCTTCCAATTTTTTTTGTACCCTTAATGATTCCTTCATCAATGTTTGATAATTTTCATTGTAGAGATATTCCACTTCTTTGGTTAAATTTATTTCTGAATATTTGATCTGTCAGTGAGTATTATAAATGAGATTTCTTTCTTGATTTCTCTATGAGTTCATCATTAGCATAACAAGAAGCTGTTTTTTTGTATCTTTATCTTGTAACCTGTAACTTTCCTGATTTGGTTTATCAATTCTAACAGCATTTTGATGACGTTTTTCCAGATACAACAACATGCAAACTTAGATACGTTGACTTCTTCTTTTCCAATATTGAAGCCCTTTATTTCTTCTGGATCCCCAATTTCTCTTGCTAAAACTTTCAGTACTACATTGAATAAGAATGGAGAGAGTAGACATCCTTATATTGTTCCAGACCTGAGGGGAAACGCTTTAAACTTTTCCCCACTTGATATGATATTGCCTGTTGGTTTGTCATATATAACCTTTATAATTTTGAGGACTGTTCCTTCTATATCTAATTTGTGAAGGTTTTTTTCATGAAAGGATGTTGACTCTTACGAAATGATTTCTCTGCATCTATTGAGATGACCATATGATTTTTTGCTCTTCATTCCATTGGTGTGATTTATGATATTTATTGATTTATGACCATTGAACCACCTTTGTACTTCTGGGATAAATCCCATTTGATCATTATGCATGATCTTTTTATGTGTTTTTTAATTCAATTTGCTAGTAAATTTTTGAGAATCTGTGCATCTATGTTCATTAAGGATATATAACTGTAATTTTTTTGTTCATGTTGTGTCTCTGATTTTGTTATCAAAGTAATTCCGGCCTCATAAAAATAGTTTGGCAGAGATTCATCCTATTCAATATTTAGGAATAATTTGAAGAGTATTGGAGTTACTTCCTCTTTGAATGTTTTGTAGAATTCAGTAGCAAAGTCATCAGGTCCCAGACTTTTCTTTGATGGAAGACTTTGGATTGGTTTCAATCTCATTGCTTGATATGGGTCTATCTAAGTGGTCTATACCTTCTTGAGCTAGGTTATATGAATCTAGGAATCTATCCATTTGTTTGAGGTTTTCCAGTGTATTAGCAAATAGTAGTTTCTTAGGATCCTTTGTAGTTCAGTGGTTATCCCTATAATGTCCTTTTTTATCTCTAATTTTATTTATTTGAGTTTTTCTCTTGTTTTCTTTGTTAGCCTGGCTAGATGTTTATCTATTTTTTTTTATCTTCTCAAAAACCAACTTCTGGTTTTGTTGATTTTTTGTGGTAGCTTTTTAAATTAATATAAATGAAAGATTCATGAGACATACTGTAAATACACAGATGATAGATTTTAGGTAGTTGCTGGAGTCACAAATGAGATACTTAAAACAATATTAGTTGTATAGCATTTTAATTTTATTATTATGATAAAGTCTTGGGACTATGAGGAATGCAGCATTCGTGGTTCAGTCTCATCCCTAATTGTAAGAATTCATGTCAGGGCTGGTGTTGTGGCGTAGTGGGTTAAGCTGCCACCTGCAGTGGCGGCATCCCACATGGGTGCCGGTTCAAGTCCCAGCTGCTCCACTTCCGATCCAGCTGTCTGCTATGGCCTGGGAAAGCAGTGAAAGATGGCCCAAGTCCTTGGGCCCCTGAGCCCATATCAGAGACCCAGAAGAAGCTCCTGGCTCCTGGCTTTGGATCAGCATAGCTCCAGCCATGTGGCAAATTGGGTAGTGAACCAGTGGATGGAAGACTTCTCTCTCTCTCTCTCTCTCTCTCTCTCTCTCTCTCTCTCTCGGTCTCGCTAGTTCTGACTTTCAAATAAATAAATAAATAAATCTAAAAAAAAGAATTCATGTATATCAGAAAATTATAAATTTTTGCTTAGGGGTAAGTACCACTGTGAACCTAGTGAAGGAAGAAAATGTGATTTCTCTTAAGTGTTCAACAGTTAATGTATGCCAATTTTCATTGAATAAACAAAAGATTGTAGCTGACTCTAAAACATAGGAATTAAAAATTTTTATAGAGAATATTATTTTCTCTGTTCTTTGGTGTCATCATTGAAAAAAACACAATGGTAGTTTCTTAGTTGGCTGGCTGTATGATCACGATAAATTATGTATTTTCCATAGAGTCTCACTTATCCAATTCCTGGCACATAATTTTAAATTTTTAAAATTTTTTTGTAATTTTAAGGTTATATCTAAAGATCTCATTTGTATGATTTACTTATTCTTATTTTCCAAATAATGAGATGATAATGCTCTAAATTAAACTCCATGTTGTTAAACTCTAAATAATTCAGCCATGATTGAGATCCATTAAGGAAATTTTTAAATAATTCTAACACAGATGGAAGTGTAGATGACCCATAAATTTTTAGAAAATAAAATATTGGATGTAATCTAGTACAGCCCCTTCATTTAGGAGGTGAGGAAATGGAATTTCAAACTCATTAAAAACACAATAGCACAGAGTTGAAACCTAAATCTCATGACTCTGGCTCTGCTAGCTACAGCAGGTTATCATTAATTTACTATTTAAAATTTGCTTTCTTTAGAAGTCAAATTGACAAACAAAAAAGCCGTCTGCACACTAATGTTTATTGCAGCTCAATTCACCATAGCTAAGACCTGGAACCAACCCAAATGCCCATCAACAGTAGACTGGATAAAGAAATTATGGGACATGTACTCTACAGAATACTATACAGCAGTTAAAAACAATGAAATCCGGTCATTTGCAACAAAATGGAGGAATCTGCAAAACATCATGCTGAGTGAATTAAGCCAGTCCCAAAAAGACAAATATTTTTTTCCCTGATTGGCGACGACTAACTGAACACAAAAGGGGAAACCTGTTGAAATGAAATGAACTCTATGAGAAACTATGACTGGATCAAATCTTGTCTGGACGGTTGATATACAATATAAATCTTTTCCCATTTTAGTATTTCTTGACGT
Organism: Sylvilagus floridanus; assembly: GCA_949820135.1. Lineage (NCBI taxonomy): Eukaryota > Metazoa > Chordata > Mammalia > Lagomorpha > Leporidae > Sylvilagus > Sylvilagus floridanus. Next base: position 91,833,157 of record OX463238.1, read on the forward strand.
TGTTTGTTATTGTTCTAGTACTATTGTTGAACTCTGCAATTAACACACAATGATTCCTAGGTGTTTGAATTTCAATTGAAAAGTAATCCCTGTTAATTATGAGAGAGGTAAAAAGAAAGGGAGGATATGTACAATTTGGGCAAGCTCAATCGGACTTGCCCCAAACGATGGAGTTTGAAATGTGCCAGGGGACCCTAATACAACCCCAGCAAGGTGGCATGTACCAAGCCATCTCACTGGCCCAAGTGATCAATTTCAGTTCACAAATGTTCACACTGATAGGTCTACAAGTCAAAGGGATCACACAAGAAAGACTAGTGACTGCTAATACTAACAGATATAACTAAAAAAGGGAGAGACTGATCCAACATGGGAAGTAGGATACACAGCAGACTCATAGAATGGCAGATATCCTAATAAATCACTCTGGCCTCAGAATCAGCTCTTAAGGCATTCAGATCTGGCTCAAGAACCCATGAGAGTATTTTAGGCATGGAAAGCCAAGATACTCTGGAAAAAAAAGAAGAAGAAGAAGAAGAAGAAGAAGAAGACCTAAATGAAAGATCTCTGTAAGTGAGATCCCAGCGAAAGGAACAGGGCCACCAGAGAAGGAGGTACCTTTCTCAGAAGGGAGGAGAGAACCTACACTTTGACTATGACCCTGTCAGAACCAGATCCAAGTCGGTGAACCCTAAAGGCTTCCATAGCCTCAGCAACTCATGACTATAGCCTAGGGAGATTACTGACGCCATAAACAAGAGTGGCAAATTGTTAAATCAACAACAGTAGTCACTGTGTACTTACGGCCCATGTGGGATCTGTCCTTAATGTGTTGTCCAATGTGAAGTAATGCAATAACTAGCACTGAAACAGTATTTTTACACCTTGTGTCTCTGCGGGGGTGCAAACTGACAAAATCTTTACTTAGTATATACTGAATCGATCTTCTGTATATAAAGATAATTGAAAATGATTTTAAAAAAATTGGAAGTTACATAAAAATCAATCAATATAAAAAAATAATATCATGTAGGATCTCTGTCCTTAATGTGCTGTACAAGGTGATTTAATGCTATAACTAGTACTCAAAGAGTATATTACACTCTGTAATGCTATGTGAGGGCAAATGGTTTAAAATCTTTTCTTAACACATACTAAACTGAGCTCCTGTATACAAAGAGAATTGAAAATGAATCTGGATGTGAATGAAAGGGGAGAGGGAGTGGGTAAGGGGAGAGGATAGCGGGGGGGAGGGAAGGTATGGGTGGGGAAGCCATTATAATCCACAAGTTGTACCTTGGAAATTTATATTCTAAATAAAAGTCAAAAAAAATTTTGCTTCCTTTAAATAAGCTCAACAGATTTACTTTACAGCATTATAACTAGAGTTAATAATAATATATTGCATCCTTGAAAAATGCTAAGAATTATTTTAAGTGTTTTAACCTCAAAAATAATTATTATATAAAGTAACACATGTGTTAATTCACTCACTCTAGCCATTCCACAATGTGTATATATAAATATATATATATTTCAAACAATATGTTTGAATATAATAAATATATACAATTTTCTTTACTTTTAAAATACAGTTTTAAAACACTCTTTAAAATAAAAAATTAACCAACATCAATTTCTGATGACCAAGACAGAGAAACTTTCATATCACATGATTCATGATCTGTGTAACATACTTGCCATATAACTGAAGGAATTGGGAAGTATCTGCTTGTTTCTGTGTGATCTAACCAAGCAATTAACTTGCATCCATAGAAAGTCTTTGAGATATAGGTATCTACAGCTAAGTGTACCTTAAAAATTGTCATTAATCAATATTCTCACCTTAATATCATTATTAAGCCATTTTTATGAAAGTACAATAAGAATAAACCTAACTAATGCCAAATTTAAAAGCAAATTTCCTATCATCATCTTTCATTCTGGAGACCTTCAATGTTCTGATTGATGAAACCTAAAGTATTAATTTCTCACTTCTAATCAATATTAATGTTTTTAGTTCCTTGCTCTCATGACAAATTGTGCTTTAGAAAACACTAAAATCTTTCCTATGAGTCTAAGCTTCTGTTTGGCAGTCTCCCATATGTACTACAAAGATGATTTTATTCCATCAAGATGTTTATTGTCTGTTTTCATTTTCATTTACTTAAAAACTTGGGTGCAAACACTGTTTAACAACATAGCTTCTCTCCCCTCACTTCAGTATCTTAGATTCAAAGCATAAAACTGACTTTCATAACTTCAAAAATATTTTCGATAAAAAAAAAGCTGTTGAGGCCAGCGTTGTGGCATAGCAGTAAAACTGCCACCTGCCATGCTGGCATCCTATATGGATGCCAGTTCATGTCCTGGCTGTTCCACATCTGATCCTGCTCCCAGCTAATGGCCTAGGAGAAGCCAGCAGAAGATGGCCAAGTGCCACCCACGTGGGAGGCCTCATGAAGCTACTGGCTGCTGCCTTCTGCATGCCCCAGCCCTGGCCCTTGGATCACCTGGAGGGTGAAGGAGTGGATTGAAGATCTCTCGCACACCCGGTCTCTCTCCCTCCCTGGCTCCGTAACTCTTTTAAATAAGTAAACAAAAAAAAAATTATTTGAGCTGTGTTAGAAATACCACCTACATTTATTTCTTGACAGATAATTAGAGCACCAGTCATTGGTCCAAAGTCACACAATTTCTTTGTGGCAGAGATGAGATTAGATGTATCTGCTGTTTGAACATTATTGTCACATCTAGCATGTGAATGTGTTTGGAGAGATAAATGCTTTTCAAATCTGGTATCCACATTTGAATGCAACTTCGCCCAACTGATCCTTGTTGTCCCGAAATTTCAGTCCACCGAAATACCGTGCAGTTTCACAGACTAAAAGCGTAGAGGGTTGGCTGCTCGCTGCAAAACCTTCCCAGTCTGGGACCACGGTGTGCTGCCAGTGAGGCACTTCCTGTCGTGGGCTCAGTAGGGAGGTGCACCCTGTGTCCGAGCTGGGACTTGCGGAAAAGCAGACTCTCTTGGCCAGTGCGCACTGGGCAGGCCTGGTCCGAGAGAGTGCAGCTGGGACCACAGCAGGGCCAGGACCCCTGGTCCAGCCTCTGGCTTCTCAGGACCCCTGATGTCCTGTCAGTTGTCCGCTCATCCAGGTTTCCTCTGAGACAGAGCAAAGACCTTCCGCTAGGCCTGTCGGAATCAGGAATAAGCCTGCGCCGCTAACTACTTGTGTCAGTTCTCAAGGGCCTTTCTGAATCAGTGAGAGTGAGGTGGAGGTTCGTGGACCCTAATGCCCAGACTAGGGCGGGGTCGCTACTTGCCCTATTGCGATCCTGCCTGCTGTTCTTCAGCACAGCTTGGCGAAGGACAGAGAAACTGGTGTCGGCCCGGAATTACAGGCCACGGAGAACCCTGCGCGGGCCTCCTGCCTCCTGAGGAGTGACTTCGGCAGGGAGTGGGAGAAGGCCGGGGGTGGACATGGAGACTCAAGACCCCGCCGCGCTGGTGTGCGCGCGCTTGTGCGCTGAGGGACCGGACCCGTCCGACTTCTTCAGGACAGCGGCGGTCCCGGGCGGGAGGACCCGGCCTTTCGGAACCCCGGGAGCCTGCGATCTGCGCGCCCCACCGCCAGGGGGCGAACACTCCACGACGCGGGAACTCGCAGACCAACCGACGGACGTGAAGGCGGCGGCCCCTCAGCCGCGCCGCCGCCCTTACCTCCAGGTAATACAGGTCCACGGTGGTGATCTGCGAGTCGAGTAAATCTTCATAGGTGTTGAACTGAGTGACTATATTATCCGCAGCCGTCAGCCCTTCTTCGTGCTCCATGGCGGTTGCCTGGGCCGAAGCGTCCCTAGTGACAGAGAGCACGGGGGCGGGGCCAGGAGACTCCGCCCACACTGTTCCTTCCAATCGGTTGAGGGCCTGATGCGCGCTTCGGGCGTTAACCCCGCCCCCAGGTCCCGTAACTAAGTTTCGGGCGTCTGCTTAACTCTGACGCGATGGCTGGCTCTGACTGACCCTGGTGATGTGCGGGGTAGCTGGAGAAGCGCAAACTGCGACCCGAGGTTAAAAATTGTAACTGCCAGGAGGTTTAGACAAAGTATTACGGGTCAGCACTCGCATCTCGTCCTAAACCAGCATTGCGTGGGACACTATCGAAGAGTTTTGCAAAAAAGAGTATTCAAAACAGAAATCCGAGGAAATGGTCTTATGACCAAGTTCAGGAACCCAACATATTAATGATTTTGTTAAATTATTATTACTAAATTTATAACTTAATTACTGCTAATGTTTGAGGGTGAGAATTTCTGAATTTCCCGAAAGGCAGAAACTCAATGAAAATATCTTGGGCCCCAGATTAGTGCTCTTTCCGTTTTTTCATTTAAATTTCAATAAACACACATTTGAAAACTTTATTGACTCTGCAAAATGTCTACAGCAATGTATAAAGGTTTTTAGTGAAGATGTTTATTTTCCTTTAGAATATATTTTCATTTCCAGAAGCATGATTTAAGGTAACCCAACATATAGCTAGCAACTTTTGTGAGCCACGCTTGTATTTTAATATTTTTATATCATTCAAGAGAATCAATACATATTAATGCTGAGCCTGCGTTGGTTGCTAAGTGCCTACTGAACTGATTTAAAAGTTTTCCACAGATATATCTGCTAAAAAAAATTTCATGGAAAATCTGCCAAAAATCTTTCAATTGGCTTTCTCAATTTAAAAAGATTATCTTAAAAATTAGGATATTATGAATGTACAAATATTATGTGATGTAGATAAAATAATCTCTAGGCTATATTGACTTGTCTTTGATAAGTAGATTTTTGAAATATTTTAAAAGGCATTTTGGGGGCTGGCACTGTGGCGCAGAGGGCTAAAGCCCGGGTCCTCTGCGTCAGCAGTTTGAATCCCAGCTGCTCCACTTCTAATTCAGCTCTCTGCTGTAGCCTGGGAAAGTAGTGGAAGATGGTCCAAGTCCTTGGGCCCCTGCACCTACACAGGAGGCCCGGAAGAAGCTCCTGGCTTCGGAACAGCACATCTCCGGCCATCTGGGGAATGAACCAGTGGATGGAAGACCTCTCTCTCTCTCTCTGCCTCTGCCTCTCTGTAACTATGCATTTTAAATAAATAAATAAAATTTAAAAAAAAAAAAAGCATTTTGATCTCATTTTTAAATGCATTTGAATTTGGTAGAACACAAAGAAAGGAGAGGGAACCCCTGGACACTCATAACACAGCATAAAAATAACAATAATAGTATTTATTGGGTACGCCTTGAATAACAGGCATTCTGGTAACTGGCAGAAGCAGAATACCTCATAAACTAATGTTCGTATTAAAATTAACAACCATCAACAATCTTACATCATCTAATGTTTTAAAAGATACAGAAATCTAAATAGTCCAAAAATAAAGAGATCCACGACTTAAAACATGTAACTTTAGGAACAGGTATCAGTATTCTGTTATCCAGAGAATTCTCTGAGTCCCTCGTGAAGGAGGCATTATTCCAAGTAAACTGGGTGCAAGGGGGGAGCTTAGAAAAGATTCAAGCACTAATGTTCAAAGAACATGAGTATTTGTTTTAGTCAGATAATTTTTAGTGAGATTTTATGTGCCAGTTATATTCTAAATACTTTGCATGCATTAGCTCATTTAATCATGACAACAAACTCACTGGTAAAGTAATATTGCTATTATTCTAAATACAGACAGAATGCATTTAAATGACCTTGTCAAAGCTCCAAAGATTAAAAATTATGCAACTTATTAATCCTGATTTCATGCATTGAGAAAGCAGAAGTAGAGGTTTTGAAGGGACATGTGTAATTAATTACAAAAGTTGTTTGCTTATGGGGGTGGGGGAAGAAAAGATATGTCAGTTTGTGATCAGGAACGTGGATTTTGCCACAGGTAAAAGCATCAAAAAAGATGGCGTGTTCTGACATTTGGGTAAGAAAGATTAATTTCTGTATAAGATAAAGTAGAAAATTGTGAGGGGCCCAGAGAGGACAGCAGAAGGAAGGAATCTGACCAAACAGAAGAGGAAACTGAGTAGGAAAACTTGATGCCAAGGTGAAGGGTTTGTGAAAGGTAGCATTGGTGTCCTTGAATGAGAGGGATATGATGAAAATGGCTTCAGGTGCTGACCATGCACTACTAAATCTGTTAAAGTCTCCAGAGTGCTTGTATGTGGGACAGTTGTTTTGAAGTCCTCCTACATCAAGATTTTATCACTCTGAAGAAAGAGTAAAGCATCTAGGGAATGTTTGACTTCATGAAATTAGAGCACTTTGAATGTAAGGACCTGTACGATGGTAAAATGTGAGGTCATTGTTTGTGTATCATTCTATTATGATTCGTTATGATTGTGTGTTTTCAGGGAAACTTCATTAAATTTACCATTTGATCAATAGGTATTCCATAAAGTAATTCCCAGAGCATCTAAGCTTAAACAATCATGAAAATATTTTCATCCATGAATCCAGTTATGTCTTCCAACTCAAAGCACTGACAGTGATTTCAATAAATCAGTTTCTCTATTAGTATTGAAAAAAATGATTTTAAAAGGTAGCCTTGTTCTTCATAGAAAGAGTCAGATTAACCGAATTGTTTTTCTTTAATTCAAGAAAAACTTTCAGATCTGTGCCTGAAAATTTAAACTCAAGGGAGACAACAAAGAAACTAATGAGCTTCAGCCAAGTCTCTCTTTACTTTGCAAGGCCTTTGTTATGATCATGAAATACTTTATTTTGGATAACATACATTCCTACTTCTAGTCTAGAGTTTTTAAAGATTGAAATGTGGAATTTGGCATCAACCTCAGAAATTCCATTTTTTGCAAAGGGACAAATAAGGATTATATATATTCACAACAAAACTGCAAGATGTAAGAAAGAGGAAACCTATGCTCTGTGAAAAATAACACAGTATATGCCATATTTATCTCTGTTAGTTAAAAATGGCATAATGTAAAAATAAAAATCATAGGCAAAGTCAAGCATAAATATCTCTCTGAAATATTCTTTTGTACTAGTTCACCTAGTTAAAGTATACACAACAATTTCAAATTAAACTCTATACTTTTTTATTCCCAAATATTTAACAAGATACTGTGATAGCTGGGAAAATGAGCAGTAAACAGGCGTAGGTATGTTGACATGATTGGAAGGAGAATGCCTTGCTTATAATGTTAATAATATGCTAAACACTCTGAGTAAGAACTTGAGGCTTTATTAAGATAGACTTAGTATATTACCATATTGTAGGAAAGAAAAACATATGCTTACTCTAATAAGATAAGAAATTTGTGGTTGATGTTTCCCAACTGTTTATTAAGTGTCTGTGATTGCAGATGAGGACTATTGCTTAATCATGCCAAGGAAAGCTCTTTTGCACTTCGTAATAATGATGACACTGAATTTATTTAAGCTATTTCTAGGGATGAGATCACTGGACTTCTACATGGTCTCGGTTATCCTGAAATGCTGGAATTCTGGTTCTACTGCTTCTCTGTCATGAAGATACAATGTGTTCATGTGTCATAATTCATAAGCTTTTTCATCCTTGTCAATATCTGACAGTGAAAGGAATAATCCTGAAGAGGCAGACGAGTACATCATATAATTGCTCCGAAGAGTGAGGTGGACAAGCATCAGCAGCTGGTAAAGATTGAAAACTATGGTGCAATGGGAAAAATGGTGGGTTTGCTCCCCACCATCACTTCTTTGGAACAGAGAAACCCTTGGTCTCCCAGGGGCTCTATAAGGTATTCCTAACAACCTCCCTGAAAATTCCCTCAACCACTTTGCCTAAAGGAAATCAGGCTCTACACTAAAGTGGCCCCACCAGTGCAGAAAAAGTTGCAGGTGAATAGTCACAACAATCAATGAAGAAATGCTAGCTTCAAGTGGTTGCTCAGCACCTCCCCACAAATCTTAGTTATTTTTCTTCAATCCACTCTAATTTCTACAGTGACTTTTTCTAACTTCTCCCTCTCTTTAATTTTATATTCTCCTGCCTCAAAGCAAATAAGCTTACCTCCCACTTATTTATTTTGATTATTCCCTCTATGTTATTAATGCACACTTTTCCCATTTCAAGCAACTGAATTAACCCAAAAATAAACCTCTCTCAATTCCATGGATGACTAGAGTTATAGGCTCCCCTGCCCTTCTCAGCAAAACTTAATGTAAGAGTCATTTATGATCACTATTACCATTTTCTTATCTTCCACTTTTTTTTTTTTTTTGACAGGCAGAGTGGACAGTGAGAGAGAGAGACAGAGAGAAAGGTCTTCCTTTTGCTGTTGGTTCACCCTCCAATGGCTGCCGCAGACAGAGCGCTGCAGCCGGCACACCGCGCTCATCCGATGGCAGGAGCCAGGTGCTAGGTGCTTTTTCCTGGTCTCCCATGGGGTGCAGGGCCCAAGCACCTGGGCCATCCTCCACTGCACTCCTGGGCCACAGCAGAGGGCTGGCCTGGAAGAGGGGCAACCGGGACAGAATCGGTGCCCCGACCGGGACTAGAACCCGGTGTGCCGGTGCCGCAAGGCGGAGGATTAGCCTGTTGAGCCATGGCGCCGGCCTATCTTCCACTTTTGTTCCCTACATATTCCAATCTGGTTTTTGAAAGAATTATTTATTTATTTATTTGTTTATTTGAAAGCCAGAGTTACACAGAGAGAAGGAGAGACAGAAAGAGAGAGATTTTCTGTCCCCTGGTTCACTCTTCAGATGGCCCCAACAGCCACACCTAGGCCAAGCTAAAGCCAACAGCTTCATGCAAGTCTCCCATGTGTGTGCAGGGGCCAAAGCACTTGGGTCATCTTCCACTGTTTTCCCCAGCACATTAGCAGGAAACTCAATCAGAAGTGGAGGATCCAGAACTCAAACAGGTACTCATATGGAGTGCTGGCATCACAGATGGCAGCTTTATCTGCTATGGCACAACACCAGCTCTACCAATCTGTTTTTATACATTGTTTAATTTTCAGCAAAGTCATTTGCTCTTTGTTTTTATGGCCAAAAAATAGTTTTTCTTTTTTTCTGGTTTTCTTATCCTACCTGACTTTCAACAGCATTTGACCCTGTGATTGATCACCCTCTTGTCTTCAAAATGCTCTTACTTAGCTTCTGTCACTTACTGCTCCCTGAGGTTGCTTGGTATGTTGGCAGGTTGATTGGTTTTCTACTAGCTGTTTCTTAGTTTTCTTTGGTCACTCCTCTTCTCCTTAACTAACTTTAAACGTCTCAGAGTTCTCTTTTGATCCCTTTTTTGCCTCTACACATTTGTTCCTCGGAGATCTCATCCACATTCATGGATTACATACTGTCCTACGTGTAAATGGCTCCCACATCTTCATAACTAACAAGATCATTCTCCTGAGCTCCAAACACATGTCCAACTTCGTATCAGACAACACTTAGATGTATAATATGTGTTAGGATTAATTTTTCCGTCTTTGGTGTTCCTTCTCTCAGCACACAGTCTCATCTATTCTCATTGGTTCATGGAAGAAACCTGGAAGACAGCCTAACCATTACCTATCTCTAACTCCTGAAATACCAGACCTACTATTTCTGTCTCCCCACACATCTCTAACACACATTGCTTCCTTGCCTAACCTAAAGTCTGACACCTAAACTCCAAGATCAGCATCTTTTCTGGTTTCCCTATAGCTTCCTCTGCAATCTACTCTTCACAGTCATTGTTTAAGAGCCCTAATCTGATCTCATCATGCCCCTCTTAAAAACCTTCATTGCTTCCCATTGCCCTTAGGATAAAGTACAATTTTGTTTTGTGTTCCTAACATGGCTTACAAGAACTTCCACATTCCAGCCCTCATTTGGCACCCTCTATCTCACATGTTACATGTTCTAACCACACCAGACTTCTTTCAGTTTTCAAAGGAGCCACCCTTTCTTTTGCTACTGGAGCTCAAATATCTCCTTCCCTGTGCATAGAACATCATTTAATAGTACGAACTTTTTCCATTCACCTGTTTCCTTTTATAGATACAGATACAGGTATAGAGACAGAGACAAATATCTGTAGTTGGTCTTCTCTCATATATTGCCAGAATGGCTTCCGATCTCCCCATCATTTATTACAAATATCTTGCTTATAATAAAATATGGAGACAAAGATTATGTTAACCACCACCAATATATTCCCAGCATCTAACATGATGCCTGGAACATTGTGGCTTTCCACAAGTATGTATTGAATAAAACTATTTTTCTATGTGTTTAATTCATTCACTTTAGCAATGATGAAAGGTGCTCACTACATTCAGTGTGAGGAATATAAGCCATCTAAATTTTCCCATCTGTCTTTCAGAAAGATACTTAACATACTTGTATAGTAATAACAGTATTCAGAGAGATATTTTTAAAGAGCTATGTGAATAGTGCTTCCAAATGCAGTTAAAAAAGAGAAGAGTAAGGGGCCGGCACTGTGGTGCAGCAGGTTAAAGCCCTGGCCTGCAGTGCCAGCATACCATATGGACGCAGGTCAAAGTCCCCACTGCTCCACTCCCAATACAGCTCTCTGCTAATGTGCCTGGGAAAGCAGTGGAAGATGGCCCAAGTCCTTGGGTCTCTGCATCCACATGAGAGACCCAAAAGAAGCTCCTGGCTCTTGGCTTTGGTTTGGCTCAATTCCGGCCATTGCAGCCATTTGGGGAGTGAACTAGCAGATGGAAGACCTCTCTCTCTGTCTCTACATCTCTCTGTAACTCTGTGTTTCAAATAAATAAAATAAATCTTTTAAAAAAAGAGTAAAAAAAATCACCCCTGAATTAAGAGAATCAATGAAAGTTTAAAGGATAACACCAGCTTTGTGCTAGATTTAAAGAATTGAAATAGGGAACTGGGGCTCTGAACAAATGTCCATGTGAGCAAGTTACATGTGCTAGGTGTGAAATAGAACTAAAGTTCTATTCAGAGAAGAATGATTAGGTCAATTTGATTATAGTGGAGGATTTATGCAAGAGAGGAGAAAATGGAATGGCAAATCAAAAGGGGACCAATGATTTATTCCTTTGTGAAACTTTAATCCATATTCTCCAAGCAAAAGAGAATCAAAGGAGGTCCTTGGGAAAAAATAGGTGACAATCAGAACTGTAACTAAAAAAGAAAATCTTCATAGCAGTTAATGACTGGAGGGGAGGTAGGAAGATGACGTAGGTCAGGGGATGGAAGGAAAGAAGAGTCTGAATTTGAGAGTAGCTGCAGAGGAGAGAGATTCAAAAAGGCTTTAGGGGAAAAATTTATAGACAAAATACTGATTTCAAGTTCAATACACACTTTTTACCCTCAAGCAAGAATCAGAAAATTTTTGTTTTAGATGAAACTTTTGCCTGCTCAAAATAAGGACTACAATGAAGTGCTTGGTTTCTAAAGAAACTCTGCTAGTACTCAATGAACTCAAAAAGAGGCACTCGATATTAAAATAGGAATTCAGATGAAATTCCTGGAGAAAATAAAATGTGACATCTTTAAACCCCCAGAGACAAGATGGAAACAGACTGCCTCTCTGAGGAGAATATTTAGCCCCTCTAAAATATGCAGTGACCTCTATAGAGTTTCTAAGAGGAGAAGCTTCATCTATTTTAAACCAACATCTTCTTTCTAGCCTCAGTGAAATGTCAGAGCTCATCAGGTACTCAGCATTTTTGCAGCCATGATGATAATATAACCCCAGTCACTACTAAGCCAAGGCAAAATAGAAAAAAGGAAGGAATTGGGGGGTGGAGGGAAAGGAGAGAGAGAATCACTAGAGTTTCTAAATTAAGCATTCAAGGAAGCTGTGCCAATTCCATTAAGAGCTAATTCAGCTCATTGGATTTGGCTCTACTTCTCTAGAATGTCAAACATCCTCTGATTACAGATGAATTAATCACAATAAACGTGTTTTGATCCATCTTTCATATGGACTGTAACTTACTAAAGCAAAAATAAAACATATTCTCCTCAGCAATCATTTAATATAACCAAAGAATCAGGCACTATGCTAGGCTCAGAGAATGCAATGAAAGATAACACTTGGCTGTTCAGATCTTCAAGGATATTTTAATTAAGGGATGGGAGAAAGAGAGCCTGAACTGGTAGCTGGTTGAATTAAGGAAAAGAAGAAGACACACTAGAGAGATCTGGGAAAACAAATTTGTAAATAAGAAAAATAAAAATTTACAGGACCTATGATAAAAATATATACAATGTAGAGAGTGGACTATATGTGAGAAAAATTGATTGTTAAGGACAGACTTAATAGGACAAGTGTAAGAATGAGGCATTTTAAGAAATCCACTGGAAATCACTTTGTCTTTTGGAAAATAATGAGGTAGGACTGGATGGTCTCTGAAGTTGCCTCTGGCTTCAGAATTCTGGAATAATATATAACTGACACTTTCACTGAGTATCTGGGTTTAACCTGGGGTAGAGCTCTGAGAAGAGAAAGAGTAGAATTCTTCTTCTGCCATGCACTTTGCTGGAAGGAAACACAGAATTTTACTGTATTATCTCATAACCGCAAATCTGGAATCTCAACATACTTGGCAAGAGGACCACACTGTTTTTTAGTGTGATTGCTTTCTTGTTGAAACACCTACTTCACATCTTCTCACATGTTCAAAACTGTAGCCCTCCCTCCCCTCCATCACCATCCCCTACCATCACCACACTCCCTGTTCCCACCCCCACCTACCCACACGAAGCCCTAGCTAAACTTGCTCCCAGGTGATAATCTTCCTCCTTACACAATTATTTGGGACATACAGGAAATCTTCCTACAAACCAGTCTACTAATTTACTACACCTGTGCTGAAGTCCGTACCTTCTCTCTGTTATGATGGATGCAGAGTTGCTATCAAATGAAAACCATGACCTTGGATACTCAGGATATGTCTGCCCCCACTTACCTTCTCAAGAACTCATTCTAGAGAACATCCAAGATGGCTGAATAGGTTATAACTAGGCTAACTTCAGCTGCCATGGGATACAAAAAGAACAAAGGAAAGACCACATTTCCAGGGATCTGATTGATGGAAATTTTTGGAAGAGAAGAGAAAAAACAATGAAGGCTCCCTGAGACAAGAGGAGAGAAGACTGTGATACCATTGCAGCCAACAGTGCAGCTCAGCTGCCAGATGTGAGCCATTATCTTACCAAGACAATGTAGGAAGAAATTGCTACACACTGTGCCACTTCAGTTATACCTGAAAGATAATTCCACAGTCACCCACTGACTTTTGCTTCAGTCTAGGAAGCAGCCTGGAGTCTGACCAACTCCCACTTGCAGTAGGGAAGCAGTGTGCTTCCCCTTCCCCACTCTGCAGAGTGCCAGGCTCTCCAGAAAAAGTCACACACCAGGACTCTATCCTGCTGCTACCAGAATGACAGAGTCTGGGCAACCAGTGAAGCAAAGCACAGATTCTCTGCATCCTGCTACTATGAGAGTTTGGGGGCATTAGCAACAGAGCTGTGCTCACACACTCTGCATGAGCCAGGAGGATTCCCCTTGGCTTCTGTGGGTTAGCACTAGCAGCAGTGCATAAAAAAACCAAACTCCACCCTGGAAGATCTGGGTTATGACCCCACTGTGCCTTGCAACACCAGGACTGTAACAATTAGTTCTAACTTTCTCAATCCCCCTGGAATTTACCTGGTGGACCTAGCAAAGAACTAACCTGTATTCTACCTGTCTGGACTCATACCCTCCAGAACAAAATCTCCTGTATATCTTGTACTCACCCTATAAAACTGGAGTAGGGTTCAGTTCATATTGTGTAGGCCCAGGACTAGGGCTGTTGGTGTTATAAGCCACAGCTCAGTAGGACTCTCCCAGCAGGACCTGAGGAAGGGTCAATCCACGTCACACAAATTTTTTTTTTTTTGGACAGGCAGAGTGGACAGTGAGAGAGAGAGACAGGGAAAAAGGTCTTCCTTTACCGTTGGTTCACCCTCCAGTGGCCGCTGCGGGCGGCGTGTCGCGCTGATCTGAAGCCAGGAGCCAGGTGCTTCTCCTGATCTCCCATGTGGGTGCAGGACCCAAGCACTTGGGCCATCCTCCACTGCACTCCTGGGCCAGAGCAGAGAGCTGGCCTGGAAGAGAGGCAACCCGGACAGGATCCGGCGCCCCGTCCGGGACTAGAACACAGTGTGTTGGCGCCGCAGGCAGAGGATTAGCCTATTGAGGCGTGGCGCCAGCCAAACACATCACACAATCTTAGTGCCACAGCAATTGGTGCCACAAGCCCCAGCATCACTCAGGATTGCCAATAGGACAAGGGCACAGCCATTCTTTTCTCAGCACCAAGAACAAGGCCCTGGCTATCACAATCACCAAGTAGATTGACACTAAACTCTCTGTGGCCAAAAATGCTCCCCCCATGAAACCCATATTCATCTCAAAGCCACACTTCTATCAGTATACACTGCAGCAGACTAGACCACTGTCACTTATATACTCAACTGGTTGATTAAGACAAAAGAAATCAGAGACTATACTCCTAGACACACCTAGAATGAAAGCCAAAGTAACAAGCCAAGTGATACCCTGTATTCCAGGTAATCCATAAACTCTTTTCCAATAAAACCTACTCCACAAAGAAGGGACAATTATACCAGATGTGTAGACATCAATATAGAGACACAGGAGACATGAAGAAGCAAGGTGGTATGCTTCCAAAAGAACAAAATAATTCTCCAGAATTAGATCCTGAACTGAAGGAAATCTACGAAGTGACAGATACAAAATTCAAAATAATGATTGTGAGGACACTTAATGATATGAAAGGAATACAGATATACAGACTAAAGAAAAGAAGAAATCAATGAGTGAAATGAATGAAAATATCACTAAAGAAACAGAAATTATTAAGAATAACTAAATACAAATTTTGGAGGTGAAATCTTCAATCAGTAAAATCAAAAAACACAATTTGAGAGATTCAGCAACAGAATAGATGAAGTGGAGGAAAGAATTTCTGGCCGTGAGAACAAGACTTTTAAAATAACACAATC
Source organism: Sylvilagus floridanus (assembly GCA_949820135.1). Taxonomy (NCBI): domain Eukaryota; kingdom Metazoa; phylum Chordata; class Mammalia; order Lagomorpha; family Leporidae; genus Sylvilagus; species Sylvilagus floridanus. Next base: position 91,848,200 of record OX463238.1, read on the forward strand.
AGACAAAAATAATGAGCAAATAATGAAAAAGAAGAAGGTCTACATGAAACAGGGATACATTTAAATGACCAAATATTCATATATTCCTCAAGGAGAGGAAATGGAAAAAGGCATTGAGAACATGGGGGCCGGCACTGTAGCATAGTGGGTAAAAGCCACAGCCTGCACAGCCAGCATCCCATATGGGCACCGGCTGCTCCAGTTCTGATCCAGCTCTCTGCTATGGCCTGTAAAAGCAGTAGAAAATTGCCTAAATGTCTGGGTCCCTACACCCCGGTGGGAGACTGTGAAGAAGCTCCTGGCTCTTGGCTTTGGATTGGCCCAGTTCCAACCACTATGGCCCATTGGGGAGTGAACCAGTGGATGGAAGACCTCTCTCTCTCTCTCTCTCCCTCCCTTCCTCCCTCTCTCTCCTTCTCTCTTTCTCTCTCTCGCTCTCTCTCTCTGCCTTTGCCTCTCTATAACTCTGCCTTTCAAATAAATACATAAGCCTTTTTTTTAAAAAAAAAAAAAAAAAGGCATTGAGAACCTGATAAATGAAATAATATTTGAAAATTTCCTAGCTCTTGAAAGTCACATGCACATGTAGATACAAGAAGCTCAAAGAACCCCAAGCATATTTAACCAAAAAGAAATTCTCTGAGGCATATTGTAATCAAATTGTCAAAAGTTAAGGACAAGGAGAGAATCCTGAAGATGGTAAGAAAAAACTGCCAGGTTACACATAAAGCAAAACCAATTGGATTAGCATCTTATTTCTCAGCAGAAACCCTACAGGCCAGAAGACAGTAGAATGATATATTTCTGGTCTTAAAAGAAAAAACTTCCAACCAAGAATATTGTATCCATGCCTAAAATATTCTCATGGGCTCTTGAGCCAGATCCGAATGCCTTAAGGGCTGATTCTGAGGCCAGAGTGCTGTTTAGGACATCTGCCATTCTATGAGTCTGCTGTGTATCTCGCTTCCCATGTTCATGGATCATTCTCTCCCTTTTTGGTTAGTATTAGCAGACACTAGTCTTGTTTGTATGATCCCTTTGACTCTTAGACCTATCAGTGCGATCAATTGTGAACTGAAATTGATCACTTGGACTAGTGAGATGGCCTTGGTACATGCCACCTTGATGGGATTGTATCAGAATTCCCTGGCACGATTCTAACTCCATCAGTTAAAATTTAAGCACCTAAGAATAATTGTGTGTTAATTACAGAGTTCAACCACTAGTACTAGAACCAAAAAAAAAATACTAAAATGGATAAAGTATTACAATGTACAACAACAGTCAGCACAAGAGCTGATCAAGTCACTGTTTCTCATAGTGTCCATTAAGAGCCTCAGAATCAGCCCTGAAGGCATTCGGATCTGGCTCAAGAACCCATGAGAATATTTTAGGCATGGAAAGCCAAGACACTCTGGAAAAAACAGAAGACCTAAATGAAAGATCTTTGTGAGTGAGATCCCAGTGGAAAGAACAGGGCCATCAAAGAAGGAGGTACCTTTCTCCGAAGGGAGGAGAGAACTTCCACTTTGACTATGACCCTGTTGGAATAAGATCAAAGTTGGCGAACCCTAAAGGCTTCCTTAGCCTCGGCAGCTCATGACTAGAGCCTAGGGAGATTACTGACGCCATAAACGAGAGTGTCAAATTGTTAAATCAACATCAGGAGTCACTGTGTACTTATATCTCATGCGGGATCTGTCCTTAATGTGTTGTCCAATGTGAAGTAATGCTATAACTAGTACTGAAACAGTATTTTTATACCTTGTGTTTCTGTGTGGGTGCAAACTGATGAAATCTTTACTTAGTATATACTGAATCGATCTTCTGTATATAAAGATAATTGAAAATGATTAAAAAATCTTGGGATTAAATTGAAAATTGCATAGAAAATTAATCAATTTTAAAAAATCACGTAGGATCTCTGTCCTTAATGTGCTGTACATTGTGATTTAATGCTATAACTGGTACTCCAACAGTATTTTTCACTTTGTGTTGCTATGTGAGGGCAAACTGTTGAAATCTTTACATAATATGTACTAAACTGATCTTCTGTATATAAAGAGAATTGAAAATGAATCCTGATGTGAATGGAAGGGGAGAGGGAGCGGGAAAGGGGAGGGTTGTGGGTAGGTTGGGAAGTTATGGGGGGGGGGAGCCATTGTAATCCATAATCTGTACTTTGGAAATTTATATTATTTAAATAAAAGATTTATTTAAAAAAAAAGTGGTCCCTTAGAGTTCCCCAGAAGTGCCATCTGGGATGCCATATATGCAAAAAAAATATTGAATATATTGTATCCAGTGAAGCCATCATTTAAAAATGATGGAGAAATAAGTTGTGTTTTAAATAAAATCTGAGAGAATTCACCACCACCAGATGAGTCTTCCAAGAGTTCCTGAAAGGGATCTTGCATTAGAAGTAAACACCATGAAAACACATGACACCCATAAAGTCATTAATAGAGCAGGTGAAATAAGTATCCAATCAACAAGATGCCAGCTCTTAGGTCTTATCTATTAATATTAACCTTGAATGTAAATGGATTCAATTCCCAGCCAAAAGACTTAGGTTGGCTGAATGAATAAAAAATAAAAACCAAGACCCCAATATATGCTGCCGACAAGAAACTCACTTCACAAATAAGGATACACACAGAATGAAAGTGAAAGGCCAGAAAATGACATACCAGGCAAATGAAACTGAAAACAAGAAGGAGTAGCAATCCTGATGTCACATAAAACAGACATTAAATCAAAAACTGTACAAAGAGATAAAGAAGGACATCATATTTTGATAAAAGGTTCAATTCAGCAAGAAGACATAACAATCATAAATACACATATACTCAATACAAGACTATCCAGTTATATACAGCAAATACTGTTGAACCTATAGGGAGAGACAGACTCCACTACAACACTGAGTGACGTTAATACCCCATTCACATCAATGGACAGGTCATCCAGACAGAAAGTCAATAAAGATACATCAGAGTTGAAACATACTATTGAGAAAATGAACCTAACAGACATTTATAGGACATTTCACTCAACAACAACAGAATACACATTCTTCTCATCAGCATGTGGAATGTTTTCTTCAATAGATCACATAATCAAGTCTCCCTAAATTTAAAAAATTGAAATTATACCATTTATCTTCTCAGATAATAAAGGAATAAAACTAGAAATCAATAACAAGAACAATAGAACACTCATAAATACTTGGAACTCAAACAACATGCTACTGAATGATCAAAGGTCATTGAAGAAATTTTTAAAAAGACAAAAAACATTCTTGAAATAAATGAAAATAAAACATAAGATAGCAAAACCTGTGGACACAGCAAGCAGTATTAAGAAGGAAATATATAGCACTAATTGTTTACATTTTAAAAAAAAGATAAATGTCTCAAATTAAAGATCTAATGATGCATCTCAAAGACATAGAAAAACAATAAAAAACCAAACCCCAAATCAGCAGGAGGTAAGAAATAATAAAATTAAAGCAAAAATAGGTGAAATTTAAACTAAAAACAATACAAAAAACAAACCAAGCAAAAAGTCATTTTCTGAGAGGGTAAAGAAAATAGATAACCTTCTAGCCAGATTAACAAAGCAAAAGTGGGGGGAGAACAAATTAAAAAAAGATATTACAACTGACACCACTGAAATACAAAGAATCCAAAGAAACTACCATGAAAAACTATAAGCTTTTGAGTAAATCCTCAAACAAATGGATAAATTCCTGGATTCATATAATCTACCAAGAATAACAAGAAGATATAGACAACCCAAGCAAACATATAATGAGCAATGAGATTGAAGCAGTGATTAAAATTTTTTCATCAAGGAAAAGTCTAGGACCTGATGGCTTTACTACTGAATTCTACATAACATTCAAAGAGGAAGTAACTTTGATACTTTTCAAACTATTCCAAAATAGTGAACAGAACGGAACTCTGCCAAACTTTTTATGAAGCCAGCATTACTTTGATACCAAAACTAGAGGCACCATACCAGAAGAAAACTACATACCTATATCCTTGATGAGCATAGTCACAAAAATTCTCAACCAAATACTTGCAAACCAAATCCAGCACCACATCAATCATACATCACAGCCAAGTGAGATTTATCCCAGAAATGCAAGGATGCGTCAACATTCACAAATAAATAAATGTCATAAATCACATCAATAGAATGAAGAACAGAAACCATATGGTCATCTCAATAGATGTGGAGAATGCATTTGATAAGATTCAATATTCCTTCATGATAAAAATCCTTCACAAATTAGGTATAGAAGGAACATTCCTTATAATTATAAAACTATGTGTGACAAATCAACAGCCAATATCATACCAAATGAGAAAAAGCTTAAATCATTTCCCCTCAGATCTGGAACAAGGAAAGGATGTCCATTTTCTCCATTCTTATTCAATATAGTCCTAGAAGTTTTAGCAAGAGCAATCAGGGAGCCAAAAGAAATAAAGGGCATAAAAATTGGAAAAGAGGAAGTCAAATTATCCATGTTTGTAGTTGACATGATATTGTACTTGGAAAGACCTAAATATTTCACTAAAAAACTGTTAGAATTGATAAACCAATTCAGTGAAGTTGCGGTTTACAAAATAAGTATACAAAAAAGTTGCTTTTTTCATACACTAATGATGATCTCACTGAAAGAGAAATCAAGAAAAAATGCCACTCACAATGGAACAAAAAATGAAATATTTAGGAATAAATTTAATGAAAGATCTCTACAATAAAAATTATCAAACACTGATGAAAGAAATCATCAAGGACAGAAAAAAATTGGGAAGATAGTCCTTGCTCATTGATTGGAAAAATCAATGTAATCCCTATCAAAATAGCAATGACATTCTTTACAAAATTAGAAAAAAAAATCCTAAAATTCATATGATATCACAAAAGACCCAGAATAGCCAAGGCAACCCTGAATAAGAAAAATTTAACTGCAGGAATCAAAATACCAGATGTCAAAGCATACTATAAAACTTTCATAATTAAAACAGCATAGTATTGGCATAAAACAGAAAAGAGAGCCCAGAAATTACTCAATGTACATACAATCAACTGATTTTTGACAAAAGTGCTCAGACCATACAGTGGAGTAAGGATAATCTCTTCACCAAACGGTGCTGCTACAACTGGATGTTTATATGTAGGAGCATTAAATTAGATTCATACTTCTCACCATACACAAAATTCAACTTAAGATGGGTCAAAGACCTAAATTTAAGACCTGAGACTAAAGTTTGAGAAGAAAATTTAGGGAAAACACTCCAAGACATTGCTGTAGGGGACAATTTTTTGGAGAAAACCCCCAAAGCACAGGCAACAGAATCAAAACTAAACAAATGGGACTATACCAAATTCAGAAGCTTCTGTACAGCAAAGATAACAATCAATAAAGGGAAGAGACATCAAACAGAATGGAAAAATATATCTGCAAGCTACCTATCCAACAAAAGGTTAATATCCAGATGTATCAGCAACTTGGAAAATTTAACAGGAGCCAGGGTTGTGAATAGCATGTAAAGCCATCACCTGTGAAGCCAGCATCCCAAATGGGTGCCCGTTTGAGGCCCAGCTGTTCCAATTCTAATCCAGCTCCCTGGTAATGCACCTAGGAAAGCAGCAGAAGATGGCCCAAGTGCTTGGGCCCCTGCAACCACATGGGAGACCTTAAAGAAGCTCTTGGCTCCTAGCTTTGGTCTGGCCCAGCCCTGCCCTCTGTGGCCATTTAGAGAGTGAACCAGTGGATGGAACATCTCTGTTTCTTCCTCTCTCTCTCTCTGTAACTCTGTCTTACAAATGAATAAAATAAATCTTTCTTTAAAATTCCTCAACAACAAAAAAGCAACCAATCCAGTTAAGAAAATAGCAAAGGACTTCAATAGATATTTCTCAAAAGAAGAAATACAAAGGTCAACAAATATGTGAAAAAATATTCAACATCACTAGCTATCAGGGAAATACAAAATAAAACCATAGTGAGATATCACCTCACTTCTGCTAGAATGGCTACAATCCAAAAAACAGAGTAACAAATGCTGACAAGGTTGTGAGCAAAGAAGAACACTTATACACTGTTGGTGGGAATGTAAATTAGCACAGCCATTGTGTAAAAACTATGTGGAAATTTCTTTAAAAACTAGAAATAGATTTGCAATGTCATCCATCAATCCCACTACTGGGTAAATACCCCAAAGACATGAACACATTGTATCAGATACCTGCACCACCATATTCATAGCAACACTGTTCACAATAGCCAAAATTTGGAATCAACAAAGGTGTCCATCATCAAATGAATGAATAAAGAAAATGTGGGTGTATATATACACTGGAATATTATTCAGCTATAAAAAAGAATATAATTCTATCATTTGCATTAGGATGGATGCAATTGGAGGCCATCTTGTTAGTGAAATAAGCCAGACACAGAAAGACAAACACTGCATGTTCTCCCTTGTATATGGGGGCTAATTTTTTTTAAAGAAAAAGAAATGCCTGTGTGTATCAGTGTTGCTGCAAATATAGCTTTGTAAAACTTTGTTTTACATCTTTGTCAAGCCGATGGCTTAAAACGTTATACCACTATAGTTTTAATGATCCGTGATTATTTTAAAATTTACCGATATGGGTGATATGTTTCTTTTACTATTTGTCAATATTCCACTAAATTAGGATCATTTGCTTTTTACTTGTTAAACTTCTTATTCAGTAAAGCATTAAGCCTTTTACTTGTTAAACTTCTTATTCAGTAAAGCATTAAGCCTTTTCACTGTAATATAAATTTAAAATGTGTTATTTCAAAAACTACAAAAAGAAAGGAGAGAATCAGAGGAAAGGAATATCATTATATTCTCAGAATTGTATCTATGAACTATATTGAATCTGTTGAAAGCTAATTAAAAATTTTAAAAAATAAAAATCTTAAAAATATAATAAAATCATATTGGAAGCAGATGAAAAAGAACTCATCCTATAACTAGTCCCTTTATACTTGGCTTCATCCATTTCTTCTACTGTAGCGATCACCCCCAACAGCATACACATTCAGGATCTCATATCTCTAAAAGAAGCAAACTCCTCTGACCCTACATTTTTTTTTTCAATTACTGTCACTTCTTAAGGTAAAAATACCTTAAGAAACAAAAGCAATGACAAAATATTTCTTGAGAGAGTAGTCTATACTTGCCATCACCACTTCCTCACCTCCCTGTGCTATCCTAAACTTTATCCAGTTAAATCCTTTCTACCATTCAACTAAGACTTCTCATTTCAAGGTCACCAATTACTTCCTTGCTTTCAAATCTAAGAGATGTGTCTCTGCCTTTAATATACTTGACCTTTTAGTGGCATTAAACACAGCTGACTGGTATGTCATTTGTGAAATACTTTCTTTTCTTAGCTTTCATAATACCACACTCATAACATACTGTCCATTCCTTCATGGTTTACTTTGTTAATTGTACAGTTTAACTTGGTTAAACCTCTACATTTTTGAATTTTACAAAGCTTAATCTGGGCCCCTATCTCTTCAAATTTATATGTTCTCCCTAGATTATCTCATCCAATCCCATAGTTTAAAATAATCTTTCTATATTATAGTCTCAAGTGCATTGTTTCTAGTCTTATCTTCTCAAAACTCCAATTCATATATCTAAATGCTTACTTGAAATTTCAACTTACACATCTATTAGTTATTTCAGAGTTTATATGACCAAACATACTGATTCTGTAATATCCACTCTATTACTCAATGCAAGAATCTAGGAGTTAACTTGAGTCTGCATTTGCTTCATACTCCAATTCAATCCATCAGCAAGTTTAGCAGTCTTAACTTTGTCCAAAAAAACAATTTCTAAACCATGCATTTTTTTATCTCAGCTGCTTTCATCTCAATAAAAGTCAGCATCAATTTTTGTTTTTGGCCTGGACAGCTACAATAGTCTCCTAAATGGTCTCTTCACTTTGCTTATGCTTTTTTTTTCCCCCTCTTAATCCAGACTCCACACAAGAACTGGAATATTGTATTTGAAAATGCATATGGGGCCGGCACTGTGGTGCAGAGGGTTAAAGCCCTGGCCTGAAGTACCAGCATTCCATATGGATGCCGGTTCTAGTTCTGGCTGATCCTCTTCCGATCCAGCTCTCTGCTATGGCCTGGGAAAGCAGTAGAAGATGGCCCAAGTCCAAGAGGCCCAAGATAGCCCCTGCCCCCATGTGGGAGACCCTGAAGAAGCTCCTGGCTCCTGGCTGCTGATTGGCACAGCTCCAGCCATTGCAGCCAATTGGAGAGTGAATCAGCAGTTGGAAGACCTCTCTCTGTAACTCTGTCTTTCAAGTAAAATAAAATAAACCTTATAAAAGAAAAGAAAAGAAAATACATACAAGAATTGTGTTCATAGCACTGCCATTCATCCAGTGCTGCCTCTTGCTAGCTGAGCTGCATCCCAAGGAGAAGGGATTAGGAGGTTTTTATCTCAAGACTCCTACAACAGACTGCCCACAAATTCAGCATTGGGAACTCACTCAAGAGGCAACTGGCTACAAAACCCACTCACAAGAGTGCTCCTCCTACCAGAGGAGTGAAGAAATCATTTCATTACAAGCCAGGTACTTGAACACCCTGAGGAATTAGACACCATTAGAAATCCACTGAACTTCTAATTGACATACTCCCCTTTCAACCTCTTGTATGAGAAATTGCTCAAGACTTCAAAATGGATCTGCACTTCCAGAACACCACCACTGGCACTTTGCAGGAGGCAGGTGAGGCCTAGCAGGTTGACATTTCTGAAGATCCTGACCTGTGTGCCTGCCATGCCAAACAAAGAACACTTATTTCAAAAGACATTCAGCAAGCAAACTGCACATGTGGAGAAAGTGCTTAAGAATACACTATGATGGGAAACATTTCATTTTCCTTTTTTTTTTTTTTACAGGCAGAGTTAGACAGTGAGAGAGAGAGAGAGAGACATAGAGAAAGGTCTTCCTTCCGTTGGTTCACCCCTCAATGACTGCTAATGCCGGCACGCCAAGCTGATCCAAAGCCAGGAACCAAGTGCCCCCTCCTGGTCTCCTATGCGGGTGCAGGGCCCAAGCACTTGGGCCATCTTCCACTGCACTCCTGGGCCACAGCAGAGAGCTGGACTGGAAGAGGGGCAACCAGGACAGAATCCGGCACCCCAACCGGGACTAGAACCTGGGGTGCCAGCACCACAGACAGAGGATTAGCCAAGTGAGCCGCGGCACCGGCCACCTTTCATTTTCAAAAAAAACTTTGTTTATCTTCTTCCTATTATTTGAGGTTCTAAAAGTTGGGTATTCTTCACCATGGGACCAAAAGGTACGTAAATATATTATTGTGAGGGAAAAAATAAAAGCCAGAAATCTTGTAATGGCAGCTTAATTTTCACTTGTGTGTGAATTTTTTATATAAACACAGAGTCATAAAGAATCAATGCAATTCAAAATGTTTCAGTGAATGAATTTCAAGAGTTCATCTTTTATAACAAACATTTTTTCTGGACACCTAAAGTTTTTTTAAAAAAATTTTCTTTGAGTGGCAGCCATTGGAGGGTGAACCAACGGCAAAGGAAGACCTTTCTCCCTGTTTCTCTCTCTCACTATCCACTCTGCCTGTCAAAAAAAAAAAAAAAAAAGGAAGAAAAAAATTTTCTTTGGACAGCAAAGAAAGCATATTTGATCCCATCACTCCCTTGCTTAAAATACTCCATGACTTTCATTGCACATAGAAAAAAATTCCTTGTCCTTCCTGTGATTTATGAAGCCCTGCATCTCACCTGCTTCCGGTTTTGTCATTTATTTCACTGCTATGGTTTGGAAATGATTTGAGTATGTACCCCAAGGGATCATGTGTTGGAAGCGTTGTCCTCAGTGGGGCAATGTTTGGAGATGGCGGAACGTTTAAGAAGTAGAACCTAGTACAAGGGGCATCACTATTGAAAGGGATTGATACTGGTCTCACAGAATGAATGAGTTCCATGAGAACAAGTTGTTATCAGAGGGCAAAATTGGCCTCTCACTGCTCTCGGGCTCCCTGTCTGACCACGTGATCTCTCTTCTTGAATACATTCCCACCATGATGCCATTTGCCGTGAGGGCCTTCCCAGACGTTGAACCAAATGGGGCCATTCGGTCTTGGACTTTCAGCTTTCACAATCATGAGCTAAATAAACCTCTTTCCTTTACACATTACCCAACCTCAGGAATGTTGTTACAGCAATGAAAGATGGACTAATACATTTACTCTACCTCAACCCCACACTGCCCAACGGCTATACTGGTTTTCTTTGTGTTCTCAGAAACCACTTTTTAAATTATGTTTCCTTGGTTCAGAATGCCAGCCTTCCCTCCTTTCCCCAGTCTTTGCACAAATGCCTATTTTTGTCATTCTGACATCAGATTGTCAAAAACCTGTACACATTAGAGCATACACACTAAACTCCCAGTACAAAGCAACTAAGTCACTCATCACCCTACCTAATTACATGATTCTCTCGGGAATACTAATCACTACCATATTTTATATTTATGTATTGGAATTTAAATTCAATGTAGAAAAGATATTTTCTGCTCAGTCCTCATTATTATATTTTTGACATCAATAACAATACTTGGGGTCTAGTAGGTATTCAGGATTAAATGATGAAAAGAATGCAAATTTTATAAAATTTGTCAGTTTTTATAATTATATATATAGGTATAATTATAAAAGCACATGTGGGGCCAGTAAAGCCGCCACCTGCGACGCCAGCATTCCATATGGGCACCTGTTCCAGTCATGGCTGCTTTGCTTCCAATCCAGCTCTCTGCGAATGTGCCTGGGAAAGCAGTGGAGGATGGCCCAGGTCCTTAGTCACTTGCACCTACATAGGAGACCTGGAGGAAGCTCATAACTCCTGGTTTCTAGCTCCTGGCTTTGGCCTGGTTGTTATGGCCATTTAGGGCATGAACCAATGGATGGAGGATTTTCTCTCTCTCTCTCTCCCCCCCCCCCTCTTCCTCCTCCTCTCTCTCCCTCTCTCTCTTCCTGACTGTAACTCTACCTTTCAAATAAATAATATAAATCTTTTTTAAAAGCACAATGTAAAGTTATAGGCACAAGTAATTTTTAAAAATTTAATCATTTAAGCAGACAGCATTGTGGCACAGTGGATTAATCCACTGCTTGTGACACTGGCATCCCATATCTCAGTGCTGGTTTGAATCCCAGATGCTCTGCTTATGATCCAGCTTCCTGCTATTGTGCCTGGGAGAGCAATGGAGGACGGCCCATGTGCTTGTCCCCACTACTCACATGGGAGACCCAGATGGAGTTTCTGACATCTGGCTTTGTCCTGGAACAGCACTGGCCACTGCAGCCATTTCAAAGAGCTCTCTCACTCTCTCTCTCTCTCTCTCTCTCTCTCTCTCTATTTTGCTCACTCTCTCTATTACTCTGTCTGTCAAAGAAATAAAATCAATCTTTTTAATCATTTGATATTTTTAAAAAGGCTACACTAAGGAATCTAAAATCAAAGTGAAGGTGATTGAAATCAAAAGCTAACCTCATATAGATTTATTCTAATAGGCTTAATTGAATCCACAGAAACCCATAATAAATCACTTATTACCACAAGAAAACTGTACAAAGCAGTAAGAAAGGGACACAGGCTAGCTATGTTCTGAAAGTGCTTTCTATTATAACTGGTCATGCTGATGTAAAAATATTTTTAAAAGTTTTTTAAAGATTTTATCTATTTATTTGAGAGGAAAAGTTACAGACAGAGAGCAGGAGAGACAGTGGTGAGAAAGGTCTTCCATCCACTGGTTCACCTCAAATGGCCACAACAGCCGGAACTGAGCTGATTCAAAGCCAGGAGCCAGGAGCTTCCTCCAGGTCTCCCATACTGGGCCCAAGCACTTAGGCCATCTTCTATTGCTTTCCTAGGCCATACCAGAGCTACATTGGAAGAGGAGCAACTGGGACTAGACCCAGAGCCTATATGAGATGCTGGTGCCGCAGGCAGAGGCTTAGCCCACTATACCACAGCACCGCCCCTGATATAAAAATCTTGAGTGAATAACTTGTTATCCTCACTTCTGCTCCCAAGCACTCTCCAAACATCATACCCTTGCAGGGGCTGTGCCCTACCTCATCAGAATACAGCACATTAGCATAATGCATATAAAGCCTCATCTCATCTGTGAATCCATAGTTGAAATTTAACTTCCTACTTCTTTCTTATTACTTTATTTTTCATCTGCTTCTTCACTTCCCCATTTCTCCAAACTTCTCAAGGACTTAACTTGAACAGACCACAGGCTGGTATATCATAAAAAAGATACCCACCCACCCACACACACACACACAAACTTGCTCTTACCACATTACCATAGAGACACAAAAGTGCAGAGATGCAGGTTAACGGCCATCATTCAGACATACAAGCACACAGCACCTTGAAACAAGATATGGGTGACTAGATGGGAGATTAAATTACCTCTTAAGACCGAACATTGACGGTTTCAGCCAAGGACTCACTTACATGCCATCAATTGCAATAAACAGGAAACAGAAAACTAGCAACAATTAGGAAGATCCTTTTGGAATCAGACTACTCTAAAATTGCTTGAATGGAGTTTACCTTGTGGCAGGAGCTCCTGGACAGTTACCTCACCAATCTTTAGCTGTACTCACTGTGGCTAGGAGACTGCTGCTGTATTTCTTTTCCTTCTCATGAAGTCTCAGTTGCAGGTGGAGGGCCCTAGAAGACAGTGCAGGAACATACTCTTAATCTATATAGACCTAGAAATTAGTACTACTTTCAGCACTCAGATGTCAGGGGTGGATTTATTACGGTATTCCTCCAAAGCATATGTCCTGATGGCCAGTCAGTCTCATAATAAATAGCATTAAATTTCCCAGAAATATGGCATTATTTCTAAGAAATAGCATAGTAGTGGAATTGAAATAGATATTGGGAACAAAGATGTTATATTTCAAAGACAGAAAAGATTCTTTAAATATTAACTTACAAATGTAGACATTGTAGGGAAAATTATTTATCATTAGTTTAAGTTTCAAATGCAAAAACAGATAAGGCTGACATGACTAAAGTTAACACTAACCAAATAATCTGAACATCAAACATACAGCTATCTTCGAATATAATATCAATTTTAAAAGTCAAAAGCAGATGGGGGTATTCATTAAGAAACCATTTGGGAGACCTGCATCCTATGTCATAGTTCCTGGATTTATGTTACAGCTCCACTCTCAACTCCCACTTCCAGCTACTGTGCACCCTGAAAGACAGCAGCTGATGGCCCAAATACTTGGGTCCCTACCACCCATGTTGGATGCCTGGTTGAGTTCCTGGCTCCTGGCTTTGGCCTGGCTCAGACCTGGCAATTATAGGCATTTGGGGAACAAACAAGTAAACAGAAGATCTCTCTTTCTCTTTCTCCCTCACCCCACTGCCTTTCAAATTAAATAAATAAATTGTTTTAATAAAGATACTATTACCATTTGCCAAAATGGTGAGGTTAACATTAGTCAAATGAACACGCACAAAATTTATTTCAATAACCAAGAGTGGACATTTTTGGATGCCATTTTTCAACAGTAAGTAGTGTAAATACAAACTTACTTTAATGGACATAACACTAATACATACTTTTGTGACCATGTTAACAAAGCCCAGTTGTTACCTTTTCTACTAAGCTTTCATTAAACATTTTTATTTTTTCCAGTTTTTTTACCTTTATCCTAAAATTTCTCATTTAAATGTCCATTCAGAATATCTACTATCATGAATATGATCATACATAATCAGTAGCTCATATATTTTTCAAAAAATTATTGCATTTCTCAGAACTTCAAATTTCTTTGAAAATAGTTTTCTCCTAGGGCACATCAGTGTGAGTGTCACTGATTCCCATGAGAGAATCCTAAAACAGAAGGATATAATGGGAGCAACACAACTGAAATGGTTGTAAGTCTGTGACAAAATGAAGAACGTGGCTCTAATATGTGACTTTATATGCACGCTTACCAATAACTCAATGCATTAATAATAATAAATTAGTCCTCTATTTATGGTATTACGTATAATAGTTTCCCCCTTTACTTTTACAATTTAGTTTTATGAGTCAATTATTGGACTTTGAGAGTTTTTATACGGGGCAGATAATAAAAATTGATAGCAGGCTACTTTGAGAATCTTTCATGAAAACCACTCTAGAGAGCAAAACAGTTCTTTACCCTGTATTCTTTCACTATGTTCCCCAGTAGATTACACATTCCAGAAAGAGTATACTTATAATACAGATTCAATTCCCGAATTTTTAAATGGAGTTTAAGAATACTGTCCCTTACCTCCACTAAAGATAGAGTAATTGTCTCAAATCCCTATTTCAATGGAAGCTATAAAGAACAATGTGGTTATTGGTAATAATTCTAATTAAAGTCAGTTGCTTAAGCTTCTAAATAATTATTGATACACATGGAGAAATCTAATTGCTAATTTAAAACAGAATAAAAATATGATAAGCAATTAAAAACTAAAATTAAAACTGATTTCTAGAAGTCTGGCCTGCATACTTATTCAAGAGTGAAGAATTATCTTTATGAAATATTTTCATGTTTTCTATTAAAGGCTTATATAATTTATTGACCATTATAATATTCATGATTACATAACTAATTTGTTCCTCCACATGTTAATCAACTTTAATTAATGGCTTTTTAGACTATGAAATTTCTATATTGGCATTAGATACTAAGAGAAATAAGAAGTAATTGAGGGACTGGTGCTGTGGCATAGAGAGTAAAGCTCTGCCTGCAGCTCCAGCATCTCATATGGGCACTGGTTCAAGTTCCTACTGTTCCACTTCCAATCCAACTCTCTGCTATGGCCTGGGAAAGCAGCAGAGGATGGCCCAAGTCCTTGAGCCCCTGTACTGGTGTGGGAGGCCTAGAAGAGGATCCAGGCTCCTAGATTCAGACTGGCCCAGCTCTGGCCATAGAAACCATTTGAGGAGTGAACCAGGAGAAGGAAGACCTTTCTCTCTCTCTCTCTCTCTCTCTTTCTCTCTCTCTCTCTCTCTCTCTTTCTGCCTTTGTAACTATGCCTAATTAATAAATAAATCAAAAAAAAAATAAAGAGCATCTTCTTTAAAAAAAAAAGGTAAATTTGGATTAGGTTAATAAACTAAGCCAATTTTCTCAAGAAACCCTCATTTACTAAATATGCAGTACTGACTTTGGTTTTAGAAAATCACGGTCCAATTGTAGTTCTTCCATTTATTTACTTGGAAACTATAGTCAAATCCTATAAATGCTTTGTACTGTACTTTCTATATTGTACTGACCTTCAAATCATATTAAAACAATGAAGGTAATTGAGAAAAATGAGCTACATTAAACAGAGACTACGTTTTCTGCTTTTGCTGTTAAGTTGTGTAACTCTTTAATCCATGAAGTCTGTACCCAATACATCAGATGACAGCCAGCTTCCAATCACTCTGTTCAGGAACTTGGCCCAGAACCAACGAACTTGATATATACGCTGCATTCCAGCTGGTGTCTAACCTTTCTGCTACTAGTGAAGTCTGTCATTCTCCCATTTGCAGTCCAATGTTAACCCTGGCTGTTGCTTCTCCCCTTGGGACTTGTGTTTGTTCCTCTTAGGTTGGTTAGCCTTTCTCTGAGTGGTGCATTTAGCTTTACCTCCGGTGGGTGGCGCTCCTACCTGAGCCTCCCCAAATCTAAAAGCAAGAGCCAATCACTGCCTCTCCCTGCCAATGGTGCTGGGCAGGATCAGCTGTGCTCACAGGTGTGTGGTTGACGGGCAACAGCCCTGCCAGCCAAGAACTCCCCTGGCAACCTACCTGAAATTCCAGCCAAGGATCATTAGTGTTGCTCCTTAAAATAACTTTGTTATTTTGAATCTGAATCATTCTGGCCCTCACTCCTACCTTTTCCTATAGAAATAATTTTTTTTTTTTTTACATGATTACCCAGAACCCAGTTTAAGATTTCAACGATGTGTGATAGCACAACAGATAGTGCTTTGTAAGCAACATTTTTGCATTTCTTGTAACCTGATTATGTCCTTTTAAACTTAATTTGGGGGCCAGCACTGTGGCACAGAGGGCCAAAGCCCTGGACTGAAGTGCCAGCATCCCATATGGGCGCCGGTTCTAGTCCCAGCTGCTCCTCTTCCGATTCAGCTCTCTGCTATGGCCTAGGAAAGGAGTAGAAGATGGCTCAAGTCCTTGGGCCCCTGCACTGCATGGAAGATCCAGAAGAAGCTCCTAGCTTTGGATCAGCACAGTTCTGGCCGTTGTGGCCATCTGGGAAGTGAACCAATGATGGAAGACCTCTCTCTCTGTCTCGACCTCTCTCTGCAACTCTTTCAAATAAAATAAAATAAAATCTTTTTAAAAGCTTATTCTTGTATTT
Organism: Sylvilagus floridanus; assembly: GCA_949820135.1. Lineage (NCBI taxonomy): Eukaryota > Metazoa > Chordata > Mammalia > Lagomorpha > Leporidae > Sylvilagus > Sylvilagus floridanus. Next base: position 91,864,713 of record OX463238.1, read on the forward strand.
AAAAAGAATAAAAGTATTTTTGAAAGTTGAAAGTTGACCTCTTCACTAAGGGCAAAGATTGCACACAGTTATTGATAAGAGATGCAAGTGGTAATTGTAACCAAAAAAAAATCTAAGCAGGCATGTGGGGCAGTATCAGGACAGCCTCATCAGATTATTCTGCTCCCTAAAGCCTAGAACATTCTGAGTTTTTCATTCACTGTGGAGGTTGTTTTCCTTGTACATCTTTTCTGAGTAAGAGGGGATTTCAGAGTTCTGTTTTGAGAGAGAGAGAGAGAGAGAATGCACACTCCCATCCACTGGTTCACTCTCCAAATGTCCACATGAAACCAGGAGCCAGGAACTCAGTCCAGGTCTCCACGTGGGTGGCAGTAACCCAAGTACTTGAGTGATCACCACTGCCTGCCAATGGCTGCATTATCAGGAATGCTGGAGTCAGGGGCTGGAGCCCAGTGTTGAACACAAGTATTCTGATACAGGACACTAGCGTTTTAACCAGTAGGCTAAATTCCTACAAGGGTGGATCTTAATAAGATTAAGGCATTTGTTGCCTGGAGGAAAGAACACATGAATTTGTAAATGGATCATCAGAGATACGCTTGCTTAACGTAATTGAGTACCGCACTTCTAGGAATAAATAGAATCTATGTTGATTTGGGGTAGGGAGAGATAAGAATAAAAACGGAGAACCTGGTTGAGCTGAGTAACCTGTTGTAGCTGGGGATTAAGAGGAACCAGGGATAGACATGGCACTATGGTATGATTTTGGGGTGTGGGGGGTTGTTAGGAAGACCACTCCAGCAAGCTCAAGGGATGCATAAAAGACAAGCAAAGATAGACATTTCTAGAAGCTGTTAAGGCACCACATCCCGCATCAGAATCCTGGCTAGACCTGGTGCTAAGATTCTAGTTTCCTGACAATGTGTACTCTGGAAGGCAGCAGGTGAGGAGTTGGTACCGAGGTCTCTGCCACCCAGGCTGGAGATGTGATGGAGTTTCAGGTGCCTGGTCTCAGCACTGGCCCAGCGTTGGCTCTTGTGGGCATTTGGAGAGTGAACTGGTAGATGGAAAATCTGTCTTTGACTCTTTCTGTCTCTTTCCCTTTCAAATAAAATGAAAATAAATAAACAATAAGGCATGGGCAGATGAGACCAAAGGGTGATCTGAACCAACTTTTTAACTTACAGTTAAATTGATGAAAATATGTGTTCTTGCTTCTGGCGAAATAAAGTTAGCAATCATAGAAATGTACACGATAGGAGGATTTTATAATGAATAACTGATATCTCCTCCCATGCCAGCCCTAATACATAGCCTGGATAACTTTATAATGAATACTTAATATCTGCTCCCAGGTCAGCCCTAATGTGGACATGCCTGGAATCCACTCTCCCTTTTCTTCTAATCCATGGTATACATACATGTGGACACACTAGCCCCAGGGTTAATCTAAGTCCAACCAGAACCTGACCACTTTCAAATACTTTCAATAGGGACAAATCCGGCAGAAGCCCTGTTGATAGGGAAACCTGGGATCTTGGGTACCGAAAGCCTAGTCAAGAAGGATCCAGGTCGGAGTGGACATGTCCTTTTGGCCACACGCAGTTCAAATTGGGAGAGACCAAGCAGCAGCAGCAGAAGAGCTCTTCGTCCTCTCCATCTTCCACTGGGAGCAAACGTGCTGACTCTGCGTAGGGCTGAAGCATCCCCACTCAGTGCAAAAGACAAGTTTGCAAGATGGTTCGTGCCCCATGGTAATGTCTGCTTCTATGGCTGAGAACATTTGCCAAAACCACATTGTTCCTCATGAGCACTCAGTTTCTTTTTTCCCTCCTTGGGCGGTACAGAGGGAGTAGGTGAGTAGATAGCATCAAATCTAATAGTCTTTTCAAATGTCAAAACTCATTTATTGGGGCTGGTGCTGTGATATACTGGGTAAAGTCGCCGCCTGCAGTGCCAGCATCCCATGTGGGTGCCAGTTCAAGTCCCAGCCGCTCCACTTCCGATCCAGCTCTCTGCCATGGCCTGGGAAAGCAGTAGAAGATTGCCCAAATCCTTGGGCCCCTGCACCCACATGGGAGACTCGGAGGAAGCTCCTGGCTCCTGGCTTCAGATCAGCTGAGTTCCAACCATTGTAGTCATTTGGGGAATGAGCCAGCAGATGGAAGACCTCTCTCTTTCTCTCTCTACCTCTGCCTCACTCTAACTCTGCCTTCCAAATAAATAAATCTCAAAAACAAACAAACAAACAAACACCACCTCTCTTATCTTCCTTCTCTTCAAATTAGAAGAAATTTCCAGCCATTTTAAATCGTGGGTTTTTTTTAAACATATTATAAGTTGTCCAGTGTCATAACTGGTGACTGCCATTGTGGTATGCACACACACACAATTTTCACTTAAAGTGACTTTCAATTTGGTTTAAGAATTTACAAGACTTATTAATGGTACTTTAAAAAATGAGTGAGAGGGCAACTAGATAAAGATTGCATTAAAAGTTGCATATTACAAAAGAGAAAAATATATAAAACATTGCAAATAAAAGCGAAAATTCTGATTTACTTGGGAGAAAGGCACTGTACTGGTAAAACGTGATAGCCTTTGATCACCGGATTATATCAGAATAATGATGTTTAGAGCTTAAATTTTATTTTATAGATGTGGAAAGTGACATCCAATGATATTGGACATACATATGAGCTTGAATGTATTTGTTGAATGAACGAAATGTTATCCAAGGCTAGATTCAAAGAGTCAATGAAAGAATCAGGGATTGTTGATTTCTGGTTAACTGCTTTTTCAGTACTCATCCTTGAGACATAACTTAGTCATATGCCTCCATGATCCAATATGAGAAGGGAAGAGATGGAAACAAAATAAAAGCAAAAAGAATACACTGCCAATCACAGAAACATGTTCTTCTACAGTTCTAAGAGAACCACAGTGTCAGTTCCTTAGGGGAAACAACAAAGTATAATTTGCAGGTTCTTCATAGTATACCACCCTGACAAGTGGGAAGTCATCCTTACCTTCTGCCCAGATGGGAGCAGAGGAGTTTTAGACTCCTTAGCTCACATACACGGGAAAAAAAGATATTGAAGTCTATCCAAATGTACATATTACCTCTCTCCTCTAAAAAACTACTAAACAAAAATCTGGGCTACTCTGGATAGTTCAACCAATGGCCTGTGCTGATTGTGTTTTACAGTAGCAAGCGCTTTATCTAAATACAGTAATAAAGTGAGATGGAGAACTGGGTTTGATGGATCTTTTATCAACAGCCCATTGTTTTTTAAAATAATACAACTACAGATCTGCTAAAAGCATGGAGTCATTTCCTACCAAGCCAGTGTTCCGAATGTAATTCCATCTGCCTCATACTTTGACATTTTAGGTCTGGAAAAGCAGAGGTTGAAAGATGGCAAAGAGCAGGGAAATTTTAGTTCAGAAATAAAACAGCTCACTTAGAGCTTTAGAAAAGCAGAATGCAAAACCACTGTGACTAATACGTTTTTCAGATTTATTAAGTAGAGAGGCTCACAGGCCAAAGAGAGACAGGAGGCAAACAGAATTGGCTCTTGCACCAGCTCTTCAGGATTCTGGTGCAATGCCCTTAAGACTATTTTCATAGCTGGGTAAGGATGATAGATTATTATTGTGGAACTCATCGGCAAGACAATACTTTCTGAAAATAGTATTTTCTACTGAGATATCAACAACCAAAAAAATGGACATAGGGTCACACCAACTGTTTCTCAGGATAGAGTGCACCTGTTTTAGAAAGAAAAAAGTCTAAAGAATTTGTTCTCCTATTTCACATCTCTTGACCTTTTCAACGTTTAGCTTCACAATGCTAATAAGTGACAAGCCAAATTTAAATGAATCTGCATTTTGGAAGTGTACTATACATTGATTCATTCAGATAATAAAGTTCACTTCAAAAATCAATCTAAAAGTCCATGTCGTTTTATACAGGTAAAACTGGAAAGCCTATATTGAAAAGGTTGGATACTTAACATACAAAATGTATAAACTTCAGGGATAATACATTTTTGGTAACAGCTTTATTAAAACACAATTCACATAGCATCATATGCCTTACACTTCACAAATTTTGAGTGTATAATCAAAAAGCTGGTTCATAGTATATTCAGAGTTGTGCAACAAATCAAAATAATCAGTCTGAGCACATTTTATCATCCCCCAAAAAAGTCCTGTATTCTTTAGTTATCACCCTCTAATAAACCTTGACAACTCAAGCCTTGACAGCCCTTCATCTATGTTTATTTCTGTTTCTATTTGCCTATTCAGAACATTTTATGTAAATAAGAATCATAAAGTACGTGTTTTTTGTGACTGAATTATTTTTCTCAGTATAATATTGGGTTTTTTTTTGTTTGACTTTGTTTTTTTAACTTTTATTTAACAAATATAAATTTCCAAGATACAGCTTTTGGATTACAGTGGCTTCCCCCCCCACCCATAACTTCCCTCCCACCTGCAATTCTACCATCTCGCGTTCTCACTCCGTCTCCCCTTCCATTCACATCAAGATTCATTTTCAATTATCTTTATATACAGAAAATCAATTTAGTATATATTAAGTAAAGATTTCAACAGTTTGCACCCGCACAGGAACACAAAGTCTAAAGTACTGTTTGAGTACTGGTTATAGCATTAATTCACATTGTATAACACATTAAGGACAGAGATCCTACATGGGGAGTAAGTGCACAGTGACTCCTGTTGTTGACTTAACAATTGACACTCTTGTTTATGGCATCAGTAATCTCCCTAGGCTCTTGTCATGAGTTGCCAAGGCTATGGAAGCCTTTTGAGTTGCCAACTCCAATCTCATTTAAACAAGGTCATAGTCAAAGTGGAAGTTCTCTCCTCCCTTCAGAGAAAGGTACCTCCTTCTTTGATGGTCCATTCTTTCCGCTCAGCATAATATTATAAGGACATCTCCATGTTATAGTATTTATTACTGCTTCTTACCTATTTTTGGTTTAAAAAAATGTCCCATTACACTCACACACACACACACATTTGGTTTTCTCATTCATCAGGTGATGAGCATTTGAGTTGTTCCCATCATTTGGCTATTATAAAAAATGCTGCTATGAATATTGGTGTACAAATTTTTGCATGGACATGTCTTCACTGCTCTCTGGTATCTACCGAGGGGTGGAATTGCTGGGTCAAATGATAGTTCCCTGTGTAACCTTTTGAGGAACCACCACCTTGCTTTCCAAAGTAACTTCATTGTTTTACATTTCCACATGCAGTGTTGGAGGGTTCCAATTTCTTCACATCCTGCCACCATTGGTTGTTATCTGATATTTTGATTATAGCCACCCTATTACATATGAAATTGTTTATTAAAATGTGGGTTTGGTTCACACTTCCCTATTGACTAAAACATTAAATATCTTTTCATGTGCCTACTGGCCATTTGTATTTTTTTAATACTAAAGCATCCGTTTAATTTAGTGCATTCAACATAGGAAAGTATGTAACGGATGATTTTACGATTCTATTTTAAAACGTGAAATGCCCTGACGTAGACTCCCGATCCCAGGTCGGTATGAGCGACAGAACTGAACCACATCAGCAGGCAATGTGGAGATTATGATTAAGATGTCCTGCGCACATCGAACCCCAAAAGGGGGTTTTGTCACACAGCCGAAGTCCACGGAAGCTGTGAACGCAGCCTGCTGGTTGCGGCTCCACCACCCACGGTGGAAGGGCGGGTGCCCGTCCTCCCTCGGGGTGGCCAGGCCCGGCTGTGTAAGTTCATTACTTAGCGCGGCCGGAGCGGCTCCCACGCGCGGGCTCCACGATCCTACACTACCGCGGGACCCTCCTCCGGTCCTAGGACATTGTAACTCGGCAGTGCGGCTGAGAGGAGCCACGTTTGCTGCGCCCACCCTGTCCCGGGGAGGAGACAGCGCGCGGCCACGGGGCTCGGGACCGTCCGCGAGTGGGCGGGCCTGGAGGGCAGCCACGCGGCGTGGGGCGGGCTCTGCGCCCACGAGGATCCTCCTGCCCCGGCTTCACACCTCGAATTGCGAAAACACGGGCCATCAGCGCATTCCCCGAAAAGCGCCCTCCGTGCAGGCCTGCGGGCTGCAGGGCCTTACCGAGCCGCAAAGGCCGGCCGCTGGTATTGTGTCTTGAGAAGAAATGTCTCTTCATATTTTTCTCATTTCTGACAGGATCATTGGCTTTTTATTACTGAATTGTAGGAATTCCTCTTATATCGTAGATACAGTCTTCTAATTAGATATAAGGTGTGCAAGTAATTTCTTGCATTCCCAGTGTGCTCATTTCACTCTTGATAGTATCCTTTGAAGTACAAACGTTTTACAGGTTGATAAAGGTCAACTTACTTTTGTCTTTTAATGCTCCTGCTTTGGGTAATGTAGCTAAGAAACCATTGCTAACACCAGGATCAAGAGCATGTCCCCTACTTTTCATTCTAAGAGTTTTAGTTTTGTGTGCCGCTTTCAATTATCTGATACATTTTATATTAATTTCTACAGGAAATGTTGAGAAAAGGTCCAACTTGATTCTTTTTCATATTTACAATTGTTCTGGTACAATTTATGGAAGATTTCTTTCCTCAATGAATGGTCTCGGCACTCAGTGAAAACCGATTCACGATAGGGATATGGGTTTATTTCTGTACTCTCATTGCTATTCTGTGGTTCTCCCTTCACATCCTTATGCCACTGTCCTGACCACTATTGTTTATTGGGTATATTTTGAAATCGGGACCGATGCCGCGGCTCACTTGATTAATCCTCCACCTGTAGCGTGGGCACCCCGGGTTCTAGTCCCGGTTGGGGCACTGGCTTCTGACCCGGTTGCTCCTCTTCCAGTCCAGCTCTCTGCTGTGGCCCGGGAAGGCAGTGGAGGATGAACCAAGTCCTTGGGCCCTGCACCCACATGGGAGACCAGGAGGAAGCACCTGGCTCCTGGCTTTGGATTGGCACAGCGCACTGGCAGTAGTGGTCATTTGGGGGATGAACCAACAGAAGGAAGACCTTTCTCTCTCTTTCACTGTCTAACTCTGCCTGTCAAAAAAAAAAAAAAGAAATTAGGACATGCAAGTTCTCCAACTTGATACTTCTTTCTAAAAACTGTTTTGGTTCTTCTGGGTCCTTTGAGTCTCCAAATGCTTTATAGGATAAGTTTCCACAAAGAAATCAGCTGGGATCCTTAAGAGACTGCGTAGAATCTATAAATTAATTTTGGGAATACTGCCTTCTTAACTATATTTAATCTCCCAATTTATGAACACAGGATATATTTCTATATACTTATATCTTTACTTTCTTTGAATTATATTTTTCAATTTTCAGAGAATTAGTTTGTACTTCTTTTGCAAAATTTATTCCTCAACATTTTTTTTCTTTCTTACGTTATTGTGAAAAAAGACTGCTTTCTCAATTTCATTTTTGGATTATTCATTGAGAGAGTATAGAAATTTATTTTTACATATTGATCTTGTATGCCGCAACCTGGCTGAAGCTGTTCATTTGTTTTAAAAGTGTTTTAGTAGATTCTTTAAGATTTTCTCTATGTGCAACCATGTAATCTTATTTATTTTTTTATTTGAAAGGCAGAGTCACAGAGAGAGAAGGGAGAGAGATTGATCCTCCATTACCTGGCTCAGTCTCCAAATGGTTGCAATGGTCAGGGCTGGGCCAGGTCAAAGCCAGGAGCCAGGAACCTCATCAGAGTCTCCTCCATGGATACAGGGGCCCAAGCACCTGGGCCATCCTCTGCTGCTTTTCCCAAGCCATTAGCATGGAGCTGGATCAGAAGTGGAGCAGCCAGGATATGAACCCACACCCACATGGGACACTGGTGTCCCAGGTGGCAGCCCAACATGCTATGCCATTATGGCAGCTCCACAATCATGTAATCTCAGATAGAAGTAGTTTTACTTCTTAATAAAGCCTAGTTAAAATAATACTTTACAACACTTTAGCCTAAGTTGAAAGAGATGAATGTACTATATCCAGATGTGAGAAACTAGCTGGATTTTTCTAATTGGTAAAAGTTTAGTTTTAACTAATATATGATTACCTTTTTAAAAATCATTCTTTTTTACTTTTTTTTTTAAACTTTGTTCATTAATATAAATAATTAAATATAAATTAATATAAATTGCTTGGACAGTTGTTTCCTTTGATTATTTTCTCACAGTAAAATGGTTACTTTTTAGCTAAAATAAAGATGTTATTACCATTTATTCCAAAAGATATTACCTAGTCAATTGCAGGGTCAGTATTCATTGATTCACTAAAATAAGACAATTTTCTTTATAATATGATTTTACATTGTATGTGAAAATATAGATCATTGTCACACCACTGTGACAGTCAGTTTCTGGCAATATAAATAATATAATAGAACATCTGTCTGCAAAGGCCAATTAAATTCTCAATGCATGTGTCCCTCACATCATAAAATGTAAATATTTGACAGGTATGGGTAGATGAATAGTTTCTCCTTCACTTAGAAAGCTGCTCCTGCAATCAGTTTACAACACTTTGAACAAAAATTAAGTTCAAAACAAACAATTAAAAAAATCTACTAGCATCTGGCACAAGACTGATAGCAAAGCAATAAAAATTAGTCAAGAATTATATAACTGTTTCTGGGAACACTATTAAGCTTTCAACATGCCTCTCTATGTCTGTCCAAAAGCCATCATCCACATATGGCTGTCTTCATTAGAGTTATGTTTCTGAAGCACTCATTAAATAGCTCAGCTGACGGGTTGATTTTTTACCACAGAGGGGACCAAGTTCAGGGGCAACTTCTTGACCTCAGGCAGTGGTCTCCAGAATCCAGGGCATGTTACATAGAGTCTGGCCATCAAGTTTCTCCACAAAAATGTTGTCTCTTTTAAAGGGGGCTCTATCTGAAAATGAGGAGTGGTACACTGTCAAAAGACAGAAAGAGACAAATATAGAGATGCTACACTTGGGTAATGTTAAAGTCCCTCGCCAGTAGAACTAGGTAAACTTGTACTATACCTGCAACTCTCTGTATTATTTTTGCAGTATGTGCTCTATAAAGGAAATAAATGTGTTCACAGGCAAGGTTTAAGCAATGAGTCTTCTAGCCTGGATAGCTGTATTTAGCATTTTTAACAATTACCCTGTCACGTATTTTTTTAAGACAAAGCTTTAACTGTTATTAAAATAGTTATCGAATGTATATTAAAATTTGGCAGAGTTGATATCCCAAGTTATTGTTAATTCATAATAAAGCAAACCACAAGAATGCTTATTTTACAGTTGACTTATCCCAACATGCCCCCATAAATGGAATTTAAATTCTGTTGATCTAATCTCAACAAAGCATTGAAGCATTCCTATTAGTAAAATGCCAGAAAAATCAATCTAGAATTGACTCATGTATTAACCAGGATGATCTGAATTGAATCTTGAATCTTCCCTTCTAAGGATATGTCATACTGACCAAATCATCAAAATTTCTCCTAAGCTGGTTCACTTATTTGTAAACTGAGAGTAATAGAAGTACCTAACTTATGAGATATTTTAGAACATTATATGAGACATACACAGAAAAATCTAGTAGTACTTGGCACACACTAAATTCTCAATAGACTTTGAATTCTATTCTGTTCTTAACCCATTTACATGAAAATATTAACTGATATTTCAAATATACTATATTTATTCATTGTAATTGAGGTCTAATAGTAATATACCATATATTTCTCACTTATATTTACTAATAATGCCTATTGATTTGATTAAACATCTTAAATTTAATGTATAAATACATACAAATAAATGTATGTTTGTACATTAGAGTACTCCAAAAAGTTTATATGTGCAAAAACTTGAAATTCATATGTAGTTATTTAATAATACATTTCCATAAACTTTTTGAAAACCCATCATATATACAGGGATTTCAATCTTTTGCACCAAAGTAAACTTCTTTTTTAAGCCCTTTATTTTTAATTTTCAATTACTTTTAACAGATTTAACATGATTTATAGATACAATTCTAAGAACATTCCCTTCTTCTCTCCCTCCCTCCCTCCCAAGGTCTTTCTCTTCCTACCCTCCTTTCTTCTCCCTTTCTGTCTTTTTTGTTTTTGAGATAACATTTTAAATTTACATTAAAAAGGCTTAATGCTTCATGAAATAAGAAGTTTAACAAGCAAAAAGACCCTAGTATAGTGAGCATATAGACAATAGGTATAGAAAATAATTGAATGGGAAAATGACCATTTCACCCATACACAGTAAATTTTAAAGTATCTTAACCACTGACATGAAAAAGGTATAAAATGAAAGTTTCACAAAAATGTATTTGCAGCACACAGCTATTTCCTTTTTTTAATTTTAGCTCACACATATAAAGTAGAGCATGCAGTATTTGTCTTTCTGTGTCTGGCTTATTTCACTCAACATGATGTCCTCCAGTTGCATCCATTTTGCTGCAAAAGGTAGAATTCTATTCTTTTTTATGGTTGAATAGTATTTCATTATATATATATATACATATATATATATATATATATATATATATATATATACCACATTTTCTTTATCCATCCATCTGATGATGGGTACCTTGCTATTGTGAACAGTGCTGCTATAGAGATAGTGGTGCAGGCATATCTTTGAGAAAACATGTTCGTGTCTTTTTCCTATATACCCAGTAGTGAGATTGATGGATCATATGACAACTCTATTTCTAGTTTTGGAAGAAATCTCCAATTCTTTTCCACAGTGGCTGCACTAATTTATATTCTTACACACTGTGTGTAAGTGTTCCCCTTTCTCCACATCCTCACCGCCATTTGTGTTTTGTGTATTAGACTTCCTGACAGGGGTGAGGTGATATCTCATTGTAGTTTTGATTTGCATTTTCCTGATGGCTAGGGATGTTGAGCATTTTTTCATATATTTGTTGACCATTTGTACTTCTTCCTTTGAGAACTCTCTATTGAGGTCCTTTGACCATTTTTTTAAACGGGATTGATTGTGTTTTTGTTGTTGAGTTTTTGGTTGCTGATATATTTGGGATATTAATCTTTTGTCAAATGGGTAGCTTCCAGATATTTTTCATTATTATGTTGGTTGTCTCTTCACTCCACTGATCATTTCCTTTGCTGTGCAAAAGCTTCTGAGTTTGATACAGTCCCATTAATTTGGTTTTGCTTTTGTTGCCTGTGCTTTGGGGTCCTGTCTGGGAAGTGGTCACCTAAGTCAGTGTCTTGGAGTGTTTCCCCTACGTGTTCCTCCAGCAACTTGATTGTCTCAGGTCTTAAATTTAAGTCTTTGATCCATCTTGATCTGTTTTTGTATATGGTAAGAGGTAAGGATCTACTTTCATTTATATATGTATATATATATATATATATATATATATATATGCAAATATATATCCAGTTTTTCAGCACCATTTGTTGAAGAGATTATCCTTACTCCATGTACAGTCTGAATTCTTTTGTCAAAAATCAAGTGGCTGTTAATATGTGGATTAATTTTCTGGGCTCTTTACTCTTTTCTATTGATCTAGGTATCAGTTTTTTGCCAGTACCAAGCTGTTTTAATTGCTGTAACTTTATAGTATGCTCTAAATTCAGGTATTGTGATGCCTCCAGCTTTATTTTTCTTGCTCAGGATTGCTCTGACTATTCTAGGTCTTCTGTGATTCCATATGAATTTTAGGATTGTTTTTTCGAATTCTGTAAAGAATGTCATTGGTATTTTGATAGAGATTGCAGTGCATCTGTAGATTGCTTCACGTAGTATAGGCATTTTAGTAATATTGACTCTTATAATTCATGAACAAGAAATAATTTTCTTTTTTGTGTGCATCCTTGATTATTTCTTTCATCGATGTTTGGTAAGTTTTTAAACATTTTATTTAAGGTAAATAAGTTCTATGTATTTCATATACACAGGTTTAGGAACAGTTGCTCAGACCCCAGTCAGCTCCCCAAGCCAAAGCCAAAGTCAGTGATTGACAGAGGAATTACCTCCCAGCTAAAACTGCAAGTGGCGGCTGGCGCCGTGGCTCAATAGGCTAATCCTCCACCTTGCGGCGCCGGCACAGCGGTTCTAGTCCCAGTCGGGGCGCTGGATTCTGTCCCAGTTGCCCCTCTTCCAGGCCAGCTCTCTGCTGTGGCCAGGGAGTGCAGTGGAGGATGGTCCAAGTGCTTGGGCCCTGCACCCCATGGGAGACCAGGATAAGTACCTGGCTCCTGCCATTGGATCAACGCGGTGCGCCGGCTGCAGTGCACCAGCCGCGGGGGCCATTGGAGGGTGAACCAACAGCAAAAGCAAGACGTTTCTCTCTGTCTCTCTCTCTCACTGTCCACTCTGCCTGTCAAAAATAAAGTGGCAGGGCATGCAGCAGTTTCTTCTACCTTGATGTGGTAAGATGGCAGCTGCACTGTGTCTCTCCTTTTGTTCCAATGAGTCTTTTTTACTTCTTTACCAAAAATTTCCATCAGTCAGACCTTTGAAAACACGGTCCTTCCTTTGTTCTTTTATGTCCCAGAGCAGCTGAAGTTAGTGTGGCTACACCCTATTCAGCTACCTTGGATCTTCCTAAAATAAACTTCTTTCAATTTCATTTTCCATGAACATTCTGGTGTACCTTCATACATAATTTTTCAAAATTTTCTACCTCATAATTCACATTATTCCTTCCAGGAAGGCAGTACTCTCTGGATGGAAGGCAAGATGATAACTACCACAGCCTACACTGAACCATTTGCCAACATTCATTTAATAGCTGTTGAGATATCTAGGCTATCACTTTCTCAGAGCACTAGACAAACAAGAGATGATATATGGCAATCTCACTTCATATATGTATTACCTGAAAAATTTAGTCTACTATCTAGGACATAGAAGTTCAAAAAGTTTCAGTGAGTATGGATTATATATCCTGGGTGGGTATTTGGCCTAGCAGTTAAGATGTCATTACTTGGGACACCAGCAACCCATTTAGAGTGCCTGAGTTCAAGTTTTAACTCCATCCTGATTCCAGCTTCCTACTAATATGCATCCTGAGGCAGTAGATGAAGATTCAAGTAGTTGGGTCCTTGGCATCCATGTGGAATACCCAGATTGAGTGCCTGGCTCCTAGCTGTTGTGAACATTTGGAGAGTATCTTAGTAGATGGGAGATCCCTGCTGTCTTCTCTTTCTGGGCTTAAATATAATTTTTAAAGATGCTCTTAGGATTCCCATATCCCTCATCAGAGTGGCAGCATTTAATTCCTAGCTCCATTCCTGATTCCAACTTCCAGCAAATGCAGACCCTAGTAAGAAGCAGATGGCTGAAGCAGGTAAAATTCCCACTACCCATGTGGAAGACCCCAACTGAGTTTCCAGCTCCTGGGCATTTAGGGAATGGACCACCAGACATGAGGTCCCTCTCTCTGCCCTTCAAATAAGTATACTTTAAAAATAAGAATTACAACTTCTGGTGATAAGAAAAGCTGATAAGGTAGGCCAAAAAGCTAACTATTGTAAGGAAAATGTCCCATTGGATATACTATAAATCAATAGCCAATATTAAATTTTTCATGGTTTTAATAGGCATTGTCGATGAGCATATATTGCCACAGTAGTTCTTATGCATAATTTATAAATAAATACGTAAAATTGTGGAATGGACTCCATTAATACTTTTATTAATGGAAACAAGAATAGGGGGAGATGGGCTTAAAATCTTTCCTATCTACCTATATATCCATCTACTTATTGATCCATCCACCATTATTTTAACTTGAATTTTCTGTCACCAAAATTTTTGTTGTTTATACCCAGATATCATGGAAGAAAGGCACACAGGAGCTACAACTGAATATCAGCGGACAAAAAAGACAGTGAGAATTCTCTTAGGCATCTGGGTTCCCAAGTCTGCTAGGTTCCACCCAAACTATATCATTCAAATAACTCTACATATCAAACTTTATGTAAGTATTTTATATGCTCCACAACTCATTGTTGAGGAAATTGTCCTAATATATAGTTTGCATCTTTATTGCTAAATTAAGGCAATAACTTTCTTATTAAGTTCTCAATAAGATTTGCAGTGGTTTTTGTGTATTGGTTTCTTTTTTGATTGATTTGCTTTCAAACAATAACTATAGCTGCCTTTCCCTATAAATGGCCCCAGCATCTTAATGCATCTACTGAGATTCTTTCCTAATTATTAATTTTCTTTTTTTGTTATTTATTTATTTTTCTGAAAAGCAAATAGACATAGAGAGTGACAGAGATCTGTAGTACACTAATTTCTCCCTGCAAATGCCCAGAGCATCTGGGGCTCGGACAGGCTGAAGCCAGGAGGCTGGAATTCAATTGGTCTCTCTTACATGGGTGACAGGATTGCAAGGACTTGAACCATCATCTGTTGCTTCCCACTATACACATTAGCAGAAAGCTGGATTGCAACAAAAGCAGAGTATCTACCCCCATAAATACAAAGGTCTGTCATATATTGTTCCCTAAAACAGTTGTCCTTCTTTATAAATATGGAATATCAATATACTGTATATATAATACACAATGTACATATATAGCATGTATTGTGTATATAAACACATATGAGATGGATATTGAGAAGGATGAGCCAAAATGATTCACAGTGTTTTAAATAATTGTTATTTGCCAATAATTTAATTTTTATTTTCACTAGTATTAATATTTTTATTTTTTAAATATTTATTTATTTGAAAGAGTTATTACACAAAGAGAGAAGGAGAGGCAGAGAGAGAGAGAAAGGGATCTTCCACCCACTGGTTCACTCCCCAATTGGCCGCAAAGGCCAAAACTGTGCTGATCTGAAGCCAGGAGCCAGGAGCTTCTTCTGGGTCTCCCACACGGGTGCAGGGGCCCAAGAACTTGGGTCACCTTCTACTGCTTTCCCAGGCCACAGCAGGGAGCTGGATTGGAAGTGGAGCAGCCAGAACTCAAGCCGGCACCCCTATGGGATGCCAGCACTGCAGGCAGAGGCTTTTACCCTCTATGCCACAGCATTGGCCCCAATATTTTTATTGAGAACAATATGACTAAGTGTGTTTTATTTCTTAAAATTCAGCATAACCATTTGTGGCACAACTGAAAGCTATGTTTCTAAAACCAATGTGTTTCAATATGTAGTTTTATATTTAAAAATTTATTTAGAGGCAGATAAAGACAGTGAGTTTCCATCCACTGGCTCACGGCCCCAGACACCTGCAATGGCTGGTCTGAGGCTAAAGCTGAGAACTCAATCCCAGTATCCCATGTGGGTGGCAGTGACCCAACTACAGGATCTGTCGCCACTACATCCCAAGGTGTGCATTGGCAGGAAGCTGAAGTCCAGAGCTCAGGGCAGAGTACTGAATGTTGCTACTCTGAAATGGAATGCACGTGTCCCAAGTGGCTGCCTCAAACTGTTAGACTAAACATCTCCCGCAATGTGTGGTTTTAAATGACTTTATATCTGAAACCTGTTCTTTACAAGTTCTGTGGATCTACATGACAACTATAATATAGACTCTACTTACTGAATCATGATATAATTTTCCAATCCCATCTGCTAGTTGTGTAAAGAGTTTTGATTAGGAGCTGATGCTGTGCATAACGGGTAAAGCCACCGCCTGCAGTGCTGGCATCCCATATGGGTGCCAGTTTGAATTCCAGCTGCTCCATTTTCAATCCAGCTCTCTGCTATGGCTTAGGAAAGCAGTAGAAGATGGCCCAAGTCCTTAGACCCCTGCACCTGCATAGGAGATCTGGAAGAAACTCCTGTCTCCTGGATTTGAATCAGGTTATGGCCAAATGGGGAGTGAACCAGCGGATGGAAAATCTCTCTCATTCTCTCTCTCTTTCTCTCTCTCTTTCTCTTTCTCTGCCTTTCTGTAATTCTGCCTTTCAAATAAATGAATCTTAAAAAAAAGTTTTGATTAAAATCCAGCAAATAAATTTCTATCTCCTTTAATAATAATTATTTCATTCTAATTAGAAGGTACTGTGCATCATTACCTAGAGGAGATCATATTTCCTCCCACCCAGTACTATCCAGTTCACCCTTTAGTACTGATTCATGTGAATGCCTCTAAAGTAATTTTTTAGTGAAAAAAATTGTTTTATTAAGAAAGCTACAAATATATGTATCTATATATACATGGGTGTATCAACGTTTATCAAAATCACATCAATGAAATGCAGCATTTTTTATTAACCGGTGCTTCATCCAAAATAAAACTTTGTATGATACTATCAAATGAGTTCTTCTGGTTTAATATTTGGAAACATATTAGAATGAGACACAGGGAAGAAAGGAGGGAGACAGAAAGATAAGTGAAGGAAGATTTTCTAGGTTACAGTAGAAGACATAGTTACAACCTGGAATGTAAAGGGGTTAGAGTGTGGGATAATAAAGATAGAGGCTGTATCTGTCTTCTTCCCAAGTGCTCCATTTCAAATCAGATCCTTGCATGGTTTCAAAAGCCGGCAGTTGAAACCACGCGTGATGAATGGAGTGTAATCATTGTGTGATACGCTTCATATGGTACCTTTCAGAATCACACACTATCTGGAGCATCGTTTGTGAGAGGAGAGGAATGTGCTACAGACAGCTCCTTCACAGTCTTAGCTTGTAAGTTGTCTCCATAATAAAAAGGGGAGGGGCGTGAAATCAACATGTAAGCACAACTCACAGTAGCCTACAACAAGGCAGCCTGGGGAAGCGTCTCACTTTCTCTGGGCAATTTCACTTCTGTCATGAAAACTTGATTTTACAGGTAACTTAACGGCTTGTTCCTGGGCGTGTTTTGTGATTTTATAGTAGGAAGAGATAAAGTAGATCCTTTCACCTCACAGTGTAAAAATAATTCAAGCAATTCTGCACTTCCCTTGGAATATCAGTTATTTATTGAAAAGTGAAAGGTTAACTTTAATCAATGAAAAAGCTAAATGAATAAGACTGAGAGACCAAGCTCTGTGATGCAATAGATTATGGGGACTCCTCATAGTATATAAATGTACAAATGGCCACTTTGCATGAAACAAAGCATGAGCAAACCTTTTATTTTCAGAGGTAGAAGCTTGCTGAACAACACCAATAAGGAAACAGGTGCAGAACATTTAATCTATTTGATCCAATTTTGGAGATTTTTAATGGCAAGTCATGTGCTCTAAAGCAGATTTTTCTCCAAAACCAAAGATCTTTCCAAAACATTACTATTTTCCCCTCACACATATGACACTTATAAAAGGGGCAGTGGGCTCAGTTTAAGAGTTAAAATCCCTGTTCTTGCATGGACCAGAGAGCCTGTAAAGGGTGCATAACAAGTCATAGTAGGGATAATTATACCAGTCTTGCGATCTGAAGAGTCTCCTCACTGTGATAGGAGCTCTAGCAATCCAGTTAAATGGTAGCTGTTGTCATCTGGTACTTAATTAAACTGTGCTCTTTTTCAAGAGGTTTTTAAAAATATTTATTTATTTGAAAGATAGAATTGGCCGGCACCGAGGTTCAATAGGCTAATTCTCTGCCTGCGGCACCAGCACACTGGGTTCTAGTCCAGGTTGGGGCGCCGGATTCTGTCCCGGTTGCTCCTCTTCCTGTCCAGCTCCCTGCTGTGGCCCAGGAGGGCAGTGGAGGATGGCCCAGGTCCTTGGGCCCTGCACCCGTGTGGGAGACCAGGAGAAGCACCTGGCTGCTGGCTTTGGATCAGCGCAGTGCACTGGCTGCAGTGCACCGGCCGCAGCGGCCATTGAGGGGCGAACCAATGGAAAAAAAAGGAAGACCTTTCTCTCTGTCTCTCTCACCATCCACTCTGCCTGTCAAAAAATAAAAAAAGAAAGAAAGAAAATAAAAAGAAAGAATTACAGAGATAGAAAGAGGGAAAGACAGAAAGAAAAAGAGAGAGAGAGAGAGATCTTCTATCTGCTTGCTTACTCCCCAAATGGCCTCAGTGGCCAGAGGTGGGCCAGGTAAAAGCCAAGTTCCATTCTGGTCTCCCTCATGGGTGACAGGGACACAAGCACTTGAATCATCCTCCACTGCTTTCCCAGGCACATTAGCAAGGAGCTGAATTGGAAGCACAGCGGTGGGCAGTTGAACTGGCACTCATATGGGATGATGGGTATCGCAGGCTGTGCCATGGCACCAGCCCCTAAATTGTACTTTAAGGAAACATCATTAACTATCTCTCATGGTATTTTAACTTTTGCAATGTTCCAAGCCTTTGGTCAACTATTACAACAATTCTCAGCCCAGCCTACTACATTGGAATCGGCTAATTCTTACCAATATAAAATTCCTGGGGTAAGGGTTTGGTCTAACAGTTAAGACACTGATTGAGATGCCCAAGTTCCATGTTAGATTACCTGGATTTGATGCCCAAATCTAGCTCCTGACTCTAGTTTCCTGCTACTGCAGATGCTGTAAGGCAGAGGTAATGATTCAAGTAATTGGGCTCCTGCCACCCATATGGAGACCTGAACTGAGTCCCCAGTTCCTGGTTTCAGCTGGGCCCAGCCTTGTCTACTGCAAGCATTCGGGGAGTGAACCAGTGGATGGGAGTTCTGTCTCTCTAATTAAACAAAAGGAAACATACACATACCCATGCACACACGCATACACACACACACACAAAGGGTATCACCCTAATAGAGCAAAATAAAGCCACTAGGAGGTAGCCAGAAATGGTACCACCATGCACTGCCTCACAATAGTTTAGACATCAAAGAACTACATACACAATAATTGTCTCAAAAAATTGCAGTGGTGCACAACAATTCCTATCACCTTGTACCATTGCAGCCATGATAACCTTATAGCATAACACATTACCCCTGTACTTGTATGATACTGCTGTAAACATACCTACCATGCAGCCAGTCACATGAGAGTGTAACACATACCATTATATATAGTACATAGTATTTGACAGTGAAAATAGACAACTCTGTCACTGGCTTATGTATTTATGACACTATATTTTTGTCATGATTTTAGTCTGTTCCTTCTACTTATTAAGAGTGTTTGCTGGAGCCTGTGCTGTGGTGTAGCAGGTAAAAGCCAATGCCTGGTATCTCATATGGGTGCTGATTCCAGTCCTGGCTGCTCCTCTTCTGATCCAGCTCTCTGCTGTGGCCTGGGAAAACATTAGAAGATGGCCCAAGTGCTTGGGGCCCTGCACTCATGTGGGAGACCCGGAAGAAGCTCCTGGCTCCTGGCTTCCAATCAGCTCAGTTCTGGCCGTTGCAGCCATTTAGGGAGTGAACCAGTGGATAGAAGACATCTCTCTCTCTCTCTCTTTCTGCTTCTGCCTCTCCATAACTCTGCCTTTAAAATAAATAAATAAATCTTTTTTAAAACATTTGCTGTAACACGATCTTCCATGTTGCACCAACAGTAGCCTCATACCTCTCATGTTTACCAAATCTCTTGATCGCATCATTTCCTCCTCAGCTTGATTTAATCTCACACTACTTTGTTCGTCATGGTCCTAGGAACCATGGGCTATTCCATACACACACACACACACACACACACACACACACACACATTCCAGATAGCCTAGGTTTGCAGCAGGCTATATCATTCAGGCTTGTGTAAGTATACTCTGTGATGTTCACACAATGGAAATGCCTAATAAGGAATTTCTCAGAACATGCAGTATTAAGTAGCACATGACTGTATTTTTTATTATTGTGGTTTAAAAAAATCTGAATGGTAATTTTTAGTTTCCCCAAGTGATTCTAATGTTAGGGCTGAGAATCACCATTCTCCAATGAAAGCTATTGAGGGCTTCTTTCTGCCCTTCAGATAGTTTTCATTGTCCTCATACAAGATTCTACTGGGAGTGGTTGTCCTGAGTCACAGCTACAATCGTAGGTCAATGCACTTTCTAACCTTTCTTTAGAAAAGTAGCTACAAGGAAGGGGTGGGTATTTGGTAGAGGGGTTGAGATACCACTTGGGATGCCTGCATATCATAGTGAAGCACCTGTGTTTAAGTACTGGCTCTGCTTCTGATTTAAGCCTTCTGTTAAAGTGCACTCCAGGAAGCAATGGTGATGGCTCAAGTACTTGAGTCTATGACACTGGTAGTAGACTCCGATGGCGTTCCTAGCTCCTGCTTTTGGCTTGGCCCATCCCTGGCTGTTACAGGCTTTTGGGGAGTGAGCCAGCAGATGGACCATCTTTCTCTGTCTCTCTACCTTTCAAATAAAATGAAAATAAATAAATAATTTTTTAAAATGTCTAACAGAGTTTTCCAATGTCTTGTTCTTCAGAATCCCCTGGAGACTTGCTAAAACAGATGTCTGGGCCCCAGGCCCAATGTTTCTGATCCATTAGGTCTGGGATAAGACCAGACAATTCATATTTCTACCAAGATCCCAGGCGATGCTGTTGATGCTGGTCTTGGGGTGGTACTTTGAAAATTCATAAAAGCCCACCAGGGTCCTTCCTCAGTAGTGATCTTTTCCCACAAAAAGGCAAGACACTTCAACAATGAACTGTCTCAGGTAATACTACCTCCCTTCTCCTCAGTGCCTAATCCCTAGCAAATATGTTGGCCTTTCCACATTAGTAAGCTTCTTGCAGATTTTACTGACTGGACTGGGCTGTTTGCTTTTAGTTCTTACAGAATAAGCCCCCCCCCCAAAAAAAAAAACACTTAAAATACATTTGAATGGAGTAATCTTCTAAAGACATATTAATTTTCCATGAAGAGTTTTCACTACACTGAAATGTCTCTTGTCCATGTCATATAGACAGAAGCAGGCATACATATGTTACATTTTGCTTCTTCTCACAGTACAAATAATTGGTTAAAAGACTGCTTGATTTTTCCTTCTTCTAAATTCATTAATTCCAGGAAGGTACTGCTAGTAATTAGAAACTGAAGTCCAAAGTCTGAGGAATACCAGGATAAATTTAAATCAGGAAATATGTCGATCATTACAAATTTAGAATAAAAAGGGAATCAGCATTACTGAATGCCAACCATGAGCCTATGAACGGAAGCATTACATTGTGAATTTGTAATTCACAAGACAGCAATTTGTGTTTTAGCAAGCCCACCAGATGATTTACATGCAGACTAAAGTTTGAGAAAGTTTAAGGAAGTATGTATTTGAATGCTGGTGTTTTGGAAGAATTAGGATTTTAATAGATCTGCTAAGGTCTCTCCTGAAACAGAAACACATAACAAGGGAAACACAGTGACCGTGAACCTGGGGAAAGAAGAATTCTAGAAAGAATAACTCTAGATGGGGAGAAGCAGTGTTGAAGAAGAAATGGCGCTTTCACCTGGATCCGTCGTGCTGGGCGTGCTGCCCCATCACGGTGTGTTCAGGCAGAAGCAGCCAGGAGACCCTTGCTGGGAAAGTGGGCTGGGGATGTTTCAGACGTCACCTGGGCAGATGACTTTCTGCATCCTTTTGTACCCAAGGATTCCACCCATCTCAATGCTCATAGGACTGCCTCAAAATCATGTCAGAGATAGAAGTGCATTGATAGATGAGGAAAGAAATCAGGTTGGGGAGGGGGATGGGAATCCAAGCAGGTGTCAGGAGACTGCTTCCTGAGTCAGACAGCTTCAGACTTAATCCTGACAGTCACTTCCTAGCTGGTGATCTCAGGCAAATTACTTAATCTAACTCAGGTTTTGTCCTTATCTATAAAAGGGGATAATCATACCTACCTCAGAGAATTGTTGTGAGGATTAAAAGAGATAATGACAGGCTTGGCACCCAGTAGGAACGCAATTGTCCAAAAGCAGCTGGCAACCCAGCTCTCCCCCAGGCGTAATGGAAGTCATCCTACCTTTTTTTTCTTAAGCAGAAGCTTTTTCGATGGATTTTGCTTTTCATTATCTGCTTTGTCTTGGGTGAATAGGAACGAGCAGAGAGAATGGAGCACCACCCTCCTGGAGCTGGTTACCCGTCAGCCCTGTTCTCTCCTCCAGCTGGTGGGGGTGGGGGGAGAGGTGGGGGTACCGCCCCGGGCTTGGTGCTGTGCTCCTCCAGCACTCTGCCAGCTCTGCTGGAGAATCAGCCTTAATTAGTCATTTACCTAGCATAACTCAGCAAATCTGTGTTTGAAGTAGAACTATCCTAGCCGAATTTCTCTACTTCTCATTTCACCTCCGAAAGGTAAAAGGGACTACTCAAGATAGAGGAGGCTTTAGGTCTTGTTTTTCTTCGGTCTGCCTGTTTTGGATTTGTGGGTTTTAAAAGTAAATACCTCTTAGACGTAGATGAATTCTGTATGCCAGCTACCTGTCAAGTGTAGCAAGCACTCAGCCAGCTACTGCATTAGGTTTTGGTTTAAAGCCACTCTAAATGATTTATTGTTTTTAAATTATTTACATGGCATTATTCCTTTCTTGTAAAATGCAGAAGTGCTGTCAGGAACAGCAAGGCAGCAAGGTTATGAATGGTACTACAAGTAAATCAAGGTAATTAGGCTTCAAGTTGCAAATACTGACAAGTTCTCCACCAGCCACCACTTCACTGAGGATAATAAAATTTGCATGATTTCCTGACATTATATTCACCACATATTTTCACTGCACGCTCACTGTAATTACTTAGGGCATGATCTCACGCTCACAGCAAGCAGAACTCTCACTGAACCCAGCCGTGACTATTACAGATGCTTAGAAATGAAGCGGATGGAATTAAGGGGAGAGTTCCCTACATAGCTTTAGGGATCTGTGATGTATCAACTGAAGCTTGACAGCTAAGAAAAAGTGGAATATTTTCAACTACTCCTAAAGTATGATCAGGTTAAATTATAAGGAGACTGAGGTATCTCAGAGATAGGATTTGGGTCCTGGTTTTTGTGATGATTGATTCCTGTAATTTGTTTTCTGGTTCTTTGATGTCAAAAAAGAAAAAAAGGTGATTTTAAGCTCTGTTATGAAAGTTCATCTGGGCATAACTCTAGGTAAAACTATGGAAAGAAAAATTGTGTTATTGTTCAAAGATCAGAAATGTGCAAGAAAAATGT
This sequence comes from Sylvilagus floridanus, assembly GCA_949820135.1. Taxonomy (NCBI): domain Eukaryota; kingdom Metazoa; phylum Chordata; class Mammalia; order Lagomorpha; family Leporidae; genus Sylvilagus; species Sylvilagus floridanus. Next base: position 91,887,757 of record OX463238.1, read on the forward strand.
ATTCAGTAACTCAAGAGATCAGGAGACAACTCTGCAAACAGAGGGTAACTAAAGCAGATCAAATTCAGTGCCTGTAACGTGTTTCCAATCTCTCATTTGGCCAAGTCTTCCACAATGCTTAGTGCATCTCTCTTATAGACCACCACACAAACCCAATCACTTCTGTGTCCAGGCTTGGAGAATCAGATAACCATTTGCTTTTCTTTTCTAACCTTAAGAAATCCCAAAGCTGTCTCAATAGAGAAGGAAAATTTCAATTTTGAATTATGTAATACAGAATTTCAAGGGTGAACATGCTATATAAACTAAAACTTAGTCATTAATAATCTTCCTTCAGCACTGAGCTAGAAGACAGGAACAACAGTTTGATTCTCAACTTTGCCTTATGAATCTTGGAGATTTATATATTGTTACTCAGCCTCAGTTCCTTAGAATCCAAAAGAGGGAAATCTGGTACACAGGCAAGTGATGTGAGGATTGACTAGATAAGGGCAAAAGCACTCAGAACAGTAGAAGGTACATAAGATGTATGGTTTGAATGTGAGAATAGACAGAACAAATTATCCAGAAATGTCTTGTCCTATTTCACAGGTCTCTTAGGAAGCCCACAAAGAATAGAAAGACTTCCTTTACAAAATTTGTGTAAAGATTAAGTTAGGAAACATCAAGGAAAATAGTATTATTTTCTAGAATTTACTAATACTTTGTCACACATGAAGAGAAAGAATTTAATTTTTCCCCCTTCCATGGAAAAAAGCTAGTAGCATAGTAATTAAAAAAATCTAGTTGGGGAAAACAGATCTTAGGTGTTTGGAGTTCCTTTTCCAAACCACAGTACTACAAACCCAGAGGTACCTTCTGGTGAATCCTTAAGATAATGGAATTCATGAAGGACTGCCAGATCTTAGGCTGGCTCTGGGAGAGTTCCTCCGGACCTGTTACAATGCAGATATCTCCTTTTTTTGGTATGAATGTGTTGGGGGAGGGGTCGTTTTGTGATGCATAGGTCTATGAACTTGTAGTAACGTATATGCAATCTTTAGAAAAGTGGAATACAAGTCTGTTGTAAATAGTTTGCGTTAATTGGCCTACAGATTACATCAAGCTCTGCGGTAGGTTTACTCATCTTTAATTATATCCATTTTTAGACCAGTAGTAACTTACGAGATTTCTGGAATGTGTTTAGTAATCCACTGAAGAGACTGACTCAGAGTCATAGAAGAAAGATATCCAGTGTGTCCGGTTGCCGTGACTGTTGACTTCTCTCATTTGTTACCCACACTTCAACATGAATAGGGAATGCATCAATAGGGAATGCATAGTTCAATTAGCACAAGAGCAAGTATGAAGCTATTATGCAGATGTGACACATTTTATATTGAATCATATGAGTGGTCATAACTTCTGCTAAAAATATGCATGTCATTTTTCAAGTGCCCTTTCCTTTGCCCCTGACTGTATTTTGAAGACAAAACAAACCATCTTTTGTAGAATCCAGCAGTCTGTTCCTTTTGTTGTTGTCAACAACACTCATATTCTCATTTTTTCCACTCAAGATATGTGGACAATTAGTTATACCAAACCTCTTAAAGAGAAGATCATATGCTTTCTCAGTAAGGACCTTAGTACTGAATGTGTGACCTATCACTGAAAAACTCATACTCATCTTAAGGTCCATTCTTTTAAGGCCTACTACTATAGTTTTCCACTTCAGTGAGAGTTTGATAAAAATCACTTAAATTCTAATTAATGTAGTGGCTGGTCAAACAATGTGTTTAGAATTAGTGCATTTTATGTATTTTTTTAAAAGGGTAGATTTGGATAGTGCCTTAGCCTCCATTTAGTCCAATTTCCTATGTCTCTCTATACACATTTATGTCTTTGCCTTAGTTTCTGTCATATTTGTATTTATGAAAGTTCTTTTTTTTCTGTCTTATCATTTGAAAGGAACTTACTCTAATAAAGAATAGGATTCTTAAGGCCAGCACTGCGGCTCAGCAGGTTAAAGCTGTGGCCTGTAGTGTCAACATCCCATATGGGCACTTGTTTGAGTCCCAACTGCTCCACTTTCAATCCAGCTCCCTGTTAATATGTCTGGGAAAGTGGCAGAGAATGGCTCCAATGCTTAGTCCCCAAAACCACATGGGAGATCCAGATAAAACTACTGGCTCCTGGCTTTGGCCTGGCTCAGTGCTGGTCATTGCAGCCATTTGGGGAGTGAACCAGAGGCTAGAATACCTCTCTCTCTCTCTCTCTCTCTCTCTCTCTCTCTCGCTGTCTCTCCCTCTCTTGCTGTAAGTCTTTCAAATAAATAAATAAATCTTAAAACAAAAAAGGATAGGAGTCTTACAAGAGAAGTAAGCTTTAATATGAGAGATTAATGGGTGCCACATTAGAAACTATGATCTACCTTAAGACAGTCAAATTGAAGACAAAGTTTCTGTCTAGTAGAAGAATTAAAAAGTTTTGGTTACCTCTAAATTGGAATCATCTCATGGATTCTTTCTACTCCAAAGTAGAATGATATTAAAAGGCCTTTGAGAGTTAACAAATACCAACAAAGAAGATGAAGACATGTTTGTTAATTTTTTCATCTGTTCAATTAATCATGTTGATTAAACTAACCACGTTGAATTGAGACCTTTCCCTCCCATCCCCAATAGTCTGTAACTGTTAAATAGATCATTTCTGAGTGTACCATATTCAGTTTCTGTGTGTTCAAAGAAAAAAATTCAAGACTTTTGAAAAATTCAAAGACTGGAGAAAATTAAAAGGAGAGGCAGTTCTTGTACGTGTGCAGCCAAGCTTGTAGTTTGTGAGTGATTGGCAGGAAGATTCTAGTGTGCTTGGGCTGCCACCACACCATGCTGCAGGTTGGGTGGGTTAAACAAAAGTTGTTTTTTCACAGTTAGGAGGCTAGAGGTCCCATATCAAGGTGCCAGCAGATTCAGTTTCTGGTCAGGACTCTTTTGCTGCTTTGTGAATGGTTGCCTCTCTCTATCCTCACATGACTTTGCCTTCCACATGGACAGAAAGAGAGCTCTGGTGTCTCTGCCTGTATTTTTAAGGACATCAGTCCTGTGGGGGTTGGGGTCCTATTCTCGTGATTTCATTCATCTTAATTATCTCCCTAAAGTCTCTATCTCCAAATACAGTTATATTGGGGTTTAGGGCTTCAACATGAATTTTGAAGGGACACAACTCTGTCCATAACATTGTAGAAGGATGATTACCTGAAATTACCTGTAATACCAGATTTGGATACCTATGGTGCACTGAATTCATGAGGTCCATGTATGTATATATCATACATCCTTAGAAAATTTAGCTTGGTTGAAATAGCTAGTGTTTCTTACAAAATTACACATAATCCAACACAAAATTCATATTAGGCTCAAATGATTCTCTAATATGGAAGTTGAGCTAGAACAAATTAGCATTTTTACAACAAGCATTATAGCAGAACTGAACTGTCTCATTCATTCAGTGGATAAATAGAGTACCTCCTTTCTGGCAGGTAAGTTGCCAGGCACCAGAGATATAACAGTGAATAAGTCAAATAAAGTGCCTTCCCTCAAGGTACTTATGCACGATGGGGGCATACAGATTACTTATATGCTCCTGGGAAAACCAATAAACATAAAAGGATGCAAGACAATTCAAGAACATGAAAAATGAGATGGAGTAACTAGGGGAAGATATTTCAAATAGGGTAGTCAGGGAAGGCATCGCTGAAAAGGGAAAGAGTAAAGTTAATGAAGAATCAGAAGAAAAGTGTCCCAGGCAGCTATGGTTAAAGCAAAGTGAGTAAGTTTGAAGAGAGTAGAGGATGGAACAGGAATTAAGGAAAGACCAGAACCATTCTAGTGGTTGGGAAGCCACTGAAGGGTTCTGAACACGAGTTACATGATTTTGGTTTTAAACCTTTCTCCCTGAGGTCTCTGTAAAAATCCATGCTAGTGAGAAGAGATTGGTTGTGTGTTGTAGACATACATTAAGTGGATGTAACTTGGAGTAAGGTATGGAGTAGACAGTGAGAAGTGTGATGGGATGGGACTTGTGATTTATTTTGAAGTTTACCAAAAGGAGCTGCTGGTGGGCTGGATGAGGGTTATGAGAAAAAGAGAAGGCACAGGGATGATTCCTGGAGTTTTGGCTTGAGTCACTGAATAAATCATCATGCTGTTTATTAAACTGTGGAAGTCTGGAAGCCTAGCTGGTTTGCGAACACAAATAGAGTTTTGGACATGCTAGGCTGGAGATTCCTGTTAAACATCCAAGTAGCAATTTAGAGCAGCAGCAGTTGATTCTGTGAACCTGGAACTCGGGGAGAGGTTGAAGCTGGGGATTTAAATTTGGGAATCATTAGCATGCAGATGGTATTTAAAGCAGAGGTGAGATCACTTGAGGCGTGAAGTTGGAGAATAGAAAAGAGCCAAAAACTGAGGGCTGACATTCTGCAAGCTTTAGAAGTCAGGTAGAGGAGGCATTAGTCCACAAGGCAAGGAAGGAGCAACCAGTGAAATAGCAGAAAGACCAGGAGAAATTGCACTTAGGCAAACAAGGAAAAAATGTGTTTCCCAAAGGAGAAAATTATCCAGCTTTTGAGACTCTTTCAGAAATATTGGTGACAAGTCACAAATTGACTATGTGCCTTATAGAATTTAGGAAAATACAGTCCACCTGTTTTAGTATAATGCAAGGGATTTCAGAAAGTTCATGGAAAGAACAAAATGAAAAAAATAATACACACTTAGCTGTTTGGAAAGGTGGAGCCAAGAGTTAGGATTGGTATAGTCACGGAAACTTCTGCATTTGGCATTTCTTGTATGAAGTTCTTTCTCCCATGAAGATATTGAAATATGTGCCTACAAATGTAAAAAGGTTCTCTTCTAAATTCTCCTCTTATTCTCCTTGGAGTTTTTATAATTTTTAACCCTCCCTAGTATGCTAGGAAGCTGATCCTAGGTCCCCAAATCAATGTAAGACATCCTTTTCATTGTCCCTCCTGTTCTCTTAAGTGATATAAAACCGGCTGTCTTGGCCCTGGCCTTTGAGTCTCTTTCTTGGGAAACAGACGCTTGGCCAATCTCTGATAGTTTGGTTCATTAGATGTGTTCACTCAGGAAATTACTCTTCTGAAACCTGATTCACGCCATATTTTAAAGAGTTAAAGATCCAAGTTTCCCCCTTGAATCCATTTGGGAAAATCGGAGTGTTGCCTCGCTACAGGGAAGAAGCCTTCTCCCTTGCCTGGTGAGAAGTCCAGGAGGCCTCTATTTCTCTCTCAGCCTGCAACCTCACCTCTTATGAATGCTTCCTTGCATTAACCCTTGAGTGAGTCACACTGATGCTTGATGATAATCCCCTGGTGGACATGCTTCTTTTCCCAGAATGAGTGTTGGCATGAAGTTGTCTCCAGATTCCCTAAAGCCAGAATAGTGATCCCAAATTTTAACCACATTGGATCCTGCCTGTACATCCTGCCTCTGGCTCCACACCCACCTTTACACCCACGGCATGAAGCTGTGACCACAGACGCAGACACTTGCCGGGTGGTCCTCTGAGCACACCCTCAGGGAGAGAGACTTGAAATATTTATTGACTGCAGGCCAACGTTGCAGGAAGGCTGGCTGAAACCACTGCACGGGTGCCTCTGTAACACCCAAGGTAGACACAGCAACAGTTGCCAGCCCCCTCAAATGTCCTGGGGGAGGTTCGTTTGCTCTAATCCCAGCAGTCCACAGAGCAGCAGCTGTTCGCAAAGGGAGTCTGATACATAATCCTCTGTTTCAGATCAACAGTGGGAGGTGGTGTTTTACAAAAAATGCACCAAATTGTTCAAAAATGTTCTTGCCTCCAGCAAAAAGGTAGAAAACACTTCAAAGTTAAGCAAGACTCAATGCCCTGTTCGTGTCTTGATTTTTAAAATTCACACACTTGTTTCTGCACTGTAGATAGGTTTTCTTGGGAAATAAATCAGACTCTGGGAAATACAAGTCAGTTATTCCAATTCCTAAGAAATTTTGAAGATGATCATTAGTTTTCCAATCCCAGTGATGAGATCAGAGTTGGGTATATCAGGTGGAATTTGAAATCTCCCTACAAGGGCCTACATGCCATTTTCCTGTGCTGTATTATAGCCCTAATTGTCTTTAGATGAACAAAAGAAAATCTAGCATCTTTGACAACATCCTGCATGTCAACAAGCAATGAAGGTGCCAGTGCTGTGGCTTAGTGGGTTAAGCATCTGTCTGCAGCACAGGCGTCCCAAACGGGTGCTAGTTCAAGTCCTGGCTGCTCCATTTCCAATCCAGCTCCCTGCTGATGTCCTCAAATAGCAGTGGAAGATGGCCTAAGTGCTTGGATCCCTGCTCCAGTTTGGGAGACCCAGAAGAAGATCCTGGTTCCTGGCTTCGGATCAGCTCAGCTCTGGCCATTATGACCATTTGGGGAGTGATAAACAGTGTCTTAACATAATTAAGTTGCCTTGGTAAGAATAAGTATCATTTTAACCTACTGAGAACTAGATATAACATTCAAAAGATATGATTCACTTCCCCAATAAGCAAGAACATAAATTTCCCCCAAAACAGGTGCTATGTTTCATTGTACACCTGGAACACTAGCATATTGCCAGGTACTATTATTATTAGGGACTAATAACCTTGAATGCATTTTTAGAAATTTATTAGGGGCCAGTATTCTGGTTTAACAGGTTAAAGCTGTGGCCTGCAGAGCCAGGATCTCATATGGGCATCTGTTTGAGTCCCAGTTGCTCCACTTCCCATCCTGCTCCCTGCTAATGGCCTGGGAAAATAGCGGAAAATGGCCCAAGTACCTGGGTCCCTGCACCCATGTTAAAGACCTAGATGAAGCTCCTGGCTCCTGGCTTCAGCCTGTCCCAGTCCTGGCTGTTGCAGCCATCTGGGGAGTGAACCAGTGGATGGAGTACTCTCTCTCTCTCTTTCCCTCTCCTTCGCTCTTTCTATAACTCTGCCTTTCAAATAAATAAATAAATCTTAAAAAAAAAAAAAACCTCAGTCTCAAAAATCAAGTTAAGGGGCCGACACTGCTCCCCTTCTGATCCAGCAATCTCTATGGCCAAGTGAAACAGTAGAAGATGACCCAAGTACTTGGGGCCCTGCACTAGCATGGGAGACCCGCAAGAAGCTCCTGCCCCCTGGCTTCGGATTGGCCCAGCTCCAGCCATTGTGACTATTTGGGGAGTGAACCAATGGATGGTAGACCTCTCTGTCTTTCCCTCTCTCTGTAACTCTGCCTCTCAAATAAATAAACTCTTAAAAAATTAAATTTAATTTAAAAATGAAATTTATTAGTATCTTAGCCATAAGTTATTAAAGATCAAAAAATCATTATTCTTTTAGTCTGAGTTGGCCTCTTGGGACCTTGCCGTTTTGGTAGACCAAGTTGATTTTGCATCATTGGACATTATACTCTCTGGACTAGCAGAGAATCTGCTACTCCTCTGGGGTCTGCACCAGGAGGCAGGGATGCATGTGTACGTCCCTCATTTTCTCTCTTTGTATAAGGTAAAGGCTGAGAATCTGAGGCAACATAATTTCGGAGGTGAAAACAAACTTGTCTCTTGGAACTGATACAGTTTTGTTACACACTGATGATACACTAACATGGACACATATATAAACGGCAGGACTTTCCCTCTTAATCATAATTTATAGGAACTTAAGGCCTCAGAGGGAACATATAGATGTCATTGTGATGACTGCCTTTCTTTATTAAAAAGGAAAAATTGTTTAACTCCATTTTAATGCATCCATTATGAAAAAAAAAAGTTGAGTGAGAATGTAGTACTTTTGTGTCAGTTTTCATTTCCAAAATCTAAACTATTTCTCTCACTTGCTCCCTTAGGATAAGGACAGTTATGGAAATCATTATATATTCTCCTTATATGCTTAATATTCTAGAATGCAGGTACCCTTACTCCCAGGGGCTTTTTTATTGAGACATATGTAGGACAACTCGCAAGCTTCAAAATATGTGAAAATATAACCTGTGACAGGGGAGAAAACAGGTTATGAAATGCGCACATCCCACAATGAGAGCTCTGTCCCCAACGCTGCTGTTGGGGGCACAGCCATAATTGCACTCCAGAGAGTGAAAGACATTGTGTTGCCCCTCAGCAGAAATTCCCCTCCCCAGATGAAAATCTGATAAATCCTCCAGTTTCCCACAGAGGGAACAACAGAGAATTTAATGAGAAACACATTGGAGCTGAACCTGTCACTGTGCAATTCTGCATTCACTAATCCCTCTGTAGGGTATGGAAAAAAAAGTCGGTCTTCTCCAGGACAGCTTATCTAAGGAAGGGTAAAAAACGCAGCCAGAAATAAATTACCAAAAAGAAATATCTTCACTCTCCCACTGATAACTTACTGAGGAGCCGCTGGAATGCATGTTTGACCTGCAAATAGCAAAACCACCGGGATTTGCACAGTAACCTATTTTTATGATTGCCAATGAAATTGAAGTGTCGTATGATGACTACTTTATTGATGCTGAAATGCAGCTTTCAAGTGGCTGATATTTTTAGTTTGGTCTCAGAATTTGTGTTTGAGAAGTCCAAGAACAGGGTGAATGGCAGAAGTTATTCTTATTGTAGGAGCTATTTCATATCTCACATGAAATTCTCATACCTGTCATCATTATTTTCATCAAAAATTCAGTATCTTTATTGATCCTAAAAGCATTTTTAAGCAACTAAAATGTGCCAGCGAACTAGCTATAAAATTATAAGCTGAGTTTTGTGAATCAGTGGCATATATACTATTCTCTACAAAGTGTTTAGGTTAGAGAGACACATCATTGAAAATCACTATCAGCTAAGAGAATTTCTTAAGTTCCTTTTATCAGCCTGATCTAAAGTTGTGCAGTGTGCACTGAAGACATACACATCATTTCCAGAAGTTCAGAATGTGAGAGCGCATGGCTGCACACCTCCACAAAGAACCTGAACAAACAGAACAAAAGATGTGATTAGCAAAGAAGAGTGACGTCCTCCCTCTCACTTTTTGCCCTATGCAGCTGAGTGGCTTTATTGAGGTGGGACCTCAGGAAATATTGCCTGAGTTATTGGGAAATTAAGGCAGTAGTTATACCGAGTCAGGCCAAGAGCCATCTTGTTTGGAAGAACAATGTCAGGAAGACTTTATTACCCTTCTTCATTAATTTCTGGACGGCTTCATAGAGAATGTGGACACCTTATCAGAAAAGAAATGCTCAGAAATGACTTATTGAATGAAGGTCCCTGAGCTGTTTATTTTTTACAATGACATTCCTCTGATCCTTCCTCTCCAGATTGATATGGATTTCTCTCATCCCTCATAAAATGCTCAGCCCAGGATTGGTCCCCATTTTCTAAACATCTAAAACAATCTCACATTTACTAGTGACTTCTGATATCAGTGGCAGTCAAGACAGAAAGCAATTTCATTAACTAAAAAGCGCATTAGGAGTTCTAGGCTGATCATAGAATATTCATCTTATTACACAAAATTGCTGGAATACTGATTGATGATTTGTAGCCCGCTTGACTGATTCAATGTTGAGCATGATGTTTAAATGTCCAAATGCCTCCTCACCCAGCTCAGGTTGAGTTCTCGTTCCTTTCCTCCCTGATACTTCTGAATAGGACAGAAAGTGAGAGGGAGGACATTACTGCTCAAGCTTCCGTACAGGAGAAGCCTATTTAAAATACCGGCCAGTTTAATTGGATGACCATAACAAGAAAAAAATAAATGAGCCATGTTCATTTAACTAGAAGTTCCTTCTTTCAAAATCTTTTCTTAAAAAAACTGACCTAAAAATAGGTTTTCTATGATCAGAAGTTAGATGCAGTAATGAAGTAAATCTAAACAAGGTATAGAATTCCCTGAACAAATTATTTTGGCTTGCTTCCCATTGGAGCAATGCCTACATTCTGTTTTTATTTTTAAATTAGCTCTATAGGCAATTTGCTGCAATTTTTAAAATAGTGTCTAAATTCAAATTTTGATGAATTCAGTATTTTTGTCATTGAAAATGTGAGAAGTCACAGCTTAATCCCTGTCTCCCTTGGAAGTACAAAAATGTTAATCATTAAAAAAAAAAACTTCAGTTTTCTATTTCAAGATCCATTGTACTTTGTAGAAAATTTACCTAACAGATTGATTGTATTTCATTTTTAGTTATAAGATATAAAAGCATTCAAGATTATATATGTGAGTGTGAATGTGTGCATAAAATTTGGAAGTAACTTTTATTGTCACATAATTTTGAAGTTCAGGACCACTGTAACTCCACTAAGGATAATTTACGTATACCAATACTCCCCAGTTAGTTTCTTTAGAAGGAAGTGAAGGTGGACTTTGTGAGTAAATGCCACGCTGTTATTACATATTATTGGAAGCATCAATTTATCACTATAAATGTTCCAAAGAGTATCTTAAATTAAATATAATACTATTGATAAACCTGAAATGTCAGTCTGAGAATGTCATCATCCAACTTGTAGGCATCTTAGGTTTCTAAATATTAATGTAAAATTAATTGTTTTTTTAGATTAACATAATCAAGATTAAACAGCTCTGGTGTTAGGTGGATATAGTTGCTTAAAAAGAATAAAAACTAATAAAAAAAAAACTATGTAGGCAAAAACTCTCTGAGAAAGTTGAACATATTAATAAGGAGTTATATTTATACATGTTTTCCATACATGAGTTAATTTAACTAATTTAGGTAACTTCATACTTCACTGAGCATTAATTAAATGCAACTGTATATGACCAGTAATCTAAAGATAAGTGTAATTTAAATTTTTTTAAAATTTTAATTTGGCTTTAAGTTTTAAAATCAACAAGTCCTGACTTACAAAATATATATGGTAGCTTTCACACTTTAACCTTCATATATGAATCAAATCAAACTAGGAATACAAGATAAGCAATTACTGTTTAATCAAACTACAAGCATTTTTTAGCCTATACAATATATGTGTTAATTTAGTTTGCTGTTAATCATTAGTATCCCCTTCCTTGTTTATTTAGGGACATGTTTGCTTACTAGTCTCCTGCTTTGCAACTTAAAATTTTCATGAATACTGTGAGCTTGATATACAGTGTACAATTCTTAACAATAGGTGAAAATTAACAAGAGCAGTGTTTTTAACTTTACACTGTGTATGTAAGTTGATATGCCAGTTTATTAGAGTTCAAAATATCTTTGTTTGCAAAATGTCACAATTTAATTTAACCCAGGAATATCTTAAAGTATAAATTAAAGCTTTTGCCACATTTCATTTTACACTTTTGAAAAATCATGTATTAAGTGCAAACAGTGTTAAATCAGACTAATGACTTTATAATAAAATAATATACTAGAGTAAATGAATGAAGTTTTGTGGGTGGATTTTTTAATATACTATATATAATATATACCAGTATAGTTTGTTCTCACTTAAAAAAAGAAATCTGTTTATATGATAGTAAGTTCAATTTTGATAAAATTTCCACTTTGCATTTGTGCATCAAAATAAACTGTACTTTGTTTTAAGAAAAAAAAGTTTATCAGTATTCTTTAAACATGCTTAAATGTGAACCACACACTATGAGCTCATTTGCTTTTACTATGAGAGACATACTTCTAACCTTTAGCTATACCTCTTTATTGCCACATTTCTGAATATAAGATTGACATTTGTATTTCGAATAACTCCATAAAAACAATTACCCAAGAAAATAAATTTCTCAAATGTTTAAGTTGAAATTTTCTGATTTATGTCCAGCATTCAGTATTTGGGTTGAGAATGAAGTGCCATTTTCTACTCATCGAGTTCTCAAATTAAGTATCCCAGACCACAAGGCCAGCTGTTAAAAATGTACATCAGAAACTTTGCCTGGAAAAGGGCAGATGTGTTCACTGGATCAGTTACCTTCAGGATGAGAAGCTCAAAGGGGGCTTGACTGAGCAATAAGGATATTTTGGACAATGGGACGTGACACGGATAACTGTTGAGCGATTCATCTCCTTCAGTTCTCTAAGTGGTTATTCCCTGCGGATCTACACAGCATAGACAGCAGAGGGTCACAGAAGTATTTTTAAGCACTCGGATTTCATAGTGTATGCTTGATGGACAGAATAAAATGCCTTCCTCCAGCTGTTCAAGAATGAGGGCAAGGGGGAGATAAAACGAGAAGTGAAGGCAGGACAGAATTAGTTCTCCATAAATGCTGCGAACTTAGGATCCTTGCACCTCTAATCCTGTTCCTTACCTCCCACTCCCCATTCTAGCAAAACATCCTTAAGTGTTCTCCTTACTTCTAACCCTTTCTAGCCCAGCAACCAGAGGAGTAGGTTTCCACTGAACGTCGTGAAGTCACACACACATACACACAAATCCAAACTGAGCCTTTGGTGCTGTGGAAGAGAATTTAAACATTTAAAAAATGCAGAACTAAACTTACATTATCTGAGGTAAGGCTAAAAAAAAGACGATAAAAAATAGTTCAGTGAATAGAAAAATGCCAAAGAAATCTACATGTTAGAAATAGGCTACAAACACATTTATAATTCATAAACAGCATTAAAATGGTTGTTTACGTCATATTAATTAAAACAATAAAAGTAAGAAAATATGCTCAATGCCGAGGTACTTTTTAAGAAAAAAAACAAAAACAAAAAAATAAAGTTAATAAAATATTTTTTCTGCATCAAAATATTCTTTAAAAATCAAAAATAAAAATGCATTCATGTGTGTTCTTTCAGGTTGATTGAAAAAGTCAGAAAAAATACATAGTCCGGGCTATTTGACTTTCTGAAAATGCAGAATTCTAAATACCCCCTAAGCATAAAGCAAAAGGCTTTATGTCTCACAGAACTGATGCAGTGTGCTCCTGTATTGGAACAAAGAATTCCAGTTCCATTCCTATCCAAAAACATTTTTGTTTCAGTCAAACTGAAACAAATGACCTGATTTCAATACATCGTAAACACAGCCGAGGCTACGTCCACAACTCTTCCTTCAGAACTCTGAAGACACCTATGGAAGCTCCTGAGGGGAAAGAAGGTTTCTCACAAGGCCAAGGTGAAGATCATCCAAAGCGAAACTTGAGTCTGTATTTCACTGTGTTGGGACTTCTCCGAGGTGCAGAAAGGGGAACCTTTGGCTTGATAGGGTTGGGCGGCTTTTTCTTTTCAGGAACAGTAACAGTAAAGGAAAGTTCTGGCTGCTCCGACTGCTTGAATCTTGGTAGAAAATGGGTAGAGACGTGCTGAGGTTTGACCCGTGGGCTGCAGCCTCGCTTTGCTTTCCCTCGTTTGTTCAAGGCCACATACCACTCCCGCCCTGTTCTCTCCGTTCTGTGTATTGCTGAGGCGTAGGTGTTATAGCTGTTCTCTTGAAATCGCTCCCTGAACTTGCAGTCATCTGTAAACTTGGCCTAGAGGAGGCAAAAAGAGGAAAGGTAAGTTGTGGTAGTATTTTCAAGGATGTAATAAAATGAGATCTTGTAAAAAGAAAAACAAACAAACGAATTCTAATGATCCTTGTCCCCTTGCTCTATTCTCCTTTACAAAGACATATTTGCTTCTAAGCTTTGTTTCTAGATTCTGATTTTACTCATCTTTGTAGCACTGACTTCTGTTCACCAGGTGCTTGGTAACATACTGTTAAATCAGATACAAATGGTAAGTGAAACAACACACATCAATACTGTGACTGCTTTTAAATTTGTGGTTAAAATATTTTAACGTAAGATTTTTTTCTCCTAAGCTATCAAGAAAATACGTAGAACTATAATACAAAAAAAAAACCCACTTTGATAAGCTATCAATTTGTATTCAGAGAAATGGGGTCAGATGATTCCTTTGAAACAAGCATACATTCTGCAATGTTATCAGTGTGATACATGCTGCTGAGCGAGGGGAAGCATATGGCCCTATTAATATTGCATGTGTTTTAGGAAAAAATATATCCTCACATGTGTGATACAGGAGAGTATATTTGATGCCAAGAAGAAAAAAGTCATTGGAGTCACTAGCAACACTTCCGCTAGACTCACATCACACACACACACACACACACACACACACACTCACACACACACACACAATATCTACCCTTGAAATGCTCACAGAATAGATGAAGCGCAAAGACATCCATCATGGTGACGCTTGATAAATGGGGTCATGACAGCATATGGAGAGGGTACAACAACAGCATAACGAAAGGGCATCTTATGAAGATGCAGGTGGCAGGGATGAGGGCAGAAAAGTCTTCCTGGAAAAGCAGACATTTGGCTCCTCTGCTACAATTAGACACTGGGGAGGCAGGTGAACTGAGACAGGGTTTTCAGAGAGCAGGAACAGCATGTTCAAAGATCAGCATGGCACTTTGGAATACTCATAAGGAGTTGAATGTGACTTCACTTAGTGTACTTGGGAAAAGTAGTAAGAGATGAGGCTGACAAATAGATCAATGCCAGTTCTGAAAGAGCTAAGTTTGCCACACAGAGGAGCTCTGAGGGAATATGGCGTGCAGGAAGGAGGCAAGAGTGCAGCCAGACATGTGATCAAATACCAACTGGGCCCTTAGCTTTAGGCTCTGTATCTGCAAGCCATCTACCCATGGGGCTACTGTGAGAATTAACTTACTTCTCTACAAGAAGGATTTGTAGCTTTCATCAAACAGAAACAAGTCCATATTCCCCAAGAAATTAAGAATTTCTGTACTAATCTGGATTACCAGGTTTCCCAATTTCAGGGAGCAGCATTTTCATAGAATTCCTGGGCATGGGACTATCAAATATTTGTCCTCTCTGTATAAAAACATGAAAATTTGTGTAACTTCCATATCAGACAAGAGGTTCTATACTGGAATTAAAAAGACCTTTTCTCCCCTTGCTTTTTCGAATAATGCCAGACTTCTCTCTGCAATAAACATCACACCACTTTAAAGTCTGAACGCTACGAGGCAATCTACGTTGACCCACTGCTGAAATCAACACGCGAATGTTGACTTGTGCAAGGTCCCCACAGTGTCAGAAGCAACCAGCATCAGAGCATTTCCCAGCAGCACATTTGCCTCACGTACAACAGCTCGTCCGAGTGACTCACATTTAGTACAGTTCAGTCAATAAAGCTCTGTATTTGGTGCTACACAGCTATGTATCCAGACCCTTCGCAAGACCACCGGTGGACCTGGAGGTCTGATCTTGAGCAGCCTGGAGGCAGTGTTTTAAGGAACCATAGCTTTGTGTGGAGTTCCTGACATCCTGTCTTACTACTTGTCAGCCTGTGGGCCATCAGTGCTGTGCTCACATCACTTTAGAAAATCACCCAGTCGTTGTTAGCATTTTGTATTAGAAAGACTCTTCTACAAGTTAAACATAGATTTGTGTACGGCTTGCTTAGTTTTTTAAAGGGTTTTCCACTTCATTAGGTAATCCCAAAGTTTTATTTTTAAAGTAAAAGCTATAGCCATCTGGAAAGGCATTTTAGAAAGGATAGTCGGGTACATTTACCATCCCTCAGACTGTGTTTTCACAAAATACAACTGAATAACATTTTAAAATATATATACTATACCATCACCTGACTTCTACCTCTGCCTAAAAAAAAAAAAAAAAACAGCAGTGACTACTCTGTGCAATTTGACGTATTAGGTGTTTAAATGCAATGCATTATTTAACCTTTCATTGTCCATGAAAGCATAGAAGAAAATCAAGCACATGTCATTTTTAAACAGAAGTGGCTGACAGGCACTTGGGTACGCGTACACACACACACACACACAGATTCACAAACACTGTGACATACTAAAAAAAAAGGTATCCATTCTAAGAGTCTTTCTCATGGGTGAAAATCCACCCTCTCCACTACCTAAAATCATTCAATGTAAAAACTTTTTCCTTTCCTCCTCAAGATTCATATTCTAAAGTTCCTTTTTAAGAGGACCCATTAAAACAAGAATAAAGGCAGTCAGACTGTTTTGGCTTTCTTAATTGAGTTCTAACTTAATGTTTTGTCTGAAAAAATTATTCCAGCCATGACAAAACAAAATCACTTGAAAGAACATTTCAGTGGATTTTTTCATCAGCAGATCCAGTTTCTTCTTGAAGGATCAATTGCTCCTGTGAGTATTCCCAGGGTTGCTCTGATAAGACAGTGATCCTGAGCCGCATGCTGTTGCACCTACAGTCATGCACAGAGCATCTCTACATAGACAGCTCTTAGCTACAGATAATAAAATATACACACTAGGGGCTGGCGTTGCGGTGCAGCATGATAAACCGCCAGCCAGAGGTACCAGTATCCCATATGGGGGCTGGGTCAATTCCTGGCTTCTCCACTTACAATCCAGCTCCTTGCTATTGTGCCTGGAAAAGCAGCAGAAAATGGCCCAAGTACTTGGGCCCCTGCCACCTTCATGGGAAACCCCGAAGGAGTTCCAGGCTCCTAGCTTCAGCCTGGTCATTTGAGGAATGAATCAGCAGATGGAAGATCTCTTTCTCTGTCTCTCCTGTTCTCTCTGTAACTGTGCCTTTCAAATAAACAAAAAAAAATTTTTTTAAATAAAATGAAGTATATACAGTAGACAATTTTGGATAATACATTTTCTGGGCTACTTTTCATTTTTAAAATCTCTTCTACTTATAAGAAATGCTTTGGAAAAAAATACAGAGTTTTTAAGTAGCAGAACTGCATTATTTCTCTAGAAAAGTGAGATTGATGTACAGAAGTTTTCTAGGTAAAGAATGAAGGAGGAAAGTGAGTCTGCTTTCCAAAAACCTATTGAAGTTAGTGCCCTATCATTTAACTGCCCTCCCATCATGGTCACATAAAAAAAAGCTATAATTTAAATGTCTGTTAAAAAAAACTGTCCTTGTTTTAAATTCAGCTTTTCAATGGTTTACTCAACAGATGTCCATTGTCACACACCAGACCCTGCACCACTTTCACCAAGGAATAAGCCAAGTCCTGCCCTTGTCCTGGGTTGACTTAGATTACCTGTGATTTTTTGCTTTAATTTCTCCTTCATCTTGCAAGTGTTAAAACAAGTGTTACATTCAACCTGCCATAAATGTAGAATTAAAATGAAATACTCAAATCAGCTAATTCCAGTATATTCCTAATAGGCAAAGCAAACAAAACTTTAAAAAAACTATTTTTTTTTTTGCTTAAATATCCAGATTAGTTCAAGGAGAGGAAATACATTGCTATTAAGGGAAATAAGAACTTTCATCAGAAAAACATACACATGATTCTACTCATCTCTTATCACAGCAACAATTACAATGGATGTTTCAAGGATGGGCAAATTCAATTCAAATACAGCAAAACTTCAACTGCAATATTCCACAAAAGAATAATTCTGACAAATTGGAATTAAACAGCAGTTCACTTAAACCAAATAGAACATTCTTTCTAACATAAAACTATTAAAAACTTCTCCAAAGTCTCTTAACATAGGTTTGTCCCTTAGTAAATATCATGCCCTATGATGACTGAAGATCTTGTAGGAAATTAATTGAGGCTATCCGCCAGTACAAATTCTCCTTATGCTCAACTATAGAACTAAATGTACAGTGCAGCAAAGGTATAGAGATGGGAGTGAATTTCAACTGACATTGGAATAAGCCTTGGATATTTGGAATTATTTAATCAATCTTAATTATTTATTTCATTTTTTTTTACTGACTTCCCTCTTGCTTCTGAGATGCTTTATAAAGTGGAATAATAATTAAGCAACCTCTGTAAGTGAAATGGTATGACAGACTGTCATGGAAAACAATTAGAGATTAAAATGTGCTCCAAGTAAATTTCCTTGCTCTGTGCATCTCTACCTCTAGTCTCTACCTCCTAGTGCTACCCGGTTCCCATTCCTACCTCCACCAATGGGGCCACCTAGGACAGAACCTGTAAGCCCAGGCCACTTTGGATCACTGTGCGCTAGTGCAGGGCAACATGTCTACAGAGGGGTTGCCTTTCACTCTCTGCCAGATAAGTGAACAGTGGCAGTGACGCCATGCTATCTCAGAGCATGGCCGTATTCGCTGCACAGCACTGGACATTGACTATTCTGCAACTCAGTTCTTCAGACAAGCAACCAAGGAACAATGCAAGGTAGATTCAATAATAATCAGCTTTGGGTAATGTACTAATAAACATGAAACACAGAACATCGCTTCCTAACTTCTTGAGCAGGCTTCAAATTACTTGGAGATCCCGTTTCAAACGCAGACTCCACAGAGCTTATCTCCAGATGTTGTGTTTTACTGAGTCTGAGGTGAGACGCTGGACTTTGTCATTAACCAGCATCTCATGTGATTTTGATGCAGGTGAGGTAAGGACCACATCAGGAGAAACATGGCAGAAGACAGGGGCTTGCTTTCTAATGCCTTTAATTAAAGACTCCCAAACTTGGTTATTAAATGCTACTGTGTGTCAAGTGGTTTACATATACTACTTAATTCTCATAATAACTCCATGACCTCTGTTGGGATACTGGTATCTTTTCCATCAAAGAAGTAAATAAAATGATCCATTTAAAAGTCCCACATTTATCAACTGCCAAGCTGGATCTGAGACTTCAATCCCATTTTCTGACTCCTAGATTAAAGCTCTTTTCACAACACAAACCAAGGCTATCTACCAGGTTTCTCTAGTCTTACTAACTCTGAAGTGGTTCCACGTTACAATATCGATTGAACAAGAAGTGCCACTCCCCAAACCATCGCAGAAATACGCCATCTTCACCTGAAGCTACATCACACCCAGATTTCCTCAAGCACATAGGCCCTTCTATCCAGGCTTACATGAGACAAAATTAAGTGAAAATGCATTCACTGCAAAGGCAGAGCCCTGAACCCATTTTCAATCTTGAAATGCCAGTCAACTTGACTGTATACATTGAAACTCTTAGAGAGAAAGGGCAGTTTCTATTCACAAGTCTAGATGCAGTTCATGGTCTTCACTGGCAGAGTGGAGCTTAGCAAGTTGCATGATGATGAGCATTGCTCAAGCCTCCATTCCCCTGTTCAGTAAACATGCCCACTTTAGGGGCTTCTGGCTCCTCCTCCCTCTGCCCCCAGCACAGGAAGTCCAGTCCCGACTCCCATCCCCGGAGCCAGCTGGCACCCTCTGAATCAGGGGAGAAGGACGTTCTTAGTCCTTGCTTAGGGCTGACCAAGCACACATTCCATGCCCGTTTCGTAAACTCTGCAATTAGCTTTCCTTCCAAACATGATCCCCTAAAACCCCGAGAAATAAAAATAATTCCACCGCATGCTTCTCTCCAAATCTTTAAAACAAGCTCACGTTTTTTCTAATAGACAACAACAAGTTGTTGATATTTTATTAAAAAGACTGAAAAACACATGATAATCACCTCAGAGGATTTCTTTTTTTCCCTTGGGGGCGGGGGGAGTAAGATGGACAATAAGGCTCTGAAAGAGTTACAAGATTTTTCTAACCATATCAGATTTTTGCCTCATTTAGAACTTGAACTTGGGAATTTTGCTTTCAAATGAGTTCACTTGGGAAAAAGCAAACTCCATGGATAAGGGACTACTGTATGTAGAAAAACTCTGTTCCGAGGAAAAAGTGGTGAATGAGAAATAGGGTTTGAGGCTGGTGTAAATAACTGAAAGGTCACAGCTGTCCGACCCCAAAATCAGAAAGCAAGACATTGGGGGTCATCAAACAGCTGCCAGGGAGCAAATTCAGGAAGATCCCTTGAAAAAGTGAGCGCCATCTACTTCCCAGGCACTGCTCTGAGTCTTCTGCATGTGCTATCCCATTACTCTCACAATGGTCATTACTTTAGTTCTCCTCCTACCCCTTTATAGCTGATAAAACCAAGGAATCAAAAGACTAGGTAAATGGTGCAGTCAGCATTTTGGGCTGGCGGTAGATTCTAACTCTTATCTTCAACTCCAGGGCTCTTGCTCTCACATCTGTACCCACCTCAGATCCACCAGCAAGGGTGCTCTGTAGGATTTTCAATAAAGACACCCAACCCGAGAAAGGAGCCCGGACAGAGAGGCAGACAGAGAAGGGCGCTCCGGCTCCGATGTCCCTCAGCACGGGCATGCGTTGAAGGGGAGACCACTGCAGTGGCTCTGACTAACCCTTTCGGATCTCTGGGAAGCAATTACCTCCTCTTACTCTAGATTCTAGACACCTTTCCATGAGAAGATTACACAGCTTCATCCTGTAAAGAACCTGAGGAAGACTTGCGTGCTAGGAATTCGGCTGCATAGTAGAGTAGGAGTGCAGAGTAAGGTTTGAAGGCCAGCTGCATGTGGACGAGGGGCTTTGGGGCTGACATGAGTGCAGGAAGCTCTGCACTTTAGGTGGTCAAAGTTCAAACAAAACTTCTTTTATAGAATTAACAAACTAAGCACAGAAATGAAGTCAGCATCAATATTGCCCAAATCTAACCACTCTGGGCGGCTGCTTCAGTTTGCCTTCTTTGTGTGCACTGACAATGAAGCATTTACTAAATGAAGACTTCTGTGAACAAAACAAATGTCTTTTGTTTTGAAAGTTCATCTTCCGAGGGGTTCCCTACGCGACTCCCCACCACTTTGAATAAGCAACAGTTGTGAAAGTCTGTGATAAGTTCTGTGGCTCACACATCCCCCTCCAATCTAGAATCTTAAACCAAGTACTGGAGACACAGAGGTAGAAGGGGGGTGCGGGGACAGTGCAAAACAGTGCTTGAATCAGAGAGAGAGAGAGAGAGAGCAAGGGAGTTCAGGGAGGGAGGGAAGTAGAGTGAGGGAGAACTAGAAACCACATAAAAGTTAAATTTGCAACATGAACTACAAATCTAAAATTCCCCGCTTATTTAGCTACTCAATAGAATGCTTCCACTATCCTAAGGATGTGCCACAGTGTTATTTTTACTTACAACATGACAATACTATTAAATCATGCACTTATTAATTCTATAAAATAATAAACAAAAACAGTGTAATAGATTGCAAGCTATGCTTAATATATCTTCTTCTAAGCTAACATTTATCAACCAAGCAATATGCTGCTTAAAGAGAAAGAAGGAAAATTTTAAAAGAATATAGTTCCTGCCCAATCACTTGTTAACACTGTAACCTTAGGAAAATAACTTACCTCTGAGACTCTTTCCTCACCTCATTATCTACTGAGATACTGTGAACAAGAGAGCCTCTAAAGAACCAAGAAAGCACACTGTATCTCCCTAGTAACTTATTTTTAGTATCTGAATGTTACTAAAAAGTCAACCTGAAAATCTACAATTATCCATGAAGATTTCTCAATATGGGGAGGGGGGGTATTTTTCCCAGAATTATATGTACACTTTGCATTTTCAGTTCACACTTACTTAGTACACAGAAGCCCAACGGTGCTGTTCAAATGCCTCTGCACAATCACTACCTTAAAGCAACTCACTAATTATACCTCAAATCCTGATCCTGTAGTTTTTAACCCTCGTGGTGATGATGCTATTTTCTAAACATCAAAACTAAATCAAATAAGTATATTTAAAGTACAAGAACAATTTTTTAACAGGCTTAATTAGAAACTGAAAGCAGGAAAGAAACCAGCTAGGCATAAAACTGGTAATTGCTAGGATTAATACTATTTCTAAATGCGACTTCTTCAAAAATAAACCACTTTATAATTTAGTTAGATTTCCACCCAGAGAAAAAGTGCTAATAAAAGCTCAGATAAGGGAAAGTAGGCTTGGACAATTGGTTTAAAGGGAATCCACCTAATCACAGGGCTTAATTTTTTTATCTGCAATTCAGCCCAAAGTCATCAGAATGACTTTTATATCAAAGAGCTTCAGTGAGTGACAAGAGCAAAGCTTGCTTTGTACTGTTTAAAAGTCATTATTCCATGAAATAACTTTAGCCTGCCAAGATGAGGAAGAATAACAGATGCTGTTTTTGCATTATCTGCATGATTTCGGCCAGCCATCCATAGACATTTGGGTCAAATTTCTAGAAATTTGTTACTTGCATTTGACAGAGGAATCATGTATCCTAACCTCTCAGCTTGACCTTTCTCATTGGCATCCATTTATAATACTTTGCTTTCTGTGGCAATTATCCTTAAACTCATACAAGTTCAGTCTGTTTTTTTTTTGCCTGGGCTAAATAAGAATATTTGAAAAGTCAAAATTTTCATGCCAAAAAAAAAAAAACAGTAAGAGAAAGTTTCTTTACATGCATTGTGCATTATTGTGTTCTAAGATTTTGAAGATATTCCAATCTTTTGCAACCTTAAAGACAGAGGAAAAGTTATCCAGTTTAGATGCGTTTAGCCATTGTTTTCTATTTTGTATGTGGATTTCTAATCAAAAGCTATTTTAGTAGAATAAAATGTCTTACTTTTTCATACTAATACAGAATTTTGTCCCTTAAAATAAATAAATGAAAAAATAAAACAGCAATTACTTTATGAATACTATATTATAGCTTGCTCAAATAAAACTTCTTTGGGGTGCTGTTTCAGTATAATAGCTCAGAAAATGAAATAGGTAAATTGTTTTATAATTCCTGAAATGAGTGATTTAAGAGTTCAGCAAAGGTTTTCCATTTATCTTAATAGACTCAGAGTTTAGTAGATGATTATATTTGTTATATTTATTTTGTTACCATGTAATAATATGCAATGTTAATTGAGCACTTATAATGTACCAAATTTAGACAATGCTTCACATGTACCATCTCATTTAATCCTCAGATAACTACAGGAATTACTTGAATTCTTCCATCTCCACAAAAGGTAATAACAAATCACTTTTAGGTGCCAAGGAAAGGAATACTGTAAAAGTCTTACATATTGAACCAAGAAGAATTTTCTTTCAATCTTTAAAGTTCTATAAACTGAAAATCATAAGTAATAAGTTACAACAGATTATGCTTTTAATTAAAACTTCCCATATACTTTGAAAATTGGAAAAGTGATATTTTGACAATTTGTTTATTAAAAACTAAAGTGAATAATGATTAGAGGAGTAAATTTAAAGAATAATTGATTTTTAAAATGACTGTGAAGAAACTTATACACAGTATAACAATGAAAAGGCACAAATCACTTTTAAGTACCATACATGCATAAGATCACAAATAAATAGAATGTATGAGTGGGAAGACTAAGTTAAACGTATTTTATTCTCTTTAAAATGTCTTAGTACTTCCCAGG
Source organism: Sylvilagus floridanus (assembly GCA_949820135.1). NCBI lineage: Eukaryota > Metazoa > Chordata > Mammalia > Lagomorpha > Leporidae > Sylvilagus > Sylvilagus floridanus. The sequence continues at coordinate 91,910,968 of OX463238.1, forward strand.
CAATGGATATTTTCATAACAAAGCAAAGAAATTAATAATTGATTAACGATTACAAAATGTATAAGTTATCTGAAAAAATTGTCCAAAATGCAAAATTAATCTTTATAGTATTAAGAAGTAATTATTTTTGTTGTGACAAAAATGCAAGATAAAAATTCATCATATAGTATTTCGTTTCAATTTTGATTCTTATTCTCACCATAGATAATGCACATTAATATAAAACTATGTTATGTTATTTAGATATAGTTTTTAAATTAAATAAGAACCTCCTCTACTAAACACAGATACCATCACAAAACATTAAAAATGCTATATAATAATTCTCCTTACTTGGATCTTTCTGGGAAATAAATGATGACAGCCACTTTGAAAATGCTATTTCCAAGTACACTTACCCTTAAGACTTTTTGTAGATTCTACCAAACCTTTTCAACCACATAAAACATTCAAATGATTACTTACAGAAACACACATGATTCTCTTAGTTATACGTAAATACAGTTTTATCAAACAATTAAGTTTTCTGGGCAAATTATCTGTCTTGTCTACTAATTTGAAAAAAATCACTTCATTCAATTCTACAAATGTAAAATCTCTGTAACACCTTTAACAAATATAAAGGGATTCTACTTACACTTGCATGGAGTTTTCCTTTTTTTGACATCGCTAAAAATTTGTTGCTGAAAACTCCTCGTATTCCTACAATCCCCTGAGACACAGCAAATATTTCCAAAATACCTAGGATGACAGAAATCCCAAAATAAAACACAGACTCTTCTATGTATCATTGTGAAGAATTAAATTTCTATATAGATTTTCCCACTCTTTTTTACTGTGATTTTAAAAATAGTTACATTCTTGTTTTTGTGACATTATTTGCACAGAATACCATTCAAGTATTTATTTAAAATGACTAATTTCAAGATTCAAAATTGTGATTCTGCTGAATTAGTAATGCTTATTTTTCTCTGTAAATAATAAATAAATTTCAGTAAACAATGTCTGATAATAGAATTTTTCAAGTTCTAAAGAAGTTGAAAAGATTTTTTTCCTCTGGTGTCTTTCAGAATAATTATTCATTTTTTATGTATAAAAGTACATAAAGTCTGTACTCAAGACTAGTATAAACCATTCAAAAGCCTGGAAAATAATTCATATTTAAATAAAGCAAGTCTATTCTCTAGTCATTATGATTATAAGGGTACAAATAAATATATGCCCTATTCAATCACTTAGTAAGTAGCTCTTACAAAGACTGTACATAACAAGAGACTGAATGCATTACGAATAGCTTGGGATTATTGGCTCAAGGAAGTGTTTAATGGACTATGCTTCAAAACATCTTGCATTTTGAATATTTCCTGGAAAATTTAATGAGCTATTTTATTACATTATTGTTTACATATTGTATTTCATGGTTAGCACTATGAAGTCAATATCCCTCTACAGTAACTTCAAAGTCCACATCCACTATGTGAAGAGAATCACAGACCACAGCACAAAGTATATTAAGAAGATAAAATTCTTATCTGCATATAATTGGAAAGCCTACCTCTTTTTCATAAACTCATATGTAATGTTACACAAACAGGAGGAAAGCATAATATTAATTAGTTGAAAACATGAAATTGTCTTTAACAAATAAAAGAAAGAAAAAAAACCGCAGTAATATATTTGCTAGAGCTAAAAATGCACCTGTCCTGGAAAGGAACGAAGGGAGAACGGAGAGAGGGGAAGAGAACATTCCAACATTTCAATGTATCGTTTTCTGAGCATGTACGCTAATTAGTGTATCTCAACAGGACTGTGCTGAATAGAGAATTTCACTAGATTTTCAGAAAATAGAAGCTGACTTCCCCTGCAGTATTTGAAGTATGTCTAAAATTAAATTTATTAAAAGACTATTGTAAATAGACATATGGCACATATTAATACATAAACATGAGTAACTTTACTGAGCACTTATATTGTACCAGTCTAAGTTAATACCTCTAATTGTACCAAATAGTGCTAATTATTTATTTTAACTTAGTTTCTTAATAAAAAACTAGATCAGAAACTTCATGAGGAAAAAGGGAGAGTTGAACAAATATTTTGTTGTTGATGTTGTAAACATTTTTAGTTCAGAGTAAATAAACCACATGTCAGGGAAACTGCATCTACCAATTTATTAATGGATGTTTCTTTAGAATGAAAATAAATCACCTAAAAGCTTTTAGAAAGTAACTACCTTTGCTTTTAGAAACTGCTGTCCCATAAATCCTTTCCTTCAAAATGTCTTCAAAGGGCTATTTGTAATAGATTTTACTATAAAAGTTATTTGTGTTACCCGCCCAGAGGTTTAGAAGCATTACCGTTTTATCAACTAGTAAGGAAGCATACAAAACACTTTGAAGTTCACTACATTAGCCATATGTAACATGCACTAATTGTATTAATAAAGCATGGCCAGAACACCTGACACAAAGTTCTATTTCTATCAGAATCACAGAATTGAGAACATCATTAATTATTTTTCATGTTTTGGAGATGGGTAAGGTGAGTGTGAATACTACATAAATGTGTGTGTTCAAAAATGAGGAAAGGAGAGCATAAGAAACCATGTATGTGTGGATAGATTTAAGTGGGACAATATGAAGTTCGCACATATACCCCAGTTTATTCATGGCCCTATCTTGTTGTAGGTTTCTTTTTATTCCATTCTCTAGAAAATTACCTGGCTTTGTAAATGGAAGTCTGTTGTATTTCTAGGAAAAAATACACAGTAGCATTAAAGATAAAATTCCTACAAGTATATGTGTTTGTAGGCTAAATTTTAAGAGACTGACATAACAGGGCTTTATAAATCCTTGGTTAACAGAAATACTACAAAACTTTGTCTAAGTAAGCTGTTGGTTTCTAACAACCTACATATTCTAATATTCTATTTTTTATTTGCTTACAGTGATCTATGCTTAGCCACAGTGGAAGACACAAAACTCAGGTTTGTTTATTCTTAATATGCGTTTTTAAGAAAGATCCATTTTGGAAGGGGTGGGGGGGGCAGCCTTGTAGCATAGCTGATTAAGCGGCTGCTTGCAATGCCGATACCCCATATCGGACTGCCAGTTCCAGCCACAGCTGCTCTGCTTCTCATCCAGCCTCCTGTCAATGCTCTGGGAAGGCAGTGGACAATGGCCCAAGTGTTAGAGCCTCTGCCACCCAAGAGGGGGACCCAGATGGAGTTCTTGGTTCCAGCTTTGGCCTGGCGCAGCGCTAGCTGTTGTGGCCATTTGTGAAGTGAACCAGCAGATGGAAGACCTTTCTCTGTCTTTCCCACTGTCTGCAACTCTGCTTCTCAAGTAGATATTCAACAAATACACATATAACAAAAAGGAAAGTGGCTTTCTCACAGATGGAGTTGCAGCGATTTAATTACACGCCACTGCCATCATACTGGAGGGGTTGGTGAGTGATCCTGAACACAAGTGTGGTGATGTTTAGCACTGTGACGGGCGGTGGCTGAGTTGCAGGAATGGACCCCTGCTTTTTATGAGCTGTGGGATGAAGCAATTCATGTAGGTGAAGGGAGGTTTCCGTGTGATCTCGCGTTCTTGGTGGACATTACCAATATCAATACCAGCAACTCGTGAAGCGCACCTCACCAAATGGCAGTTCTTCTAAGTTGAGGATTTTGTATGGTCTTCAAATGATTATAAATACCCAAATGACCCTTGGTAGGAGAAAAGTTTTCTCCACACTGTTTTAAATAAAGCTGTTCAATTTGTAAAAAAAAAAAAAAAAAAAAAAAAAAAAAAATCTCTCCTCTGATGCTCTGCCTTTCAAATAAAAATAAATAAATCTCTTTTTAAAAAACAACCATTTTAACCCATTTAACTTATATCTCAACACAATGTACATTTTCCATGTATATATTATGTAGAATTAGCATTATAATAAATTTTAAAGAGGTGGAATATGAAAAAATATGTTAAAGTACTATCATTTTATTATGTACTGCGTGGTTTCTTTTCTTGTAACTATCAGTACAAAAATGATGTATGAGACTAATTTTTTTAAACTTTAAATTACATTTTGCTGAAAGCTTTAAAATACACTTTTACAGAATACTCTTCAATTTTATGAAGAAAATTTTATGAAAAAATTTTATGAAAAAAAGGTTATATTAAATGAAAGAATTATTTTTCACATAGGCAATTTTGGTATTGACCTTCCAAATATATAATCGATATAATTATGAGCTAATATTGAGAACCATATTAAATCCATATTTGCCAAAGTAATATCAGCAGGGATTTCACAAATGTCTTAATTTCTAAAATTTCAAAGCAAATTCTACAAACTTCACAATTCAGCCTCCTGCACATTCTCCCAAAGAGTTCACAGGTTTATTCGTTTTATTATGCCAAACACAGTAACTCATTAAAAAATTCTAAATAATATTGTAAACTCATGTACATAAGTCACACATAAATATCAGAAAACATTTTATCTAACATAGATTTTTTAAAATTTTAATATTATCCTGACTCTTACCACTAGGAGTCAGGGATAATAAGTTTGATGGAAACTTAAAGTTCCCTTTCTGGATGCTAAAATGGCATTTCTAACCAAGATTATGGAAGGCCAAGTTTGTCTCCCAGATCACAGATAGTCAATGACTGTTCGACTGGATTGCCTTCTTCCATCCTCTGACTACCTCTGCTTTCCCTTGTCAGGAGCCCCCACGCTCGCATCTCTGAACACATGTATAGTACCTTCCTTCTACGGTGATCCACTCCCGCTTAGGCGGATGAGAAAGGCTTAGTATAAATTAATTCACATTAAGATGCTAGTGACAGCAAGTTCTCTTACCTCAGGTGTTCACGTTTAAGGGCATCAAAAGAAGAGGGCATTGCCTGACAAAAGGAAGTATTCTCTCTTGGTAGAATTTCAGGGCTGATACCGAATTTGAAGGAACAAGGCTTCCTTCGTGTCTTTCAGGTGCTACACACCCTGTATAATGCACTTACTTGTGAGGATGGTTATACATTCTGAAGCACATTGACTTCACTAAGAGAGCATAGTCCTCTACAGGCTCTATTGTCCATGGCTGATACAGACACACAGACATCTCCCTTTTCTTGGTGAATAAAATGTGGAAAAACACAGATATTCTAATTATTCAGAAGCTTTCAGCAACCTATCTGAAAATTCCCAAAGAAAAATATTGTAAAACTAAAGTTTCTCTACTTTCATCCACACACCAAGAAACACACAATGCAGCGTCTTGAAATAGCCACTTCAGCCAGCATCCCTGATTAATTTTGTAACAGAAAAATTCCACTTGAGCTATTCTACACAGCAGATACAGATTCAGATTTATTTAGGCTTGGGTGACTGTCTGATGGTTCTGCATGACACCAAAATTAATACTGAATTCAGGTTTTTTAATTAGTAAAATTGAGGGTTTTATTTGTCAACATATATGATTGGAATATTCATACTTCATGTGAAGACACAGCCTTAGACTTTTTTTCCCCTAAATTGACAATCACTTGATAGCTTTTCCTCTAATAGCCCAAGACAAATCAACAGAAGCATTGTGATAAAATGGAACTTCAAAGTACATGATTTCAAACAAGCCCTTTGTTTCTGTGCAATAGTTGGATCTTATCTCTCATGTCTGCTTTCTTCCTCTTTCCCCAGAATTTCTTTCTAATAGGGATATACTTGAAATGAGCTTGATTCTATTTCCTGTCTTCAAAATTTGTAAAAACTTGTATAGAAGAAACTAAGAATACACAACTGGTATACTTAAACTATACAAATTATGTTTCAAAGCCTTCAGCCAGAGTGTGCTTCTGATGGTGAATCTAGAAAATGTTCACAATTTACAAACTTATTTAATGTCCAATGATAACTGTCAGACATTTAACTAACCTAACAGACAAATCTTACACAACCTGAGTTTAGAAGAACCTGTTAGAAAGGTGTTTCATGGCACAGCTTTGACTTTCTGTCTGAAGTAGCTAGTTTATAACAAAAAGAAAACAAGTTTTCTATCATTGCTAACTCACAGTCAACAGACTCAGTTCTTGAGGTCAAACTGAGGCATCCCTTCTGATCCCTGACCCAGCTCCCTACTGCGAGACTTAGACAAGTGTTTCCTCATGTACCCCTAACAGTCCGTGATGAACACGGGTAGTGTACATAGATGTTAGAAAACCATGCAGTGCTGTTTTCTGAGGTAAATGACTGTGCAGGTCACAGCCTTCTGGTCCTGCTGCGTAGCTGCCGAGGGCAGTCACCCATCAGAAATTTCCAAATTACATGCCATCCTACCAAACATCAGACACTCCATAAATACTTCATCAATCAATGATAGCAACATTTCAGGAAGTAGTTACTAGACACTCTGGACATCTTAAAGCAGAAAATCACTATGATTATTTGACTATTTGAGTTGTGTCTCCCATTGTGAACATCTCTGGAAGGCAACACCACTACCACCATCACCACCAACAACAAAAGCTAGCCAAAAGTACCAAAATACCATGCTCGCTGCAAGATACATCGCAGGAATAAATGACGTGATGAGTGAACGAAAACAAGTCTTGTAAAAGACACAGATTAAACGCTGAAAGGCTGTTGTGTATCAGAATACATTAGGAAAGAGTTAAATGTTTATGTACACACTCTTCAGGAAACATCGCTGTGTCTTTGTAGCTATCTTTAAACTTAGAGTTCAAATGAGCTGTGCTATGGAAACAATAGACACCGGACAGCATCTTCTTCAGCTGAATTTAATCTGTTCTCAATTTATTTCAGTTGCTTTTCTACACCTTGCCATCTAGCAAGGCCTAAGCTGCAAAAATCCTCGTCTCTTGCCATGTCTTTGTGGAGAGAGGATGGGTATCTGGGGGTGAAGCTTGCTTGCACGCCCAGAGCCACCGCAGACAGTCTGTCAGCCTCCACAACTCCGATCTGTGCTTGCAGCCTGCTAATTCGGGGTCTTCCCTTGGGCACACGCAAGTCATCCTCCCTTAGTGCTGGTTTCCCGGGTAAACCAGAGCGCAGCAAAATCTGTAAGGGAGGAGGGACGATTGCTCAAAGCGAGACTAAGCTCTGTCTGGCTGCTGGGGCAGAGAGTTCCGTGGGACAAAGCGAGGACGGTGAGGTCACTCCCTGCCCCGAAATCTTAGAAAATCCTCCTTTCTCCAGCAGACTGTGCGCCGTCGACGGTGGGAAACTGCTTGATAACAGTGAAATGAACTCTAAAGCACTGGAAGCGGCTACTTCAAGGATGCGTGTGGGAGGCTGGGGGAGGGCACCGGGGCGCTCTCTTGGTTTGGGCGATCCAGGCCACCGCTGCGCTCAGCCGGCTGGAGCCGCAGCAGCCAGGAAACCCGGACCCGCTCGAAGACCAACGCGAAACGCCGCGCCCGCCAGCCAGCTCACCGACGTGCGCACCTCCGAACCCGTTCCAGAGGCCGCTGCCAGACTGTCAGCCCAGCGCTGGTGCCCACGCACCTCCCATACTAGGGTAAGAAGGAGTCTGATGGCCCGTGGGGTGGAGCAAGTCAGGTACACCTGGGAGCCAGCAGGCTCTCCCGGGCCATGCAGCCGGTGCGCAGCTGTCTCTCCCGCCAGGTTTCCGCCCTACCTGGCTATCTCAGGGGCCCGCGCTGTGGCTTTTTGCAGTGGACTAACTCCGGCTGGAAGAGCGATCTGTTCCTACTAAGAGCCCTAGACAGACCGCCGCAGGGCCCCACGCAGCCCCACTGTCACCTGTCCCCTCCTCTGGCGAAAGTGGTAAGCGAACAGGAGGAGCGGCTGCAGTGGGGGAAACGCAGATGGAATGCAAGGGAAGAGATGAGAAAGCAGGAAGCCAGCACTAATGACAGGATCCGAAAGGAAAGCTAAAACTTGTTTTGTTTTCTAAATCCTCTACAATTTGTATCCCTACCAAATTGGACCTAGTCCATGTTTCCTTTGGAATAAAGGGCTTTTCCCTAGTTATCCTCACTGGCCACTGTCCTAGCACGGTGTTGCTATGGTCTCAAGGCACACAACGCGATGTAGCTCTCCCATCAGGTACAGATATACTCCTTGTATCTGTGTATATAGTGTGCACATGCACACCGCACACACGTGTGCACACAATATACCTAGCAGATTTACATATATTCACATACATAGCCAGTATTAATGGGGGGAGTGTTATCGCAGCTGTTGGAGGGGGGCAGTACTTGAAATTTCATTCTTCTAGAAAGAAGCACAACTTTAGCTCCAGGGAGGCAGAAGGGATGCACTTTGATGCCTAAATGGAAAGTGCCAGCCTAGTGCATAAGCAGAAGGTAAACAGAAATTGCAGCAGGCGAAAGAGGGAGCTTTCTGGTTCTTCTGGCATGGCTGGAGGCTCGTCTTTGGCGCCAGGGCATACTGCCTGGGCACCAGCCTCTGAGTGACCTGCGCCTCGGCCATTCCTCCTGCCCACGAAAGGGGTGCGTGTGTGCGTGCCGCGCGGAAGAGATGCCTGTCTTCCCCGTCCGCCCGCCCACCCGCCCGGCGGCTTCCCGGACCAGCAGGGTCCCAGAAGGGGCGCCCCGCGGCCCAGGGAATACGTGTTGTCCCGCTGCCCGCCCAAGACCGGCATCGTAGGGGCGCAAGCAACTTACTTAACATATTGGCTTCGTGGGAGCCATTGACTTTGCCATCCGGGTAGATCTGCAGATGGAAACCGATGCCTACTCTGCAGTACAGGCTGCCGGTCCGGCGCCCCGAGGGGCTCCACTGAAAACTGCTCTGCTCCAAGCCGCTGCCTTGGCTGCCCGGAGAAGCCGCGGGGGCGGACGAGGCAGGAGAGGAAGACGAGGTGCTCCCGGCGCTCCGGCTGCTGCTGGAGCCTCCCAGGTTCCTGTCGGCGGCAGCGGGTCCGGGTTGCCCTTTGGGGGCGAGGCGCTTCTCCCCGTGAGCCCAGGCGCTGAAGATCAGGTGGCTGAAGAAGAGGAGGAGGAGGAAGGACAAGCTCATTCTTCCAGCCGCGGGGGTCCTAAGTGCATCTTGTAGGGCTGCTTCTGGGCTCCGTAGCCCCCGCGCGGCTGCGTGCCTCTGGCGCTGCCCCCCTCGCCGCACCGGGTGGACATAGCCCCAGGGGAAGAGAGAGGGAGAAGGGGAGAGAGCCGGAGGCCACTCGAGCGGATCTCGGCGCTGGCACCGGGATATTTATAACGCCAGTGATCTCACTGCTCGGTGCACGCCTGCGAAGCTTCCCCTCACCCGCCGCTTTGTGTACTCACTGGCCGGTGCGGGGAGGGAGCCTCGCCGTCTCGGGGGCGGGGGGTGTGAAGGAGGGAGGAGATGGGAGAGAGAGAGTGTGGGAGGAGAGGCCGGGCTGACGGGAGCTGCACCCCGGACGCTGGGTGCGCCCACACCACGGCCACGCACCCCAGCAGTTCTCACGCGCCGCGCGCTGCCCCCGCCCCCGCCAGGGCCGGCGTCGCGCGGACTTGCGCTCTGCGCTCCGCGGAGGCTGCAACGTGGAAATGGGTTCTCCACCTAGCCCACCTCGACGGCACACCTGCGGCCTGGCAGATCACTCCCACCCGCCCCGGCCCTGATTGCCAGGTTCTCCTCCGTTTGCTCGCCAAACCCCCAACCAGCTGAATCCCCACCCACCCTGGGAATCCTTGGGAGCGCGCATCCCGTCTCGAGACCCCCAGCGCTCCCAGCGCCGTCGGCGGGAGCCACGCAGGGATTAGCTGCCCAACTTGGGAAGGCTTTGGTGTAATGCGGTTGGGGCGGAAGGCTGTTTTTTTTTTTTTTAATTGATTTGTTAAACAGCTAAGGAATGGGTTTATCCAGCGTTCAGAAAGCCACCTTGAGTCGTTCTGCCAACGCAACTCTCAGTCGCGCTGAACGTTTCTCCCGGTTTGGTTTCCTTCTGGCGAGTTCTCAGGGTGTGTTGCGGCCGCCAGACACCCACGCTCGGACCCAGGCAAGAGGGGCTGGGGCCAGGCACCAGCACGTGTGACTGACTGCCCAGTTGTCCTCTCTCGCCCCAGGATTCTCTTAGCAGGAAGGATTAGCTAACGGCTCGCTTCAGCTTACTCGGAGCTGCCGTGGCTGAAGGTCCGACCCTAATGAATGATTAATGACGCGCCCGCTGGATTTCAACCTCAGGAAATCTGAGAAGGAGAATTTCTCTGCACAATGCGCCCACGGTTATTTATCTGAGAAATATACCTGACGTGCATTCTTGGAATACTTCTGTCTGAAAGCATAGTGCAAGCTTTAAACTAAGCCCTGATATATTATTCATTGGTCATTTTAATGAAAAGCCAGTGATACTGACCCATAAGGTCAATTCACATAAGCCAAGCTGGATGCCAAGATAGGGCCTTATCCATTATTGAATACCCATGTCAGGTTCCTATCTCGATAATGAAAAGCATATTAAAAGCAGGTAGATTTTTCAGGATTGGAAGTCTTCCCCCGACAGAGTACTTAAGATCAAGGTAGCTGTAAAACAAAGTCACTGGAGCAATGCAGTGAAGCCGCTGCGGGAGAGCTATTGTCCAGGGCTGACTACTCCGATGCTCTAAGCTGTGGCTTCGGGTTTAACTGAAGTGGGGGCAGCAGGCCTATACAAGGGAACCCTACACAGGGACATTGAGAACAGTCACAGGGTCCCTCAGGCCAGCCCACTCGGCTGATTCTGGAGTGAGTGGTTGTAGAGTGCTGAACTTGGGCACAGGATGCTGAACTTGTGCCTTCCCTAGGTGATGCCTTTGTGTGTGTAACAAAGCTCTGGGGATTTCAGGCACGTGAGCGCTGCTGGATGCCATCAGGAAGTCCCACGTCACACAGTCTACTAGTCTACTGCCCGAGCTGAAAGGGACAAAGATTTTCCAAAGTGAATCCAGAGCTTGTTTCTCCCCCTCTGCCTTCCAAGAAGTCTGAATGAGTCTCACTGCAGAGGCATGATCAACACCTTCTCTGCAGCTCTCTCTGCCTCCAGAGGCTGGGAGGGATCTGGGGCCCAGTTTTCAGAGCTGAGGAATCAGCTGCTTGTCTCCTCTCCTTTCCCCCAGTTTCTGGACCCCCCCCCCCCAGCCGCCGCCCTGCAGTGAAACAATCGTTTTTGTGTTCTGGTGAGCTTGAGATCACACCCCTGTATAGGGAATGAGCCAGGAAGGCCAAGACACCTGCATGGGCTCTACTCTACCTCAACCTAGAGCATGGCAAAATGCACTCTTCTCACATCGAGGGCCCAGGAGATGGGGGGGGGGGGGGTTCACTAGCAGTAGACAAGTGGCCAGCATTGTGGGCAATGACTAAGTCTGGCAAACCAAATCTCAACTTTCAACTCTGTTCTGTACTAAGGGGGGAAGGGAGGGGGGTTGTATGTATAGGAAGGCGCACTTAGAACAGAATCCTCACTGGTGAGTAAAAACAAATAGGGTGGATGCCAATAAACTTTTACAGTTTATCACAGAGGCTTGAACTCATGTTGGAATCATTTAGAAAGACCTACGCACATCTGAACAGTGAGTTGGGAAGCCAGCAGCATTCTGGTTCCAAGAACCCAGCTGCCAGGTCCTCTCCCTTGGCAGCACAAAGAGAGGAACAGGTCACCCCGCAGTCCCCGCTGCCCGACCCGCCTGCGTCTTGCCTTACTTGTGAGTGGCGGGTCTCCACCACCTCGCTGGTGTTCATGGCAAATGTGCGACCTGAATAAAAAATCTCACGGCACTCCCTCGGTTACCCCAGGTTCCACTCCCTAGAGAGCAGGAGCCTGTACCATATTGTTTCTGATGACTTTTGGAAGCACAATCACCCAAAGCCCCCTGCTGGGGACATTCAAGCCCTCCACTCACAAGCTGAAGCATCTGGCTGGGGAGGGGGGTCCCCAGGGCAGTGAATGGACCACGCATCCACAGCTGGTGCGCAGTGTGATTCCCTGACGTACACTCTCTGCCAAACCCAGGGGCAAGGCCAGGGAAAAAGTGTGAATGGTCTCAAAGACTACTCGTTGCTGCCTGCCAGGAGCCAGAAGGATCCAAGAAGTTGACAGCTTCACCAGTCAGGGAGCGCCAGGCTCTAAGCGTGTGTATGCACACGCAGGTGCTTTGTTCAACCCCTTGGGCTCACCTTCTCCAGCCCTGACACCTAGGCCTCACAGTCAGGTTCGTCTCTCCAACACTCCAGCCTCAGAGCTTCCTTTCGGGCCTCCCCTAGTTCTGTGCAGAGGAGAACTGGGTGTACATTTCCCTAACCAGTCACTAAAAGGAAGTTACGCTAACCTGCATCCTCAAGCTGCAACCCAAAAGTCAAGGTAAAGGTCAAGAAGTCCACGTCTAAGATTCCGCAAGCGAAGGACAGCTCACTATAGCCTTCCTCTGGTTGTAAACCGGAGCCAGGCCTCCCAAGGCTCACATCCCACCAGTGCATGGTGCTGGAAGGGAGGGTAGGGCAACAGATGGTAGGATTGGTTGAGCAACCAAGCGCTGGGAAGCCAGAGTCCTGGGAGAGTCTCAACCCACGACCCAGGCTGCCCTCAGGGAGCAGGCCTTCTCAGAGGTTGGCCGGTTCCAAGGTTTACTACCTTGCACCACTGGAAAGTAAGGCCTAGTTTTCTTTCCTTTATGCCAGCAGACAAAAACCCAGAGGTTTTCAGAATGTTTTTTCTGGGACAACTGCTTGAAACCTGGCCCTCAAAGGACTTTGTGGATCCCCTCTCCCTCCCCACTGCCTTTCTGCATTCTGAGAAGCTACATGCAGATAAGAGTATGAACCACGTATTGCTAACCAGGTTGCTGGTGATCCCACACTGATTGCTAATCTCATAAAAATTTTAACAGGGACTCTTACACAATGAACGTTTGTGTCATCCCAAGATTCCTGTGTTGACAGCCTAGTCATCAATGTGATCGTATTTGGAGATGAGGCTCTGGGAACTAATGAGATCATGAGGTGGAGGCCTTACCAAGGAGTAAGTGTCCTTCAAAGAGACAGGAAAGACCTTGCTTTCCCCACCCGCACCCCGTGCCCCACGAGAGGAACTCAGAAACAGGGCCCTCCTCTGAACACAGCCATGCTGGCATCTCACTCTCGCTCCCCAGCGTCCAGAACCACTAGGACTGCGTGTTTGTTGTTTAAGCCACCGTCCTGTGGTATTCTCCGCACAGCAGCCCCAAGAAGGAAGCACAATTGCATTGTGGGAGGAGTCAAGAGCTGACCTGTTGGGGCCCTCAGTCCATGCTCTTGCCAAGACCCTCTATCTCCTCCGGGCCTGGCTTCTCACCAGCAAGTTGGCAGCAACTGTAGCAGTGAATAGCCTGTGGCTAAAGGAGCAGGCTGAGCAGGTTGAGGAGGCCGGGAGGGGCCGGCTGTGTGAGAAGGAAACAGACGAGGAGGGGCAGAAGAGTGCCCAGGCAGGGAAAGGATGGCACAGTCAGAGACTGCAGCTCCCCAGCTCAAACCTCTTCCCCCTTCACCACGGGCCACTGCTTCCTTCTGAGGAGGGGGCTGTGTGGAAATGGCCAACTGGTCAGCAGCAGCCCGGCTCCTCCACACCATGCAGTCAGAAAATAAAGCAGTCTTACTCCTAAAAAAAAAAGAAAAAAAAAAAGCTTTTGTGACCTGAATTGACTCAATGAAATCGGTTATTTTTTTCCCCATCCAGCTTGACTCCTGTGCCTTCCAGCTAACCTGCTGGCTATTTTTGGGTTAGCTTCCGGTGCATCTGTGCACTGAATCCCAAAGCACTACAAGGCCCCCAGGTATCTCAGTACCCAAAATCTAACTGCAAGAAAATAACCACTCTGAAAGTACTAGATGGCCGGTCATAGGGGACAGAGGTCTCTGTGCTTATTCTACCTGAGTGAAAAATTCATGATTGCAGAGCCTACCGTTTGCCCTCCCCTCAGATAGAGCCCACTCTGTCCTTTATAACAGGTTTTTGTTACCATCACACTCTGTATCTAATAATGTCAAAGAGGATATTCTGAGCATATGTGGAGGAGTGCAGCACTTCCAGGTCCAATTTCCTATCAGAAGTGCATGGAGTGGGAGATAAAAGATTTTTCTCATCTTTGAGGAAATAAAAACGGTGATGAATTAGAAGTGCTGCTATTGGGATAGTTCTAGCACTCTATGCTTGGTTTGTATCCAGAGAGACAGGCCGTAAGCAGATGGGCACTCATTCAAGAACATCGGGGGCTGACGAATGGGAGAAAGCAGGCACGATGTCTTCTTCGAGGACATCTTTCTTGTGCCAAGTGGGAAAAGGCTGGGAGAGAACAGAAGTGAAAACAAGTCTGGTACCAGCTAGAAAGAGACAGGGAGCTGCTGAAGCCACGATGCGTGTGCTTGCTCTCTGTTCACCAACCCATTCAATGGCCATTTGTTCAGAGAGTAATTGAATCAAAGCTGACCTCTCAGGACAAATCTGAGAGCCCGTTAACACAGACGATGTCTTATTTTTCCCATAGAAAGGTGCTTATTTTTCTTCAGTGTTAAGGAGGAAAGAGGACAAAAATTGGAAATGCTACAGTTAGGGCAGGAAGTCCATGCCACTTGAAAGATGTCTTCAACAATAGTGAGTGGATGATTGCTTTGGTTAAAGCTACTTTTTTCCCAAGAAAATTTTAGGGATCCCATCCTAGAGAAATATTCCTTGTATATCTCTTCTGGGAAGCCAGTAAATTTTAGCTTAACCCAAAGCTGTTTTAAAAAGGAGAGGGGAGGTTCAATCACTCTTTTCCTGTGACCTTTAGAAAGAGAATTATTTGTGAGCAGTGCTTTTTCTTTCTTCCAATCTTTCATTTTGTTTTGTTTTGTAAATTGTAAATAGCTAGTACAAAACTTCATTTACATTGTAATACAAAAAGCATTTAGTAATCACAATATGTAACAACTAGAAATGAATTCCCTACCTGCCTCTAGCTCCCATCACATGTACACAAAATGAAGTTTAAAATGCAATAGAAGGACCTAACACTTGTAGCTTATTTTGAATATTGTGATCATATATACATAACATGAAAATCATGTTGAGGGGCCAGTGCCATGGCTCACTTGGTTAATCCTCTGCCTGCGGCCGGGTTCTAGTCCTGGTTGCTCCTCTTCAAGTCCAGCTCTCTGCTGTGGCCCAGGAGGGCAGTGAAGGATGGCCCAAGTGCTTGGGCCCTGCAACTGTGTGGGAGACCAGGAGAAGCACCTGGCTCCTGGCTTCAGATAGGCACAGTGCCAGCTGTGGCGGCCATTTGGAGAGTGAACCTATGGAAAGAAAGCCTTTCTTTCTGTCTCTCTCTCTCACTGTCTATCTGTCAAATTAAAAAAAAAATCATGTTGATGAAATTCATGACATCGTTTAAAGTCATCCCTTTTTCTAGTTTATTTGTTTTCGTTTTATTTGAAAGGCAGTTACACACACACACACACACACACACACACACACACACAAGCTGAGAGAAAGAAAGAGGTCTCCCATCTGCTGGTTCACTCCCCAAATGCCCTCAATAGCTGGGTGAATCAAACTGAAACCAGAGGACTAGAACTCAACTCAACCTAGGTCTTCCACGTGGATTGTGGGGACTCAAGTACTTGGGCCATCATCTGCCACCTCCCATGGTATGCCTTAGCAGAAAACTGGAATTGAAAGCCAAGTCAGAACTCTAACCCACACTCCAAAATAGGATGTATGTGTGCCAAACCACATTTTAACTGCTGCACCAAACACCCACCCACAATGGCTTCTTAATATTTGTTTTCATTTCAATAACTTGCTCAGGTAGAGCGGTGAGAGGATCCCAGCTTAACTCCTGAAAAAGAAAATGACTACTATATGTTCACAGATCTAAAAAAAATGCTTTATGCAAACCATCCTGTCCTCTGCCCTGTCTTTGAAGCTCCTGTCTGATCCTCAGGGGAGGGGTTGAAGAACTTGCAACATAATACAATCAGGACTCTGTTGGTTGTAAATGGGACTATTTCCTGCTGAGAGCCAGAAGGGTACACAGTGGAACTTGGTGCTGTAACGAGGATCAACATTAAACATACAGTAACTTGATTATTGCTTAGCTGTTTTATCTTCCTTATGGGTACAGTAAATAGGATGAATAAATCAGAAAGTCCTCAAAGTCCATCTCCTTTCAGCATATACTGACTGCCTTGTGGTTCCACAAATGCATGAGAATATAAATCCTAGATGAGGATCCTTATAAGGAATGGCTTGAAAAGATAGATGGCTTAATCGTTGTTGAAATTTCTCCCCCAAAGAAGTAAGAACTTCACATGGGCGTTGTGGCACAGAGGTTAAGCCACCACTCAGGACATCCATGTCCCATGTAGTCCCATCCTTTCTTCCAATCCAGCTTCCTGCTAATGAACCGCAGGAGGCAGCAGATTATAGCCCAAGTGTTGGATCCTTGCCATCCATGTAGGAGACCCAGATGGAGTTCCTGGGCCCTGGCTTCAGCCTGGCTGAACCCTGGCTGTCACTGGCATTTAAGGAGTTAAGCCACAGATGGTAGATCTCTCTGTCTCTCTCTTTGCTGCTGCTGCTGCTACTTGTTTTTCAAATAAAGCAAAATAAAATAAATAAACTTTAAAAAGTGAAAACTTGAACATTTAAAATTATATTGTAATGCTGGATGACTTGTCTGTCATTTCCTCTGTCAGGGGGACTGAGGATTTGGGAGCGTGTGAGTGTGTGTTGGGAGAGCGCGTGTGTATGCGTTCATCGTTTGCATTAGCATAGCTCTTAATTACAGTAGTCATTTCCACAAATGGGCTTTGTTTTCTCCTCCACATCCCTGACTTTTGGCAGGCTGTACCAGGCAAACACCTGTTGTCTGCTTGTGCAGAGAAACACCTGTCAGCGGAGCCACTGAGTGCGAACACAGGGGCTGTCATGCAGGGGCTTGGGAACCTTTGCTACTGTCAGAAGAAAGCAAGGAGCACCTGTTTGGGGCCCAGGAGGACTGAATGACAGCTTATTGACTTCTGACAGAAGATGTCAATGAAGCCGTCCCCCCGTCTTCGTCTACTCCAGAGAAATGCAGCCTGGGGCCGCAACATCTGTTGATGAGTGAGTGGATGTGGTCAGATTTGAGGAAAATTTTTCTGTTTTTAAAGGAAGCTATAATTTAACATCTAGGAGAGTTTTGAGATATCAAACTCGAATTGACTTTTGTGGGTAAAATTCCAACTGATAAGAATAGAGGAGGGGCAGTAAGAAAAGCCAAAGGGAGCAGAGAAATGTTCATGTAAAAAGTGGGACGAGGAAGATGTTTTTCCAGATGATCATTTATCTCAGAAAGTGATCATTTTGGGTGGGCGGGTCCTATATACAGAGACTGGCCAATGGACCAGCTTAATAGACATCACTGGAAAAACCAGTACCAATTCCTGAAGTGATCAATATTTCCTTGATACTTTAGGTATCTGGATATGGCTTATACCCACACATAAAGAAAGAAGAGAAGGAACTGGGCAGAAAAGGTTTGTGAAGGGCAAAATAGAGGGAATTAATCTTTTCAAAGGTGAATTTTTGCACCCAACTTTATTATTATTATTGTTTAAAGATTTATTTATTTGAGGGGCCGACACTGTGAAGTAGTAAGCTAGGCCTCTGTCTGTGGCACTGGCATCTAATTTGGGCACTGGTTCTAGTCCCATCTGTTCCTCTTCTGATCCAGCTCCATGCTATAACTTGGGAAAGCAGTTGAAGATGGCCCAAATGCTTGATCCCCTGCATCCTCATGTGAGACCTGGAAGAAGCTCCTGGCTCCTGGCTTCAGATCAGCACAGCAGCTGCAGCCATTTGGGGAGTGAACCAGAGGATGGAAGACCTTTCTCTCTCTCTCTCCCTCTCTCTCTGTGTGTAACTCTACCTTTCTAATAATAATAATAGTAATAAAATATTTATTAATTTGAAAGTCAAAGTTACAGAAAGAGAGAGGGAGAGACAGAAAGAGAGGGAAAGAACTTCCATCCACTGATTCACTCTCAAGAGGGCTGTAACAGCTAGTGCTGAACCAAGCTGAGCCAGGAGCTTCATCTGGGTCTCCCACTTGGGTGACAGGGGCCCAGACACTTGGGCCATCTTGTACTGCTTTTCCCAGTCCATGAGCAGGGACCTGGATCAGAAGTGGAGCAGCTAGACACTAACTGATGCTCACATGGGATGCTGGTCCTGTAGGTGGCTGCTTTACTCACTATGCCACAACACCAGCCCCCCAAATTTATTTTTAGATGTCTTAACCTTCTGCTCCCCATGCTCAAAATATATTGAAGTCCATCCCGGCTCTGGAAAATGTCTGCCCCCTGCCTCTTCCTGTGGAAGATCCATGGGTCGGGCCATTGAGCCTTTGCATCTCTTTCCCTTTCTAGTCAGAACCAGTCTCCCTTAGGTTCTGTGTGAGGAGCTGCCAGCCTGGACTCTTCCTCCGGATGGATGTTACTTCTCTCTTCTGTACAATCATCTCTCGTACAACCACCCTCATTTCTTTGCTTTGTGAATCCTCCTAGACTTGGCATTAAATACAAATAGAAAATGGGGGTAGATCAAAGGAATACAGGCAGGAAGGAGAGCAAACAGGAGAAATCATTAAGAGAACTTTAGATATTGATTCATTCTTGATTTTTCTTTCTCCTGCATGCCCCATTTACAGTGCATCTGGTGCTTCATTTGATTTTATCTTGCAAACACATTCAGAATCCAAATCCTTTTCACCATTTCAACACTGCCACCACCCAGGTTTAAGCTCCCACATGGATAAAGGTAATTATAAGACTGCCTGCTTTTGACCTTGGCTGCCTTACAATTTATTACCAACACACCAATCAAAGTAATCTTTTTAACGATAAAAGTAAGTTTATGCCAGTCCTATTCTTGAAACCATCAGTCACTTCTCATATCACTCAAAATAAAAGCTAAAATCCTCCTAGTGACCTTCACACCCCTACTCCATCCCCAAGCTCATTCTTTTCAAGTCCTCTGGCTTCCTTGCAGCTCTTCAACCAAGCAGCCACGCTGTCACCTTCACACATTCCCGAAGGTCACTTCCTCTATCGGGACCGTGCTTCCTCGTTATCCTTATTCAACCCGTTCCTTCCCCTCCTCAAATCTTTGCCCACATGCTTTCTTTTCAAATGTCGTCTGAGCACTCATGTAAAACTACACCCTCCACACACTGCTTAACGTCCCCTCCACACACTGCTTAACGTCCCCTCCACACACTGCTTAACGTCCATGCCACTTTTGTTTTTTTTTTTTTCTGCAACAGTTACTTTTTAATAAACAGTTACAGAGCTCTCACCATTAGCTAGGCATACTGGCCAGGTATTAGCTCCTCTGATACTCATAACAACCTTTGGAAATAGGCATTATTGTCCTTCTGTTTTAAGTCATAAAAAAGCAAGGTGTATAGAGAGTAAGGAACTTATGCAAGTCGCATAGCATGGTAGCAGCGGAGCTGAGGCTCAGCCTTGAAGAGCTCGGCTCTGGGAGCAATGCTCTTGCAATTTTGTTCTGTAACTTACTACCACCTACTTTACAGTGTGCACTTTGGTATTGTGTTTTTTGTTTATTGTTTGTTTCACTCTAAGTAGCATGTCCTTGAGGGTAGGCATGGGCATGCATGTTCTATTTGCACCTATTACCTAGAATAATACTTGGCACACTTCTGGTGCCGAGTAACGATCTGTTGAAAGAATAAATGAACTCAGAGATTGTGAGTCTGCTCCCCAACCTGAGACATTTTTTCAACTCACTGACAAAACATGTGCTACTCAGGCACCTCCACTTAGGCCCTTTGAGGCTTCAGGCAGAGCACGACAGGGAGACAGAGCATTCCAGTTCACGCCTTTTACTTCACCCTATACTTTTTGAATGCATGAAACTGTCTCCCAGGTGCTGCTTTTATTTCCCTCTGTTTTTGTTTCCTTGACAGCTGCACCCACCCCTCTGGACCCCATAAGTGATGAAGGTAGATGTGAGAGAATCAAAGGAAACGAGGAGAACATTCACTCTGGCTCTCCTACACACACATGCGCCCCCTCCCCCAACACACTTAATCTTTTAAGACTTATTTCTGGTATGAATTTCATTGTAATGACAACACACAGAGGAATTTGGAACCAGAAGATGAGGATTATGTGATGAAAATGTAGCAGGTTGGTGGCTTGAAAACAAAATCTTGTATATCCTATAAAGTACCAGCAGAGCTGAGTAGAAGCCTGCCGTGCTCTGATACTTAGCTGATGTTGTAAAAACATCAGGTGGAGAGGTTAAAAAGTCCCCCTGAGGAAAACCAACATACCCAACAACACACACACACACACACACACACATACACACACCACGCAGTAAATGAGTAGCCCTGGTCAAACCTCATAGGTATAGCATTGTTTTCTGGAAAGCGGAGATAATTGGAGCCAGTGTTGTGGCACAGAGGGTTAAGCTACCGCCTGCAACAGCTGGCATTCCATACTGAAAACAGGTTTGAGTCCTGGTAGCTCTGCTCCCAAACCAACTCCTTGCTAATGTGCCTGAGAAGGCAGCAGATGGTGACCCAAGTGCTTGGGCCTCTGACACACACACGAGGGAGACCTGGAGGGATTTCTGGGCTCCTGGTTTTGGCCTGGCTAAGCCCTAGCTGTTGTAGCCATTTGGGGAGTGAACAAACAGAAGGAAGACCTTGCTCTTTTTCTCTCTGCCACTCTGTCTTTGAAACAAATAAAATAAATCTTTAAAGAAATTATGATAATTATTTCTGTTTGGATGCCTTCTGTCTTTAGAAGAAAATAAAACATGGTATAACTGTGAACACTATGCAAATATAATTTTATGTTAAATACATCAAATAATACACTTCTTAAATAGTCAAAAAAAAGTCTAACATATAAGAATCTAAAAGTATGTTAATCAGTTCATGTTGCCTGGGAGACAGGCAGACAGTAAAACCAATCAAATTAATGATCTTTCATGTCATAATTTGTGGCAAAAGAACTTGGTCCAGGGGCATTTTACAAGGTGGGATTATGATTCCCTACAGGTATTTCAGCAGCTGAAAGACAATTCCAGTGAACACATGTGGATTACAGAAAGGATGAGATTTATCTGCCTTGGCGAAGCACAAGGCTGAAGTAGAGAAGCCAGTTGTATGTTCTACTGTCTTCTCTAAGTAGCAGCCCTCTCGGCTGCCACAGCTCTGTGAAGGCAGCAAAGGACACTGATGTGTCTTTTCTCACACGTGCTGCAGTTTGCAGGGTGCACAGGTTCATGCAGATAACTTGAACATTCTTTAAAAGAAAGAGGTTTGCTTCAGGTTTCCAGATCTGAAAACCTTTGTAGCAACCATATGCTATGGTAGCTAAAGCTGTGTTTCTTTTTTCTTTTTTTTAGGTTTTGTTTTGTTTTGTTTTGTTTTAACTTTTATTTAGAATATAAATTTCCAAAATATAATTTATGGATTACAATGGCTTCCCCCCATACCTTCCCTCCCCTCCTGACAATCCTCCCCCTTTATCTGCTCCCTCCCCCCTCTCATTGGCATCCAGATTCATTTTCAATTCTTTTTGTATACAGGAGATCAGTTTAGTATGTGTTAAGTAAAGATTTCAACCATTTGCCCTCACATAGCAACACAAACGAATAAGCTTACACTGACTGAATTGAGTACTCTCACAGTGGCTACATTGCTAGAGAAAATTCCATGGTACAAAGACTACACCCATGTTTCACCTCAGTTTGTCCATTAGTAAATCCAAGATACAACGTGTCAACTTTAAGAGTTTTTCTCATAGGGGCCTGTGTGGGGGCATAGCGGATTAAACTGCTGCTTGCCACACTGGCATCCCATATTGGAATTCGAGTCCCTGCTGCTCCACTTTTGATCCAGCTCTCTCCTAATGAGCCTGGGAAGGCAGTAAAAGATGGCCCGAGTGCTTG
Source organism: Sylvilagus floridanus (assembly GCA_949820135.1). Taxonomy (NCBI): domain Eukaryota; kingdom Metazoa; phylum Chordata; class Mammalia; order Lagomorpha; family Leporidae; genus Sylvilagus; species Sylvilagus floridanus. The sequence continues at coordinate 91,932,914 of OX463238.1, forward strand.
GGCCAGGGACACCCATTTGGATAGAGTTCCTGGCTTCTGACTGGCCCAGATTTGGCTGCTCTCCCTCTCTGTCAGTTGGCCTTTCACATAAATAAATAAGCCTTCTAAAAAATAAATTATTTATTTATTTGAAATTCAGAGTTATACAGAGAGGGAAGGAGAGGCAGAGAGAGAGAGAGGAGAGAGAGGTCTTCCGTCTGCTGGTTCACTCCCCAATTGGCTTCAATGGCCAGAGCTGCGCCGATCCGAAGCCGGGAGCCAGAAGCTTCTTCCAGGTCTTCCCACACAGGTGCAGGGGCCCAAGGACTTGGGCCATCTTCTTCTGCTTTGCTAGGCCATAGAAAAGAGCTGGATCGGAAGTAGAGCAGGCGGGTCTCGAACCAGCGGCCATATGGGATGTCGGCACCGCAGACAGCACCAGTCCCAGTAAATAAGTCTTTAAAAAAAAGTTTTCCTCAAGGCTAGCATCGTGACTTAGCAGGTTAAACCACTGTCTGCAATGTCAGCAACCCATATTGGTGCTGGTTTGTGTCCTGGCTACTCCACTTCTGATCCAGCTCCCTACTTTGCCAGCTTGGGAAATCAATGTCTCTCTCTCTCTCTTTCTCTCTCTCTCTTCCAGTCTCCTCTGTAACTTTGTCATTCCATATTAAAAACAAATAAATCTCTTTTTTCAAAAATGTTACCTCTTAAATTATTAATTTTTAATGCATTTTTAAAAACATTTACTTCATTTATTTATTTGAAAGAGAAAGAAAAAGGGGCCGGCACAGTGGCTCACTTGGTTAATCTTCCGCCTGCGGTGCCAGCATCCCATATGGGCACCGGGTTCTAGTCCCAGTTGCTCCACATCCAGTCCAGCTCTCTGCTGTGGCCTGGGAAGGCAGTGGAGGATGGCCCAAGTGCTTGGTCCCTGCACCCGCATGAGAGACCAGGAGGAAGCACCTGGCTCCTGGCTTTGGGTTGGCGCAGCTCCAGCCGTGGTGTCCATTTGGAGGGTGAACCAACAGAAGGAAGACCTTTCTCTCTCTCTCTCTCTCTCTCTCTCTCTCTCTCTCTCTCTTACTGTCTAATATTCTACCTTTCAAATAAAGAGAGAGAGAGAGAAAGAGAGAGACAGGGACAGAGGCAGAAAAGAGGGAGAAAGATCTTCCTTCTGTTGGTTCGCTCAAAAATGACTGCAACAGGGAGGTCTGGGCCAGAAAGAAGCCGGGAGCCAGCAGCTTGATCCGAGTTTCCTATGTGGATGGCAAGGGATCACATACTTGGCCTTTCTTCCTCTGCCACCCCGTGTGCATCAGCAGGGGCCTGGATCAGAAGCGGAGCAGCCCAGAATCAACCCCTTCACAAGAGGGGGCTTAATACTCTGCATCACCTTGTGAGTGCCCAATTTCTAAGGTTTTTAAAAAGTATTTTAGGACTGCTTCCTGCATCACTTGATCTACAATGTGCATTTGTTTGGAGAAAGATGAGCAACAAGGCTGTATGTTTAAAATAAAAAGTCATTTCAGTGAAAGTTTCAAGTGTTTCTAAAATTAAAAAATATGGTTCTCCTTGCTTCCCCTACCCCATAGATTTTGGAGGAAATAATTTTGTAGGAGAAAAGGATTCACACTTTTATCAGGTCAGATTATTGGTTGCATTTATTATTCTATCACTACAGAAAATCATTTCAAAATGTGTGCAAAGTATACTCTGTTCCTCCCTTCCTTTTCAGCTAACCAGGGGTTCATATTTTGATGCAAGTCAGCAAACGCATTCACATGCTCTTTGCTTTCCTAAGTCATATTTCTTCAATTCTGTGAAAGGTAAAGAAAAGCTATTTATTTGAGTGGTAAAAATCAAAAAGGACTTGCTTTGTCATAAATATCAGAGATAATGGCATCAGACGACACCGGAGAAATGATATCCCCTCAGTTTAACAATGGTACACAAGTTTTGCAGCTGTGAAATAACAGTCTCTCATGTCTCCCCATTACCCGAGCGATGACATTCAGACGCTTCTATCATGGTTGCTTCCAATGAGTGCAGCCGTATCTCTTTCAGATAACAAAGGCACCTGTCACATAGTGCCAGAATAAAACCTTAAAATGACACTCCATTTGTCAAATCAGTATGTGACAAAACATATTTTTCATCTGTGGATGTCCCTGGACAACCTACATATTAAAGCCATATGAAAGAGTCCCTCTTGTATTAGAAACATAAAACAATCAGACAAATGAAATCAACAAACACTCCATTCACGGGGGTACATTACAGCATGCATAATTCGGGCACACTTACATGCTACTTGTTGATTTTCAACATGAAGCTGAAAAAAAAAAAACTGGATACAGGCATCAATGGTATTCCTAATTTGTATTGGTTTTTATTTTTCAATTTTTCCATATAATAAAACTCCTTCTGATTTGAGCTTAGGCGAATGCACAGTCATGCAATAATCACCATGATCATAATCTTATTTTTATTTTAATTGGACCTAAGATATATGTAATATGTATGAAATTTGCAATTGAAATGGAAAACACTGTGTCTGACTCAGTCCTTCAAGTAGAAAACATGAAGAATGGGGGCAATGTCAGAGGGAAGGTACCTGCACTTCTGAATTCTCTAATGAACGCTCCACTTCCCCTAAGTTTCCTGACTAATTCTCTTCTGTTTATTTTTCTAGTATCTCAATTTAAGAAATAACTTATCCCAAAATTTTATTTGATTAATCCTTTACCCAGAGTCTAGATTATGCCTTGACCTGATGTGCTTTCAAAAGTATCTCATTCTATGCATGGTCTTTATTGCATCATTTGTCTAAGGTCTGATTCCCACACAGCCTGACTTTAAAAAGGAGTTAGGCCTGTGATTGGTCCTGCTGAGGTACAAAAATACGTCATTTTTTGACCAAATTTTCCAGGCACTAGGTAAAAATAAGCCTAATGCTTTTTATTAAAAAAAAAAAATAGAGTTATATGTTTCTTTGAAACACAAAGTTACAAGGAGAGAGAGACAGAGACACACAGAGAGATCTTTCATCCGCTGGTTCACTCCCCAAATGGTTGCAATTGCCAGAGCTGAAGCCAGGAGCCAGGAGCTTCATTCAGGTCTCCAATGTGGGTGCAAGGGCCCAAGCACTTCCAGTGCTTTCCCAGGCACATCAGCAGGGAGCTGGAACAGAAGCGGAGCAGCAGGGACTTGAACTGGTATTTATATGGCATGCAGGCACTGCAGATGGCAGATGAACCCACTGAGCCACATTAGGCCCCAAACCTAATGCTTTTTATCAAATTCTTTTTTTTTCTTCTTAAATCCTTTTTTTTATATAAAGCTTTTATTTAAAGAATATAAATTTCCAAAGAACAGCTTATGGATCACAATGGCTCCCCCCCCCACAACCTCCCTCCCTCCCCCTCCCCTCCCCTCTCCCGCTCCCTCCCCCCCTCCGCCCACATCAAGATTCATTTTCAATTCTCTTTATACACAGAAGATCAATTTAGTACATATTACGTAAAGATTTCAACGGTTTGCCCTCGCATAGAGACACAAAATGATAATACTGTTGGAGTGCTAGTTATAGTATTAATTCACAATGTACAGCACATTAAGGACAGAGATCCTGTAATTAACACACAATTATTCTTAGGTGTTTAAATTTTAACTGAAAAGTGATCTCTGTGAAATATAAGAGTGGGAATAAGAGAGGGAGGAGATGTAAAATTTGGGACATGCTCAATCAGAACGGCCCCAAATGATGGAGTTAGAATTGTGCCAGGGGATTCCAATACAATCCCATCAAGGTGGCATGTACCAAGGCCATCTCATTAGTCCAAGTGATCAATTTCAGCTCACAATTGATCACACTGATAGGTCTAAGAGTCAAAGGGATCGCACAAGCAAGACTAGTGTCTGCTAATACTAACTGATAGAATCAAAAAGGGAGAGAATGATCCAACATGGGAAGCAGGATACACAGCAGACTCATAGAATGGCAGATGTCCTAAATAGCACTCTAGCCTCCAATCAGCCCTTAAGGCATTCGGATCTGGCTGAAGAGCCCATGAGAATAGTTTAGGCATGGAAAGCCAAGACATTCTGGAAAAAACAGAAGACCTAAATGAAAGATCTCTGCGAGTGAGATCCCAGTGGAAAGAACGGGGCCATCAAAGAAGGAGGTACCTTTCTCTGAAGGGAGGAGAGAACTTCCACTTTGACTATGACCCTGTCGGAATAAGATCGAAGTCGGCGAACCCTAAAGGCTTCCATAGCCTCGGCAACTCATGACCAGAGCCTAGGGAGATTACTGACGCTTTTTATCAAATTCTTAACTATACCACACTAACCCACCTCTAATAACTGGACAAAAGCCAGTGTTTACTTCTGTCTTCTGTAATGAAAACCACCAAAATAATTTACAAATTACATAAATAAAGTGAAATTTGACTCTTTATTATCTGAACTCATTTCTCAGTCAACAAATGACACAAGACTCCCCACCAGACTTATTGCCCTTCAGGTTAGCCCTTATAATTAGCTACAGTTTTTCTCAGATTTCACTGGCCAATGAATTTTAAGCTAGACTGATCCACACATACAGCTCTGGTTTGATAACCAGCAAGAAAGGCAGCACAGACTTGAGTGAAGTTATCTTTAGCTTTGCTTCACTACAGAACCAGCGAATATGGAGGAAAGAACATGCACCCTCAGAGCTGCAAGGGTGTGTGTGACTGCTCATTTCTTCCTAGTTCTTCCTGCTAGTATGTGCAAAGTGTGTTGGCTTCTTAGTCTTACAAAGAACCGCCAGGTGGGAGGACCCAAAGAACCATAAATCTGCTGCCTTTTAGACTTGTAGGCTGTGGGAATGGGCTGCATCCGTATGCTGGGTTTTGTCAACTACAAATCCATGCTACTCTACAAGTGAGTGTTCTTGAGTACTCTTTCTTATGTTACCATTGGCTATGTAGAAGCCTAGCCTAGCTTACCATGAACTCTGTCTAGGTACTCTGCCTATTTTGGTCACTACTGAATTGAATCCCCATTACTTAGCAGGATACCTGCAACAGAGAATGCATTCAGAAAATATTTGTTGTCTGAATGAATAAAGGAATGAATGCATTGGTTCTTATCCTGGCTGTGTCATCAATTAACTATGCAGCTGGGCAAGTTACTACCCTACGCTTCTTCAGGTGTTAATCCCTTCTCATCTGCAAAATGTAAAGTCCCCAAAAACTATTAGATCGGATCACTAAGGTATTTTTAAAAACTAGACAGATGCTGCAAACATGGCATCAATAAGAGCGAGTCCCTTATGTTTACTCTTCATCCCAGGCTTTATTGCACACACTCTAGCCTGTTTCAATTAAACTACATTAATTGACAGAATTACTGTGTGAATTGTGGCAATGCAGGGTATATGGTTTTAGGTATGGAACTTAAAGTGCATGAACCTTCCTTTTCCTATATGTAAACTTGAGAGAAAAATGAAGATGTTTCTAATTTTGGCACCAAGATTGAGTTATTCTAGATTTTTTTAAAACGATTATTTACAGTTGAATTTTCAGGAGTGAAACTCTGAATTTTTGTCTTTTAATTGTCCAATTACCAAGTCTTTCTTAAACTTAAGGCAAATTAATAAGCCTTCTAAACTTTATGAAGAGAGTAAAATTTGTGAAGAAAAAATATATTTCTGAAAAGACAGCAGAGAATAGGTATAAAACTAGAAGAAAGAAGACATGAGGGATGGGAGGTGGTACCCAGGATATGAGGATCACTGAACTCACAGAGGGATTAGTGTAAGGAAACATGATCACAGCATCCCTTGCCACAAAAGGAGGAAGAGAAGTCTACCTTAAGAATGGATTATTCATCATTCCATCTTCGAACTTCTCACTTTTGTTCTCTTTGAGACAACAATTTTGACTCAGGCAGATCAATTGTACTTCTCCCAGGACACAAACAGCTTTCATTTCTGTAAGAACTTCCTTTAGCCTTTGGAAACGTTCCAAAGATCCAGGATTTCTCCAGATTTCAACCACATTTCTGACTCCGTGTTGCAAATAAGATGTGACACATGGACAGAATGGATTCCTAGAGGTATTAAAAAAAAAAAAGGAAAGAAAATAATACCTACCCTTTTGCTACAAGAGTAAACCTCTCTTAAACTGACAATACAAGGCAGGGTCAAAATATCTGCTGTTATGCTTTCTCACATTGTATTTAAAGGATTCTGTTTCGCATTTGATAAAAAAAGGCCCAGAGAGGGGAGATAATCACGATTCAAAGCTATTTGGTTGAGAAATTTGAGGAATTAAAAGTTGAGGTGTATTAAACTTTCTTAAGATTTCAGACTTCAGCCCTCTGCTGTGGCCCAGGAGTGCAGTGGAGGATGGCCCAAGTGCTTGGGCCCTGCACCCCATGGGAGACCAGGGAAGAGCACCTAGCACCTGGCTCCTGCCATCGGATCAGCGCGGTGCGCCGGCCGCAGCGCGCCATCAGCGGCAGCCATTGGAGGGTGAACCAACGGCAAAGGAAGACCTTTCTCTCTGTCTCTCTCTCTCTCACTGTCCATTCTGCCTGTCACCAAAAAAAAAAAAAAGGAAGGAAAATAGGAGAAGAATCACAACAATGACACGTGTGAATGAGTGACAAGCTTCTAGAAGGATGAAGAGCAGAAGGGAGTAAGACAATGGAAAATATTTTACTTTCACGGGAACACAATTTCCAGATTCAGCTAAATCTGAAACCTCCTAAATTTTTACATGTCCTGGCTGTCACTCAATGTTTGTCTTAATTTTGATCAGAATCTGAGACAAGGATTGCATGTTGACAATTTATTTGAAAAGGGATCCTAGGAATCAGAAAAGAGGGAGTTGAGAGAACACAAACATAAAATGGACAAAAGACAAAAAAAAAAGTAGATAGAGAGTGAGGTTGTATTGTTAAGCTGGTTACCAGCATCAGCAACTGGGAATCAGACCACTGGAAAATACTGGCTACCCTGTACAGACTGCCTCAAAAACGTCTCTTAGAATGATGGGAAAGGTGTAGCAATGATTCATTGAAACTTATTCTTCCCTCTTCCAGGCTGAATCTATGTACTGGTTGAGGGTACCGAGGAGTTAGAAAAAGAGCCTTGAGATAAAAAAGCAGCAGCAATTCCTACTGAGATGGAACCCTAACAACATGCATGGAACTGCTCACCCCAGCATTGCTGAAGTCATCTGGGCAGAGGAGAGATGGTACAAATACCACAGTGTCTGTTGCAATCTTCACTGCCAATTGCTCCTCCTCCCACGACGTGCTTCAAAATGTTTGTGGAGGAAAAATGGAATTAAAAGATCAGGCACACTTTCCATTAACTTTTTGGAGCCCCTTTGCATACATGCACTTCTCAGTCAGGCAATCACCATGTATCAAGTTGCCCAAGCCAGAATGCTTCGTTATCATATATTTCCCCACCCTTTGATACCTCACATCTAACATTGATAAATTTTTTAATTTATTTTTAATGTGCTAAAAACACATAATGTTTTGTAACATAAAATTTGCTATCTCGGCCATTTTTAAGGATACAGCTCAATAGAGTTAAGAATGTTCATAATGCTGTGAAGCAAGTCTTCAGAATTTTTCTATCTAGTATAACTGAAACTTTATGCCTATTAAGCAAATCCTACTCTATTTCCCTTCCCCTCAACCCCTTCTAAAAACCATTCTGTTTGCTTCTGTATTTAACTGTTTTAGATACCCTTTGTAAGTGGAACCAGATAGTATTTGTCTTTCTGTGATTTATTTCTCCACTTTGCCTAATATCCTCAAGGTTCATCCACGTTGTGACATAGGTAAAATTTCTGTCCAATTTTAAAGTTCAAAAATACACAAATGTATGTATATGCCACTTTTTGTTCATCCATTCATCATTGCTGAACATTTGGAATGCATTCGACTCTTGGCTGTTGTGAGTTGTATTGCTATGAACATGAGCCTGCCAATCTCTTTAAGACTCTGCTTTAAAATATGTTCTCTATTTACACAGCATTGGGATTGCTGGATTGTAAAATGGTGGAACCAGTATGAAAAACAGTATGGAGGTTCATGAAAGATTAAAAACAGAAATACCATATTATCTTTCCACTCTTTTAATAACTCCTTATCCCCTCTCCTTTCCTACTGCTTCTGCCTCATCGTTTCTCTGTTCAACCTAATTGCTCCCCTACTTCCAGTCTGTTCCCTTTCAATCCAAAATTTGCCACAATGTTGTCAGGACTAGGCAAGCATGAATCTTATTCTGTCATTCCTCTCCTTAAATGCTTTCAGGCATTCTCTATATCCTTCAAGGTATAGTCCAAAACTCACCATAGATAAGTAAGCACCAAACCTAAAAGTGTCTTTGTCAAACATGATAGAGGGGGTAGGCATTTGGCAATGTGCTTGAGACACCACTGGGGATGCCCACACCCCATATTGAAGAGGCAGAGTTCCAATTAGGACTTCATTCCTGATTCCAACTTCCTGCCAGTGTGCACTCTGGGATGCAGCAAGTAATGAGGGCGAGGGTGGTTGGGCCCCAGCTACTGGAAATGGAGGACCAGACTGAGCTCTGGGCTCCAGCTTCAGCCTTGCCCAGCCGCCACCTTTTAGGCATTTGGGTGTGAACAACTGAATGGGAATACTCTGTCCCTCAAAAAAAAAAGTTGATAACATTTTTAATGGAGACCTTATTACCATTGCTATTAAAAGTGAACAACTATTAACAGAATCCTTCATGATTCATGTACAAAAACCAAAGATACGTTTTTCTATGGGACTGGGAAAATAAGCACATAGTTTCCAAATCAGAAAAAAAGTCCTAAAAGCAAGTACAATCTCATGTACACTTTTTTTTTTTTTTTGGACAGGCAGAGTTAGACAGTAAGAGAGAGAGACACAGAGAGAGTGTTATAGACAGTGAAAGAGAGACAGAGAGAAAGGTCTTCCTTCCGTTGGTTCACTCCCCAAATGGCCACTACTTCCTCCCAGTCTCCTATGTGGGCCCCAGGACCCAAGCACTTGGGCCATCCTCCACTGCCCTCCCAGGCCACAGAAGAAAGATGGACTGGAAGAGGAGCAACCAGGACTAGAACCCAGGGTGCCGGCGCTGCAGGCCGAGGATTAGCTTAGTGAGCCATGGTGCCTGCCCACATGTACGCTTAAAAAGTAGCATAGGTTGAGCAGCTTTTTATGTTTCACATTTCTAGGTGTTACTTAATTTTAAAAGAAGTACAAACTGATTTAAACAAAACAGACAGATATTTTAAAATATATATACTCAATGTTAATAGGATGTAGTATAAGGGTACTTCAGAGAGTCTATGAAAAAATTCAATACTTGTTGAAAAGGATGGTTAGTGTTGTATTAAGCTTGTGATTATAAAACAGATTGAAAGTATGTTATTTCAAAAATTAAAGAAAAAAAGAAAGGAAGGGAGATGGGAGGATTAAGGAAGAGAGGAAGGGGAAATATGATTATCTTCTTAGAATTTTATCTATGGGGGCCATCACTATGGCGTAGCGGGTAAAGCCACCACCTACAGTGCCAGCATCCTATATGGTCACCAGTTCAAGTCCTGGCTGCTCCATTTCTGATCCAGCTCTCTGCTATAGCCTGGGAACGCAGTGAAAGATGGCCCAAGTTTCTGGCTTTAGATCAGCCTGGCTCTGACCATTGCAGACATTTAGGGAGTGAACAAGCAGATGGACGACGTCTCTCTCTCTACTACTGCCTCTCTGTAACTCTGCCTTTCAAACAAATAAAAAAATATTTTTTAAAAAAGAGAATTGTCTCTATGAAATACATGAAATATGTTCCCTTTAAATTAATAAACACTTAAAATCTAAAAAAGATAGATTTATTTTGATGGAAAAAAATTTGAAATCTATAAATACAGTGGTCTTCAAAAAAATCATGGCAAATGAATTTTATAAGAAAATGGATTTGAAAAAATATTTCGCATTTAAATAAACTTGTTTTTTAAATCTATTTTTCATGAACTTTTGAGGCACCTGCATATGTTCTTCCATGTTTTTTTCTATGTTATTGCAACCTTGATACACAGCTATACTTTACATTGTTTTTTGATGGTTTCAGGAAATGGAATCTTATAATACAGATGTCTGTGCTTTCCTCATATAAAAATGTACCAAGGTGGGGCCGTTGCTGTGGTACAGTGGGTTAACGCCCTGGCTGAAGCACCAGCATCCCGTATGGGCTCCGGTTCTAGACCCAGCTGCTCCTCTTCTGATCCAGCTCTCTGCTATGGCCTGGGAAAGCAGTAGAAGATGGCCCAAGTCCTTGGGCCCCTGCACCCATGTGGGAGACCCAGAAGAAGCTCCTGGCTCCTGGCATTGTGGCCAGCTGGGGAGTGAACTATCAGATGGAATACCTCTTTTTCTCTCTGCCTCTCCTTCCCTCTCTGTGTAACTCTGACTTTCAAATAAATAAATAAATCTTAAAAAAAAAAAGTACCAAGACAACCTTTTTAAGTTTGATACAGATGCATAGATTTAATTCCCTTTCTTAAATGCTTATGTCCCATAGATTGATACACAATAAATACATATTTATATTATTTTTATTCAAGTTATTTTTATCCAGTATTTTCTTTACCATTTACTTACAATGTATCAATAGAAACTCAAATGTCCCAATGATTTTATTTTTGTGACGTAAATTCCCCCAAACTAGCGTAGTTGCATCAGAGTTTATGTGCATTCTCCATTTCAATAAGTATTGCCAGATTTCTTTTCAAAAAGGGTAGCTCTGCACAGATCCCTTCTACAGGAATGTGGATATTCTGGGTTTTACACTTTTTTAAAGATTGATTGATTGATTTGAAGCACAGAGTTACAGAGAGGCGGAGTCAGAGAGAGATCTTGCATCTGCTGGTTCACTCCCTAGATGGCCATAATTGGCTGCAACAGCCAGAGCTGTGCCAATCCAAAGCCAGGAGCTTCTTCAGGGTCTCCCTCATGGGTGCAGGCCATAGCAGAGAGCTGAATCAATAGTGAGGCAGCTGGGACTCGAACCAGCACCTATATGGGATGCTAGCACTGCAGGCAGCGGCTTTACCCACTATGCCACAGCGCTGGCCCCTATGCTACCCTATTAATAGATCACTTTACTCTTTCTGGAAGCTGTACTTTGGAAATAACCCCCTGAAAAATAATCCTCGTATTTGCATAATAATTTATTGTTTACAGAGAGTAGTCATAGCTTTTAATTTCCTTTTATCTCTGTATCTCCATTATTCTATTATTCTTTAGACATGCTATTCTAAAATCTTATTTTAATTTATATTGATATAAGCAAAAATGTTTATTAATCTCAAATATATTCTCTCATTCACTCTCTCCACATCTCCCTGACCCCAGATGTCCTTTGACACTTTGGCAAAACAGAATTTTGTAGAACACAGCATTCATCCAGATATATGTAATATGCGTAGTAGTATCCTACTTTTCTTTTTTTAAAAAAGATTTAAAGAGTTACACAGAAAGAGGAAGATAGAGAGATTTTTTGATTTGTTGTTTTATTGATTATGTAGGCTTTAAAAAGTGATGGAGAAATGTTACCTTTAAAAATTGATGGAGAACAGTTTAAATTAAAATATGACATACCTATGGCACTTACTTTAGGAATAACACAAAAACTTAAGATAATATTCTTCCAGTATTTGCAACTATTACTCAATTCAGCAAAGAAATCTTTTATGCCACTAAAAAATTTTGCAAAGCCATAATATAAGCCTTCAATATTGTACTTTTTATTCATGAATGCAAATGAAAACATTAGCCACTTTCTTTTTTAATTTTTTTTAATAAATGTGAATTTACAAAGTGCAACTTTTGCATTATTTTGGCTCCCCCCCCAATCTCCCTCCCATCCACAGCCTTCCCATCTCCCACTCTTCATCAGGATTCATTTTCAATTACCTTTATATACAGAAGATCAACTTAGTATACACTAAGCAAAGATTTCAACAGACTACACCAAGATATAGAATACTGTTCAACTAGCATTTTTATCGTTAACTCTCATAGTAAAACACATTAAGGACAGAGATCCTACATGGGGAGCATGTGCATAGTGACTCCCATTGTTGATTTAACAATTGACACTCTTATTTATGACATCAGTAATCACCCGAGGTTCTTGCCATGAGCTGTCGAGGTTATGAAAGCCCCTTGAGTTCACCAACTCTGAACTTGTTTAGTCAAGGCCATATCACAGTGGAGGTTCCTTCCTCCCTTCAGAGAAAGGTGCCTCCTTCTTTGATGGCCCGTTCTTTCTGCTGGGGTCTTGTTCACTGAGATCTTTCATTCAGATTGTTTTTGCCACAGTGTCTTGGCTCTCCATGCCCGTGAGACTTTCATGGGCCTTTTAGCCAGATCTGAATACCCCAAGGGTTGATTCTGAGGCAGGAGTGCTGTTTAGGGCATTTGCCATTCTATGAGTCTGCTGTGTGTCCTGCTTCCCCTGCAGGATCATTCTCTCCCTTCTAATTCTATCCTTCATTATTTGCAGACACTGGTCTTATTTGTGAAATCTCTTCGACACTTACCCTATCTTTTTTATCAATTATGTACTTAAACTTATCACTTTAACAAGTGAGATGGCATTGGTACATGCCTCCTTGATAAGACTGAATTGGAATCCCCTGGCACATTTCTAGCTCTACCATTGGAGGTAAGTCCGAGTGAGCATGTGCTGACCTGAGACAGAGAGAGATTTTCCTTCCTCTGATTCACTCTGCAAGTGGCTACAATGGCCAGGACTGCACCAGGCCAAAGCCAATAGCCAGGAGCTTCTTCCGGGTCTCCCATGTGGGTGCAGGGACCCAAGTACTTGGGCCATCTTTTATTGCTTTCCCAGGCCATTAGCAGGGAGCTAATGGATCAGAAGTGGAGCAGCCGGGTCTCGAACTAGTGCCCCTATGGGATGCTGGCACTGCAGGTGGCAGCTTTACATACTACGCCACAGCACCAGTCCCATCCAAGTTTATTTTTCTAAAAACAATCCCCAAATGGCAGCAGTGGTCAGAGATGAGCTGGTCTGAAGCCAGAAGCCAAAAGCTTCTCCTAGATTCCCCATGTGGATTGCAGGGTTCAAGAACTTGAGTCATCTTCCACTGCTTTCACAGGTGCATTAGCAGGGAGCTGGATAGGAAGTGGAGCAGCCAGGACTTGAACTGGCACCCATAGAGATGCTGGCATTGCAGGTACTACACCATAGTGCCAGACCCCTTAATCATCTCTTATAGCTCAAGATAACTTACCAGTTTAATAGTCAACTTAAATGTATAATCCAGACTTACTTATAAACAGGAGTCTGGATTTACTTCTATGGTCCTAACTAACTTCAATGATGGTGCAATCATATTTTATACATGCTATATCCCTCTTGAACTCCCCCATTACTAAAGTTTCATGTGAGAATCAAAGGAGAAGTATTTAACAACAAAATTTAGTGGAGTAGTTTTAAATAATGGTTAGAATTTACCTTGTCGGGGGCTGGCACTGTGGTGTAGTGGGTAAAGCCACCATCTGTGGTGCTGGCATCTCATATGAGCACCGGTTTGAGTTCCGGCAGCTCCAATTCTGATCCGGTTCCCTGGTAATGGGCCTGGGAAAGCAGCGGAGGATGGTCCAAGTCCTTGGCTCCCAGCTTCAGACGGGTCCAGCTCCAGCTGTTGCAGCCATTTGGGGAGTGAGCCAGCGGATTGAAGATTTCTCTGTCTCTCCCTCTCTCTCTGTAACTCTGCCTTTCAAGTAAATACATCTTTTTTTAAAAAGCCTTTAAAAGAAAGAATTTACTTTGTCAGAGGTTTTGGTTCTTAGAGAGCTGGGAAAGTATTCTTAGAACAGTAAACACCACAGGCCCCAGGATTTGATGGTGAAGAATCTTGGCAACAAGGAGTACAGTACCCCATCTCAAGGACAGATGACATGATAGTCCCCAGATGTCCCTGTTCAGTTGTGACATTGTCCAGCAGCAGCCAGAAAAAAAAAAGTCCTTCCTCATCTTGAAGGAGCAGGGCCAGCGCTGCGGGCAGTAGGGGAGATGTTGGCAAGGTACCGGGAACAGGTGGCAGCAGCAGGTGTGTTAGGCTAGAGATGACAAGGGCACCGAGTATGCTGTTGGCAAGCTGTCGGGAACCAGAGTTCAGGAAGTACTGATAGAAGAGAAATTGCAGGGATGGTGGCACGCAGTAGAGGCAGTGCAGAACAGACGGTCATAGCAGGATGACAGTCACTCTCGGAACAAGCACAGATAGGGAACGCGATAAGAGTGGAAGTGGTGGCCTGCAGCCCCAACTTGACTCGGGGAGATCACACCATGACAGCAGGGAAACCCGCAGTACTCCAGCAGACCCGAGGGTCACCCAGAGCGCCCCTGCCAGAAGGCAGCTGATGCACTACAGCCACCATGGAGAGAAGAAAACAAAGAAAAGTGAAGCAGAGTGGTATTTTATTTTTTCATTCCTTGCTTACGCTTTGGGTTTTTTTTCCCCCCACTCAAAAAACAATAATCTATGAGGAGCATTGGAGCATCACACAAAATTTTAAGAACCAAGATTTCTTAGGGAATCAGAGATTGTATATTTTGTCTCAATTTTAGCAGCCATCTTAAGGTCATATATCAAGAGGATTCATTACAGACAATTGTAAAACACTTGTCTCCTATGATTCAATTGAATAAATATTTATTGATGCAGATTGCTGCAGAAAAGTTCTAAAAAAATAGTGAATCAATGAGGACGGCCACTGTGCTGGACTGCAACACTGCCTTGACACTGTGTAGCAATACAGTAGGAAGACATTTTAATTCAATGTGATAGAATCCCATCAATATTTTATCATGTTTGCCTTGACAAATTGTCTCATGCAAGAAAGGATTCCTCTAGAAAGACAATATTCCAAAAGTGTCAGCCCTGCTCAGGGGAGAACAGAATTGAGACAGAGCTTAATTTCAATGTATTACAATATATTATGCTTTCTGATACATTTAATAGTAATTTTAAAGGTGATAGATTGTAAAATGAAACTTGTAATAATGACAAAATCCATTTAGTCATCAAAAATGCTTTTCTTTAGTGCTTAATTTGTACCAGGTGCTACTCTGGATACAGAAGATGAGATAATTAACAAAAATAAAATGAAGTCGGTGTTGTGGCATAGCAGGTAAAGCGGCTGCCTGAAGTGCTGGCATCTCATATGGGTGCAAATCTAGTTCTGGCTGTTCCACTTCGAATCCAGCTCATTGCTAATGAACTGGGGAGGCTGAAGAAGATGGCTCAAGTGCTTGGGACCCTGGACGCACATTGGAGACCCGGATGAAGCTTCTGGCTCCTGGCTTCTATCTGGACCAATCTGGCTGTTGCAACCATCTAGGGTGTAAATCAGGGGATGGAAGATACTTTCTCTCTCTAACTCTGCCTTTCAAATAAATAAATAAATCTTTTAAAAAATAAAATAACTATGATCTTTATGGAAATTCCAATCCATTGGAAATAGGCAGATGCAAAATAAATAAGTCACTAAAAATAAAATATTATACATAGTAACCAGGATAGGCCTATCAGGTTGGAGGAGGGAATACTGCTGCTTCACAAAGGGCAGTCAGGGAAGGACTTTTGGACACATTGCCACAGGAAACAGACAGGAAAAGTGAGGAAGCAAGCTACACCACTACAGACGGAGAGGAAGAACATACCTAGAAAAGCTGATGGGCTTAAGCCAGAAAGTGCAGGAAGGCCAATGTGAGCAAAACCGAGTGAGAAAATGGCTGGCAGGAGAAAAAGTTAGGAGGAAGGGTGATCGTTTATCATGTGTGACCCAATAGGCAGTGGCAAGGATTGTGAATTTTATTCTGGGATAAAGGAAAGCATTGAAGGATTCTAGGCAAATTTACACAGTCAGACTTAATTTTGGTTTTAGGTAGAGGATGACTAAAAGGTACATAAGGATCAAAGCTGGCCTTCCTAATAGAAGATGATTGAAATGACCCAGTTTTGAAATGATTTGGACTGGCATTATTTGCATCAGGAGGAATTTAAGTGGTCGGATGCTGAATGCATTTTGAAGATAGATCAACAGGAGCAACTGAGTATGCAGAGTACACCAGAAATAAAAAAAAAATCTAGAAATCACACTGCATTTTTTAACTAAACAACGTGGCACAGTGGATATGCCATCAACTGAGAGAGGAAAGACTGCTGGAAGAGTAGTTTGTGGATGAAAAGTGGCAAGTTCTGCTTGTGTCACCTATTAGGTAACCATGTGATGAAACTGGACAGGTATTGATTATTATAAAGTCTGGAGTCAGGGAGAAAATGGCTCTAGAAATATAAATTCACAAGCCATCAACAGATAGATTACATTTAAATTCAAATTTAAATTCCAGAAACTAGATAAAGTCATTCAGGAAATTACTGGAGAAAGAAAAGATGTCTAAAGACTTCAAAGTCTTAATCTATGAATAAAATGAAAGCAAAAGAGACTGAAAACCTCTAGCCAATGAGGTAAGAGAAACTGAAAGAGAGGTGGCCAAAGTCAAGAGAGGAAATTATTTCAAGAAGCAGGGGGTGATCTGCTGTGTTAGATGTTGATAGTCAAGTCAGATGAAATTTGCTATTTGATCATTAAATTTGGCTATACAATACATTGTTATTGAAGATGGTGAGAAAACAAGCTGGATTGCAATGGGCTCGAGAGAGCTGGAAAAGAAGAACTGAAGGTGTCCAGAGCAGAAAGTTCTCACTCATTCATGAACTTTGTTGAAGAAGATTAGAGAAAGGAGGAGGCAGCTGGAGCAGACTATGGGAATGAGAACAAGCTTTCATAAAACAGGACATATTGGCAACATGCTTGTACTTAGATAGGAATCAGTAGGTAGAAACACTTGATGTAAAAGAGGGAAAGGAAGGTGCTGGGAACAGGTATTCAGTGTATGAGTGTAGGGCAGTGTTTCTCAGTATCAGCCCTATTGACTCTCCCAATCAGACAATTCTTTGCTGTGCAGGTTTACCTTGATACCATAGGATGTTTAGCAGTACCGCTGGCCTCTAACTATCAGGAGCCAGAAATACCTGCTGCTCCACAGTTGAGTTGGGACAACCAAAAATATCTCTAGAGCTACTTTGTCTAATGTCCACTGGAGGATAAAGTCACTCCTGCTGGAGAACTACTTGTGTAAGACTTGGTCTTGGGTGAAAGTACAGGCAATTAATTAATCTACTGTAACAGGAGGGAAGGCAGAGTAAATGGTCCCGGGAATATGTAATCTTGAACATGTGACAGAGGAAACGTATGAGACTGCTTCTCATCAACTCTGCTTCATCTGAGAGTGAAGAGGGGGAAAGAATGTGCTGAAGAGAGAAGCTTCATCCAGGAGAGTGAGTGGGTGAATAGTTTAGGGCTATATCCCTGGACTGCAGAGAACACTAATGGTAGTCGACACAAATTTAAAGTAAACACAGAGGTGGGCTCCAAACCAATTTCCTGCTAATGTACCTGAGAGTCAGCAATGACTCAAATACTTTGGTCCCTTCATACCCACATTGGAGACCCCAGGGGAGCTCCTGGCACCTACCATATTAGTCCTGGCCCAACCCCAGGTGTTACAAGCATTTAAGGAGTGAACCTGAGGATAGACGATCTCTCTCTCTCTCTCTCTCTCTCTCTCTCTCTCTCTCTTTCTCTCTGTGTGTGTGCATGTGTGTGTGTGTGTCTATCTTTGTCACTGCCTTTCCAATGAATAAACTTGAAAAACGTGTTTGAAGTAAACCTAGTTAGCACGGTTAAGGCATTATGACTGTGGCTGTAGGTGGACAATGGAACCATCAGAGGAAAGGAGAATAAAGAACTAAGAGTGTTAAACACACACACACACACACACACACACACACACTTTTAAGAGAATATAAATGGTGGCGGAGGTGTGGTGGGTGTATGAGATGACATCAAGTCATAAGAAGATCTGTGAATCTGTAGTTCTCTGCAGCTGGGAGGGTAACAAGTGGCATGACTTGATGAAATGAGCTCCCAAACTGGGGGTTGTGGGAGGAAGTGAGGGACTATGGTCTGGAAGAACACTTACCCTCTTTCTGACCCAAATGGTGCAGGAACTTGAAAGAAACAGCTGCAAACTGAGAAAGCTATACAGAGAAGAGGGTCATCAGGGGACAGCGAAGATTAAGTTAGAGCAAGAAGATGAAGAGAGCCTTTAAAAGTGCAGTTGAAGATATAATGTATTTTTCTCATGATGAACCATGAATTCCAGATGGCACAGTGGAAAACATTTAAGTGGAAAGACGGGGAAAGGAATTATTTGAGGAAATGTGGAGAGTTGCAAGGAGAAGAAAAGCGTCCCAAGGTGACACAGTAGCCTGGAATGCAGGACACAGTGGCATTAGTCCGAAAGGGCTCTTGGAATAGTGTCTTTAGGACATTTTTTTGAAGCAATACATTTTATGTGGCTTGCAGCACACACTTTCACCAAGTAACACTTAAGTTAACCATGCATAAGACATTTGATGTATTCTGGTATCTTTTTCTCAAATGAACTACATGAAAATGTAATTAATTGACATGATTTCATGACTCACTAATAGACTATGCTTAGCAAGCTGAGAAGTGTTATCTTAAGTAGATGGTTGTGAAAGAGAGATTGTGAATGGGGAGATATTTTTCTTAAACCCTTTACAGTGTTGAGAAATCAAGTAAAATTCTCTGGTAATAGAAAAGAATTTCCAATTTTTTTTTTTTTGACAGGCAGAGTGGACAGTGAGAGAGAGAGACAGAGAGAAAGGTCTTCCTTTGCCGTTGGTTCACCCTCCAATGGCTGCCGCGGTCGGCGCGCTGCGGCCGGCGCACCGTGCTCATCCGATGGCAGGAGCCAGGTGCTAGGTGCTTTATCCTGGTCTCCCATGGGGTGCAGGGCCCAAGCACTTGGGCCATCCTCCACTGCACTCCTGGGCCACAGCAGAGGGCTGGCCTGGAAGAGGGGCAACCGGGACAGAATCCGGCGCCCCGACCGGGACTAGAACCCGGTGTGCCGGCGCCGCAAGGCGGAGGATTAGCCTGTTGAGCCTCGGCGCCGGCCTAGAATTTCCAATTTAAGTAATAATTGAGTTTATTTCTCTTAGCTCTTAAGTGAGATTGGCAAAATATTAATGACTTCTAGAGCCTTCCATCCTCTTCTCCAAGGTTGGGAAGGTTGGGAAACCTCTAGAACCTTGACTATTAGCCATTTGTTAACACAAGTTGCCACGGAATAACCATTGGTCCCCTGAACTACCCTTCACAATTTTTAAAAAATATTTATTTTGAAAAATTTATTCGAAAGGCAGAGACAGAGAGAGCGCGTGCACGCGCGCGCGAGAGAGAGCAAGAGAGAGCTCTTCTGGTTCACTCACAAATTCCCACAATAGCCAGAGCTGGGCCAGGCTGAAGCCAGGAGCTGAGAACTCCATAGGGAGACTCAAGAACTTAAGGTATCACCTGTTGCCTCCCAGGTGCACATTAGCAGGAAATTAGAACCAGAAGTGGAGCCAGGCACACTGACAAGGAATGTGAGCCTCCCATGTGGCCTGTTAATTGTGAGACAAACTCCCGCTCTGTCACCATTATTAAACCTCTTCTATGTGTGTGGCATGAACTTCACAGACTCTTTTCTCTAAGGTCTACTTTCTCACTGGCATTGCTGCCAGAGCCTCACAGCCCAAAGGTATCTTCCTCCTCCAACACCTGCTCCAGGCTGACCCTCCCTATGACACTCAAGATTGTTCTTTTAATCTGTGCATTGGAGAGTTCCACTTCTGCCTTTAAGTTTCTAAGAAGCCCCTTATCCCTTCCTCTACATTCACAAACCCTCCAAGTTCTCCTGAGTTTTCAGTTTTTTACGCTCTAAAATGTTCTGTGCTATTTTTGCTTCTACCTAACCTTCAAGTTCTTGTAAGTCAATACAGCATACAGTTAGCCATCTGCATAGATGGGACCAGGGTAAAAGAAAATCCAAAGACAAAAGAATTTAAAATAATATCTCGAATTGTTACCAGCTGCATTCAGAGCTATTTGTGATAATTTCTAATAAAATATTTGTAAGAAGTATCATATTTTTAAATTTGTAAATAGAATTTTCTTTATGAGTATGAGAACTTCTTCAAGCTGGCCCAAAATACCCAGCCTCTGGGCAGGGGAAATGATAGTAAGGATTTGATAGGAAGCACGAAGGGAAAGAAAGGAATAATATTTGGTGTCTGATATGCAAAATAGGATCAGACAGCAAGATTAATGAGGACTAACTTTTCGACCTACACCATTGTCTTTGTAGACCAGGCTCTCTTGACTTGGGACTGTCAACATTTCGAAACAAATAATTCTTTGAGTGGGGGACTCAACATCTCTCATTACTGCCAAGCAGCATTCTAACCCAAATTGTGACAACTGAAAATGTCTTGAGGTATCCCAAAATGTCTCTTGGGACCAAAGTCACCTCTACTTGAGAACCACTGTGATAGAAAACATAGCAAATTCCTTCAGTTTCCATCTCCTATAGAAAGTGGGATCTGGAAGATTTACCTGATAGAATTTTTTTATTGAAGGCCGGCGCCGTGGCTCAACAGGCTAATCCTCCGCCTTGCAGCGCCGGCACACAGAGTTCTAGTCCCGGTCGGGGCACCGGATTCTGTCCCGGTTGCCCCTCTTCCAGGCCAGCTCTCTGCTGTGGCCCCGGAGTGCAGTGGAGGATGGCCCAGGTGCTTGGGCCCTGCACCCCATGGGAGACCAGGAAAAGCACCTGGCACCTGGCTCCTGCCATCAGATGAGTGCGGTGCATGGGCCGCAGCGCGCCGACCGCGGTGGCCATTGGAGGGTGAACCAATGGCAAAGGAAGACCTTTCTTTCTGTCTCTCTCTCACTGTCCACTCTGCCTGTAAAAAAAAAAAAAAAAAAAAAAAAGATTTTTTTTATTGAATGAAGAAAACACAAATCTCACCTGCAGTATTTAAGTCACAGATAGGAAATAATCTGAATAAAGTGAAAAAAAAGTACCATTAGGCAATGTACCAAAGCAAAAATGTACCCCATTTTCCATATAGCTAAAAATATTCTTCCAATTTTGGTACAATTACCTGGCTCTGGAAATAAATTTATTTTTTTTTTTTTTTTTTTTTTTTTTTTACAGGCAGAGTGGACAGTGAGAGAGAGAGACAGAGAGAAAGGTCTTCCTTTTGCCGTTGGTTCACCCTCCAATGGCCGCCGCGGTCGGCGCGCTGCGGCCGGCGCACCGCGCTCGTCCGATGGCAGGAGCCAGGAGCTAGGTGCTTTTCCTGGTCTCCCCATGGGGTGCAGGGCCCAAGCACTTGGGCCATCCTCCACTGCACTCCCGGGCCACAGCAGAGGGCTGGCCTGGAAGAGGGGCAACCGGGACAGAATCCGGTGCCCCGACCGGGACTAGAACCCGGTGTGCCGGCGCCGCAAGGCGGAGGATTAGCCTGTTGAGCCACGGCGCCGGCCTGGAAATAAATTTATTATTTACTTAGATGATACTCCATTTCATAGCTCTTCAGCCATTTGAAGACAGTGGTCATGCACCTCTAGTTTTTCCCTTTTTAGTTAGCAGTTGCTAATTACGTGTGGGTGACTATTCCTTGTTAATCATTTTGACAGGTGCCCTGGAGAATAAAGTACAAGTACAAGGTGTCTGTCTCTATATGAGTCAGAACAAGAGTATGCATCCTCAAGATTTCTTTAGGCATCCAAAAGACAAGCCTCTTTAAGACATTGACATGGACTGAGAGAGCAGAAGAAAAATTTTGTTTTTTTTGATGAAAGAAAGTTATATTATGTTATTGGCTTTTCACCAAAACAGGGCATTCCTTTGTAGTACGGATTTTGGCAGTCACAGCCAGGATCTACTGTACTGGTCTGTAATGTTCAAGAAGTATGAGAGTCCTGAAACAACCTAGGAATGAAGTTAGCAGTCTTCAGACTAAGCCCCTGGCTGTCAAGTAACCTTTACTTGTAAGTAATCCTTACTCAGTGACTTCAATGCATAGCAATTCTTCTTAGCAATAATTGTGCCTTTTTATCTTTAAGATGTAACATGATGACTATTGCATGGAAGGATCAGGAGAAGTAATGATTGAAAGAATTCCAGTGGGTAAATGGAGTTGTGATACAGTGGGTTAAGCCAGGACCTGGGATGCCCACATCCTGTTTCAGAGTGCCTGGCATTGAGTCTGTGGCTGCTTTGCACTAGCTTCCTGCTAATGCTCATCCTGGGAGACTGGCAGGTGATGTGCAAGCACTTGGGTCTCTCTCACTCACTGGGGAGCCCCAGATGGAATCCCTGTGTCCTGTCCTTGGTGTGCCCCAGCTCTGGTTGTGGTGTACATTTGGGGAGTGAACCTGCGAGTGGAAGATTGATCCTCTCTATTCTCTCTCTGTCACTCTAACTTTCAAATAAATTAATTAATAAACTTTTAAAAAAAAAAAAAGAATTCCTGAACCCAGCACCGTGGACTAGTGGGTTAAGCCACAGCCTGCAGTGCCAGTAGGCATCCATATGGGCAACGATTTGAGTCCCAGATGCTCCATTTCTGATCCAGCTCACTGCCAATGCACCTGGGAAAGCAGCAGAAGATGGCCCAAGTCCTTGGGCGCCTGCACCCACGTGGGGGACCCAGAGAAAGTTCCTGGCTCTGGACTTTGGCTGGGCCAAACCCTGGCCCTGTGGCAGTGAAGCAGTGGATGGAAGATCTCCCTCTCTTTAGCTGTCTCTCCCCTTCTATCTCTGTAAACTCTACCTTTCAAATAAATAAGTATTTTTTAAAATGCCCCAGCCAAAAAAAAAAAAAGAATTCCTGTGTTAGATTCAAGAAATTACCAAGGGAGGAAAGAACAGCAAGAATATGCTGGAAAAGGAGTTAACAGCCATGGAGAGAAAGGTGGCGCAGGGGAGGGAGTTGGAGGTGAGGGAGGAGTGTGGCTGGGAGTGGGGAGCAGAGGAGGGGTAACAGCAGCAGAGGAGCAGAAAGTATAGGGTAAGGGGCTGGCACTGTGGCATAGCAGATCAATCCACCGGCATCCCATATGGGCGCCAGTTCAAGTCCAAGCTGCTCCACTTCCGATCCAGCTCTCTGCTATGGCCTGGGAAAGCAGTAGAAGATGGCCCAAGTCCTTGGGCCTACACAGTCACATAGGAGACTTGGAAGAAGTTATTGGCTCCTGGCTTCAGATCGGCTCAGCTCCAGCAATTGCAGCCAATTGGGGAGTGAACCAGCAGACGGAAGACCTCTCTCTCTCTCTCTCTCTCTCTCTCTCTCTCTCTCTCTCATTCTTTCTCTCTCTCTCCCTCTCTCTTCCTCTCCTTTTCTCTCTATGAAACTCTGACTTTCAAATAAATAAATAAATCTTTAAAAAAATAATGAACACTTTTTTTGGTAGAAAGTGTAGGGTATGGCCATGATTTCTCCCTCTTCATTTTGGGAACTGATAACTCCCAGGACAGATCTGCCAACCAGAATGGAGGAGGGAGCTCAGGGTATGGAAGGACCTGAGAGTAGAGAAACTGAATACCTGAGAAAGGAAAAGGAAGGAAAGTGAAACCACAGCGAGAGGAAGTGTGGGAGTTGAAAGTATTCCAAGCATTAGTGTTTACCGCTAAAGGCATGGAAAGTTAGCACAAGGAAAAGAAATCTGAATTGAAAATAGAAATTGGTCATTAGAATAAAATTTGAAGAAGGCAGCAAGCAGTGAGAACTTTGTTAAACTCGTCCAAGAATAGACACTTAAAGGGCCTCTTGAGTTATTTTAAATATAATGTGAAGATAGAGTTCTACAGTACGTATCATACAACAGTAAATATTGTGTCATATAAAAATAATTTCCAAATTAAAACACATGATACAATCAGAATAGGCATATGTTTAGGATTCTACTAACTATGCTACTATGGAAATGGTGAATGTTGATTCATTCGACCAGAAGATAAAGTTCAGTGATTCTCCAAATTCTCCTTGGATGTTGCCCCAGTAGGAAGGAATACTGTGCAGGGATTCTGATTTCACAATCAGTATGTGTAATTTAAATTTTAAAGAAAAATACTCTTAATATATAAAACATTTCTGAGAAAATTTGGGGTATCAGTTTGATATTATGAGGGTTGGTATCCAGATTTTGTGGCAATGAAATGCTTAGTTCTGGTTAACATCAGAAGCCTTTCTACAAAAGGATGTTGCCTTCTCTTTTATTATACTCTACAGTTGACATAGAAAAGAACACAGGGCAAATTAAAGACATATTAAAGAATCATTTATTTTATTTTATTTTATTAACTTTTATTTAATGAATATAAATTTCCAAAGTACAGCTTATGGATTACAATGGCTTCCTCCCCCCATACCTTCCCTCCCACCCGCAACCCTCCCGTCTCCCGCTCCCTCTCCCCTTCCATTCACATCAAGGTTCATTTTCAATCCTCTTTATGTACAGAAGATCAATTTAGTGTATATTAAGTAAAGCTTTCAACAGTTTGCACCCACACAGAAACACAAAGTGTAAAATACTGTTCGAGTACTAGTTATAGCATTAAATCCCAATGTACAGCACATTAAGGACAGAGATCCTACATGAGGAGTAAGTGCACAGTGACTCCTGTTGTTGACTTAACAAACTGACACTCTTGTTTATGACGTCAGTAATCACCGTAGGCTCTTGTCATGAGTTGCCAAGGCTATGGAAGCCTTTTGAGTTCACCGACTCTGATCATATTTAGACAAGGTCATAGTCAAAGTGGAAGTTCTCTCCTCCCTTCAGAGAAAGGTACCTCCTCCTTTGATGACTGGTTCTTTCCATTGGAATCTCACTCACAGAGATTTTTCATTTAGGTCATTTTTTTTTCCCCACAGTGTCTTGGCTTTCCATGCCTGAAATACTCTCATGGGCTTTTCCGCCAGATCCGAATGCCTTAAGGGCTGAGAATCTTTGATTTTAAAAACTAGTTAGTTGTGACTGTAGACTGTGACCAACTGCAGTTGGTCAAAATAACTATTTTATTTTATTTGTTTAGCAGGAAATCCTAATAGTCTCCTGGTAGAAACTTTGGGGGTAGGTGAAGACTAACGTATAATTTTCAAAACCAATCTTACAAAAGTTTAAACCTTGGGATGATGGGGGTAAGTATGTTTATGTTAATATGCTATTTCATGTATTGCTTATAAATTTTAAGACCAGAGATAGACATCTATCATAGCGGTTAACATACGACTTGGAATGTCTGCAACTGTTATTGGAGTACTTGGGTTCAGGGCTTGGTTCTGCTCCTGATTCCAGCTTCCTGCTAACACATACCCTGGGAGGCAATGTTGCTGGTTTAAGTGGGTTCCTGCCTGGATTTTTTTAAAGCTTTATTTATTTATTCGAAAGGCAGAGTTACAGAGAGGCAGAGGCAGAGAGACAGAGAGAGGCCTTCCATCCACTGGTTCATTCACCAAATGCAGCAATGCGCTGAGTTGTGCTGATCTGAAGCCAGGAGCCAGGAGCTTCTTCCAGGTTTCCCATGTAGGTGCAGAAACCCTTGGACTTGGGCCATCTTCTACTGCTTTCCCAGGCCAGAGCAGAGAGCTGGATTGGAAGTGAAAACAACCAAGGCTCAAACCGGCACCCGTATGGGATGTCGGCAGTGCAGGTGCCGGCTCGTGGAGCCCTGGACTGAGTTCCAGGCTTCTAGCTTTGAGCTGGCCCAGCCCCAGCTGTTGCAGGCATCTGGGGAGTGAACCAAATGGAAGCACTCTCACTCTCTTTCTTTCAATCTCTCCCTTTGAAATAGAATAAACAAAATGTTTAAAAAGGCAATTTGTGGGCCATCAAAATCAGGTGAAAAGATGTATGTGAAATGCATGCTTTGTTAACTCTAAAATACTAAAGAAATTCAAGCTGTATTGTTCCTAATATTTCTCCTGAAATACTCATTATAAATATGCACTACTGATAGTTTATCAAGAATAATAACTGATAAGACACATCTGAAGTAGCACAGCTTGGTTCTGCCCATTTAGGGAAAATTTAAATTAAGAAGACACTTTAAGGCCGGTGCCGTGGCTCACTAGGCTAATCCTCCGCCTGCGGCACTGGCTCCCCGGGGTTCTAGTCCCGGTTGGGGCGCCAGTTCTGTCCCAGTTGCTCCTCTTCCAGTCCAGCTCTCTGCTGTGGCCCGGGAGTGCAGTGAAGGATGGCCCAAGTCCGTGAGCCCTGCACCCGCATGGGAGACCAGGGAGAAGCATCTGGCTCCTGGCTTTGGATCAGCGCAGTGCACCAGCCACAACGCACCAGCTGTAGTGGCCACTTGGGGGGTGAACCAACAGAAAAAGGAAGACCTTTCTCTCTGTCTCTCTCTCTCTCTCTCACTGTCTAACTATGCCTGTCAAAAAAAAGGACACTATAAATATTTTAAAAAGCAAACCCAGGGCTGTTAGCCAAAGCTTCAGGAGGCAAAGTCTTCCCACTGTCAGTCTTAGGAAGCTTGCCAACCTCACAAAGAAGCCCATTTGTATAGAAATAATTCGTAAAGCCTATTTAGAAAAGAATAAGAAAAATAGACCACAGTAGTCTTTATAGTGTGCAATGTTAATAGCACAAGAATTTGGAAAATAAGGAAGTTAAAGAGACAGTGCTTGTAACAATTTATAGTCTGGTGAATAATAATGTCAAGATAAAGTCAATTAAAACAAAACAATATAGAATAAAAGTACAAGTCAGTCAGCAGTGAAAACATTGTGGAAAATGAGTGAGTGTAAGGAGTGAAGGACGAGCTTCAGGATGGAAGTGGCCTAAAAGAATAAGGAAAGAAGGGTAAAGAAGTCACAGAGCCAGGCAGGCTTGTCCCACTGCACAGGTGAGCCGAGCCGTGTATCTGACTGACGGATTTCAGGAACACTGGAAGTACGGAGGTCAAGTTCATCAGCATGCAATCCACGTAAATGCACAGGTTCCTAGGCTCAGGAAGACTCCCTGCGTAGTTTCATGCTTTGCTGTCGCTATCCTGAAATTCTTAACAATCTTGTCTTTGCATTATGTTTGGAAATGAAGTCTCTGGGGAGCATGAGAGTGAGCAGAGGAGAAAGTGCAATCCGAGTGTTCACTACTGCTCCTTGCTGCCCTATGCAGGTATAGTGTCTGTGATGCTCCGTAAGCATGGCCTTCCAGTGGGTGCACAATGTGCAGGAAGCCAGTGATACTCAAAGCCAGTTCAAGGTCAAGTCTGTTACTTCTAAGGTGGAGTAGGGGCTGAGATTGAGGGGACTTGCTGACAGTGCTGGGAGACCACACTTTCATGTGCACCAGCACTTGCTTTGACTGTAGAAAGGAGGTAAGCGTACTGCGCTACTTTTCCAACCACTTATACTGAAAACAGTGACAGAAGAGGCAAAGATGGTCCAATCTGCAATTCCTTTCCCTTTCCTTCCTTCCTTGTCAGTAAACCAAAGGTAAAGAGTATTGACATAAAGTGTGTCTTTCAAGAAAGAAGATAAAACACTTGCAGTAATTTTGTGCATATTTCCACTGTTGTAGGAAGAATAACATAGGTATAGATGAAATGCAAAACAGAATTGTATAATTTTGGTGATTTTGCATATGAGTTTAGATGTTCTTTTGTTTACATCTAAAAGTGGCATTGCAACATATGTTGTCAACAGTAAGCTTTATGCTGATCATTTGGTTTTTTTATTCTGTATTTACAACAAAACCAGGATGACACATTGAGAGACAGAAACAGAGAAAAATATGAAGGAAAACCTGTATATGTGAGACCCTGTAATGGTCCTGCAACCAGAGCTGTCTGGGACGCCTGGTCTACCTCCAAGGAATCACCCCAGTCCCCTTCCACTTACTGGATCTTGGATTCTCTTACCATAACACAAAGCCCATCATTCAATAATTACCAAGAAGTTTAAAACACTCAAAGCAGCATTCTACAGAGAACAGTGGACTTGATTTTCCAAAGAGAAATGGAGTCCCAGCCCTGTCATGGTGTGCACTTGAGGAAATTGTCTACATGTTCTGGCCCTTAATCTCCTCGGCTATAAAACAGGCAAGGTTATCTACCTGTAAATTCCCTTTGAGCTCAGAGGAAGTTGTAATTAAGTCTATAGTAAACAAGACTAAATGGCTAAATTATGGATTTCTGCCCCGATATTGATAACACTTGATATCTGAAAGAGGGACAATTGGGGCTGCAAGAGACACACTGCTTCACTTTTCTGCAGGACCAGTTGCATGAATAAAACCCTCAAGTTGAGGTTTAAGGAAGAAGTGCCTGGGGGACGGGCAGGATAGGAGACACAACAGTGTATAAAATACCTACCAAGAGCGATGCACTTGTCCTCTTATTCTGAACCTCACAGCAAGCCCAGGAAGAGTATGTTACAAATTTCATCTTACGAATGAAGAAGATGGGCCAGCTCTCTGGCACAGCAGGTTAAAGCCCTGGCCTGAAGCACCGGCATCCCACATGGGCGCCGATTCTAGTCCCTGCTGCTCCTCTTCCGATCCAGCTCTCTGCTATGGCCTAGAATAGCAGTAGAAGATGGCCCAAGTCCTTGGGCCCCTGCACCCATGTGGGAGATACAGAAGAAGCTCCTGGCTCCTGGATTCGGATCAGCCCAGCTCTGGCCATTGTGGCCATTTGGGGCATGAACCAGCAGATAGAGACCTCTCTCTCTCTCTCTCTCTGTGCCTCTGCCTCTCTGTATCTCTGCCTCTCAAATAAATAAATAAACCTTTTAAAAAAAAGAGTGAAGAAGATGAAGCTCGGAGGGTAAATTTTCTGGAGCCATGCTGTGAGTGAAGGGATGGGATTTACACCTAGGTTTGAGTGCCAGCATAGACCCTACTCTTTCCACTGTAACAGAGGGAAACAGTTCTTTGGGTAGGCTGAATGGAGTTAAAAAACAAAAGTTCAGAATCCAGGCAAGTGAAACAGAAAACCATGGTCATTTTGTGTTAGCCTCCTTATGTAATAAAGTCATCAGTCAAGAGATTAGGGGAATATTAACTATATTCTTGATTCTATATTTATAGAATTTCAAATTTTTTTTGAATAATAACTGGAAGTGTATAAAAAATAGAGTCAAAACAAAATGTGAAAATTCATGTCTTTTGAGATATTTTACAATACTCATTTGGGGCATATAGTCATGTTACCTTAGAAAATGTTTTAAAACCTGTAGTTAATTCAAATAATGACTATAGTCATTCTGAATGCATTGGTATTAAAATAACATGATTGTGTACAATTTCCTAAACTTAAAAACATTCTCTAATCCTGCATTTCTTTCATTTTCACTTCTGTAATCTTTCCTTTCTAAATCAGCCTGACTTATACTAATTTCTGAAGTTAATTTCCTTAGGACCCTTCCTTAGTTTCCTTCCAGCTTTCCATTCCTATAATCAGTGCAAAATATAATGAGAAAGGTCAGACTTTGATTTGTAAAATATCCATGATTTCTTTATGGTTCAGTAGGAGAATGAAGGGAGAGAGAGCTGCTTGACTAAACTCTCAAATCGAGTCAGCAGCAGCCTGCTAAGGTTTACACTTCTTGGATTACACCCCCCTAATCATTATTTCTGCTTGCTCATTCTCACCCCAGCCATCTCTCCTGTGGTCCAACCCTGGCTAGCTGACATTCAGAATACTCAGGTGAGCCAAACTAGAAACGATGAAGAGATGTTGCACATACATATTCTTTGACTCATCCATTCCTTGTATCCATAGCAGCAAAACTGTGAACACTGACGACACAACGGTTATTTATGGCTAAGTCCCGTAACTTCAGTTTATCACTTCTTCATGATAGTTAACTTTTTAAGACTGGGAAAGAAAAATATGTTTGGTTTCCTCCTATAGAGCAATGTTAGTTAATTAAACTAATTCATTGTGTTGCTCTTAGGTTTAAAAGAGATGATATGTAACAAAGGGGTTTATAAACTAAAAGAGCCCCCGGTGTGGAATAATGTCATGGAAAATCAACAGAATTACCGAGCTGACAATTACATTTTGAAGTGTGAGGATTTTAGAAGCTATAGTTTCTGTAGCTCACTGACATACAGGGATGAAGCAAAATGTGGAGTTTTTCTGATAGTTTTTATAAAAATAATCTTGGTTGGGGCCGGCGCTGCAGTGTAGCCGGTAAAGTCTCAGCCTGCAGTTCCGGCATCCCATATAGGTGCTGATTCAAGTCCCGCTGCTCCCCTTTCAATCCAGCTCTGTGCTATGGCCTGGAAAAGCAGTAGAAGATGGCCCAAGTTCTAGGGCCTCTGCATCTGTGAGGGAGACCTGGAAGAAGCTCCTGGCTCCTGGCTTCAGATCAGCTCAGCTTCAGCCATTGCGGCCATTTGGGGAATGGACAAGTGGATGGATGATCTCTCTCTGCATCTGCTCTGCCTCTCTGTAACTCTGTCTTTCATATAAATAAATAAATCTTAAAAAAAAAAAAGAAAAATAATCTTGGATAACATTCCATTGTACTATTTCTCATGGTCACCAAATAGCTTCTATTACTCTGTTATGTTCTTTCTCACTGTATCTTAAAATCTCCTATCCATTTTATTTCATTTTAGACATCTTACCTTAAATATTTTATTTCCTTAAGCTAGCATCTCTGAGGTCTCTCTTCTCACTGCTCTCACTGACACTTCTTCCCTGCTACCTGTTTGCTTCTCTCCTCACATTCTGATGGCCAAATCTAGCCACTTTTATCCAACTTCTGTATTTTCAGGTTATATTGGCTATTTAATCCTTCTCCAGCTGCTTGCCAAGGTACTCTCTCCTGGCGCTACTCACAGAATACGCTCAGCATCCTTTCAGGATTCCATTTGACTCCCCTCTTTCTTTCCATCCCCAAGTACAAATTTTCTCCAAGGCTCGGTTTCAGTCTTCTTCTCTCCTCCACTAATCCTGATATAATCATGATAGTGAGAAGAACAGACTTCTTTATTTTTTTTTTTCAGAAAAAGGTCAGTTGTCCACCTGAGTGTGTTCACTCACTGATTGATATTTTATTTTATAATTTATTATGCATTCCTTACAATTGAGAACAATAATGAAATAATATAATTTTAATTTGTATAGCTGCATATGCATGATACGGTTTATTTAAGTGAATAAATCTAATTTCCTTTGGCACTTCTCCCGACTAACCATTTATACATTATGTGATAGACTGTTCAAATCATTAAAAGTTAATGCTGTCATTGTCTTAATTACATAAACTTTCTAAGTGTAAAGTTTTTTCAACTTTAATTTAATAAATATAAATTTCCAAAGTACAACTTTTGGATTATAGAGGCTTTTCCCCCCATAACCTCCCTCCCACTCACAACTATCCCATCCCCCACTCACTCTCCCATCCTGTTCCTTATCAAGATTCATTTTCAATTATCTTTATATACAGAAGATCAACTTAGTATATACTAATAAAGATTTCAACAGACTGTACCCACACAGACACACAAAGTATAGAGTACTGTTTGAGTAGTAGTTTTACCATTAATTCGCATAGTACAACACATTAAGGACAGAGATCCTACATGGGGCGTAGGTGCACAGTCTCCTGTTGTTGATTTAACAATTGACACTCTTATTTATGATGTCAGAAATCACCCGAGGCTCTTGTCATGAGCTGCCAAGGCTACGGAAGCCTCTTGAGTTCACCAACTCTGATCATATTTAGACAAGGCCATAGTCAAAGTGGAAGTTCTCTCCTCCCTTCAGAGAAAGGTACCTCCTTCTTTGATGGCCCGTTCTTTCCACTGGGATCTCACTCACAGAGATCTTTCATTTAGGTCATTTTTTTTCTTGCCACAGTCTTGGCTTTCCATGAAAAACAGGCTTCTTTAAAACAGTGAACCTTCCAGGGCCACCACTGTGGCATAATGGATTAAACCGTTGCCTGCCATGCCAGCATCCTATCCTGGCCACTCTGCTTCTGATCCAGTTCCCTGGGAATATGCTTGGGAAGGCAGAGGAAGATGGCTGAAGTCCTTGGGTCACTGCATCCATGTGGGAGACCCAGATGAAATTACTGACTCCTTGTTTCCACCTGGCCCAGCCCTGG
The DNA here is from genome assembly GCA_949820135.1 of Sylvilagus floridanus. NCBI lineage: Eukaryota > Metazoa > Chordata > Mammalia > Lagomorpha > Leporidae > Sylvilagus > Sylvilagus floridanus. The sequence goes on from OX463238.1 coordinate 91,965,058, forward strand.
GCGTTGTGGTCATTTGGGAAGCAAACTGCAGATAGAAGATCTCTTTCTATCTCTCTCACTTTCCCTCTCTCTCTCTCTCTAACTCTCCCTCTTAAATAAATATTTTTTTTAAAAAAGTGAATCTTCCTATCCACGAGCATGGTATAGTTCTTCATTTATTCATGTTTTCTCTCATATTTCTAAATAAAGTTTTATAATTTTCTTCTTGGGGGTCTTGCATAAATTCTTTATTCCAAAATAATTTGATATTCTTTGATTCTTATAAAAGTATATTTTTGCTCATTATATTTTCTAGGTTTTTGTTGCTGTTATACAAAAGTGTGACTGACTTTCTATACATTGGTCTGAAATCCAGTCATTTTACTAAACTCCTATTAGTCCTAATCAAATATTTGTGGACTCATCTGGACTTTTAATATAAATACCTAAAGCTGAGTACAAAACCAAGAACAGTCAAGACATTCTGAAAAGTGAGGAGGACAAATTTGCTTGACTAGATAATAAAATTTACCATTAAGTTGTGGTTATTAATATATATTGTACTGGCCCAAGCATAGATAAGTTATTACTGAAATAGAATAGAGCATGTAGAGGCACTTATGTACATATATGTTATGCTCAATCCAATTTTACTTTTATTTCTAACACACCACTGAAGCTTCTGTTATGATCATTAATGGTATCATCTTACTAAATATAATGAATAATTCTCAATTCTGCTATTTCATACTTTTTCAGCAACACTTAACAGAGTTGATCATGACCTCTACATGGAAATACTTTCTTCATTGGGCCTACAAAACATTTCATTGGCTTCCCTCCTAAGTCACTGGGCATCCCTTGTTAGTCATATTTTCTGGTCTCAACTCTCTTCATCAGCTTCTTGGTTTGGTGTTAGGACTGTCTGAAGGGTCAATAATTACTCTTCTTCTTTTCTATAATTATATTCCCTTGGTTGATGAGGTCAATAATTCTCATCATCCCAAACACTGTGTATATGCCTACAAATTCAATTTATATATCTGTACTTAAGTTTTCAATACAATTAAAAATTATCATCTCTAAATTTTAGCTGCAGCATCATTCCCCAAGCCTAGTGACCTGCAAGCTTTCCTATCTAAATTGACAACTGCTCTATCCTTCAAGTTCAACAAACCAAAAACTTTGGAGCTATTTCTTATTACTCCTTTTTGCTTATTCTTCACATCCAGTCTGTCGAAAATCTTGTTGCCTCTACCTTCAAAATATAACCATCTGGGCTGGTGTTGTGCTGCAACAGCTTGAGTCACTGCCTGACATGCCAGCATCCCATATGCACACCCATTTGAGTCCTGGCTGCTCCACTTCCAGTCCAGCTTCCTACTGGTGCACATGGGAAAGCAGCAGAGGATGCCCTGAGCACTTGCCACTACATAGTTAACCCACATGGAGTTCCCAGCTTCTGGTTTGACACAGCCCAGCCCCAGCCATTGTGACCATTTGAGGAGTGAACTTGTAGAAGAAAGATTTCTGCCTCTCTTCCCCTTCCTCTGTCACAGTGCCTTTCAAATAAATAAATGAAATACATGCATCAAGAGTATTCAAAAAGCAATCTCCAAATGTCATTTCTTATTAGAAGAAGTACCACTCTTGGGGTTGTTATTGAAGTATCTCAGATAAAGCTGCTGCTGTGACACTGGCATACAGCTGAGCAGTTCAAGCCCCAGCTGTTCCACTTCCAATCCAGTTCCCTGCTAATGTACCTAGGAAAGCAGTGGAGTATGACCCAAATCCTTAGACCCCTGCTACCCACATTGGAAACCCAGAAGAAGCTCTTGGCTTCTAGCTTCAGGCTGGCCCAGATCTGACTGTTGCAGGCATTTGGGGAGTGAGCCAGTGCGTAGAAGATTCTCTTCCCCCTCCTTCCCCAGCCTCTGTAACTCGGTCTTTCAAATAAATAAGTAAATACTTGGGGGAAAAAGAGTACCACTCTTCAGAGACATGGCTGATTCCAGGTCTGGCACAAAGAGCCTTCTATCTTTTTAAACCTGAGTATAAGAAAGATATCGAAGATTATCAAAAACTTGAGACAATTCGAAGACAGTTACTGCCATAGTTACTGGCAAATTTTACAGCAATTTCTAATCAATAGGAATAAAATAAACAATGGATTTAGAGTTATAGCATATGTTCATATTATCAGTTCATCATGATACTTCAAAAAGCACACTTACACACACACACACACACACACACACACTAACATACCTTGGTCAGTCACTTTTAGAGAATGTTAGTGAAGCAATTTATTATTTAGAAAACAGATAAAAAATAAAAGTATGAGATAAAATTTCCTTTTGTCAATGGGGGAATTTTCTTTTTACAGAATTCATTATTCCTACTTTGGAAATTCTTTCTCTTCTGGCCATTACTTAAAACTGCTTTGCAGGGCCGGAGCTGTGGTGCAGCAGGTTAAAACTCTGGCCTGAAGCACCGGCATCCCATACGGGCGCCAGTTCTAGTCCCAGCTGCTCCTCTTCCTATCCAGCTCTCTACTATGGCCTGGGAAAGCAGTAGAAGATGGCCCAAGTGCTTGTGCCCCTGCCCCTGTGTGGGAGACCTGGAAGAAGCTCCTGACTTCTGGCTTCTGACTGGCGTAGCTCCAGCCATTGCAGCCATCTGGGGAGTGAACCAGCAGATGAAAGACCTACCTCTCTCTCTGTCTCTACCTCTTTCTGTAACTCTCTTTCAGATAAATAAAATAAACCTTAAAAAAAAAAAAAGAAAAGAAAACCACTATTTCATGTATTTATGTATTCTCCCATAAAAAATGAATTCAAGTGCCTGTTATCCCATATTGAATGCAAGCTGACATCCAAAAAAAAAAGACTGCTTTACTCAGCTACAGCCTGATCTGCACCGCCAATCTCATCCTGCTCTGGGAAGACTCAATCGTTTCAGCAAACCATTGCTGCAACAACCTGACACTCAAAGCGTGCATAACCTAGACCTGAAAAGGAAGTAATAGACTAACGCGAGACCAGAGCCAGAGGATAAGCTTCTTTGTGTCACCCTTGCTTATTCTTTTGTTCACAAAATAACTTTTTGAAGCACAGTCCACACAACTACTCATGGAATCCCAGTGAGATTGTATCTCAATTCCCCACAGTTGTTGACCAACTCAATAACACTATTATATTGGCTTTCTTTCTAAAAAAAAAAAAAAAAAAGATTGATTGATTTATTTATTTGAAAGTCAGATTTACAGAGAGACAGAGACAGAGAGAGACAGGTCTTCCATCTGCTGGCTCATTTCCCAGATGGCCACAATGGCTGGAGCCTCGCTGATCCAAAGCCAGGAGTCAGGAGCTTCTTCTAGTTCTCCCACACAGGTGCAGGGGCCCAAGCACTTAGGCCATCTTCTACTGCTTTCCCAGGCCATAGCAGAGAGCTGGATTGAAAGTGGAGCAGCCAGGACTTGACCCGCGCCCATATGGAATGCAGGCATTGCAGGCAGCGGCTTTACCCACTATGCCACAGAACTGACCCCTATATTGACTTCTCTCCTATCATCTTCCCAATCCTGTTCCCTGGAATCACTTTCCATAATAAACTCAGGCTTTACCTTCTGGCATAAACAAAAATAAGGCAGAAATATTTTAGTTAAGTTGCAGAAGAAGAAATGTTACCTTACCATTTTAATACATCTAATAAAACAAGTTGCAGAAGTGCCACCTGGAAAGAATTCTGATCACGACTTTAGAGATCCAACTGCCCTTTTGCAGGAAATAAAAGCAGCAGGGTAACATGAGTTAATGACACAACACTTACAAAATCAGAAAATATATATTATAGACAACTTTGTAGGACAAATGGCCCAGTTTCTTCATGAAATGCATTATACAGAAAAAAGACAAATGGGAGTGGTTATAGATTCTAAGATATTTAAGAAACATATAAATCAATTGCAATTTAGTTCTTAATTAAAGCAAATTATAAAATTATTATGGGGGGGGGGCAGCACTGTGGCGCAGCAGGTTAAAGCCCTGGCCTGAAGCACCAGCATCCCATATGGGCTCCAGTTCGAGACCTGGCTACTCCACTTCCGAACCCGACTCTGCTGTGGTAGAAGATGGCCCAAGTCCTTGGGCCCCTGACCCACGTGGGAGACCCGGAAGAAGCTCCTGGCTCCTGGCTTCAGATAGGCTCAGTTCTGGCCATGGCAGCCAAATGGGGAGTGAACCATTGGATGGAAGACCTTTCTCTCTCTCTCTCTCTGCCTCTCCTTCCCTCTCTGTGTAACTCTGACTTTCAAATAAATAAATTGCTAAAAAATATTTATGAATAAAAAGATTTGCTGTCTAGAACTTGTTTCAAAATAATCTGGTGAAGCAAAAAGTGGGAAGCTATAGAAGGAAAATCATTGATCATAAATGATTCTTGAAGGTGGGAGCTGAGTATTGTAAGTTTATTATTCTATTTTTTATGGTTTTGTGTGTTTAAAATTTCTCAGTGAAAAGCATCCAGAATTTAATGATTTTCTGCTGCTAACATCACTACTAGTAACATGAATGGAGAGCTACAGTCATCTCTCAACTGAATCATTGCAATGTCTCCTAGCTGATCACACTGATTTCAGTGTTGCTCTCCTGTATAGTTCTCAGCTCAACTATCAGAGTTGTATTATTTTAGTACTTATCAGATAAAGTCACTGAAGGTAGAAAATGGTATCTGAAACTTCAGAACTTTATCACAACAGCGCAGGCTTGAGATAATCATGGCTTAAAGCAGAAACTGGATAAAAGCAAAGATGAGAAGTGGGTCATGGCTGGCTCCATGACTCACTAGGCTAATCCTTCGCCTGCAACACCAGCACCCCGGGTTCTAATCCAGGCTGGGGTGCCAGATTCTGTCCTGGTTGTTCTGCTTCCAGTCTAGCTCTCTTCCGTGGCCCAGGAAGGCAGTGGAGGATGGCCCAAGTGCTTAGGCCCTGCACCTGCATGGGAGACCAGGGGGAAGCACCTGGCTCCTGGCTTCAGATCAGCGCAGCAAGCCGGCCAGTGGCTATTTGGTGGGTGAACCAACTGATTGAAGACCTTTCTCTCTCTCTCTCTCTCCCTCTCTCACTGTCTAACTCTGCCTGTCAAAAAAAAAAAAAGAAGTAGTCATATTCTGAGATATTTTGATGTAAAACTGAACAGATTTTTAAATGGATTGCACTTGGAGTCGGGGAGAAATACATGGTCAAGAATAACTACAAGGTTTGTGGCCCAAGAAGTTGTGAGAATAGCATTTATATTGCTTTTCTCATGATGAAGAGACATAGTAGTAGAACAAGTCTGCAAGAGGAACCCATGAATTAAAATTTCATTTGAGGCCCAGAGCCGTAGCAGAGCGGGTACGAGCCCTCCTCCGCCCGTGGTGCCAGCATCCAAATATGGGCACTGGTTCATGTCCTGGCTGCTCCTCTTCCATTTCAGCTATCTGCAATGGCCTGGGAAAGCAGTAGAAGATGGCCCAAATGCTTAGGCCCCTGCACTCACATGGGAGACCCAGAAGAAGGTCCTGGCACCTGGCTTCAGATCAGCCCAGCTCCGGCTCTTGCAGCCATTTGGGGAGTGAACCAGCAGATGGAAGATCTCTTTCTCTCTCTCTGTCTCTTCCTCTCTATGTTTGTTACTGTACCTCTCAAATAAATAAAAATCTTTTTAAAAACTTTCGTTTGGAGCATATTAAATTTTAGTTGTCTATTACAAGGCCAAGTAAGATGTCAAGAGAGATTTGGATTTATGTGTGTCTGGATTTAAGGAAAGAGATCTAAGCTGAATGTGTCCATTGGGAGGTATCAGCCTGGGGATGCTGTTTGAAGACATGGGACTCGATGAGCAAGTGCAGATACAGAAGAAATGCAGTTCAAGGATAGAGCCCTGGAACACTTCAAAGTTAGGAGTTCGGGGAGATCAAAAGGAGCTGAAAAGTTTCAGCCAGTTACTCGAGGAGAGTACTCAGAAAGGGGTGCTCCAGAAGACAAATGAAGAAAATGTTGCATGAGGGATTCTTTCTTAACAGAAGGGGAAACACAATTTGTATATGGAGAATGGCTTTCCAAAACCACTCAAGATGGGCACCCACGCCCTGTTGGGACTTTGATCTAAGGAAATAGCAAGAAGATTTTCTTTTAATGTCTTGCAGATTGTTAATTTGTGTAAAAAAAAAAAACAGAAGAAAAAACATTATTTGTCTACTTAGCAAAAAGAAGAAAATGCTTCATGAAGAAAGAATTGTATGAACAGTGTCAGTAGCTTAAGTTAATTAAAAACTGAGAAGTAACATTGGATTTGCAATGTGCTGTTCATTAGTGTCCTAGCCAAGAGCTGTGTCAGGCAAGTGATGTGGAAGAAAGCCTTATGGAATGGGATCAAGGAAGCATGTGTGGAGAGGACGGGAGAAGAGACCAGGATTTCTAAGAGTTTTGTTGCAAAGGAGCAGAGATATAGGACAGAGACTAAAGGGGAAAATATTGTAAGGTGTAAGGGGAATCTTTTATTTATTTGTTTTTTACTTTTAAAAGGAAGATAATGTCTCCTTTATGTGCGCTGAGGGGAGTGATCCAAGAGTGGAGAGATGCTGATGATTAGAAAGCAATGGGGGAATTTCAGTAGCATGTTGTTGAGTAGATAAAAGGGAGCGAGATGCAAGACACATCCCAAGAGTCTGTCCTGGGGCCGGTGCTGTGACAAAGCGGTAAAGTCACTGCTGCAGTGCTGGCATCCATATGGGCGCCGGTTCGAGTCCCAGCTGCTCCATTTCCAATCCAGCTGTCTGCTATGGCCTGGGAAAACAGTGAAAGACGGCCCAAGTCCTTGGGTCCCTGCACCCACAGGGGAAGACCCGGAGGAGGCTCCTGGCTCCTGGCTTCGGATTGATGCAACTCCGGCCTTTGTGGCCAATTGTAGAGTGAACCAGCGGCTGGAAGACTCTCTCTCTCTCTCTCTCTCTCTCTCTCTCTCTCTCTCTCTCTCTCTCTCTCCTCTCTCTGCCTCTCCTCTCTCTGTGTAACTCTGGCTTTCAAATAAATCAATAAATCTTAAAAAAAAAAAAGTGTGTCCTCAGATACGATGTGTAGATGGATTATCCATCCAGAGGAAGAGCTGCAGGCGGGATGCATGACCACAGATGCAGGTGGCTTATCTGAGACAATGTGACACGAATGAGCCATAGGAACCTAACAGGATCACTGAGCAGCACTCAGGCCACAGGAGATTAGTGGTGCTGAACTTCAAGTACCCACAAGATCGCATATTTTAGACCAACCACGTCCCACTGCATTTAGGCTGGTATGAAACAGATGACGGACTGGATTTAACTTGGTTTGTGATGTTGCTGGTAAGTAAAACAAATGCCTGTTTCTATTTCTAGAATATGAGAATGACAATTCAAACAGTTCTTTCAGGGGCTGATGCTGTGGAACAGCAGGTTAAAGCCCTGGCCTGCAGCTCTGGCATCCCATATGGGCACTTGTTTCAGTCCCAGCTGCTCCACTTCCAATCTTGCTTCCTGTTAACGTGCCTGGGAAAGCAGTGGGAGATGGCCCAAGTCTTTAGGCTGCTGAACCCACATGGGAGACCCAGAAAAAGCTTCTGGCTCCTGGTTTCAGGTTGGCTCAGCTCTGGCTGATGTGGCCATTTGGGGAGTGAACCAGTGGATGGAAGACCTCAGTGTCTCTACCTCTCTCTGTAAATCTTTCAAATAAATAACATAAATCTTAAAAAAAGAAATAAACAGTTTTTTCATATACATAATTTTCCTCTAACTTTCAATATTTATTTTCTATTCCTGGAACAGAGTAAGCATTCCTTAAGTGTTTGCTGAATAAATTACAGACTCCCTGCACCGTCATTGTTTAGAAGTATTCATTATGGAGATGTCAAGATCAATATTAGGCTGCCTAATAGTTAGTAAATCTTAAGCACTAGTATTCTCAGGAGAAATTAGACAAAGTGTTTATTATGTAATTTAAAGTGTGGTTCATGTGATATTTTAATCAACATCTGTGATATATATTTTTTATCTTTGGCAACAGATTCACTGACAAGTAGCCTTAGAAAAAAAGATTTCAATTAAAAGAAGATCTAAAGGTTAGTTATTTTAGCTGCCTCTGAATTTTTTTTAGTATTAGCCCAGCTTCACTCATATTAGATGACTAATAGATTAATTCATATTGTATGTAATTTATTTGGAATACTTGGCAACAAAATAATCCACTATAGCTCAACACTTTCAAATAGTAATTATCCTGTTTGTCAAGAATGATATTTTATCGTTATATGCAAATTTCAAATTAATTCAATGTTCCGTAACTTAAAGGGTAGCTGTCAAAGAATTTCAGTAAAACTATAATGATGAGATATTAAAAATTTTCCCACTAAATTTAGTTAAAAACATGGATGCTTAATATTCTTTCTATTCAACATTTTTCAGGTCTTAGTTAATGCCATAAGCCAGAAAAATAAATAAGAAATTTATATTTTAGAAGAAAGAGTAAAACAGTGATTATCTGATGAGGATATGGTCACTAAGATACCAACCATCCAAGTTGACCACCTGACAAGCTGTTAGGTACAATCATTGGAGCCACCCCAGCCAAGTAGACAGATGTAGAATTAGTCTTTAAAAAGCTGGAGCTTACTTTATACCAGCAATCATCAGAAATGGAAAAAGTATAAAAGGAAGTTTCCACTCACAATAACAAAGATTATAGCATGAATAGGCATAAACTTGGGAAGATCAGTCTGTTAAAGAAATGTAAGTAAACGAAGAACAAATGTGACATATAAATTCAGAGATACACTATATTTATTGATGAGAAGACTCAATATACCAGTACTCTGCCAGACTAATATGTTATATACTATATATACAATATGTTAACAATTCTCATGTTCAACAGAATTGTTCCATAAGTTTAACAAGCCAATGCTAACATTAATATGAAAGATTAAATTAGTAAAAATAGACAATTTTAACAAAAATGAAGAAGAAAGAGTTTGGTCTACAAGTTAGCAAACCATGTACTAATTTTTTCAATATGGTGTTACACAGGAATACATGAATAATAATGAATTAATTTTAAAAAGTCCAAAAATTACACCATGAACATAAGTAAATTTACATTGTGATAAAAGTAGAATTTTAGATTTTAAGAAAATCTGCATTATCCATAAATTGCTGTCAGGAATATTTGTTATCCATTTGGGAAAAAGAATGGAATTTGGGGCTGCATTGTGGTGTAGCAGGTAAAGCCGCTACCTGCACTAACGGCATCCACTGTGGGTGCCGGTTCAACATCCGTGTGCTCTACTTCCGATCTAGATCCCTGCAAGTGTGCGTGGGAAATCAGCACAGGACAGCCCAAATGCTTGGGCCCTTGCATTCATATGAGACCTGGATAAAACTCCTGAATCTTGGCTTAGCCCCAGCCATTGCAGCCATTTATGCAGAGTGAAACAGAGGACAGAAAATCAATCTCTCTCTCTCTCTCTCTCTCTCTCTCTCTCTCTCTGACTCTGACTTTCAAATAAATAAAGAAATCTTTTTTAGAAAAATGGGATTTAATTCACATCTGACTCATGAAAATAATCCTCAGAAAATCTGAAGTCCTAAACAGCAGTAATATTTTTAAAAATCCATAAAGAAATTAGAAGAAAATATAAAATGCATATTTGTTTTGAAGGTATGGATGGTCTTTTTTCACAAGACAGTAGACTAAAACCATAAAAGAAAACATTGGTGAATGCGACATCAAAATAAGAGCTTCTTTATGGAAATCATAAAGAAAGATTAAAAAAAGAGAGATTAGAAAAGATATTTGTACAACTACAACAAATAAGCTCTTAATATTCAAAATATTTTAAAAACAGAGATTAGTATAAAAAAAGCAGAAGATGCAATAGTAAAAATGGACAAATATATGAATAAGCCATTCAGGTCAGAGGAAATACAATTATGAACCTAGCTAGTATAAATAACTAGGAAGATGGGACAAGAACCGTCATCCATGTAGAATGGAACGGCCACTGAACACCCACACCACAATCCCAGCCCCCAAAATGAGTTACTTTTAAGAAAGTTTGGGGGGCCAGCTCTGTGGCACAGCAGGTAAAGTCACCTGCAGTGACAACATCCCATATGGGCACGGGTTTGAGTCCTGGCTGCTGCACTTCTGACCCAGCTTTCTGCTATGACCTGGGAAAGCAGTAGAAGATGGCCCAAGTCCTTGGGCCCCTGCACCATCTTGGGAGATCCAGAAGAAGCTCCTGCCTCCTAGCTCCTGGCTTTGGATCGGCACAGCTCCAGCTGTTTTGGCCATCTGGTGAGTGAACCAGCAAATGGAGGAGCTCTCCTTCTCTCTGACTCTCTGTAACTCTGCCTTTCAAATAAATAGATCTTAAAGAAAAGAATCTGTGCTGTAAAACCTGTGAAAGGAAAACTATATTCTCATTCCCTTTCCCTAATCCTGTTTAAAAAAAAGAGAGAGAATGTTTGAAATTATGTCTAGTAGGCAATGAAGGTTGTAGCATTTCAATATTTATATGGGGTAGGTATTCATGAATGAAAGCAACTTTAACAAACAATACTGCTGAAATTGTGTATTACACATATAGTGACTTAAAAGCATACTTGATATTTTATTTTTCAGATATTATGTATTCTCTTCAATAATATATAAAGTGTGATTTATATGTTAAAATTTAGACAGTGAGTGTTAGATGAATGATATGGAGATAGACATTCTTCTGGAAGAAAAGAATTAAATCCCTGTGTGTGATCTTCCTACAAATGCCTCCATTCCACAGAAAAAATAACACACTATTTCTAAATTTAAAAACTGTCAATTTTTGGTTGAATTTTAAGAATGGCTGAGAAATGTCTTAAAGTAGGGAGCATTTGGAAGGCCAGGAACTTGCAACCTTACCCCAGACCGCCTAGTAGAAAATACGAGACTATGTTTGTGATGCTACTTTTTATCCCCAAGTGGTGAAGCTAACAACATAATAGCAGCTTGGGAATATTTTCATGCAAGCCAAAACCCTCAAGCTTTTAAGGAAAAGAATGATAAAATGTCCTTTGGTTAGACCAGTAAAGCATTCATATTTTAGAGTTATTGCTTTTTGAAAAGTGGTTCAAACCATAGCTCTAATGGATCACCACGGAAATTAAATCAAGAATGATGAACTTCAGAGACTCCATTCAATGAGTGTTGATGCTAGGCTTTTCCCGGCAGCACTGTTTCTTGCAGCATGCAAGTCTTACAGAAGGCTGGTTCCTTCACACAGAGGCAGTCTTGGAAAGTCCATTCAAACTTGAAATAGCCAATTTGGCTAGTGCTCCAGTAGTGGCATCTAGATCATCAAAACTAATATAGACTTTTTAGTTATTCCAAAAAATCAGTATAAATGTTGCAATAGAAATTATACTTGAAAAACAAAGATGTCTGACCACCAAGAACGACTAAGAGTTATTAGAAGTGGTATCACAAGGATTTCAGGGGAAAAAAAAGATTAAAAAACAGCAAAAATTTTTCTAGGAGGAAACAAAATTTCTAACCTTGGGATCAAGGGTATGTAAGAAAGATTTGATGACAAGAATCAAGGTTGAATTTTTATTTTATTTTTATTTATTTGACAGAGTTATAGACAATGAGAGAGACAGAGAGAAAGGTCTTCCTTCCGTTGGTTCACTCCCCAAATGGCTGCTACGGAAGGGGCTGTGGGCTGTGCCGATCTGAAGCCAGGAGCCAGGTGCTTCTTCCTGGTCTTTCATGCGAGTGCAGGGACCCAAGCACTTGGGCCATCCTCCACTGCCTTCCCAGGACAGTGCACTGGAAGAGGAGTAACCATGACTAGAACCCGGCGCCCATGTGGGATGCCAGCGCAGCAGGTGTAGGATTAACCAAGTGAGCCACGTTGCCGGCCCAAGGCTGAATTTTTTAATTAAGGGAGATAAGTTGAAAAAGTGACCTCTAGTGGGCTCTTAGGTTCATTCATAAAGTTGACTTCATTTTGGCAAAAAAATAAAAGGCTTTACTATGAATATAAATTGCTGAGGCCATAGACTCTAAATAACACATTTGAAACAGTTACATAATATATTTATTTTTATTGTTCTCAACATTTAAAATATTTCAAAAGGTCTTCATAAATTCTCCTAATACGATATGCTTAAAATAAGGTAAACTTTAAATAGTCCTTTCCACAAGTGGCACAGTGTTTATGGGGCAAAAATGCATTTGCAGGAGGCCTGTGACAGGTACAGCTTAGATTCATGAGAATGAATGATGGCACCCCAGCAGCACATGCATTTTTGAGCCTGATGTTTCATTCCTTTTACCTCCCACATCGCTGGACTGTGGCACGCCTCCTCAAGACTGACCAGATAGCACATGCTGATTTCTTAAATTCTAAAATGAGGTTAATTCTCAGCAGCAGCCCAGAGCCTCTGCTGAACAAGTGCCATAAATCAGCACCACCTGTTTCCTGACTTAAGAATCTTGAGGGAAATTCACTTTAAAAGCACATAGTGAAAACAAGATGTTGATTTATGATAGTGCAAGGAAATCATGAAAGTAGACGGGTCCTCATCAAGCTACTAAGATGTGACTTTTCTTAAAAGGCACCACAAAGTATATTCAATAGAGAACCATTTTTTCTAAAGAGGGAAAAAAGAAATGTATTGAATAAAGAGAAAAATATATTCAGAAACCATGTGTCTGTGTACACCTAGGAGTGCTGTGCAAGTTCCAAAGAACATTCAGAAATACCCTGAATGATCATTTTACACTTTCTAACTCGGGAAAATGGTCAAATCAATCACTGTCCTGAGGTTAGGGGATTCTACAAACCAAACTTTGTAGGTCCTCCCCAACGAGTGTAATGTCATTATACAGGACTAATGAGGCTTCAGTAACTGCTGCAAACCTCTGCTGGCTCAACCCGCCTCTATTCAGAGAAACATGAACATGGCATGGGGGTGTGTAGACTCAGTATCACCTTCATCTACTTTTCACATATCTTCAAATGTTGCTCAAGCTGAGGCTGGATTAAATAAGGATTGAATTTTGCCCACTCCATCATATTTTTTTTCTTTTTGCTTGCCTGTCTTTTAGAATGGAAACGACAAAACCATGAATTTTTCATTATTATAAGTAGTTACTTTGGTTTAGTTTCTTCTAGCATCTATGGAATTTAGAAAACAGATCTGTAGGGCTATTTTAAGGTATTGGTTGATTATTGTCCAAAGTTACACAGATATTTGAAAATATTCTATATAGAATCATTTTGAGGCTTTAATAAGAAAAATACGCAAGGAAAACACACGCTTTTATTCTGTAAGAATACAGACTTCTTAGTGACCATTTGACAACTTGTCTCACTAGTATATACAAATGCTTAGGACCGCCTTACACCCTTCGGTAGCCAGCTTATCAGGACCTCCCATGCTGCTCACTCCAAGCATGAGTGAGCAAACAGGTCTGGCAGTATGCCCTAAAGGCCAGCATTCCTGGGCTCCACCAGACCACCAGGGAAGGGAGTTTCTGAGCCCTGAGCTTGAGTCTGGGGGAATGGATTTTTACCCAAGCTGATTAGGGAAGTTCAGGAATCTATTCTGAGGCATGAAGGAGTTCATAGTTTAGACCCCAGATTTTTTTCCTTTTGAATAATTTTCCATACACCATTCTTGAGAAAAGAAACTGTGTATCCCAGAACAGGTCTTTTAAGAATTTCCAGATGACATCCTCCTTCTAACACAGAAAGAGCACAGGAAATGCTACCTTTCATTCAAAAAAGGAAGAAAAGCACATACACCCTTTAAGCTGAGAAACTGTGCAGTAATGGAAAATTCACAAATACCCCCCAAAGGGGGATTGCAAATAATAATGCTGCTGTATCTAGTGCCTACTATGTGACTTGGTCTTCTGTGCTTTACCTCCAATCATTGCTACAACTGCGTATGATTTCTATTATTCCACTTTACATTGGTTAAAAGTGAGATTCAGAAAAGCAAGGCAACTTGCTAACAGTACTCATGGACAGAACCCAGCCACTGAGTGGTGACACAGGGTCTTTCTGATGCCATTATCTGTCTGTGCTTAATCAATTCTGTCCCGTGTGGTAAGAGTGTGAGAGTGTGAACTGGAATTGCTCCTCAATGCATTTCATGGCCATCTTTATTATTATCTTTATGTCTTTTTTCACTTGGTCCTTTCCTGCTGCCTGGAGAACTCAGGATCGGATGACTGTATAAACATCTGTGTATTCAGAGGGTTTGAAATGAAGGTAACCTGCTTCACTAATGATGTTAGTGTCAGGGAATAGATTAAACCATATTCTTGATAAAACCGGAATATAAATTCTATTTCTGCATTTTTCAGAGGTACTCACAATGGTGCTATACACAGAAGTCTAATAATAATAAGTCTAATAATAATAAGTCATTGGCATTTTTATATGGGTTCATATTAGGAAAAAATGAACAATATTAAATTTGCATAAAAGTGCACTAATTTGTCATTATATTGCCATGAAATAAAATATTTTACCTGAAATGCTTATTTCCAATAAAATATTTTAAATGTGGAAAAAATTCTGTCCACTAATGTACCAAATAAATGAATAACTTTTAAAAATATCACCTACAATTCCCAGGTGAAGATCTTACCTTTAAGGTGGATCCAGAAAGCACTTATCAGCTTGTGGAGCCTGTCAGTTAATATACTTTTTAGAATGCAGCAACAAGAGGACAAAAAATTGTTATGCTTTGAGATATTGAAAAAGAAACAAAGACTTTGAATCTCTGAGGCATTTGACTCTTAGAATACAAGAATATTCTAGGCTGCTTGCCAAATGAATGTTTTTGGAATATAAATAAGCTTATTATCATGCATGTGTATAATTGTATACAATAGAACTGAGGGTTAAACATGTTATACCTAAGCAGACCAATGTTTTAACAGAAAGAGTAGTCTCCTGTTTGCCTAGATTTCTCAGACATTTTTCCATCTTAACACTTTCTGAATTCTGAGTACCAGCAGAATTTCCTAAGTACTTCGTCATAGGACAGCTTCTTTCTATCATGAGACATAGAAAATGACTGGAATTTAACACATCTGGGTTCACAAATCTCATGTACTATGACAAAGACCTTTAACTTTCTAAACAGCTTTCCTGGTATGTGGATTAAAGGAAAGTTCATTTGGGTAATAAAAAGGAAAACTAATATGACCAAAACAAAGTTACCTTTTAACATATCTATTCCATGAGTCTGCACTTAGAATGTCCTTCTTTAACTGAGATGGGGAATTTTAGTTATAGATTACTAGGTAGGGCATCATCTCATCATCTGTTATTTAGTTCTGTTTCACTAAAATTCAGGGGGAAAATTCTATTTTAAAGAGAATAATAATGGTAATCAGTTGGCAGATATATCTGTTCAAGAAACAGATATATTAAATTATGTTGAAATTTAAGTCATAGATCAATCTGAGAGGCTTTCTCCAAACCTATAGAAATTGTTTCCCTAATGACATGTGTCACGACCTTTCATTTGTCCTTGTCAAATCTAACTGTTGTTTCAGACATGCAATACCCTTCTCCCTATTCATTGATGAAACTACATAACTAATTGAGGAGTTAGAAGATATATTAACAGGCTGGTGACATGGATAATGAAAGTGATGGGAGGCAACTATGTAAGATGATAGAATAAAAAGATTTCATATTGTAAACTGACATTTTTGCCTCTGCAGCTAGATGAATCTGGTTGCTAAATTATTTGTATAGAAAATGCAATAGAGAGGAATTATGTACTCTAAGAATTCAGCTAATGTCCAGCTCCACATTAGCGTGTGTAATATATTTTGTAAATGTACACTAATATAATAATATTATATATATATATATTAAACTTTTTGCTGTTTTGCTTGCTTGGAAAGAGAATAGGTAGCATGGGCAAAAAATATAAAAATGTATCTGAGAATCAGTATTACTAAAGAGAATAGTCAAAAATAGTTTCTAGGAAGAAAACATGAGATCCTGATACTGTTCTGTGCTCCTCAGCTGTTAAAAGCAATTTTCCCAGAAGTTATTCAGAATAAATATAATCTTAAAATGAATCACTTTCTTTTTTTCTTCTGTTTCATGTCTTTTTTGTGAGGTTGGGAAAGAAGAAAGGAGAAATAAAGAAAGTTAACAGAAAAATTATTATATTAATTTTTCTCTATCCTCAATGCTCAATTGATTTATAATTCCTCACAGCTAATTATTTCAAAGTTTAGTTATAATGCAAACTAACTATATGTGGAATTTCACCACATGTACTAATTCAGAATGCCTCCTTCTTGCCTATATCCATACCAACATTTTCACACGAAGCTCATACTACTTGAAAGGGAAGCGTTCAATGATCCTTCTAATGTTCTACAGAAGGAAACTGTATTCAACATTTTGATAACTTAAACTCCTTCTGTTAAATTACATCATCTGAAATAGAAGCTGTCACGGGACAGCCACATAGTATGGTTAACTAATTAGGGCTTGTGACATTCTTGGGACATACCAGAAGCTACTAAGAGGGAAGTATCTTTAAACTCTCCTTTCCGTCTCTCGACCTAGGATAAGAAAGACTTACAAAATTCCCAAGGGGTTAATATCATCCACACATGCTAAAGGTCAACAAGGGTAAGTTGGTTAATAACAACTTCCTAAAAGTTTAAGACAGGAAACAATAAAGGATGCTATATCCAAACAGAACTCACAAGGATAATTTAGCTGGGTAGAATGTAATTGCCGAAGTTAAAATTAGCCAGGTCACCTTACTCTTATGGAAAAAAAACTCTGGGCACCTGGCAACCAAATAAATAGATAGGAACTTCCTTCCCATTAATAAGCTTTCTGCTCTATGCTGAAATGTCATCCCAGAGACACATACCTATTAACTCACCAGCTTTACTTCCTAAACCTCCTTGGTCCACTTATCTAAAAAAAGAAAAAAGCCAAGAGATTAAATATATATGTATTTTATAAAAGCATAATCTGATAATATCAAGACTGAAATCATTTTATAAATCATGTAGGCAAACCCCTCTTTGTAGAAGACAAAGCAGGTCCAGAGATGTGGCTTGCCTGAACTCAGCTATATTTACATTAGCTGTTTACTGTACTACTGACCTTCTGTGGGTGGAAAGCATTTTTTATATTTACCTGTAAGTTATTTTGTCATAATAGCTAATGAGAAAGACCATGTCTGACTTAGCACTTAGCACAGAGCAGTAGCACATGCATCTAAGTGGCTGCTAAGAAAATAAAAATATATAATTCCAAAGTTAACAGTGATATATCAAACAAACAGGGAAGACATCATTTAATGGACAAAATATAATATTATGCACGAACAAAAAACATGTACAAATATTTCTTGCCCCATTTTGTAGTTTAAAACCTGATTACTGCCAGATGGTTCTGCCTGTCTTCCACTAGGTGGCAATATATCTTTTTCTTTAGTCTAGGTGATTTTTTTCCTCCAGAGTAAGATGAAACTATGTGAGTAGTTTTGTTGAATAGACCCAACCATATTAAGATTAACAAAAGTTTATGCAGGAGATATGGAAAATTAAAGATGAATGATGTGAAGAGATAGGGTTGTCCTATAAAATCCAGCATCAAAACGAAAACAATAAATTCTGTTTCATACACCCTTACAAATAAAACTTGCCTCAAATCTTACATGCTCAAATTGCAAATGTGGTACTGACCTGTTGTTTTCATTAAAATCATGTATTTTATTTATTATGGGTGACAAAAAGCATTAAAAATTTCTTAGTGCTTGTTATTTCTTAGTCTTATTTTTTAAAACAGCATCCTCAAGATTAGTTTATAGTGTCTTAAATTGCATTATTTATTCCCACAGCCTGTTTTTTTTCTTTTTCAGTTTATGCGTGCCAGACTTAAAAGTGTGTTGCTTCTGAACTAATAAGGCAGATACTTTTTTCCCTAAAGTCAGAAAGGTTTCAATAAACTACTTAACTAGTGTGCTGTTTTGCTAGGGCTACCATAACAAGACAGCATAGATTATGTGGAACAAACTAAAAGTTCTTGTCTCACAATTCTGAAGGCTGGAAGTCCAAGATTAAGAAGTTGGAAGATTTGGTTTCTCCTGAGGCCTCCCTTCCTGGCTAGAGGATAGTCACTGTGTCACTGTATCTTCCTATTGTCCCTTCTCTGTGCTGTCATTGTTCTAAAGCCATTTCCTTCTAAGGACATCAATCAAGTTGGATTAAACCCATATTTTACCTTAAACAGCTCTGTAAAAGCCCATCTCCAAAAACTCTCATATTCTAAGTATCAGGGATTAAGACCTCAACATACATGAATTGGGGCAAGGTGGTTGGGGTTTGAGGAAGGAAGTTCAGTCTACAACAACTAGTAAATCTGCATGCACAACATTAGCCATTCCTATAAACCTAGATATTGTGATATAGAACCAAGAACCCTTGACCGGAAGTTGGACCTGAACAGCTAAAATATCCAGTGATTCTCAACCCTGACCACACAGAAGTACTTTGGAAGTGCACCATGCCCTAGTGCCCACACACACCATTCTCTTTAATCAATTGGGAGTGGGATGAGCCTTGAGTATTTTTTAGTAACTTTCCAAATATTTCTAATATGAGATCCCAGTGGCAAACACAAAGGCTGTTGGAGAATCACCTAGAATTGATTACAGTGCCCATTCCAGTACCCCAGCCATTACTGCTCCTGTTACGAATGTCCAGCAAGGGAGCCAAGTCCATTGTCAAGATTTCAGTTGTTGTTAGGAACCCTAAAGTCTTTCTGGAAAATCTCTGATCTCATCTAATGTTCTTACTTCACAGGTAAGAAGCCTGAATCTTAAGGAAGTTTCTTCACCTAAGAACACCCAGCCAGAGAAGAGCAGACAGAATGAAACTACGTATTAGACCTCCTGACATCTAATGTAATTTTTAACAAGAATTCTCTATGTTTATAAAGAATTGTGTGGATTTGTTAAAAATTTTGAAGTGACAATCCCAACATTAGATTGCATCTCTCGTTTCTCAGGCATGTCCTAACATACTTGGAAGCCTATTCAAGAAGGATTATCCTAAACTTGTGTTATACTTTCTACAGGATTTGGGTTCTCAAAACTCTTGCTAATGTTTAACCCCCAAAGTCTTATGTCAAAGGTTGATGGATTAATGGCAGATGAATTAGGGTAGATCCAATTAATGGTATCTGAAGGTGGGGCCCCTGGGAAGTGATCGGATTGGATTAAGCCGCTTGGGTTGGAGCCTGTGATTGAGCCAAGATGGCATAACAAGGAAAGACCATATCCAAAGAAGATGCAAAGTGCACTTCCTTTGTCTCTCTCTGCTTCCTGGCTCACCATGGGATCGGCCCTCCACCATCCTTTAGCCTCAACAGAGCCCATGTGGCCACACTGTCTTCGACTGTGAACCTCCAAACTCCAAAATAAGCCATCTTCCCTCCTAAGCTGTGCCTCTCAAGTTGGAAAGGTGACTAATACGACATGTTCGTGTCCCAAAGAGCATGGCAGGAGCCCACGTTGTGTTCAGAGATAACAGGCAACCTCAGAAGCGATGGGTGATTGTGAACACCGCTCTGTGTTGTACCGGACACTGCCCCCCGCCCCCCAGACCCAGGCCAGAGTGCTAGGCAGAAGGAGACTGCAGGCAGGACTGAAGTGGCATGAAGGGAACCAGCCAGTGGGCTTCTGCACACAAGCAGCCTCTACAGCAAGACCCAGGGGCTTCTGAACCCAGGGAGGCTTAGAAGCGCTCCTCCCCGGAGGTGTCAGCCTCTGCAGATGACAGCTGGCAGAGAAGCCACAGTGGTTGACTGTTAGGCTGGAGCCCAGAGCAAACTGGAAGCTGGAGAGATTTTCCGTTCTGCTGCTATGCGCCATTCAAAAAACATGACAGGAGCGCTCGGGGGAGTGTGGTGTCAGAGCCTGAATTGATGAGTGTTGTGCACATGTGCACGCAAGAAAGTTGTGACCAATTTTAGAAAGCTCCCAAAAAAATGAAAAGTAAACTCTTCGGGGAGTGCTCATACATAAACTTTTTAAAAAATTTCCACAAAGCTTGAGCTTAAAACTTCTGGTTTTGCTTTAGCTTTTTAAAACGGTTTTTATTTAAAGGGGAGAGAGAAAGAGCGTTCCCATTCGCTGGTTCACTCCTCAAATACACACAACAGTCAGAGTGAGTCAGGCAATCTGGGTCTCCCATGTGGGTGGCAGGGGTTCAAGCGCTTGAGCCATCACCTGCTGCCCCCTGGGCTGTGCATGAGCGGGAAGCTGAGCCAGGATTCCGACACGAGATGTGCGCATCCTGTGGCTTCTTACCTGCTGCCCCAGCTGCGTATCTCTCAGATTTTTTCAATAGGGACAGTCTCATGCGTTTACATTTTTGTTGCTATTGTTCATGATAACAGTCCAAACCTGAGTCTGAAAGGAAAGAGAAAAATTTGGAAATGTATCTGAAGCAAAGACAGCATCACCAAAGATTTTTTTATTTTAGTTAATGCATGCCAGGGGTCTTTTAAAAACTGCATGGAAAACATGCATTATGAAAAAAACTATGCATGACTTTCAAAAACTTTTTTGCATCAAAATATACAGATTTTAATTCCATATTCTATGAACTTTTTTGAAGAACCCATTTACAAAAATATAATTCACTTTACTTTCTTTATTTTATTTATTTATTTATTTTTTTGGACAGGCAGAGTGGACAGTGAGAGAGAGAGAGACAGAGAGAAAGGTCTTCCCTTGCCGTTGGTTCACCCTCCAATGGCCGCCAGCTGCCGCCGGCAACTGCGCCTGCGCACCGCTGCTGATCTGCTGATCAGATAGCAGGAGCCAGGTGCTTTCCTGGTCTCCCATGGGGTGCAGGGCCCAAGCACTTAGGCCATCCTCCACTGCACTCCTGGGCCACAGCAGAGAGCTGGCCTGGAAGAGGGGCAACCTGGACAGAATCCGGCACCCTGACCAGGACTAGAACCAGGGGTGCCTGCGCCGCAAGGTGGAGGATTAGCCTATTGAGCCGTGGCTCCGGCCTAATTCACTTTACTTTCAATTTCAGGAATGTAGTTTTCTAAGCTGACGTATTTGAAGTTTTCATATGACCAATTTTCACTTCTGCTCAGTGTTTTCAAAGAATGCTTCAAAAACCACCAGTCGAGAATTATCTGAGGAACACTGCTGAAAATTCAGGATTCTAGGCATCAGATAAGATCCTTTAAAATCTGATATTCAGTGGGCATTGGGCTCAGCAGTTAGGACTCTGCATGGGTCACCCAGATGCCATGTCTGAGTCCCTAGGTCAGGTCCTAGCTCCTCCATTTCTGATCCAGCATTCTTGTTAATGTGCATTCTGGGAGGCAGCAGGTGATGGCTCAGGTAATTGCCACCCATATAGGAGACCCAGATTAAGTTCTAGGCTCCTGGCTTTGGCCTTCACTCTGCCCTGGCTATTGCAAGCGTTTGGGAGTGAACCAGCAGATAATATATCTCTCCCTCTCGTTGTCTCTTGTCTCTGTCTAGCTGCTTTTCAAATAGGATAAAAATAAATTTAAAAAAATCTCTGATGATGCTTATTGGAATCTGACTGATATAGTGAGCTCTCTTCCCATAATGTTATATACATATTATACTTTTTCTCTCCTTTGCAATCTATTCATATCTAGCATTTATGATGAACATTGGTGAGCATGGGAGTCATGGGAAATACATTTTTTGGAGTCTTTTCCTCACAGACTTAGTGGGATTGTGAAGATTGTGAAGTCCTTATCAGAGGTACCCCCTTTCAGCTGATTTTTCAGCCGTCTGTGCTCCTGGGTCTCTGTGTGGGCTGCTGCAAAGAGCTAACATGACAGGAGGTCAGGAACTGCACAAGTTAAACTTTAAATTTCTCATCCTGCAAAGTGTGTATCCCAGGCAAGAGAGAACTCTGTTAGATACATACACAGTGATAGACAGATATCCAATATCTATCTATAAAAATATAGAGTTATAAATAAATGTATTTTGAATGCTTACAGGATTTAAGAAATTCAGATGAGGAGCCAGCGTCATGGCACAGCAGGACAAGCCTCCACCTAAACGTTACTTTCCCATGTCAGAGTTCCGGCTGCTCCACTTCCAGTCCAGCTCCCTGCTAATGCACCTGGGAAAGCAGCAGAGAATGGCCCAAGTGCTTGGGCCCCTGCCACCCACATGCGAGATCCAGATGGAGTTCCTGGTTTCAGCCTTGTCCAGCCGTGGCTGTTGCGGCCATCTGGGGAGTGAACTAGCGGATAGACTATCTCTCTTTGTATCTCTTATTTTCTTCCTGTTATCCTGCCTTTAATATAAATTAAATAAATCATTATATCCTCAGAACTGTAGGTACAAACTGCATTGAATCTGTTTTGAGAAACTAATTAAAAATAAGAAGTAAATGTGTACCCAAAAAAGTAAATAAATACATACCCCCAGAAAAGAAAAGAAATTCAGATGAGAGCTGCTGGCAATCATTGAACTTGATGCGACTTGTCTCATCGTGCTATTATCTCTGCTAAGCATGGAATTAGGTTTTTGAAAGCCAGGTTTTTCTAACTATCTCTCCGGTTTTAAGTTTAGGCATGTTTGGCGGCTAGCTAAACACTTTCAAGTGCACTCTGGAAATCAAAGGCCTCTGGTGTGGAAGCAGTTTGGGACGCCGTCTCCTGGGGTGGGGAAGCACCTCTGCATACCAATGCCTCCTCTTCACCTAGACTGTTTTGAAACTAGAAATTAAGCCTCCCCACCCCCACCACCAATAAACCAAACGGAGGAGAAAATACTGTCACAGGAAATCAAAGTTTTTTTCTTGAGATTCATTCACACGGGTGGGAGCTTGGGGGTCACCTCTTTGCTGGTAGGGCGAGGAATAAGGGAGGTGCAAGAAGATCTGGCTGGAAGAGGAGGAGACTGCAGATGGAGGTTCTGTCACTATTCATCTCTCCCTCGTGAATGGCAAAGTTAAGCCACCCCTCTCAGAACACAGACTTAGCTTTCCCAGAGCCACGCTGTGGCGCAATCTCTTTTGTTTTCTTTGCCTCACTCTCACTGGGTTCTTATGCTAGACCCAGGAGTCCAGAGAAGGAATAAACAGGCTGGAAACTAAGACTTTTCTAATTACATGATTTGCATCAGTGTCTGGGCTGGGTGTCGCTGTTCAGCTATGTTTGTCTTTCTCAAGGACCCCTGAGGGGAAAACAGACCTTAATTCAGTTGACAGGAAAGAAGTCATCAAATGCTTTAAAAAAAAAAAAAAAAAGTTCCAAATTTCACAACAAAAGTAACAAAACAGAAAAAGCTATTTGAGTTGCACTAGCAACGGTATATTACCCATGCACTCCCCAGAGATAAGTGCCCTCATAGGACATCTGGCCAGATTTCAATCCCAGAAGCAGGTGTCTACAGGGATCTTGATCAAGAATGGAACTGATTTCTGGATTTCTCCGCTAAAACCCACAGATTTTTCTCTGTAGAAAATTTGAAAAAAAAAAAAAAAGAGTAGGAAAAATTTATAATTAATGGCTGGTTGTTTCTTGAGAGAAAACTGAAGGGACAAAGTAACTTTTATCCCATGACTTTTTTATTCTAAATCTCAGTTTAGGGGTTTGTTTGTAAATGACCTTAATACTTTCCCTAAGAACTTATTCCCTTAAGAATTTAGGAAACAGAAAAAGATACTGTATGAATTCTTCAAATGCTATGTTGAAGCAGTAATAGAATTGCCTACATTCTATCTACCACATTAGAATTCAAGGTCCATTGGAAGCCTGAAAAACCCCCAAGCTGGAGTTAGAGGCCTCCTTTAGTGATGCTAACTGCTGAAGGAGCATTGCTCTCCGCGGTCTGCAGAGGAAGCCTTGTCTTCATTAAGCGCCCAGCACTGCAGAGCTTTCTAAGCACGGTGCCATTCACTCCATAGTAACCAGGAAGTGGATCGAGCTCTGCTGCGGTCTACAGCAGGCACACTCATGGCGAGGACTCGCCTTCTTCTCCATCCTTAGCGTCACGCTGGCTTGTAATTTTGGAGTACTGGAAATACACTGTACGTATAACTCAGGATTAAGACAGGTAAGCCATTTAAAGCTAAATATAGGGGTGGACATTTGATCCGGCTGTTAAGAGGCAGCTTGGGACACCTGCATCTCACATCGGAGTGCCTGGGTAGGAGCCCCTGCGCCGCTCCTGATTCCAGCTTCCTGCTAATGCACGTCCTGGGAGGCAGCAGGTGATGGCTCAAGTAGTTCCAGGCCACCCAAGTGGGAAACTTGGATTGGGTTCACAGCACTTGGCTTCAACCTGGCCCAACCTAAGCTGTTGCAAGCACTGAGGAGTGAATTAGTGGGTGGGAGTCCTTTCTGTCTGCCTGCCTCTTTCCGTGTTCTACAATAAAAGAAAATTGAAGAACAGCATTGAAAATAAAAAGAAACTGCATAAACATGAGTGGACCTATAGACTCTCTTGATGTTATGTCTCATTTTTTTCCCCACAATCTTCCTGTAAGCTTGAAACACAGGAAATCCTAAGCAGTTACACACATACCCACAAGATTAAACCAGCTATTACTCCCACCTCTCACTGAAAATGAGCAAAGATTATTAAAAGAAGTCGAGGCCACAGATTTCACATAGAAGTACTAAACTCCCCGAGGAGATAAGTTGAAGCTAAAAGCACATCTCTTTCATCAACAATGAGGTCAGTCACATATGATGGCAAAGCAATCTTCTACATGTATGACTTTATTTGCTCTTCAAGGCACTGCTATGTGATAAGCCCACATGTTCAATGGAAATAAACAGATGGGAAGGCCACAAAATTTGGAGCAGGTATCTTGACTTAAAAGCTACTCTTCTTTCCATGACACTCTATTCTTATTTTTCTGTTCCAAAGTGGCAGCTGCCACTGTGATGCCAGTATCCCAAATCAGAAGGCTGCTTCCAGTCCCAACTGCTCTGATTCCCATTCACCTTCCTGTGGATGCACCTGGAAAAGCAGCAGTAGATGGCTCAAGTGCTTGGGCTCCTGCCACCCCTGTGGGGGATCCAGATGGAGTTCCTGGCTCCAGGCTCCAGCCTGATCCTGTTATTGTGGCCATTTGGGGGAGTGAACCACCAGATGGGAGATATTTCTCTCTCTTTCTCTCTGTCTCTTCTCTCTCTCTCTCTCTCTCTCTCTCTCTTTCTCTGTTATTCTGCATTTCAAATAAAGCAATCTGTTTTTTAAAATGAATACTGCCTGTGAATTACGTTCATTGCATGTGTACTGAAATGTATATGTGTGTATGTGTGCAAACATGCACGCATCTACATTCTAACACACAGAACTTGAAAAGGGTGAATTAGAAACTATTAGCATAAGCAGCCTAACTATTCAAACTGGACACCTGTATTAAACAGCAAATCCTAGAGATTAAAAAGAATTCCTTAAACTTTGAAACTTCTTTCAAAAGAAATGTGTTTTTTCCCCCAAAATTTCTCCATTCACTGGTCCTGGAGAATAGACCTATTTCTGCAAAGTGCTACGTCCTCCTTGGAGTGGGAAAAGCAACCCATCCCCAGAAACAGGATCTGTGCATCAGAGAAGAAGCCTCTGTCTGGTGCCCATGCAGGTGCCAGAGCCCTGGGCATTTACCAGGCTCCTCAGCCTGACGCCTGTGTCTTCCCCTCCCGGCTCCAACCTCCTGCCAACGAAAGCACACTTGAAGGAGGCAGGGGAGGTGGCTGAGCTTCTTGCCCCTTCCCCAGCTCAGCTCCTGGTCAGGCTCAATTTTCCATACCCCTTGGGGGTTGACTGTCACCTTCAGGGAAAGAACATGAAATTTCCAGGGTAGGATTGGAGATACTATTCTGGAGGTGGCCTGTGTGTGTGTGTGTGTGTGTGTGTGGAGAGAGAGAGAGAGAGAGAGAGAGAGAGAGAGAGATGCGTGTCCGCGGAGCGATGGGCATCTGTTCATCTCTTCCAACCCTTGGGCGCGCTGGCTGGGGAAGTCCTCAGTACCCCCGCTGGGCTGCTGAGGCCACCATAGGCGTGGATGCCCCGATGGCAGAGTCACCAGTCTTTCCGTATGAAATTGCTGGAGTGAGCGGGGAAAACTCCAGCCGTGCTTAAGAGACAGAAAGGACTAGGGAGGCGGGAGGAGTTAAGGGAAAACTGGGGATAGCACAAAATGAGCCACACTGACTCCAGAACAAGGCATTGGGCGAAGAGAGAAGAGAGACTTGGAAAACCTAAAAGCTCCCGGCGGATGTTCGGCGGTGCGCTCGGTGCGTCGGCCGTGCGCTCGAGCCCTGGCGCTAAGGGTGGCGGCCCGGTGTCGCCTGAGCCGAGAAGGCTGCACCTCCGGGGGTGGGCAGAAGGGAGTCGGGCCCACTGGGGGGTCGAGAGATAGAGGAGATGGCCTTGCGCTAGAGGCGACCCCGCTCTGGAGCTCCCGCCCTCGGAGTGGGCGCGGCGATGTCCGTCCGGGTTCCAGGCTGTGGCAGGTCCCGGGCGTGGAGGTTTTCTCGGCCGCCTGGGCCCGGTACCCACAGAAAAGCGCTGCGGGAGAGGGAAATTTTCTGGAGCCCGGGCAGCGTGCTTCCGAGGGCCGCAGCTGGGAACCCGGCCAGCGCAACCCGGGCTGGGACACCCCTCTCCCCATCGACGGCGCCCGCGCTGTGGCGCTGGCAAATGGCCTCCGCGCGACTGAGGCTGCAAACCCTGGGTCTCCGGGGCGGAAGGGTCGCAGCGGCGGCGAGTGGGCCGCGGACACCTTGGGACTTTCCCCGGAGGAGCGAGTTTCCGTCCCGGCCCTTCCGCGCCTGCGAACTCGCCAAGTGTGCGCGTGTCTCCCAGGTTCCGTGCCTTCCGCTGCAAGCACACCCTGGATGGAAGCAAAGGCGCCCCCATCCATAGACGCCTCAAAAAAGCGAAGAAAGAAACCAGAACCTGCCTGGAGTTGGCAGCCCATAGACCATAGACCGTAACAGACGCCGGTGCGGCAGCCCTTCGGCTCTCCCTTTCCCCAGTCCTTGCGCCCCGCGGTTGCAACATGCAAAGCCCCAGCCATCTGCTTGGACTCCAAGTTCGCGTCACCAGGCGTGGACTTGGGGGGACCGGTTTGACTTGGCGTCCGCAGGACCTGGTAGCTTATCTCCCCTACAGCTGTGCGCCTCAAACCTCAGCTAGCTCGGCAGACGGACTGGGGGGCGGCATCTCAGAACCCTCTCCCCCTCACACACACTTCTAGAAAGCTCTGGACACTGGAGAGGGTTGCAACGTATCGGAAAGGTTCAAGAGGCGCTGGCAAAGTGTCTGAGTTTGCCTCGTCTGGGCTGACGACAAAACTAGCTGCGGACACCCTTTCCCTGGTCCAGGGGAGCGAAACACCCGCCTGGGTGGGCTGGACGGCAGCTCAGCCAAGGTTTGGTATTCTTCCTGGTGGTCTGATTAAGTTACAAAAAGCGCCAGGTAGGCTCGCCCGAGTATCTGCCTAACTCCTTCCGAAAATGATTCCAGACTGGGAGGAAACCCTTTGCAAACAGACAGCAGAATGTGCCTACCTTCTTCTGAGGCTCAGTTCATCTCCGTCTCAATCCACTACAGAAGCTGATGCTGCCTTTGGGGGAGGGGGGGCTCAGAAGAATCAGGAGAAAGGAAGAGGACCTTAGTGTGTTCTGGAAGTTAGGCCACAGGACTACCGATGTGTGTGTGTTGAAAAAACAAAGCCATTCTTGTTCCCGAGGTCTTGTGAAGTCCAACATTTGGACAGTTTAGCCTGCCTGCAGAGATTGGGGTTTAGGAATCTCTTCGAATTCAGTTTTCAGTCCCACCACCCTCCAAATCCTCCTCGATGCTGCCATCAGATTTTCTTCACAGCCAATTTTGGTTCCTGTGGCAGGCTCCCTTTAGGTTCAGCCTGATTAACTCATCAGGTTAAGGGAAAGAAAGGGGTTTCCTAGTGCTGGGTGCACACTGAAGATAGTGGAACCTGCCTGGCTGATTATCTTAGAGATGCGACAAACGATCTGCATGTCAAATGGGGTCAACGCCGATGCAGCAACACCCTGGTGGTGGACAGCAGAACTGGGGCGCTGGACTGTTGTAGCCACAGCTTGCGGGGGGAGGAGTGCCTCAGATCACACAATTGTTGCCTGGGAGCACTGAGAGCAGCCCTCAGAGTCCTGTAGCACCCGCTCCCCGCCACGGCATTTGAATGACCCCAAGGAAGCCAGCCAGCTTTCTCACCGCCCCGGGGCCATTCCGTTAGATAGCTCTTTTACCCCTACATCTCTTCTCTGCCTGCTCTTGGCGCCAACTCTAACTAGCTTTGTAGTAGCCTTAAGATAAGGAAGCCTCTAAAATTCTTTCAGAAAAAAGTCATTGACAAGCCTGTAGTAAAGTCTTGGGTATGAGAATTCTCTCACTGCAAACCTTTTCCCAAGGGATCCCTTTGGCTGTGAAGAAAGAAGGAAAACATGAGATGGCTCCTGTGATGACTGAGCCAGGGTAGTGTGCCCTAGAGCACTCAGAGTGATAATGGAGACACCCATGGATTAAGTGCATGCTACCCTAAGATCTAAAGGATCACTGTTCACTGGTTTTTATGTCTACAGAGCCCCATATGTGCGCTTGTTAATTAAGCATTGTCAGGCTACGGAGAGTATCCAGGGACTTTTCCTAGAGGAAAGGGTGAAGGCTGGAGGCCGTTCGGCAGGGTCTTCTGGGTCACAGTGCTTCAGGACTGCGTTTTGCTAGAGGCAGGCAGCTGTTGAGGCCTGCAGAACACAGAGCTCTGCAGCGGGCAACTCTGCAGGCAAACTGCAGTCACACGGTTCCACAGGAACTCGTCTCTCAGATCAGGACACCAAGCTGGAGGGCTCTGGAGAACAAGAATCTCTCCCACCTAAGCATCATGACTAGAACCTAATGTGGATGCTTCATCTGCCCTCCCAGACCCAGGCCTGAAAACGGCCTCTGGCCTTTTGTGAATATGCTGATGATCCTGTTGGCATCCCAGGAACCGGTTAGCTGCTGGCAGACACCTCTGTCTATACGCTTTGCCTTTGATCAAGAAGCACAACACTTTCCAGCTACCACCTTCCCAAGGCTGGACACTGGCGTAAATACATTTGAATGGGGCAAGAGGGCAAGGTTTGTCATCCCTCTTTCTCTCTCCTCTTCAGAGACGCTATGAAAATAAATGGTGTCTACTCAGAGTACAGCCCTTAGCTACCACCAAAAAAAAAAAAAAAACTTTTTTAAACTTTCAAATAATTGCTTTGAAGAAAATAGTATTTTATTGTCAAAGCATCCAACATATCCGGATAAACTATAAAGTTTAATAAATCTTTCCAAGGATAAAAGAAACACATAACTATTCAGACTCCATTTCACTGGCACAAAATTACACTTTGTATTAAAAGGAAATACATATTTACATAATTGATGACATTCTTCATTGAAGTCCATAATCATTTCATGATACATGCACTTTCCCCTGGAAACTTAAATTGAATGGCGACCCCGTTTTTTATTCGTTTTGTTATTTTTGTAAGAACACAAACCGTCACCAAGATTGCAGAAAGCATCTCACCTTCCTCCTTTCCTTTATATCTAAAATAAATTTTGTCCTTACATATAGTTATTACATCTAAATTGTTAAGTGCTTAATAATTTAAGTAGAAACGTATGACAAATGCATCAATATGTTGCAATATATGACATTTTTAAAAATGTACCTTTGTTTTTGGGAAAGTGAAAATGCGTGCATTCAAAACAAAACCCCCTCTAACAACCCCCCAATCAGAAGTCCACCATGCTGTCTCCACTGTGTGTCCCGGGTAAACATCTGCATGGGAGGGCTCCTCTGGGGGTGGAGCACGTGTGTGTGTGTGTGTGTGTGTGTGTGTGTGTGTTGAGCGTGCGGGTGTGCACCTGTGTTTGGGCGCAGTGCTGCGAGGCGCAAGGAAGTGGTGGCTGTCCTCGCGAGCTTGTTCCAGTAGTTGGGTGGACTGTGCGCGCGAGCGCGCGGGACGCCGGGGTGCTTTCCCTGTCAGTTATGCGAGGTCATGTGCCTGGAGAGGTGGTGGCGCTCCCTGAAGGACTCGTTGCAAATGGGGCACTTGAGTTTCTCCTCCCGCCGCCGCTTGACCAGGGGCTCCATCGCGTACTCCTTTTTGTGGTGCGACCTCATGTGGTACACCAGGTCGGAGGTCATGCGGAAGGAGGCGTTGCACTTGGCGCACCAGTTCTGCGCCGGCAGGCACAGCGAGGTGAAAGAGGGTGGCAGCAGCGTGAGCGCAGAGGGCAGCTGCAGCTGCAGGGGCCCCGCGGCGGCCGCGGCCGCCGCTGCTGCGGCCGCCGAGCTCTTGGGCCAGAAGGCGGTGGCGTAGAGGAAGGGGTTCTGCTTGGGTAGGCCGCCGCCGCCGCCGCCACCGCCGCCGGGCAGGGCCCCGCAGCCCCCGTTCAGGTCCGCAGTCCCCTGGAGCTTCACCGCCAGAGGGTCCGCGGCGGCGGGGTAGAGTCTGGTGGGGCCCACGCCGTCTCCAGGGTGGCAAGGCTCGAGCGCGCCCAGCTTCTGGCCCAGCACCAGCGGGGACAGCTGCGAGAAGGAGCGCGCCGGCTGCGAGAAAGCGCTTTTGCGCTCGTCGCCCGCGGCGCCCTGGCCACCGCCCGCGGCCGCAGCGCCCGCGCCGCCCCCTGCGCCGCCGCCCCCTGCGCCCCCTGCGCCCCCGCCGCCGCCGCCGCCGCCGCTGCCGCCCGCGCCGCCCAGCTGCGGCACCGAGGTGAAGGCGCTGCCCCGCGCGGGGCTGCCGCCCTCCAGCCGGCTGGGCAGCGCAGCCCCGGGCCGCGGGGCCAGCAGTTTCTCGGCGCCCGAGGGCGACGAGGCGGCGGGCATGGAGGAGCCGCCGCCGCCGCAGCCAGCGTCCTGGTCCTCGGCGGCCGCTCCCGCGCCGTCGGCGGCCGCCTCCTCCTGCAGGCTGGCGGCGCGGCCCGCCTTCTTCACCTCCACGAAGGCGCTGCGCTTCGCCTCGCCCGTCTCCGGGCTGGGCGGCGCGAAGAGGCGGCCGTTCTCTTCCAGGCCGAAGTAGCTGCCCGAGGCGCGGTACTGCTGCGGGGTGCAAACCAGATCCTCCTTGGAGGCCGGCAGGGGCCGCTCGGCGAAGCGGGCCCGGCCCCCCACCAGCCCCGCGCCGCCGCCCTCGGTCGCCTCCTCCGGGAATTTCCTCTTCCCTTTGCAGCCGCCCGTGGCTATGCCGTCGGGACTCAGCTCCGCCTCCTGGTGGCCGCCGCTGCTGCCGAGGCCCTGGGCTGGGGAGCAGCTGCTGCCTCCCCGGGAGTTTTCCAGCTCCCGGGCCAGGTTGTGAAAGTCCGTGGATGGCTTGGCGTTGCTGCCGCCGGCCGCGGCGGGTGGAGTGCTACTGTCGGGTGTGGGCGCCGGGTAGTGGTGGAGGGGGCCGGCTTTGCCGAACTTGGGGCCTGGACCCAAGGGCGCCTCCTGCTGCGGCTGCTGTTGGTCTTTGCCCCCACCCCCGTGGTCCTTGGTGCCCACGCCGCCGCCTTGCTCGTCCTGGGGACTCATTTCGGCGCTGTGCAGTCTCTTGGGGCAACGGAAACGCAGATGCGCCACATAGGGGAACTCGAACTGGAAACGTTGGCTGCATTCCAGGCATGTGTAAGGGGCCGACCCTGCTTGGTGAGCAAACACACGCGCGCACGCACAGCACACGATTACTCAGCATCGTCGCCAGGCCAGTGTGCCAGCGTCCCCACACAAACCCGCCTCCATCACTCGAACCGGAGCTCTCCAGCATGCTCTAACCACCCCTCCCGACCTGGGAGGAGTGCAAAAGTCAGCCCCTCTTTTGCCCCGGGTTCCCCTCACCTATCTGTCCCAGCCGCACACAGGAGTCCTGGGCAGCTCTCCCCAGGCCGGGCCAGGTGCGCCCTGCCGCTCCCCGCTGTCCCCCCCCCCCCCCCCCCCCGCTAGTGAAGGGCCCCCCGCGGAGGCCGCGAGCTCAACCTACCATTCATTTTGCTGTGGGGTCTAGAGGGGCAGAGCAAGAGTAACTCAGTCAGTTCTTTCCCGTACCAAACTAGCAACTCCTCGTCTTTGGCAATCCTGCGGAGAGAGCGGTAGAAGAGCTGGCCGTTTTTGATGTAGGCTTCGAGGTTCTGCTCTTCCTTATCCCTGGCAGACTGGACCAGGCGCAGCCACATTAGACCTTCCGAGGAACCATTTGCTGCCGAAGTGTCGACCTGCGGTTTAAAATAGAAGAGAGCGGACGGACGAGGAGGAGGAGGAGGAGGAAGAGGAGGAGGAAAGGAGATCTTTGTGAGTGTAAAGCCAGAAGAATCATGACCTATCCGAGTTAGTCTTATCCAAGCAATTATCTGAGACCCAGCTTCCAAGAAAGTTGGCCCAATTGAGTACCCGGCCATAGGTTGGCAACCGGTCGTCAAGATAACCATCCTTTGAAATAGCGCATCCAATCATAGAGATCGTTTAAATCGTCATTTTCATCTATTGGTTGAAGGTCAAATGAGGAAATTTCTTCCTACGATTAATGTTAGCCTCTTAATAATTTCTAAATCATCCTCC
The DNA here is from genome assembly GCA_949820135.1 of Sylvilagus floridanus. NCBI lineage: Eukaryota > Metazoa > Chordata > Mammalia > Lagomorpha > Leporidae > Sylvilagus > Sylvilagus floridanus. The sequence goes on from OX463238.1 coordinate 91,997,750, forward strand.
CTTGCATAAATATGGAGAAGTTTGTTTGTTTCAGAAACATAAAAGCAAGCTTAGATCTTAGAACTTCTTCTATGGCACTCTTAGTCCTAATTTTGGCCCAATTAATTGCTAGCTCTTCTTTGTAAAGGAAGAATGGGGAGTGAGAGGTCTTTTATCTTCAAACTCAAACATATGGACTCAATGATGACTTACTGTCAAAGCCATTAACATTCTTAGTTAAATACAAACTCTGGGCACTAGCTAATGTTGCCAAAGAAAGCAACATTTAGGAGATGAGGAGGCCTCCTGGGTTGGAGGACACTGTACTCAATGAGTCTAAGGGTACTCAGAGAAAGCCTTGGCCCCAGTTAAATCTCCCAAAGAGTTTAGGAGGTCAAGTTTATCACCAGGGAAGCCCAGAACCGAGGCACTGATTTAGACAATACTGGCATTCAAAATCAAACGGTGTCTTTTACCCGAGAAAATCAGCTGGCAATTTCATGTTTCTTTTTGGATTTTTGGCGTGTAAACAAGGACCGCTTGCATCACTGCATTTTCTACATTCAGAACCTGTCTGCTCTTGTCAGGAGAATGACTCTTGGTCTGTTTGCAACAGAACATTAGCCTCACACCCTACACAGCACAGGTGAACACTTACCCGGAAGATGTAAGGAACTGTTCTCTTGTCTGTAGACTTGAGAGCTATGAAGGCTATGCTGTCGTACAGGGAAGTGTGGCTCAGGACACAGGGACCGAATATAGCATTCTCAGGGATGTCACAGGTGGTGTACACGCTGGTAAAGATATCCGTGAGACACTGTTGGACAGCCTTGGTGTCTCCATCCCAGATGCCTCGCTGGATGCCCGAGTCCTCCATCACTGGCGACAGATACACAGGACAAGGCAGAGAGTTAGGCGACTGCTTCTCCCACGATGAACCCAGGCAGAGCACTGCAACTCCTAGACAGATTTTTCTCATATTTGTCTAATTTTTGCGTGGCTTTTACTTAAAAAATATGAAGCAAATTTCATGTGGCATATTTTAAAGATGCCAACTAAGGGACATTTCCTGTCTACCCCTCCCTTCCCTTTTTTTTTTTTTTGAGTATTTGGAACAGTAATGAGATTCAGACTCTGGCTGACTGGGAGAAAGGGCTGGGAAAGACTAGATTGTGTTTTGCATTACCTTGATGCTGGAAGGGACAAATTTTGGGAATGAGGTGAACCTGTAGGCTATCCTGATGGAAAGACAGTCTAATCGTTGGGAAACGTGCCTCTCCTCCTATGTATTAAACTGGGTGCCTGGGAGCTGATTTTCTTCTCTTCTCCCGAAGAGGGGAGTAGCATTAGCGAGCAGGCGGAGACAGCGGAGCATAGCGAATGGATTTCCAGTGGAGTGTCAGGGCCACTAATTCCGTGTCAGCTAACCTTTCTCTGCAGCCTACAAGAAGGGACGTATGTCTGCTCATTACCATAATCCAACACTGTCCCTCGGAGGCTTTAATTAAAAGCAGCAAGCAGAGGTAATTATTTTTTTTCCGACATGCTTATTTATGGCTGAGGGTGAATCCCAGTTACCTTGTTATACAAGGGAGTGGACTGAGCCGCATGTGGCTCATGAAGCGAGCAGGTACAGGGCAGGCCTGAGGTGTCCCTTGTCTGAAATACCGTGTGTAATGACTGGTGAATCTCACTTCCCCAGATCCGACCCTGTTTGGGCAAGAGGGGGCAGCCCTGCTTGAGTAGTCCTCAGTGGGCTATCCAGCTGTTTAATCCGCAGCAATTTAGAAAGTAATGCCCCAATGGAGGGCTCTCTATTAAGCTGTCATAAGGGGACATTTACCTTCCTCTGCCATTGGACACCCCCTACAACGCTTATCACAAAACAGGTACTTAAAATGTTAAACCAGCAGCATTGTTGATCCTTGCTGCCTAATCGGAAAAATTGATTTTTTGGTCCTAATAATGTTACCATTGGCAGCATTTTATGTGTTATGTATAATTTAAATAGGGAAAACTAGACAACATTTTCCCCTGAAAAGCTGCTCATTATGGGATACCATTAGTAATGTGCAAATTTTTTATTTTAACATCTATTAACCAATTAAACTTGCAAATGTGATTACAAGGTAGTGCTTCTCCCTACTTCCAGCTAAGGGAGCCAGAAACTTTGGTCCCCTCTTTTCCCATTCATTCCCACTTATCTACCAAAAGTAAACTGTTGGGGCTGTATCTCCCAGACAGCAGAAATAAGGAGAAATATCCATGAAGTTCGAACTTAATTATACTACACTGTCTGTCCCTGGGCATTTTTACCCCCACATAAGGTAGCATTGCATATTTCCAACCGCACAATTTAAAAATATATATCATATAATCCAAGAATTGTTCATCTCCTTTTTTCAAACAAAATCCTCTTCTCATTTTCAATGTCCTGTACAATTCAGGGTTTTCTGCCTCAATTTCTCTCTCCCTCTTAAGAGTCTTTTTCACACCAGCGTTGCATTGTGCCTGGAGGTCGCCCCATCACTTGGCGCAACAACAGGGACACGGGCATTAAAATGCAATTCTACCTAACAATACAGAGAAGGTCCTCGCTGCGCCGCGCTAACAGCCGCCCGCGTCGCCCAGGCAGCCGCCGCGACGATCCTGCACCGATCACAACCACCGAGGGCCGCGTACGGAGGCTCATCCTCTCCCGCGCGCCTGCCTTTTCCACCGCACAGATCGAAGCTCCGCGTCGCGACTGCTCTAGGCCTGGGCTCTCCTCCCCCTTGAGGGTCGTTCCCGGAGCCGGCTGGTCTCGCCGAAAGCCGTCGCTGCTGCCGGCCGCTCGCCCTCGCCTTTGGGCTGGCATTGTCTGGCGGCCGCGCGCCCCCCAGTCCCTGGCTCTTCCCACAAACTGCTCTCCATCCGCTCCTCCTTTGTATAATCTTATTGGTAGTGGAGATCCCATCAACAATTATTTTCCCCCCTCTCTTCTGGATAATGAGGAGACGGCAGACAAAATTTTCCACTCTTCGCACCAGACCTCCCTCCCTCCCATCCCCCTCCCACCTCGACGCAAAAAGACTCACCAGGAATAAGGTCAGGATCGAATTGGCCAGCTAAGGCCACCTGGAACCGGGAAATGCAACGAGGTGTCCTTTTTTGCCTATTGTATCAATGTGTTTCCATGTCAAGGGGTGGTGGTGTTTCTGTCTCGTAGGCTCAGCCTAAAGAGAAAAGAGATAGATGCAGAGAGAAAGATGAAGGGAGATTAAGGAGAGAGGGAGAGGGAAAGAGAGGAGAGAGAGAGAGAGAGAGAGAGAGAGAGAGAGAGAGAGAGAGAGAGGCGGAGAGAGTTGTACAGATGGACCCGATGCAGTGACTGACTGGCACGCAGACACACACTTTTTGTTTGCTGCACATAATCTGCCCAATGACGCGTGACAGCCCACGTCCCCTCCCTTTAACTCTTTGCTGGGCTGGGCGCTCCCTCCCGGAGCCGCCTGCCTCGCAGCCTTCTCCCTGGCCTGCCCGCACCCCGCGGATCCCGAGCGCCTTCCCCGAGTGGCAACGTCTCTCTGACAGCGGCTTGGCCTGCATCCTCCAAAAGCTTGGGTCCTAGGGGATGGCTATGAAAGGCAAATCAGTCTCTGGATCGGAAAGGAAGGTACCAAAAGGACTGGAAGGAGCATTTCCCCCCGTTTCACAAGGCACTGGGAGAACCTGTGACAGGCAGCCGGACACTCAGGGCGCACGCGGACTCCGCGCACCGGTCCCCAGAGTTCAAGTTCTATGAGAAGGGGACAGGGGTGCGGATTAGTCCCGAGGGATTCTCTAGTCGTTGTGCGGCTGCAGGTTTTGCGAAGCTGGATGCTTGGGTGGTGAAAAACAGGCGCCAGCTCTCTTTGGGAGCGCTCACTCCCAATCCCTTCAGCGTACAAAATTCAAGCAAGGATGCGCTTTGGTGAGAACTTGGCTCAGCTTTCCCCAGGAGACGGAGTAAAGGGATAGAGTGGGGCCGCCCCCAGATCTCAAAAGGGGCCTGCGGGTTCCAGCACACTGTTACTTGGGCTGCGGGTGGGATGCGGGCTAGAAAGAACCCCGGCTACAGAGTTTAAGCTATTCCTGCTCTTTTACCTTCTGCATGTGTATTCTGCACGCAGTCCCGAAGGGGTTCAATCATGGGAGCGGCCGGTGCTCAAAGATTGCGGGGTGAGGGGAAGGGTAATGCAAAGTAAAAATTATTACCACGATAGGCTCCCGAGAGCTTTTCGCGTCCAGCCGGTGCGTGCTGGAGGAGTGGATGGAGTTGCGGTTGCTGTCTCTGGAGCCTCGTTTGCGCGCGATCCACTTAGAGGCGCTGGCTGGCCCCTTTAGTGCAGCAGCTGATGCTAATGAGTTGAGGTCTTTAACAGCCTGAAAGTTGACTCCTTCTACAGGGGTCGCAAGGCAGTGTCGCTGAGGGAACCTTGTGTTCTTTTTCGCTGTTCAACCCTCTACTACTTTGAGTGAACTAGATGGTCCCTCACCTCCCTCAGCCCCACCCACACCACCACCTCATTGAAGTCTGCAATCTGTCAGCTTTAGGATAAATCGGATTGTGCAGCCTACTAAAGTGGACTGGGCAGAACCACACCTTAAGGAGGAAGAGAGAAAAAGCCTCGTTTATTTCCAGGGTTGAAATAAGGTGACTAGATTGGGTCTGGCAAAAGGCGGCTTCCTGCAGCACTCTGATCCTCTCAGAGCTCTGAGACCTCTTCTCGGAATCCAGTAGGTCAGCAAGGCGCAGAACACCTTCCTTGAAAGGGCCTGCCCTCCAAGAAAGCCAGGCAAGGGTTTTGCCCAGGAGAAATGAAGAGTGCAGATTTTCCACTGAGTTCTCTTCATTCACCTGCCTGCCCTGTTCCTTCTTCTTTTCTGCTTCGCATCTCATGAAAGTTCCAAGTCCTTCTGATCAGACAGGGCCACTAGCCAAGATTAAGCTGGGGCCGAGAGAAAGAAAGGGTTGCAATAAGGACAGAGGTGCTCACTTAATTTCCACGTTAGCCACTTTGACTTCTCAAAGTAAGTATCTTACACTGCAATTTTCTTCTCTGTTTAGATGGCATTTCTCTTATATGAATATGTACAGTTTTAGTTTGGCCAAGGGTCTGTGCAAGGAGTGGCATCACAAGTCTGTACATAAGAATCTGCAGCTGTGTTTAGCTGCCATTTGTCTTATGGCTGTGGCTGCTCCACTGAATTCCAGATCTTTCTCTTCCTCACTCTCTCAGGTGAAAGCACTCCTGCCCACTACTTCTTTAAAAGAAGAGTGGAAGGGTTAGTAATGTTGAAAGAATTGTCTCAAACATCTGGAAAATAATCCTCAGGGTTGAATAACAGTGCCCAGATGCTTAATGTGGATTCAGACAAGAAAGAAGGAAAACAAAAGGCAGGACAGGCACAGGTGTAAATAACAGCAGATTAACAGAGAAAGAGCCCAAGAGAGGTGAGGTCCTTAGACACTGCAGCCTGTTACAGGCAATACTGTGCCCTGGGGCCGGGTGGAGAGGGCAATGTTCAAGACCTTCATTCTGCTCATCTGTTGAACAGAACACTCCACAATGCCTTCCTGTGCTATCATTTAAAGAATAATAAGTGTGTCTTTCCCTGGAAAAGTCATCTGTCCATGCAAGCCACTTCTGAGAAGTCCTTTTACATACTGTAAATATAAAGCCATCCGCTCCAGAATGTGGGCATTTAGAAAACAAACTCTAACTGGAAGATGTATCTCTTGTGCCTGGTCTTTCTCCTCTTACATACAGAGTATTCAGATAGTGTCTCCTTGAAAGTACTGAAAACTTGGCTACAGTTTGCATAATAAACTGTAGATAAACAATGTTTCTGATGCATAAATTGCAGGTGGGAGAGCTTGACCTTCCAAAACTCAGGCTATAAAAGAACTACAATTCTATACATCAGAGAGGAGAGAGATTCATTGAGAATCTGTCCATTAGGAATCTCTGTTTCATTTCACTCCCACCTCCCCATTAATTATATTTCTCCTCTTGATTTCAGGTAAAGATCCCTAAATAAATTATATTTCTCACATTTTATGAACCCTATCAATTCTTTGTCTTTCAGTTTAAGTGACTACCATAACCAATACTAAGGATGGGTAAGACTAAGTTGAAATTCCTACTTGGGGAATTTTCCAGTATTTTAAGTGGTATGCATTTTGCTTGGTATTACAAATGTTCTAAATGACAATTATTAACATGAGATAAAGAAAATCTACAATTATATTCACTTCTCTTTCAATTTATGGGCTAAAATGGTGCATAAACTAGTTTGAAATCACTGTGCGTTATTACTTCTTGGAATTCAATGATACTAAATGAAGGGTTGAGGCATTTATTCAGCCTTGGATAGTACTATAAAAATGCATCCCAGCCAATAGTTTTATGAAATTCACATGGAACAATGGGTTTATGCATATACTTGAGGCTCTTTTCCCTGAGATTTTATTTCCAATTAAATGATTAGAAGGAAGACAATGAAGAGTGGGTATGCTCACCTTGCTCCACCTTAGCAAGGCTTCTTGCAGTCATAGTAAAAATTCATGGGTAGACAACTGCAGGGTTGTCTTGGAAGAGAAGGCTGGAGAGAGCTTGATGAATGATCCCTGAGGTGGAGCCTTTTATGACCTAAGTGAGAGGGTGGAGAAAGGGTCAGAAAGGAAATCGGGTTCTGAGAATTAGATTGGGAATGCCTTTCCTCCTCCCACCCAAGCCTGAGACATAGGGCCCCAAATTTCTTAGCACGTAAGAATAGCTCATTTAAAGATAATTACCTATGTGAATGGAAACAGCACTTTCTCCCCCCTCCCTTTTTCCCTAGGTATACCTCCCTCTAATCCTATTTTTCAAAGCACTATACTAGCAAAGGCTTGGTAGTCAAGAGAATGGCAATTCACGGTGAAAAGAGAAACACCCTGGAAGACAGGAGGATGCCAATGAAGCAGAAGGCAGCAGCTCTTTCCTAAGCTTATTATTTCTCACCGGGAGGCCTCTGGAGGGGACTACGATGGTTGAAGGAGGCAGATAATGGAACTTGAAGAAGCAGCATTGCATTATCCCACCTCAGCACGCAGAGTATGGAATTTTCTTAGGGCTAAACTTGATTGACTAGTTGTACATGAAAGAGAAACAAATGATGGGTTGTTGGTTTGAGGAAAAAAAAATCCTATGCCAAAAATATTCAGAACGTTGTTCACTTGTTTCCTGCCATTCTACCTTTATCAAGAGGATCATACAAGATAGGTTTAAAAAGAGAGGGGGGGTGGGAGGTTATCTCCATCTGTTAATTATTTTATTTTACAGCTTGATGAGTCAAGAAGAGGCAGACTCATTGAGTAGATGAAGGTTCTCAGAGAGAAAGCAGGATTTGGATCTGCTCCTCATCCTAAGAACTGTAGTTGGCTCACCAGGTGAAATGAGGGAATTTTTCCAAAGCTAGACCTGGGAGAGCCAGAGCCTCAAGGGTGGATACTTTTGTAGCCTCTGAGGAAGATCTTCAGACTGCTAACTGCAGGGATCATTACTCCCGCTCACACTTCTCCTTCCGTGGCATTTCCTCCTTCCCAAGAAATGGTGCTATTTGTAATGCTGCTGCTGTGGCTGCTGCAGCTATCGCTACTGTTGTCATCGTGACTGCTGTCTGCCTTTCCGAACTTTCAAATTTTCCCAGGTTCCACTTGTGCTTCTGATGGAGTTCAGCTGGGAGCTGAAGGTCTTTGAGAGCTTTGTATTATCATTCATGTCCTCTCCTGGGTCTGGGCTGTAATCAACTTGCTTCACAGTGTAGGACTTCACCCAAGTGATACTGGCAGCCACTACCACAGATCTGAAATCAATGCCTCACTCTCACCTGTGTTAGAGTGACTTGTGGACCAAATCCAATATCTAATATCCTGACACTGACTCGCCCAGCTTTTATACCCCTCTGCAGATGGATGTAGAGCGATCTGGCTGGGAAGGAATAACCTAGTTTTCTGCAGGTTCCAATGTCCCTTTCAGACTCCAACATCACAGATCTCAGTAGGGAGGTAGATGGAAGGGAAGGAACTATAGCCACGTCATAGTCAGCTACTCTGAGCCTCCTTAGCCTTTGTGTCCAGCCATCCCCTATGGTTATTTAGCTGCCTCAATTGAAATTATTTTTAATTTATTTTTTTATTTAGTAAATATAAATTTCCAAAGTACAGTTTATGGAAATTTTGAGAAGACTGGCAATAGGCCTTAGGAATGTTACCAAATAAGAGAGCTGCATCAAATTTCACAGAGCCCAGAGGAGGGACATTATTTTAGGATTTGATAGCTGGGCCCCACCAATTGTCTTCTCTGTTTTAGGCTATATAGAATCCCTGAGTTTAAAAGGGAGGCACTGTTGAACACACAGAGTGCATATGCCAGGTAGATTATTCCCTGGCACCTGATCCCTGCCAGCCTTCTGAGTTGTGGCCTTAGGATGTGAGACACTGAGCTGCTGGGGAATGAGCAGCAGATAGCCTCACTCTCCTGGGAAAGGGATATAGGCAGAGGACTAACATGGTCACATGTTTAAACTGGAGTCCACCCTCCAGGCCTTGAGGAGAGAGATGTCTGATTTTCTCTAAGGAAAAGAGAGACTAAATAAAAAAATAAATGGATTTGGGAGGGTAGATATCAACTAGTAACAACCACAACAGTGATGATTCATATTGCTTTGTTAGAGACTTGAAAACAAAGTTAATTGATTCACAAATTATGTTCTCATTCCCACACTGCCCCCTGCTCATCTTGCCTATTGGATTGTCTGAGGGAAAACCATCTTTTCCGATTTCAATTCAAAGAATCACAGGTATTCCATGATAATCCAGGGGAATGAATTTAGTGTCCATGGGGGATCTCTCCCCAAACAGTATATGCAAAGACGGTTCAGCTTTCAACAGGGTTTCAAAAGCACCTTAAACTACCAGTGTAAGTCTTCTTCTCAATGGCAACAATGGAAGAAATGGTCACCTAAGAACTCACAGATCAATGTCAATGGTAACAACATCTCTACTAAAAACAGCACTGGATATACATTGTGAAGTGGAGGAAATGATAAATCATGCATGGGGAGGACTGAAAGTTGTATACATCACCTTGAACTTGCTGTGTGAAAAGCTGCTTTCCAGATGGATTTGATAGTCTCTGGTCTTCTAATATAATGACCAAGATATAATTCAGAACCTCCTTTAAAGAAAGCTCATACTCTACAAATACCTAGATTTGACAAATCAACCTTTCAAAAAATTCCTGAAAATAAATATATTGAACATAACGGCCTCGAGATACCCTAGGCCCAGAATTCCATCTAGAGCTGGACAATTTTATATCTGCTCAGAGTGGTCTTCTGTGTGGGGGGAGGGGGTGGGAGGGTGTGCAAATGTGCGCAACAGGGCAATTCCTGCTATGGGAATTCTCCAGGGTCCACGTGTGAGTAACAGGCACAAGGACGGAGCTAGAGTGCAAAGAACGCCCAAGGGCGTGCCTTCCTATAGGTATCCCTGGGAGAGCCCCAAAGAGGGTGCCCTGACAGTCCGGGGAAGAATACACATCTCTCCCACCAAAGAGTGCAGAGTCCTGACCCAGGACGCCACGCGGGCAGAACTAGACAAGCCGCCATCCGCCGAGGAAGCAGCAGGTGCAACGCGAGAACGGGGGTAAGGAAGATGCCTCGCAGCGCGCTCGGGGCTAAGCAGGAGCGAAGGGTAGTTCCCAAGGGTCCGCCGCGTCTTCCACCGTCTCCAGCCTCCTATCGCCTTTCTGGAATCAGTGCCAACACTTGCCTCCTGCCTTGCCGCGGCCAAGGAAGGTGTTTGCGAAGGAGGGGCCGCAGGGAACAGACACGCTCTTTTCACCACCGCCGGCCGCCCTGCTCCCTGCGTCCAGCCTTGCCCAGCGGCTCCCTGAGCTTCCACGGGCCGAGCACGAGCCTGTGTTCCAGTCTCTTCCCGACCCAGCGCAGCCTCGGTTCTCCTCCAGTTGAGCTAACGCTGGCACGAGCTGCCTCCCAGATCGCAGACAGGGCTCGGGGAGGGAACGAGGGCGAGCGCGCTTTGGAAAGCCAGTTGCTGAGCAGATGGTAAGGGATTACTTCCAAGAGCCGGAGCTGGTTTCATTTCAATCTTGGACATCGCGAGGAGGTCTCAACGCCTTTATTAACGAACATTCTCCTTAGAAGCCCGGAAAAGTGACCTTAGCAGAAGGACCAACAACACCGGCTCGGACAATCCCACAATTCCGCCAGGGAAACTACAGTGGCACGGGTTCGAATCCCAGCCCTCCACTGGTAGCTTAATCGGTGCGTGCTTCAGGTCTCCATCTGTGATCCTAGGGCTAAAAGGGAACCCTCTCCATACAGTTCTTGTGAGCGCTGGCTTGATGCTTAGCAAGAGTTGGCACCTCGTAAATGTGCCTATTGTTACTAACACCGCCTGCGCTTCCTCCCTAGAACATTTGGGAAGTGTGTCGGCGCCGGCTTTGAAAGGGAACCAGGCAAGGCTGCCCGGAAGGAAGTACTGGAGGACAAAGCAGGCACCGGGAAGCCGTTCCAGGGATCCTTTCTGTGGCCGAAGGGCTCCAAAGCGCCACGCACAGGCAGTTACCCGGGCCCTCCCCACGCTCCACCTGCCTAATGGAAGAGCAACTACTTCGCGGCCGGTGTGGGAGGTGGAGAGCAGACTTCTGCCCCGCTGTGCGCTTCCTCAAGTCCTTTCTTTGGGCCTGGCAGGGTGCAGCGGGTCTGGGCCTGGCTGCAGTGAATCTCAGGTCAGTCAGAGTGCCCAGGGCTACTGCAGGGGGCAACCCTGGCTCTCCACTACACACCAAGACCCGGGGGTACCATGGGCCGAAGCGGCCGGTGCCTGGTGGGTTCTCCCGGTGGCCGACCTTAGGTTCCACCTTAGGTCCCAAGTACCACCTCTGCACCTCCCACAGCCCAAAACAAGCGCTTCCCTCTCCTCACACCTACCAGTTCCAGCTCTGGGGCACCCACCACCCGATGACAGCGGTAGGTCATTTGCTCTTCATTTTGAAAGAGCCAAGACACAACAGCTGAGAGCTAGAAATTGGGATTGTGAACAGGGTTGAGCAGGGGTCTTCCGTCTGCTAGCTATGTGTCTTGGGGCAAATCTCTTAACCGTCTGAACTTTGGTTTCCTCTTTTGTAAAGTATGTAGAGTGGCTATGAATACCGCAGGGTACAGAGCCCAGCTGGGCCACTTGCTTGGGATAACTCAGCATGTCTGTGTTCCCTTTCCTGAGAAGCAAGGGGATCTGTGGACTAGGGGTGATGACATCCTTAGCTCAAAAGGTCCTCATAAGAAATAAGTGGGAGGGGTTAGCGGTGCACTCAGTCCAGCACTGAGGGAGAGCCCAAAAGTGACTATTTAAAGCATTTCAGTGTGTGCCCCCTTGGAATGCTGGGCAACATCATTTTTCAATCTTAGCCCTCCTACCACACTTTCACTCTTCCTTGGAGAGAAATAGGACATCAAGGTACCTGTTGGAGTGTGGGGTAGAAGTACAGTTGGGAGCAAGTTAGGGATGCTTCTGGTTGCCCAGTGCCTGTCCTTCTGGCCTTTCCTCTCTGTCTCTAGGGACAGGATAACAATTTTAAAAAAGGCAGGGAAAGGGTGCTGGGAACATGAAGGGCTTGACAAATGTTTCCTGGATCAAAAGATGGCATTTCAAAGATCAAGGAGCATGGCTGAAATGGGAATAGAGACACAGTGTGGGGATTGGCTGCTACCTCTCAGGGGCTAGGCTGCCCGAAGGCATCTCCATATGACTCTATGCTATGGCCCCTGAGAGGTGACACTGCTGTAGGTTAACAGGTGGTGGGGACAGGAGTCAACCCCTCTGCATATGGATAGGCACACTGCAGCTGGGATGTGCCCTGAGTCAAGAGAAGTACAACTCAGGTGATGGGAAGGACAGACAAAAGATAAAGATGGGTCTGGGGTCGAATTAGGCCTCTAGAAGATGGCTAGAGCCTGTATATTTCCCAAAGTTGGAAACAATCTGGAACCCAAAAGCTTACATCTGCAGGCATCCCGCAATTGTGTTCACAGCTCAGAACCTATGGGAGCCGGGAAGTCACATCATCTCTCTTCCTCAATACAGCACCATCCTCTGACTTTTTGAATGGGAGAACATCACCTTTTTTTTGCTTTGTTTTTGTACCTAATAGAATAATGAAGGATGATTTTTAACCCAGCAACTAACAGGGCAACAAGGAAAACACGCCCCAAACAGCATTGGCCACTCCAACCCTTCTCTTTGGCTCCTGAAGGCAGAGAATGCTGATGTAACAACAGCAGCCTGGGGTATTTCAGAGACTCTGGGCTCTCAGTCTGCTCTCCCCTCAGACCCCGGCTGAACTGGGCTATTAGCAGAAAGCAGAATAAAATAAAACCAGTTTCTCCGGGTTCAAGCCCCTGGAGCAAAGGAGACACTGGTGAGAAGGAACCACAACTTGGAAAAAGATTTATTTTTCCTGGCCATAAATCTCATCCCCTTGTTCCTCTGCCCACCGAAGCATGATAAAGTCCTTTTCCATAAAGTATTCAGCATTAGAGCCACAAAGCTCCCCCAATCAGTAGCCATCTGCTTCTCCCATAACTGCTGCTCGCGAAGCAGGCAAAGCAGCCACGGAGAAAGGGCTCCACTGTTAGGCTGCTGGACAAATGAGGCGCCTGAATAGCTTTGGTTCTCCTTGTGTATCTGTATCTATAGAGACAGGAGAAGAAAGGCTGCATTCTATTGATACAACAATTGTAAAACAAAACACGGAAGAGGCATCTAAAGGGCAATATCGCATGCATCAGGGGTCCCCAGATAAAAGGGGCGCTAACAGATTTATAGAAACCTTTAATTGGTTTTCAATTGAAAGCTAAAGAGGCTGGGGCGAAGCTGTGAAGAGTGGCAAAGTGCTCTCCTTCAGCCGTCTGGAGGCGTGATCGATTTCACGGAGGAGAAAAGAAGAGCCCCACACCCGCCCCGGCGCCTCTGCGGGGGCAGGGAGCGACCGCGCGTCACAGCTTTCCTCCTCGCCGGCAACTTTCTGAGCTGGTCTTTCTAGACTCCCTCTCCCTCCCTCCCTCCCTCCTTCTCTCTCTCTCTCTCTCTCTCTCTCTCTCTGTGTGTGTGTGTATGTGTGTGTGTGTGTGTGTGTGTGTGTGTGTGGTGTGTGTGTGGTGTGTGTGTCTCATTTCCTCCCTCAGACCAGCAGGCGACTGCAGAAGACGAAGTAAATCTATCTTCCCATTCCCGAAATAAACAGACCCCAACCTGCTCTCCCGCCAGCGCAGACGACTCTAGGAAAAAACAAAACAAAACAAAAATCCGTGCTGGCCTCACCCTACCCCAGCTCTATGCGCTAGCTCTCTTCCTAGTCGCCAACAGGGAAAGCTAACAATTCCAAGACCCTCCGCACTGGGCGCGCTGAGAGTTCACGGGCGCCCGCCAGGTGCATCTCCGAGCCGCCCCCACCGCTCCGCCCGCGCGGAGCCCCGAGCCTTGCTCTTCGCCCCTCCCCGCGCGGCCCGGCCCTCTAAGGGCCCACAACGCCCACCCACGCGGCAGCCCGGGGCGTCTGTCCGTCTGCTCCTAAAACTAATTTATTGGCCCGACCCTCCACGATCGTTGTCGACTCCCTAATTAATCAAAGATAAAAAGCAATGGCGCAAATTACGATTATGAGGGAACGGGAAGACGGCTTTGAATAAAATGGTAGAAAGGAAATAGGATTAATTGAACGACAGGATAGTGAAATCCCAAGTGCGAGCAACAGGCCCCCGGGGGATCAAACTCGAAATCCAGCAGCCCGCCTGCCCTGGCGCCGCCGCCGCCACGGGACAACCCCCAGATTAGATCACTGGGGCCCAAAGCTTCGGCAGCCTCGGAGCCAGGGGTCCAGCCCACGTGGGCTCCCCACGCCGCTGGGCGCTGCTGCACACCCGCCCCTGCCGACGCTGGGGACCCCAGGCAGGCGAGTCCGCGCCCTGGGAGGCGCGCCTTTGGGTGGAAGCGCGCCGGGCGATGCGCTCCTGCGCCGCGGGCTGCTCTCCGTTTTCCCTGTGCTTTCGCTCGTTCCGCCACCGAGGCGAAGTCTCCGTGAAACTGCAGGGAAACAGGCCGCGTGTAAGGATTAACGGCGCCCTTGTCTGATGCCGCTTTCCAGAACTGCACTCGGGATTAAAAGGCGGACACCGCACGGGCGCACGTGTAGCATTCGCTCGGCGTTGTGATTAATGTTTGCGAGAGGATTTACGCTGGGAGCTTACTGCCGTGCTCCCGCAGGTCCAAAGCCCGGGGTCCGACTCGCAGGGGGCCCTGGCTGGGAGCACGCGCCGGCACGCGGGGGATTACAGCGGGCGTCACGTGGGCGCGGGGGTGGCCGCTCCTCGGCGGGTCAGGACCTTGTCTCTCCCCTTTCTCCACGCACGGCGTGACGGCTTACAACGAGGACTGCCCAGCCCCGGGGGAGGCTGGCGTGAGGTCTTAGTGGGCGGGGTGCGAGGGGCGGTTGTAAAGGGAGAGTGCTCCCGAATGCCTGACTTCGGGGTGGGGAAGGAGATCCGGACCGAGTCCCTGAAGATCACGCCTATCCATAACCACCTCAGGGTCCAAGCGTCATTCACCCCTGCCCCCCGGAGAGAATGAGGTCAACCTCAGCGAGCTGCCACTTTCAGGGGGCTGACACCCAGGGGAGCACCTGTGGAGTGGGGCCAGAGCCTGGGCCACCTCTGCCGCCCCGCCTCCCAGCGGGCATTGCTCCCCGAGCCGGCGCAGGGACTGAAGAAGGGACAGTCCCAGAGGACCAGGGGAAAGCGGGCGGGCGTAGGAAACCAGGCACACAAATCGAGGACGCAAACTGGAAGTGAGCGAGAGGAGTTGCAGAGAGGAGAGGTGCAAAGCGGGGAAGCGGGTGGTCGCAGCTGGTGGCGGGCATTACCGCTCTCCGGCAGAAGGGGGCGCCTTCCGGGCCGAAACGGCCTTCCGCTGGGCTGGCGCCGGACGCCAGGCCCAGCCCGCCTCCGGCCCCAGCTCCGAGCTGCCGCGCGCCCCCTCCTGGCTGTGCGTGGCCGTTCCCCGCTGCCCTGCGGGGCTGTGGACCAGGGACTGCTGCGGCCCAGGACCCGGCTTCCTGGACGGCGAGGGTGGTCCCGGAACGCTCAGGACCCCCACCGCACCCCACCCGACCTCGGCCCAGCGGCTTCCTTACCTGCGGGTGGCGGGGCCGCTTTCCCGCAAGCGCAGCTCCCGCCGGCCCGGCGCTCTCGCCCCCTCCGCAGCCTGCCCCGGAGCCCGCCCGCCTTGCAGAGCCGTCCGGGTCTCTGCCATAGCAGCTGGGAGGGAGGGAGCGACCGCCGGCTGCTGCCGGGCGGCGTCTGGGGGCCGCGAGCCGAGCGCAAGGAGCCGCCATCTGGAACCTCGGCCGCGGGCGGGGTGGGAAGGGGTGCGAAGGAAGGGGCCTGGAGGCTCGGCCCGCGGCGCGCGAGGGGCATCGGCCGCCCGAGCGCTTGCGTGCGTGTCCTGGGGTGAGAGAGGGATGATGATGGGGTGCGGCCTGGGGGAGGAGGCCCCCGGATCCCGGGGCGGCGCCGACGGGCCTGGGAACCTGCTTGACAGCCCCCATTCCCAACCATTTGCCCCGGGGGTTGGAAGCGCCAGCAGGGCGCGGGGCGGGGTGGGGGAGGCCCAGGCACCCCGGCACGCGCGCATCGGACGTGGATTTCCCCCTTCCCTCTCCTCGCGCCAGATTCATCCCGCTGCTGGAACATTCCTCTCGGACCGGCCCGGGACCGGCACGGATGGCGCCCTGGGGGAGACCCCGCGGGGGGGGCGGGTGTTGAGGAGGGGGCAGCGGGGAAGTGCGGTGGGAAGCGCGTCCTTAAGAAGAGATGAAGGGGGGGTACCTCCTCTCCCCTCTTGACATTTCACAGCCTCAAAGTCCTGGCCTTTCTTTCACTTTGCAAATCTTTCCCTTTTCCTGAGGCAGAGTGGGGGTGGGGAGCCAGCTCCCGGAGGGAGGCCCCCCAGGAGCACGGGGTGGCCCCGGGGGAGGTGCTGTGAGAGCTCCGGCGCTCCAGCTTTTGCGCTGTCTCTCAGAGAGACGCCCCCAGCCACAGAGCTTAGCCCCGTGTTGGGGGCTGGTTGGGCATATGGACAGTGGCGGGTGGTCGGAATTAAAAAAATAAATAAATAAAGGCAGACCCACCGCCACCCCAAGGCATCAAAAGACACCCCTCCCTCCCCCCAGCTGTCTCGTGTCCGGCAGAATGGCATTATGTAAAAGATCTGGCATGTCACCCAGTGGCACATCTGGTAGGTGTAGATGGCATTCATTAGCACGGGGCTTCTACTCCGCAGCATGCCAAAGCTCTGACAGAGATGCCCGCTGCCAATCATTCATTGGCTGCCAATCCCAGAGCGCGGCCGGGCGCGATGGCTCCCTTCCACTCTGGCACCGGGACGGAGGAAACAATGTGTTGGGATCAGAAGAGATGAAAGCCGAGCTGAGGAGGCGAGGCACCCAACAGATGTATCCCGTGAGGAGATAACAGAGCGAGGAGTCATTTAGCAAGAAAGCATATGCAGGGGCTCAGGAGGGAGGCTTGGGCAGGGGTCTGCCTGCCTAGGGCTGAGCCGAAGGAGGGGCCAGGGGACCCCTTCAGAAACCTGGAAGTCGAGGTTACCTCTCTGAAACCTCATAAACACCCAACCCCAGCCCCTCTGATGTAGGACTTGTGTTTCTCTGTCTGGTTCGTCCGCTGTACCTCTAGCTAGACCTAACTCTAGTTAGCTCTCAAAATGAAGTCAGAACATATTCGTAAGGTAGCTGACAAAAAGGTCAATAAAATTAGCCTTTGCAACAAACTGTGATATAATTTATTCCGAAATTTAATTGGAATAAAGGAAGCTGCACTTGTTAAAAATATGAGTTCAAGTCCTATTTCTGTTGCGAGATGTGTGGTTTTGGGTCTTTTACTTCCCTAAATATTTCTTCATCTGTAAAATGGGTTAATAATTATAATGCCTTGTGGAGTTCACTTGAGGCTTAGAGATCAAGACATGTATAGAAAGGTCTAACATGCAACATTCGTCATAGAGACTCAGCAAGAAACAGAATTACACACAAATGGATCTTACCAAGAGGCTATTTAGCAAGTGTGGCAGGGTTAGGGGAACAAATGAGGTGATGAGTGCTATGGTCTGAATACACTGCAGCCCCTCTGAAACTCATATTGAAATCTGATTCCCAATGTAATGGTGTTGAGAGGTAGTGGGACATTTCAGACATGACCGGGTCATGGGGGGAATTACTCTCATGAATGAATGATTGCCATCCCAGTGGTGTTACAGATTGAGCCCAACTTGCTCCCCAAAGTCTGAAGTCTTATTGTAAAGGGCTGACAGATTACAGGTGGATACTGGGAGGAGGGTCTAAGTGGGAGGTCTTTAGGTCGTTGGGAGCTTGCCTTCAGAAGGGGGTTCTGGGAAGAGGGTTGGTTATTTAAGCTGTGTTCAGCCCAGCGTCTCTCCCTGCCTCCTGGCCCATGGCGTGATCATTGCCCCACCACTGCAGCCCCCATCAGACACTGGAGTAATGGGGCCACCTGATCCTGAATATGAACCTCCAAACTGTAAGCGAAAATAAGCCTTTTCCTGTCCTAGAAGCTCCCTTCAGGAATTTAACTAATTACAAAAAGCTGACCAAGTGAAAGTGGACTTGTTCTCATGAGTGTATTTTATTATTATTATTATTATTATTATTACTATTACTTGAAAGGCAGAGAGATGGCGAGACAGAGGCAGACCTTTCTTCTATCTACTAACGTTCACTCCCCAGTGCCTTCAAAAGCCAGGACTGAGCAGGCCAAAGCCTGGCCTGGAACTCCATCAGGTTCTGCCAAGTGAGTGGCCAGGACCCAAGCACTTGAGCCATTACTTACTTCCTCCTAGGATCACATAAGCAAGAAGCTGGATGGGAAGCAGAGCCGGAAATTGAACTCAGGAACTCTGACACGAGATGAAGACATTCCAAGTGGCATCTTAACTGCTGTGCCAAACCCTCATCCCACTTGCTTTTGTAACAAAGCAAGCCCAGTCCGTCTTGCTTTGGCATCTGTTCACACCTGCTTGTCCTTTGCTTCCCACTGCATTTGGATGCAGCATGAAGGTCCTACACGGTGCTGGCACTACCCTCTTGTTCCTCCCAGGCTCCAGACCATGAACCAGAATACACAGACCTCGAACCAGAATACACAGACCATGAACCAGAATACACAGACCTCGAACCAGAATACACAGACCTCTTATCTCTTTAAAGGGAAGTTTTAAGTTTATTGCGGCAAAGAAAACAGACTCAGATAGTGAGGCACACAGAAACTAGCAAGCAAGACACCCTTAGGAGAAGAATTAGCATCTCTAGAGCCAGTAAGATTCCGAATCTTGGTGAAGAGACATATGGGAGGATACAAGAAGTCACAACGCTTGCTAGAGAAGCAGTGGTTATAGCAAGGAGGCGGCAGGTAGGAAATCCTCGTATCTTTCCTTTCTCAGTCTCTGAGTTCATGTTAATGTATTCGGTTGGCTAAACCGAACTGGAAAATAGTTGGCAAGTAGTTAGAGCTTGGTGATGAATATGTAAGGGTCAGTTTCCGGTGATTCAGAGCCAGGCAGAGAAGGATGGAGAATGGATGTTGGGGAGACAAATGTAGAACAACAGCACGCTACACACTGTTATTCACTAATAAAATTTTTTAAAGATTTATTTTATTTATTTGAAAGGCAGAGTGAGAGAGGGGAAGAATTGAAGTAGGGGAGAGGGAGGAAGAGAGAGGGAGAGAGAGGTTGGTCTTCCATTTGCTGTTTACTCCCCAGTGACTGCAACTTCCAGTGCTGTGCCAGGCCAAAGCCAGGAGATTCATCCATGTCTCCCAAGTGGGTGCAGGGACCCAAGGACTTGGGCCATTTTCCACTGCTTTCCCAGGCCATTAGCAGGAGCTGGATGGGAAGTAGAGCAGCTGGGATGTGAACTGGTGCCCATATGGGATGCTAGTATTGCAGGCAGTGGCTTAACACACTATACCACGCACTGACCCCTAGAAATAAAATTTCTGCAGAGACCCTTCATGCAGATATCTTTTGATGCAAAATGCCCACTGAAAGTAAAAAGCTAATGGCTTCATAAATGAAAGCGTACTGGCTTTCAGAATCCTCTGAGTCCCATTAGCACTTATGAAAGATTCCCAGAAGTCCTGAAGGCTTTGCAAGCCCAGACATGGAAGAATTCGAGAGAACGCCCTTACTGACTTCCTTTGGGCATCCCCAGCTCTCTCATCAGTTCGTGGTTTCCTGTGTCAGGGCCAGTCTTGCTTTAGTTGGTTAGTCACTTTCCAACAGTATTTTCAAGGAGGGTTTCCAGGTTTCAGCAGAAAGTGACTAGCACTTAACAAACCAACCTCACAGCAACAGGGAATTCTATTTGATGTCTTCTCTTGACTTTGGATGGAAGTTATTTTTCTTTTTCCGACTTAGCCATTTCTGCCCTTTCTTCCTGAACCTGCAATAACCCATAGTCACAATGATGGAGAAGCAATTCTGGCCCCTGAAACTTAGATAAAAGTTAAAGCCAGTCTTGAACGTTCACTGTAGACATTAGCACAAAAAGAAGCCTCAGTACTGAATCTCCTAGAAACTAAGAGTTTGAAAACTTGAACTGACTGACATGTGGTTGGCAGTCACTATTTTAGTGAACATAAGTTAACTGAAAAAATGACTGCTAGGAGTGAAAAGGAAGGATCTCCTTCTGGAAGCACCATGTGCAACTAAACAGTAAGTACAGGTGAAGTAGTTTGAGTACTGGGAGGAGTGCTCAGTTCCCCTGTTGAAAATCATATACAGAAGAACAAGTTAAGGCCTCAAGAAATGGTGGTAAGGGAAAGCAGCAAGTGAAGAAATATCCAATTTAAGGAAATCTGTGAAAATTTGGTAAGCACTTACCAAGACTTACCAAGCATGTACCAAGACTAGCACCTCAACAAGGCAGAGCCTCCACTCTGGACTGCTGCCACCAAGAACACAGTTCTCTTAGCTGCAAAGCTTTATTTGAAATAGGAACAAGTGTTTAGATCCTGTCATCCTGCCATCAGCTGCTAGTTACTAAGGTTAAGTCTCGGGTGAACACTTTTGGAGCTGGCCATTTCCTCCTACCTAATCCACACTGTAGAATGGAGATTCTACCTTGAGTGTGGTACATTGAGAATACTGGCCCCTGGCACTTCTTCCCTTGGCCTTTTAAAGTCAAAGTCCACACCATGACAAGCAAACCGAGAAGACTGCATCCTTCTCCCTCTCCACCTACCACGCACTTAGCTCCTAGAGCCAGGGCGGCACTCAGAGACACTTGGCTCCAGAACCCTGGCTCGGAAATTTTTTCCTGGTTGGGGAGGAAGGAGGAGAATCAGGCCATACAGCAGATAACTCAGGGGGCCCGGTGTTGTGGCATAGCAGGTTAAGCTGCTGCCCATGACACCAGCAACCCATACGAGCACTAGCTTGTGTCCTGGCTGCCCCACTTGCAATCCAGTTCCCAGCTGATGTGCCAAGGAAAGCAACAGGAGATGGCTCAAGTGTTTGGGCCCCTGCCACCCATTGTGGGAGATCTGATTGAGTTCCAAGCCCCTGGCTTTGGCTTGGCCCAGTTCCAGCTGTTGTGGCCATTGGGGAATGAACAGCAGGTGGAGGATCTCTTTCTCTCTAACTCTACCTTTCAAATAAACAAGTCTTAGGGAAAAAAGCAGATACCTCACAATCTCTTCCCAAAGGAACTGACTTCATTTGAAATTAAGTGTCGAGAAGTTTAAACCTAAGGATACTCTCAAGAAAAGGAGAGGTTGCGCTGAAAGATGATTGGGAAGAGATTTGGGGAACAAATGAAAACACAGGCTAGACTATAAGCCAGCCTACTTTCTTTTAGGAGAGAACAGGAAATAAGACAGCTTAGAGGAGTTCTCTTTGGGTTAATTCAATTCATCACACAGTTATCTCAGATTCTATTCAAGGAGCCACAATATCATTGAATTAGTTTGTAGAGAACTTTATGCTCTAAGGAACTGCTGAAAATGACAGATCAATTGGCCAGAAATTAGTAGAGTTTACCAGGTGGATGGAGTCAGGGAAAGGGTAAGGAGAGTGAGACCAGTACCGCTGTCATCCCGGGGTAGCTATAGCTGTGGCTCACAGATTAGAGAAAAAGAAGTCTAAGGCCGTGTGTGCATGGGGCATGCATGTGATAGGGTGGACAGGGAAACAGACTTTACTAACATAACCCAGTAGTCAATGAAACAATAACATAGCAAGCCTGGGGAAGGGTGCTAAGTTCTTAGAATTGCTATAGTATGTTACTAAAATGTCCATCGACCAGCAGAAACTTAGAAAGCATGAAAAGGGAAAAGGAAACTGTGACCCATATACTGGATAAAAAACAAAAGGAAACTTCTTGTGAGAGTGAATTAAGCAACTGAATAAAAAAGCAGTGATTGTCAGATTACATTTAAAAAGATCCAACTGTTGTCTGCGGGAGAAATGTTTTACATTCAAAACCACAAATAGGGCAGGCATTTGGCCTGGTGGTAAAGATACCCATTAAGATGCCTATGTCTCATGTATTTTTAAAGTTTATTTATTTTCAAAGAGCTACAGAGAGAAAGAGAGAGCCAGAGGGGATCTTCCATCTGCTGGTTTACTCCCCAGATGGTGGCAGTTGTAAACTCTGAGCCCTGCTAAAGTCAGGAGCCAAAAGCTTTGTCTGGGTCTCCCACATGGGTGCAGGGGCCCAAGCATTGGAGCTGCTCTCTACTGCTTTTCACAGGCTTTTATCAGGGAGTTGGATCACCCACATGGAATGCTCACATCACAGGAGGCATCTAGCCTACTACACAATGGTGTAGCCCTGTGTCTCCTATGGAAGCACCTGAGTTTGAGGCTCAGCTCCACTCCAAATTCTAGCGTCCTGTTGATGTGGACCCTGAGAGGCAGTACATGATGGTTCAATGATGTACATGATGAGACCCTGTTGCCCGTGTGAGACAGCTGGACTGAATTTCCTGGCTCCTGGCTTTGGTCTGGCCTGTCTTGACCATTGAGGGATTTGGTTGTGAATCAGTAGATGGCAACTCTGTCTCTCTCTAGTTCTCTGTTTCTCTGCCTCTCAAAAAGAAAATTTTTTAAAAAACAAGAAAAGATGCAGATGGGTTAAAACTGAAAGGATGCAAAGAATGTCAAGCAAATAATAAGAAAATTGTCTTTAAAACAAGTTACTTTAGAAAAAGGACACTTGAGAATGATAAACGTGTTGATCTTTCATGGAGACATAACAATTATAAACATATATTACCTAAGAGGTCACCAAAATATAGGAAGTAAAAATAGTGAGAAATGAAGGGCAAGATGGACAGTTCTACAATACCAGCTGCAGATTTCAATACCTGGATTTTAATTATGGATAGAATAACAGAAGACAAATGAAGAAATGGAAGACTTGAACAACACTAAAACAAACTAGACCTAACATCTGTAAACCACTGCACTCAACAAAAGTGAGTGCATATTCTTTTCAAATGCATTGGAAAACTTCTCCAGGATGGACTATATACCAGTAAATCAAACAAACCCCATTAAATTGGAAAGGGTAGAAATGATATAAAATGTTTTCTGACAATAGAGAAATAAATTAGAAAAATAATATGGTAAAACTGGAGAACCTGGCAAATATGTGGAAATTAAATGACACAGTCCTGCCGGCGCCGTGGCTCAACAGGCTAATCCTCCGCCTTGCGGCACCGGCACACCGGGTTCTAGTCCCGGTTGGGGCGCTGGACTCTGTCCCGGTTGCCCCTCTTCCAGGCCAGCTCTCTGCTGTGGCCAGGGAGTGCAGTGGAGGATGGCCCAGGTGCTTGGGCCCTGCACCCCGTGGGAGACCAGGAAAAGCACCTGGCACCTGGCTCCTGCCATCGGATGAGCGCGGTGCACTGGCCGCAGCGCGCCGGCCACGGCGGCCATTGGAGGGTGAACCAATGGCAAAGGAAGACCTTTCTCTCTGTCTCTCTCTCTCACTGTCCACTCTGCCTGTCAAAAATAAAAGATAAAAAAATTTAAAAAATATTAAAAAATAAGAAATAAAAAAAGGAAATCATACATTTTTGGGGGGGGATTAATGAAAATAAAAATACAACATTCCAAAACTTACAAATGACACCTGATAACAATTCTTAGAAGCAAATTCATATTTGTAAATACCTAAATTAAGAGAAGAAACCCCTTAAATGGATAACCTCCTCTCATATCTAGGACAAAACAAAACAAGAGCTTCAAACAAATAGAAAACAGGAAATAATAAAGATTGCACAGAAAATAGTGAAACAGAATACAAAAACAATAGAGGCATTAATGAAACAAAAGAATGGCTTTTAAAAATATCAACAAAATTGAAATCTCTTACCTAGTTTGACCAATACTAAAAGAAAGAAGTCTCAAATTACTAAAACAGAAATGAAAGGACATTGTTATTGATTTTGTGCAAATGAAAAGGATTATAAAAAATAGTATGAACAATTATATGTCAACAAATTAGACAGTTAAGATGAAGTGGATATAGTCTCAGAAAGATCAAATCACCAAAATTGACTCAATAAACAAGTATTCTGAACAAATCTACAAGAGGTGACAGATTGAATTGATAACCAAGAAATTATAAAAATGGGACAATTATGTTAGTAATGGATGTGTCAGCTTGATTTAGCCATTCCACAATGTGTATATGTATCAAAATATTGTTATATACATTACAAATATATACAACTTTTATTTGTGAATTTAAAAACTAAAAATAAGAGAAGCTAACCACAAAGAATTTCATGGTGCAAATGGATTCACTACTGAATTCTACCAAACATTCAGAAAAGAGTTAATGCTAATTATTCAGAATGTCTTTAATGAAAAGAGAAAGAGGGAATAATCTTTAACTTATTTATGAGGCTAGTTTTACCCTGATACCAAAGCTGGACAAAGATATCACAAGAAGAGCAAATTGAAAATCAATAATGCTTGGTAAAATAAGTGTGAAAATTGTGAAGAAAATATTAGCAGAAGAACTCCAGCACATAAACAGTATTATATACCATGACCAAGTGGAATTTATCCCAGTAATGCAGTTTCAATTTAATATCTGAAAATCAGTAAGGTAAACCATCACATTAATAGAATAAAAACATAAATAGCATGATCATCTCAATAGATGTATAAAACACTAGACAAAATCCAATAACTTTATTAAAAACAAATTATTTACTTACTAATTTGAAAGGCAGAGTTAAAGAAGGAGAGTGAGAGGGAGAGAGAAAAAGAGGGAGAGGGAAAGGGAGAGAGAGAGGGAAGGAGGGAGAGAGGGAGGGAGAGAAGAGATCTTCCATCCACTGGTTCACTCCCCAAATGGCCACAATGACTGGAGCTGGGTCCCTTCCTCGTTTTTGAGTTGTTTTCTGATAACTGAGTAGTAAGATTTATTTCGGTAGTCTTGATCAAGACCCTTGACAAATAGTTTATAAATTTCCAATTTGTCTATTTTTTCTTTTGTTGCTCATGATTTTGGTGTCCCATCATAGACTTCATGAAAATACAAAATCATTTAGATTTTACCTCTGTTATCTAAGAGTGTTGTGGTTTTTAGTTCCTTGAGTCATTTTGTGATAATTTTTGTGTACAATGTAGGGTAAGGGTCCAACAACATCATTCTTTCACATGTGGCTATCAAATTTTCCCAGCGTTGTGTGTGGAGAAGGCCATTCCTTACCTAATACATGGTGTGGACACCCTTTTAGACAATAAGTTGGCTATGGATGAATGGGTTTCTTTCTGGACTCTGAATTGTATTGCACTGCGTTACAGACTGAATTGGGTTCTCCGCCTGCCGGATATGTGTGTTGCAAAGGCCAACATCAAGAAGCTCCAATGTAACTATCTTTGAAAATAAGGCCTTTACAGAGGTAATTAAGGCTAAATAAAAAAACATGCGTGAGTCCCTAATCGAATATGACTTTGTCCTTATGAAAACAGGAAGAGACATTATAGTGTATTAACAGGAAGGAGTGGCCAGTGAAGGACATAGCAAGAAGGTAGCCATCTGCAACATGAAAAGTCTGTCCTGGAAACCACCCATGCTGTTGCCTCCATCTTTGCCTTCCAGTCTTCAAAACCGTGAAAAAATCAATCTCAGTCGATAAGACTCTGTTTTGGCAGCCTAAGCAGACTAGTGTATGTTCATATACATGTCTATCTTTTGCCAGTACTGCTCTGTCATGATTACCATTGCTTTGCAGGGAGTGGACTGTGGGGACGGCATTGTGGCACAGGTGGTTAAGCTGCCCTGCACAATGCCCACATCCTGTAGGAGCACTGGTTCTAGTAAATAAAAATAGCATCAGACTGTGAGCTTTTCAGATCTGTTGTTCTCAGGTTTGTTTTTGCTATTCTGTGCTCCTTACAATGCTATGTGAATTTCAGAATCAGCTGTCAATTTCTACAAAGAAGTCATCTTAGATTCTGGTAGTGATTATATTGAATCTATGCATCAGATGGGGTATATTGTTAACCTAATGTTAATTGTTAACTTTATAGTTTACAGAAAAGAAAACCCCAAACTTTCTTTCTTTTTTAAAGATTTTTTAAAATTTATTTGAATGTCAGAAAGTTACAGAGAGGCAGAGGCAGAGAGGGGGAGAAGAGGAGAGAGAGAGAAAGAGAGAAAGAGAGAGAGAGAGACTATCTTTCACCCAGTGGTTCACTCCCCAGATGGCCACAATGGCTGGAGCTGGGCTGATCTGAAGCCGGGAACCAGGAGCTTTTTCTGGGTCTCCCACGCAGGGGCCCAAGGACTTGTACCATCTTTTGCTGCTTTCCCAGGCCATAGTAGAGAGCTGGATAGGAAGTGGAGTAGCCAGGACTTGAACTGGCACCCATATGGGATGCTGGCACTGCAGGTGGCAGCTTTACTGGCTATGCCACAACTCCAGTATATAAAATCAAGTTTTTAATAAAAAATTTCAAGCATGCAGTACATGATTGCCAACTATAGTAAACACACATGTACAATAGATCTCCAGAATTTGTGCTTGTTATCCAGCAGAACTGTACACCTTTTGACCAACATCTCCCCTTCCTGGCTCAGTCTCCAACCAGCCTTGGTAACCATCATTCTACTCTACATCTTTGACGTGAGAGCATGTAGTGTCTTTCTTTCTGCATTGGTTTGTTGTTCACTTAGCAAAATATTCTCCAGGTTCATCTATGTCATTGCAAATGACAAGGTTTCCTTCTTGTTTTTTAAATGCTAAATAATATCCCTAAATATAACAATGGTTATATTTTTAATTTTTTGAGAAACTTGCACACTGTTTTCCATAATTATTCCAGTAATTTACATTCCTATCAACACTGTACAAGGGTTCTCTTTCTTCACATTCCTGCCCACACCTGCTACCTTCTGTCTTCTTGATAAAAATCACTCTATCAGATGTGAGGAGCTAACTCATTGTCATTTTAATTTGCCTATTCCTGTTAATTATGGATATTGAGGATTTTTATATACACGTTGACCATTTGAATGTCCATTAATAAATGTCTATTCAGATTCTTTGTCTATTTTTAAATTATTTGTTTTGCTATTGTTTTTGTTCCATATATATATATATATATTTACTTAGAGGCAGACAGAGAGCCCCATACACTCTTTTTTTTTAAATTTATTTGACAGGCAGAGTGGACAGTGAGAGAGAGGGACAGAGAGAAAGGTTTTCCTTCCATTGGTTCACTCCCCAAATGGCCGCTATGGCCGGCGCTGTGCCAATCCGAAGCCAGGAGCCAGGTGCTTCCTCCTGGTCTCCCATGCGGGTGCAGGTGCCCAATCACCAGGCCATCCTCCACTGCCTTCCTGGGCCACAGCAGAGAGCTGGACTGGAAGAGGAGCAACCGGGACTAGAACATGGCGCCCATATGGGATGCTGGCACTGCAGGCGGAGGATTAGCCAAGTGAGCCACAGCGCTGGCCCCCTATATATTTTTGATATTAACCTCTTATCAGACATGTGGTTTGCAAATATTTCCTCGTATTCTGTAAGTTGTTTCTTCACTCTGTTGAGTGTTTCCTTTAACGTGCAGAACCTTTTTGTTTTGATATAAATCCCATTTGTCTATTTTTGTTTCCTTTTGCCTGTTCTTTTGGGGTAATACTCAAAAATCTTTGCAAAGGCCAAAATCATGAAGCTTTACTCTGGGGCCGGATAAGTGCCAGTTCATGTTCCATCTGCTCCACTTCTGATCCAGCTCCCTGCTAATGGCCTGGGAAAGCCAGCACAGGATGGCCCACATGTTTGGACCCCTGACACCCACATGGGAGACATGGAAGAAGCTCCAGACCCCTGGGTTAGACCTGGTGCAACTCTGGACATTGTAGCCATCTGGAGAGTGAACCAATAGATGGTAAATCTGTCTCTTCCTCTCTCTCTGTAACTCTAATTTGCAAATAAATAATTTCTTCTTTTTAAAAAAGGAGCTCTTTAATCAGTATTCATTTTATGCTCTTACAGTTTCAGGTCATATAGTTAAGTCTTTTGTCCAATTTTCCCCAAAATTTTATTTATTTATTTGAGAGGTAGAGTTACAGACTGAGAGAGAGAGAGAGAGAGAGAGAGAGAGAGAGAGAGAGAGAAAAGGGTCTTCCACCTGCTGGTTCACTCTCCAAGTGGTCACAATGGCTGGGGCTGAGCTGATCCAAAGCCAGGAGCTTCCTCCAGGTCTCCCATGTGGGTGTAGGGGCCCAAGGACTTGAGCCATCTTCCACTGCTTTCCCAGGCCATAGCAGAGAGCTGGATCAGAAGAGGAGCAGCTGGGACTAGAACCCGGCACCCATATGGGTTGAGGATGCTGTAGGCAGAAGATTAACCTGCACCATAGCGCTGGCCCCCTTTTGTCCATTTTGAGTTCATATTTGTATATGGGGTCAGATACAGCTCCAATTTATTCCTCTGTATGTGATACAACATTTCTTTCTCCTTTCTTTTTATCTATATTTTTATCTTTCTATCTTTTTCTCCTTCCTTCCTTTCTTTCTTTTTCTTTCTTTCTTTTTCTTCCCTCCCTCCCCTCCCCTCTCCTCCCCTTCCTTCCCTTCCCCCCTTTTCTATTTTTTTTTCTAGATCTATTTTTATTTTAAAGGCAGAGTCACAGAGACAGATAGGGAGAAACAATGAGAGAGCCTCCCTTTGCTGGTTCACTTCCCAAATGGTGGCAATGACTGGAGCCTGGCAGATCAGAAGCCAGGGTCCAGGAGCTTCCTCCAGGCCTCCCATGTGGGTCCAGGGGCCCAGGTACTTGACTCATCCTCTGCTACCCCTCCAACCCCCAGGCCCACCAGAAGGGAGCTGGAACATGCATTCTTGATTAAAAGTCCCATCAAACCAGCAATAGACAGGAACTTCAACATGATAAAGGACATCTATGAATAATTTATAATGTTGTACACACTGTTGATAGAATGAAAGTTCTCTTCCATGATTGTAAGACAGAAAGATTGTCCCCCCTTCACTATCATTATTGAGCATCATCCTTGTAATCCTAACCATTGCAATCCAGCAAGAAAAGGAAATAAATAGGAAATAAAATAAATAAAATATGTATGAGGTAAAAAGAAAGAAATAACCTGTTTTTATTTGCAGGTGACAGAATTTCCAACATGAAAAATTCCTGGAAATTTATTTTTAAAATCCAAAGATGAATATGTGAGTTCAGTAAGCTCACAGAACATTTGTTGACAAAAACACATGAAACAATCACTATTCTACACACTAGAAGTGAACAGCCCAATATTACTTTTTAATTGCAAAAGCTCCTGAAAAAAGATAAATAACTACTAATTAACCTAATCAAACTGCAGTGTCTATGCTGATGAAGGAAATTTAAAAAATTAAATAATGAAAAGATATACCTTGTTAATGAATTGGAATGCTCAAATTTAAGCAACTTGTCAATTCTACCCAAATTAATCTACAGATTTAGCACATTTTAATCAAAACCCCAAAAAGATATTTTGTAAATGTAGATTGATGATTCTAAAATTTATATGGAAAGGTGAAAGAAACTAGAAGAGCTAAAACAATCTTGGAAAAAACCCCTATATTTAGAGAATTAATAGCATGTGACTTCTAGATGTTCTGTAAAATTATAGTAATCATGTCAGTGTGATATTGACATTCATCAATCTAGAATCAAAAGTAGATCCATATAAATATAATCATTTGATTCTTGACAAAGTTGCAAAAATAATTAAATATAAAAAGATTAGTTTTATTTGTTTTTACGAGTGCTATTGGAACAATTGGACATATGCCATATGCCAAAAAAACCCCAAGAAAGTAAACTCCTTTTCTTATACCAATATTAATATAAAATTGATCATAGATCTGCATGTAAACCCTAGAACCACAAAACTTTGGAGAAAAACAGACCTTTATGATATGAACTTAGCTAGGTTAGTAAAGCATTCTTACAGGATAACAAACACAATTCATTTTGAAAGTTGAATTTAATAAACTTTAAAACATTTTCCCTTGTGAAAGACACTGTCAAGAGAATGAAAAGACAAACTGTATGCTAGGAGAAAGCTAGGACTTATAAATAGAAAACTTAAAATTCACAGGGAGGGAAATAGAGTTCATTTAAAATATGGTTATATGATTTGAAAATACACTCACCAGTGAGGATTATGGTTAGAAAATAAATACATAAATGGTGTTCAGCATTTTAAGTTATTATGGATATAAAAATCCAAACCACAAAGATTTTCAGTATAAGAATAGTTAAAATTTAAACAAAATACTGAAAATACTAATTACTGATAAGGGTGCAAATGCAATCTATGTTGCATTTGGGAATGTTAAATGACTCAGCCATTCTGGAAGAGTTTGGGAGTAGTTTTTTAAAATGAAGTTGGACGTACACTTATATAATCCAACTATCTCTTATTTTGGTTATTTACCCTAGAGAAATCTATTTGTAATTATCAAAAACTGAAAACAATCATAACATCCTCAATGAATGGGCAAACAGCATTGATATAAACACATAATGGAATACTATACTGCAAGAAAAAGGAACATGCTGGTGACACACGAAGTGTGAGTGAATCTCAAATGCATTAAGCTGAGTGAAAGAAGATAATCTGAAAAACTTGCATAATGTTGTTTTTGTTTATAGGACATTCCTAACCAGGCAAAATGATAATCCTGAAAGGTGGAGGGCTACTGTAGCCAAAAATATCACTGCTGGTAGAGGTTGGAGGTATTAGTGGCTGACCAAGGACAAGAAATGACCACCAGGTGGCAGTAGCACGTATTGGCGTTATTTGGATAATGCTTAGATTGGTGTTACAGAGGAAGTCCCTCACTGCCTGAGACTGTTCAGAGGCTGAGAGGTGAGGCCACTCCTCAAAAGGTGAGGGGAACAAGGGAAGTCCTGTGGGAGAAAGCTTAGGAGAGGAAGCTTGTGTGTCTAGGCGATGGTCACTCAGCAGCCAGTGGGGACTCTCCCTCCGTCAGAGCGTTCTAGAGGGCAGCTGCTGTGTGGGATCTTTACAGATCCTGGGTTTATACCATCTGGCTAGCAGATATTGTGGTGGGATTCAAAGAAGCCTAGAAATGTGCTTATTTGTCATATATTTAAAGTAACTGAGTATGTGAAAATCTGAGTTTGATGCTGGTAAGATTCCAAGTTAATGGATCTTAGCCGACTGCAAATAAATGACAGTTAAGGCGTAAGTAAATTCATATGCAAGCGGCTCATTTATATAACAACTGAGTAATGAATGGGTAGAGACTGGAAGAAACTTGAACACGTGATAGGAAAATGCTAGACTGCCTTGAAAAGTGTGTGGGTAGAAAGAAGGATGGAAGATTCTGGTGAGGACTCAGAAGGAAATGATGACTCTGTTATTGGGAACTAAAGGAACTTTATGCACACAGGTACTTCAAGAAGTTCTTGCAAAAAATGAAATTAGAAGATTTATTTTGGTGAAAAAACTTTTGAAGCCATGCATACTTTTTTTTGTAATATGAATTTTCCATGAACTTTTAAAAGTTCAATGAATTAAAAATTCAATGAATTGCTATGTACTGGGAAGATCCTGGCTGAACTGTTACACAATTGTGAAGAAAACAAATTGTAAAGGATGGAATTGGATGCATAGCTGAAGACAGTGGCAAATGAAGCATTAAAGGTGTGGCCTGTTTCTTTTCTTTATGCCTAGTAAAACGCAATGGGAAAGAGAGAAATTAAGGAAGTAAGTGTTAAAAACAAATCGACACTTGATGATCTGGGACGTTCTTGGCCTATCCGGGTGATAAAGCCTGCTAAAATGAGGATTTGCACTGTTCTGGAAGTGTGCTTTGGAAAGAAGGCCGAGCACATGGCTGGAGAAACTTCTGCAGAGCTATTAGGTGTGCGCTTTATCATCCACTCCAACATCTCTGCATATACCAGGACTGGAGATGGGGCAGCCCGGGAAAGATGGGTGGAGGACTCTCTTGTCTGGTGCCATTTAGACCCTTGTGGCACACATAGGAGACCACAAATTCTTTGGGTAGGTTCTATCAGCAGGGATTGAAAGGGATAGGTAATGGAGAAAATAAGAGAAAGATATTGAGCTCCCAAAATTACACAGACAAGAAATTACAACTGCAAAGATGTCTATACTTCCAGAAAAAGAAACAATGACCCCAAAGTGGAGCCGCTACCAGTGGAGCAGAGGGCTAGGGACCTGCTAACAGTCTCAGATGGCACAGCATCAAGAAAGAGTGTGAGTTCAGGCCTTGGCTCCTAACAGAACGCCCTCCAGCTACTTCAGACTTGGAACTGGTGACCTTTATTCCTTCTAGCCTCTCCCTTTTGTAACGGGAATGTCTATTTTGGAAGCAGATCATTTGTTTTCTTCTTGTATGCATCCATAGATGGAGAACAGTCTTCCCCAGGGTGGATGATACCCACTCTAACCCATAGATGATGAGATTGGAACTTTTGAGCTTTGTACCTAGACTTTGTACTTAGATGCAATGGGTTGAGACTTGAAGGATGGTGGGATAGCATGAATCTATTTTACTTGTGTGACAGATGTAAATTTGGAGAGGTTAAAGGGTGCACCCTAGTAGAGGGTTGAATGGCAGTATCCACAAAAGATATATATTCATATCCTGACCCCCAGAAACTGAGAATGTGACCTTGTTTTGAGAAAGTTTTTGCTAATGCAATTAAGGATCTCAAGATGAAAGTAACATGGGTTATACTTGAATGGACACTGAATTCAATGACCAACATCTCTGAGAGACACACATAGAGAGAGAGTCATTTGGCATAACAGTTGATACTCAAGTTAAGATGCCCATTCCAAGTCTGACTACTGGGTTTAATTCATGCAGCATTGTAGAAATCTCACACACTGGATTTCTCTGACCAAGTTTGGGAGCCTGGGACTCTTGATTCTGTAATGATTGGAACACAGAAAATATGGCCCTCAATTTACATAGACTTCTTCACAGACCCCATTGAGAAGCAAATGCATAGGAAAAAATTTAAGAGTCATAAAATATTGAAACTTAGGGGCAATATATAATTATTGTGGGAAAAAAAGGTATCTTGGTTCAGGGTTATGGTGTAGCTGGTTAAGCCACCTTCTTCAATGCCGGCCTCCTATATGGGCGCTGGCTTGACACCCAACTGCTCCACCTTCAATCCAGCTCCCTTCTAATGCACCTGGGAAAGCAGCAGAGGGCCAACTACTTAGGCCCTGCCACCATGTGGGAGACCTGGATGAGGCTCTGGGCTCCTGGCTTTGGCCTGGCACTGCTGTTGCAGCCATCTGGGGAATGAACCTGTGAATGGAAGATCTCCCTCCTTCTGTCCTCCGCCCCCCGTAACTTTGCTTTTCAAATATATGTATTTATATACATGCAAGAGTATCTTATTTTTAATCTCCTAATTCATGGCTGGAGTACTTCCACAATGGAATGCAATTCCAGAATGTAGTTGGGGCACAAAGACAAGAGGGCACTATTTCTGAGCTGTTTTTTTTTTTTTCCATTTGTGAAATGGGAAAGTATAAATACCCAACTTGCTGAATTGTTTATTTTACATGAGAAGGAACTTTAAAGCACAACAGAGGGCTATAAATGTATTAATGTTACACAAAGATTTTAAAGCTGAAATACAACTTGCATACTTTACATTAAAAAAATTCTTCTCACTTCTTACTCCATTGCTTCCTCATCCAAATACTAGTCAGTTATCCTAACACCTTATGAGTTTCCACAGTTTTGGCTTGTTTGCCCATTCCAGGCCATCATCTAAATTCCAAGTAATCAGTCTGGGTCAAGTTTTTGAGATGGCTAGAAAGAGTAAAGTGCTGGGGCTAGCATTGCGGTGCAGCCCTCTGAGCAGCCGCTTGCCACATCAGCATCCCTCATCAGAGCCCTGGCTTGGGTCCCAATGCAGCTTCCTGCTAACATGCCTGGGAAAGCAGTGGATAATGGCACAAGTGTTTGGTCCCCTGCCACCCTCATGGGGACCCTGGATGGATTTCCAGTCATTGTGGCCATTTGGAGAGTGAACCAGTGGATGAAAGACTCTTTTTCTCCCCCCCCCCCAACTCTGTGTGTGTGTCTCTTTCACTCTATCTTTCAAATAAATAAATCTTTTTTTTTAAAGAATAAGTTGCATTTGGAAAATGGAATAAATCATTTTCCCTTGGGATTATTATCTCAATAATTACCAGTGAGTTACCTATTGCATACCAATTTCTTTGATGTTTTTCTTATTCATGAAAGTTTGCCAGAGGATTATTTTCTTCTGTTTTGAGAAAACTAGATATTAAATCAAACTGATTCTCACTTTGGAGTCTGCCTGTATCTAAGAACATAAACTGAAAGAACCTTGGTATTAACAACAAATCTTGGTAAAAGACCTGCATAAATATTGCAAAAGTGATTTCTGATAATAGAATTTTTCTGTGTTAGCCTGGATTTTAGACATTACTATCTGTATGCTTCATGTTAATTAACCTCAGTCAGACGGAGACTATGATTTTAGCAAGAAATGTCAGAAAGAAGGTAAGAAAAGCATGCCAACCCTTACTCTTCATGTCATAGCCTTTAGCTCCAAAATAATAGAATGAAATTCTATGGAAATTTGTTCTTGCAAAACAATCACTTCTCATATCTTAGTCATTACCATATAGCCATGTTAGCTTATGATAGATTCATTTTCTTTATTTGCTTTCTCTGAAGACATTTTTTTTCACTTTACTGTTTACTGCTTGTCCAATATTTTGTTTTTTCTACTATTCTTTGTTCAAACTGCAAAAATCTGAAATAAAAATATAATATAGAAGTATAGGCGTCAGCTAACATTTTCTATGGCATATGGTACTTCAGATGCCATATGCACCAGTGTTTAGTGATTCTGGCAAAGAGGCATAGAATGGTGAAATCCAACTGCCAGGATTGCTGAAAACAAATATGTAAATGCTCCAGGGCTTTTGTTATTCATAACATACCTCTAACACAGCACA
The DNA here is from genome assembly GCA_949820135.1 of Sylvilagus floridanus. Taxonomy (NCBI): domain Eukaryota; kingdom Metazoa; phylum Chordata; class Mammalia; order Lagomorpha; family Leporidae; genus Sylvilagus; species Sylvilagus floridanus. Next base: position 92,032,459 of record OX463238.1, read on the forward strand.
TACAATATGCTGTTCATTCTGTAACTAGTATAACTAATAAACCACATTTTTCTCTGTTATTTTTTAAGGCTTCTCCAAGGTTGTGTGGTCTTCTACCTCTAACCTTGTATCCTACTCCTCAACTCTACGTTTCCTGCAGCTCCTATTCATGAAAGGAGCCTAAGGGGATGCAGTCATCCTTTTTGGAGAACATTGATTTTTCAAATTAAAATCCAAAGTCTTCGGCAGGCCTCTCCTGTGAAACAAAGAAGGCGCAGTGGGCCTGTTCTCTAGACAACACACAGTCACGAGGCAGAAGCAGGTAACACCAGGAAAGCCACGTCTGGACAGAAGAACAGGAAAGTCTGTTTACAGTGAGGCTGTCCTCTGACCTCACCGACACACAAGTTCTGCAGGATACAATGTGAGAGGAGGCGCATGGCAATAATTACCACAAACCAGAGAAATGGTGATCAGTTGAATAGTTCTTAGCTGCTGCAAGCATTTCAGGCCCTTGCACAATAACCCCAATCTTGAGATATCACAATTTAGGAAATCAAAGGATAATCTTACTTGTGTTGTGTTTTCTCTGCCATGCTGTACATAGCTAATGAGAAATGCTTTATACCTCAGCTCCCCCCACCCCTGTGTCATAGGCAGGCAGCCCACACCATGCAGAGAAAGCAATGACAATACTTAGAGTCATTATTTTCCACTTGTCATCATACAAACCTTTTAACTTCTTTGAGCTTGTTTCCATATGTACGATGAGGATAATATCTTCCCTGGAGAGATTAATGTGAGGATAATGTACTATAATCTTTGGGAAAGTGCACTTATCTAGCATTATTATTATTACAAAGAAAACATCTGCAGGTTTTCTGGTATTTTAGAGACCCAAGAAAGTGCATACTACTTACCACTGACTATTTTCCTGTACACACAAAAACCTAGAAGGAATATTGGAACTGAGAAATTGCAGAAGTGCTATTGAGATTATCAAAGACTAGTATGACTCCTTCTGGCTTTAACTCTTTTGGACAAATCAAATGTAATTGTCATTTTTAAAAAAGATTTATGTATTTATTTGAGAGACAGAGTCGTAGACAGAGAGAGGGAGAGCAAGAAAGAAGCCCTCTATCCTTTGGATCACTCCCAAATGGCTGCAATGACCGGACTGGGGCTGATCTGAAGCCAGGAGCCAGGAGCTTCCTCCAGATCTCCCATGCAGATGCAGGGACACAAGCATTTGGGCCATCCTCCATTGCTTTCCCAGGCCATCAGCAAGGAGCTGGATCAAAAGTGGAGCAGCCAAGACTCAAACTGGCATCCACATGGGATGCAGTAAGTGGAGGCTTAACCCAGTAAGCCACAGCGCTGGCCCTGCAGTAGTCATTTTTTATTATCAAAATTGGTCTATTATAAGCAAATCTGTTTGGATGGATTTGCTCTTTCAATTCCCTTCCACGTTATTGCAATAACGAGTAACTAGAGCAGTCTGATTTCTATCTCTGTGTCTAGCTTCTTCCCCTTCCATCATTATTTTGATTATAACTCTGGATGTTTCTCAGATGTGAACTTTGCACTTTGACTGTGACTGCCTTATTCCAGGTTTTCATTTCTTACTAAGATTACTGAGTTATTCTCTACTTAAAATTCAACTTAATAATTCTTTGAGACAGCAGCTAAGGTAATATGAGGGCACTGGGAAAACAAAAGTCTTGGACATTTTCCCAAATGGAGTGTGATATATTCAAAACTCTATCAATAATGATAATACATTTTCCTCTCTATAGGTATGGATAAGACTGATAAATTCTGCCTATTTTCTTTATACAAGGTGGCCCAATGTTGCTCAACCCTTTTCTGTAAAGTTCTGTTACTGAATTGAAACGCAAAAATGGATAAAATTCTCTTGTAAAAGCTTCCTTTGCTTAGGAATTATATTTCATTAGCATTTTGGTTAGTTTAAATTCATACATAAAATAGGAGAAAAATTTAGTCTCTGAATTCCACACCAGGCAAAAGAAAATCACAGTTGAGTTTCACCGGGAGTGAAATAGTTCCAAATGCTGCCTGGAAGAAGCAATAAAAAGTAGTCGGTGTGAGAACATTTTATCTTCTTCCAGGTAAGATAGATCAGACAAACATGCAGAGAATCAGCCATTAGGCATAAGCAATCCCTCTATCATTGGGCATCAGTTAGTGAGAAACAATGCCAACTCAGGGACTACTAACAATTACAAATTTTCATCTTCAGCAGGTGTCTAGCTTTGAAAGGAAAGCATCTTCAACTTCAGCAGAAACAGCAACAAATTGTATCCCCGTTTTTTCAATTGACCCAGGACTTGTTAGATTATGCGTTCTACTACAGCAGTCCTTCAGCCAGAGTGAAAAGTAACTGTGGTGATGAAAGCTTTCAAAATAGCTTATCTCTGGTATTAGAAGGAACCCACCTAATGCACACATACTATAGAGATTGCTGTCATCTGTTATTGATGATAACAATTCTCAAATGACTCTGGGTCATGATACTTGCTTAAATCTTAGGTAAAGAAGACAGCCTTCAATAGATGTTCAGTCTAGTCTCCTGAACTTCTATTAAGTACATTCTAAAAACTCAGAAAGGACAGACATAAGTGCTTCCCAACAAGGAAGGGCTCCTAAGAATCATAAACAATTCAGAACAGGCACATTAATCAATGCATCAATAAATTAATTAATCAATATAAATATTACATAATTTCAGCTCTCAAGGAGCTCATATTCTAAGATAAGAGGAGGGCTGGCACTGTGGTGTAGAGGGTAAAGCTGCCACCTGCAGTGCCAGCATCCCATATGGGTACCAGTTCAAGTCCTGGCTGCTCCACTTCCGATTCAGCTCTCTGCTATGGCCTGGGAAAGCAGTAGAAGATGGCCCAAGTCCTTAGGCCCCTGCACCTGCATAGGAGACCTGGAAGAAGCTCCTGGTTCCCGGCTTTGGATCATGTAGCTCCGGTTGTTGCGGCCAACTGGGGAGTGAACCACTGGATGGAAGACCTTTCTCTATCTCTCTCTCTCTCTCTCTCTCTCTCTCTGCCTCTCCTCCTTTCTCTATGCAACTCTGACTTTCAAATAAATAAATCTTAAAAAAAAAGACAAGAGGAAGATCAAAAGACTGTGCAACAGTCATTTTAACCATGATGTGAAGAAAAAAAGGGAATTTTTTTCCAAATTAAGAATTTGTCATAGAAGTATATTCCAAATTTGAACTTGAGAGATGTCAGTTTGGAAAGGGAGGAAGACATGAGAGCCAGAGGACATGGCAGATTTGAAAAAGCCTGAAAGAATCCTACTGTGGAAATAGCAGGATGTAAAGAAATTAGAATTGTTGGAAAGGAAGGGTTATACAAAGAGGAACCAAAAATAGAGATTTTAGAGATTGGGATGTATTATAATCAGTGGGCTTAACTACTAATTTGAAAAACAAGAAAATGATCAGTGATCTAATTATTGAGCTTAATCAGCTAATAGATATAAAGCATATATTTGCTTAAAAGCAAAAATTGGATATATTCTCAAATGACGACCGGAACTCATACAACTATACTTCTGGACTTTCCTTTTTCTTCCACCTCCATATCCCTTTGTTTTATTCATCCCCACTTTTTTGTTTTAAAAATATTTATTTATTTATTTGAAAGATAGAGTTAGACACACACACAGAGAGAGAGAGAGAGAGAGATCTTCCATCTGCTGGTTCACTCCCTAGCTGGCTGCAAACGCCAACAGTGTGCCAGGTTGAAGCCAGAATCCTGGAGCTCTGTCTGGGTCTCCCATGTAAGTGCCAGGGACCCAAGGACTTGGGCCATCTGCTGCTTTCCCGGGCATATTAACAGGGAGCTGGATCATAAGTAAAGCAGCTGGGACTCGAACCTGCATTCATATGGGATGCTGGCATTGCAGGTAACAACTTACCTTGCAATGTCACAACACTGGCCTGGCTGCCACCTTAGTAAATATTCTGTTGCTAGTCTACATGTCTGTGACAAGGTAAAAGCAGCTGGTGGTTACCTTGATCTTACCACAAACCACAGTGCATGCTCCAGGGGGTACACTAGGAACATTTCTTGCATTCTTTGGAGTGGGTGGGTCATGTTCTGACTCCAGACTGGCTTTTTCCTGTTCTTGAAATAGCCAAAAAGAGGGTGGTGCCACGGCTTACTAGGCTAGTCCTCCACCTTGCGGCGCCAGCATACCGGGTTCTAGTCCCGGTCAGGGCCAGGAGAAGCACCTGGCTCCCAGCTTCGGATCAGTGTGGTGCGCCGGCCACAGCGCACCGGCCGCAGCCACCATTGGAGGGTGAACCCACGGTAAAAAGAAGACCTTTCTCTCTGTCTCTCTCTCTCTCACTGTCCACTCTGCCTGTCAAAAAAAAGAAAAGAAAAAAAAATAGCCAAAAAGAGAAAATTTGCTGGTAAATTCTGGTGAAGAACAAAATATGAACAATGAGGAGCAATAGCACAGTTTCTCCTTCAGATGCAAAGAGAAATGAGTCAATCAACTGGAATGGAAAATTATTAATATTCCTATAATTTAAAACATCTTATTTTTTTTACTATGACTTCACCTATTCTGGATTATTTTCTGAAACATGTAGAGTTAATAGCTTAATATGTAATATTGACATATGTTAAGCTTTATAAATTAATATATAATGAATATGGATTTTATTTTGTGGTGAGGATGTAAGATGCCTTGTCCAAGAAAAAAACTAGTCATCATTATAATGGTATATACATAACTCAGGTACAAATGTAGCCAATAAAGAGTTGAGAAAGTATTCATATATCTCCATCTGTATCTATGTATATTCAATTGAATATTTTCAAATACCTACATGTGTGCATGCACTCACACACACCCCGTATTTTAGAAAATAGCCAAAAAGGATTACAAATATGCCAACAGAATCAACAGCACTGGCTGCAATGCAAAGCTTGCCAAGTCCTGTCAGAAAGCTCTTGTGGCTCATTGCAAGTCCTGGATGGTGAAGAACAACTAAAATAACCCCATCAGTCAGAATCCTGCAATTCCCCGCAGGGAGCTTTCACTATAGCTGCAGCCATGCAAAAGTAACCCAATTTAACATAGATACTAGGAGTGAAGTCATATCAGAGCCATGTGTGGGGACACTCAGACATACATGCGTATGCTTGCACGTAGAACAGCTAATGTCCTTGATCTAATTGTGTGTGTATATATATATATATATATATATATATAAAATTGGCAAAAGGGATCTGTTAGGATTTCAATGTTTTTTTTCACTCAACAAATTTCTAGTTGTATTAGAGATAATAGAAATTTTCATTCATTTATATTCATGGATTTTTAAGCCTGTATCCTTTAGGAAAAAATAATTACACAGACCAGCATTTTTCAAATGGTAAATTGTGATCCACTAAATTATGAAATAGATTAGAGGATTGTGATCGGTAGTTTATAACATGCAGTAGAATAGGGGTAGGCCTTGTGGCACAGTAGGGAAAAGCTGTAGCTTGGGAAGCCTGCATCCCACATGGGAGTGCTTGGATTGGGTCCTGCCTGCACTCTGATGCAACTTCCTGTTACTGCACAACCTAGGAGGCAGCAGATGATGGCTCACGTCCTTGAGTCCCTCCTTGGCCCAGCCCTTGTTGTGGTGAACGTTTGGAGTAGTGACCCAGTAGATGGACGATCTTGCTCTCTATCTTCATCCCTGTTTGGCTCTGTTACTCTGCTTTTCAAATTTAAAAATGAGGTAGAATAGAAAACTATGAGAGAGTAAGGCATGTAGCAAACATCAAGCATGTGTGTGTGTGTGTGTGTGTGTGTGTTTTGGACCATGATTTTCACTGTGAAATATGGGTTATAACAGAAAAAGTTATATATTCACTGATGTAGATTTTCTCTCTTAATTTCGTGTTCAGTGCAGTCCTCAAGCTGGGGACTGTGAACTTTCTGAAGGCAAGTTTGGATGCATTTCATCTTTATTCCCTCCACAGCCCCAGGGGTGCCAGGCTCCGAGTGGAAGATCGCTAAATAGTTGTCAAACAGACGTTAAGAACGCCAGATGTTCGTATTTAAAAGGATGATGAAGACAACAGTTTGCATAGATACAGCACTTATTACATTTCAGAGTGCTTTCTCATCAATGATCTCATTGATAGTTCAGAACTGTTTTGTTGGAAGGAAGCACACTGAATGTTGCATTGATAAATTTAATTCTCTCCTGAGTGTGCTCCTTGTTTGAGTAGTACACACTGAGACACGTAGACACTAACATTCGTGTTTCTGGATGATCCCGGTTTTGTGGGGCCTGGAACTTGTGGAATTTTGAAGTCCTTCATTAAGAATAAGAATACAAAATCATAAGTAGGAGATTAGGTATAACGTAAATACTTATTTAGAAGAAGACAAGACATTGCAGAATTTAAAAATAATAAAAAGTTGACAAATGTCACAACATCAAAAAATTCAAAGAAATATAAATAATTTTTTAAATCCATGGCTGACATCTGTATAATACTTTCTTTCCTTTTTGGATACATTTACTTTGTCTCTCTTATGAGGAAAAATTTGTAGGACCATTTTTAATAGACAGAAAAAAAATATTTCTTTAGCCTGGTTACTTGAAGTTTCTTTTTTATACTTGAGAAGTTACATGCATAGACTATCATCTGTGATTTTGTACAGTCATACTTGTTTTTTGTAGTACTGGTAACAGATTTGTGTCCTTCAAATATGTGAGTTCCAAACTGTTGAAATCTTTACTTAATATATACTAAATTGATCTTCTGTATATAAAGATAATTGAAAATGAGTCTTGATGTGAATGGAATGGGAGAGGGAGCGGAAGATGGGAGGGTTGCGGGTGGGAGGGAAGTTATGGGGGGGGAAGCCAGTATAATCCAAAAGCTGTACTTTGGAAATTTATATTTATTCAATAAAAGTTTAAAAAAAATGTGAGTTCCTACAATTTTATGAAGGAAAATTTGATTAAAAAGAAAAAAGAGATGTAGGTTAATAATTATATAAACTTCACTACTGAGTATATTTCTGAATGGAAATAGTTTCTCAGTTTCAGGTGACAACTGACTTTTATGTATTTGATCGGTAGAGTTTCCTATAGAGCTTCTTGCTCTATACATGTTGAACTTTATTCTCCTTTTGCTATCCTTTTACTTATGGTGACGGATACCACTGGACAATGTCATTTGTTGCTACAAACTTTAGCTTTGTGTTTTGTGCACATCATGGTTCAGTAGCAGCATACAGAGGGCTGGTAGTATGAGAAGACATTCCTGCAATGGGATGACTAGTAACAACTTAAACTCAACGTGGAAGTGACTGGAAACATGAATATCTCACTAACACTGAAATAAATCTATTCTTACTCCAATTTCTTTCAGCCAGATCCCCAAAGACCATGGAAAATATAAACCAGGAAATGTCATCGAAGCTTTGCAGTGGAATAAAAAAAAATGCAGAAATTTTCATCAATTACATTTAAAATATCTTTCTTTCACAAATTTAACAAAAATATATATGACCATATGAATATATATATATATTTATTTAAAGATTTATTTAATTATTTGCAAGGCAGAGTTATAGAGAGGCAGAGGCAGAGAGAGAGAGAGAGAGAGAGGCTTTCCATCTGCTGGTTCACTCCCCAAGTAGCCACAATAGCTGGAGTTGGGCCAATCTAAAGCCAGGAGCCAGGCCAGGAGCTTTTTCCAGGTCTCTCAAGTGGGTTCAGGGGCCCAAGGACTTGGGCTATCTTCTGCTGCTTTCCCAGGCCATAGCAGAGAGCTGGATTGGAAGTGGAGTGTCTGGGACTCGAACTGGTGCCCATATGGGATGTTGGCACTGTAGTTGATGGCTTGGCCTGCTATGCCACAGCACTGGCTCCCACATGAATATATCTGTATGGCCCCTGCCAGGTTCTTGGAAGAGAGGAGTCTTGAAGATTAATATCCATTAACTTTATGGTCAACCACTTCTGTTTTTGTTAGACTTATTAAAGGACCACTCATCCTTTCAGTGTGTCTAGGTATAATGTATTATATGAATACTCAACTGTATTGTTCTTTCCCTACTGTGGCAGGACAGACTCTCTTTTTTTTTAAAGATTTATTTATTTATTTGCAAGTCAGAGTTACACGGAGAGAGGAGAGGCAGAGAGAGAGAGAGAGAGAGAGAGAGAGAGAGAGAGAGAGAGAGAGAGAGATCTTTCATCTAATGGTTCACTCCCCAGCTGGCTGCAACGGCCGGAGCTGTGCTGATCTGAAGCCAGGAGCCAGGAGCTTCCTCTGGGTGGGTGCAGGGGCCCAAAGACTTGGGCCATCTTCTTCTGCTTTCCCAGGCCCACAGCAGAGAGCTGCATCAGAAGTGGAGCAGCCGAGTCTTGAACCGGTGCCCATATTGGATGCCGGCACTTCAGGCCAGGGCATTAACCCACTGTGCCAGGAAAGACTCTTTATTCACTGAGGACTATGTTACCACCTATTTTATGTACTTCATAAAGGGACTGGGATGCTTCGCTGTCTGCTAGACTCACGCTGCCTGTAGTGCTGATCGTTTCCTTGTGACTCCTTCCACTGATGTGATCTGTAACGCAGGAGGCCTATTCCTTAACAATGATTTCTGGATAAACTTTACCATGGGAAGGCACAGGCTGCCGGCATGGAATATAGAAAGGTGATAAGAAGAACAAGTCAAAACATTGCTATTTTCAAATAGTAATTTTCAAGGTGGGTTCTCCAGAACTTGCAGTCTACGACTCCAGCAACTGCTGGACAGATGAACTGTGATTCTAGCTTTTACAGGTGGCTCTAACTCCCGGACAATGGGTGCATTGCCTCCTTCCTTTGTGACTTGGCCTGTCCGTGGTGTCAAGTTGTTGCTGAGAAGTTGTTTGCTCATAGGCTATCATTTCCTAGTTTCTTTATCCAGTTAGGCACAGGCGGCTGATTTTTTCCTGGTAGACGATGCACACAGGTAACATATTTGATTTCTTTTATCACACCCAAGGCCTAAGGAGCTCTACAGAGTCGCAGATGGAAGATTGTTGAGGTTGTATATGGAAAGTCATGTCTGTCCCAATTAGATTTCATGTGAGTTGAAAATAATTTCACATGTACTAGCCCACTGGGATTTTAGGTCTATAGACACTCTCATTACCTCAGCTAATGAGATCACCCTATCCACGAGATGTGATCTTCGAGTACAAGCTCTTGGCTGACGCTTTTTAAGTGAATGAAATATTTTGAGGAAATCTCACGGTTACCAGTAAATGCCCTGTGGTTCACTTCTACTAATTTTAACAAATAAAGGAGGGGTTTTGTTTTTGTTTTTAAAACATATAGCTTTTTGGCCAAGAGCCTTTACAGAGGAGAACCAACTTTTTGTTCTTCAGAAGTTCATGGATAGAAAAAGAATGTCAGGCAGCAGAACGTAAGCTCCATACGATTTGGCCAGGACCTAACCAAGACTCTTCTGCCCTGTGACTACTCATCAGAACTCAGGTATCATCATTCAGAATACACACTGACTATTGGTGTTGCTTGATAAATACTGCTAATACTTAGGCTGATGCACTTTGTGCATTCTGTTATAATTTATTAGTGTTCCTAAAATATACTTAAAATTTACATAATATTATATGTCATATTTAGTGCATAGCATGTCTTAGAGAAGAGGATCTGCAATCAGATCATCTAAGATAAAGTTCTGTTTTTAACATTTATTTTGGGTAAACGATTCTTACCTCAGTCAAGTTACTCGCTAATGCTTGATTCCCTCATCTGTGAAATGGGAAATATGATATTTATGTCATAGAGTGGTTGAAAAGACTCAAATAAGAATATACAGCAAAGTATACATTTCTTGGGGTAAAAAATTTTAAAAATGTTAGCTGTCCCCATTATTGTAGAAAATATACATCAATAAGTAACAATGAAATTAGAAACCATTGGCTATCCTATCATATATTTGAAAAATACTGCCAATATTTTGGTTAGTATGTGTTTCAGTTACAAAGATTTTGGTTGCAAATAACAGAAAAAGCATTATTAATTTGTTAATCTAATGAGAAATTTAGAGGCAGAACATGATGCAATCTTTCTGCTTCCATTTTTCTGATATTTTTTCAGTTTCTGGTAACTTTATTCTCAGGAAGGGATGAGGTTAAAAAAAACTTAACATTCACATACAAAAACAAAGAGAGCACATTTTAGAAGAAGTGTTTTAGGGGCCAGGGCTTACAGGGGTCATCCTTGTCTTATTCCAAACCCACCACTAAGTGTAAGTAATAGGCTCTTCACAGATACTCCTATCAGCTGAGGAAGGTCCTCTCTGTTTGTGGTTTACTGAGAGTTAAACAGACATTGAATTTGCTCAATTTTTATTTAACAATTCAAATGATCCATTCAGCAATTTAATTTTTTTTAATATCTTGGCATAGTTTTCTCTGAGTTTGTCCTGTTTAAACTCATTGAATTAGTTGGATTTGTGGGTTGAGAATTTCACATAATCTCAACATTTGTCATTTATATTTTTTAAAAGTATGCTTTTATGTCCCTACCCCATTCTTTCCTTCTAGATCTCCAATCCCTTATATGTTTTATTAGATTGCAAATCCTTCTCTCACTTCTTTTCAGCACTTTTTCCTTTTTCTCTTTCATTTTGGAAAGTTTGTCTTGCTAAATCTGAAGTTCACTGATATTTTCTTCTCTAGTAGCTGACCTTCCAAGTGTTTTCTTCTTCATTCCAGGTTTGGTGTTTTCTCATCTCTGTAAGAACAAATTTTAAATTTATCTTACATTTCTCTCATCATTGTAGCCTTTTCCTCTGCCTTTTTAAGTACATGGTATTTTTATTTACATTGTTTTAATAACATTTCATGCCAGTGTATATATTTTTAAATTTTATTTATATTTCTTTGAGAGGAAGAGAAAATGAGATAGAAAGATAAACAGACACTCCCATCCACTGGTTCACTCTCCAAAAGTCTACAATAATGGGGGCTGGGCCAGGCTAAAACAAGAAGCCAGGAACTCAATCCAGGTCTCTCATTTGAGTGGCAGGAACACAGCTACTTGAGACACCACCTGCTGCTTCCCAGGGTGTGCATTAGCAGGAAACTGGATCAGAAGTAGAGTAACTGGCACTCATACCAGGTACTCGGGTAGAAGATGCAGGCCCCTCCAGTGGCAACTTAGCCATCACACCAGATATCTGCCCTGGATAAGGGCATCTTAACCAACACATTAACTGCTAGGCCAAACACCAACTTTTATAACATTATTTTTAATGTCTGCAAGGTGTTTCATCTTATAGATCTACTATAATTCAACTAGCTATCATAATGAAAATTATTATGTATTCATAAATCTACTCATGATGAAATAGTTCTTTGGATGAAATTTCTGGGTCAATGAGTATTTGAAAACAAATATATTATTGGTAAATTATATGGATTATTACATATCTCACTTAAAGTAAGTACTAGGATTACTTAGGAATGAAATAAGTAAATCTAATTTTTGATAAAGTGATATGTGATGTATAGAAATGGCAAGTGTAGGCCAAAATAGCACCTTTGTTGCTGCAGAAGAGAAGTTAGATGAAGTGAGGGCGAAAGGTGTGTGCTAAATGAACATAGGATGAGCAGAATTGCCCAAGCTCAAAGAATGCTGGTCCGGGGAAGCTTTGCTATGGGGGAGAGTCTGACTCTAAAAAAGTGAAAGATGGTCCCAATGGGAGGCTACTAGCAACAGATCCCCAGGGGGAAGAGGAAGCAGAAAGGAGCTGAGCTTCCTACAGTCCTGTGTATTCTTTCAAAATCTACCCATCTGGGCCAGCATTGTGGCACAGAGGGTAAAGCCACTGCCTGCGATGCTGGCATCCCATATGGGCACCAGTTTGTGTCCCAGCTGCTCCACTTCCTGTCCAGCCCCCAGCTAATGGCCTGAGAAAAGCATCTGAAGATGGCTCAAGCCACCCACATGGGAGACCCTGAGGAAGCTCTTGGCTCCTAACTTCAGCCTAGCCCAGTACTGGCCATTGCAGCCATCTGGGCAGTGAATGAGAGTGTGGAAGAGCTCTCTCTCTCTCTCTCCCTCCATCTCTGTAACTGTGACTTTCAAAATAAATAAATATTTAAAAAGTCAGATGGATCACTCTGCTTTCTGGGGCAGATGGAGTAAAGTTTTTAAAAATGCCAAAAGTAAACTAATTAAGGTTTCTCAACCTGGAAGAAAAATACCAGGAGGGGTGGGGAGTGTTAAAACCAAGTAATAGTTACTGATAACTTAGCATGTGCCAAGTCGCATACATTATCTCATTAACTTTACCTTCACCCTACGAAGCAGTTAAAATGGTTATGCTTTGTTTGTAGAAGAGGCCCAAGATGTGAACTGAGGGGGATGTAGAACGATTCAGTGAACTTCACAGCATTGCCCAATGTGTGTTTGCATAAAAAATTAATTGGGGAGCTTTTTAATATTTGTAGGTTGTACAATTTCCAAAGTATTTGGGAAACTATAACTTTTTATAAAAAAGATTTATTATTTATTTGAAAGGCAGAGAATTACAGAGAGACAGAGGTAGAGAGAGAGAGAGAGAGAGAGAGAGAGAGAGAGAGAGGTTTTCCATCTGCTAATTCACTCCCCAAATGGTTGCAGTGCAAATGGTTGCAATGGCTGGAACTGAGCTGATCCGAAGCCAGGAGTCAGGAGCTGCTTCTGGGTCTCCCACATGGGTGTAGGGGCCCTTGGGCCCCCTTCTACCGCTTTCCCAGACCATAACAGAAAGCTGAATTGGAAGTAGAGCATCAGGGACTTGAACCAGTGTCCATATGGGATTCCAGCACTGCAGGCAGCGGCTTTACCCCCTACATCACAGCACTGGCTCTGGGAACTGTAACTTTTATAAAGTTGTCTTATAATTAAATTTAATTTCTGCCTAGAACTGTTTCCAATGGATGACAGAAAAATTAATATACTGAGATTTAGTAAAACTCAGAAATATATGGATTATTATGTCATTGTAAGGCTAATTGTATTTAAATTCAGAGTTCCAGTCCATTCCCAGGTGCCTGTTAGTGATACTGCTACATCATCAGAGGTTTGGTCTAAACTGACCTCTAAGTGTCTTGATTTTTGCTGGCCAGGAATTCCACATTCACTGCCATTCTACTGTCTTTCAGCAAGGCTACTTTTCCTCTGGTTGGGCAAACTCCACATATTCTCCGTGCTGGGCACAGGCAGCAAATGGGGAATATCTATCGCCTTCCTACAGCTATTGTTTATGGTATAATTTTTGGTTTTGCTGTTAAAAACAAAATAAAAATAAACCATTTCCCCCACTCAAAGTGGTGGGCTCTCTGAAAGTTAAAGATCTCTAAAAGGAAACCAGCATGGAGATCCTGGCACCTCACTTCAGCTTGGCCAGTGCTGGCTGTTGCAGCCATTTGTGCAGTGAATCTGCAAAAGATTCTCTCTCTCTCTCTCACCCCCTCCCTCCCTCCCTCCCTCCCTCCCTCCCTCCTTTCAAATACACGAACAAATCTTTAAAGGCATAATAATTAGATGCTTGCTCATTTTTTTGGTCCCAGATTAGTGTTGCCTTTGAGTAGAAAGGGGAAGAGTGGCAGGAAACTGTAGTAATAGGGGTGAGAAATGGGGAAAGAAAGCTTAGTTACACCACTACAGCAGCTGATTTCGGGAACACACAGTGAGATGCTTTGAGTCAGAGCTGATTTCCCAGTTGGGACATGATCTCCAAGGGACTCCAATAGGTGTCACGATGATGTGAGAACCTGGCTGCTCAACGTAGGCGATTTACTCAGTTACTCAAATGCATTAGCTGGAAAATCAGGGAGCTTCGGTGACATGTTTTACATTTTGTCTTTCACTCTTTCTCCATGTTTTCCAGGATCGCTTCATTTTTTCTTACTAGTCTTACTGTAACTGCTCCTTTCTTCTCTCCCAGAGCCGGGAAGTAGATTGGAATGGGGTGAGAAGATAAATAATTATTGGGCACCAATGATGTTCTTGAAACTTTATATGATCTCAGTTAATCTGCACACCATTCAGTTAATTAGCAGAAAGGCTAAATAGGTTGCTCAAGATCACACAGGTAGCAGGTGGCAGAGCCTGGATTAAAATCCAAGCCCATCTGGTAGCAAAACTGGGCTTTAATTACTTTACTTCTCCTTTCCTTGAAAGAGGCTTTAGTGATACCCCGATTCCCTTACCACCAACTTTTCCTCCACTTCCCAGACATACGGATTGTCTATCTTGTCACTTTTTCCTTTCCCCAGGCTAATTATCAGATTGAGTCTGTAAAGGAAATTTTATATGTGACATTGTCTTTTCTGTTTTATATTTCCAGTAACAGCACCCATGTTTATACAGTACTTTGCAAAGGATTCCATGGAGTTGTGATTTAAGGCATCTTGTTTAACTTAGATGGATTTGAAGCTCAGGCTAACAACTGTGTGTAAATTCACCTCTGAGATCTCCACATTTAATTTTTCCTCATTTCTGTGTTACGGCCCATTTCATAGTATTTTTTGTTAAACCTGTATTTACTTGAGAGGTATAGTTATAGACAGAGAAAAGGAGAGACAGAGAGAGATGTCTTCCATCTGCTGACTGACTCTCCAAAGGCCGCAATGGCTGGAGCTGGGCTGATCTGAAGCCAGGACCCAAGAGCTTCTTCTGGGGTCTCCATCGTGGGTGCAGGGGCCCAAGCACTTGGGCTGTCTTTGGCTGCTTTCCCAAGCTGTCAGCAGGGAGCTGGATTGGAAGTAGAGCAGCTGGGACTTGAATGGTATTGGAATGCCAGCACTGCAGGCAGATGCATAACCTTCTACACCACAGTACTAGCTCCATTTCATTATATATATATATATATATATATATATTTAAAAATTATTTCCATATACAAACACTTTATTTCCTTTGAACAAACTTCATCAAGTCCAATGTAGCTAGAAATCCCCATAATGTGGAATCACCTTTTTACCAGCATTTTGATTCAGAGTGCCTGAATTGTAAAGAGAAGACACAGGACAGATGTAGAAGTAAGTGGGGAACAAGTTTCCAGAGAGACAAGGATGGTATAGGGAGGGTTGTTATTTGTTTTTTGGCCTGCTTTCAGGTTCCCTGAGGCCCAGAATCCTCTAGTGCCTTTAAAAATAATGCCATGAAATGGGCCTAACACCTCTTTGCAGGTCTCAGGTTCATGTGGCTGAATACATCCCAGAACCTCTTTCCTGTCTATCAACCTACTGTGCTGATGTATTTGTTGTTCTCTTGTCTACATCGCTGGAGAACTTAAGTGTGTTCACGAATCTTAAAGGACTCTAGGGATTTTTTCTTTTTAACTTAAGACGGAGAGAAGGAGGGGGTGAGAGGAGAGACAGACAGACAGACAGACACTCCTTTCCACTGGTTCATTCCACAGATGACTACAATGTCCCGGCTGGAAAGAAGCTGGAAGCAAGGAACTCAATCCAGGCTACTTACCTGGGTGGCAGGGACCAACTACTGGAGCAGCGGCCAGTGCCTCCCAGGGTGTGCATTAGCAGGAAATGAGTCAGGAACCAGAACCAGGCACTTGGCACAGGCACTCAGATGTGGTGCCCAGACATCTTGACTCCTAGGCTAAACACTTTGTCTCTAGGGATGCTTTTTTTTAAAAAAAAATTAGTGATCAAAAGCAGTTTCCTTTAAAGAAGCTAGGGAAAGTGTGGACTCTGTTATTCTTTGAAGACATTAAATCTATATATAGTGAGAGTGACATTCACATAAAAAAATTTCCTCTTAAGCCCCCTTTGCTGGATGGTGTGGATGGATTGTGCAATGGCAGAATTTAAACTTGTCAGTTAAAATTATCTCAGTCCCTTCTGGTTTAAGACAGACCCATTTAAAATAACTATTCAGATATTTCAAAGGCCTGCTTTCTATAGGAGTCCTTCTCTCCAATCTTTGAAAGATGACATCTGGATTCCAAAGGACTTTATTTGTCCTCCTGATCATGTGGGAGGTAGGTGTTTATCTTTCTTGGTATTTGGCTCCTCTATGGCTTCTGGGCAAGGTACTGTGCTGCTTAACTCACCAGACACCCTGAACTCACCTGCAGAAGTCTGCATCTGCTGAAACTCATAGTCGTGTCTCTTGGCATGGCCAGGGCACAGTGATGCTCAGCTTACAGAACTGACTCCACCTTAATTAACTTGTGGTGACACTGCCCATCTGCAGTAGCTTCAGATACGACCTCACCCCATTTCTCATCAACACGCACAGGCCCTCTGGCTCTCAATCCATCTACTTCACGTGAGAATTTCTAAATCTATCACAAACGTTCGAAGAGAAAGGATCAGAGGATTCTATCCTTGGCCTTTTCTTGGTGCCTACCAGGCACATGACAGATTCTAATCTCCATCAGACCCCCTTTGTTGATGAGGAGCACCTTGGGCAAAGACCTGCCAGATCTTACATGAGAACTGTTTCCTACCTTGCTGCTTCTGTATATAGCTAACTAGGAATTATCCTCCACAAATGGACATTTGCAAGCAAATAGTTTATCTGAAAGATCTAGGGAAACACTGATAGAGTGCAAAAGCAAGACCAGGAAGGGAAGAAAGCAAATAGAGGCTCATTATCAAGTACTTTGTGATGTGGGATGCAACAGAGTAGGACATGAGCCTCAGGGTTGTTCCACCCAAGGTGGGACATAAACGGGGTACCTGCCTACCATGTCTGCTAGTCATTGGTTGAGGGTTGTCCTATGGGTCATTCGTTTTCAAGAACTCTCTGTTTGCAGAGTGTGGAGGTAGATCAGGCTTCAGTGGCGAGGGAAAGCCCTGAGGGAAAGAGAGGAAGATGCTGCGGTTGGAAACCAGGCTGGCGGGAACAGGTGCTAAGGTCTGAGGGGATGTGGCCGGAGCACCAGCAGCGTCTGCTACAGTCTCCTCCCGGCACTGCCTACACGTCCTCATCACCCATGATGAGCTTTCCCTATTCCCTGATTCTTCACATTTCTAGCTTTGGATAAACAAAACAATACTAAACCCTCAAATAAACCATTTAATACAAAACTTTGAGTGAGACAAACTATACCACTCGAGAAATGAATGCTGAGGTTGTAACTGATCTGTTATGTGCTTCCTCTATTATTATCTTCTTCCTCTATAACACACTCTAGTTTCTCCTCACCCATGATCAGCACTTATGCTCATTGAGGTTCTTCCTGACTTGAGCATCCCGAGTCTTCACCCTGGGGCTCTGAGCCCTTAGTCACCATGTATTTGTTGGGTAGAATTGCTGTGATTTTTCCCTCTTCAGTTTGTGGTTGCCAGGTAGAGCTACACGTCTTAGGCATGTAGGCTCTAACACTGCTTCTCCAGAAATATGTCTCCCTATTTCAAATCAGCCACTATAACATTTGATGATGATAAACAGGTGGTATAGTTGTCTTGTTCTGAAACCACCAGATACATAATGAAGCTTTAGGTTTATAAGAAAAGTTTACTATGTCTTCTGGTAAGAAGACTCCCTATATTGCCTTTGATTAATGGGCTCTGGGTCTGAGAACTGGGCCAGGTAAGGAACCTGGGGGAAGGATCCTGACTTTTCATTATACTGGCTGATATCCACCTTCTCTTATATTCTCTTTATTTATTTATCTTTTGTTATACAGGTGAAAAGATACCATCTTTTTAAAAATTTTATTATTTATTTGAAAGTCAGAGTTACACAGAGAAAGAGAGGTGGAGAGAGAGGCCTTTCATCCGCTGGTTCACTCCCCAGATGGCTGCAATAGCCAGAGCTGCAATGATTGGAAGCCAGGAGCCTCCTCCAGGTCTCTCACATGGGTGCAGGGGCCCAAAGACTTGGGCCATCTTCCACTGCTATCCCAGGCCATAGCAGAGAGCTGGATCAGAAGAGGAGCAGCTGGGACTCAAACAGGTGCCCCTATGGGATACTGGCGCTTCAGGCCAGGGCTTTAACCCACTGCACCACAGCGCTAGCCCCAAAATACCCATCTTTAGCAAGCCCATCTAGCTTGCCTCTTGGAACTTCAAGGTAGACTATTGTGATGTGTTTCTGTGGATAAGGACCCCTAATCGTCATTCCTACTTTGCTATGTATGTCCTTCTTACCTATGGAGCTAAGTGCTACCTCCTGGCTCCTCTTATTCTGCATCCTATCTTCTCCTTGGAAACCAGGGAGCTCATTTCCATAGGAGCTGCCCTGGTATCATCTCAGAATAGAGAGGGCAGCCTCCTCTACTCACTGCTTAAATGAAAGGAGTGTCTTCTGGGCCCCTCTGAGGAAAATAGCTGGGGGATTTGCTGTCATGTGTAACCCATTTACTTGGACATTAAGCTTTAACAGCTCATTAATACTCTGCCAAGGCAATCCTAGCATTTCTGTGTCTTTTACTTTAGGCCATTATCATCTCCACATTTTAATAAGTATTTCAACAGCAAGTTAAAACTGGCTCCAAGAGTCTTTGTTTCCACTGTTGTGAGTCAGGGGACAATATCTATTCATCAACAAACTCTTTTTTTTTTTTTTGACAGGCAGAGTGGACAGAGAGAGAGACAGAGAGAAAGGTCTTCCTTTTTGCCATTGGTTCACCCTCCAGTGACCACTGCGGCTGGCGCGCTGCGGCCAGCGCACCACACTGATCTGATGGCAGGAGCCAGGTGCTTCTCCTGGTCTCCCATGGGGTGCTGGGCCCAAGCACTTGGGCCATCCTCCACTGCACTCCCTGGCCACAGCAGAGAACTGGCCTGGAAGAGGGGCAACCGGGACAGAATCCGGCACCCCGACTGGGACTAGAACCCAGTGTGCCGGCACCACTAGGTGGAGGATTAGCCTATTGAGCCACAGCGCTGGCATCAACAAACTCTTAAACAGACTTAAATCTGCCTCTCCCCTACTCTAAATTCACAGATGTATTCTAGGTCTGATCACAGTACAAATTAAGCAGGTGCTCTGGCTGCTTTGTAAGCAAATCCTTTTTCTATAGCAGAGACAGAACTTCCTGAGTTGGGACTGGGTTGAGAATTCTTCCTAACTGTTGTTCTAAAGCAGTGGTTCTGAAAGTTTGGCCCTTAGACCAGCAGCACCGTCTGGGAATTTATTAGAAACGTAGATTCTCAAGTCCCATGTTACAGCTGCTGAGTCTGACAATTTAGGTGTGGAAGCTCAGTAATCCATGGTTTATAAGCCCTCCTAGTGACTCGCATAAGGTTTGAGAGCCACTGAGGCAGAAATCATGAGCAGAGATGAAGCCAGATCTAGAAGGAGTCAGACATCATCTTGTGGGGAATCTGCCTCCGGTGAGGCCTTGTCATTGCCTCTGCATAAGGACAGACTAAGATCTTCCACCAGGGAAGAGAGAGTTGCTTCTGCCAGCTAAGGATTTCAGGAGATCTAGAGTTCAAGAACATCTGGTGTAGATTTTAGCATCTTATTTGAGATTTTAGGTCCCCTTCTTGTCTATCAGATCCACGAGTTTATCAGGGGCAACCGCCAATGGGTCGTGTGTTCAGCCTTATTTGTAGTTGTTACTTTTATAACAACCCCATGCTCATGGTTACTAACCCACTCCTGTGATGCAGACATTAATCCATTCCTCTTTTTAAATATTATTTTGCATCAATCCATTCATGAGGGCAGAGTCTGCATGACCTCATCACCTCTCATTGGGTCCTACTTCCCAACACTGTTACAGCAGGGATTAAGTTTCCAACACAGGACCTTTGGCAGACACATTCAAGCCATAGCATCAGCGAATAAATAAACATATATATATATATATATAATAAAGAATGCATATAAATTATTTTTTAAAGATGTATTTATTTATTTGAAAGTCAGAGTTCAGAAAGGCAGAGGCGGAGGCAGAGAGGGGGAGAGATCTATCTGTTAGTTCACTCCCCAGATGACCTCAACGGCCAGAGCTGAGCTGATGCAAAGCAAAAGCCAGGAGCTTCTTCCAGGTCTCCCACACGGGTGCAGGGGCCCAAAGACTTGGGCCATCTTCCACTGCTTTCCTAGGCCATAGCAGAGAGCTGGATCAGAAGTGGAGCAGCCAGGACTTGACCCATGCCCATATGGGATGCTGGCACTGCAGGCGGTGGCTTTATCCACTGTGCCACAGTGCCAGCCCCTATAAATGCATTCTTATTAATTAAAAGCTAAAAATGGAATTGTATAATTAGTATATAAACTTCTTGAACATCTGTCACATCATATTGTTTAGTTACTATTGAGACAAGTCAGTGAACATCCAACAGATTTAATCTCTATAAAACACAGGCACATTTCTCAGTATTTTTCTTTCTTAAACCAATTTTATCTAGGAAGACTAGCAAAACTCCTGCTGAAAACCACCTAGAGCCTTTGGAATTCCTTTATGATTTGAGTTTATGTGTTTAAAATAACTGGACCACAACCTAATTGTTTCAGTACCATTGATTTTTCAATAACTAATTAAGAGTACCCTGAAGTAGAATCAGTCAACTATAGTGTGCTTGATGTTATTCAAAAACAACCTTAGAACAGTTGATTTGTAGTCACACGTTGTCACGGTACACTTCTAAGAAAATTCTACTTCACGGGTTACAATCTAGTGTCATTTGCCTACTGAATATTTAAGGAAGAACGTAAGAAAAAGTTATCTGAGGCAGGGGTTGCAACTCTCCTGCGAAGTCCCCACAGTTGGGGAGAGCGGGGCGATGGTGTTCTTCCACAAGCACGGGGGGCAGGCTTTGGGGAACACGTCCATCTTAATTCACAGCCATGTGCACTTTTAAAGGGCAGGCAGAAGGGGCATAACTAATTCAGGGCAACACTAACTAGAGGACAGAACCAACACTGACACCAATATGTGTCTCCAGTCAGCTTGAAGGTCATGTAGCCAGGGTAGCTTTCCAGGTGGGCCTGGGCCACACCCGGGAGCAGGTTATCGGATTGTCTGATGCAGGGAGGGGGATGTGCCGGGGGTGGGGGGTCCCACCACCTGCCAGCCGTCAGGCTAACTGCATGGGCTAGGCAGGCAGCCTCATGGGATCACCTACAAAGGATCATTAAATATTTTGGAAAGATCCAAATAACAAATAGTGTAGAACTTCTATACCATAAAATCCCAGTCACAGCTACCCAACTCTGCCATCGCAGTGTAAAAGCAATCAGAGGTACAACGTGATCAGATAGGTGTGACTGTTTGTTCTAATAGAACTTCATTTATGAAAACAAGCACCAGACAACAGTGGATATTAATGAAACTTAGATTGCATAATTTTTCCAATGTAAAGACTTTAAAGCTTATATTTTATAGAAATCCCCTTTAGTTAAAAAAAAAAAAAACCTGTGTATATAGCAGGATTTTGCTTTTAAGACATTTTCTGGGGCCAGCACTATGGCTCAGTGTGTTACACTACTGCCTGCAGCACCAGCAGCCCATATGTCAGCTTGTCAAGTCCTGGGTGCTCCACTTCCGATTTAACTCCCTGCTAATGTGCCTGGGAAAGCAGTGGAAGATGGCTCCAGTACATGGGCCCTTGCACTCACATGGGAGGCTGGATGAAGCTCCTGATTCCTGGCTTTGGCCTGGCGCAGCCCTAGCTGTTGCAGCCATTTGGGGGAGTGAATCAGTGGACAGAAAATCTTTTTTCTCTGTAATTCTGCCTTTCCCTGTCTGAATCTGCCTTTCAAATAAATAAATCTTTTTTAAAAATATTTTATTTATTTATTTGAGAGAGAGAGTTACAGACAGTGAGAAAGAGAGACAAAGAGAGATCTTCCATCGGTTGGTTCACTCTCCAAATGGCCCCAATGGCTGGAGCTGTGCCAATCTAAAGCGAGGAGCCAGGAGTTTCTTCCAGTCTCCCACACAGGTGCAGGGGCCCAAGGATTTGGGCCATCTTCTACTGCTTTCCCAGGCCATAGCAGAGAACTGGATTGGTAGAGGAGCAGCCAGGACTAAAACCGGTGCCCATATGGGATGCCGATCCTGCAGCTGGAGGATTAACCTACTGCGCCACCGTGCTGGCCCCTAAATAAACAAATCTTTAAAAAATAAAAAGACCTTTTATTCTTTGTTCAGGCTACATGTTAAGAAGATGATGATATTTGCAGTCAGTGGGGCTGGGCTCACGTCCTGTTTTTCCATTTGCCAACTGTGTAAGATGAGGAACTTTTTAAGTTTTGGTTCTTTATTTATAAAATGGAACACTAATGATTAGTTGTGAAAGTTACACAATACTAATGAGAAGGGTTTTATAAAAACCACTGATAAATATTAGTTACTGCTATCACTACTCTGGGTTTTGGTTCATATCTACCATTGGTTTTACTGTGAAGATCCTCATAGTCCAATTAACTTGATACATGTTCCCTACAAATGAGAAACAAGTTAATACAAGAAGCACTACAAGGATTAATTCACCAGTTAATCATAAAGTTTTAAGGAATGCATATTATGGAGGGAAAAAACCCTAAAATGGATAAAAAGAAGAAAATAAAACAAATTGTAATAGTCAACATAAATAGAGTAGGAATGTAAGGAAAGGATGAGAAATTGGAGAAAATAAAATAAGTAGATTAAAGGTGAGTGAGCAAAGGTGTTCTAGAGGGATAGGTGTTCCAGAGGAACAACGTAAGACAAGGTTGGTAGAAGTGGGTCTAGTGCAAGGTCAGTGTCGGGAGCTGCAAACAATGCCCTGAACTGGAAGCTTGCAGGCTGAGGTTATCTGTCCCCATTACCAGTGTGACCATTTTACCTCCTGCATTTTGCTTTAGTACTTGTGTCCATGCTAACGGACAGACATCCTAAAGACAAGGGCCAGGGAAACACTTCAGACAATAGCCCTCAGCTCCATTGTTTCTGCCTTTCTGATCAGGAAAAGCTTCCTTGAGAAAAATGATGCCCATGTGCCCTGATTGCAAAATGAGTTAAGATAAATAACAGACTTGTTAATCAGGATTTGGGGTAGACTTAAATTTTCACAGTCCATTTTCTCGCTCTCACTTTCTCGCTCTCTCAAGCCTGTATTCCTGCTTATACATTCTCACAACACACATCCACACCCACGCACGCCTGTCAAACTTTCTCTACCCAGATGGATAAAACGGACTGAAGTTGGGTGCACCAATGTGTCTTTATAATCAGTATTCACTGCCTCAGAGTCAGACAAATAAGGAGAAATTTAAAAAGCATACTAAAAAAATCAGAGAGAAATAGCAGTCCCATTTTTCTTCCTGTTATGACTCAGACTGCTCTACCTGGTGCCATGTCCATGTTAAGGATATTCAATTCCACCATCTGACAGTGACTAAAAATGTTACTGTTTAAGGAAAAACAAACAAAAGCGTTTTACTGGGCTCTCAAAAGGACGTATTTAAAATACGTCTCCTGATTCCCCCAAAATAGTTATTTGCAGTCACTGGAACTTGGTTATAGCAGCACAAATATAAAAACACATTTAAGAATGTGTCCATTGTTAATTTTCAATTTTTTGTGGATTTGGAAGTTTGGACTTAGGGTGAAGGGAAGGCCAATTAGGTCTTGGGAACAAGTGAAACAGGAGTAATTGTATAAGGGGAGTGAGTGATGGCTTTGAAGGGAAACATTTTGAAAATTCTATGAAATAGTTTCTATGGTCCTGAAATGAAGAACATCTTTTCAGAAAAAGAATTTAAGACCAAAATATTGACAGTTTGATATATTTTATTTTCTGAGTTTAAGAATGGATGAGAAGGTATTTTGGATGCTTTCTAAATATCTAGAGGGAAACATCTGTGTTATTTATTTTCAGAATTTCTGGTAGTCGTCCAACATGTAAAGCAGAATTTATTAGCCACTTCCTGTAGGCTGCAAATCTCCCATCTTGATAAGACATACTCTTCTTTCACAGAACCTCTTCCTCTCCCTGAATCCAAACTTGGTTAAATCTCCTGTATTCAAAGAAAAGAAAAATATCTCCAGGACTATGCTTTCAATATGTATATTTCCAAAAGAACCAAAATAGTCCGTCTAAATTCTTTAACTCAATTGAGAGAGAAATTGAAAGTAAGACATCGTGCTAGAGGTGTCCCTCAGAATGCTCTCTCCCCCAGGTCGGTGATGGCTGCTGGTAGAAGCAGATAGCACAGGTCTATGCTTTGGCCTCTTGTTTTTACAGGTGCTTCTCTCTGTTACCCCAACTCACTCAGGACAGTATTTCCAAACATACCGAGTCTGCTATGCTCACCAGCAACTCAAGGCATGAAGACTTGAAGGGATGACCTGAATTGGATTGAAATTGGCTATTTCTAGAATGCTTTTTAGATAATTATAGATACCTGAATTAATCAAAAACAGGCGCTCAAGCTTTAGGGAGCAGCTTGCCAACGTCTGCTTGCTTAAGAATACCCTGTTTTTGCTCTTTTTAAAAATGCACTACAGAAGAAACATTCTACTATGGTAACATATGATGAAAGTGACACTAATTTGGAATGTAAATATATGCAGGGTGACAAAAGCTGACAGCAATTTGTATGTAAAAATACTTTAAAAAATATCTATACATATACTAGCCTTAAAATTCAATGGACAGAATAAAATAATAACAATCACTCTATTATAATTTTTAAAGTACGTTGGAAGAGAATATTCACTCAAGAATGTATTTTTTTTACTTTGTGAGAAAAGAGTGAATATTTAATTTTGTTTCAATATGTGGCTATGAAATTGAGCCAGTAGAATAATTGGCTTATTAGACTAAATAAAGCAAAATTGCTGATATTTGATTTTTTTTTTTTTTAACCTACACAGAGGATAAGTTCGTGTAGTTCAATCTAAAGCATTTGGGTTCCTTGAAGGGACACTGTCTTTCCCTCAAAAGGATAAGTTTTAAAAGGCACCTCTTTGGGGCCGGTGCTATGGCATGTTTTGCAAAGCTGCTGCCTGCAGCACCAGTAACTCATATGGGCACCAGTGTGAGTCGCAGCTGCTCTGCTTCCAATCTAGCTCCCTGCTAATGTGCCTGGGAAAGCGGTAGAAGATGGCCCCAGTTCTTGGCCCCTGTGCAGATGTGGGAGACCTGGAAGAAGCTCCTGCTTTCGATCGGCCCAGCTCCAGCTGTTGCAGTAATTTGCAGAATGAACCAGCGGATGGAAGACATCTCTGTCTCTCCCTCTCTCCATCTGTAACTCTGCCTTTCAAATAAATTTTTTTTTTTAAAAAAGCACTTCTTTCATGCTTTATGTATTTTGAATTGTTTCTCAATTTTACCACTTTAAATTTATCAGTTAAGTATTTGTTCGTGTGACTTCCCATTGAGATTTTTCTTAAAATCAAGTTGAAACCTTTGGAATCCATGTTTTCAGACTCTTCTCTGGACTAACATCCTCAACATTTCTTTTAAAAAAGTTTTTTTTTTTTTTATTTGAAAAGCAGAGTTACAGAGAGATATGGGGAAAGATAGAGAGATCTCCCACCCACTGGTTAACTCCCTAGATGACTGCAATGGGCCAGGCAGAAGCCAGGAGCTTCCTTTTGGTCTCCCATGTGGGTGTAGGGGTCTAAGCACTTGAACCATCCTCCACTGCTTTCTGAGATGCATTGGCAGGGAACTGGATCAGGAGTTGAGCTGCTGGCTCTAGAACAGGCACCCACATGCGATGCCAGCATTGCAGGGAGTAGCTTAACCCGCTAGGCCACAAGGCTGGCCCCCATCCTTAACATTTTATTTTTTAGAGTTTTTATTTATTTATTTAAGTGGTAGAGTTAGAGAGAGAGGGAGAGACAGAGAGAAAGGTCTTCCATCTGCTGATTCACTCCCCAAATGGACGTAAGTGCAGGAGCTGGGCCCATCCAAAACCAGGAGCCTGGAGCTAGGAGTTTCTTCTGTGTCACCCACGTGGGTGCAGGGGCTGGGGCTGAAACACTTGGACCATCCTCTACTGCTTCCCCAGGCCATAAGCAGAGATCTAGATTGGAAGAGGAGCAGCCAGGACACAAAGCAGTGCCCATATGGGATGCCAGCGTCACAGGCAGAGACTTAGCCTATTACGCCACAATCCTCAGCCCCATCTTCAACATTTTTAAGGTCTTGATTGTAGCTACTGGTTTGTCAGCACAATTTTTTTTTTTACAAAAAAAAAAAACCTTTTTTTCCCCCAAGATTTGTTTATTTATTTGAAAGGTGGTATTACAGAGAAAGAGGATTGAGTTCTAGGCTCCCAACTTTGGTCCTGGTATTTTGTGGGTATCTGGGGAGCAGACCAGCAAGTAGGAGCTCTCCTCTTTTATTTGTCACTTAAAGGAGGTCAGAGTCTGATCAGCTGGTGGGAAGAAAATAATCCAGGAGGGCCCTCCCGGAGCTTTAGTTGTTGCTAGAAAGGGTAGATGTTAACCCTCAGAGGGATGGCAAAAGAAAACCCAGTTAAGTGGTGGGAATCCAGAAGCTGATGGGACCATGGTGGAACTTCACAGGGTGCAATCTCCCAGCTGCAAAGTATGGAAAATCCTAGCACATGGCTGAGTGGCAGATTAACCAGGGCTGAAGGAACTGTCTGATAATAGGCCCAAGGACCGCCTCTCTGAGCTCCAGGTGTCCTTGTTGCTGGGGCAAAGTGTAGGCTAGTAGTGCCAAAGGGATCATCTACTGGTTTGTGAATTGATGACTGTAGGCTACGACAAGATATGGCCTCTGGGGAGGGCAGGCTTCCAGGGACAGGACAGTACCCACAGGCCAAGTGAACAAAATATTCCACATTGGCTGATGGGGTCTGAGGATTGACTCCTGGTCTGATCCAGAAGACACAAACTGAGCCTTCCATCATGTAGACTTTCTTGAAGACAAAAAAAAAAAAGCAAGAAATAGATTTTTTTAAAAAAATTATTTATTTATTTGAAAGTCAGAGAGAGAGAGAGCGAGAGCGAGAGCGAGCTTCCACCCACTGGCACCCAGGCACTCTGATATGGAATGTGGGCAATCCCAGGTTGCATATTAACATCCCTGTCAAAGGCCATCTCTATGACTCTAGATTTTAGGTTCTTTATTTTTAGTATCAGGAATACTGGCCCTAGAACATATTCTTAAACTTCTTTTTTCTTTTTCTGGTTTCTTTTTAGAAGCAGCGAGAGATAAATGGAGACAGACATGGAGATGGTGCTCCCATCTGCTGGTTCACTCCCAACTGACTGAAATACCTAGGGACTGAGGCTGGCTGAAGCAGGGAACCAGGAATTCAACCCAAGCCCTTGTGGGTGGCAGAGACCCAACAACTTCAGCTATCACTGCTATCTCCCAGGTCCACGTTAGCAGGAAACTGGAATCAGAACCTGGGGCTGAGAATTGAACCCAAGCATTCTGTTGTGGGATACAAATGTCCTAACCAGTTTCTCTACTGAGAGACCAAGCATCTGCCCTGCCCTGTGATATTTCATAGATTTATTTCATAGAAATATTTCATATTTTGTGTGCTTAGGCTAGGTTAATTGTCTCTTAAGATCATAGAGATGGGCCAGCGCCATGGCTCATTTGGTTGATCCTCCACCTGTGGCGCTGGCATCCCATATGGGCGCTGTGTTCTAGTCCCGGTTGCTCCTCTTCCAGTCCAGATCTCTGCTGTGGCCCAGGAATGCAGTGGAGGATGGCCCAAGTGCTTGGGCTTCTGTACCTGCATGGGAGACCAGGAGGAAGCACCTGGCTCCTGGCTTTGGATCGGCGCAGCACGCTGGCTGTAGCAGCCATTTGGGGAGTGAACCAACAGAAGGAAGACCTTTCTCTCTGTTTCTCTCACTGTCTGTAACTCCACCTGTCAAAAAATAAAAAAAAAATCATGGAGATGATTATAAGAGATGGTTTGTGGAAAACGTTACTGGAAAGAAACACTCGCTGTAAAAGATCAACAGTTTCATTTTTTAAATGACAAGGCCATAGGTGGTGGCAAAACCAAGGTCTCTCAAATAGACTTCATTACCTTTCCAAACTATCATATACAATGTCTTCCATTTCATCGACATGAAGTCTCTCTGCTGCGATCGCTATAACGTGACGGTATCAGATGATGGTGAGAGGAAAGCACACGGATTCATCAGTCTTCAAGCCACACAAAGCAAGGCACCATCGGTGTGTGACAAGCTGTTAACAACTGCTGGACTATACAAAGGGCAGTGGACTGTAGCTTCTGATGTTCATTACTTTGACAGTTGATTGTGAGATATTTTATACAGGAGGGGTGGATAGAAAATGCAGGAGGTTTGTTTCCATTTCCTGCTGCTTGTAATCACGTCTGTCACTCACCTGCTTGAACTACTAAGCCCTTCAGGAGCCTGATTGTGGAAGCCTCCTGGTCAGTGGAGAATCTCTCTCCTTCCTCTTAGCGAATCACTGTAATTGTGTCAACACCTTCCGGGATGCAGTCAGGCTCTGAATATGTGAGCATCTGATGAGAAGATAGAACTTTCATGTTGGTGCAATGGTCAGGAGTAGCTGGCCCTTCGGTTGACTCTCAGGTATCTGGAGAGTTGTACATACAAAGTGGGCGTGAGGTCAGCTCCCTGTGAAATGTACAAAAACACATTCAGTGTGTGAACCTTTGAGGATTCCTCCACTCCTAGAATCTTAAACTAAGAGGTCCTGGGGTATTCTAAAATAGATTCACTCAATCCAGTACAAAATGCAGTTAGGTTTTTTTTTTTCCCCTGGCTGTTTGCAGCACATTTGTGCAAGTTGTTAAAAAATTTGTTTTGCCGAATTTTCTTTAGCACATTCTTAGTGAGATAGTAACATTCAATATCACTGACAAATACAGTGGGCATCTCTAGCCAGAGTTTTCATAATTATTGGATTTGCCAGAAACTGAGAAAACTGATAGTTTGAGGAATACAGCAATCACTGATGACCGTAATTAAAAAAATAAATATTCTGACACTAATAACCACAGCTACCCTAACTTACTGGGTATTTATTATGTCCCAGGCATTGTTCCCAATGATTTCCATGCATTGCCTTGTTAATCATGACAACCTTGTGAGGTAGGACCTATTATCCCATTTTAAAGATGAAGAAGCGGAGGTGCTGAGAAGTTAACCACTTTGCTGCGAGTGGGGGGCAAAGTTGTAATGTGAGCAGAGGCAGCCTAGCTCCATAGCTGGTACTCACAGTAAGTGGGCTAACAATATTCCATTTTCTTTGGTCTTTATGTTTTATAGTCTTTTTGAAAAGTTTGTTATTTTTACCTAATTGGAAGAGAGAGCGAGCCAGCAACAGATTCTTTCCACTGCATCCACTGGTTCACTCTTCCAAATGCTCACAACAACCAGAGCTGGGCCAGCCTGAAGCCAGGAGCCCTGAACTCCATCCAGGTCTCGAACTTCAGTGGCAGGGGCCCAAACACCAGAGCCATTGTCTACTGCCTCCCAGGATGCATTAGCAGGACAGTTTGGGATTCGATGACTGTTTACATACCTTGTCTCTACAGTTGAGGAACAGTGTTTTTTTTTTTTTTTTCCTTCATACTGTTTGCTGAACTCTTTGCTCAGTGTAGAGTCAACCTTGTGAGTATAAAGTAAACTGAAAGTAGATCTTTGTAAAAATTGAGAGAGAGTAAGAGAAGAAGCAGGAGGAAGGGTTGGAGTGTGGGCAGGAAGGAGGATAGGGTGGGAAGTATCACTATGTTCCTAAATCTGTATTGATAAAATACAAAAAATCTGCAAACCTTAAATAAAATTAGAAAAAAGGACACCAACAGCAACAGAAAGCAGCAGAGCAGCTACAACCTGAAGGGCCCTTTGTCATGAGCTGTGGCCATCCCGAGCCATCCTGAGCCATGCCCCAAGCCCTGCCCCAAGCCGCTGCACTGCAATGCCTGCCCCTGGGCCTTATTTTTCTCTCCCTTCCTGCTCAGAGTTTCCTCTGTTCTCTTCCTGTTCTTCCTCTGCCTCTCCTCAAGCCGGGTCTCTCCCTTTCTTTCCTCTTGCTGACATTCCTTGCTTTTCACCCCTCCCCCCTCTCCCTCTCTTCCGTTCTCCCCACCCTTCCTCTTCTGTCTAGGGCTACACTTTGCAGTATTTTCAGTGTAGAAACTGCATCACTAACCAACACCGGTGATGTACTCAGGGTTTTAATTACAGCTTTGGAAACAGAGAACTGGTTAGAATTGTAGGCTCTAACACAGAGCTGGTGCAATGTTTTACCAACACTGGAGTTGAGGATTCAGCAAAAGGTATTTAAGGTGTTGAATTTCCCACAGTGTTGGATGTTCTGATCCCAAATATTTTCTTCTTCCTTATTTTGTTTCTCCAGAGGAAGAAGGGGGAAAGAATAAAAGATAAGGCAGGATGTTGAGATGATTCACTAGCCAACAGGTAATATAAAATGTGAATAATACCAAGAGCAGGAAGTGACTCACTAACAGCCAACCCAGTGAAAATCTATAAAAGAAGGGAAAAACCCTCAGAAGAGACTTGGCTGTTGGGCAGTTGTTACAGTAAGGTTTTCCTTAGACTGAGTACCTTGGAGCCTTGATTTGAGCAAAACAGGGAGCAACTGTCTTCCATTAGCTAGCTCTCTTATTTATGCCTTATTAGTAATTCTGTTTCCTATTTTAAAATTTAAAAACCCGAAGTTAATAGTTAATATTCATCCACAATGTCTTTGGATCATATACTTTTTAAGAACAATTTTATCTTAATGATAACCTCATGAAGCAGATATAAATAGTAACTGTATTTTTCTTTTTCTTTAAAAAATTATTTATTTATTTATTTGAAAAGGAGCGTTACAGAGAGGCAGAGGCAGAGGCAGAGAGAGAGGTCTTCTATCTACTGGTTCACTCCCCAGATGGCTGCAACAGCTGGAGCTAGGCTGATCTGAACCCAAGAACCAGGAGCCTCGAGCCTCTTCCGGGTCTCCCATGTGGGTGCGGTGGCCCAAGGATTTGGACCATCTTTACTGCTTTCCCAGGCCATAGCAGAGAGCTGGATGGGAAGTGGAGCAGCTGGAACTCAAAATGGCACCCATATGGGATGCTGGCGCTGTAGGCAGTGGCTTTACCTGCTATGCCACAGCACAGATCCTGTAACTGCATTTTTCAAATAGGAAAACTGAGATGTTAAGCGTCTTGCACAATACACAACCAGGATGTGACAGAGCTGGTATGAAACTGACTACCAGACTCCAGAGCTCACCAGTCCATCCACTCTGCAACATCACCTCCTGCTGTGAACAAATGACTCATTTCTTGGTGTATGCCAAAGTAGATAGGCATCTTTTCTCCCTCACTCATGGAAAAGTTCCAAGAAAGAATGAGAAAGAGTGACTAGAAGGGAAGAGAAAGAAAGGTGAGAGATGGTGACAATTAAACAGAAGAAAGAGGTGATGGACGCGGCACTATGTCAGGGGGCTAAGCCTCTGCCTGCAGTGCCGGCATCCCATAGGGTCACGGGTTCTAGTGCCAGCTGCTTCTTTCCCAATCCAGCTCTCTGCCAATCCCTGGGAAAACAGAGGAAGATGGCCAAATGCTTGGGCCCCTGCACCCACGTGAGAGACTCGGAAGAAGCTTCGAATAAGCCCAATTCTGGCTGTTGCAGCCATCTGGAGAGTGAACCAAATGGAAGACTTCTCTCTCTCCCTGCTTCTGCCTCTGCCTCTTTATAACTCTGCCTTTCAAATCAACAAACAAAATCTAAAAAAAGAAAAAGAAAAAGGTGATATTTTAAAAATACTGACTAATAACTTTTCTTAGGTGTTTACACTGCGATGGGAACTCCATTAGGCAACTTGCATATCCGTGAACTTACTAAATCCTCACAAATGCCTTCTAGGTATATGCTTCTATTTTATCTGTGTATGGAGAAGTCAAACTACATGTCCACCATTACTCAGCACATACATGAGGGAGTGAGGGTTTGAACCTATGCCCAGAGATCCTTTTTCTTAACCATCTTATTGAAGGGAAGGGAAAAATACCTCCTAATGGTCATATGGGGTGAGGATATCCCTATGTGGAGGTAACTAACTGATCAATTTCAAGAGTCTCCAAATTTTTGCTAGTCATTTAAAAATTATAGTCTAAATGACCTGTACTCATCCCAAAAATTGTCTCTGACAATCACAGCAGGAAGCCTAAATTAGAAGTGGTATAGGGAGTTGTGTGTTTAAATTTATTGTTAATTTTTAAAAAAGATTTATTCATTTATTTGAAAGTCAGAGTTACACACAGAGAGAAGAAGAGGCAGAGAGAGAGAGAGAGGTCTTCCATCCACTGGTTCACTCTCCAATTGATCACAATGGCCTGAGCTGTGCCAATTTGAAGCCAGGAGCCAAGAGCTTCCTCCAGGTCTCCCATGTAGGTGGAGGGGCCCAAGGACTTGGGCCATCTTCTACTGCTTTCCCAGGCCATAACACAGGGCTGAATCGGAAGTGGAGCAGCTGGGACTTGAACTGGTGCCCACATGGCATGCCGGCACTGCAGGCAGAGGCTTTACCTGCTATGCCATGGCACCAGCCCCGTGTTTAAATTTCGACAATGGTGTCTTCAGGCTGACACTGTGGCATAGTTAGTAAAACCACTGCCTGCAGTGCTGGCATCCCATAGGGGCGCCAGTTTGAGACCTGGCTGCTCCACTTCTGACCCAGCTTCCTGATGATGGCCTGGGAAAGTAGCAGAAGAGGCCAAATACCTGGGTCCCTGCCACCCACTTGAGGGACCTGGAAGAAGCTCCTGGCTCCTTTCTTCGGCCCAACACAGCCCTGTCCACTGTAGCCATCTGGAGAGTGAACCAGCAGATAGAAGATCCCTCTCTATATAACTCTGACTTTCAGATAAATAAGTAAATCTTTACAAACAAAAACAAAAACAAAAACAATGGGGTCTTAAAATTTGTAGTATTTGAAAACCCGGATAGCTGTTCACCACCCCCTTTCCCTGACCCTGTGGACATATGAGTTCTTGAGTAGTATAAATTCTTGAGTAGTATAAATACTTGAGTCAGGATAACTAACAATGTGGCTGCCATAGTATTTAAGAATACTGAAGGACTTTTCAGAGAGAAGAGCTATCAGGAACACAAGAGCTTCAAAGGCTAGAAAGCAGAAAACCTGCATTTCAGTTTATTTTTTAAAATTTATTTATTTGAGAGGTAGAGCTACAGAGAGAGGGAGAGACAGAGAGAAAAGTCTTCCATCCACTGGTTCACTCACTAAATGGCTGCAAGGCTTGCACTGTGGTAGGCCAAAGCCAGGAGCTAGAAGCTTCTGGGTCTCCCACGTGGGATACAGGGGCCATCTTCCACTACTTTCTCAGGCTATAGGCAAAGAGTTGGATTGGAAGAGGAGCAGCTGGGTCACAAACTGGTGCCCATGTGGGATGCCGGCAGTGCAGGCGGAGGCTTAGCCTATTCATGCCACAGCGCTGGCCCCTCCTCCATTCTTTTCATGGCTTGATAGCCCATTCAGAATGCTGAATGGTATTCCATTGGCTGATAGCATGACTTATTCATCAATTTCCCTACTGCTGGGCATGCCTTCAAGTTTTGGCAACTATGAGCAAAACTGTTCTAAACATCTACATACAAGTTTTTGTGTACGTGTAAGTTTTTGATTCTTTTGGAAAAATACCTAGAGTAAAATTGATTGATCTTAGAGTAATAGTATGTTTAGTTTTGTAAGAAACTGATAAACTGTCTTCCAAAGTGGCTGTACCATTTTGCCTTCCCATGAGCAATATAATAGCGTTCCTTTCACTCCACATTCTTGTTAACATGTGGTATTTAAGATTTTGGCTTTTCTAATCAATGTGTAGTGGTATCTCATTGTTTTCATTTGCATTTCTCTGATGACCTATGATGTGCAGCATCTGTTAACATGTTTATCAGCCATCTGTATACCTTCTCTGGCAAGGTGTCTGTTAGGGTCTTTGGCTCATTTTTTAGTTTTCTCGTTTCCTTATTCTTGAGTTTTAAGAGTTCTTTGTATATTTTGGGTCACAGTTCTTTATCAGATATGCTTTTGGAAATTGTAGTCTGTGAGTTTTTTTCATATTCTGGACAGTCTCATTTATATAGCAAGATCTTTAAAATTTTATTATCAATATTTTAAATTAATTTATTAGAGAGAATGAGCAAGAGAGAGACCTTCCATCTATTAGTTCACTCCCCAGATAACTAACTACAATGATCAGGTCTGGGCTGGGCTGGAGCTGGGAACCAGGAACTCATTCCAGGTCTCTCATGCGGGTGGCAAGGAACAAACACTTGAGCCATTACCTACTGCCTCCCAGGGTAAACATTTGCAGGAAGCTGAAATTGGAAGCAGAGCCAGGACTGGAACCCAGGCACTCTCAGATGTAGGCTTCCCAAGAGGTGACTTAACCAGCGTCAAACTCTTGCCCTGATTGTCTTTTTTTTTTTTTTTTTTAATGAGCATTACAGAATTACAGGTCATTTAAAGATAAAACATTTATACAAAATTTCCTTTTTTTTTTTTAAAGAAACATTTACCTATTTGAAAATCAGAGAGACAGAGAGAGAGAATCTCTGATGGTTTGCCCCCCAAATGGCTGTGTTGGCCAGGGCTGGGGCAGGCTGAAGCCAGGAGCTTCAGTTGTGTCTCCCACCTGAGTGCAGGGACCCAAGTACCGGGGCCATCTTCTGTGGCTTTTCCCAGGCCATTAGCAGGGAGCAGGATTGGAAGAGGAACAACTTGGACACAAATCAGCACCCGCATTTGATGCTGATGTCGCAGGTGGTATATTTACCCACCATACCAGAATGCTGGCCCCTAATTTTATAATTATATTGTTTGCAATTTCTGTATCTTATTTTAAAGAACCAACTTTTGGCCAGGTTGATCCTCGGGATGGTGTATATGTTTGTATTTCATTAATGTTATGTTTTCTTTTTTTTGCCCAATTTTCTTTGGGATGTTCTTTTTCCTTATTGAAATATATGCTTAGGTAATTTAATTTTAACTTTTCTTTCCTTTGAATATTCATTTATGAGCATAAACTTACTTTTGTGGCATCCCATAGTTATGGCAAGCAGTGTTTTCACTATTATTTACTTAAAAATATTTTCTAATTTCAAGATGATAATTTCTTCTTTGACTTGACTACTTAGAACTATAGTTATTAATTTTCAAACACCTGGGAATTTTTCCAGTTATCTTTTCTATTAAAAGTCTTTAGCTTATTTCAATTGTGATAAAGGAATGTACTTGGTACACAAGGTCACTTTAGCACCCAGCGTATAGAACGTTTTGTCAGTGTTCTCTGTGAATCTGAGATGAATGTGTAGTTTGCAATTGTTTTATGCAATGTCTGCTACTTATCAAAAGATTTTATATTTGTTAGCCAGGTTGATAAATCTTGCCTATTTTATCAGTTTTGGAAGGGTGTGTTATGTATCTCACTGAAATTATGGATTTATCTATTCCTTCTTTTAATTCTCTCAATTTTTGCTTTGCATGTTTAAAATCATCATTTCCTGGCTAACTGAGCTCTTTCTTTTATCATTATGAAATATTTCCTTGAGCTCTAGTGTTGCTTTTCACTTTAAGTTCTACATGGTTTGATGTGAACACACCATACCAGGTTTCGTCTGGGTAATACTTGCAATTTGTATCATTTCCTTCATCCTCCTACTTCCATTTTTTCCTCTATTCTTTTATTTGCTAGTGTTTCTTACAGGAAGCAAGTAGTTCAGTTTTTAAAGGTTTTCTTCTGATAATATTTACTTTGTAATTATAATATTTAAACCATTCACATCTAATGTAATTATGATGTATTAAGCCTATGTGTTTAAGCTTATGTGCTTTTAATTTACCCTACCTGGCCTATTTTTGTTTTCATGTATTTTATTTCCTGCTTCAGACTGATTCAGGATTTTTCTGTTTTCTCCATTGTCTTAGAAGTCACACCTTGTTATATTATTCTTTCCGAGGTTATAGTAGAGGTTAAAGAGTATATTCTTAAATGATCAGGTCATACAATTGTTCTCTATTTCTGGGTGACACAGAAGCTTAGAATACTAACTCTATCCCCTCACAATTGTTATGTTATAATTGACATCTATATTAATTCTTGGTAAGTTTTAAATGTGACAAGACATTATCACTATCATCATTTGGTCAGAATCTACTTAGAGCTACCCATATGTTTACACTTTAATGCTCTTATTTCCTCCTTGGACTCTGGACTTCTACTTAAGATCATGTCTCCCAGCTTGAAGAACAGAGTTTAGAATGTCCTTCAGCATGAGTTTGAAATCAACAAGTCCATTTTTTATATTTATATTAAAATAATTTTATTATGGTTTCTGGAAGATATTTTCTCTCAGTGTCAAATCCTAAGTTGGCAGTTATTCTCACTGGGGAACCTGAAGCTTTCCTGTGGTCCTCCGGCCACCACTCTTTCTCTTCATCCTGTTCGGGTTTCTCTCTTCTCTCTCGCCTGGTTCTCCAATTACATGCTATAGTTTTTCAGGGACCCTTCTGGGTCTATAACGTGTTTGTCTCCATTTTCCACATTTTCATCTCTCTACTTTCTATGAATCTTTTCTTTTGATAAATTTCTAGCTCATTAATTTTCTCTTTACATAATTTGCTCTAAATCCCTACATTTTACTTGTAGGTGTTATTTGATTTCCTTTAATTATAAAGTATAGCTATTTTAAAGTTATTATTGTCATTCTATGCCTTTTTTTGGTTAATTTAAAAAATCTTAACTGACACATAAAAAGTGTGCTTATTTATGGGTACCTTGTGATGTTTTGATAACAGTTGTATGTTGTATAATGCCCAATCAGAGAAAACACTTAGCTCATCAAACACTTACCAATTCTTTATGGTGAAAATATTTAAAACCTTTTCTTCTAGCTTTTTCTTTAAAAGAGAAGTCTATGGTACATTATTATTATCTAAAGTCTCTTTGTCTTAGCATGTTTTTCTTGATTTTGATCTGGTAATTTTTTCTCTTATTTCTCTTTAATTTAGATTCCCTAACTGATAATATATAGGAAATATTATAGATAAAATTTTTAATTTATTTGTTTGAAAGGCAGGAAGACAGAGAAAGAGGGACACATTCACACCCACACACAGAAAGAGAAAGAGATTCTCTGTTTGCTGGTTCATTCCCCAAATGGCTGCAATGGCCAGGGATGGGCCAGGCCAAAGCCTGGAGCTTGGGACTCCATCTAGGTGTCTTCCACATGGGTGCAGGAGCCCAAGCACTTGGGCTGTCTTTGCTGCCTTCCTAGGAATATTCGCAAGGAGCTGGATCAGAATTGGAGCAGCTGGGATTCAAATCAGTGTTCCAGTATGGAATGCCACACCACAAGTGGCATTTTAACCTGCTATGCCACAATGCTGGCCCGTATAACGATATAACGATCATCTGAGGCACAGGAGCTTCTTACTTATTTTTAAAGAGAGGATGTACATTTGTTTCTTGAATTTGAAGGCATCCTTTTATGATTTTAATTTGGGGAGGGATTGATATTAGCCATCACTGACACTGTTCCAAAACCATGCCTTCACATTCACTCTCTGCATCAAACCTTCCGTGACTACCTATTGTCCAGAGCTTAAAATTTAATTTCGGTGTTGGCATCCACAATTCTATTAAATATGACTCTTCTGTACTTTCTAATCTTACATTCCATTGTTCCTCAAGATGTGCTTTCACTTGTGAAAATCTATCTGGTGCTCCAGGGATGCACTTCCAGTTTTTCTTGTCCACTCCAGCATTCTCCAGCCTGGGAGGCTCTCCCGTCTTCTCAACCCTCATCCTTTTCATCCCTCGAGGCTTGGCCCAGATTTCATCTTGTTTATGAAACCGGATATTAAAAGACCTAGAAGGGTCCCCAAAAATCTCTAACTTGTGTAACTGGTGAACCAAGTTTATGGCCTGTTTGCTTCCTATGGATTATTCCTGGATGTTGTACCTAGCAAGGACAGTCCTTTGTCAATTCACAGTGCGGATACATTCTGAGAAACGTGTTCTTGAGTAATTTTGCTGTTGTGTAAACACCACAGAGCACACTTTCACAAACTTAGATGCTATGGCCTACTACGTGCTGAGGCCATATGTTTAGTCTACTGCTTCTAGGCCAAAAATCGTTACAGCAGGATACTATACTAAATATTAAACACTGTCAGCAATGGTATCATAATGGTATTTGTATTCATCTAAACACAACTAACATAGCAAAAATACACCGAACATTCAGTAAAAACAACAACAACAAAAAGGTCGGGATTATATGCCTGTGTAGGACACTTACCAAAACAACTTGTAGTTCTGGGAGTTGCCCCAGGATGAATGAGTGTGAAAACCCAGGGTTTATTGTACATTGATGTAGAGTTTATAAATACTGTAAACTTAGGATATACTAAACTTGTTAATTTTTCTTTCTTTTTTTTTTTAAAGACTTATTTATTTATTTGAAAGGCAGTGTTACAGAGGGGCAGAGGCAGAGAGAGAGGTCTTCATCCACTGGTTCACTCCCCAAATGGCTGCAATGGCCAGAACCGGGCTGATCCAAAGCCAGGAGCCAGGAGCTTCCTCCAGGTCTCCCATGTGGCTGCAGGGGCCCAAGAACATGGTCCATCTTCCACTGCTATCCCAGGCCATAGCAGAGAGCTGGATTGGAAGAGGAGCAGCTGGGACTTGAACTGGCGCCCATATGGGATGCCAGCAATGCACGCAGTGGCTTTACCCGCTATGCCACAGTGCTGGCCCTGAATTTTTTCTTTCTTCAATAATGGAATAACCTTAGCTTATTGTAACATTTTTACTTTATAAACTTTTCACTCTTTTTAAACTTTTGACTGTACTGTACTAGCACTTAGCTTAAAACACAAACACATTGTACAGCTGTATACTTTTTCTTTACATACTTTTGTTTCTAAAGATTTATTTATTTATTTGAAAGGCAGAGTTACAGAGAGGCAGAGGCGGGGGGCAGGGGCAGTGTTCCATTGACTGCTTTGCTCCCCAAATGGCTGCAATGGCCAGAGCTGTGCCAATCTGAAGCCAAGAGCCAGAAATTTCTTCCGGGTCTCCCAGGCTGGTGCAGGGGCCTAAGGACTTGAGCCATCTTATACTCCTTTCCCAGGCCATAGCAGAGAGCTGGATCAGAAGTGGAGCAGCCAGGGGCCAGCGCCGGGGCTCAATAGGCTACTCCTCCACCTGTGGTGCCAGCACACCAGTCCTAGTCGGGGTGCTGGATTCTGTCCCGGTTGCCCCTCTTCCAGGCCAGCTCTCTGCTG
The DNA here is from genome assembly GCA_949820135.1 of Sylvilagus floridanus. NCBI lineage: Eukaryota > Metazoa > Chordata > Mammalia > Lagomorpha > Leporidae > Sylvilagus > Sylvilagus floridanus. The sequence continues at coordinate 92,071,754 of OX463238.1, forward strand.
TGGCCAGGGAGTGCAGTGGAGGATGGCCCAAGTGCTTGGGCCCTGCACCCCATGGGAGACCAGGATAAGCACCTGGCTCCTGCTTTTGGATCAGCGTAATGCGCTGGCCACAGTGGCCATTGGAGGGTGAACCAATGGCAAAAAGGAAGACCTTTCTCTCTGTCTCTCTCTCTCTCTCTCTCTCACTATCCACCCTGCCTGCCAAAAAAAAAAAAGAAGAAGAAGAAGAAGAAAGAAGTGTGGAGCACTCAGGACTCAAACCAGCACCCATGTGGATGCCTGCAGTGCAGGCGGCAACTTTACCCTCTATGCCACAGTGCTGGCCCCTTATACACTTTTTCTGTAAGACTCTGTTCTATTAAACTAATTTTTTTAAGTTTTTAATTTTTTGTTAAAAACTAAGACAAACACACACACCAGCCTAGACCTTCGCAGTGTCGGCATCATCATCACTGTCTTCCACCTGCACGTCTTGTCCCACTGAGAGGTCTCCAGGGCAGTGACGTCCATGGATGGAATCAATGCCTTCTTCTCTAATATTCCTGAGGTTGTGCCTGAAGTGGTGTCACAGTGAACTTCATGATTTTTTAAAAGTGGAAAAAGTACATAGTAAATAATTAGAAATTTATCAAAGTACGGTATAGCAAAAACATATACCAGGAATACAGTTACTTATTGTCATCATTGAGCATTATGGACTTTATGGACTCTGTGCACTATACTTTTAAACAACTGAAAGCATGGTAGGTTTGTTTCCATCAGTATCACCACACACATTTGGAGAATGATCTATGACTTTATGATCAGGTCAGAGTTAAGATCAGGTCAAATTTAGATCAGGTGGAAGGGACAGACTCAAGGTTTGTCCTTGACATTATTTTCATAAAGAGCAAGCCTCGTCAAGACACAGGTAACTGTCAATCTGTGGACAGGGTAGGGCTTAAGTCCTGATTCTACTGTGTACTTTGAATATGCAATTTAACCTCTTTGTATTCACTGTATATATTTAAGTAAAAATAATACATTGACATCATAGACTTATTGAGTAGGGTAAATAAGGGATTATAAGGAGAAAGCACTTTTTAAATGGTAAGAAGTTATTTCAAAAATAACTGTGGACAATGGAATGAAATGACAAGTTTATTTTGGTGAGAAAAGTTTTGAAATATGTTCATATACCATAGGACTTCAAAAAGTTCCGGGGTCATTTGTGCATTATGAAGAAGCTATGCATGGATTTCAAAATGCTTTGTACCAAAACAAGTGTTTATTTTCCATAAACTTTTTGAATTATCCTTATAAAGCAAATACAGATATTAATTGTGCAGTCAGAGGTGTGAAATAGTGTATCTGATTAAAGTTCTGGTTAACAAATGCTTCCTTCAGTTACACAAGGCTCCTGTGGAAAGTTCTATGATTCTATGAGTCAGCTGTGGTCTGCCTTCTTCTCTTTGAGCTATCACCTAACTCGAGTCTAGGTACCAAAGGGTCAAGCCATTTAATAATTACGAAGTCTCATTCATTGCCTGTGGCTTATGGTCTGTGGACCAGTCATGTTGATGATGGCATTGCAAACAGAAATGCAGGAGAAGACACCTGTTTTCGTTGAAATCTGCCTATCTGGACAGTGGTGGGAAAGTCTCTCACGGAGGTTAAATAGCCTGGCCCCATCACCATGCATATTTTCTTTTCCCCCTGTGTGCTTGAGAAGACTGAATTTAAAAAGGGAACAGCATCCATGTAAGGCATTGTCCTCAGAACTATTAAGCAGACAAATGAGTGTTTCATAGACTTAACGTGACAATGAATTACACGTCCAAAACAGGTTGTGTGTGTGCGTTAGCAAAACAAAATTAAGAGTCATTCTAGGGAAGGACATTGCCACAGCTCTGGCATAATTAGGAATCATCATAATCAAATACAGGAAATTGGCACATCTGCTTTTCAGGCTGTTGATCCAACTGTGAGGCTGCCTGTGCACGCTGGCACGAGCGGTTCTGATGCAGCTCGATGTGTTCTGCAAAGCTGTCTTTGCATAAATATTTACATAATTTTCTCCAAACACCACTATAAGCAGTTGTTTTTTATCACTTTTTCTCCCTAGGGTTATTCATTCTTTCCATCCCTACTCCTGATCACTTGTTATTCTAAGGATTCCTCTTGCTTCAAGAATTTAGAGGAAAATCTTGGAATCTGAGTTTTATTAAATGGCAATGAGACAGAGCAGTAATTTTCATTTGACATAGTTTTTCTACAAATGCAACAAAAAATATTTCACCCAACCCAGCCGTGGAGGAGGCAAAGCAGAGAGAGAGAGAGTGAAGTTAAAGAATTCATTCAGGGCTCAAGATGGTAAAGATCAATAGAGAAGTTTCCCCGAGTGGGAGAGCATGGCTTTTTTTTTTTTATTGTTTTTTAAAGATTTATTTTATTTATTTGAAAGGCAGAGTTATATATAGGGGGAGAAAGAGGAAGGGGGAGAGAGAAAGAGAGAGAGAGGGAGAGCTGGAGAGAGAGAGAGAGAGTGAGAGAGAGAGAAAGAGAGACAGAGAGACAGACATCTTCTATCCACTGGTTCAAACCCCAGATGTTGACAATGTCTGGAGCTGAGCCAGGCCAACCTAGTAGCCAGAAGCTTCATCTGGGTCTCCCACCTGGGTGGCAGGGACCCAAATATTTGGGCGATCTTTCACTTCTTTTCCCAGGCCATCAGCAGGAAGCTGGATGGGACGTGGAACAGCCGGAACACAAACAGAACCAGTGCCCATATGGGATGCTGCATCCCATGTGGAGGCTTTACCCACCATACCACAGTGCTGGCCCCATGCCTTTTAAAAAATGTTTATGTATTTATTTCATTTGAAAGGCAGATAAACACAGAGAGACACACACACAAAGACCTCACATCTGCTGGTTTATCCCCAAATGCCAGCAGAAGCCAGGGCCGTACCAATCTGAAGCCAGGAGCCAGGAACCCCACCCAGGTCTCCCATGTGGGTGGCAGGAACCCAGGTATTTGAGCCATTACCTCCTGCCTCCCAGGATGCAAATGAGCAGGAAGCTGGAATGGAGAGTGGAACCAGGTGCTGAACCCATGCACTCATGTATGGGATGCAGCTTCCCAAGCAGCATCTTCACTGTTGCACCCAATGCCCACCCCAGCATGGCCTTGAAGAAGTGATTCTCCCTTCCCACTCCACTCCTCTCTTTTGGTTCTTAGAGGTTAAAAAAGTGTTCCACAGAAACTTTGCCTGAGGGATTATTTCACTTTCAGTCAATAATTCTGCTAGTTTTATTTTCATGTGATTTTAACAATTTCTCTAGTAATGATGCTCTATTTTACATTGCTGAAATTACATTTTTTCAGAGTATATAATACATAGTGTATATATACACAGTAAATGTAGTAACTTCTGCATTTTCCAAGCATTGCTTTGTTTATAAATGTGCACTGGTATCCTATTTTTATTATTTTAAGTTTTTTCATGGAATTCTTTTTTTTTTTTTTTTTTTTTTTTTTTTTTAACAGGCAGAGTGGACAGTGAGAGAGAGAGACAGAGAGAAAGGTCTTCCTTTTGCCGTTGGTTCACCCTCCAATGGCCGCCGCGGTCGGCGCGCTGCAGCCAGCGCACCGCGCTCGTCCGATAGCAGGAGCCAGGAGCCAGGTGCTTTTCCTGGTCTCCCCATGGGGTGCAGGGCCCAAGCACCTGGGCCATCCTCCACTGCACTCCTGGGCCACAGCAGAGGGCTGGCCTGGAAGAGGGGCAACCGGGACAGAATCCGGTGCCCTGACCGGGACTAGAACCCGGTGTGCCGGCGCCGCAAGGCGGAGGATTAGCCTGTTGAGCCACGGCGCCGGCCCATGGAATTCTTTTGTTATAGTAAACCATACTGAGTCCTAAGAATCTCTTCAAATAATTAAAAAGAATCTCTTTCCCTGTTTTTATTCTGCTAAACCTAGAGTATTAGCTTTTGTTCTCATGCTGTTTCCTCCTGCCCCTCAGGTGCGCTGTGGTTCCAAAGATCACAACGTGCAAGCTAAGGGGTGAGAGTTGGGTTCGGTTTGGTGGGACCCTCTGATGAGGACCCACCTGCCTCCCCCTCCACACCCACCTTCCAGGCTTCCCTCACCAGCTCTCAAGGTAACCTGAGGATGGCTCCTTACCCAAAATTGGAGTTGGTGAATTTTCCATGTTGTCCCTGGAGGAGTCTGGGAACTCCAGGACTCAACATGATCTAATTAATCAGAGTCAGATTTGGGAATACAGTCGCGTGTTTGGTTCGTGATTGTCTCGAACTAACAACTCATTTTACCTTTTACTCCTGTGTTGTTTATCTGTACAGATGATTCTTGTGTGACACATGTGTACACCTGAGGCTATTTTAAAACCCTTGCACATGTGTGATGTGATACAGTGTGTATGTTTACAAATCATCTCTGTCTATTTATTAACTAGATATTAAAATTTCAAACTTTTCTTTTCCTTCTACATCTCTTTTAAGTTTGAACAAAAATAAAAAAACCTCCTCTGAAGTTCTCCTCTTTTTTTTTCCATGCTCTGGGAGTAAACACCTATATTCTGTCTTTAAGTTGTTATTTTTTTTTTTTTTCCATTATTTGAAAGGCAGAGTTACAGAAAGAGGTAGAGACACAGAGAGAGATCTGTCATCCACTGCTTCACTCCCCAAATGGCCACAATGGCCAGAGCCAAGCTGATCTATAGCCAGGAGCCAGGAGCTTCTTCAGGGTCTCCCACATGGATGCAGGGGCCCAAGCATTTGGGCCATCTTCTACTGCTTTCCCAGGCCATAGCAGAGAGCAAGATTGGAAGAGGAGCCGCTGGGACTTGAACTGGTGCCCATATGGGATGCTGGCGCTTCAGACCGGGGCTTTAACACGCTGCGACATAGTATTGGGCCCCCTGTCATGGCTTATTTCAAAGCTGAATAATTGTCAGCAACTTCTTTGACTATGTCTATTTTCTACAATCAGCCAGGAATTCAAAATATGTTTCTGCTTGCATTTATTTAGGGGCAGAATTTTTTTAAAACTCTGTAAGTGTCTTATAAGCTTGTAAGTGGTATAACCCCTAGCTGTACTTAAAGTTTGCAAATACAGGCATCAGGGTTTGAGGGGCAGTGTTTTGGGCTGGGAACAGGTTCTCCAATGGGAGTGTAGCACTCAGGCCCATGAGCCCTAGCTTCCCATCTGTAAAGTGAGAAAATTGCCCTACGAAAATTTTTGTCAACATTCTTTGAATAATTACTGTGTTCCAGGAACTGTTGAAGGTGTTCGTAAAGAAAATGGATTCTTCTTCTTCTTCTTTAAGATTATTTATTTATTTGAAAGGCAGAGCCACAGAGAAAGAAGGAGACAGAGAGAGACAGGGAGAGAGAGTGTGAGGGAGAGAGAGAGAGATCCTCCATCTGCTGTTTCACTCTCCAGATGGGTGAAGCCAGGAGCCAGGAGGCTCCTCCAGGTCTCCTACATGGGTGCAGAGTCCCAAACGTGTGGGCTATCTTCTGCTGCCCTCCCAGGCCACCAGCAGAAGAGCTGGATTGGAAGTGGGGCAGCCAGGACAGGAACCAGAGCCCAACTGGGATGCCGACATTGCAGGCCACAGCGCTTGCCCTGGTCAATTCATATGCAATTGCAAAAAGGTAAAGAGTCTCTATTAGGAAATGCACAGGTACTCACTGTTCTCAACTGCATAAAGGGCGCATTTGTCTTCCTCCAGAGAAAGGGAAGAAACATATCGAAAGAAATTATGTTCAACAGAAGAACAGAGAGTAGCAAATAGCAGTCTGACAAAGAAGAGTGAAGATAAAAGTTCCCTTAGAGTATAAAAATCCTGCTGGGTCATTTAAACCACATTTAAATGATGTAAACCAACGAGAGAGTAGAATTACTGATCGTGTAGCCATGTGGAACCTTGGTTTTGATCTTGTCATGATAGATCCTTAATTATTTTTAATGTCCTAGTATGTTTTTCTTCTTCAAGAGCTCCTTCTGTGCCTGTTAATTTGGAAAAGGAATAGTGGTAATTCGAGCTACATAGTTGGAGCAGAATTTTCAATTTTCAGTCCAATTTTCTTATTTTGCAGAATTTTTTTTAATTATGAGAGATTAAGCGATGCATCTACTAAGTTTTCACATCTGGTGAGAGACAGTTCACACTAAGTATAGTTCCTGATTCCTGGCGTATTGTTGATTCTGCTATGAGAACAGATAAATTCACACTTCCATAGTATTTTGTACCCAAGAACCAGAAGAAAAAAATTAAGGGAGCCTTCAGATTGGCGAAGTTTTCTATTTTGTTTTGTTTTGTTTTTGCTCTAGGTTAGTGGTTTTACCACTGTGAAAGTTATGAGTGTGTTTCCAAAGTTAGAGAACGGAGCATCCACTTTTGCCTCCTTCAGGATACACCTTGGTGTTCATTGTACACCATGCAGTATTGTAATAGAAAAATATGTTTACATTTTATTTGTTTACTTTCATTTGAAAGAGAGGGGAAGAGAAAAAGGGAGAGGGAGAAGGAGAGGAGGAGGGGGAGGGGGAACGAGGGAGGGAGGGAGGGAGGGAGAAAAATTCTCCATCTGCTGATTCACTTCTCAAATGCCCACAACAGCAGGTCATTCTGAAACCAGGAGTCTCTAACTCAATCTGTGTCTCCTATTTGGGTAGAAAGGGCTCAAGTTATTGAGCCATCACCTGCTGCCTCCCAGGGTAATGTTAGCAGAAAGCTAGAATTGAACGAGGAGCTGGGACTTGAACCAAGGCACTCCCATGTGGGATGTGGGCATCCCAAGCAGCATTTTAAAAACTGTGCCAAATGCCCAGTCCAAGAAATATTTTTTAACCCAAAACAGTTCATATGAATTAAAATGTCTATTTTTCCTAGTGACATCTTTTTGTCATTTTTTAAAGTCACAGACACCTTTATGAATTCTTATTTAATCTGATTGGCCAAATATAATTGTAGGTAAGAGTTCAGGCTCTGGCATAATTTTTGATTAATTCTGGGCCCAATATTTGCAAGTCATGAGAGCATAAGTCTATAGGTCATTTTTACATGATGTTATAGTAATTAGGTTTTAGGGACATAGAGTATGTAAAACATTTACCCTAAGTGTAGAAAAGTGCTTGCTGTGTATAAGTTGTTATTATTGTTATGATTCATAAAAAGTTAAATTGTTAGTATAAATAACATCTGGAGGTGATTTCCAGAAACAGTGCTTACAGGAGTACTTGTCAAAGCAAATAAAAACAAAAATTTTACATTTGCAAAATGGATCAAATCATTTGATATTGGTGTTACCATTGCTGTTGCTGGAAACCAGATTGAGGTTATGGGTCTTGGCTGCCAGATGAATGAAGCTGAGAGCCAATTTCGCAGAAGTGGGCCCCGCATGATTCCTGGGAGTGTCCGGAATGTGAGAAAGGCGCAATGTGTGTTACTATTGCAAATCTCTCTTCCTGCCAGGAATGACATTATCCGGATAGCTTGGCTCAGCCTGGTCATCCCACCCTATTGGCAGCAGGACAACTGTGAGACAGAAACAAACCGACTCGGCCAGGCGACATAAGCCCTGGAGAATGTTGGGAGTGCAGAGAGCTTGTGGAAAGACAAACAAGTAAACAGAAGTTTGGACAAGGAGGTGATAAAATAAAAACTCAGATACAGGATTCTGGTTAGGAAAGATGGGCTATTATTTTGGGGACAGTAATCAAGTTGTCATGGCGTTTCCCGTTTCTACTGTCCTTCCTCTTAAATTCACCCTCCTCAATCCCTGCGGACTGAAGTTGATTGGCACATGCCGTGTGGATAGATGACACTGAAGACCAGCCTCTAGTCATCCTTCCTTCCCTCCTTCGTTTACGCATGCCTTGTCCCTGAAGAAATCTCTCTCTAATTACAGATGCAGCCTAGGAAAGGGAATGGAAAGTCACTAGATTGACTGAAATTGTTTTATCAACCCGGGAACAGTTGACTCTAGTAGAAATTTAATAGAGTTGGAGGAAAATAAATAATATTAGATTCCTGAACATCTGAGTTTGAGGATAAGATCCAAATATGAAACATATACACAGGATATATGTTTTTACTGTTGTGTTGAACTTCTGGTCTACTTGCTGTGGGCTGAAGTTGTGTGTCTCCCTTAATTTCATGTGTTGAATCCCACTCCCCAGAATGAAGGAATTTGGAATTGGAGCCTTTAGGCCTGATTAGCTTGTAGGAGTAGAACCACCATAAAAAGGAATCTCAGAGCTCCCTCCGCCCTTCTGCAATGTGAGGACGAGGTGAGAAGAAGGCCATCTATGAGGCATTTATGAGCCCTCACCAGACACCACACCTGCCCTTTCCTTGACCATGGCCTTTGCAACTTCCAGGACAGTGGGAAATAAATTTCTATCGTTTGTAAGCTACTCAGTCTAGAGTATTCTACAGTAGACACTAACTAGACTAAGACACCACTCAAAGTAGAAATTACATAGACTATCTTATGAAAGCTTCATTATTTCGTGATTTATGAACAAGGAAGCTTCCCATGAGGATTTCCCTGCTGTTTTCTACAGTCCTGAGGCCACTGCCATCAACACTGTGCTGTACAATGAACTCTAAATCTCTTTCGCTAGGGAGAGGGATTGTTTGCCAGAAGATAAGTTAAGGTTCTGTGGCAAATAAAAGAGATGGAAGAGTAGCTCAAGTGATTTCTGCATAAAGGTTATTTAATTATAGACCTAAGTGGAAATCAGATAATCTGTAGTTTTCTCTTGCAACCAACAGTCGCATTCCCTAAATAGCTTTGGAGAGGGCTAGCATACTGACAATACTGTGGGCAAGTGTGTTCTTATCAGTTAATCTGGCTTGCTAATTCAAAGTGTAGGACCTCACCTCTCAATTACTCACTTCACGTTCCAGTACATTTTGGGAACAACTGATAATTTTAGAAGCTGCCAAGCAGATGGATGAATGGCAACTGACTTAACAGATCTAGAAAGGCTGAAACCTCAGCCTAGCAATGAGGCAATTGAAACTGCTAAGCCTTGGAAATGCTCGTGAGTTGAAAGAACCAGGTGTTTCTGGAGGTAAAAATGCAGGTAGGACTGACAATAGGAAGGCAGATTGACAGTGTAAGAATGAGAAAGTCGAAATGCTCCTTATTCCCATTGTTCCCAAGCAAAATCCTAAAGTTTCACTGCTTGACCCGAAGAAGTTCTACTCTTGGAGATACCAGGCACAGTTAAGAGTGGCTGTGGAGGGGAAATGGCGCAATATGAATGGGGAACACATGACAGTTACATTCTGGAATATGAGCCCCTCGGAATTCCTTTCTGTGTTTGACACCCAGGGCACTGGAGGCTAAATTTATATTCCTAAGGCAGGAGATTCTGGGATTCTTCTCTCAGTAACTGTGGTTTATGAAAGACAACTTATAGATATTATCAACAATGCAGATCTTTCGTGAAAATGGAAGGGGTTAGAAACGTGAAGCAGTGACATGCAGAAGTTAAATCTCCATCTTTCACGTAAACAGAGGTTACTGAAGCATTAGCATATCAAAGTAAGCGAAGCAGAGAAAATGATTTGGTAATAGGTAACTAAATTTCTTTTTCTTTTTTTTTTTTTAAAGGATTTATTTATTTATTTGAAAGAGTCACAGAGAGAGGTAGAGACAGAGAGAGAAGTCTTCCATCCTCTGGTTCACTCCCCAGATGGTCGCAACGGCCAGAGCTGCGCCAATCCAAAGCCAGGAGCCAGGAGCTTCCTCCAGGTCTCCCACGTGGGTGCAGGGCCCAAGGACTTGGGCCATCTTCTACTGCTTTCCCAGGCCACGGCAGAGAGCTGGATTGGAAGAGGAGCAGCCGGGACTAGAACCGGGGCCTATGTGGGATGCTGGCGCTTCACGTCAGGGCTTTAACCCGCTGTGCCACAGCGCTGGCCCTGGTAACTATATTTTCAAATTCGGTGTGAGAAATTTTATTAATTTTAAGTGAGAAGTACAACTACCAAACTAAATGAAATACTTGTCACCTGGTTTGCACATTTTCTGTCCTGTAAAAATAGTTGTTTCCAGGGAAGTAAAATTGGTTGATAGAAGTGCAATTAGGACATAGTTAGGGGGTGATATTAATGGCTGCTATCATTAAATTATGGTGCCAGATGTCCCTTGAGATACTCAAAGGCTGTATTTGCCAACCAGCTAGGATGCCCATTTCAGCCTGTTGAGGCACTGCTATCCCTGGGAGGTGCTGAAGCTACACAATTGGAGTGTGTCCTTTGACTTCATGCAGACCACCTGCTGAACCTTATCCTTCAGCTATATTTCAATATAGTTGGTGAGATTAGAGGCTTCTCTTATTACGAACTGCATTCCAAACATGTCTTCTTGATGAGTATTACATATTTTATATGGAAATCTGAAAACTCAGTTTCTGCAGGGATTAAAAATGAGTAATACATCCATATGGTTTCCAAATATTCTTGTAAGTACATAAAAAGATCCAATAATTGACTAAGATGAACTTGACTTCAGTTTGATAAGAATAAAGCTAAAGATGATGAATCTATTGGATTAAACAAATATGGCTTCAGAAGCACGGGTGCTAGTGTCAGAATATAGAATGCACAATCTGTGATAGTCTTTATGATATTGTGTGTACGTTTAAGATACTATCAAACTCTTTAATCACTACCCTTATGTTAGAAGCTTTGTTTCTCTTAGCTAATGAAATGTCACTTCAACAAAACCAAGAATTAAAAAAAAGTCCACATGCTTAGGAAGCAGAAAATAGCAAAATGTGGGAAAAAAGTCATCTTTGCAAGGAAAGGTTGGCAGAAACATATGGATCCCAAGTGAAATTAAAATAAGGTTTCTGTACAGACTAGATACTGTGGCAGATAACGGTGCCACAGGCCAAACAGAAGGTTCCTGAGGCCCCAGGCTGCTTTCTTACTTCTGCTCGGCTGAAGACTTGATCCAACATTATACTGGTGATAACACTTGTTATGCACCCACTGGATCCTCAGATGCTAAATCATCCTGTAATAGACTTCCTCCAGAAAACCTAAAGGCCAGCCATATTTCATCATTTCTTAAGTTCCAGTCATTCTAAAACAACCATCTGTACACGTCTTGAAGCATATTTTTATTTGGGTTATTGTTTGGTAATGTACAGACAATCAAGTCTTGAATCCTGTAATGTAACTTTTTTTTTAAAGTCCAGAGAAAATTTTTATGTGATCATTTTTTTAAAAGTCCCATTTTACTTTGATGAAATATATGTAAGTCTTCTCCTAAATATCATAGGAGTCTCCAGGAACATGTTTATAAATAGATGTTTGACTGTGTTATCTTATTAACTTTTTTAATTAAGCCAATTTCTCTTGTGCTTAGAGTCAGAGACTGTGTATAAGCATTCCATGGCGAAAGTTCAGCCCTCCTTGGGCTTTCTGTCTAAAGCGCCCTCTTTTATTCTTGTTTAATACTGACATATCACCTATCAACTTGCGTTTATCAGATGCTTTTTTCACTCCTCAGATTCAAGGTAGGAAGAGAGGGAGTTAGGTGCCATAAAAGTAGCTTTGAAATTTCAGTAGTTGATAATTGCTCCTTGCAACTACTGAACCCACATGGTCAAAAATATCTGACCCTAAGCTATCTGCAGCATATGCCTGGCATTCTTCCATTAGATATTTATTCTTCAGGATTAAGGCAAATATGCAAATCCTGTTGTTCAGCTTAGAGATGGAAAGGTAATAGGAGAGGCCATACATTAAACTTGCCATACATATATTAGTGTGAGTGTCATTTTTATCAGATTGTTTTCTCTTATGAGCAAAGCTTGAAGATCTTGCCTGTTGTGAGCAAGAGACGCAGGACTGAGTATTTTAACGGGAGTGGGCCAGAGGATAATGGAGAGGAGCTTGGTAGAATTAGGAAGTGGGATGGGCAGTGAATAGAGCTGGTATTCTTGTTGCTCAAGGGTAGACTCTTCTAATCAAGTTCCTGGAGGGGAAGAGGTGGAGAACATCCAAATGGAATAAATTAATGGAAGGGTGATTATGAAGGATGGGTTAGTCATAGATCAGGAGGGAGCAGATTCTAAAAGTGGAGAGCTTTATGGAGAAGATTGCCTGAGAGAAAGCGCATTTTTGGATGGAGGGATGTGACTGCCAGCCTGGGGAGACCCTGAAGATATGGGCCAAAGAGGACTTTGTGGAAAGAAAACTGCATGTGACATCCATGGAAAGACTGCCTTTGACCCCCTGCCCTGCAGTGTACGGGTTACGTCTTGTGTGAGTGATTTGCTTCTCTGCACCCAAAAGAGGTAGCACAATTTTCAGAAAGTTATTTTGGGAATCAGATGCCATTGTTTACATAAAAGAGCCAAAGACAGAGCCCCAGAGAGAGGAGAGTCTGAAGAAATGCCAATCTGAAGAGAATGCAGAAATCCAAGGCACAGGTACAGGGAAATGAGGGTCATACTTATTTACCTGAGGCAGGTGCTAAGGCTGGTACCTGGGAGGTGGTTCATCTGCTTAACTGTGCTGGCAGACAGATGTTTTAGAGCTAACTGTGCATCAGTCTGGTATCAGTGAATCAGCCAGAAAGGGAGAGAAAAAGTAACCAAAAACTACCCAAAACTTTTTCCTGGATCATTAGGATCACAAACACTAACCATACACCATCCACCTCATATATTGTGATTGAAGTAGCTCATACCCTTTAGTGAGAACGTGACTGCAGATGTTTGATTTCCTCAGAAATTTTATGTGTAGACATACATTCTTGGTCTTCATTGTTAAATTTCTTATTATGCCACAACAGGAAGACTTTAAAACACTATGTTTGCCTTGCTTCCCTATGGAGCTGGCTTTCAGCTTAAATCCCAGTATACAGTAATGTATGAAGAATGTCAATGCACTTTATCTCCTACAAGTTACTCTTGTAAGAAAAATCACTGGTTAAAAGGGATGATACATGTCTTAAGTCGGCATCAGGGAAAAGAGAAATTGTGTGTTTGATCTCGTGAGTTTGGTATTGTGTTGTGATACCATCTAACACGAGTGCAGTTTAAAATTCTATGTGAAGTCCCTCTCTTTTGATTGTCAATTCAGGGTGGAAAACCATTTTGATAGAAGTGTCAAGGAAATGATGAGCGGTGAAGATATCAACTTGGTGAGCTTATTTTTTTTGACTGCCACAGGATTCTTCTTGTACTGTATCGTGTATGAACAAAAAAGGCATTAATTCAAAGGCCAGAAATTCAATGCGTTTTAAACTAATCACCTCAAAGTGCATTGAATTTATCTGCAATATCCTTTACATATTGATGTTTGTGCCTACTTGGCTCCCTTGGTTTATATTCAATAATTGTGCCACAGAAGGGAAATCATTAATGCATGCCTTTTAAATGCAAATTTGTCAAGGTCAGAATTTTAAAAACAGAAGCTTGTTGATGGAACTATGCACTGCATTTTATTTCTCACTCGTAGTTTGTTAGATTATCAATCAAAATGTTGACTATAATTTTTTATGAATTATAAAAGCCATTTTTCAGCTTTTCTTTGTCTAATGGAACTTCATGGACACAGTGGAGATGAAAATACCATCAGTATACACAGACCTTGCACCCTGTAGTACTAGATGTCCCAAAGAACTTGCATGTGGGGCCGGTGCTGTGGAGCAGTGGGTTGATGCCCTGGCCTGAAGCACCAGCATCCTATATGGATGCCAGTTCGAGACCTGGCTGCTCCACTTCCTGTCCGGCTCTCTGCTGTGCCCTGGGAAAGCAGTGGAAGATGGCCTAACTCCTTGGGCCCCTGCACCCACGGGGGAGACCGGGAGGAGGCTCCTGGCTCCTGGCCTCGGATCGGCACTGCTCTGGCCATTGTGGCCATCTGGGGAGTGAACCATCGGATGGAAGACCTCTCTCTCTCTCTCTCTCTCTCTCTCTCTCTCTCTCTCTCTGCCTCTTCTCTCTGTGTGTGACTCTGACTTTCAAATAAATAAATCTTTAAAAAAAAAAAAAAAGAACTTGCCTGTAGTAGGATTTCCGCCAAGGGGGTCTTGCTACCCTACTGACTCTCTTTGTAAGACAGAGGCTCCACTTCTATGGAATCACCTTTGAGGTACCTTCCCAGCCCACTGCCTCTAGGTAATGTTCTCTCAATGACGAGGCCTTGTCTGCCATATGGCAGTTACGTGATCACATCTCTACAGCCCAGGCTGGACACTGATCCAGAGCAACAATTCTTTCCTGAAAGATGGAAATTGAGCCGGCGACTTTGAGTTTAGATTCTAGTCCCCATGAGTAAGTGCCTTTAGGGCTTTTTCCCTAGTTTCCATGAGACCCTTTGTAGTTTAATAACATTGCTCCCCCTTGTCTTTACCTAGCTCACATCGCTGTCTATTACTAGCACTAAATATCTTTAGCAGCACATAAGGGTAACTCTGTGTGTTGAGTTGAAAACTTTGGGTCCATATTTACTGTTAAGATCTCTGGGCACTGTCCCGACAATGAGAGTTCCTGGGTGCTGTTTCCTCTCTGCCGTCCCGCCCACAGTCTCACGCACACCCACCCGGCTCCAGCTTTAGTCCAGGCATAGCTTTACCTCCAGACTCCACGCATTTCCCTGCAGCATAGGCATCTCCCTGCCTTCCCACTCTTAAATGTGTCATTCTTCTGATTTTACTTTCAAATACAGTTTTGAATCAGTCTGGGCTTTTATATTTTCTTGGACACAGTATAAAAAGCAATATAATTTATACCAACTTTTATCTGCTCAAAATAGTTTTAAATGCTCTCTGTGCCTTCTTGTCATTCCCTCTAATTTGTCTTGCTACAGCAACCTGACTGTCCTTCTAAAAAGGATCACTCTAGTCAAACACCTCTGATGTTTAAAATCTGCTATTGGAGACAAAAAATGTTCATATGCTTATTTTTTTAATCTAATGCAGAATATAGCAAACTTTTGTTTGAAAGGGAGAAAAAGGGAAAAAAGAGAGACATATCCTGTCTACTAGTTCACTCTCTAACTGCTTGCAATGATGGGGCTGGGGAGCTCAGTCCCAGTCTTCCATGTGGATGGCAATGACTCTACAATTGGGCCATCACTGCTGCCTCCCAGGGTTCACTTTAACAGGAAACTGGAGACAGAAATCGGAATTGGACCCAAGTATTCCTAAATGGGATGCAGGCTTCTTAACTGCTGGGCCATACGCCTGTTCCTGGAAAACTTTTTCATTAAAGGCCAAAGTCAATGTTTAGACTTGTAAGCCGTAGAGTCTCTGCCTCAACCATTCATCTCACTGTTATAGCACAAAGAAGTAGCCACTGGTAAGACAGAAACAAACGGCCATGGCTCCGCCCAGTGCAGCTTTATTTTGAAGAATATGTTGTAGAAGGGATTGACTTAAAGCTTCACCAACTCTGACAGCTTTACTTTCTGCTCTTGCCCTTCACATACTCAGGGCTGCATTGAAATAACTTTCTTACTCTGTGCACATTCACAACTCTATGCACTATTCCCTTGAATAGGGGCTGAGGTGGGTTTTTGGGAGACTGTTGTCTCTCCAAGCATATTTTACGTAAGAGATGCCAAGAGATCCATCTTAAGGTCATGCATTGTCATATTGCTTGTTAAGAGCATGATAAGGATATACTGGAGAAAGCATAATAAAATTATTAAAGCAACACTCCTAGGACTATGATAAAGGCAATACTGTGAACCAGCTGACAGGTTGAAAAATAGTTAAAGGGTTTTTCTTTCCGAAAACCTTGTGCCCTTCCATCTGTCCCAAGGTGATGCCATCCTTTCATCACCCCAACCCGCAGACACAAGCCCGTTATTCTTTTTGTTCCCATCGAGTTTTACTCTACTCACTTGTGTTCATTTAAAATATTATACATGATTCAAGATGCAGATTGAATTCTCCATCCTCCATAAGCTCTAATCTCTCCAACCTCGAGTAATCTGTCCTTCTTTGACATTCTTTTTGTGCTCTATCCCTTTATTTTAATCTTGGTGGTATGGTTATTCATTTCTGTATCATAGTCAATAACTAGAATATCCATCTATACTATCTGTCTTAATAGATCTTACAGATCAATGCTTTGAAGAGAGTAGCCATTAAATGATTATTTGATTAATAAACTTAAAATTTGCAAAAATTGCCTCCTCTAAGTTAAAGTTTCCTTTGATTTAAGAAAGTATACAGGGGCTATTGTGGAATCACAGCTGTTGCCTGTGACTCTGGCATCTTGTATGAGTGCTGGTTCAAGTCCCGGCTGCTCTATATCTGATTCAGCTCCTTGTTAATGTTCCTGGGAGAGCAACGGAACATGACCCAAGTGCTTGGGTCCCTGCCATCCATGTAGGAAAATTGGATGGAGTTCCAGGCTCCTAGCTTCATCCTGGCCCAACCCTGGCCATTGTGGCCATTTGGGGAATGAACCAGAAGATGGAAAATCTGTCTCTCCTTGAATCTGTAACTGTGCTTTTCAAATAAATGAATAAATCTTTCTTTAAAAAAAGTTTTACAGAGTTAATAAGTGTCAACTCTGTCTAAAGAGCAGTGAAAAGCAAACCTTTGATTCACTAGTCTTTAAAAAATACTTTCAGGCACTCGGGGTTCCATATTATTGAACCTAATTGTTCAGCAGTATTGTTGAACAGCATTGTTGGTATTTTTGCCAGCCAAATTTGCTGCATATGAAACCCATTGGCCATTTGGGGATTGAAAACTTCCCTACTGCTCTTTGCAAAGAACTTCCCAAGAAAACTGGGATAGATAATCTATGTGCCATATGTGCTGTTAAAATAAAGTTGGATATGCACTAATCAAGTGGTTTCCATGAGAAACACAAGGCCTCCAAAATATAAAAAAACTTTTTAATTGTAGTACTTATGGTAGTCACTCCAAAGAGCAAAATTACATTTCAAACTTTTTTTGTCTTAAAAAAGGAGTTAAATATCCAAAACTTAAATATCTTGGAGCAGAAACACTGTGACTGTTAAAAATGTTATATAAACAAGTTGGGAAAAAAGCAAAAAAATAGTTTTATCTCTTTCATATCTCCTACAAAGTCTTTAAGTTAGTGCTTAGGCTAAGAATTTTTTTTTCCTTTTTGAATATGGTGGAGACGTGGTTATAGTGCCCTGCTTCTACTCTGCAGCCAGGGAACCATGAATTTTCCTCAGTGAAGGTATTGGCTAAGATCATCTTCTTTTAGGTACCATTCCAGGGTAACCCAGCATTTTTTTATTTGTTTGCTTTTTTTGAGAAAGGTGATGGATGAGGAGGAATTACAATTGAGTACTATTAATTTTAAATGTGCATAGAACCAAAATCCAGGAAATTGAAACCTCAAAATGTGTTTATCAAAACGACAATGTACAAAGTAGAATTTTTAAATTATGTTATCATCCAAATTTCTTTCTATTATTTCCTAAATTTTATATTGTTATAGTATATCAATATAACATCAATATTACTATCATATTTTAATTGTTTGGAGTTATTCTGTATTATAACCTCTGAGAAGTAGGTTAATATGCAATCTATTTATATATTAGAGAGACAGATAGATAGATACATAGATAGAGCAAACAAGTGAGCTCACACTGATTGGTTCATTCCCTAAATGCTTGCAACAGTCAGAGCTGTGTCAGGGGCTGGGAAGTCCATCTGGATCTCTCACATGGATGGCAGGAACCCAAGTACTTGAGCCACCACCTGCTGCCTCCCGGGGAGTGCATTGTCAGGAAGCTGGAATTGGGCAGCAAGATTGTAACTTGAACCCAGGCACTCTGAAATGGGATGCCACTGTCCCAAATGGCATCTTCGTCACTAGGCCAAGTGTCTGCCCCTGAAATGTTTACTTAACTTTAGAGTAGCAGTAGGAGTGTTTGCTATTTTAATCATTCCTAGGTGTAATTTGTTTTGTCTCTTTTCTGAGATATTAGTTTCTATCTACAATCCATCTCATTCGTTTAATTATTTTTTTAATTTGAAATCTATGTCTATATTCTGAAGTTAGGTAACCAAAAAGATTTTTTAATTTGTTTTGTAAAGTTCTCAAGGAAATATATTGAATTTCCTTCTCTTCTACCCCCTCCTCCTTTTTGAATTTAATTTTGCTTTTTCTTCCAGGATATGTGAGTTGAACAAGGAAAGGAATTTAAAATGCAAGCAATGGGCAATTTACACACTTTTGTAATTTCTTACCTCTTTTCTTTCACTTTTGATTTTTATCTATATACAAATGCCAATAAAAAGAACCAACTTCACGTACGTGGAGTTCATAGGACCTCCCTGTAGGAGACTAGGCATTGTCCACTTTCAACCTTTCCTCGCATTCAGACAGATGTGCTAGAGGGAAGTTGGAGCAGTGATGGATGACTTCCTCAATGGTGTCTACCATCTCTGTCATCTTTTCTATTTTCTTTGATATCTTCCATGTAACCTAACCCAACCCCCTCTCACCTCTCCGCAGGGATCCTGATGCTCAACAAAATGAATCATATTGTGTCAAAGATGCATCAACGAGGGACTGGCAATGTGTGTAGCAGGTAAAGCTGCTGCCTGCAATGCCGGCATCCCATATGGGCACCAGTTCCTATGCCAGCTACTCCACTTCCAACCCAGGTCCCTGCTAATGGCCTGCGAAAGCAGTGGAAGATGGTCCATGTGCTTGGGCCTCTGCTATCCATGTGGGAGATGTGGAGGAAGCTCCTGGCTCTGTTGCAGCCATTTGGGGAATAAACTAGTGGATGGAAGATACCTCTGCCTCTCCTTCTCTATAACTCTGAATTTCAAATAAATAAACAAATCTTAAAAAATGCATCAAGGATCTATGAGAAGAATGACAGTAATATACATTAGGATGTCAAGGAGACACTGGTGTGAACTGAGGCCATTAAGTAAAGCTTCAAGAAGATTTTTTAAAAAGATTTATTTTATTTACTTGAAAGGCAGAGTGACAGAGAGAGAGAGCGAGCAAGAGCTCTTTCATGTGCTGGTTCGCTCTCTAAATGGCCACAATAGTCAGGACTGGGCCAGGTTGAGCCAGGAGCCAGGAGCTCCGTGTAGTCTCTCACATGGGTGTCAGAGGCCCAGGTACTGGGGCCATCTTCACTGCTTTTTCAGGTGCATCAGCATGGAGCAGGATCAGAAGGGGGGCAGCCTACACTCCAATAAATGCTCCAATACGGGATGCTCCATTGCAGACAGCAGCTTAACCCACTGCCCCACAGTGCTGGCCTCTCGTAAAGGATTTTAACCTCATTGTAACCTTCAGCTAGAATCTGAATACTCAAAAATATTCCAGCCTTGTGTGATAACACAACGCAGCAAATGTTTATTAAAGTCTATATTGATATGTTCACAGTAAATCACAGTTTAGGTAGATTCCTGTGTCTATAGGACATATATGTTTTCTCTATTGGTTTTTAGTGAGTTACATATTTTGATATTTAAATATGTATGTGCTAATATTCTGCTAAATATATTTACCTATTGTTACATGTAATCTATATTTGTTTATATATCAATATAAATATTCTAAGAGGTTAATATAAATATAAAAATACTGATATAAATTAAACAAAAACTGCTTTGGCTGAAATTTGGGCTGTTAAAGGTGAAATAAACTGACCAGCAGTGATGGTGAGTTGAACATGTGGGAATATATATAAAATATGTCTCTATGGTGAATGGTATTTTAACTACACTGAACAGACCTTGAAGCATGAATAGTAGTTATGTTAAAAAATTTTATTTTAGGATAATTTTAGATTTAAAAGTTTACAAATAAGCTACCCTGTACCCATTAGCATGTGACATAACCATGGCACATTTGTCAAAACTAAGAAATTAACACTGGCACAAAACTGTTAGTCCTAATAGTGTCAGTGTCAGTTAGCACATATACTATTAATGAAACTGCTTTATTACAGTTTCAGTGATCTTGGATTCCTGAGCTATGAGGAGCAAATTTCTCCACTTATGAGGTGCACACTTTATGATATGATGCTGCGGCCGCCCCAGTGGACACGGACACTCCCTAAACTGAGCAATCTCTGGTCACCACTACTGCCCCATCCAGCTTGAGTTCTGCCATAACCACCACTGTTCACGCTGACCCTGGTGCAGGGCTGCCCTCTCCCATCCTCCTCATCTGGCTTGATCCCCGCAGACTGCATCCTGTTCTCTCCGTGTGGAAGCCGTTCACCTCTCAGGCTTCTACACCATGCACCAGATCTGCACACTTCCTGCAGTCCCCTGGGGCGATGACCCCTGCGCTGGCTGATACTCCCAGGGCAGAGTCCTCCCTGTTCTGAGGGCTTCCTCACCCTGCTTGCGTTCCGATGCCCCACACTGGGCTGTCTTTCCTGCTCAGAATTCCTCTTCAGTGCCTGGGCTCTTATACCCTGCTCTCTGCTGGTCCACCCCTGCTCCCTCCGCTCATGCTCTGAGATTCTGAGATTGCTTGCTGTCTTTAAGTATAGCTTCTTTCTTCCCTGTTGATGCTCTGGACTCTGTGTTGGGAAGACCCCCTGAAGGGGGAAGTTCGTGCTTGGGCTCCAAGTTCTCCAAAGCCCCCACTTCTAAAACCTCAATGTCCCCCTCCCCCTCCTTAGGTAACCTCTCCACTTAGCTCATTCTTGGATTCCACATGCTGGACCATTGCCTTCCCTGGTGGACACCTTGCTCAGACTTTGATACCCCATGCCAGGCTGCCCCTCCCTGAACCAGAGGGACCCTCTCCTCACTGTTTGGCTTCTGACACCTGCTCTGGACCATTATAGCTCCTCTCCATCCTGACACTCATTTGCTAGTCCTACTAACTGGCTTTTGACCTGGATTTTTCCGGAAGGGAATGGAAAGAAAGAGAACGAGAAGACAACATTTGACACCTGGAACAAGATGGCAGGGAAATGGGGGTACAAAATGAGGTAAGATCCAAAGGTACAATAATGTATATGGAGGAAACAATGACCACCATGGTTACTCTGGAGCACATGGTACATGAGGGGACCACAGTAGTGCTCTTTACCCTTATTATAAGTCAATCATAATATGAAAAATTAAATGGAAAAGCCTAGAAGCAAACCCTCTATTTTTTACATTGCATGCCATTCTGGACAGCGTGGCAAAATCTCTTACCAGACCAGTCTATTCCTCCTGGGATGAGGATCATCTTTCTCCAGCCATATCCAACCATCTACACTACCTGTGCCTTAGTCCCTTGATAGCCTTCGTGGTTATCAGATTATCAGGTTGACTGTCACATTAACACAGTGCTGTGTTCAGGTTCCCCTTACTTCCATTCACTTACTTAATAATAATGGCCCCAGAGCTCAGGTGTAGTGATGCAAATGAAGCGCCAGTCCACGAAATATGGAAGGATTGATTAAGGCTGGTACTGTGTGGCAACAATGCAAGGCGTTTAGAAGAGAAACAGGACATATATGGGATTTGCTACTATTTGTGACTTCAGGCTTCCACTGGGGTGCTTGGAATATATTTGACATGGATGAGAAGGGGCTACTATGGACTTTGGAGAGGTGGAGAGAGAGAACCGTGTGATAGTGCTACTGTGGAGGGCCTTGCATTGTCAGGACACGATCTGCAACTGGCAGTAATTCGGTAGGTGATGAATACTGTAAACGTTACATCTCAGAAGATGAATCACACTGAAGGGTATAGGAGGGGTGGGAAGACAGAACACTTAAGAGTAATTCCATTGAATAGTGAGAAACTGACATGGACCAGGACTACCATATAGGGCATGAGTGAATGGATCAAATACATGACAGCATTCCGGCAGGGCAGGCCAAGCCTGAGCTCTTTGGGAAGGCCTGGCTTTGTGTGCTTTCACCAAAGTGCCTTTCAGGACTTTCAGCTTCCCGTGGATGTTCTGGATGCTGTGGCTGTGGACTGCTCCCAGCTGAGTCGATGCTCACACCTATCCCAAAGGAAGCTGCAGTGCCAGAGGCTATGTTCCCCGTCAAGTGACAGCCCATGTTAAAAATAAGTTTTCAAAATTAATAAATTAATTTTACTTGAGAGAGAGAGATAGAGACAGAGAGATTTCCCATCTTCTGGTTAACTCCCCAAATACTCGCAACAGTTGAGGCTGGGCCAGGCTGAAGTCAGGAGACTAGAACTCAATCTGGATCCCCCATGTGGGTGCCTGGGACCCAAATACTTGAACCTGCTGCCTCCCAGGGTGCACACAAGCAGGAAGCTGGAATCCAGAGCAGAGCCAGAACTGAACCCAGGTGCTCTGAAGTGGGATGTGGCTATTCCAAGCACTGCCAAGCACCTACGTCATGGTGTTTTTACCATGACAGTCATGTTGGGACTCTCTGTAGCTTTCAATTTTAATCAAGAATAGCAGATGGAATGCAATTTTGTTGGAGAAACTTTGGCCTGACATTTCATAAAGTCCTAGGCTCTTTGTCTCATTATGTTCAGGACAATTATGAAAGGCCCCTGCAGCTCCAGAGATACCCCAGGGCTACAGAGGTCGCCTTTGCCACTGTGTCATGGTTCAACGTTGCTTGGACCATTCCTGCTTCTCTCACGTTGAATGTGCACCGCAGTATACCTCCTGCAAACAAATCTGATTCCCAATCTGTCTTGAGAAACTAGACTTAAAACACATCTGCTTCCAGAGTCAGACCCTGGGAATCATTCTCTGACGCTGGCTAACACCCTTGGTTGTCATGCGTGGAGATATTAATTTAGAAGTAGTTGCGCTTTCCCAAAACATTTTATTCACTCTCAGGAACTAGTTCAGACATTGGGGAAATCTAGCTGTTTAATGACTCTACCTGATAAAGGTTGAAGTGAGCTTTGTCACCTATACATAGTGAAGATTGATTTTCCTCCTCTGAATCACCGTAGATATCATATAATGAATCACTTCCTATGTGATGTGAATATGAATCACTTCCAGAGTCATTGTGGATGCTCTACATAGAGGTCTACTAGCAAATCCTATAGAGCAGTGGATAATTTTTATACGTTATTTTCCTATGCTTACTGTTAATTACCTTTTTGTTTGTTAGGGTAAGGAATATAGAAATAAACTAGTTAGTAAGAGAATGGAATTGCAGATGGCTTGAAAGCAAGGAGTCTAATGTTTGTGCTTAGAACACTGCCAGATACACAGGAGGTATCACGAAATACTGGTTAAATAAAAACTGATAAATACATAAAATTTTATGTAAATCTCACAATGGCTCTTTAGGAAGAAAAAATAGTGAAGTGCTGGCCTTAAATCATCATGTATCAACCTCAAGCTGGTCTAACTGCATTAAACTGAATTTAAAATATTTTGGAGTTCATTGGCCTTGTTGTGTAATGTTGACCATTGTAACCTTGACTTAGAAGTTTGGTTTGATACACAGAATACATTTCAAACTGAGACCATAGATCTGGAAGCAAATGCAGTCTAAAGCTTCTCTCCTTAAAGTTGGATTTCCAGGACAGGTGTTGTGGAGCAGCAGGTTAAGCCACCACTCTCTTTGCTTACACCTCGGAAGGAGTGCCTGGTTTGAGTTCCAGCTCCACTTCTGATTCAGCTTACAACACATCCTAGGAGGCAGCAGATGATGGCTTAAGTTCTTGGTCACCTGCCACTCACAAATCAGACCTGGACGGGGTCTGGGCTCCTGGCTTCAGCCTGGCCCATTCTCACTGTAATGGGCATTTGGGGAAGTGAACCATCAGATGGAAGATCTCTCTCTCTCTCTCTCTCTCTCTCTCTGTGTGTGTGTGTCTCTCTCTGTCTCTCTCTCTTTCCACCCCCTATCCCATTTGTTCTGCCCTCTAAGAAGATGGAAAAAAAAAAAAAAAGCTCTCCTCCCACTGTTGACTTAAAATCTAAAGCTAAACAGTTCAGGCATGATTATCATGGTACAAAAGTCACTTTGAAACTTTAGCTGGCAAGTATCCAGCAGATCAAGGGCAGATTTCTCTCACTGATCCAGAAGGGAAGTAGTTGCTGTTGCTACCACTCCTTCTACATGGCTTGGAGAGATTTGAAAGTCTGCCCTTGCTTCCACCTTCCTGGCTTGGGAAACTGGCAAACACCAGTCTTCATAACCAGGGACCAGTCCAGGCACTGTTGCAGTTTTAGCACGGAAAGTCTCACAACCCTGGATATCCTGCAGGCTGGGAAAATTTGGGACAGTTGATTGCCCCAGTAATTAATGGCCTTCCCATGCATTTTCACTAGATGAAAGTGATTCGGTTAATTATCATTCTGTGCTAGGTGAGATCATTCCTCCTTGGCTGTTGATGTTGTATGAACAAGTGAATGATATGTAAAAAAGCTCCAAAAGTGGGCTGAATTCATTATCCCCAAACAAGCAAGAAAACAAACACAACAGTGCTAATATGCTTTCATATGCCTGTCATCTCAGTTGGCTTTATTGAAAGACTGATTGGAAGAAGAACTGAAAATTCTATGAAGGCACCGGGCATTTTAGTAAAGATAAGTCTTAAGTTCAAGTTATCTTGCTTTAGTTTGAACCTAGGACAAGAACTCTTAGACGAGTTTGTGGGGTCCCAGAAGGGGGACAGACACGGAAGCCAGGGACAAAAGAAACCAATAAATGTGAGTTTGTAACACTTCATCAAGAGGTCAGAATCCAAGGTTAGTGTCTCAGACTTCTTTATTTCTGTCCCCTTCTAATTTGAATTCAACCTTTCCATGTAGATTTTACTCAGTAATGGACTGTTGGGTGGGATTGTTAAAAATGTGTAGTGTCTTTGGTTCTGTCGAAGACTAACTTTGAAAATGTAAACCAGTGGCAGCCAGCAGCAAATAATACACACTTTGGAAAGAAACTTGAATAAGTTGTTGATGCAAATTTTCTGAAAGTGTCAGCCTGTTTCAGTTCTGCTAAAGGAAATTAAAGAGATGAATGTATTCACATTTGGACCCAAATGTGAAAGGAGAAGGGTCGTTGGAGACCTGATGGGCCACACAGGAATAGGGATGGCAGCACCCTAGGGAAATTTGAGGCCAAGGAAGATGGAATTAAGGTGCTTACAGGGAGTTACCCCCTCCCTTTGACTTTTCTGCTAGTGATCACTTTTCTGAAACAATGGGATATTTATTTTTTATTTCCAACAAAAAAGAAAATCAGCTTCCAGCCAGCCAGCCCCAAGGTCTATTTGCACCTTCCCCACCTCTTAAGAAGTGGTGGATCTGGGGACTGGTGGTGGTGGAATTTCCATCTGCAAGAGGCCGATTGTTACAGTCAGAGGGATCCTAGGCATTCTCCATTCAATCTTTGAGATATTTTAATGCAGAGATTTTCAAACTGGAGGTCTGCTTGCACTTACTGAAGTTTTCATTCATTCACTTCTCTCTGTTTGGCTGTTAGAGGGATGATCACCTAGGATACCATTTTGTTTTGCTTTAACACCAAAATAATCTGTAACTGCTCTTCCTGCTGTCACTCTTGTTACCTCTAAATTCATCGTCTCACAGCAACTAGAATGATCTCTGAAATGATCATATCAATTCACCCACCATCCTTCCCCTGGGCTCCTATCATTCTCAATAGAAAATAGTTCATAAAGCCCCACACAATCTGGCTCCTGCCCGTGTTTCTTCATCGGTTTAACCGCAGAGTTGCAGCCATACTAATTTTCTTTCTCTTTCTTGAATATGCTAAGCAAATGCAGTTTCCTCTCTTAGCTCATGGAGTGGTTGGGTCCTTTTTGTTGGCCATCTAGCAAGTCATTTTTTCTCGTACCACCATATTTTACATTTTATTTATTTGAGAAAAAGGAGAAGGAGGGAAGGAATAGGGAAAGGAAGACAGATGAAGACAGAGAAGGGGAAGAAGAAGGGGCGGGGAGGGGAAGTGGAAGGGAAGGAGGAAGAGGAAGAGGAGGGAGACAACTCCCATTGGCTGGTTCATTCCCCAAGTTCTCCAAAGGAGCTGGGATCCCAATTCAGGCCTCTCCTAGAGTGGCAGGGACTCAAGGACTTGAGCTATCACCTGTTGCCTCCCAGGATGTGCAGGCTGCTGGAACCTGGTGCTGTCAGGCCTTACCCAGCCACTCTGATATAGGATGGAGATGTCCCAACCTGTATCTTAACCACTAAGCCAAACATGGGCCCCACATCACCATGTTTTTAAGTCTCTGCAAACAAACTTGCGATACAGACACATTTCTCTTACTTATGGATTTTAAATCACTTGTCCACCCTCACTTCCTCACCAACAGGGCTTTATCATTATGTTCTAGTCATTAATGGTAACTCCTGGAACAGGGCCCAGCAAGTCGTAGGCTCTCGGTAAAGCTTGTTAACGTGAATAGTGTCTTGATAAAAGCTGACAGATCTGACCAGTATGACCAGAAGGAAGCTAAAAGGCAAAATACGAGCGCTCTAGCTGCTTTTTATGGTAAAGCATTGATTTTGTTAAAATGAAAAGGAGGGCGTGGCCTCTCCTACGACCCGGCGGCAGTTGCTACAGCAGTGGGCTTAATTCTAAAAGTCACTTTTGGTAAAGGGAGGCGGGCAGTCTCAGGTGGGGTAGTGGGGTAGTGGGGCGGAAGAGGGTTGGGATGGCGCGCGCAGATGAGCGCGTGGAGAGTCGGCCGTCCGCCTCAGCTCCTGCGCAGGTGTGGCGAGCGCAGCCCACTCGTCCCGAGGTGGGATTCTTGCTGGCCCGGCCCAGGGCTGAGGGACAGCGGGACCGAGTACTCCGAGGCTCAGCAAGCCCCTCTGAAGTCCGCCCTCCGCCTCTCGCTCTCTCCTCCCACTTTTTCTCGGCCAGGAGACGTGGAGCCGCTTAGTAGGTTTCTTTAAAAGGAAGGAAGAAGGAAAAAGAAAAAAAGAAGTGCGCTTCTTGAAGTCAGCGGGTGCGCCCGCGGCAGCCACCGGCGCCCGGGAATCGCCAGGCTCCGGCCTGCGGAGCTCGCGGGGCGCCGCTGCCGGCGGAGGCTGGGCCTGCAGCCTCGGCGGGTGGGTGTCTTTCCCGCGGACGCTTGTTCGCCTCCACTCCGTCTCCCCCTTTCCGGCGGGCGCTCGCGGTCTCGAACCGTGTGCCTGCGCCGCTCGCCCGCCCCCGGCGCCAGCGGACCGTCCCAGCCTCGCCCCGGCGCTCGGGCCGCACGCCCCGGGCCCGCTCCGCCTCCTGCCCTCGGCGGGACCGCCCCGCCCCGCCGCGCCGCGCCGCGCCGCTCCGCTCCGGGGTCCGGCGCACAACAAAGTTTCTGCGCGCGGAGCGGACTCGGGCGGCGGGGCCGGGGTCCCTGGAGGAGGCGTCGCCTCAGCCGCGGGACTTCGGCCTGTGGGGACCTCGGTGCGGGGGACAGTTCGCGTGCGCCCGTGGCCGTGGGCCTTGGTGGTCCGCTCGCGCGCCCGCTGCGATCTGTCCGGAGTTGGGGCGACAGCTGCGGCGCGCGTGGAGCCTCCCTTTGTCCTCTTGGACCTCCCTCCCCCGCGCTCGCCCGCCCTAGCTGCGCGGCTGGGTCTCTGGGTCCTGCGACCCCGCCGGCTCCCGCCACCCTCGCGTGCCGGCTAAGCCGAGCCCAGGGGACTGCGAGCGGGAGGCAGTCGCAGGCCCCCGGCCGCAGGATGGTGGCGGGGCGGTCCCCGGCCCGCAGTCCCGGGAGCTGGCTGCTGCCCGGGCTGTGGCTGCTGGCGCTAGGTGGGCCCGGGGCGCTGCTGCACGCCCAGGAGCAGCCGTCCTGCAGAACAGCCTTTGATCTCTACTTCGTCCTGGACAAGTGAGTGCCGGAGCGGGGCCGGGGGCTGCGGGTGCGGGCGGCGCGGGATCAGCTGGGCTGGGGAGGCTGCGGGGTGCGCGCGCGCCCGCGCAGGGGTGCTGGATGCCCTGTTGCTCTCCCCTTCCCGAGGGCGTCCGTTCTCGGATCTGGGTGGGCTGGGGGGCAATAAAGGGCCCTGGCTACTTGGTCTTCCTTGCAGGGGTCGAGGCGGGCTCTTTCTCGGCCCCTCCGTCCTCCCTCACGCTGGCTAAAGTTTGCCTGCTTTTCCCCCTGATGTCAGCGCTTTCAGCAAAGCCAGGAAAAGCCCTGGGCTACCGAATCCAGCGCGGTTTGCATTTCCTGCGGGGAGAGGAGGCTTTTGTGTTTATTTTGAAGAGCCCGGGCGGGCTGACTTCCCTTGAAGAGCCCAGGGCCCCCCATCTTTGGGCTAGAGAAGGAGGAACTGGTTTGAAATGTCTGCTTTCTTTGCAGCCCCTTGCTTGGTTTTTCTGATCAGTTCAGTTTTGTTTTTCAGGTCTGGGAGTGTGGCAAACAACTGGATTGAAATTTACGATTTCGTGCAGAAACTTACAGAAAGATTTGTAAGGTATTTAACCCACTTTTTAGTTTTCTAGGCTGCGGGGAGGAAGTGGAACGAAGTGTAGGGTTTCCCTTTTCTGAAACCTTTGGCAGGAAAACCTTTCCTGAAATGGTGATATTTAAGTGCCTCAGGTTGTCATCGCACCCATGCTGGCATTACGACGGCCCCTAAGTCCTTGCGGGTTTGTTTCATCTGCATCCCAGAAACTTGGCTCAGATTGTGCGGAAGCATCTTCAAATGCTATTACAAATGGCTTTTCCTTTCTGAATTTTCATCTGTTTCAAATTTCAGTTATGCTTCTCATAATTTATCACATTAAAAAAAATTAAACGTCGTGCTAATAGTATCCCAGATCCATTTTCCATTCCACGCAATTCTTAGTGTTGTGGAGGTCCTCATCTGAAAAAACAGTGTTGGAAAACTTCAAATGAGCATGTGCTAATAGCCCACTACCAGAAACCAGTTGTGTTTACACAATGTGTGGGTGTGTGGCTGGTTTAAAATGTAACTGTTCTATATATGCAATAGGTGTCACTACCAAAGAATGGATTTCTCTCCTATAAAAAACATTGCTGCTATGAAATCCAGCTTACTCTCTTATTTAGTGGCAACCAGGAATTAGTGGCATCTCCTACCTAAAAATAACCCCAAGATACCATGCTTCTGAGGCTTTTAGTTGACTCCCGTTTAAAAAAAATTCATCAAGCCAGTGTAAGTTTATCAAGATAATGGGAAGGACATGAATAGGAAGTGTATCATTAAATATTGCTTCTTTCAGTCTTGCTAGCCCAAATGTTTTCTGTAAAACAGGCTTGGATGATCAAAACATTTTGAAAGTCATGTTGCAAGTAACTTCAAACAATCTGTAGAGGCCTAGGCAATCCTTGCTTTCAGTTATTGGCAGCAGTAAAGTTATCCCCATAAAAATGTATGCCTGTCCATGTTCAATCATCAGGCCCCCCTGCTTAAGAAGCCAAGTGTAACACTCATTTCTGGACAGGGCCTAAGATAAAACTGTCCAGGAAAGCGAAATAAACAAGACCTTATATCTTTAGACATCAAAGGCAGAAGAGACAGTGGCTTACAGGTTTTCTGATTTCATACTGGAGTGTGCAGGGTCATGTCCATTTTAACCAAAAACAAGGGGTCATTTCACTGCAACAGCTTTAGGAAGCAAGGTTTTTAATCAGTTGGAATTCCATAGTACCTAGTTTGCTCACTCATTGCTCAGTTACTAACAACACATTTCAGGAAATGAAGAAGGGGGCGGCTGCTGAAGAGAGTGACTTTTGGAATATACATAAGCCTTTGAGTTAGCTCTGATCTTGAGTTTATCACTTAGTTTCCCCGACTGCAGTTTTGAATCTTAGTAATAGCTGCATGGAGCACCCCAGAAGCGAGAACTTTTCCGTGTCTAAAGCATGAAACGTACAGCTTCCTGGGCGTTGGTTGCTGATTGGGAATGTGAAGTCTGAGACATGGAACGCTGAAAATACCTAGCACAAAGTGACTTGTTAGTGCCTTTCACAGTTTCCCTCATCCTTTTAAAGTCTGCTTAGCTAACGATGACTTTTGTAGGAACTCATGTTGTCCTTGTGGTCATTACATCAGATGGGCTGCTCTCCAGCCCTAAGTACCAGGGCAGCTGCTGCTGCTCACGATGGAACCTGGCCTCCTTCCAGGAGATGGGATAGCGCTTATCAGGGAAAGAGGAGGGCATTGTGTATTGACTTAGAATTTATGTGTCTAGTTAGTCTTATTTCTAAATGCAAGTCCCTTAGTTGCAGAGGAGTGTGATTGCTGGAAGGCATTGCCTAAATCCAGAGTGACTTAAGCAGTAATGTTAAGCAGAGTTCCTGCATCAACTCAGGGACTTCCATTTGAAAGGAGCCTGGACCATTCAGAGAGACCAATTTTAAATGAGACTTCTTAGCTTTGCATCTGTATTGTATCAATATTTCTTTTTAAAATGTTTTAACTGCCTCTTTTCTTATTTTGCAGCCCTGAAATGAGATTATCTTTCATTGTGTTTTCTTCTCAAGCAACCATTATTTTGCCATTAACTGGAGACAGGTTAGTGCATTATCATTTCACTGCAGGCTTTTAGTAGAGATGAATCTTCAAGGAATGATTGATATTTCCGTGTGGTGATTCAGGCCTCTCAGTGGAGTCATGCGAATGCTCAGACTATTTGGTTCTCCGCGCTAATAGAAGGGAAGGGAGGAATGAGTAATACAAAATAGCAGATTATCTCCAAATCAATAGCATTTGTATTGGCTTGGAATGAATAGTGAAACCCAGATCCCTGCCTTAGTGGTGTGTTCACTAAGTCCCAGCGTTCCCCGCTCTGTTACTGCAAGGAGTTCTACATTTTTCTAGTTTAGATGTGATACACTAATCAGCCAGGAATTGGAAGAACACTGGGGAGGGCAAACTTGTGGATCTGTTTGGGTAACTTACTGGATTCAGCAGACAGCCTGGGTCTCTAGGTTTTCTCTGAGGTCCACTGATGCTAAATACAGTCACGCTGATAAGGGAACTTGCAATACCTATCTCCTTAGTGCTTTAGAAAGGTGCAGCCTTTGAAAGCCAATGTCATGGTATTTCATGTAATCATTTCTGTGCCTGTCATTTGAACATAATGGGGCAAATTAGAAGTCACTGACGTGTTTTGAAGAATCATACTTTGCATGGGGTCAGTTTTGCTTCTTAGACTGAAATCCATAGTGGGAGGCGAGCTTTCCTTTATTCTTCTATTTCCTGTAACACAAACTATGTAAGGTATCTTGTGCCCAATAAATTTGTGTTGAATACATGAGAAGAAGAATGAATGCGTGACTATTTTGAAATCAGATAGCTCCAAGATGTAATTTTAGCGTGTAATTTTAGGCTAGTGTTTTGCGTGATGTGTGGATATTTGAAAAGTTGTGTGACTAGCTTTCTTTTTTTGTAAGTTAATTTTCTCTTAAGAAGGTCAAAGATGCATACTATTTAAAGGAGATCAAGGAAAGAATTTGTTGTAACTTATTGATTTTAAAAATTATAATTTCTTTGTGCTTAAAGTTTTCCTCCTTCTGGACAATACATATCTCTGCAGTTTGTGAGTCTGGCCTTGGATCTCTCTCTTGTTGATATTTCCCCAGTATTTTCGCTCCTTCCTTTCTTGTGTGTACATGGGCGTCATCAGGGCCAGAGCAACACAACTCATGTACAGCAGCTTTCTGTAGTTCTTGCTTTGGTAAAATTTTTTTTCTTTATTGTCCAGCTTAAATTTCCATAAAAACACCGGCTTTGGACCCAAGCCTTCCCCTATGGCCCCCCCAAAAGAACAATTTTAATGCTTGTGGTATGCATATATATACAGAAGAGCTCTTAGCATAGCGGTAGAAGATGTGCAAGACTGTTAGTAATTGGCAGCTGCATACATTGTGCCAGGGTCTCTGCTAAGCACTTGCATATGGGTCCTCCAGCACTTTGAAGGTGAAGCGTAGTGTTTGGTAGAACAGACTGGTGCTGCTTCCACAGGCGTGGAGCGAGTTTGAATCTTTAAGTTAAAGATTCTTCCTTTAGCAGTGGTTGAGTGTCATAGCAGGGAGACTGCATGGGGTTGGAGGAGACAGGTTTCTCTTTGACAGGCCGTGTAATGTTGCAGTGAAGTCACTGGAGCCAGTCTACTGATGAGCTAAATGGTCAAGGGCAAATTGCTGAACTTCTTGATGTCTCAATTGTTCCCCGTGTAATGACAATGACGATGTTGATGGCGATGACAGTAATACATAAATTATAAGGGTATTATAATAAGAATCAAAGTTGATGAATGTGAGTATATAGGACAATGTTTGGGATGTGTATAAATATCATCCTCATCCTCATCTGGAGCTAGGGAATATGTAGTATTTTAATGATCATGGAAGAATTATGCTCATATAAAGGGAATGTTGCCCTAGTTGGAATGATTTATAATACTCCAGGAGGAATTTTAATAAAGTTCCTTGCAACTTATTCCAAAATGAAGCTGGCTTCTCTACCTCTTTCAAAATAGAAATACTTTTGGTTTTAATGAATTTCAATACTGTGGTATGTTGAATTAGTTTGGGGTTGCAGGCAATACACTAAGAAAGTTTGATGAGTGTTCTGGTTTTGCCACTTACTGATTTGGAACCTAGGGCAGATTATCAAATCAGTGTGTCAATTTTTATGTCTATAAAATGCAGACATAAAATCTGCCACATTTCATTGGAGAGCTGTGACGATCAGAGTAAGAGAATGCATAGAAAGGTACTTTGCATATCATAGAAAATCTCCAAGAAAGGATATTATTTTCTTCTATTTTGTCCTTTTTTATTTAAGTAAACTATGATTTCACAAATTTCTTTGGTCCTCCATATTTGAACATGGAATTGCTTTTCTTTCAGTACACTTTTTTTTTTTTAAAAGATGTATTTATTTTAAAGGCAGAGTTGAGGCAGAGTTACAGAGAAGCAGAGAGGCAGAGAGGTGGGGGTAGGGAGGAGATAGAGAGAGGGAGAGAGAGAAAGAGAGAGATGTCTTCCATCCGCTGGTTCATTCCCCAGGTGGTCACAACGGCTGGAGCTGGACCAGTCCAAAGCTAGGAGTTTCTTCCAGGTCTCCCACGCAGTTGCAAGGGCCAAGGACTTGGGCCATCTTCTACTGCTTTCCCAGGCCATAGCAGAGAGCTGGATCGCAAGTGGAGCAGTCAGGACTCGAACTGGCACCCATATGGGATGCAGGCACTGCAGGCGGCAGCTTTCCCTGCTACACCACAGTGCCGGCACCAATTACACATGTTTTTAAAATTTTATTTAAGATATACAAGTTTCATGTATTTCATACATACACATTTGGGAATATAGAGATACTTCTCACCCTACCCCCTCCCCCCCCCCCGGCCCATGCTCCAGCCCTTCTTCCTCCTCCCTCTCCTATTCCCACTCTTAATTTTTACAAAGATCAATTTGCAGTTTACTTTATACTCAAAAGGTTCACCCTACACTAAGTAAAGAGTTCAACAAATAGTATGAAAAAAAAAACCACTGTTCCGCAACAGTAGAGACAAGGGCTGTAAACAATCATCGCATCTTAGAATGTCCATTTGGGGCTGGCGCCGTGGCTCAACAGGCTAATCCTCCGCCTGCGGTGCTGGCACACCGGGTTCTAGTCCTGGTCGGGGCGCCGGATTCTGTCCCGGTTGCCCCTCTTCCAGGCCAGCTCTCTGCTGTGGCCCAGGAGTGCAGTGGAGGATGGCCCAAGTGCTTGGGCCCTGCACCCCATGGGAGACCAGGAGAAGCACCTGGATCCTGGCTTTGGATCAGCGTGGTGCACTGGCCGCAGTGTGCCATTGGAGGGTGAACCAATGGCAAAGGAAGACCTTTCTTCTGTCTCTCTCTCTCTCACTGTCCACTGTGCCTGTCAAAAAAAAAAAAAAAAAAGGAATGTCCATTTGTAGTAACAGTTTGCATATTTAGATGCAAGACCACTGAGCACATGTTCCCACACCAATTGCAGATCTTTGTTTCAAACCTAGAAGCAGGAATTTTACATAGCTACTTTCCTGATAGCATGTGTCACACTCACATGTAGATCTGGGTGCGTGAGACAAGCCAAAGTTAAGCAAAAAGAAAAAAAAAAGCAAATGTCAAGTACAGCAGGTTTCACAATTTTGGCTCTGTTACTCATAATGCTTTAGTACCTTGGTAAATACGAGAAGTCGTGCTTTCGTGTTTCTCTGAGTGTTGCTAAAGATTTTCAGCAGCAATGAGGCAAGCCTGGCAGGCAGTAATTACTTATGACCGAACTGTGTCTTGTTATGATGTCAGCATGGAGCCTGGTAGTATGGAATTGCACGAACAGAGTAAACATGCAAGAAACTCTCAGTTATATAATTTATGTTCTCATCTTTTAAAAACTTCCTTGTGTTCAGTAGTTCAATTTAACATATTCCCTTTCTTTTTCTTAGCCTCATGATTTTTATCTTCCAAATGTCTGTTCATTCATTCAACCACCTACCTACTTGCTTCTCTCCTTAATATAGGCTGTGAGCTGTGAGCCTTAGGGATAATGCAAAGGTGAATAATCTACTACGTGAGTGAGCAGGGGGCGTGCCCATCCACACGGGCATTCCAGGGTTGCATTATAGGGGCAAGGAAGAGGAAACCGCCTGGTGTTGATGAAGTGTGGAAATATCCAGCCTCTGAATGTCACAGAATTTGGAGTCAGGGCTAATTTGAAAAGATACTTTTGGTTATTCTGTTACATAATTGGGAGTAGTGAATTATCCTCAATTCTGTTGGATAATGTCTTAATGCTGTTGTAGTGATGTAGTTGAAAACATTTACTGAGCAATTACTATGTACCAGGCAGTGTGTAAAGTACTTAGAATAAAAAACAAGTGCCTCCTGGTGCGTGCTTGATTTCCCCCACCCAGTCCTCTCCTTCAACATCGTCAGCCCGACCAACCTTCTTCCCATTCCTGGGACAGGTCATGTTTCTTTTCCCATTAGCACCTTCACTCTTTCCTCGCCCTGGCTCTTCCCTGGCTGGCCTTGCATGTGTCACCTCTCTGAGGAGCCTTCCCTGGCCAGTATGTCTAAAGGAACCCTCCTCTCCTCCCCAATAATCTCTTACAGTGTTCTGTTTAACTATAACTTTTTGAAATTAAAATGGTAAATTAAGTAACTTATTTTTATCTCCATGACCTTAATGTAAACATAAAAGCAAGGAGATCTTATTTGTCTTGTCATTCATTTTTTCAAACACCTCAAATAGAATCTGGTGCACAGTAGATGCTAGTAAATTTTTGTTAAATGAATAATTGAATTGGTCTGACTCTACAACGTGAGTTACTAACTGCTATCATAGAATGTCTCTTAAAAATCATGTCAGTGATATATGATGGCTTATATTTGCTATTTTTCTCATTCTTATTTTCATAAGTTACTTATAAGTATTTCCAGCTCCCTTTTTAATACTCTTGCCCCTAAATTGAAAAAAATCATGATTGTTTGACACAAGCACAATAATGAATTACTTATGAAAAAAATACTCCTTAAGCAAACTTGTAAGAAATTATAGAGAAGCCATTTAATTAAGTTTAGACAATATATACATTTCTATTATTTAAAAGAGTTTTAATTAAAATTTAACTTGTAGGAAAATAGGCTTTTGTCTACAATTGGTAACTTATATACATCCATTTTGGAGGGAAATTTGGCAGTATCTAGAAGATTCCTAATAGCAATTGTACTTTTTAGGATTATGTCCCATGAAATACTAGCCTTAACATGGAAATATAAGCATATGTGCAGAATTAACTACTTCATTGTTTATAATAATGAAAAACTGTATTCAGTCTGAATGCTCATCCGTTGATAATACTATAATTAAATTATCATAGATACATAAAATAGGATACTATGGAAAATTGGAAACATTCATACGTATTGACATATATGCAAGATATATTAAATCAAACAAGTTACAGACATTGTTAGTATGATTTTGTTTTTGTAAAGTAAAAACAAAGCAAAATCCTTAACTGTATATATGTGAGGGGTGTGTGTGTGTGTGTGTGTGTGTGAGCGTGTGATCACAAATGCACAGAAAAAGTCTGGAAGCTAAGCAACAACTGATAGAAATAAACATTGTCTTAGGTGTGAGATTGAAGGTGTGAGAACCTCACAGTTCTGGGTTGTTTGGTTTTATTTCAATAAGAATTTATTTGTTAAAATTTTATAGATGCTGAAATTAAAAAAAAAAAGTTACTGATTTCTTCTGTAGCCACAGATAGCTAACTTGGAATCAGGATGGGATTCAGGGCTTAGAAAGAAAAAGCATTTGAGAATAGAGTGAATCCAACTGTTCCCTCAGAAGATCCCAACTGGCTCCCTGTGAACAATGCAAAGACCAGGACTGGACCTTGCATCAAGTAGATGTAGGAGTTGCATACCAGCTGGGTAATCTTGGACAAGTTACTTAACCCCTGGCTCTACAATTCTAGGCCTCTTAAAAGGAGCTAACTCTTCCTACCATATGACAATGTTAAGACAATTAAATGCATATAATGCACGAGAAGGCCTTAGAGTTTGATGCTGCAGGGTATATAACAAATGTTATAGCTGTGTTCATTTTTCTTTCTTTTCCTCTGTCACCTATTTGCAACTGCATGCCTTTAATATTTCTCTGAATTTTTCCAGTTCTTCCTTCTTTTTCTTTATTTGTTGTCTTATTGATTGGGTGGGAAGGAGGCTGAGGCTCAAGTGGAACTTGGAGGTTGTCACTGTACCCATTGCAGTCATTGTGCTTGGATGTTAACAGCTTGCGGTGTGCACATGCTGGGATGCTGACTCGTGCTTAAGGAGTCAAGGGTCTGTGCTCACAGTGACCCAGCCCAGCAGTTGAAGCCAGGATTCACACCCAAGTCTGTGCTGAGTGTGAGCACCTAACCAGTGCACGGTACTGACTCACACTTCCTGAGTTCTCCTTCTGCAGCCTTCACATTACTCAGAATTCTGTCATAATTCAAAAGCATAGTCATCTGTTTATATTTCCTCTATTCTTTCAGACTGGTTAGGTGGTAAGAGGAAGTGCCCTAAGTTGAGTTGGTAAAAGCAAGCAAGAAAAAAAAAAGCAATTTTATTGGGGAAGAAGGAACTCCTATTTAGAAAAGTCTGTTTCGGCCACAATGCATGCTAACCCTAAGGGTTCTGATTGTGGCAGTACCTCAGATTCTAGTGATGGAAATGTTAATAATTCCTTCCAGTCAAGTTCTCCATCTGATTTTGACTATGCCCTGGAAGATTCTGTATACTGTTACTTATGCCTGCAAGACACCTGATGCACAGCAGTGGTAAAATGCTGGGGTTGATTTCTCCTGGTTCAACAAGGCAGTGAGCAGGAAAATGGAGTAAAAACATGCAAAATGCATCAGGCATGAGCTTCAGGTGTGAGCTGAATACCACAATTTGGTATGTGCAGATGAAATTGGAGAAAATTTTCCACAAAACTCAGATTGTGCAGGTTACTTTGTGAGTAGCTATTTTTAGATCTTGGACTGACACCTTGGATTTATTGGTCTGAATTATGGACCCCAAAGACCTATGTGAGTGTTAGTTGTGGAATGACATGTGAGCTGAACAATAGTGGGTTGTTATGTAAAGTATAACAAAAATGTGTTAGTTCCCAAGATGATAGAATATATATATATATATATATATATATAATGATATACATATATAAGATTTATTTATTTATTTGAAAGATTTACAGAGAGAGACAGAGAGACAGAGGTAGGGAGGAAGGGAGGGAGAGAGAGAGAGAAAGAGAAAGAGAAAGAGATATGTCTTGTATCCACTGGTTCACTTCCCCATATTACCTCAATGATCCGACTTAGGCAGACCCAAAGCCAGGAGCCAGGAGCTTCCTCTGGGTCTCCCACCTGGGTGCAGTTGCCCAAGCACCTGGGCCATCTTCTGCTGCTTTCCCAGGCACATTAGCAGGGAGCTGGAACAGAAGTGGAGCATCCGGGACTTGAAACCAGCACCTGGGCAGAGGCTTAGCCCGCTGCACCACAGTGCTGGCCCCTAGAATATATTTTATATACATACATACACACATACATTTAAGAATCTGCGCCAGGTGTTGACTTACTTCAGTTCATAGAATGCAGCAGACATGAAGATGAAATCGTGCCAGTTCCAATTCCAAGTCTGCCACTGAGTGACACATGCCAGTTCCCTCTGAAGGGCTCTTAATGAGGAAACCAACTACCGTATAAAAACTTGGACTATCTTGGAACAACCATTCTAGGAGGACTTCCAGCCTAGCCCTTGGGGAGACTCTGGAGAGGAATCAAGACCCTGGCCGATGGTTCTAGCCGAGCTCTCGGGCTACAGCCAGCACCAGCCCCTGTACCAACTTGCCAGCTATGTGAGTGAGGGCATCGCAGGACTTCTAGCCTTTCCAGCTTCCCACCTGGCCACATGGGAAGCCCAAGAACCACTCTCTGAACGCACAGCACCGTGAAAAGCAATCCTTTTTACTTACAACTGTTAACTTTGGGGTAATTTTTAATGCAGCAGTAGGGAATCAAAACACATTGTATCTCTCTCTGTCTTTCCCCCTCTCCACCTCTGACTTTCAAATAAATAAATCTTATAAAACAACAACAAACAAATGATAGACATTGTGGCTAGGATGGAAGCAGAAAGACCTCGAGGAGATTGGTAGTGAAAACTGGAAAGGCAGCAGCGAGTCAGAGGTTACTGTAGACAGAAGCACAGGGGCCTATTCTGTAACTGTGGAAAGTTTGGTGAGAATGTGGGAAATACAGAATCTATGCAATCAACTTACAGAAATAGCTAAGGAGACTTCGAGACAGACCTCTGAAGGTGCCAGTTGGCTTCTTTATTTCCCATAGTGACACACGAAAGAAGTGACACAAGCCAAAGTAGGATCTTTTTAGTTATAAATCGGGCTGTAGGGGAAATACAGAGAGGCAGGAAGTGATAAATTTGAAAATAAAATTCTTACTTGCAGTCTCCCTTGGCAGAGCATTCTTCCAGTTTAAGAAATGGTCATGGGTCTGGTGGTGTGGCACAAGGGGTTAAGCTGCCACCTGCAATGCCAGCATCCCATATCGGAGCTGGGGTTTGAGTCCCGGCTGCTCTGCTTCTGATCCAGCCCCCTGCTGATGTGCCTGGGAGGACAGTGGAAGCATGGTCCAAATTCATGGGCTCCTGCCACCCGTGTGGGAGACCCAAATAAGAGTCCCTGGCTCCTGGCTTCAACCTGGCTCAGCCCTGGCTATCAGAGCCATTTAGGGAGTGAACCAGTGGATGGAAGAGCTCTCTCTCTCTCTGCCCTTTCCCTCTCATGTCACTCTGCCTTTCAAATAGATAAAATAAATACATCTTTAAAAAGATGGTGTTACATCAGTCAGGTCTAAATTGTTACCTGTAAAATGTGGCAACACGGAGCAATTAAGGGTGCCGCTGAAAGTGACTTGTAGGACTTCAGAAAGGGTTGAGAGTATGACTTATTGATCCTCTCTCATCTAGACAAAGAGACTTACAAGAATCTTAAAGGTGCGCCTCTGGCAAACAGCAGAACTTCTAAGCATCCTTTGGGTGTGGGTTTCATCGTACTTACTGCCTAAAGTGGAAAGAAACCTCTTGAAGAAATTTTGTGCGTGTGGCTTTTGTCTGATAGACGAATCACAATTTGATATTCAGGCGTCTCACAAGAATTTTAAGGACTTTCATCAGCTTGGGTTAAAAGAAATATTTCAAAATGTAAGAGAATTCTGGACCCCATCTTCCTATGGGCAGAATGGTGTTACAAATGTGGACTATTTCTTATGAAAAAAGGAAAGATGACTAAGAAAGTAGAACCAAAGTGTAGAGGGTAGAGTCAGGGGCCATAAAGCTATTTCTTTTTTGTTAGGCAGAGTTACAGAGAGAGAAGGAGAGATTCAGAGAGAGAGAGACTTAAAGATATTTCTGGGAGTTGGAACTTAGCCCTAATCAGAGAACTGGGACTAAATGTGATGATGGCCTATCTGACAACTCCCTCTCCCTTTTCTCTTTCTCCCTCTCTTTCCTCCTCCTCCCTTCTGCAGAGGACTATAGAATTTGGTCCTCTGATTCTCAGCTTCTTAAAAAACCAGAGGTTAAACATATCATCTCATTTGTTTAAATCTTACTTCTTTGCAGAAAGTATTTGAGACTGAATACAAAAGAATAATTATTACATTTTGGAAATCTAAGATCTTAGAAAAGAGGATGAAACAGTGAGATAATCATAGGGACTTGAAAAAATTTTTCTTAATGAGTCAGAAGTTTTACCATGGGCTTCCCACATTTGCATAGTTCTGAGTAGCTGAAAGGAGGAAATGTGTAGCAACAGTTACTCAAGGGTGATAAAGAAACTTCTGCTATGAGACCTCATAGGGGCTGTCCTGCTCAGGATAGCAACATCCTTGACAACAAGTTCACAACAAATACTGAAGCAGTTTCAATAATACCATTGCTTGTAGCTGAAGACTTACCTTAAAGGCAAAGTCAGTGAAGCTGACCTTTAAGATGATGTTGGATTTGAGTTTATCTGTATAACAAATCTTTTTATCTTTCTAAAATCTCTCATCCGCCCCCAACCTTGCTTTCCTTTAGAGTTTTGTTTAACATCACAGGGTGGGTGGATGAGTTCTGTGCTACATAATTTTGCTTTTCTTTAGTTAACTGTTTGCTTCTCTTTATTCATTGAGAACCTTAGAACATTTTAAAAATATTTATTTATTTACTTATTTTAAAAATATTTATTTGTTTGAAAGGCAGAATTAGAGAGAGGCAGAATCGGGGCGGGGGTCTCTCATCTGCTGGTTCACTCCCCAAATGGCTGCAACAGCCAGAACTGAGCCAATCCAAAGCCAGGAACCTGGAGCTTCTTCCAGGTCTCCCATGTGCATGCAAGGGCCCAAGACTTGGGCCATCTCCTACTGCTTTCCCAGGCCATAGCAGAGAGCTGGATTGGAAGTGGAGCAGCTGGGACTCAAACTTGCACCCATATGGGATGCCAGCACTGCACACAGCTGCTTTACCCGCTACACCACAGCACCGGCTCCCTTAAAACTTTTTTTTAAGATTTATTTATTTATTTGAAAGTCACAGTTATATATGGAGAGGGAGAGAAAGAGAGCTCTTCCATCTGCTGGTTCAATCCCCAAATAGCTGCAGTGTTCAGTGCTGAGCCAGACGGAAGCCAGGAGCTAAGAGCTTCATCTGGCTCTCCCATATGGGTGGTATAGGGGCTTGGGACCATCTTTTGCTTCTTTTCCCAGGCCATCAGTAGGAAGCTAGATTGGAAGTGGAACAGCTGGGACACGACTATACACTCATACAGGATGCCAGCATTGCAGGTGGTGTCTTTACCTGCTATGCCACAACACTGACCCAAAGAACTTAGGATTTATTTTGAGTTCCTTGGCATCCTTTGGAAGCCCAAGATCTGCCCTCCCTTATTCTGGCTTCTGTTTTCTCTAAAGCGACATCCTGTTGGTTAATAACAGGTCTACCCACTGGGCAGTTACCCTGGAAAAAGTGTAAGACCAAGACTTGTGTATTGATATCATTGATTGTGGCCAAGATGTTATGGGCTAAATTAAGACAAAATTTAATATATCAGGTTCTTGATGTTTACCTAGAGAAGAGTTCTAAGCACCAGCTCAAATAAGGCATGTGGCGTGATAAGGTTTAGAATTTATTTAGAGGGTAGGAAGAATACACAGAACTGTGAGGGCTTTATTAAGGGAGAGTGGGCCAAGAAGGGTAAACTGGGAACTCCATACCGTTAGACGGAGAGCACAGGTAAGAGTTCATGGGAGCAAGAGCGGGGCAGGCAAGAGAGGCCCAGTGTTCTCTTCTTACTTCCAAAGGATAGTGGTGACGTAATCTGATTCACAGGTGGGTAGATACAGGTGAGCGTTCATGGGGGTAAGGGAGGGTGTGTGGCTTCCAGCTCATGACCCTAATCTAACTCCTTGACCAGTCCCATGTCAAAGGGGCTCTTGCAATTGTGCAGCGGCAGAAGTAGTCATGGGATTCAGTGCAGCCTGGCCTGTTATGGAGGCAGGTGTGGGTACAGACAGAATACCACGAAGTGCTCTGTCTCTTCTACCGAATAGGCCAGCAGAGGCTTACCTTTCCAAAAGACTGCAAATCCTACACATGCCTTCAGGTTTGAGTCTTGTGGTATCAATGGTGATGGCCGGCGCCGTGGCTCAACAGACTAATCCTCCAGCTTGCGGCGCCGGCACACCGAGTTCTAGTCCCAGTCTGGGCGCTGGATTCTGCCCTGGTTGCCCCTCTTCCAGGCCAGCTCTCTGCTGTGGCCAGGGAGTGCAGTGGAGGATGGCCCAAGTGCTTGGGCCCTGCACCCCATGGGAGACCAGGAGAAGCACCTGGCTCCTGCCTTCGGATCAGCATGGTGCGCCGGCCTCAGCGCGCCGGCCAC
Source organism: Sylvilagus floridanus (assembly GCA_949820135.1). Classification (NCBI taxonomy): domain Eukaryota; kingdom Metazoa; phylum Chordata; class Mammalia; order Lagomorpha; family Leporidae; genus Sylvilagus; species Sylvilagus floridanus. The sequence continues at coordinate 92,114,136 of OX463238.1, forward strand.
AGCGGCCATTGGAGGGTGAACCAACGGCAAGGGGAAGACCTTTCTCTCTGTCTCTCTCTCTCTCACTGTCCACTCTGGCTGTCAAAAAAAAAAAAAGTTTTGGTGAGGGCTGTCACTGTGGTGTAGTGGATAAACCTGCCACCTGCAGTGCCAGCATCCCACATGAGCACTGGTTTGAGTCCTGGCTACTCCACTTCCACTCAGCTCTCTGCTATGGCCTGGGGAAGCAGTAGAAGATGGTCCAAGTCCTTGGGCCCATGCACCCACGTGGGAGACCTGGAAGAAACTCTAGGCTCCTGGCTTTGGATCAGTTCAGCTCTGGCTGTTGCATTTGGGGAGTGAACCAGTGGATGGGAGACCTCTTTCTTTCTCTCTCTGCCTCTGTCTCTATAACTCCATCTTTCAAATAAAATAAATAAATAAATAAATGAATATTTAAAAAAAAGAGTAATGGTGAGCTGATCTGAACTGAGTGAAGAAGACTATTTTTACCAAGCAAAATCTGTTTGTATAAACTCGCGTTTCAGTTGTCTTTCTCATTTCCCTTTTGGCAGCTAGCATTACTGCTTGAGGACACGCTGCCACTCATCTCTGGGAAGCCCCAAATATTTGGTTTGTATCTGCATTCAGACAGAATCAGTTTCAAATTGTTTCTGTAGATACGAAACATAAATATTTGGATAAAACAAGTTATAAATCATGTAATTTACTCCATCATCTGGGGAATTATGAATATTTTCTTTGAGGCATTGAAAAAATTATTGAACACTTACTTTGCAAAAAGTATTATAGAATAAATAATAAGTGAAGTATAAGCGGAGACATCATAAACAAGAGACATGGTGATAGCCTTTTGTAACCTTCCAGATTAGTTGAGAGGTGAAAATATAAATGAAAATAATTAAACTTGTTAAGTAATTTTAAAGGAGAATGTTTTAAAGAAACAAAACTTTTCATCGTAGTAGAAGTCGAATATAAGTATGAATAGAAAACTTGGGGCATCTTAGGAGAGAGTGTAATGAAGTTAGAGAAAAGTATAGAATGCTTAGATACTAAACCACGTATGCAGTGAGACTACCGATGGGTGTTGGTAGAAAGGACTGGACCAGGAAGAAAGAAGGTTAGGTTCATACCTTGAAAGTTGTCTGTTTTCTAGAACCTTCCTGAGATGGAGAGCTTATATGATAATAATTTTCACAAATATGTGTGCATCTCTGGTGAGTGGCTCAGTTGTTTCCAGTATTTGAGCACCGTATTCAGTGACAACTTTTTTTTTTGTTTTTTACTATTTTTGGCATGTGTTATAATGGCTTCTGGTGTATACTGCACATACTTATAAGTGTTGTGTTTCACACCAGCAGTAAACTCCTTGTTGTTGAGATAGTACTTCTTAGAATTCATCTCCTTCTTCTCTCACCCTCGGATGCTCTCCATGTTTTATTTAAAAGCTTGTCGTTCTGTTTACCATTTCAAGAACTTTAAAAAGACACTTTTCCGGCCAGCGCCGTGGCTCACTAGGCTAATCCTCTGCCAAGTGGCGCCAACACACTGAGTTCTAGTCCCAGTCGGGGCACCAGATTCTGTCCTGGTTGCCCCTCTTCCAGGCCAGCTCTCTGCTGTGGCCCGGGAGTGCAGTGGAGGATGGCCCAAGTGCTTGGGCCCTGCACCCTATGGAAGCCCAGGATAAGTACCTGGCTCCTGCCATCGGATCAGCGCTGTGCGCTGGCCGCGGCGGCCATTGGAGGGTGAACCAACGGTAAAGGAAGACCTTTCTCTCTGTATCTCTCTCTCACTGTCCACTCTGCCTGTCAAAAAAATTAAAAAAAAAAAGAAAAGAAAACAAAAACTTGTTTTGTTCCAAAGGATTAGATCACCATGAACCTAAAAAAAAAAAAAAAAAAAAACTTAAAAAGACACTTTTCCTTGCTGCTTCTGTTGAAAAACTAAAATTCTGGAACGAGTGTCTTAAGAAGGAGTCTTCTGATCTGTTTTGAATAGCTTTTGCAACAATATTTGATTTATCTCTTAATATTCTTGTAGTTTTATTTATTTTTAAAGGGGCTTGCAATCTAAAAAAATTTCTAAACGTTAGGTCTTCCCTTATTCATACACAATGAAGAGCTCTTGGTAGTATATTTAGACATAATCCATTGGGACAATTAATTAGTCATGATTTTTTATGGTTTTGCATCTTTTTCATTCATATTGCCTCTTCCGTGAGTTTAGTACCCACTCATCCATTTATCCATCCTTCTGTTCTTTCGTTTATCTATTAAATATGCGTTAAGGATCTACTGTATATAAGAGAAGGTGCTGGTGTCTGGATGGGGGAGAAGGGCCACAATACGGAATAAATTATGAGACTGAGGACTCTGAGAGGCTAGAATAGAAAAATGTTGCTCTCTGTAAGTGAGGGTTAAGTAATGTGCTTTAGGAAATCACAGATAATAAAGAAAATTTTTCCACTTTTAAAGAGGTAGGAGAGTATTTTGAGAATAATTTTGCAATGAAGCTGAGCTACTCAATCCTTGTGGTTTTGTGCTATTCCTTAGAATTTAGTAAAAAAAAAATGAAGATATTTGTTCTTAGTTCAGCATGCCTAGAATATACTTAGATTTTTTCCAGACATGTTTAGTACTTTTGTTTGTAGTTAACGTTGTAGACATTATTAAGTACATATTAAAATGACAAAAAGTATTGTGGAGCCATCTGCCCACAAATCCACTCCTTTACTCTGGTTCTTACTAAGGAAAATGTGCTTGTGTTTCCACTCCACTGGGTCTTTCAAGAGGTATTTATTGTGGTCTTTGCTCACTTTTCTTTCATTGAATATTATAATGCTTTATTTTCAGGGGCAAAATCACCAAAGGCTTGGAGGATTTAAAGAGAGTTAGTCCTGTAGGAGAGACCTATATCCATGAAGGACTAAAACTAGTAAGTTCTTTCACATTTCTAAGTATGGGAGAGAACCATTTCCTCTGTAGTGAAATGCAGTTCCCTAACAAAGTGTAAAAGCCCATCACCTAGTTTTCTGTAGGCAAGTTTTTTTTTTTTTTTTTTTTTTTTTTTTTTTTTTTTTTTTAAGATGCTTTTCATTGTGCTAAAGATGAGACTGGTGCAAAACATTAGTTACTGTGGTAATTCAAGTTTGGATGGCATTTTCATTTTTAAGGAATTTTCAATTTTTTTCAGTGGTTATGTTCAGATGAGGCCCAAACTCTATTATCATTAAAACACAATAACTACTTTATCATGTGACTAAATGCATATTTCAGATAAAATAGCCATCACAAAATACCCTGTTTCAAAATCTAGTCAGTAGTATTTTGATTTTGTCCGACTTAAAAATTCAGCTTGATGGAACATGCTGGTTAAAAGTTAAAATTAAATTGTGAGTTGGATAATTATTCTTCATTTTCAGGCGAATGAACAAATTCAGAAAGCAGGAGGCTTAAAAACCTCCAGTATCATAATTGCTCTGACAGATGGTAAGCTGGACGGTCTGGTGCCATCATATGCAGAGAAGGAGGTGAGTATTGAACTGAAACTGTTCTCTCCACCCCACTGTACATGGGTATGTGTCTCTGCATACATAGCTGGAGATTTGAATAATTCGCTTCCGCTTTTTATCAACAGGCAAAAATATCCAGATCCCTCGGGGCTAGTGTGTATTGTGTGGGTGTCCTTGACTTTGAACAAGCTCAGGTAAGCTACAACAGATAGGAACGCTTTCATCTAAATCACACGCTTGTCTTTTCAGGATAGTTTCACCTGTTCACAATAATCACTTGTTAAAGGTTTTCTATAAAATGATATCAGTTTTTCTATAAAGTGGCCGTTTAATGAGTTCTACCTTACTAATACGAGAATTTTGATAGGCTTCGTGACCGAAAGTAAAACTGCATTTCTTGAACACTTTATTTGTTTTGAGGAATTAAAGTACACATTTGGATTCATTTGGATGAATTTGGATTGTTATGAATACCCCTTTAACCCAGCAAACAAGATTATTATGTCAATTTAATTTAGAGTTTTTACTTTGATTTAATACCTGACTTGTAGGTGTAGAGGATTTGAGAAGTCCATTTAAGAGAAATCTTTAATAACTTTCTTTTGGAGAATTGAGTTTTCATGAAGTTTTTTTTTTTTTTTTTTTTCACTCACAAAATCACCTTACGTCTAAATTTCTGTTTGAGCCTGGGTTTGCCTCCTGAGTCTTGTGCCATTACATTAGCAGCTATCAGAACTCTGTATTGTCCTGAAATTGCAGCTTGGGGCCCCGGAAAGGGGTTTCACTGATCTCAGTGATTCATTTAAAGTGACACTGACATCACTGCCCTCTCTCATTTCCTGACCTTGACCCCAGATCATACTGGCAAATGTATGCTGTGGAGTGATGTGTCGGATGGACCCAACTGAAACACAGCGGCTACGTTGGGGAAGTTTTATGTTTCTGCTGCATCCTAATTAAGTTTTCTTCCCTTTTTCCAAAGCTTGAAAAAATTGCTGATTCCAAGGAACAAGTTTTCCCTGTCAAAGGTGGATTTCAAGCCCTTAAAGGAATAATTAATTCTGTGAGTATATCCCAGGGGGACAGGAAAGGCGGATCATTTTATACATATTTTAACCATAAAAACTAATCTTTATATGCAGCACAAATGGTCAGTTTCTAGAATAAAGAGATTAAGAAAGAAAGTGATTTGGTATCACAAATGCAGTGTCATTCTGAAGATCTGGATTTTGCTTGTAAATGGTTTGGTACTAATTCTTGCCTATTGGGCTGTATTGAGCCTGAGTTTGTGATTTCATATTCATAACATTCTCAAACACTTCCTCTTTTGGAGCACAGAGTTAACGGTCTGGATACCTCGAAAGTGTTATAAACTTTTCAGAAGAAATGTACAATAAAAGCTGGGATTGGATCTGTGATCCCTCCCTCCTCCAAAGATGGCTGAGTTTTTGACTGCCATTGTTGTTCTTTACATTGAAATGATAAATCGTTTCACTGGGACCCATAACATTTCTGTTTGGAATTCAGTTGAGCTGTCTCTGGTGATCATTAGAATCCGGGCTCCCCGGAGCAGGAGATGGGGAAGGAGAGTGATGAAATGCAAAGCAAAACTCCTGGGCTTTCACAGCTGAGGTTTATGTTTCATTTCACTGCCTTTTGCTAGAAGCACTATGAACAGTTGCTATTAAGTATTTATGATATTTTGGTAAACATCATCCTAAAATGGAGGTGAATAATGTGTATTCTCCAAGCCAAAGCATTTCCTTTCATCTCTAGGTGTTTATTAAAGGGGGAAAAAAAAATCTCAGTTTCTTCCAACATTTGGTTCTGGCATTTAAAATTTCCCTTTAAAGATTATGTCTTGCAGAAACAGAGTGAGATTTATTGAATTTGTTTTTAGTAGCATGTAGGTCTCTTAAAAAAATAATGGAGCTTTTCAGAGAAGGCATAATTTTGTTCCATTACATGTCAGTACTTCTAGTGGACAAACCAAATATAAATGCAGAATGGAAGAGAGATGCAAATATTCTAGGAATTCGTGTATATTATAGTGTTCAGTTTTTAGGGAAAAATTGCAATGTGAAAAATGATAAATAGTTTTATAGTTGGGTTCAGGAAAATTGTTCTATAACTGTGATTTGAGTTTTGAAACACAGACAAAGAATGGGTAATGCGAAAGTGTGGATAATTTGACCTACTAAGTAAACAAGTCAGCGGCAATTTTTTTTTTTAAGATTTTATTCATTTATTTGAAAGGTATAGGTACAGACAGTGAGAGGGAGAGACAGAGAGAAAGGTCTTCCTTCTGTTGGTTCACTCCCCAAATGGCCACAATGGCCAGAGCTGCGCCAATCCAAAGCCAGAAGCCAGGAACTTCTTCCTGGTTTCCCTTGCTGGTACAGGGGCCCAAGCACCCAGGCCATCCTCCACTGCTTTCCCAGGCCACTGCAGAGTGCTGGACTGGAAGAGGAGCAGCCAGGACTAGAACCGGCACCCATATGGGATAAAGGCGCTGCAGGCGGAGGATTAACCTGTGCCACGGTGCCAGCCCTAGCAGACAATATTTTAAATAGAATTTTACTGTGTGTGGAAATTTGCATTAAAAATAAAAAAAATTTTGTCATTATTCTGGCAGGGAAAAGAGACCTTTTAGATGTTTGTATATGGTTTAATTCAGAATTTTCCAGATGATGGATTAGCTTTCTAAAACTCTATTTTTATGGGTTAAAACCACAGATTTCCCTGTAAGGAAATTGGTCATTGACTATCAGAGGAAATAAAAGTTGTTTTATTAAATTCCTTCATTAAATTCCTCTATTTGTATTAATTACATTTTTTATTCATATGAGAGGCAGAGAGACAGAGGGAGATAAAGCGAGAGAGAGAGAGAGAGAGAGAGAGAGCGCACGAGCGAGCACACCAGCCTCTATTCACTGGCTCATTCTCCAAATGTTGCAACAACTGAACAGGGACATGCTAAAGCCAGGATGGGGGACTCCATCAGATCTCCCACATGACTGATAGAAATCACAACCATTTGAGCCATCACTGCTGCCTCCCAGGGTGTGCATTAGCAGGAAGCTGAAGTCAGGAGCTGGATTCAGGCATCATACCCAGGCACTCCAATATGGGACAAGGGCATCTTAACCAGTTCCTTAACTGTTAGGCGAAATGCCTGCCCCTGTTTTGATGAACTTTAGAATGTAGTATTTCAGTACCTGCATGTCTGAAGTTCTTGATAGAACTTAGCTTGAATGAGTGATGGTGAGAGATTTTGCATGAAGTTAAGAAGATCTGCATTATTTTAGCCAACCAAGTCTCTTGAGTTTCATCTGGAGGAGGAGGGGTATGGCTTTCGCATCAGTGTATTTTCACACAAAGCTAGCCTCTGTGGAAACTGATAGTATTGGCAGGGCTGGCAGGTAGAAAAAGGGAGTCATTACAACCAAGCTGCATTTTCTGTAGTAATTAAGGTTTTTTAAAATTAGAATGATGGTCATAGAGATTTTTGGCCACTTTGTAGAAATTTAAGGCAATGCAAACATGTCATCTCTCTTTAAGGATAGAGATTGCTTCACCCATGATAAATGTACAAAGGCTATAATGCTGCCTCAAATTTGAACTGTACTTTAGAGGTACAGAGTATCATCTTATTTTTAAACATAGATTTGATCTTTAAAATAGAGTGTGTATATTATAAGGTGTGAGAAGATAGAATATCCCTCTATTCTTTGCGATTTACCAAACAAATGAAAGAATTTATATTGTGGAATGTATTTACATAATAAATACATGCAAGCAAATGGAAGAAAGCAGAAAGCTTAAAATTTGCAGGAATTTAGCACTATGAAGGCAAAATTTACTAAGTTGATAGACAATTTCTTTTTCCTGAAAGATATTATTTAAATATATCTTGTTTCATTGTTTGTCAGTGTATTAATTTCCTTGAAGTTAACCTTTGAGAACAATGGAGAAGATGGATTCTTTGTTACCCCTCCTTGCCCCCACAATGCAGTAACTTGTCCCTTTGATGTTTAAGGCATCATGTGTTCTTAAGATGTTGTTTGTCTAGAATCAGTTTCTTAATCAGCAGAGGTCAGGGTTTCATTTTGGAGACTTTCTTTGGTGTGGTTGGAAAAAAGCAGAAGCACTGTAGTAGTTCTTTTTTATTTCTTAGAAATCAAGTGATTGGGTTCAGCATTGAGACGTAGGATAAGCTGGCACAGTGCCAGTTCAAGTTCTTCTCTCAGTTTCTGATCCAGCTCCCTGCTGTGCTTGGAAAGGCAGCAGAGGATGGCCCAAGTACTTGGACTCTGTCACCCACGTGGCAGATGCTGATGGAGCGCCTGGCTCCTGGCTTCAGCCTGGCCCACCTCCCGCTCTTTTAGTCATTTGGGAAGTGAACTAACTCATGGAAGATCTCTCTCACTCTCCTCTCTCTCCCTGTCTCTGTAACTCTGCCTTTCAAATAAATAAATACTTCATAAATAAATGGTTTTCTGAATCAAGTAAATTTTTTTCTTTTTTCTTTTTTGAACAGGAAGAGTTAGACGGTGAGAGAGAGAGACAGAGAGAAAGGTCTTCTTTTCTGTTGTTTCACCCCCAAAATGGCTGCTATGGCCGGCTAATCCGAAGCCAGGAGCCAGGTGCTTCCTCCTGGTCTCCCATGGGGTGCAGGGCCCAAGCACCTGGGCCATCCTCCACTGCACTCCCAGGCCACAGCAGAGAGCTGGCCTGGAAGAGGGGCAACCAGGACAGAATCCGGCGCCCCAACCGGGACTAGAACTCGGTATGCCGGTGCTGCAGGCAGAGGATTAGCCTAGTGAGCCATGGCACCAGCCTAAATCAAGTAAATTTTTTACATGGTATTAAATTGTTAGCATGCAGGATATTCATAACAAAGGCTTTTTTCAGTCACTTGATTTTTAAAAAAGATTTATTTATGTATTTGAAATTCAGAGAGAGAGATCGAGAGCGAGAGAGAGAAGAGATCTTGCATCTGTTGGTTCACTCCTCAAATGGTTGACATATCTGAGATTGGGCCAGGCATAAGCCAGGAGCCTGGAACTCCATCTTGGTGTCCCATGTTGGTGCATGGACCCAGGAACCTGGGCTATCTTCTACTGCTTTCCCAGGCACAAAAGCAGGGAGCCGTATTGGAAATGGAGCAGCTGGGACTTGAACCAGCACCCATATGGCATCACAGGCGGGTAACCCGGCACCACAGCACCAGCCCCTAGAAAATCATTTAAACATTCTGTTTTAACTTTGGGGAAAATATATTGTTTCAACATTTTTAGATTCTTATCCAGGCAAACATGATAAGTAACACTTTTTGGAATGTTGGTGTAATTTCCAATCTTCACAGCACATATGGAGGTTTATAATTCATTATTATCTCAAGGAGATACTTGTAAAGAAACATTTTCTCTTTTTCTCCCTTCTTTCCTCAATTAACTTATTCTTTCATTCATTTAACACAAAACTCAAATATGACAAATTTTGTCTGAAAGGTTCTTAAAAGGATCGCTGATTCCAGGTTTGGAGTCTATAAGGTTTGCTGTGGGGACTTGAAGGAATTTTTGTGAGTCACCTTCTGGGATAAAAAAGGACTTTGTGACAGAATTGGTGTGAATGCCATGTGACTAGAGTGGAAGTTGGCCTGTCCAGAGGATAGATTTGGTTTTATAAAGTTACAGCAGACTTTCCATTGTAGGGTTTGAACTGAGCTCTGCCTCTAGGAGTAGGTTTAAACAGACGCAAGGAATACAGAACTTCAAGAACAACCTGGACCGAGTGGCTGGGTCACAGGAAGAAATGTGGTTGGGCTAGGATTATGGAGAGTGGAGGAGATAATTTGACACATAGTCGGATTCCAGATTATAGAGACCTTTACATACTTGGATAGGGGATTGACACTTAGTTCATAAACAATCGGCTAATCACAGAAGGTTGATTGAGAGTATGGGATTTCTCTGGTAGCATGAACGTTTAGGAGGCGTGTTCTCCTGACTTACAGGATGATGTGGAAGTTGGGGAGGTATACGTATCTGGCAGTTGTCCTGTGAGATATACTAAAGGGAACCCTTATATAATTGGAGACAGTATGAGTTTGCGAGTGGGAAGACGTGCGTGTGAGTTTCAGCTGCTGTTGCCTAGGCATGAGACCTGCCTTATGTCCTGTAATGTGGTTTCTCTCAAGGTTAAAATTAAACCAAATGGGATGATGATTTTCATTTTACTGAGCTGTGTTTTGAATTAAATGAGGTTAATTATTACCAGTGATCTAAGTCAAGAGCAGGCCTTGAAGAGGTTTGGTGGGAAACTAGAGTGGTGGGCAACTGTGAGTGGCAGAGCTAGGATGGGCTCTCGGATGTGTCTCCAGGGCAGTCCACAGAAGAGGTGGCCAGCAAGCCACACGATCAAAGTCTTGTATAGGACATGGCACTGAGATGTTAGAAGATCAGATTCAGCAGGGAGTTCAACAGGACTTCTGGGTGGTGTTGTACCCGAAGGCGAGCATTTGGGGTTTCCTACTTTCAGACTCTCAGGCCATGAAATCAGGATCCAGGCAACAACTGGGAGACAACACTGAGTGTTCCCATGACAAAAGCAAAGTAGAATTTCAGGACCCCACATTCAGAAGAGAGCCATGATGCTTGCAGCTGGGAGGGTGGCGAGCTTCCAGGACTAAGGAGGGATTCAGAGTAGAAAGCCAGTTGTTAAAGAGGGAAAAACAGTCCTTATTTCAGCGCTGGGCCTCTGAGTCTTTCAGAATGAAACTCGGTCAAGGGCAATGAGGAGAGCATCTAATAAACTCTGCCCTATCAGAATTAGGTCAGAAGCAGGGAGGGGCTGAACCTCTAGGTATGAACTGGCTTCTTGCTGAGCTCCGAGGGATATGGCAAACGCTGGCTGGCACATACTAGGTGTTGTTATTATTATCGTGATGGAAGGGAGACCAGAAATGGAAAGGTAAATTTGGTGAGCACTACAGAACCAAGAGAGCCTCAGAGCTCACCATAGATAGGATTTACGGGATGGGAGGGCGGTGTGTCAAATGCATCTTGGCTGTTCTGACTGGCATGAAGAAGCGTGCGTCGACAGTATGTTGATGCAGAAGGGGAGAGTGTTAACTGCTCCAGGTGGAGGAGGGCAGAGAGAGAGAAGCTGAGCTTGCCAAAAGAAAATCGCAGTGGGGGATGTCCCTTAGGGAGCTGGGAGTCTGGTGACAGCAACACACTTAGAAAACTGCAGAACTGAGTCATTGTTTCTCCTCTTACTCCTCCTCCCCTCCCACTGCCCACAAACCCAAGCATATACTTCTGTTTTTCACTTCAAATTATCTTTAAAACCATGTACTGTTAAAAAAATCTTTGTTTTGGTTTCTTGGAAGGTGATTATGGAACTTATTTTTGAAAATAAATTTTATTTGAACTACTAAAGACCAGACTGACATAAGAGTGTCTTATGTTATGGGTTCTTACTGTTTCATAATCCAGTGTTGAGGATAAAGCATTACAAATAAAACAAAACCACAGATTGGGGAATAATATGGAAAGAATAAACATCAAACTATTCTGTCCATACCCCCTCTTATTTCCAATAAAAGGGGGAGCATGTGATGTATTACTATTTGGAATTATTTCCACATTTTTTAAAAACAAAAATGTCTCAGGAAGTATTAAGCTGAAACAGAAGAATCAGTTGTGAAGCTTGTTTTATAAATAATTCTGGTCTAAAAGAATTGGGAACGTTATATCCTAAGTTATGGCAGTTCATGCCTGAGCTTCTAAGTCCCTAATAGGAAATACAGGAGTGTAAATGGGAGGAGAATGGCTACCCATACACGTAGGATATTTAAATAAAACTGGAGTGGATGACTTTGAAAGAGAAAAATGCAATATACTTTTCAAAAAGTAACTTCACCCATGCTGCTGGAAATACAAGCTTCATTTGACGTTTGGAGCTAAATTGTTTTTCTCAGTAGTGTCTGTTGTTGTTTTCTTTGAAAAGTATCTCAGAGGGATGTCTAAAACTATATTATCATGGAGTAAGAATATGGTACAAGCACACTTTTTCTCTAGGTAAATCATTTTCATAGGAGAATTGGGTACCTAATAAACTTTCTGATAAGACCTTAGCTTAAGTGGATTCAGCAGGCTGTGCTGCGACTCTTGACTGTGTAGTTGTGGAAGCCTCTAATTGTAAAATCATGATTTAATGAAAAATCTGATGTCTGAGCAACAATAAAAATACATTCAGGGGCAAAGAGCCACTACATTTAGGACTTTCTCAAAATTAGAAATCAATAATCAGGATTCCTGTTAGAGAGCGCTGGCTATAATGTGAGGGTCACTATACATTAGAAGAGTTGGGGCTTCTTTTTATCTAAAGATATTTAATACTGAATACAGATGAGATGCCTCATTAGAACATCCTTCCCATTAATAGTATGAGGCTTGTGACTGTATTCTGCCAACCCCTGTTATCAATCTAATGTATGATATGTGTTGGGAAGTAATCATTGCTTAATTCGTCAATGGATACATAAAATTCCTGCAAGTTTTTGAAAAGATATTTTATATATCTATAATATAGTATATGTGAATATTGAAAACATTTCTGAATTCTTATAACTTTGATTTTTAAAGAAGCTTTATTTATTTGAAAGTCAGAGTTACATAGAGATAGGTAGAGAGAGAGAGAGATCTTCTATCCCCTGGTTGACTCCCCAGATGGCCACAAGTAGCCAAGAGCTTCATCTGAATCTCCCATGTGGCTAGAAGGGGCCTAAACACTTGGGCCATCTTTTCTGCTGCTTTCCCCAGGCTATTAGCAGGGAGTGGGATTGGAAGTGGAGCAGCTTGGGACATGAACTGGCACCCATGTGGGTTGCTGGCATTGCAGGCTGTGGCTTCACCCACCATGTCACAACACTGACTCTATAACTTTGATTTTACTGCCTTACTGTGTTCCTCTGTGTTAAAGTTCTTGATCACATGTGACAGTAATCCAGTTAATACTAGTTTAAGGGAGAGAAACAAAAGAAGTGTTACTGGCGTACATAAGCAAGCCCACTAAAAAAAAAGTTCATGCCATTGTCTTTCTGCATCAGTGCGTGTTGTCCCAGGTAAAGGCTCTGATTCCATTATTCATTCCTGTATGTTATATTGTATGTTGTGCCGTTTGTCATTCTTGTACCAGTTATCATGTCAATGTGAATTAAACTAGTCTAGTAATATGCCCACCCAAGACAAGGGGTTAGGGACCAGGCAGAGAAGGAGAACAAGCTAACCTCACTAGGGCCAGATGGAGTGGAGAACAGTTTCCCCAGTAGGAAGGGGTGCTGTTCATAGAACTGTGAAGGTGAAGTACAGGCAGGTGAGCTTTCATTTTAAATCACAATCCATTTTTGACATTTTTCTATGTTGTGGTAAAAAAAGACTTGGTAATATGATTCATTATAAAAACTACAGTTGTGAAGTACAGAGTAATTTAAGTGTCATTTGGCCTCTTTTTTGTTTTGTGTATCGTGGGCATATTTTCACCAAAATCGTAGTCAGAGTAGTGTTTTTACTTTGTTTTGAGATAGGAAGAGTAAAAGGCAATGATTGTGATTTACACTCTTCCTGAACTTTCTTTTTTTAAGAGTTTTTTTTTTTATAAATTTGTCACGTGTACCTTTATGACCTTCTCCTTGCAGAAGAGAGAATCCATATTGAGAAATAGGTCACAATGGTGTCTGCTATTGAGCAACTGATAATATTTTGAAGCTCCAAACATTTTTAAAGAATGAATTCATCCAAAACATGTGATTACATATGACCATTATTTTTAATTAAAGTATGACTTATTAGAGAAAAATATATTTGGGATGTTTGGTAGAGAGCAAATAAAATTTTCATATCTGAATATTGAAAAGAAACAAGAGTATGACAAATGTCTTCGTGATTGTTTTGGCTATTCATTCCACACACAAAGAGGGTTAATTGCTAAGGCTTCACTTGATTGGGAACTTTAGAACTAATGCTCTTCAGGGATTTTTCCTTATAAGAATCAAAGTTAGGAATCTATATATGTGTAGTGCTTAAAGCAGCTCTTTGAATCAGAAAAAAATGCTTTCTTTTTTAGAATTTGTTCTTTTACTGATGTTTTTGGCATGCTGGAAATCATGGCAGCTAGTAGCCTCTCTGTGCTGAGGACCACCTGGGATGTTTGTGAATTATCTGCAGTGAGTGGTGGTGTGTGATATTATACACCCAAAATCATGTGAGAAAGTTATTGCTAGGATGAATACTTAGAATTCTTTAATAGAGTTAGAGCAGTGTTGCAGAAGTTTAGGTAGCCTATGTGAATTTAAATGTAGTGAAATATGACCATTTTAAGGGAAAATAGCCCTGTTATTTAGAACTGACTTTAAAAAATCACAGAAAAAAAAACCATTTGGTGGAATTTAATATCCCTTTTCTCTTTTTACATATCCTATATAAAATCAGCTTATCTAATATAATGTATATCTTATATTTGTTCCTTTTCATATTGTTCATATTGTTTCTGTTATTTTTTGTTTCTGGTCCAAAGTTTTCTGAGCACCATTGATTACCCAAATTTAGATTTATCTGAACAAATTTTCTTTCATTGTGTGTGACTGAAAATGTGATCATGTTAATTCAGATAACTCCTTGTTGCTCTGTAGTTTTTCTTTACGTGCTTAATGGCTCATGAAGTGTCACACACCCCATTGTGCTTTTCTTAATTGAGAAAGTATTACATTTATTTTCAACTAAAAGCAGTAAACATTAACTGAGCAATTACTATTTGATAACATTGTACTGTATACTTTTTATATTAGATTGAGTTTTGAATATGTAGTATTACTATTCATTAAAAACGTTATTTTTGGTCTTGAATGGTCAGTTATTTTGCAGATATAGTTAGTCTCCTTCCCACTACCATTTAGAAACTACAAAAATATGGATATTTAAATCTATCTTGGCTTATGTTAGCTGTAAGAAGTGCCCTTTTTGTTTTTCAAATTAGATGTTTGATCTTCAGAGCCTAATTTCTAGATACTTCTTCCAAATTCAACATAAACCTCAAAAACACCACTGGTCCTAAATTATGACTTTGTTTCCCAATCATAATTATTTCTATGCTAGATTTTTATATTGGGTACATCTTAATTATAACTCTCTACTAAGTCATTCCGTCTTCCCTTGAATGCCAGAAGTAGAAGGCTGTAACTATAATCATTGTGGCATTTTTCAGGCCATAATATGCCTGTAGCTCTGTCTTCCATGTCCCATAATTTGCTATGGTAACACGTGTCCATTATGTAAACGTGTCAGTGACTTGCAGGTTCTCAAAATACGGTTCCATATGTTTCTTAAAATCTCTGAGAAAGGAGAAATCAAGTGAAGACGCTCAAAAAACTCAGACCTTCTGTATTCTTTCTGGTTATTTCTGCCTTGGATAGTTCCTTGACAGTCCCGTCACTTTATCTGGTGAATATGAAGTAATTCTAAGGATGTGAATGTGAGCCTGTAGGAAAGTGAGATAGGAACCCTCTTTGTAACCAGTGTGATCTGGGGGCACCTGTGCCTCTGACCTCCTGATGGTTCTCTACCTCCCACAATCCTTGGTGGGCCCAGATGCTGAGTGCGTGTGTGCTGCTCGTTATCTAGTATGGAGATCTGGCCTGTGGTGAAATCCTGCAACCTGAGCACATTGCACTAGACGTAGATTGAATGCTAATTAATTCGGAACACGCTTGGGTACCCAGGGTGAAACACCACTCTGCTGCTTCATTCAAGTCGGGCTGCAGAGAATGGACGGCAGGGAGATCTGTTTTCATCTCCTGCCAAGCGTCTGCAGTCCTGGGAGGCCAGCAGGCAGTGAAGGCACAGCTGACTCCGGCTGCATCCAGGCTTGCCCCGACCCAGGACTAAGAGCTGCTGACGTCAACAACCTTATCTTTTTTTCCCCCCCGACTCTTCTCATTTGCCAAACTGAGAAGTTTCATGCAATCAGTGTTTGCAGAGTTCGCTGAGCTATGGAGAGAGTCTTCTTGATGATGTGAATCACACAAACAATGCATCAGAATTCCATACAACTAGTTAGAAGCAGCAGAAAATAAGTACTTACACGTTGTATGGTGCGGATGTCATTATTCCATTAGTGGTTTAATTCCAAACAACTCAGAAAAGGGGAAATCCTTGGAATTTTAGTTCCTTATATTAATATAAGACAATCCTTTTACTATACAATTTAAAGGAGATATTCAAGAAAAATATATCTTAAATAAGAGAATGTTTCAAGAAAGGATAGGATTTTTGTTAGAGAAATTAAATATAAAAAAGGCTTTTTACTATTTATTTCACAGTTTGGTACAAAATGCCAGAATGTAGAATTATATAAAATACAAGAACTTAAAATTTCATGTTGACCTCCCTTCTCAGTTTTCACCAGCTTATGAAAATATGCAGTGGTATTGTGTTTACTCTGAGTTCTCTTCGGGACTTTCCTCCTGGAAGTTCACACCACTGTCTTTTCTTCCAGTCTGTGACCCGTGAAAGCAACTGTGGGTTAAAAGGCTCCTAGAGACCCCGTGGCTCACTAATGTGAGTATACAAGGGACAGAAGCTAAGATGAAGAACTGTAGAGAAATAGACTTGAGGAAGACACACAGGCAGACCTGAATTTCCGATGTTGGGGTCCCATCTTAGAAACGTTTTCCTTCCTCTGCATTGCTTGTTTTGCAAGTGACACACTGCCTGAATTTCCATGCATAGGGGTTTTCATGGCTTAATAAGCATCGTCTTGAGGTTACAGTACTATCTCGGTTGTCTGAAGGGTCACAGGCTCACATCCACATATCACAGGTTAAGTATCCATTATTGCTAGTGCCCGGAACCAGAGTGATTTGGATTCTTTTGAGACTTTAGAATATTTGCATATTCATAATGAGATAACCTGGGCATCTGACTCAAGTCTATATTTGAAATTCATTTATGTCTCATATATACACCCTAGACCCATGGTCGATGGTTATTGTATAATCTCATATCTCTCTCTGCCTCTCAAAACGTTCTCTCTCTCTGCCTTTAAACAATATCTGAGAGGCAGAAAGAGAGAGAGAGAGGGGAGAGGAGAGAGGCAGAGAGGCAGAGAGGCAGAGAGGCAGAGAGGCAGAGAGGGAGAGAGGGAGAGAAAGCTCCCATCTGCTGGTTTGCTCTTCAATGCCTTCTGTGACTGACACTGGGCCAGGCTCAAGCCAGGAGCTAGTCCAAGTCTCCCATCTGGGTGACAAGAACTTAATTACTTGAGCCATCACCTGGTCCCTCTGAGGGACCTGCATTAGCAGGAAGGTGGAATTGTGTGCTAGGGCTAAAATACAATCCCAGGTATTTGAATCCATGTGGTGTGCAGATGTCTCAGCTGGCTTCTTAACTGCTGGGCCATCCAGCTGCTCCTGTGTGATATCACACATGAAACAACGTTTCACAGTGTGGAATTTTCCACTTGCAGTATCATGCCAGCATTCAAAAAGTTTTGGATTTTGGAAAAGTTAGATTTGTGATATCTGAATTAGGGATGCTCAGCCAGCGATTTGTATGAGGGAGGGGGAGGGTAGGAGGGGGGAGAAGGGGAGAGGGAGAGGGAGAGGGAGATGGCCAGGGAGAGAGAGAAAGATCCAAAAACCTGTGTATCCCATTCCAAATGCCTTTGCTGTATCTAAGACTCAGGCTAGTTCTAGAATTTTAGAACCATGAAACCTAAATATTGTTGGCTCAGTTAATTTAATAAAACAAGTGTTCTAAGATCAAATAAAATATTTAATTTTTTGTAAACACATTTTGTTTTCAGTTTTCTAGGTACTTGCTGTGTCCCTAAACCAGAGTTAGAGCTTTTGGTAGCTTGGTGTTGCAGTGTGGCCTCTGTTGTCTTTAAGGTTCTGGGTGATGCTGAGAAGTGGGAAGGACAGTGTTTTACCTGAAAAAAATAAATGTGAGATGGAGGGCAATAATTAAGTGAGACACCCAAGAAAAAAGAAGAAGGGGCCCTAAGGATCTGGATTATCTGCTAAGTTACTAATTTACGGGATGGTTTAAAACTTTAATTTATCCAAAGCCAGTGGTGCTGGAAATTTTACAACAAACGTAAAAACTGCAAAGATTAAAAATGAACGATTAGTGACATACTTGTGAAGATAAGAGAGAATCCAGATTTTAGATTGTTTTGGGTAGCATTAAAGAAATCCAGTAAAAACAGGCTGATACATTTTGCTGGTTGTTAATAGGTTTCATAAAGGTGAGTCAGTCCATCACAAACCTGGGTTCCCTGGTAGAAAGAACAGGTGTTGGCCTCAACCAAGCCTGAAAACATCTGGCTTACTGTTACTTGAAAGCTAATTTTTCTTGGGAATTTAAAGAATATCTCTAAGCCCCAGATTTCTCATGCATAAAATACTGATAAAAATAATAATAATTGTTCATAAGACTTGTGAGAATTAACTGAAGAAATTCAGATAAAGTGCTTGGTACAGTTCCTGGAATAAGTACACAACAAATGATAATTGTATTAGAAATTCTTTTGAGTTTTTGACTGTTGATATTAGTACTTTATTTACAAAGTTTGACTCTGTCATCCATATTAATGTTTGGGGATCTAAAGGTAGGGATTATATAATAATGCACATATTATTTTTCATTTGTAAGTACTCATCTTTCATATTAATATTTTTGAGTGAATAGATACTTCAGTGGTATGCTTTTTTCATGGTGAGCATCAAGTTTCTTGCCTATTTTGTATTTTTATGTGTATGTGTGTGTGTGTGTGTGTTTATGTCCCAATATTTCAAATGATAAGATTTTGAACTTAGTGTATATGGCTTAAAGTCCCAGTTTTATTGATAGCATTTGATTTATCTGCAAATTTGGTCTATGGTGCTCTCTCTGGTGTCACCTAGGGCTGATCTTTGTTCAAAAATACTTTGTTTCTATTGGGATATATTGAAGACACATGGAAACACCTACTTGTTGAAACTTGCTTGCCAGTTCGTCTGTTGTACAGATGATGGAACTATAGAGAATGAGAGAGAGAATGTCTGTTATCATCGATGGAACATCTGATCCAATGCCCAACCAATTAGTAACAGTATTTGATTTGGTATGAATGAGCCAGAGGGTTTATAGAAGACTTGTCTTGCTTGTCCATTGTTTGGTGATGATAGTTTAATATGTAATAGTCACATTGTGATAGCTTTAGCATTTTAACTTATACAGTTACTTCATGAAGCTAGATTGTGAACTATTTTTAATGGAATTGAGTTTTAAAAATTGATGGTGTAAGCCATTTCTTCAAACATCAAATTAATTTGATTTGTTGTTGATTTCTTTGTGTAGGAAAATAGTAGATAATATATGGGAAAGCAAAATTTAGAGAAATACTTATTTCTCTTTAAATGTTTATTTTCATCTAATTGAAAGGCATAGAGAGAAAGGGAGGGAAGCAGGGAGAGAGGGACAAAGTGGGAGAGAGAGAGAGAGCGAGCGAGTCAGCCATCTATCTTTCATCTGCTAGTTCACTCCCCAAATGCCAACAGTAGCTGGGGCTGGGCCAGGTTGAAGCTAGGAGCCTGGAACTCCATCTTCATCTATAATGGCAGGATCCCAAGCACTTGAGCCATCATTAGGTGCCACCCCGGCACATTAGCAAGAAGCTGAATCAGAATTAGAGGAGCTGGGACTCAAATCAGGCTCTCCGACATGGGATGTGGGCATCCCAAGTAGCAGCTTTACCCGTTGCGTCACGATGCTCACCCCTGTTTTCTGAAAGTACATAAACTCTCCTCTTCTCTCCCATCCTTCTCTTACTGTTTTTTCATTTATAAATGGTTTTTGTGAGCTTGTTTCAAATTATAGGTTTCTGGATTTCCAATAATAATAATAATAATAATAATAATAATTTATTCAAGGACTTGATGCTTTTTTTTCACATAAACACACTTTATCATGACTTCTCTTAGTCCTAATGATTTTTGGTTTGCTAGTTAGATAGGCATTTTTAATATTTTGTTCATTTATGCATTTGATTAATTTTCTAAGACTTTTTGAGTTATACTGCATGTATGAAACAATATATCAGGTACTGAAAGGCTTTTATGATATTATAGATCCTATTTCTGTCCTTAAAGAGTTTTTCTTTTACTAGATGAGGTAAGTTATGCACTCTAATAAGGCCCAAAGAGATTTAAGGTGGTGAACTCCAGAGGGGAGCAGGTAATGTTGTGGACGGCGTCAGATGGTGATGCCAGTTTTCTGGCTCATGGTTTCCACTGCTTACCTTTCAGCAGATCTGTTACTGGAGGCACCTTTTCATTCAAGTATACAGTTTCTTTAAGAAGCTACTGTATTAAAATAAATGCAAATATTAAACTCATGTAAGCGTTGTACAGTTTACTGCAGGATGTAATGAAGCTTAGTTATTCTTAATCTCTGCTTGATGTAACATGATGCATTTAGTCTCAGACTCTGTTACAACAGAGTTGTAGATGGCTACATCACCCGGAGCCTTATGTTTAAAGTTTAAACACCTTCCAGGGGACAAAGAGGGTCTGGCTTCAGAGCTGCAGGCCATCCATAGTTCTTGAAGGTGTTTCTTTAGCAACTGGGAGAGCTCCATAGCTGAATTGCTACTGAAGTGTTTATTCCTTTAGAAATGTTTTGATGGATTAGAGCACGTGAGAGGAGGAAGGCAACGTAGGGAACTGTCTGAAGTTTTCCTGAGGTCTGATTAGGTTGTGGTCAACACTGGCAGGCTAGAGAAAACACTTTACTAATTCCACAGAAGTCATTCTGGGATATATTCCCTGACACAAGCTTAAGAGCAACCTTCTGATTTAACCTTATTGTAAGAGATTCTTAAAAACTAATTCATTTAGTAAATGAAGCCATCTTTAAAACTGTTAATTTTCCCTGTTACTTGAAACATGTTACAGTATGCTAATAAAGGTGTGACTAAAATAATAAAGAGATTGTAAACTGGAAGGTGCAGTCAGCTTCTGTAATAGTCTCTGTTTTGATATTTTATTTAAAAAAATTATTTCAGGGAGAATTGTGCACTGAATTAGTTCCCACTTTGGGAACCCCACATCCCAAAGTGCCCTGGATGGAGTCCTGCCTGGGGTGGGGTCCTGCCTGGGGTGGGGTCCTGCCTAGGGTGGGGTCCTGTCTGGGTGGGGCCCTGCCTGGGGTGGAGTCCTGCCTGGGGTGGGGTCCTGTCTGGGTGGGGTCCTGCTTTCATTCCTAGCTCTCTGTTAATGCGTGGGGGAGGCAGCAGATGATGGCCCAAGTGCTTGGACCCTGCCACCCATGTGGGAGGTCCAGATGGAGTTCCAAGCTGCTGACTTTGGCCTGGCCCAGCCCCAACTGTTGCATGCATTTAGGCGGTGAAAGTCTGGGTAGAAGGTTCCCACCACCCTCTTTCTCATCCTTTCCCCCTCTTGTCACTGTGGTTTCAAGTGAATAAATAAAAATCAATCTTTAAAAAAAATTTCCTTCAGAACTGGTAGCAGGCAAAATACATTTGGGGTTTTGTGTTTTCCATTGGCCTTTTGTTTTCATGGCTCACCCTCACTTTTATCCCAGAGGGGCCAAAGCTACAGTTATCATGTGGTTAGTTGGAACCTTTGTGGCTCCCTGTGTTCTTACAAAGCTCTTCTTTCCTTTTTTGTTCAGAGTGTTATCGCTGAATTATGTCAAAAATACTTAAAGGTGTTAGTAAGGTGTTAGTGATGAGAGAGAATACCCCTTCAAGAGGCCACACTGAGCTTTTTTTTTTTTTTTTAAAGATTATTTTACTTATTTGAATGAGTTACAGAGAGAGAAGTAGAGAGAGAGAGAGAGAGAGAGAGAGAGATCTTCCACCCACTGTTTCACTGGCCAAATGGCTGCAATGGCTGGTGCTGAGCTGATCTGAAGCCAGGAGCCAGGAGCTTTTGCCAGGTCTCCCATGTGGGTGCAGGAGCCCAAGGACTTGGGCTTTCCTCTGCTGTGTTCCCAGGTGCATTAGCAGGGAGCTAGATTTGAAGTGGAGCAGCTGGGACTCGAACCAGCACCCATATGGGATGCTGGCATTGCAGGCCAGGGCTTTAAACCACTGCACCAGAGACCAGTCTTGAGGGCACATTGAGCTTTACCAGTGCTGTTCATTTGCTGGAAATGGGGTTAGTCTGGTTATAGTCGATAAAGTCACAGATCAAGAGTCTATTTATGCTCAAAATGGTCTTTGAGTGCCCATGGAATATCTTTGGTAATTTCTGAGTTTAGATAGATTTCATGCATATTTTTCACCCATGAAATCCTACTGGATTTGTTTTCTAATCCCTGAAGCCTCAATCACAAAGTGAAACTTTGGTTTCATGGGAAGTAATCTAAAAAAGTGCAAATGATGGCCCCTTGGCAGAGCTGCATTTTTTGCAACCAGCGTTTCATGATTTGACACTGTTGATTTTAGATGATAAGAATTCACATTTGCAACGTGAATAGGGAGAGCGTTTCTACTTCCTGTAAACAGTTCTTCCTGTTCTAGTTAGGAGTAGGGGATACTAGAAACCACGGTCCCTCATCTGCATTCAGCCTCTGTCCAGAAAGGAACATTGTACA
This sequence comes from Sylvilagus floridanus, assembly GCA_949820135.1. NCBI lineage: Eukaryota > Metazoa > Chordata > Mammalia > Lagomorpha > Leporidae > Sylvilagus > Sylvilagus floridanus. The sequence goes on from OX463238.1 coordinate 92,136,315, forward strand.
GAGATCATCTGGAACTTGTCTGACTCTGATAATGTGGTGCAGAGCAGTTCTAAAAATAAAGGCAGGATTGTTGTGTCCGTTAGGAGCAGCTTATTTCATCATTGTTATTTTTCAGTTGTAGCCTCGTGCCTTGTATGGTGGTTTCTGTTTCTTGGAACGAGCTAAGAAGAGCCGATCTATTCTTGGGCTCTGGGAATGCTTCACTGCAGAGTCTGTGTTTTCGAGAATAATGTTTGGCTCATACAAGGAGTCTGTGTTCTGGAAGTGTAATGTTGGATGCATGTGAGGGGGATTAGCACCCATGGGAACTGAGCCTGAGAATCGGAATAGAAAACGCCAGTGTCAGATGAAGAAACACTTCTTTATTGAGACTGTATTCAACTACAGAAAACACAATAATGCAGCATTATTAAACAGGAGCCTTCTTTGCTCTCTTTCTGCCTGATGGGGAGGCTCGACTTGGATTTTATGGTTATCAGGAAATTTGAGTTTCATCCATACCCCAGGCAGTACTCCCTTTGCTTGTGTCTACTTGGATCTACTCTAATAAATAAGGATCCCACAGTACATCCTTGGAATATCCAGAGAGACAATGTGGACGTTCCTGAGAGCCTGCTAGCTCTATAGGTAATAGTTCATAGATTTTTCTTGCCATGTGTTGAAGAAAGGAGAAGACTTCGGGATTATTATCTTACGCTTAACATGTTAGAATTTAGTTGTTTAGATTGATCTTCTGTCTTTTTTTCTTTTCTTAGATATTGGCTCAATCATGTACCGAAATCCTGGAATTGCGTCCCTCAAGTGTCTGTGTAGGGGGTGAGTGTTTAGAATTTAAAAATATCATGTAAGAAATTGTATTTTTCCATAGCTAAAATATATGATTTGAAACTCATGTTGGAAGAAGAGTAGCAAAATTAACTTTTTTGGCATCTTTTTTTGTGTAAGAATTTTTAAATAATTCCTTGAAATATTTCTATTTTAAATTCAAATTTTTAAGATGGGAGTGTTATTTTAAATAATTGAGCATATTGTGTGACAGGCTTTTAGAATCTTCTGTACCCTCAGTTCACATGTGAGACCTTTCCTGTGACAAATACAATAAAAAATCCTTTTATCTGATTAGATAGTCAATTATCTCTAGACTGTGAGCTCCCTGCTTTAATGCCCTGGCCAAGGCACAGCATCGCCCACGTTAGGCACTTAAGGAAGTGACTCCCGGGTGCGTGGCAGGAAGGAAGCAGGTGGCCAAACAGCTGTGCTAGAACAGACTCAGGAGTTTGCACCTCTCAGCCATCTTTGCCCAGAGAGAGTATACTTTCTGGACCATTTATATCTTCCTCAAGTCTGACCGAGAGTTCACTATAACATGATTTTCTTTGTAGAAATACTGAGGGGTGAGTGTTGGGCACAACAGTTAAGTTGCCATTTGGGATGCGTGGATCCCATATCAGAATGCCTGGGTTAGAGTCTTGGCTCTGCTCCTGATTCCAGATTCTTGCTAATGTGCACTCCTGGAGGCAGCATGTGGTTGCTCAAAGACTTGGGCCCTGCCATCCACATGGGAGATCCAGACTGAATTCCTGGCTTTGGCCTGCCTAACTGTAGCCATTGCAGGCATTTGGGGAGTGAACCAAGAGATGGGAGATTTCTTTCTGTTTATCTGTGTTTCTGTCTCTGACTTCAATTAGAATGAAAGTAAATAAATAAAAATTTTTAGATGGTGATTCAGTGTAGTTGGGGAGGAAACGAAATCTGTTGTATCGTTGACCACAGAGCTTCCTACTCTGCTGGACCTGGACCTGGCCTTTTATTTCCTTATTTATTTATCTTTTTAAAAGATTTGTTTATTTGAAAGGCAGAGTTATAGAGGGAGGAGAGAGAGGGAAATCTTCCGCCTGCTGGTTCATTCCTCAAATGACTGAATGGCCAGGTTTTGGCCAGGCCAAAACCAGGAGCCAAGAGCGTCTTCCAGGTCTCTCATGTGACTGTCAGTGGCCCAAGGACTCTGACCATCTTTTACTGCTTTCCCAGGTCATTAGTAGGATCTGGATTAAAACTGGAGCATCCCGGACATGAACCAGTACCCAAATGGGGATGCCCGCATTGCAGGCAGTGGATTAATCAGCTATACCACAATGCTGGCCCCTGGAGCAGGTCTTTTTTTTTTTTTTTAAATGATTTATTTATTTATTTGAAAGGCAGAGTTACAGAGGGGCAGAGGTAGAGATAGAGAGAGAGAGATAGAGAGAGGGAGAAAGTCTTCCATCTGTTGGTTCACTCCCCAAACAACTGTAACAGCCGGAGCAAGGCCAATCTGAAGCCCATTGCCGAGAACTTCTTCCAGGTCTCCAGTGCTGGTGCAGGGACTCAAGGACTTGGGCTGTCTTAAACTGTTTTCCCAGGCCATAGCGAAGAACTGGATTGGAAGTGGAGCAGCCGGGACTGAACCGATGCCCATATGGAATGCGGTGCCGCAGGCAGTGGTTTTACCCACTATGCTACGGTGTTGGTCCTGAAGCTGGTCTTAAACCCTGCATTTTACAGACCTCTTAGTAATTAATCATTGATCTGTTTAACAGAAACAGTGTATCCAGACATCCCAGAGCATGGATGAACACATTTCTAAAGATAGTAAGGAAAAGAAATGGGAAAATAATATGAAAATTATAGTATTTATTGTTCCTAATATGTTCTGGCTTCATACTGGGTCCTTTGCATTTGTCATTTATTTTAAATTAAAAAATTATTTTGGGGGCCAGGGTTGTGGTGTAGTGGGTATAACTGCTGCTTGCAATGCCAATATACCATGTGGGTGCTAGTTCATGTCCAGGGTGTTCTATTTCCAATCCAACTACCTGCCAATTGCCTGGGAAAAAAATACTTGCCTCTGCTACCCATGTGGGAGACCTGGCAGAAGCCTAAGGCCTTAGCTTCAGCCTGGCCCAACACTGGCTGTTGTGGCCATCTGGGGAGTGAACCAGCGGATGAAGGTCTATCTACCTCTGTCTTTCCTTCTCTCTCTTTCAAGCTTTGTCTTTCAAATAAAATAAGTAATCCAAAAAAGATAGAGAGAAAGAAAGAAAGAGAGAAAAAAAATCTTCCATTTGCTGGTTCGCTGTCCAAATGCCCACAATAGCTGGATATGTGGAGCTAGTGCAAAGCTTGGAGTTCATTCTGGGTCTACCTCTTGGATGGCAGGGACATACATGCTTGAAGCCATCATCTGCTACCTCCTGGGATGCACATGAACAAGAGGGTAGAGATGGGAGTGGACTGGACTCCAACCAGGCACTGCAGCTGCAATATCTGAGACTGGAAAACAACAACGTGATTTCTTTCCTGTTGATATTTTTCTAAGGAGAGAATTTGGGGACATTTGATGTGACTCTCTGGAAATTACTGTTAGCCTTCAGTTCTAATACCCTGAGTCCTGTTGGAAAACGCTTGGCCTAGAAAATAAAATAATGCGTCTCTGTGACAGTGGGGAGTCCCTTCACTACATTGACCTAGATGTCTAAAAAAGGAAGCACACTTAGAAATACAGAACTAGATCCTCCTGTTGTTAGTGAATTGAATAGTACGAAGGAATTAATTCATTTTGTGTACTGTGATATATTCTTTTCAAATTATGTTTTTCTCTATAAAGCAGTGACTAAAATGTCTCTTTTTCTCTTTACTTCTAGAGGAATTTCAAATTGTTTTGAATGGGAGAGGATTCTCGTTGGGCAGTCGGAATGGCAGTGTGCTGTGTACCTACGCTGTAAATGAGACATACACGAAGAGTGAGTCCCCAGTGATCTCAGTGTTGCTTCAGTGCCTGCACAGTGTTTGGCACCAACTGTTTTCTTCTCCAACTAAAACCAGCTGTGTTGTATTTTTTATTCAAAGAAGAAAGAAATGAAGTCTCAATAACATAACCATTCGTGGTTATTTTATAATTATTAAAATGGCAACATTTATTCATAAATATTGTTTTAAGTAAGCCTCATTATTCAGATAATATTTTGAGACTGAAAGGATAAAATGACTTGCTGGGGTGCCACCATTAACAATGATACTAGGCAGAGCTCATATTGGAACTCAATTTTCCTGACTGTTTTTTATATATGGTACCATTGACTGATTTAGCTACCTCTTTCTCCAGACTTTTTTTTCCTACTCTTGCCTTGAAATCTAATTATCTTGAGTAGTTCCTACTGCTTGATCTCTTTCATTGTTGCTTTTAAAAAACTTAAATTCCCAGTAATTTGTGAGTCAGTTTCTTGAAGGACAGGGTTTTTTTGCTTTACAGATTTTTTTTTTTGTATCACCAATGACCACCCAGTACATTGTCTGTTGAAAATAATCGTATTTGGGTCGGCGCCGTGGCTTACTAGGCTAATCCTCTGCCTGTGGCGCCAGTACCCCGGGTTCTAGTCCTGGTTGGGGTGCCAGATTCTGTCCCGGTTGCTCCTCTTCCAGTCCAGCTCTCTGCTGTGGCCCGGGAAGGCAGTGAAGGATGGCCCAAGTGCTTGGGCCCTGCACCTGCATGGGAGACCAGGAGGAAGCACCTGGCTCCTGGCTTCGAATCGGCACAGCGCGCCAGCCATAGCAGCCATTTGGGGGGTGAACCAATGGAAGGAAGACCTTTCTCTCTGTCTCTCTCTCTCTCACTGTCTAACTCTGCCTGTCAAAAAAAAAAAAAAAAAAGAAGAAGAAAAAGAAAAAGAAAATAATTGTATTTATAGAATTGGAGTTTATTTTCCCTGGTCTCAACTTTCAGAAAAGCTTAAATGAATCTAAGTTTTCCGAGTATTTTGGGTCTCTATAAACTTCCTCATTAATGACTGTGTTGGTTTATAATTCTATAAATGCTAGTAGAGTTCTTTTATTGAGAAATTCATCTATGATTTTACTGATTATCTGATGGTGAAACAGTCTAATTAGCACAGCTCTGGCCACAAAGAAACTGTTCAATATGTGTTTGTTCAATTAAAGTGATGGAGATCTCAGTATGGTCAGTGTCACAATTAGTTACTGTCTTTCCTATTAAGATCACCATTTCAATAAGGCAAAATAATAATATTTGTAACAAATGCTCTTCATAGTAGGTTTTAATGTTAAGTAGGACAAAATAATTTTATTTTTATTCAGTATTAATTTGTATTCTAAATGTTGATTTTTCAGAATTCTTTCTTGTTACATATTTGAGTTAAATATATGAATATTTTATATGCTTAGCTACATAAGATTAAGCTTATTACATCCTCAAATAGAGTCAGAGTTGTATTTTCACTTCTTACATTCTGGGATGATACATTTTATGATAGTACTTTTTTGAATATTTCTAGTCTTGTTCACTTTTCTCATAGATTATTAAAATTCCAAGGACAATTTTAGTACCTTGCTGTATGAAATATACTTATTTATTGTAGACACAACTGTTTTATAAATTCATGAGCTGTTTGTTTTCCTTTAGAAATTCATCTTCCTTTCTATATCTTTTCTAAATTCTACCTTAAAAATAAACATATATGCAGATATATATATATCCCATCACTTTTATTCTCCTCCTTCAGATTTTTTTTGTGCTAAGATACCCAACATTCAACCCTTGAACTCTGACTGAGGGATGCTCTTCATAGTGCCAATGAAACTGTGTGAGTTACCTAAAACTCTTTATTAACCCAGTGGCATTTTATCTTGCAGGTGTAAAGCCAGTAAGTGTGCAGCTCAATTCTATGCTTTGTCCTGCACCCGTCCTGACTAAAGCTGGAGAGTAAGTACCTCCCTGCTGTTCAGGTCAGCAGACTTGAATCACTGATTCTTCCCCCCCATTTTCTCGGCTGCAGGTCTCCTCGGCTGTCCTTTCCAAGTATGTCCAGAGTATAGTCTCAGCTCACTGCTCGCACTGCTGCCATCCTGAGCCCAGCTGCTGTCACTGCTCGCTGGGCCTGTCTGTCTTGCCCTTGGCAGGAGTCATTTTGGTAAAGCCGAGCAGCCCCTTTGCCCGACTTCTCTGTGCTAAGTGCCTCTTGCCACTCAGAGTCCAAGTGCAGCCTCTGCGAGGGTCTGCAGGATGTGGCCCTGCCCTGCCTCCCAGACCTCCTCTGCTGTTTGTTCTCTGCTGACTCAGTTATGGTCACTCTGGCCTCCTTGCAGTCCTCTCCCTGGTCAGCAGCTCACTCTCACTTCAGCTCTTCTACCTCTGCTCTCTCGGCTTTGAATCCTCTTTCCTTCTTGGCTTGCTCCCTTGCCTTCTCAGTAAGCCCTTTTGTGGGTACTCTGTTTTTTTATTTACTTGAAAAGCAGAGTTATAGAAAGAGAGAGCGAGCGAGCCTGGAGTTTCTTCATGGTCTCCCACATAAATGCAGGGTTCCAAACACTTGGACCATCTTCTGCTACTTTCCCAGGTGTGTTAGCAGGGAGCTAGATTGGAAGCAGAGCAGCCAGGACTAGAGCTGGCATCCATATGGGATGCGGGCGCCATAGGCAGCAGCCTAGCCTGCTGTGCCACAATGCTGGCCTCATGTTATTCTATATACTCAAACAGTCTTCTCTCCATTTTGGGTCTGTAACTCCTGTTCCCTTTGCAGGTTTTAATTTTTCTCATCAGTACTTCCTTCTTTATTATTCTTTATCTCCTTTCTGCCAGGATGCATTTTGTCTATCTTATTTCTTGTGTCTCTAACACCTAACAATGCCTCAAGCTTAGTAGATTCAATGAATATTTTAGATGAAAGCAAGTTATTTTTTCTCAAATATTTTGGCTTATCTATTATAAAGAGATAAAAGGCCATATAATTGCTGGAGCTGGGAGTCTATGTTGGGTAGGGGAAAATAGGTCAGAATCCTGTTTTGGGGGTAGGCATACCATTTAAAAGAGCAGAATACATCATAGGATTTTAAACAATGGTGACTGGCTAAGGAAGGCAGCTTACTTCTTTCCCAAGGTAGTTATAAAACTCGGTATGCCTGTTCTGTTCCAGGCATTGAATTTGTTGCCTCTAGAATTTGCCTTTGGGCACAGTCTCCTTTTGCGTAGAACACCATAGAGATTGCTATAGTGTTTAAAATCTCAATAACAGAATAAATATTGGACATGAGAAGTAACCATTTGTTTGGCTTTTGACATTCATATTTTGCCTATGAGCGAACAGAGTGTTTCCAGATTGATATCTACCAAAGAGGATTACTCTTTTGTGTTCTCTCCCCCACTTTGTCTTTTGGATCAAGCACATGCAGCCACCGACTGAAATCGGTCCAAGGTTTTCTTTGTGAATGGATGGGGGATTTGGGGACATCAGTATTTCTTCTGCCTAGCTTGTTGCAGGCAGTTTGGACCTTTCCTTTGCCTTGGATTTTCTTCAGATACTTTTGTGGGTAACAAGCTCTCTTATGAGAGTGAATTAAAATCAATGTAAGTGGAACAGTGTAGCCTCCTAAGGTGACTGATGCTTAATATGTTTGCCTAATTAGCTTTTGGCTAAGGATTCAAACCCGTTAAGTAGCTAGTTAGTCTATGTTTCAAATAAACACATCTGGCCCAACAATGAAGGAAGGCTTTTCCTGTGTGAGGGTGACAGATGTGGTGATGGTTCCCCCTATTCTCTCACTTAAATAATTAACAAGGCGCTGGTGAAGTAACCCTACACAGACAGCCTCAAAGCCAGATGCATGGTCTCAGAGCTGACTCCATGGGCATGTGCCTCATCTCATTAGCCTGCTCTGCCGTTCCGTTTTCATCATTACGTACATTCTGAATTCATTTTGCTTGAGGATTATTCTTTCAAACACTTAAGGCTTGTGGATTTTGGTTTAAAAGAGGGTTCACATGAAGATATTTATTTACTGGGGAGGACTAAGAAGGTAGGGGAGTAGCTAACACATGGGTGTGCATTCAGAAATTGATGTTATGAAGTAAGCAGAGGTATGTGGGCAGATCCCATCCAGGGATGTCATTGTTGAGGATGGTAGGAAGTCTTTGAAAGCATTTCCTTGAGAAAATTCTGTTTAGGTAAATTCTTTATTTGAAGTTTAAGGCTTTCAGGCTCTGAGGGACAAATTCTTGGTATTTACACAGAAACAAATGAGTGGTAGTAGTGAGGTTGTTCTTTTCTACTTCTTTCATTGGACACAATTTACTGGTAAAATGCCATATGACTAAACACATTGTGCTACCAAGGAAAATCTGTAGATTACTTAGGAGTTTATTTCTGCCAGTGGTTCATTTGTACCAAAATACCTCACATTCTCAGAGGATGATCTCTTTGAAGTTCTGTGGGTGCTACTCTCACGGTTTAATGTGCAGGTGTCACAAAGCCTTCCAATATAGGCTGATTCTCTGACTCCTGTTTTGTGAGACAGCAACAATAGCACAGCTGCTCTGTAATAGTTGAGATCTCAAACCTGTAATTTGGCAAGAAGAACGGAACGAATTGGGTAAATATACATAAACACATTGTGAAGAAAGAAAAACAGAACAGAATGAACCAGAGCCTTATCCTACAGCTTGTTTGATAGCGATGATTTAAGGAGGCATATGGTATAGCTAAATGTGCTTTCAAAAACATTGGCCACAGTCTTCTGGCAAATATGAAATAAATATCTAAATCAGATGAAAGTGATAGTATTAGCTCTCCTAGAAGGCAGTGTGGGAAGACACTTGACAGAGTGTTTTGAGTCGGAACTATGGGACATCAGCGCATGTGGAGAATTTCAGACATCAGATGGGAAGGATCATTGGGCTAAACAACATGGGCAGCAGTGGGGTTAGGGGCTGGCCTGGTGATGGAATGAATCTTTCTATTTTCCTCAACACTGTGACTTTTTCAGTATTAAGCCTAATCTATTTTGGCTGGAATAGAATCAATTAATTCCATTTCTCTTTCTTGGTTGAGTAATTTCTGCCTTGATGACAGCCTGTCTTTCCCAAAGGACACCTACGGGTGTGCACGGATGTACGTCTGTGCAGTCTGTAACTGGCATTTTGTTAGTTCCTTACTTATTGATTGTTCTGACTCGTGTCTTCTGCAGATGACATAACCACAGCTGTATTATTTCTTTCGTTTCTTGTGAAAAATGAGAATTTTTAAAAACATAATGGCTATGAAGATGTTAGTTACGCTTTTATTTTGAATATGAATATAGGAATTTTGGTGAGTTGGGGAAAGGCTGAGAATCCTCTATGTTCTTCCATGTTAGATACATATATTGAGTTGTCCTATGAAGAAATTATTTAATTCATGAATCTCTTAACCCCTTTAAAGAAAGTATCCTTGACAAAACAGTAATTTACATATATACCATAACCAGAAGTAGAATCTTTACAAAACTATTCACTAATGTGAAATGCTATTTTTAACTTAACATCTTTATTGTGAGTAAAGTTTTAATAAAATCTGCAGAATATTTAATAGTAGCACTTGATTTCAAAATATCTTAAGTCACCATGATTTTAATGACTTCTTGAGTAGTTGCCAATTTAATTTTCAGTATGTGCAAATTGGAGGTAAATTATTTATCCCTTTCAGCAAATGTCTTTTACTATTTTATTTAACTTCTTCATTCTTTTTAATGGATCATAAAATGGCAGCCTTTTATTGGATATACATAAACTCTGAAGTAAATGAATACTTAGCAAATAGGTTACTGTGGATCAAAAATTCAACCGTGTTTCAAGGAGTATGAAATTTCTCAGATCAGAGCAACTCTGACATATGGCTGCTCTCCTGTTTTGGAACAGTCACACATCTTCAAACATTAAATTAAAGTATTGTGACTGTTAGTACTGATTGAATTTTACTACTCAATTATACATCACAATATAATTTAATACTTTCTCTTGTGGAATCAATTTAGTACACTTGTACTTAGCTCTATCACTATTAATTGAGTACCGGTTGATGTAAAAATGCACTTCAAAGAGCTTTTCTATATTTAAAGATTTCTTTTATTCATCTACTTTGAATAAACATTCTAAAGCTGGAATAAAGAGTGGATTAAGATATTTGCAGGAAATATTGAACAGTGAAGAACTAACTTATAGAGTGGGAGATTAAAAGCATTGTCAGTTTTCAGCTCTGTCTTTTTGACCTCCCTACACCATCAGTGCTGGGGCCTTACTTTCTTTCTCAGAAAAAGGCCTTCCCTTGTATTCTGTGATTTTGTATTTTCACCTTAGCTGTTGTTTTTCCCGCAGGTATCACTTGAAGCTCTTCATCTTCTTGCAGTTCTTTAGTTATGAATTTTCACTGAGGTTGGATTCCTGGTCCATAAACTCATCTTCTACAAAGGTTTCCTTTTCTAGTTGATGAGCTTCACATTTTTCCTTAGCTTAATCCTCTGTCCTAATGTCTTCTATACTAATGTCTGCTGAGTCACTAGGCTTTCCCACAGGCACCTTAAACTTGGAGGTCACAAATTAAACTGATGCTCTTATGTTCAGGCTTGCTTCTTCTGCATTTCTCGGGCACTGGGTGATATGTGAATGTAGTAAAAAAACAGCAGGAATGATACCAAGCTCATATCAATAAAAAGAAATTTAAATATGAGGCCATAAAATAAGTATAAAAGAGTAAAGTAGAGAAAGTGTTTTGCTTGCAGAGGGTTCAATAATTGGACAAGTTGCATTTTTTTAAGATTGATTTATTTACATGAAAGAATTACAGAGAAAGAAGGAGAGACAGATAGAGCCCGTCTGTCTGCTGATTCACTTTCCAAGTGGCCAAAATGGCTAGGGCTGAGCCAGGCTGAAGCCAGGAGCCATGAGCTTGGAGCTTCACGGGGTCTCCCATGTGGGTAGTTGGGGCCCAAGCATTTGAACCAGCTTCCACTACTTTCCCAGATGTGTTAGGGACTGGATTGGAAGTGAAGCAGCCAGGACTTGAACCAACACCCATATGAGATGCTGGTGTTGCAGGTGGCTGCTTTACCTGCTACAGCAGAATGCTGGCCCCAACAAGTTACCTTTTTTAAGATGCAGGTTTTTTTGGAAAATGGAGGTAATACTAGTGCCTACCTCCATGAGCTGTTGTGAGAATTAAATGAGAAGATGAGATAATTTGTCTCCTAATAAGAAATCAGTAAGTGCCTGTAATTATTAGTGTCATGGATAGTAATGTTTTGATTTTGCTGCTATCACTTTCAGGAAGGGCGACTTTTGTTTAATTGAGTCCATATGTCAAAAGAATCATCCAGTGGCTTTCCATATCTGTGGAGACTTGGGTATATTTGACAGTAGCCACATTATATTAGGCTGAAATCTGAGGATAACAGTTATTTTGGTTGGCTATAAGATCTCGTTAGCATGCATTTTTATTTCAGGAAGGAGTGAACTTTGTTTTAAAATTTATCTTGTGTTTTTATTCCATTTTAGTAAGTGCTAGAAATTATGAATATTTCCTGCATTATAGAACTGTTTGTTTCAAGTAAATTCAAAATGTCAGATTATGAATGTCGGTCAGTATCTACTGATCTCTTAAAGTTGCATCATGTGGTTACCTCTGACAATCATATGTCCTCATGAATCAAAATAATATTGTCCCCCAATGAAAATAGTTTGTCATATGATTCCTGGAACATGCATAAAGTAAGGAAATTAGGAACTAGGGAAGATTATTTTTAGATTCAATTATGCTTAGTCATTAAAATAAAACAAAACAAGTCCTGCAGAGTGAGCAGTTATGTTTATATTTCTTTCTTAAGTAGGCCACTTGACATTCTGTGTTGGGATAGTAGCAGAATTTCAGTTAATTTCATGTAAACACCCCAAATTTTTGTTGTTTACTGAACTCAGCTAAACTTTTGTTAATCAACATGCCTTGATGTGAATATTTTTCATGAAATATTTGTAATAGGAGTATTTCTGGGTTTTAAAAAAGAGATCAACTTGAACTTCCCCAGTATTATCTTTTCCTGGTCCCTATATGAATCCACAATAAAAGCCACATTGAGAAAAGAAGCACATTATGGCCTTTCACCATTTCATCACATGGTCTGATGGAAAGAGTTCAAAATTAGGATCATAGCTTTACTACTTTGGGCAAGGCAGTTAACATTTGTGGGCCTCCGCATCTGTAAGATTGAAGAACCACTATTTCAAGGGCTGATGTGAAGATTAAATGACAAAATGATGATAAATTGCCTAGGACTGCATCTAGTACATCACAAGGACTAAATACTACTTCTCATCTCCCCTCTGTGGCCTCATTATTGAAAATTCATTGACTTGTGATTGCTTCTGTCTTGTCTTGTTCATAACTAATAGCATTTAGCATTGAAAGTCATTGAGAAGAAATCTTCTATATATAATAAAATTCTACTAATTTAGCATGAAGTTTCTGGCTTGGAGTTTAGAATATTTTATGATAATTGGAGCTTGATGCTTTAAGAGGCATACTATTGAATATAAACCATATTAACAAAATGATGTCTACTACTCTCTGTTTTTAATGAATGGACAGCTTTGGTTTGTTGGCAAGCTGATAATTGTATGCACTAAACTTGGTGAACTATTTTAGAAAAGAGCTGTTTCCTTATATACTTTAAAATTCCCTTATCATTTTTCCCTTTGATATCATGTTATAGCTTTTATTTTATTTTTCATTTTTTAAAAGGCTTATTTATTGGAAAGAAAGAGTTACAGAGAAGATAGGGAAAGAGTGATTGAGTGAGTGAGAGAGATCTTTCATCTGCTGGTTCACTCCCCAGATGGATGCAAAGGCCAGTGCTGGGCCAGACCGGAGCCAGAAGTCAGGATCTACTTCTTCTTTTTTTGACAGGCAGAGTGGACAGTGAGAGAGAGAGACAGAGAGAAAGGTCTTCCTTTTGCCGTTGGTTCACCCTCCAGTGGCTGCCGCGGCCAGCGCGCTGCGCCGATCGGAAGCCAGGAGCCAGGTGCTTCTCCTGTGTCTCCCACGTGGGTGCAGGGCCCAAGCACTTGGGCCATCCTCCACTGCAATCCTGGGCCACAGCAGAGAGCTGGACTGGAAGAGGGGCAACGGGGACAGAATCTGGCGCCCTGACTGGGGCTAGAACTGGGTGTGCCAGTGCCGCAGGCGGAGGATTAGCCTATTGAGCCGTGGCGCCGGCTAGGATCTACTTCTGGTTTTTCCATGTGGGTGGCAGGGTCCCAAGCACTTGGGCCATCTTCTACTGCTTTCCCAGGACATAGCAGGGAGCTGGATCCGAAGAGTAGCAGCCAGGACTATAACTGGCGCCATTGGGGATGCTGGCACTTCAGGCCAGGGCTTTAACCTGCTGTGCCACAGCACCAGCCCCGTGTTAGAGCTTTTAAAAACAAAAGACTTACCAATTCTGTTTTGATTCCAAATAATTAATTGCTCAAATCTGAATTAATGAAATTTTAATTATTATAACTTGTTTACAGTATGTTTTTAAAATGATAGCTGTATTTTAACCATGATATTTCTTACCTAGGGACGAAAATTATCCTCTCTTTTTTTCTATTGTTTGTCAGGATATTTTATTATCTTGGGACTGTCGGCAACAAATGCTTGTGCACGCATCTTTCTCTTTCATTCATTTTCTCTTTCATTGGCAGTTTCCATATGTTTCATTCATCCTTGAATGATTCATTACTTCCAATTTTTTTTGTTCTTAAACAATAATGTTGTGATGATAATAATATCTAAAAACAGGGAAAAATAAGGTAAACAGATCCAAGGCCTTCCCCCCTTAACACTTTTTGTGGAACCTGAAACAATCTCACCATTTCTGTGAATTAAGGAATTTCTTAATATTCCTATTAATGTAATGATTGTAAAGGGAACAGTTAGGTCACTTAGGGAGTTACCTTTAGCTAATGAGCAGGGAACAGAAGTGAGGAACCCAAGAGCTGGGATAGCTGATCAAAATCTGTGACCTTTATGCAATATGTTTTCTGGCTGGTTTTGAATTATACAAGGAAATAAAAATCACCTACAGTCCTTTAGTTTGTTAATTATTGTTCCTTCATTTTCTTTCAGAACTCTTGATGTGTCAGTGAGCTTTAATGGAGGAAAATCTGTCATCTCAAGCTCATTAATAATCACAGCCACAGAATGTGTAAGTAAAAAATTTGTGTAAAGTTAATTTTTGAAAATAATCCTATCCAGAAATCATCTATGGAGTCTTTGTGTTGTTCCATATCACAATAAAGAAACTATAATCAATAACTTTGGAGACCATTACAAGGGAAATTTATATGGAGTTTATTTAAAGTTGTATTTTGACTATGTGTTTCCTCTGTAAAGTGTGTTGCAATTTTTTGGCTTTGTGGGTGTTGCGATTTTTGTAGGTTTTCTGGTCCCTGAGGATGTGGTTGGTTGAGGTTGCAACTCTCTGGTATGTAGTTTGTCAGTGGTTAGCTCACTGAAATTGCTTTCTTTCTTGTTCCTTCCTCTTATTTTGCACCTCCGGCTATCTTTATCGCTTCTTTCCTGCAGGCAAGGAGCAGACGTTTGCTCCTGTTCTACAGCCATGCACTGCCTCCTTGCATCCAGCTGCTGGGTTAAAAGACACAGCTGGAAATTAGAGGCTGGATGCTTTACGGAAGTCCTCCTAGGTCTCACTAGTTGTCTGGAGAGCTCCTTCTGTGACTCCAGGTAGTTTAACAATAAGGTGATTTTTGGAAACAGTAACATTGGTTGTAGGAGATAAGGTAGAGTGATGGGGCAAGTTCTAGTGGAAAATCAGGGACTTGAGAAGCCTGAGGCAGTGAGCCCTGAACTACCCCCTCGCAGAGAGGGCAGCTGGAAGAAAGCCTGCAGAGGGAGGCAGCCAGTGTGCTGGAAAGGTGGTAGTCAGGAGAGAATGAGAGAGAGCTGTGTAAGCTCTGATGAGAGCTTGATGTTTGCCTCTGAGTGAAACTGGGATGCCCCAGGGGGTGACATTATTTGACTTAACCTTTTAAACGATCAGTCTGGCTGCCGTGTGACAATTGGTCTTACATATGGGGATAACAGTGGGAAGTTTGAGAAAAATTCTTGCTTTTCGCTGGTCCAGGAAAAGGTGAGGGTAGTCCTGTCACTAGAGAAAAGAGCCTTGGAAACTGTGGGGTTCTTGTCTTCATGCAAGAAAGAATGCAGGCAGGAGACAGAGTGAAGTAATGAGGTTTTATTGGGGATAGGGTATCCGTTAGAACAGAAGGGATAGATAGAAGGTGTCCAGTAACTTGGACTGGGGGAGAACAAGATTACATGGTTGATTGGAAAGAATACACCTGGGCAGGCCAGGTGGGCTGCTCAGCAGAGCGCAAAGGGCTGAGCGCGCATTCTTTGTTTGGACTCCTATTTTTTTTCTAGAAAACTTTTATTTAATAAATATAAATTGCCAAAGTACAACTTTTGGATTATAGGGTTCTACCCCCATAACCACCCTCCCACCTGCATACCATCCCATTTCCTATTCCCTCTTCCATCCCATTCTTCATTAAGATTCATTTTTAATTATGTTTATATACAGAAGATCAACTCTATATTAAGTAAAGATTTCAACAGTTTGCACCCACACAGACACACAAGTATAAAGTACTGTTTGAAGACTAGTTTTACTGTTAATTCTCATAGTAGAACACATTAAGGACAGAGGTCCTACATGAGGAGCAAGTGCACAGTGACTCCTGTTGTTGATTTAACAATTGATGTTCTTATTTATGACGTCAGTAATCACCCAAGGCTCTTGTCATGAGCTGCCAAGGCTATGGAAGCCTCTAGAGTTTGCCAATTCCGATCTTATTTAGACAGGGTCATAGTCAAAGTGGAAATTTTCTCCTCCCTTCAGAGCAAGGTACCTCCTTCTTTGGTGACCCGTTCTTTCCACTGGGATCTCACTCACAGAGATCTTTCATTTAGGTCATTTTTTTTTTTTTTTTTTTGCCACAATGTCTTGGCTTTCCATGCCTTAAGGGCTGATTCTGAGGCCAGAGTGCTGTTTAGGGCATTTGTCATTCTGTGTGGACTACTGATTTTTAAGGGAGGCTCTTTACCCTCCACCTCCTTCTCCAGGACAAAGGATGGGGAGCCCTGGCAGAAGGGTTTGTTGGGTCAAAATATGAAAAATTCCTTTCCAGGTTTACCGCTGAGGTTGTCAGACAGGGGAAGCCTTGCTGGCATCAGCCAAGGGGCTTCTCTCTAGGGTGCCCATCTTAGAGGAAAGATGTTTATCAGGCAGGCAAAAGGGACGGGGCTGCCTGGAAGGTTATCAGGGTCTGCGCAGGACTTTGAACTGCAGATACTGGATACAGATGCTGGACTGCTGTAGATGTCATTTTGCTTAGGCCCTTCTTACACACATGGGCTGATTTCTAACTTCCTGTCTAATAGTCCCCTTGGGATGAGAGCAGTGGAGATGTGGAGCAATGATTGAATACATATGTATTTTAAATCAGAATGCAAAGGATGCCTAGACAGATTAGGTATGGCATGTGAGGGAGAGAAAGAAACAATAGCTTCAAGCTTTTTCACCTGAGTAGCCTCCCTCCCTCTCTTCCCTCCCTCCCTCCCTCCCTCCCTCTTCCTTCCTTCCTTCCTTCCTTCCTTCCTTCCTTCCTTCCTTCCTTCCTTCCTTCCTTCCTTCTTTGTTTCTCTTCCACTTTTCCTTTCTCACTTCTCTTTCTTTATACATTTCTGTCTTCTTTTTGTCCTCTTCCTCATCTTCCTCCCATTTCTCTTCCTCCTTTTTCTCCTGCTTCTTATTTATTGTTAACTTGGAAAAATGATTAGCTAGTAAACATATATGAAAAGCTCTACTGTTTTGTTTCATTGGCTTGAGAAAGTGCTTGAGTCTGACTGCATACATAATAGTGGGTTTCCAAGGGGCTTTGGGCTTGACTGTGATGGTACAACCTGCTATTTTGGGAAGATTAGGTTACGGGTGCCATGTAAGAGAATTAGGACAGAGAAAGAAAAATAAGACACAGAAGAAAGCTTTTTGGAGGCAAATACTAGGATTTAGGCATAAAACTTTAGGTTCTGAATTGACTGAAGGTGTTAGAACCATTACTAGAATTTGTAGTAGAGATTGTGTTAATGAAGAAACATATGCCCCAATTCCCCCAATTTTAGAGGGAATGGTTAATTCCGAAGTATGAATATTATGTTTTGGAAGACTGATGGGACCTTTGGAAATATCTATAGACAGAATGAAATCTGAAGATGAAGAGAATTTTCACTGGAAACGTACTGAGATAGAAGTTGGCAATACCAGATGAACAGTTTTAGGCACAGCCTCAAATCTCAGGGATCAGGACTAGAGATACAGATCTGTTTCACTTGTGCTGAGTTTGTAGCAGAGAGAAGGAAAATTGGAAAATTTGGAGTTAATGGCATTTTTTTAAAAAGATTTATTTACATTGAAGTCAGAGTTACAGAAAGAGGAGACACACACACACACACACACACAAAGAGATAGATAGAGAGAGAGATTCCATCCATTGGTTTACTGCCCAGATGGCCAGAATGGCCAGGAATGGGCCAGGCTGAAGCCAGGAGTCAGGCGCTTCATCTGAGTTTCTCACATGGGTGGCAGGGCTGAAACACTTGGGCCATCTTCTGCTGCGTTTTCCAGGCTGTTAGCAGAGAGCCGGATCAGAAGTGGAGCAGCCAGGACATGAACCAATGCCCATATGAAATGCCGGGATTGCAGGTGGTAGTGTCAGCTGCTGTGCCACAGTTAATGGCATTTTTGACATAGAAGAAATATATAGAGTCAAAGAAAAATTGTTCTGGCCAAAATTACACAGATGAGGAAGACCTCATTTAACTCATTTAAGTCAAAACACCAAGAAAGCAAGAGTGAACTCTGCTGCAAAAGCGACTGAGGATGTTTTCTTCAAAGCTTTACTCATTTCTACGAAAGGTAGAGTGACAGAGTGGGAGAGAGAACTTCTGTGTGCTGGTACAGCCTCCAAGTATTGGCATTAGCCAGGGTTAGGCTCGGTCAAAACCAGGAGCTAGGAATGCCATTTGCATCCCCCACCTGGATGGCAAGAAACCAAGTAATTGGGCCATTATATCTTGCCTCCCACATCCCTTAGCAGGAAGCAGGATCACAAGTGTGGTGTAGGTAGGCTGTGCATCGCACACTCTGTTATAGGAAATGGGTGTCTCACTCCTCTGTGTCACATCACCTGCCCGAGCGGTGGTGAGGGGAATTGGAGGTCACTTGTGTATGCTGATTTGTCTTACCTAAAGGAAAAGCAGACTTTTCTCTCACCTTCCTGACAGGAGGTTGTGCTAAAGCTTGGAGCAAGGGACCCAGTGAGGCTGGGCACCTCCCCAGCTGAAAGAGGAGTGCTGTCTTCTTTGATCCTGTTTCAAAGGGTTTGTCCTCAGGCCCTTAATAACAACCTTTTCTAAGTAAAACCGACTTCAGAAATGCTTTTAAGGAAATTTAAATACATTGCAAAGGATAGAAAGATTCTGCAATTACAAGTTTTCTAATATAGCCTCTTCAAGACAGTGGAGATTAGAGACCCACAGTCCAGAATAAATCTCATTTGAATAAAGTTTAAAATTCAGTCAAACTGAAGGAAAAGGTCATCAGGTTATCTTGATCAATAGAATAGGAAAAGAAGTAAGAGAAGGAACAGCTCAAGATATGGTAAAACCAGGATGCTTACCAAAGACAAAGGAAGATGGAATTCCCACCTGCCTCAGCGCAGGCTGGTGACTTGAAGACTTCTTTTCTTTTTTTTAAATTATTTTTTGATGATTTATTTATTTGAAATGCATAGTTAGAGAGTGAGATAGGTAAAGAAAGATCTCCCATCCACTAGTTCACTCCCCAGATGGGTACAATGGATGGGGCTGGGCCAGGCTGAAGCCAAGAGCCTGGAACTCCATCTGGGTCTCATGATGGGGAAGGGGCCCAAGTACCTGAGCCAACTTCCCCTGTTTGCCCAGGTGCATTAGTAGGAAGCTGCATTGGAAGTGGAGCAGCCAGCACTGCAGGGTGTGGATTAACCTGCTGGGCCATGGCGTTGCTTTCCTCTCCATAACTTTTATTATTGCACTAATTATTCTGGCTAATAAATTTTATCATTGGTCATAGTCATGGGGAATTTTTTCTCACCAGATTTAACCATTATTTTGTATTCAAGCTCAAATACCTCTATCAGGTGGTAGTAATATTACTATTTTATAGACATGAAAAGGGGAATTCAGTTGATCAGGTACATCTGCTCACTTGGGCATTAAATGTATTCAAAATACAAGAGGATTCTGGGTAATATTTGTAGTAGGAAAACTATCTGAGCTTTGAATCTAAGTGATATTTAGTCCTTCAGGCATATTCAGATAAAGAACTGGGTGAAATATGGTTAGTGGTATTGCTCATTGCAGATGATGCTTCAGACTTTCATGGACATTTGAAAGTCAAACTAAATAAAGCACCATTATTCTAGTAATTGGCTAGTCCTTGTGAAAATTGTGCAAATAAAGAAACCGTCTCTGTGCTCCAAGAACATCCAGGACCACGTCACATTAAGGCACTCAGGACACTGAGCCACAACTCTGTTTACTTTTGGGTTTTTCTTACCAACCTTGAGACATTGATGTGATGGCAGGGCCCATGCCTACCCTTTTGCATGCTCTTCTCCCAGTGCCTGGTTACATAGTACAGGTGCTTCACAGTTATTTGCTTAATAAAGGTTGGTGTATATTTAATTTAAAAGTGGAGAAATGAAGATTTAGATTTAATAGACTTAAGGGACAGGCATTTTGGCAGTTGGTTAAGGCACTGCCTGGGACACCCATATGCCATGTTGGAGTGCCTGGGATTGAATTCTACCTCTTCTTCCAATCCGGTTTCCTGCTAATGCACACACTGAGGGGCAGCAGATGGTGACTCATATAATTGAGTCCCTGCCGTTGATGTGAGAGACCTGGATTGTGGGCATTTGGGGAATGAACCAGCAAATGAAGATAGCTGTCTATCTCTGTATGTCTTATCTCTTTCTATTTCTCTCTCTCTCTGCGTGCCTGTGTGTGTGTGTGTGTGTGTGTGTATCATTCTACCTTTTACTTAAATAAAAATAAGCATTTAAAAAGATTTAAGATGAGCATCTGAGATATTTGTATTTAGGCAATCCCTTCTCTTCATATCTTCTCAAAATCTTTTAAATGTATCTCAACTTAAAAAGTATGGTGAAAAGATATGCTTTTTTTTTTTTTTGTCTTGGAACTTTTGCTCTTATTCTGCCTTTTGGAAATAATAATACCAAGACCATGTTTTCTGGGCATACATTCTCTGCCGGACATTGTGCTAAGCTCTATTAGACAGTTCATAGCTTCATTGGATACAGTCCCAGAAGAGGCTGCTACTGTTAGGTTTAGTTTCCAAATGAGAAAACTGAGGAACAGAGTCACTGCCAGTCTTTTTGGGAGCACTTTAGAAGGTGCTTCTTCTGTTGACGTTCCCAAGCCTTAAAGGGGTGCACGACTTGATGAGCAGAAAATTGGCTGATTTTAGTCCTTCTTGTTCCAGAGAGGGGAGTTACCTGGAGCCCGGGTGCTCTGAAAGTTAACTTACTTACTCAGTTTCCCAGTCTAGTAAATGCTAGAATTGAACCCATCTGTCTCCCCGCCTAGACTGAACACTTGCCCCAGTCTACCATCGTTAGCTCAATCCTTAATTGATTTATGTAGGAGAGAGGTGAGAACATTTCCCTGTAAAGGTCAGATAGTAAATGTTCCAGGTTTTGTGTCTCTGTCACAGCTGCTGCAATCTGCAGTTGTCGTGCAGATGCTGGATTCATGAAAACCATGTATGTTGAAATTTGAATTTCATATAATTTTTTTTTTCAACGATGTAATAGTGTAACAACGATTCTTAACTCACAAGGGCCTTACAAAATAGATGGGCCTTATTTGGCCTGTGGGCCATAGTTTGTTAATTCCTGAAATAGCATAATCCAAAACACTTTAGCAAATGAAATTAGCATTTATTCTATGACTGTTTTTTTCTTTCTTACTCTAAATTCCCAGGAACAAAATTGTGGAAACCCATTTCCCCTTTTCTGTGGCTGCTTTGTTCTATGAGATTGCTGTGATTATTTTCTAGATAGATTACAACACGTTATTCATGCAGTTGTGAAACTTCTGAACGATTCATCCCTTGTTGATAGTTATTTTACAAGTACAGTATGACCCTGATTTGTTATTATACTTCTGTGATTCTCTTAGCTAGAAGTTCAGGTCTGTTTTGCAGAGTGAAGCTCTTTTATTGTATAACTTGCTTTTAATGAAGGAAAAAAAATTTATATGAAGATGAAATCCAAAACTTAGCATGTCCAGGATGAATGGAAAATGTGTGTCTTCTACACTACCAAGCTCCAGGTTCTGGCATGTACCCAGTAAACCAATGAAAGAATTTTGACTTCATAGCCTTGACCAACATCTGGGTCTTGAACCTCAGATTGGAGTCCTCGCTTCACTTTCACCCCAAGTCTCATAGCCATCTGAGAATACTGTTGTTCAGAACTGCCATTAGGAAGAATCGATGCAACAAATGGGCAGTTGAAAGGTCAGCTAACAAATGGCCATTCATCCAACAAATGGCCAGTTCTCTCTGTCATAAACTACAGCTTTTCAGAAATTTGAGTGTATTTTCTCTGGCTTCTGCAGGTGTCTGTCAGTCCCTTCAGACTCTGTGCTCTGCTTATAGTGGTCCTTCTCAGATTTTTCTAAGAAAATGCTAATCTGGCCACCCCTGCAGTTTTGTTTTCTCATTCTTCCTTGAGGTCATCTCAGAACCCTACACTAGGTTAGTCCTTATTTTACATGTTTCTATTATATTTCCCTTCCACGTTCCTCATAGTTATACTTATTTGTCTGAGGGTTGTCTCACTAACTAAACTGTGGGCTTTGTGAATACTTGTTTAAAATTCTAACCCTAGTACCTGTTTAACTGCTTGACAAGTAGTGGGGGCTCCTCAGATATGTGTTGGATGAATGAAAAGCTATATTTAGCTTCCATTCATGTGTATTTTTATTCCATTTAGTTCAAGCAGAATGACACCCAAATGTTGAATATTTATTAAGATTTTTTTGACTTGAGGTCTGCTTAAAGTGGGCTTGCATAAGTAGAAGGGAGAAGCTTTCCGTTGCCGCCCACAACACAGATCTATGTATCTACTTTCAACTTTTCTTTGTCTGACTCATGTCATTAAATAGCCTATGTGTTTGACCTTTCCTTAATGTGTTTGTGAAGTTATATGAACAATGAAATTATTTCCCTTTCATGACTGAAATCTTGCATGCTCTGATAATGTCTCTGGCAGTCAAAACAAAGGAAATGGGAAAGCCTGAATTTTTATACAGTTAATTGAACCAGTGTCTGGGAACTTTGCAGCCAGGGACTGTGTCTCATACAGATATATCAAGGTTTGGTTGCATTAAATTCTTTACTTCCTGTGACTTCCCCCTTTCTGATGTGATTGGTGTAAGTATGAGAAAGATGAAGTCTGTCGATCTTTAGAAAGTAATTATTTTATTTTAAAATTTTTTAGGAAAGTCTTTGGAATCAGTTGAGATAATATTGTCATAATACATGTATATTTGCATCTGGAGGTCCCTGGTATTTTGTTAGTGCTACTAACAGAGACATTGCTTTTAGAGAAAAATCAGGATTTCTCGTGCGTATCAGGGCCAGCCCCCCTATTTTATAATGTGTCAGCAAGATTATCTGAGTGTCCTGTTTATGACACATGCACATAAAGAACAAAGTAATCACTAGATTGTTGCAAACATATGACCTGTGGTTGTTCATCCTTTTTCTGAACACAGGATGTGAATTCTAAGAAAAAGGGGAACTAGAAGTTTATAGAAGTCTTTTGAAAGTGGCATAGCCTAGGCAAATGGTGAGCCACTTTCCTGAGATCCTCATGTGTGGAAGATCTGGTAGGGAGTTCTGCTTTCATTTCATTCATGGGCAGTCTCAGATTGGGGTGTCTTACCTATGCCTTTCTATTTGAAGGTGACAGTAAGAGTGTAGCCATTTGGCTACATTTCTCCCATGGGGTCCCACCACTTTCCACGTATTTCTGTGCCATAATTTTCTTGTTCTATTCCTGTTTGCCTAGATTTTAGAGCTTAACCCCACGGAGAGTAGCAGGATTTCTTTATGAACCTTTGAAATTCTGTGTGGAGAGGTGCACGGTCTTTCCCTGAGTAGCCTGATGCATGCTCTGCATCGTTTTCTTTAAGAACAGAATGCTTAGATATTTTCCTGGAAACTTAGACATTTATTGTGAAGTTTCCTCTCTGTCTTTCATTCTCCCCATTTCTCTTTTTTCTTTCCTGAATTCTTTTCCTTTAAAAACAAAACATTCACAGTGAGGAACCCAGCGAGTAAGTGTTTGGGAGAGACACCTTGTTTCCATGGAAATTATCTTTACACTAAAATTTCAGAGAAATGCTCTTCTTTATATTGATGAAGTTTGCAGTCTTCTTTGTTTGGAGTTCATCCTCTCAATAGTTTTCAAATGCCAGGCACATACAGTGGTAAGTAGGTTGCATCTAGCCCCTGACTTCCTGGGGCTCTCAGTGAATTATGGCAGAAAAGATAAATAAATAACTAGAAACGCATATGGATTAATTGCATTGTGATGCATGCTAAAGGTTAACATGTAGAGATCTTTAAGATATCATCGGGAGAGACCGTTTCTGGCTGTTACCAGAGACGGCTGCTTGGAGGTCTTTGTCTTTGTGCAAGAAATAACTCGAATGTGAGACAGCGAGTAGTAGTAAGCGAGGTGGCAAGGTTTAATGAAGAGAAATACACCTGGTAGAGCAGCCTGAAAGAGCTAAGTGCCCAGCCTGCTGTAGGTTGGTAATGAAGACAGTACTCAACAGAGCAGGTGGGCGTCTCGATAGAGGACTGACGGCCCCCGTTTGCATTCAGACAGGAGTTTCTCTGGATATGGGTGTGGGTCCTCTGCTTCTCCTCCTGCCCTCTCCTAGGGTAATGCTGGGCAGAGGGCTTTCTGGGTGTGGAGTCCCTGAAATTCCTCCTAGGACTTCATCAGCACAGTGATTGAACCTGCTAGTTCCCTTGGAGCAGGGTGGGGAAAATAACCCTAAGCTGCACCCCCAGGAGAGGGCTGGAACCCACCCAACAAGTTTATTGAACAAGAGCAACATTGCTTTTATGTTTTCTTTATCCTTCTACACAGAAATTCATATTTTCTTAAAAATTCACATTCTTGCACTGATTTTACATACACTGTGCAAACAAGAATGGTCATTAATGGTTTGTCATCTACTTGCTGATTATCTTGTTTTGAGCATTTAAATATACAAGTAGCGTTACATCATTGAAAAGTTTGTGGGGATTCTGCCAAAATTAATTTTACATTTGGGGTAATGATACTTGGAATTGAAATAACCCTTACGCAGATGCAAAAAATAGGGTCCACAGGGCTGATGCTGTGGCAGAGTGGGTTAAGCTGCCTACGATGCTAACATTATATATGGTCACCAGTTTGAGTCCTCGCTGCTCTACTTCCGATCCAGCTTCCTGTTATTGTGCCTGGGAGAGCAGTGGAATGTTGGCTCAAGTCTTTGGGTCCCTGTACCCATCTGGGAGATCCAGATGAAGTTCCTGGTTCCTGGCTTTGGCCTGTTCCAATCCTGGCTGTTGGGGCCATTTGGGAGATGAGCCAACAAGAAAGCAGTTCTTTCCTTCTCTCTGCCTTTTAAATAAATAAATAAATAAATCTTTTTTTTTTTTTAAAGGATCTATTAACCCCAAATGGTGATTTTTTTCCCTACATTCCTTTAGAGTGTACTTTAAATAGTCTGCAGCATTTTGGAAGATTTTGTATTTAATCTTGCATTTTTTTTAAAGATTTAATTATTTATTTGAAATTCAGAGTTACACAGAGAGAAAAGGAGAGGCAGAAAGAGAGAGAGAGAGAGAGAGAGAGAGAGAGAGGTCTTCCATTCACTGATTCACTCCCCAATTGGCTGCAGTGGCCGGAGCTGTGCTGATCTGAAGCCAACAGCCAGCAGCTTCTAACAGGTTTCATACATGGGTGCAGGGGCCTAAGCACTTGGGCCACCTTCTACTGCTTTGCCAGGCCATAGCAGAGAGCTGGATTGAAAGTAGAACAGCAGGGACTCAAACTGGTGCCCATATGGGATGCCAGCACTGCAGGCGGAGGCTTTACCTGCTATGCCACAGCGCCGGCCCTGTATTGCATGTCTTAACATAATATAAGTTAAACAAAATATAAAGCAATTTATTGAATTTAAAGGGCATAAAGAACAATAGCAGAAATCTGGTTCGGTATTGTTTGTTTTCTGTATTATTTTCTGGTGTTTCCTTTAAAAAATATGCATGTGGTTACAGAGGCTGGGAAGGCTGGGTAAAAGTGAGGTAGGGTGAGGTTGGATAAAGGCCAACACGATGCAGTCAGAAGTAGCAGGTTCTGTGGATAGTGCTATGGGGATATGAGTTCATAATAATCTAATATAGTCTGTATAAAGAACTGGAGAAGAGCTTATCAGTTTCTGGAGGAAGGGCTGGAAGATAGTGATGACTGAGTTGTTCAGATTACACTGTGTGCATGTGTTGAAATATTGCACTGTGCTATAAGGGTTTACAAGAATTACATGTTAAGCAAAGATTTATAAAAAAGAAGGCCCGTGGGATTTGACTCTGAGCATTGCTGACTGCTTTGTTTTTGTCTTTGGCCAACTTTAGTCTAATGGGATTGCGGCCCTCATCGCTGTTTTGGTGTTGTTGCTGCTCCTGGGCATTGGTTTGATGTGGTGGTTTTGGCCTCTCTGCTGCAAAGTGGTGAGTAAGAAGGATTGGCTATGCTACCTTTTTCTAAATAGTAGGATATCAAATAAGGCTCCAAATATGAATGAATCATGCCATGTTGTTCGATGATAGAAAAGCTTCAGTTAGCAAATTGGACGTTAAGCATTTTCATTATCATAATACATTCTAAAAACATGCATATCAATAAACGTTTATTTAAAGACTTCTGCAGAGTGCTTCAAAGTCAAGTTTGTGGGGAGAAGAGGAAAGGTTGGGAGATAGCATAACAAGTGTTCCATCCAAGCATAGGAGAAATTCAATCTAATTGAACATTTCTTTTGTATTCATGTTTTTAAAAGTGTTGATTGAATCTTTTCTCTTTGAATGATCTACTATTCCAGGATCTCTTTTGTCTTTGAAAAACATTTTAGAAATTAGCCATGTGCAAATGTTAGTGTATCTGTTAAACAGTGCCTTTTGGAGGAACAGCAGGTGGTTTCTGTTTGTGCCATTTCTTGTGTTTTCATAAACCTTGTGAAAGAACATGACTCTGCATTGTGGCTGCTGTAACAAATTGTCACACACTTACTGGCTTACGTCTCCACAGGTTGGTTAGATCTCACCAGTTCTGTAAACAGAGCTTCCACCCCAGTCTCCCTGGACTTACCTAGGCTCCCAGGTGTCAGCAGGGATGCAGTGCTCTCTCAGTGCTCTAGGGCAGAATCCATCCGCTTCCGGTCATAGCTCCTAGGTGCTGCCCACATGCCCTGCCTCCTGGCCTCCTTTTGCCGCATTCAGAGCCAGCAACAATGCATCCCTTTGACCATTCTTTCATAGTCGCAGCTCCCTCTCCCTCTGAACCCAGCTGGGAAAGGCCCTCCAGATTTAAGGAACTGGGTGGTCAGGTTGGATCCAGCTAGATGATCACCACTCTGAGTCCTCAGCTCTACACCTACAAAGTCCCTCTTGCCCATAAGGTAACGTATTCACCAGAGGTCTCAGTTACAGACATCTTTGTAGAGGCATTATTCTGCCCAACACAGGATAAAAGGTTGAGTAATAAACTTCAACACATTTCAAGCGATCTCAATTCAGATTGTTCACATTTCAGAGAAAAGATCATCCCGAGGAAGCCCTCTGTCAGAGCATGCTTGTTGCTTACTTTGAGAGCATCCTTCAAGTATAGGCACATTGTTTAGAACTTTATATCCTATAGATCACAGTGGGTCTTCCAGAATAGTACCAGCCTCCCTCCTGCCCTTACTTTTGCTCACTGATTGCAGCTTCCTTGCAGTTTCAGGCAGTGCTTTGTATATCATCCTTGCATTTATTATTAATTGTACTTCAGTATGCTTTCATGAGGCAACTTTATAATCCTTCATCTCAGAGCAGTTGGCCCACGGAGGAGGCATAGAATTAACTCAGACAACAGTAGAGACAAGAAGCATCCTGTCTCTTTGCTGAACTAATCAGTTTCCTGCCATAGCAATTTATGCTCAGCCGGCTTCCTGTTGTAATCTTGATTATCCTAGATATGGCTATTTTAGGGCAGCTAGCGTTCTTGAGTCTCAAATTAAAAAGCAAAAAGGTGGCCTAATATGATTTGTGCTCCTTGGGTTTTTAATTTAAATTTTGCAGTCATGGATTTCCTTCCCCCATTACTTTGCAATTTCATTTAAAATTGACCAGAAGGTTGCAAAGTGTCAAAGTATGTGATTTTTTTAAAAGATGCATGCAAAAACTGAAACACGATTCTTTGGGGGGGGTGCTAGATGTCCTCAAACACAGACTTCAAGGATTGTTTCTGATATTATAGAGCAGATCTAATCATCTGGTAGTGGGACTGGATCCTTTCCAACCCTGGGATACAGAGAAGGAATAGAGGAGCCCATTTCATGTGCTATCAGCATGTTAAATAGGCTTCCTGTCCCCAAAAACATCATGAAGGCTTATTCATTTGTAGAACATTTTAGTAGAGAAAACCATGTTTATCTTGCCCTTAGAAACGTATAGAACAAAAAGTAGCTACTCCTGAGTGTGAACTTATATTTTACTTATGTGTAAATAAATCATAGACAATGTTTTCCGAAGTACATTTAAAAGCAAGGAGAAGGTAGTGACAAAATTCTGTTTTTGGTCCTTGGCAAATAAATACATCTTTGTCATCTAGCAGGTGTCAATGGTGGGCTAGAAACTGGGGACATGGAAATGCCTGTGATAGGACATTGTATGGAAATTCACATTTTAATATGCAGACACAGAAGTGTGGCTTAGAAAGTGTAAATGGAAGGTCATGAGCACCCTCACAGTAACATGTGTCGGGAACATTAAGAACATATGGAAGGATTGGCCAGAGTCTAGACGGGGTGTTTCAGAGAAACCTGCCTAAGTGGATGACCCCAAAGTGAGTTGTGAGTGATGAATAAGATGTTGTCAGAGGAAGTGTGTGTGTGCAGCTATGAGTTATCCTGGCATGCTTTGGGAAGTGCGAGGCTGACACCCATTGTGAAAGATGGTTTAGGTTTCAGTAAGAACCCCCAAAGGGAGGGTCTCCTCTGTCTTGTAGGAAGTCAGAACCCCTTCCAGGGACAATGAGAAACTAGTGGAGGGATCTGGGCAGTATAACCAACTGGGAGACTGAGCGCCTTCACAACTGAAACGGAAGAGCAGCGACGGATGCCAGAGCCAGTGCACATAGTGCACATGGTAGAGTCTTCAGATGGAAGCAGAGTGACAAGAAGACAACATTAGAGGCAGTGTGAGCAGAGAGAAGTGAGACCTGTGCTCTGTGGAAGTGCTTCTGAGAGCTCGTCAAAGAGCAGCTGGTTGGTGTTCATTTCATTTGGATCCTGCTAGAGGATAGATGTGGGCAATGCTGAAATTAGGATGTGGCCAATCAAGTAATTCTTAACAGTGATAAGTTATTAAAGATCAGTTTGTGTCTATCGTTACTAGTAATACATCTTCTTAATGGAAAATGAAACATTTATTTTAGCTTGGGTTGTACAAATTTCCTTTTGTTTGAATGTATTTTAAGTCCTAGTGGCAAATATTTAAATCTAACCTTCCAACCGATACACGGAAAAACAGCTTAAAATGTCTGTGCCGAGGCGTATTGGTATTGTGTCAGCTGTCTACCTCCCTGGGCATTATATGCTCAGGACCTGCTATCAAGACAAAGAGCCTGGAAGGAAGCCCTGAACAGAGTCCTCAGTATCTGCCACATGTTCTTCATGCAATCATTTCATGTTTTATGAAATAGTAAAGTAGGAAACATTGAATCATATGTTATGAAGTGATAACACCATTGTTCTAATCGATGACTTGGTGATGACCGTGTTACTTACTGCAGACCATGGTTGTCAGTTCGTTTTCTTTTTTTTTTTTTTTTTTTCTGCCCCTCATAATGGGAAGGCTGTCAGAACAGTGGTTCTCAGGGTTCCAGCAGTGGCGGTGCTCCCTGGGAGGATGGGGATGGCAGAGGGAGACATCTGCAGAGATCAGTGCAGTGTGCGGTAGCCTCTCTGGTAGGCTGAAGGAAGATCCCTGAAGACATCCAGGTCTTACTTAGTCCCTGGAGCATGTGAATGTTGTCTCATGCAGCCAAAGACCTTTGCAGAAGTGATCAAATTCAGGATGTTGAGATGAGGGGGTTATCTAGGATAATCTGAGGGGCCAGGAATGCAGTCAAAAGGCTATGAGAGGAAGTAGATTTGACTACACAAGGTGAGAAGGCCATGTGAGCTTGAAGGCAGATTTGAGTGATGCAGTCACAAACCAGGGAGTGCTGGCAATCAATAAAAACCGCAAAGACAGCAAAGAACTTGAACACTTGACTAAATCCTGGGACTATGCAAATGTAACACATACCTGGTTAACCGGAGCAGTTTGGTATCAGGAAGCAAGAAATGTGGAAAGTCAGAAAAATCTCTGGGTTATTGTATATTAAATTTTTTTTACCTTTTTTGGTAAAATTCAGCTAAAATTATCATGAAAGACTTACATCATTAATTATAATTTCTGTCCTTTTATAGATTAATAATTTCATTATCCAGATACTGAGTATGTTTTACCCAAATTGTGTGTGTTGCAACAGTAAATACTTATTACTAAGTGCAGCTCCTGGAACTATTCCCAGTTCTCAAAAATGAGAAACTTGGTGTCTTTTTCAGAGTACTGATACTCCAGTAGAATATCTTATCGCGAGTTTCAATGAACATTCCGTTAACTGTGTGTGAGAGAGTTTACAGAGCAGTTATGGTTCTTTATTTGATTTTCATTGACTTCATTTAACATTTTATTGCCTTGGCAATGTTGTTCTGTAATAACTAAGATACAACTACATAAGAGTTTCATAATTTTAGTAAAACTATAGTGGAAACAGTTTAATTATCTAGTTACAGCTACATGTACTTCGTAGGCCTTTCTCATCTGAGGAGTGTGGATTTTTATGAAAAAAATGTGCATTTTTACTTGTAACTGAAATTTGTCATTTCTCTCATTTATGAATATAGGCTACTTTCTATAAAAGTATTAGCATTTCTAATACTTCATTATCACATTTACCCATATCACATTTATAATTGAGGTATTTTATTTTCATTGTAAGTTGAGATATTTAAAAATTACCTTTTACATGTTTGATTCCTTAAACATCATGCTCGCTACTAGGCCTTGTACTATATTTCATTATTTAATGAATTATAAACAAGCACACTTTTTTTTCAAAATGTATTTTGTATTTTTTTTGAGACATACACACGCACGCATGGAGGGAGACAGAGAGCGAGCACAGCACTCTT
The DNA here is from genome assembly GCA_949820135.1 of Sylvilagus floridanus. NCBI lineage: Eukaryota > Metazoa > Chordata > Mammalia > Lagomorpha > Leporidae > Sylvilagus > Sylvilagus floridanus. The sequence continues at coordinate 92,166,866 of OX463238.1, forward strand.
CTTTCCACTGCATTGCTCCCTAAGTTTCTGAAATGGCTAGGGTGAAGTGGAGAGGTGGGAACTGAATCCAGGTCTCTGACATGACTGGCAGGAGCACAGTTGCAGTGGCCACCATAGTCTCCTTGGCTCTACACTAGCACTAAGCTGCAGTCTGGGACCAGAGCCCGTCATTGAGCCCAAATTCTCCATGTGGGACACAGGCATCTTGATTAGCTGGGCTAAATGTGCAATCCCAACACTCAGATTTGTATATAACTATACCTAAATATAGTGGAGATTCTTTAAATTATGCTTGTTTTAATTTAACTTTCTCATGAGAAGAGTTCAGAGGTTCACCAGATTGCCAAACAGGGGCATAGAATAAAGTGATAGGTGCTTTTCAAATGACACTGTTTTACAACTTCAAACCTTGCAGTTCATTTTAATGAATGCTTTCAATGATGATAGAAAATATCTTTTTTAATGCTGATGAAAGTTTCTTCTGTGGGGCTGGGGTTTTCCATGCAAAAGTAGAAATCTCTAAACCAATGCTATTTGGAGAGCTTTATCTAGTCATCCTTGTTAAAAAAAAAAAAAAACCCTCCTTCTTCCATTTAAAAAATTATATCCTGCTCATTGGGTATCCTCACACATCCTCTACAACAGCTTCTCTTTAACAGAGACTTAGTAACAGCTTCATTGTTTTATCTTTAGACTTAAAAAAGGGATAGAGTGAGATGTTAGCAAATTAGGGTGTTTCCATCACCATAGCTTAGAGGATATATTGAGTTTATGGCAAATTTGTTTTGCCCAATAGGATAGCAGAAATGATAGTCCTATAGTTGTATCATTTGGGATAACCATACACTCCGCAGAATTATAGATGGAAGGTTAATGAGGTGGCAAACAAAGGCTTTCTGGAGTGTTGTCAATTAGAGAGTGTTATACAGCTGCAAATCAGTATCGGAATATGCTCAAAATGATAAATGTTCACTTTGCTCTGGTGTCCTTGGCTAAACTTCTCTATCCTCAAGAGAAGATTACAAGTTCATTTTTCCTTAGTGCATTTAAGACATTACATAAAGATCTCATAAATCTTAATTTAGAAAACCATTTCCAAAAGTTATCTTTTTAAAGCTTAATTTGCTTATAAGTAAGTTGAGCTTTCATGATGAGGCTATATCCGACTGAAGCTCTATAGAGTCTTTTTCTTAGCCAGCAACAGCTGTGCTGTACTTTCTAAATAGTAATAATACTTCTACATTGCACTTGTTTTTTATTGTTGAGGAGGGCTCCTGGTGTCTTTATTGAGTTACTTTGAGAGCTGCCTGATTTCTTTTTTGGAATGCACAATAAAACAGAAGTAATTTAAATTTTAATATGCCTTCCTTGCACCATTAATTAAAATGATTTATGTTTGGTTGCCTCCTTGAAATAGTGTGATGTTAGGTCTTACTGCTTCCATGGTGATGTTTTCCAACTGAACATCATTTATGAAGCAGGATATCAAATTCTTCCTGGTCTTAGTTTATTTGCTTTGACAGCAACACCTTTATTACTTAAATCCTGCAGAATACACTCTCGCAGTGTTCCTCCGAGACCCTATTAGGCATTTTAAGCTACATTTTTGTCTGGATTTCTGGCCACTTATCTCTTTGTTCTAAGTGAGATTCTTTGAACACTGACGAGTTTTCCAAAGAGGAAAGAGGTAAGATGAGATAATCTGGACCCTATTTTGGTCTGGATGTTGAGAGCATTTCGTTTTGTGTAATTCAGGAAAGGACTTTCCAAGTATGAATATGAGAGCTTTGTGTTTATGTACTTCAGGAGAAAGGCACGGTTCTTGCTTGCAGATCTTATCAGAGAGAAAAGGGAGAATGAAAGGAAGACCCTTGTATATTTTAAACAAATTTCTGTAAACACTGAGAGTGTTTCTTGTATTGTCTGTGGGCTCTTAGGCACTGAGATGACATTGCTGATGAAATGGGCATTTATTCTGTCACTAGCAAGAGTCAATTCTGAAATACTACTTGATTTACAGTCATTGTACAGTATCTTTTTTTTTTAATCCAAGGCAGTTCAATGTTGACAGTTCTTTTCAGTTTTTTCTGAATATCGGAACATATGATTGCATCAAGCTGGCTGCAGGCTCCGGTGCTGACATTTTCTAGTGCAAAGAATGCCCACATCACTCGAACATTTGAAAAGTGTTAATGAGCAGATCAAAAGGACTGTTGCCTGAAGCAGCTTATTTTGTTTTTTTTAAAGAAGTCGGCTCTCCTCCAAACTGAAATCTTCATTCTAGCAGCTGAGTAGATGAGATGTATTCCTCCCTCGTGATGATAATAACAAATGAAAAAAACTGGAGAAGAATCAAACTCTGCATATGGTTCATAAAGTGGTGAAAGTGTTTTCCAGAATCTTCAATACAGAACTGAAGGATGCTAAGTGGAAAAAATCCTGGCAACTAGGCAATATTATGCCTTTTAAAATCTGCAAATTCTCATAAAATATGGTGCAGATGAATACATCCTCTTCTGAAATGTGTTCTTGCACTATTTAATATAAGAGTGCGATTCTCATGACTGTTATTTTTAATGTATTTGGACTAACAGTAAATTTTCTTTTTGTTCCTGAATGGGGTGTCAGTTGGACACAGATATTTATCAGTTTTGACTTTTGGGTCAAATGGTGTCAGATTTTTTTCTTTCCCTTTTGTTGCTTATGAGGCCATGTTGTAGAGCATAGAGAGTGAGCATTTCAAATTTTAACAGGGTGCCCATTTCATTTCCTGCTACAGAGTTTCTGGTTAGGGAATATAGGGCATGTTGATTACTTCTACATCACTATAAAATGAAGATCAACTGTTTTACACAATTATCATACGTTTTAGAATCACAGCTGCCTAATTATCAGTCATCCATATATCCTTCTGTCCATCCATCCATCTATCCATCCGACTACCCGAGTAAGTAGCAGTTTCTCAACAAAGCTTAGGCCTTTTCTTCTGCATGCTTTCCTTTTATAGTCCAAACCTCATTTTTAAAAGCTTCATTTTATTTATTTGACAGAGTTACACAGAGCAGTGGCCGGGGGAAGGGAAGGGGATGTCTTCCATCTGCTTGTTCACTACCCAAATGGTTGCAATGGCCAGAGCTGAGCCAGTCTGAATCCAGGAGCCAGGAGCTTCCTCAGGGTCTCCCATGTGGGTGCAGGGGCCCAAGGACTTGGGTTTTCTTCTACTGTTTTTCCAGGCCATTGCAGAGAGCTGGATCAGAGGTGGAGCAACCGGGACTTGAACCTCCAGCGCCCATATGGGATGCGGGCATGCAGGCCAGAGCTTTAACCTGCTGCACCACAGCGCTGGCCCCCAAACCTATTGTTAATAGTAATAAGAACGTAGATGGGGCCGGCGCCATGGCTCACTTGGTTAATCCTCTGCCTGCGGCACCGACATCCCATATGGGCGCTGGGTTCTAGTCTGGGTTGCTCCTCTTCCATTCTAGTTCTCTGCTGTGGCCCAGAAAGGCAGTGGAGGATGGCCCAAGTGCTTGGGCCCTGCACCCGCATGAAAGACCAGGAGGAAGCACCTGGCTCCTGGCTTTGGATCGGTACAGCTCCGGCTGTAGCGGCCACTTGTGGGGTGAAGCAACAGAAGGAAGACCTTTCTCTCTGTCTCTCTCTCACTGTCTAACTCTATCTGTCAAATGAAAAAAAGAAAACATTCTAATATTCCTTTCTGGAATGCAGTGAATACAAGTGCAAATAGACATAAGGTCATAATTATGGAAAGGCATAGAAGCAAAAGACCTGGTGGGAATATGGTGAAAAGTATTTTATAATTTTATTAGAATTTTCCTATTGGAAAAGACCTAAAATTAATTCAGTTTATTTTCAAAATGAAGAAACTTTAGTGATCTTATGACTTCCCTTCTGCCATTGAGTTTATTGATTCTCCGTTGTTTGAGAGAGAATTTGCTGCCTGGGTTCATGGAAATTTGTCTCTATCATTTGTTTTTATATTTGTTCCTCAAAATTTCACTTATCAATTTGAGGATCTATGATCCTTTGTGAACCTTATCGTTCCTTTACTTTCACTTTTATTATATTTTTAGTATCTGATGTTTGCAGAGCACTTTATTAGTCACTGATGCCATTGATAAAGAAGGACAAATGATTATTACCCTCTAGAAAACTGAACTTTCCAAGGATAATTTTAAAATTCCACAGTAAACATATAAACCCCAGGTAATGAATCCTGAATGGTTCGCCCAGGAAGAAATGTGTGTTTTTAGAAGTTTTACAGCTTTTAGGTGAAGCTGTAGGAAGGTGGTGGAAGGAAGGGTGATGGAGTCTTTCATGGACACAGTGTATTGGGGGAAGAGGAGAGATACTCAGACTGGTTGCAGTACATGTGGGTGCAGATAAATGCTTATCAATAAGATGTTAGTGGTGAACCGTGGAGGGACTGGTAAACCACACTGAGCCTTTTAAACAATGAGAATAGGAAAGCTGGCTTACAAAACTGTACTGAAAAAGGGGCTTTCGTTTTCCAGCCTGTAGCTCATTTTAGGTAAAGGATCTCCGGTAAAGAGAAAGAATACAATGATACCTCTTATGATCCTCTTGTGAGTTTGATAGCGGTGGCCATAGGAGGATTTAAAATTGAAACTTAATTTTCCCATATCAATGCTAAGCTGGATACCATACAAGATAAAGAGTATTACATAAAAAGAAGAGTTATGGAAGATGATTAGAAAAGAAGTTAGGGAAACTATTTATGTCTTCAGAAATTTATATACCAGTGCAACATGTGCAGGTAATAAGCAGAGTAAATTTGAAACCCTCACAATGCAGTGAAAATGAGTTCATATATATTATGCTCAGACTTGGTAGAGCAGAGGGACCTTGATTTTAATCCTAGTTACAGAACTCCAGAGAGCACTGTGTGGGAATTTGCCAAACTGATAGTGGAGGCTATCAATTTGGAAGGTCCTTTGAATAAAATTCAATAATGCATTGATTTAAACTGTGGGCATTGTAACCATTAATTCATTTTGATCGGGAAATGATTTATTAAGTTTCTATTAGAGGAGTATTGACCTGGCTATGTAGGTTAGAATGAAGCCTGGGGTAGAGATAAAGAAACGAGCTGAGTGTCTAACTTAACTGCAAGTGGAGCATGTAGCCACAGAGTCTATGGTAATTATATACTGCAAATCAATTTATCTATGTATCATCATTTGAAGTGCTTAGAATTGGGGTTGAATAGTGAAGCGGGTACATCTGTTTTGTCTGAGCGCTGCTCATTTACTGAAAATAGCTCGAACATACTTAAAATGCCATTTTCAGTTCTGGAAGGCACACTTTGAAATGTGAATATCCTATACCAAAGAAACTGACCAAGATGACCAAATAACTCAGAACCATCCCATGAGTAACTGTTGATGTATTTAGCTTCCAAAGGGTAGACTTAAAAGTAGTTATATGGTAATTATCCTAGTATTTAAAAATAGAAATCATTCTCTTCTGGAAGACAAATTGTGTGTGTGTGTGTGTGTGTGTGTGTGTGTGTGTCAGTGTGTGTGTGTGTGTTTGTATGCATGTGTGTGTGTGCATGTGTGTGTGTGCATGTATCTGTGTTTCCAGACTCTAGGATTAGGACTAAAGAGTGGACGATACAGGGAAGGAAGCTTTGGCTTCATTTGAGGGAAAAATTTTCAAATGATGTGAGTCCCTTGCCAGTGGAATGAATTGCTTTGTGAGGTAGTGAATTTCCTTTATTGCAGCAATTCAAACACAGTTGGACCACAACGTGGTGAGAATATTTCAGAATATTGAAATTTGGGTTGTGTTTGCATTCTGAGAGATGAAAATTGTTGAACTAGATACTTTTATGTATCCTGAGTTTATGATTTTAAATAGTAACAGTGAGGATGGCAGGGAAAAAATCCTTTCTAAAGTGGTCCCTTCTTGTTTTCTCCTCCCTCTCTCCCTTCCTCTTTTCTTTCTTCTCACTCTGTTTCCCTCCTTCGTCTCCCTCTTCCCTCCCCTTCTCTTCTCCCTTTGTTCCTTCCTCCTTTTACTCCTTTCCCACCTCCTTTTCCTTTCTTCCTAACTTCCTTCCTTCCTCTGCCTTTCTTCCCGAAATGTCTTGTTTGTTCCAGACATTCTACTAGGTGCAGGGCTTCAGTGAGGACCAAAGCAAACATAAAACTTGTTCTTGTGGAAATTATGGTTTTTTGGAGCTATAGTAAATGTATCAACTCTGACAAATGCTGAGGAAGAATAAAGACATATCTATGCATAGAAAGAATCTTGCTTTGGGAAGATTGGAGAGGAAGGGAGGGAGAGGCAGAGATCTATTGGGCATGGACATTATTTGGTAAAGTCTTTTAGGAGTGGTAAAGAAATTGTGAATTAGAAGAGTGATTTACTTAAAAAAATAAAAAGACTAGGGAAGATAAGATGGAAATTTTACTTTTAAGTGAAGACAACTGGGTTGGTTTTGACCTTGTTGAGTGACATGGTGACAGATCTAGTTTTCATTCATTGATTTGAGCATTCAGGTGGATAATGATATGAGGTGTTTCCTTTTTTAAAATAAAGGAAGGGCTAGAGCCGTGGCTCACTTGGTTAATCTTCCACCTGCAGCACTGGCATCCCTATGGCGCCAGGTTCTAGTCCCGGTTGCTCCTCTTCCAGTCTAGCTCTCTGCTGTGGCCTGGGAGTGCAGTGGAGGATGGCCCAAGTGCTTGGGCCCCTGCACTTGCATGGGAGACCAGGAGAAGGCTCCTGGCTCCTGGCTTCAGATCAGCACAGTGCCAGCCATAGCGGCCATTTGGGGATAGAACCAATGGAAGGAAGACCTTTCTGTCTCTCTCTCACACTGTCTCACTCTATCTGTCAAGTAAAAAAAAAAAATAAATAAAGGAAATATAACTATATTGGTAACCCTAATTTATTATGTTTTACCACAGCACTATTTTAAATTTTAATCTTTCATTGGCATTCATTCTAAGCTAACTATAAAAATTACAGATTTTTATTAGTCAGTGTGACCTGAAAGTACTAGGATTTTATGTTAATTGATAAAGTTGAATTAAATCAAAGAGTTAATAGAAATGATGACATTTCTTGTAGCATTCAGATAGAGAATCAATCAATTTATATTACTGCTCAGTTGTATCTGTGGTGTTATAGTTACTGTGTATATTTTTTCCTGAAGTTTAGATCTAAACTAAAATTTGAATGATGAAAATGTTATTCCTACAGGAAATTATTGGTCAGTTCTCTAAACATTAACAATATTATAGAAACTTAACATGCTTTCATTGTGAAAAATTTAAAACACTTACAAAAAGAAAGACTAACCTTTCACCTTACACAAAAATTCATTCAACATGGATTAAAAATTTAAACCTACGACCCGACACCATCAAATTACTGGAGAGCATAGGAGAAACCCTGCAAGACATAGGTACTGGCAAAGACTTCTTGGAAAAGACCCCAGAAGCACAGGCACTGAAAACCAAAATTAACTACTGGGATTGCATCAAATTGAAAAGTTTCTGTACTGCAAAAGAAACAGTCAGGAAAGTGAATAGGAAACCGACAGAATGGGAAAATATATTTGCAAACTATGCAACAGATAAAGGGTTGATAACCAGAATCTACAAAGAAATTAAGAAACTCCACAACATCAAAACAAACAACCCACTTAAGAGATGGGCCAAGGACCTCAACAGACATTTTTCCAAAGAGGAAATCCAAATGGCCAACAGACACATGAAAAAATGTTCAAGATCCCTAGCAATTAGGGAAATGCAAATCAAAACCACAATGAGGTTTCACCTCACCCCGGTGAGAATGGCTCACATTCAGAAATCCACCAACAATAGATGCTGGAGAGGATGTGGGGAAAAAGGGACACTAATCCACTGTTGGTGGGAATGCAAACTGGTGAAGCCACTATGGAAGTCAGTCTGGAGATTCCTCAGAAACCTGAATATAACCCTACCATTCAACCCAGCCATCCCACTCCTTGGAATTTACCCAAAGGAAATTAAATTGGCAAACAAAAAAGCCGTCTGCACAGCAATGTTTATTGCGGCTCAATTCACAATAGCTAAGACTTGGAACCAACCCAAATGCCCTTCAACAGTAGACTGGATTAGGAAATTATGGGACATGTACTCTACAGAATACTCTACAGCAGTCAAAAACAATGAAATCCGGTCACTTGCAACAAAATGGAGGAATCTAGAAAACATCATGCTGAGTGAATTAAGTCAGTCCCAAAGAGACAAATATCATTTGTTTCCCTTGATTGGCGATGACTAACTGAGCACCAAAGGGGAAACCTGTAGAAGTGAAATGGACACTATGAGAAACAGTGACTCGATCAGCTCTTGTGCTGACTGTTGTTGTACAATGTAATACTTTATCCATGGTAGTATTTTTTTTTTTCTCTTTATCCTAGTACTAGTGGTTGAACTCTGTAATTAACACACAATTATACTTAGGTGTTTAAATTTTAACCGAAAAGTGATCTCTGTGAAATATAAGAGTGGGAATAAGAGAGGGAGGAGATGTAAAATTTGGGACATGCTCAATCGGAACGGCCCCAAATGATGGAGTTAGAATTGTGCCAGGGGTTTCCAATACAATCCCATCAAGGTGGCATGTACCAAGGCCATCTCATTAGCCCAAGTGATCAATTTCAGCTCACAATTGATCACACTGATAGGTCTAAGAGTCAAAGGGATCACACAAACAAGACTAGTGTCTGCTAATACTAACTGATAGAATGAAAAAGGGAGAGAATGATCCAACATGGGAAGCAGGATACACAGCAGACTCATAGAATGGCAGATGTCCTAAATAGCACTCTGGCCTCAGAATCAGCCCTTAAGGCATTCGGATCTGGCTCAAGAGCCCATGAGAATATTTTAGGCATGGAAAGCTAAGACACTCTGGAAAAAACAGAAGACCTAAATGAAAGATCTCTGCGAGTGAGATCCCAGTGGAAAGAACGGGGCCATCAAAGAAGGAGGTACCTTTCTCTGAAGGGAGGAGGGAACTTCCACTTTGACTATGGCCCTGTGGGAATAAGATCGAAGTCGGCGAACCCTAAAGGCTTCCATAGCCTCGGCAACTCATGACCAGAGCCTAGGGTGATTACTGACGCCATAAACAAGAGTGTCAAATTGTTAAATCAACATCAGGAGTCACTGTGTACTTACGTCTCATGAGGGATCTGTCCTTAATGTGTTATCCAATGTGAAGTGATGCTATTACTAGTACTGAAACAGTATTTTTACACTTTGTGTTTCTGAGTGGGTGCAAACTGATGAAATCCTTACATAGTATATATTGAATCGATCTTCTTTATATAAAGATAATTGCAAATGATTAAAAAATCTTGGTGTTAAATTGGAAATCGCATAGACAATTAATCAATTTTTTTAAAAAAAAATCATGTAGGATCTCTGTCCTTAATGTGCTGTACATTGTGAATTAATACTATAACTAGTACTCCAACAGTATTATCATTTTGTGTCTCTATGCGAGGGCAAACCGTTGAAATCTTTACGTAATATGTACTAAATTGATCTTCTGTGTATAAAGAGAATTGAAAATGAATCTTGATGTGAACAGAAGGGGAGAGGGAGCGGGAAAGGGGAGGGTGGGGGGAGGGAGGGAAGTTGTGTGGGGGGGGAGCCATTGTGGTCCATGAGCTGTTCTTTGGAAATTTATATTCTTTAAATAAAAGCTTTATAAAAAAAAAAAAAAAAAAAAAGAATTAAAAAAAAAAAAAAAAGAAAGACTAACATAATGAATCCTCATGTCTGTTCATTTAGCTTCAATGATTCTCAACTGATTTTTAATTTTATTTCATCTGTAACTCCTTTTCAGTTCCCCTACCCCGAATTGTTTTATGAAAATATCAGAGTCATATAATTTTACTTGGAAATATTTGTGTAGACTTTTAACAGATTAGTTGCTTTTAATCCATTGCAAGAGTAATACACTAAACAGTCATAATAGTTCCTTGATGAGGTAGAAACTACTTCATTTTGAGTCATTATTGTTTAAACCTTTGAAGTAACATAATCAAAATATTTCACAATAGATCAATTGAAACAATTACATTTTCAAATAGTTTTGCCTCTTAGCATAGAGACTTGGTTGCACACCTGAAGTATTCCAAGATGTTGGCACTTGGCAAAGACTTTCTATTATGATGGAGTGAGAGCCTTATATCCTAGTATCAGGAAAGGCCATTTCAAATTGGGTCTTAGGCCCCTTTCCTCTCACATGAAGATTTAACCCATGTGCTATTTAATGAGTAATGAAAGGAGCGTCGGCTAAAATTGACTTTTTACAAATAGCTTCAACCAACAATTGAATATCATGATATTTCTGTGGATAAGACCTGCTCAGCCAGGAGATTCTCCGTCAGAACCTCAGCTGACTGCAGTCAGGTGTCAGACTGGCCGAGCCGCGTGAAAGCTCCACGTCACTGAATGTCCAGAAGCTTGGATTCTTACCTCATGTGTCTGGCGTTTCAGCTGGGCCAGCTGAGGGCTAGGAGGTGTCTGTCACCGCACAAGCCTTTAAGATCGTGCTGGGCTTCCTCCCAGCGTGGGTTTCTGAGCAGACTTCTGCCATGCAGCAGGATCCCCCCAGCATGAGTGCTCCAGGGGTCTCGGGGGGAAACTGAAGAGCTGCTTGTGACCTAGCCTCGGAAGTCAGTGATAGCGTTTCTACCTCGTTCTGTTGGTCCAAGCTGGTTGCAGGCAAGTCCATATCAAAGAAAGAAGCATATATTTTTGCAAGGTGAAGTTTCATTGAGGGGCATTTTTGGAGCCTCCCTGGTATTTATCTAGTTGATTATTTTTATAAACCCTTGTTTTCTTCTCCCTATGCCATGAAAGCCTTTACAATTGATTTTTTTTTTTTTTTTTGGACAGGTTATCAAGGATCCTCCTCCACCACCACCACCTGCACCAAAAGAGGTAAATGAGTGCCTAATAAACTAGAATGGGTATTTTCCCCATGCGTACATACATGTCATCTCCACATTTGATCAGTTCCATTTGTTGCTACAGAACTATAACCATGGATTGTGTGGGTCCCTAATTTGTAAAACTGAATTATTTTTCATCTTCTTGTGATTTCTTTCACGGGCTAGATCAATGGGGCCTTCATACTTTGGTGAATATAAAATGACCCTTGGGATCATTACTGAATAGAGATTTGGTATAATTTTATAGCTGTATAGCAGTAGTTCTTATGTCATTTATTTTATTTACAAAGACTTGGAAGGTCCAGACTCTCAAAGTTGTTATTACTTTTCTCAAAACTATTTTTGACTGTATACAACTCTGTTAGCTGATGTTGTGTTATCAGCATGAAGTAAGCAATATACTGATTCTGTGTGTGTTCAAAGCTGTTGCACTCTTCTCAGGCAGTTGGGATTTTACAGTTTATACATATTTCGATGCTAAAATGATCGTTAAAAAGCCGTCCTAATTTTAATGTTTTGTCTTTGAAGTATGAGTGATGTGGAATAAACAAATAATGTTTATATTAAAAGAGCAATTTCTAGTTACTTGTGGGTGATATAAGGGAGATCCCTCCGGCGCCGCGGCTCCATAGGCTAATCCTCCGCCGAGTGGCGCTGGCACACCGGGTTCTAGTCCCGGTCGGGGCGCGGGATTCTGTCCCGGTTGTCCCTCTTCCAGGCCAGCTCTCTGCTCTGGCCAGGGAGTGCAGTGGAGGATGGCCCAAGTGCTCGGGCCCTGCACCTGCACGGTAGACCAGGAGAAGCACCTGGCTCCTGCCTTCGGATCAGTGCCGGCCCTGGCGGCCATTGGAGGGTGAACTAACAGCAAAGGAAGACCTTTCTCTCTGTCTCTCTCTCTCTCTCTCTCACTGTCCACTCTGCCTGTCAAAAAAATAAATAAATAAATAAATAATTAAAAAAAAATAAAAAAAAGGGAGATCCCTCTCCCTAAAACTGGGAGAAAGGAAAGACTGCTCTTATCTTGTATATCTCCACTTGAAATTCATGTTTGTAAGCATAAAGACATCCCATGTTCTATGTCTCATTTCTATATTTCTTGCATAACATTACAATGACATTTTTAAGACTAATATTAAATGTGAGACAGATATGACTTTTATTTTAATAAGCTAATTAAGTCCTTTTAAAAAATTGCACCTTTGTAGGAGGAACAGGAGCCTCTACCTACCAAGAAATGGCCAACAGTGGATGCCTCTTATTATGGTGGTCGAGGGGTTGGAGGAATTAAAAGAATGGAGGTTAGTATCATAAAAAAATAGAAGCTACTAATCTGGATTGTGCATTTCTGGCACTACTAAATTGAGGAAACTGTACCGCTCACAATTCAGTATCCTAATATCATTCATTTTTACTTAACACTGGGTCTTTTTTGGGTATTTTTTTTTTTAATGGAATCATCGTAGCCATTTCTGAACTGTTCAAAAGGACTGGTTTTATTTGTCAAAGCATGGCATTGATGAGATTTCTGAATTTTAAAGGATAAGACAAAGCTAGGATTTTTCCCACTATTTTGGAAAAAATTACTACATAGAACATCACTTTTGAATAAGTCAGCTATTTAAACTTGCAACAGTGTTCTTCTATGAAGTGATCCAGAAGTTATGTACCATTTGAGGAGAAAATGTTAAAATGCTCAATAGCGTAGAAATGACCTTATCACAAATATAGAGGAATCATATTTAAGGTTTTATAATAGCCTTTAGTTACCATTTATGAACTATCATAATTAATATTACATGTCATTTATAGAATGCATTGAACTTTCATAATGGCTCAATGTGTGGATTAAAATTGAACTTTAATATTATATCTTAAAAGTCAAATGAAATGTTCTTGTCGCCATGAAATATTTTTCAAAGTGATGGATTAATTAGTAATAAGTAATTATCGCCAGTTCTGAGCACTTAACAGCAGTGTTGACAGACCAGTCTCCCATCCCTGGAGCAATTCAAAAATTTTTTGCATTTATACATTGACTTTATTGTGAAACAGAGATCCTGGTGTGTCTCCTCCTTGTTAGTTATTCTTTAATTTTATTTTTTGGTAAGAAGATTTATTTTTATGTTTTGTCATCATTATATGTCTTCTATTGTCATAACTACTTGTCTCCTTGCTGCCAGAAAAAAGTCAAAAAGCTAATTAACAACCTACAAGTTGCAATGTTCTCTTTTTTATACCTTTCAGTAAAATTCAGACTCCCAAGGAGAGTGTCCCCTTTTCAGAATAAATTTCAGCATTCTGCAAAAAAAGGCCCAGGCGTCCTTAACATAGTTGTCATCACCAAAGTGTTTACTCCAGTAATTTGACAGTGATTTTCACTCTGTCATGCTCGATCTTGACACAATGCACATTTTTCTCCAAGAACTTACCACTCCATTGCTGAAATATCTTCTGCGTAGGTGCTTCCTTGCCTGTGAACCGTGGGTGAAGGCGAGTGCTAGAAGCTGTTGGTCCTTTGGAGAAGTATTGCACGTGTCTTTGCATGTGGGTAGTTGGAAATCTCCTTAGTTCGAGAAGATGATTAGGCTGCTTGTTGTGTGGAACACAAGCTGGGTTATTTTCCTTCCTTTGTTGTGGATCCTAGACTTGGAAGAGTGAGAAAGGAAAGAATCGAATGTTTGTATGTGTATATTAAAAAAAAAAAAAACTTGTAAATAAAATTATAACATAAATAGCCAAATGTGATCCATCACAACCCATTTTTAGTATATTTAGCTTCATTCCAAAATGTGTATGTTCAAAGACATAATATGTAAGAGGCAAAAGGTTTAATGGGACATACCAAAAGTTGTTAATGGCTGGCGCCGCGGCTCCATAGGCTAATCCTCCGCCTGCGGCACTGGCACACCGGGTTCTAGTCCCGGTCCGGGCACAGGATTCTGTCCTGGTTGCCCCTCTTCCAGTCCAGCTCTCTGCTGTGGTCAGGAGTGCGGTGGAGGATGGCCCAAGTGCTGGGGCCCTGCACCCCATGGGAGACCAGGAGAATCACCTGGCTCCTGCCTTCAGATCAGCGGCCATTGGAGGGTGAACTAACAGCAAAGGAAGACCTTTCTCTCTGTCTCTCTCTCTAACTGGAAGTTTAATGGATGAAGTAACTTTCAATGTATGATATGTGTTTTCTTATTATTTTCTGATTTATTGGACAATGAGCATGCACTGCTTTATATGCAGAATAATAAACTTAATTCCATTTTGAAATTCACACATGTAAAACATCACATGACAATAAGGTTAGGATATATTAGTAGGTGAGCCTTATTTTCAATCAACACTGCTCTTGCTAAAGCCAGTAGGACTAATGTCCTGTTTTTGTTAGTCTGATATTCCAGGATTTCCAACATTGAGGTCTTTTTCTAAAGGAAAGAAAAGAATGTGTGTGAATCACTGAATGGAACGTTATTGGTTTATGCTGGAAAGAGCCAAGGGCATGAAGAATTATTGACTCTTACTGTGTGAGACTGTATCACCCACTTATCTGTTTCAGTTAAAGAAACTTTATGAAAAGAATGTGGCTTACATTTTAGTAAACATAGATCTGTTTTACCTTTGAATAATTTTGGCTATATCATGTGGAGTATTCTGTTAATGACATGGAACAACTGAGAATAAAGTGAGAGAAAAACGGAAAGCAAATGAGGACATTGCAAAGGAGAAACTCAATACATGGCAGTATACAATAAAATTGAACTGAGAATAAGCATTATTAATTTTCTTAAATAGGAACTTAAAATTCGAAGAGGGAAAATAGAAAATAATCTTTAAAAAGCATAGCTATTTAAACCAGGAAAATACTTCCCATTTAAAAAATACCTTAGGGGCAGGTGTTAGTCACAGTGTTTACAGTGCCACTTGGGACAGTTGCCTGCTTTATCACAGTGCTGGGGTTCAAGTCCCAGATCCACTGCTGATTCCATTTTCTGCTAAGCTTAGCCCTGGGAAGCAGCAGTTGAGGGCTCGAGACCCTGTGTCCCTGCCATCACAGCTGACCCAGATGGAGTTCTTGGTTTCAGGCTTCAGATTGCCCCAGTCTGGGCTTGTGGTAGGCATTTGTGTATTGAACCAGGGGCTGGACAATCTCTCTCTGCTTTTAAAATAAAATGAAGTAAAAATTAAAAGTATCTTAAACTGTAGAAAGTTAAAATTATAGAAATTATGATCGCATCCAGGTTACAGAAAATATCTTCATAAATAGGTTTGTTTGAATGCAATGTAAGGATTTCACTTAGGTTTTTAAAAAACTTACTTTTCATTTAAGTTAAATATTTAAATTCTGAGGCAATGGGAATTTGCAGAAAGCTGAAATGGAGCTAATGTTAATAACAGCTGTTAGCACAGCTGATCCACAGTACCTAGAGTTTAACTGTGTTTCTGCCAGTTCTTCTTAAACATGTTTTTGTTTCTTTTCTCAAATATGAAATTGCTCCTCTGTGATATTACCTCCTAGTCCTCCAAACATGCTCTGGAAATTATGGAGTTTCATTGTTGATAATGAAATCCAAGTAGATTTCAAATGATTAGCTATCAAGTTTGAACTGTATTTTTTATAGTAGAAAAGCTAGATATGTTAATAGATTGCTTTAAGCAATCTATTCTTGTTACCCGTTGATTCTTTCAATTATCTCAATGTGATCAAACTAAAAAATTAAAATTTGCCTTTACATGTGTGTATGTGTTGAATTGCTTCTAAGAGTTTTTGGGAATTTCTACAAAGTATTTCCTAGTATGAGACTTTGAGAATTGTTTGTGGTGGTGGTGATGATGGTGCAATGGCTTTTTTGTGAACACTAATGATTTTGTTTAATTACTCTCCTTTAGACCAACAACTATATTCATACATATAGTCCCTTCATTGCAGACGCCCTTGAAATGCCACATTGGGTCAGAACTGTGGTTCAGCTGGCTTCATATTCTTTATCTGAGAATGATGCTGGTGAAACTTGAGGGGAATTTGATTACCTTATACTGTGGTATGAAGTGTACAGGATAGGCTAGAGAGCTGTATATGCTAAAATGTGTCATTTTGTCATGGGGTGCCTGGGTTCAGGTTATTGTCTCTGATGCAGGAACAGAATTGAGGATAAGATGTAGGTAAAGATCAGCAGAGAAACAAGATGGATTTGTATGCAAAGTCCAAATACAGGCCAAAGAGGGAGTCCAGGCATATTCAAGAGCAAGCATTCAAGTGAGTTTTGGGGTTACCCCCATATGATTTTGGAAGCATAGAAGGTGGTGTTTGGGGCAGGGTTTAATTGAATATTTATGGGGGGGGGCAGAGGTTGGGGCAAGGTTTGAGTACCACCCATTTCTTTGCCCTTTCCTGGAAATGTTGAAATTGTCATGGTGACTGGTGTATCAGGGGAATAGAAATATCAGCCATAGTAATTTTATTATAATGACATTGTAATGAGCTAAATTCCAATGTGGGGACAAAGTGGGCAGTCAGGTTGGTTATTTTGGCCAGCACAGCTTCCTGGAAGCTGTGGTTTCTGCTGTATGGAAAGGGGATTTGGGGTGGTACAGGTGAGGCTGCAGCTCAGGCTGGGCTGTAGGGGGAGATTGACAGTTGCAGCTTCTCTTTGCTAGCCACTGCCTTGCCTACATTAATTTTTGAATGGCTCTAAATTTTATCTATTTATATTTGCATCCTGAATTTCTTCTCTGAGTTGTGGGATTCATATGGGTACTTAATTGTGTATCTCCTTTTATTTTTTTGTTGCTCTTTTCAATAAAATTGAGACTTTACCACTGCAAGGGTATGTATCCTGATTTTACAGTTTTTAGTTCAATTTAGCTATATCTAAAGGTGTTGGAAGTGTTAGTTTATCTAGTGAAGATACCATGATTTGAAGGAGAAGGTCATTTTTCTGGAAAGAAAGCCTGCTATCTAGCTCCAAAGGTTTAATGGTGTTTAAAACAATTTTAACAACCTCATAAAGAACATTCTAGTACCATTGATCACACGGAAAGATACAGATACATTTTAATGACTCAACAGGGTCCACTTGAAATTGAAAGCCCATTCTAAAATTGTAGTAAAAAAAGGTAAAAACATCTAAGTAAGCCTTATCAAAAAGCTGTGAATAGTTCTTTCAATGAACAGTAATCATCTCTTTCCCTTCCCACTAATTCAGATCATTAAAGTGCTTTAAAAAGTCTTTAAATTTTTTTTTTCCTTCAGAAATTATTGAACTGTGATGTGTTGGAGTGTGGTTTGAATAGGCCTTCGTATTTCTTTTTAGAGTTTCACTTGTCTTATCTTTGTCCTCTTTGGTAGTGTCCTTGGATTTTACAGACTTCCCATGTGCTACTGGGTATGCAAAGCCCTTATCTGAGGGCCACATGCAGAGTTGGGCCAGATTTAGACCTTAAATTCTGCTAATTGAAAAACACAAAAAGTAATAATTTGATCTTGTGGTTTCTCAATGTCAAGAGTTTTCTGAGAAGGAAATTCCCTAAAATTTATGCAGTTCCCTGGTGTTCCTGGATTTTCTCTTTTCTAGCTTGTCTTCCTCAATGAAAAAATTCAGACATCAAATTGTCATACTCAAATGAGCATAGGAGCCAGTGATCAAAAACTGCTTCCCCAAGTAAACCTTTTATAAGTAAATTCATATATAATTGTTTTGCTTCCAAAGGATAATGCTTAAACCTTACTTTTTACCTTAATCAAAATTGATGAGAAATTTGGAAGTAGCCACTCCTTTATACTTACAGAATTCAAATTGACATGAAATTTATTAACCCACTTCGGGTCACCTGTGTTCAGATTTCTACCAAAGTACTTCCTAGCTATGTGGCTTTGGGACAAAGTTTCCTTATCTAATATGAAACTACTTGGTATCTGTTTCATCGCAGTTTTGTATTGATTAGATCAGAGTGACACATAGTAATCACTAAATCAATACCGATTATGAGTGGGCATTGTGGTGAAGCAACTTAAACCCCTACTTGTGATGCCTGCATCCCACATCAGAACTTCATTTCAAGTCCATGCTGCTCTACTTCTAATCCAGTTTCTTGCTTATGTATCTTGGAAGGTAGCCAATGGCAGCTCAAGTGCTTGGACCCCTGCCATTCATGTGTGAGATTCAGATGGAGTCCAGACCTCCTGGCTTCAGCCTGGCCAGCCCTGGCTGTTGGGGACATTTCAGGAATAAATGGAAAATCTCTCTCTCCCTCTATTTCTCTCTGTCACTCATATTTCAAGTAGATGAAAATAAATCAATAAATATTTTTAAAATGGCAATTATCATCTATTTTCCCCAAGGTCGTCAATACATATAATTATGGTTAATTAGCAGGGGAAATTACCCAATATGAGATAATAAAATTACATGCTGTCAAGCTTTTCTTATGTAAACCCCAGATCACTACCTTATTTTTTTTTAAAAAAAAGATTTATTTATTTGAATGTGGAGTTACTAAGAGGCAGAGGCAGAGAAAGAGGTCTTCCATCTGCTGGTTCACGCCCCAGATAGCCACAATGGCCGGAGCTGGGCCATTCCAAAGCCAGGAGCCAGAAGCTTCTTCCAGGTCTCCCACGTGGGTGCAGGGGCCCAAGGTCTTGGGCCATCTTCTGATTTCCTAGGCCATATCAGAGGGCTGGATTGGAAGTGGAGTAGCCAGGACTTGAACTGGCTCCCATATGGCTTGTCGGCCCAAATATCTTATTTGAAACTTTGGAGAGATGGTTACCTGACTGTAGCTTTTTGCAAAGAGTCTTTCTAAGCTCAATTTTTTTAAAAAAATATTTATTTATTCATTTGAAAGGCAATATTATATATAGAGATGGACAGAAAGATTTTCAATCTTCTGGTTCACTCTCCCAAATGGCTGTATTGGCCAGAGCTGAGCCATGTCAAAGCCAGGAATGAGGAACTCTATCCAGGTCTCCCATGTGGGTGCAGGGGCCCAATTGCTTGGAACATCTGCTGCTGCTTTCCCAGACACATTAGCAGGGAGCTGAATCAGAAAGGGAGCAGCAGAGAATCTAATCAGCACTCACATGGGATGTGGGTGTTGCAGGCGGCAGCTTAAGTCGCGGTGCCACCACAGCAGCCCCAGGCTCTTGATAGTCAATGCAGTAAGAGTTGGTGAGAAACCTGTTAGATAGCAGAGGAAGAGGAATTAGCAGTTGATATGCCTCCTTATTTTCTTTATACTCTGACGCGGTGAACCAGTGAGAGCTTCTTCCTGCAGGACCCTCTGACATTAGTGTTGCTGCTTTGTTTCCAGGTGCGGTGGGGTGACAAAGGATCTACCGAGGAAGGTGCAAGGCTAGAGAAAGCCAAAAATGCCATAGTGACAATTCCTGAAGAATCAGAGGAACCCGTGCGGCCTAGACCACCCCGACCCCAACCCACATACCAGCCCCCTCAGACCAAGTGGTACACGCCGATTAAGGTATTTCCTCAATTTGTGCAGCTAAGCCTCCTCGAGAAACTGTAACTTCTGTAGTGTTCCCTTGCCTCAGCTATTGGAAAGAGCATGAAGGTAGATGAAGTGGCAGATGTCCAGTTTTTTTAAGTTTTTATTTAATGAATGCAAATTTCATAGGTACAACTTTAGGAATACAGCAATTCTTCCCCCCCATACCCGCCCTCCCACCCCCACTCCCATCCCACTTCCTCTCCCATCCCATTCTTCATTATGGTTCATTTTTAATTAACCTTGCATACAGAAGATTTTAACAGTTTGTACCTCCCTCCACACACAACATATAAAGTACTGTTAGTGAACACGTTTTGTAGTTAATTCTGACAACTCACTAAGGCAAAGGTCCTACATTAGGAGTAAGTGTACAATGACTCCTGTTGCTGATTTAACAATTGACACTCTTAGTTATGACGTCAGTGATTACCTGAGGCTCTTGCTATGAGCTGCCAAGGCTATGGAAGCATTTTGTAACCACAAACTCTGTCAGTATTTAGACAAGACCATAAGCAAAGTGGAAGTTCTCTCCTCCTTTCAGAGAAAGGTACATCCTTCTTGGATGGCCCCTTCTTTCCACTGAGGTCTCATTCACAGATATCCTTTATAGAGGATTTTTTTTTTTTTTTTTTTTTTTTTTTTTGCTACCGTGTCTTGGCTTTCCATGCCTGAAATCATGTCATAGGCTTTTCAGCCACATGCCTAATGGCTGATTCTGAGGTCAGAGTGTTACTTAAAGCGATTGTCTTTCTGTGAGTGTGCTGTGTGGCCGATGCCCATTTTGTATGGCAACAACAGAATACTTTCTCAGTTGTAAGAACCACTCAAGTTTTCATTGGTTAATTTATGATAGAAATGAAAACAATTACATTTTACCTTCTTCCTTTTGCCACTTCATTTATTCAGCAAGCAGAGGGTGACTATTTCGCTGGGAATTTACCCTCCCTCTTCCCTCTAGGGTCGTCTCGATGCACTCTGGGCTTTGTTACGGAGACAGTACGACCGGGTTTCCTTGATGCGACCTCAGGAAGGAGATGAGGTTTGTACATTTCTCAATCTGGGAAAGAGCTGATGGCTTGGGTCATGTAATGCAAGAAATGAAGTAGTAGTCACAAATAATTTTAAAGCCCTTATTATTCTTAAGCAAGGGATTATTATTGTCTAGTATACATTCTTAATCCGTAGGGTGCCTAAGCAGTCATTATCTGTTTTCATACTGTATCTTCAAGTTACAGTTTCACGCAAGTCTAGTTTCCAGCGATTCATAAAGCATACGACAATTTTGATCCATGCTTTGGTAAGCACACACATTGCTTTAGTCTTTAACTTTGGAGAAACTGAGTTCTGAGGACTTACCTGGCTGGAGCTACAGACTGGCAGTTATAGCTAGTTTTTCTCTAACATTTAATAGCCATGAGATCTGGGGACAGTGCCTTAGAATCTCAGTGACTTTAGGCATAATTATGTTCCCTGCTTTTAACAGTGATATGATCTAATTTCTTGAATGCGTGAAAATATCTTTAAAAGCATAAAACATTCTAGAACCCTGTGATAGTGAAGTCTGTCTGTCTGTCCATTCACTCACACAGGTGGATATGCATGCATTTTTCTCCTCACTGAGGAAGCCTGAATCATGTTTTTTTTTTTTTTTTTTATTTTGGGAATTTGGATGATATTACTCTAGTTTTATTACTTAACATACTTCTATAAACATTTCCTACAAACAATTGTTTAAAATATTTTCTGCTGCAATAATGGGTGGCGTTTATTCAACAGCCTAATACTATTCACAGTACGGGATTGTCTGTCACTGGGTGTCAACGTGATCGTTATTCTGCTTTTACAAACAAGTAAACTTCATGCACTTCTACTTCAGAAGACTTTAGATTCATTCAGGTCTGAGACATGAATTTTTGAGGATGAAATAGTTGATGAAGTTAGTGTTTATCTTACATTGCTAACCTAAGTTATATTTAGTGTTATATAGTTTTAGCTTGATGTTTAAACTACAGAAAATCTCAAGCTTAACATTTTACTTCTGTGGATTGGGGATAATTTAAGAAATGTCTTCAGTTCAACTGTTTAGGAAATCTGATTTGAGATAATATTTCTGGAATTTTTCAGTAGATCATTTGCCATTTGTTAGGACCATGGGGAGCGAGAACCACCTAATTTATATATAAAGAAGCCTGTTTTGTTTTCAGATCACTGTGTTGTTTTTTTTTTTTTAAGATTAATTTATCTACCTGAGAGTCAGAATTAGAGAGAGAGAGAGAGAGAGAGAGAGAGAGAGAGAGAGGGAGAGGGAGGTCTTCCATCTGATGGTTCACTCCCCAATTGGCTGCAACAGCCGGAGCTCTGCCGATCTGAAGCCAGGAGCCAGGATCCTCCTCCGGGTCTTCCATGCAAGTGCAGGGGCCCAAGGACTTGGGCCATCCTCTACTGCTTTCCCAAGCCATAGCCAAGAGCTGGATAGGAAGTGGAGCAGCTGGGACATGAACCAGTGCCCATATGGGCTGCTGGCACTGCAGGCCAGGGCATTAACCCACTGTGCCACAGTGCCAACCCCCACTGTGGTTCTTAATAGAAAGTTCTAATATAATGAAATTCATACCTCTGCTTATTTTTTAATTTTATTTTTTAAAGATTTATTTATTTATTTGAAAGAGTTACACAGAGAGAGAAGGAGAGGCAGAGAGAGAGGTCTTCCATCCAGTGGTTCAACCCCCAATTGGCTGCAATGACAGGAGCTGCACTGATCCGAAACCAGGAGCCATAAGCTGCTTCTGGGTCTCCCATGTGGGTGCAGGGGCCCAAGGTCCTGGGCCATCTTGTATTGCTTTTGAGGCCATAGCAGAGAGCTGGATCAGAAGTGGAACAGCCGGGACTCAAATCGGTGCCCATTTGGGATGCAGGCATTGCAGGCGATGACTTTTCCCGATGCGCCACAGCGCCACCCCCACGTCTCTGTTTAAATTCCTATTTTATGTGGTATTGTTTCTCAGACATGTGACAGCTCTTCCTCTTACAATGCTGCACTTTTACCTTATATGTTTTAAAAATCAGTTTTCTCTCCCTGAGATTAGACACTAACCAATTTGTTCAGTAATTTTAACCTGATTAAGTGCAGGGTTTTGAGCTAATAATGAGGATGTAGTAGGCAGTTACTGCTTTCTTGCTGATACTTTGTATCCTCCTTTATCATGATTCAAATTTAGCATTCAGTCTCTCAATCATTCCTACTAATTTTGATTCAGTTCAGTAATTTTCAAATTATAAATATGCACAAATGATTGCATCAGGTAATATGGAGTGATTGGAATAAACTAGTCTTTGTTCATAGATCTAAAAATTGTTTGGGGGGCTAGAGTTGTGGCATAGTAGGTTGAGCTTCCTCCAGCAATGCCAACATCCCTTATGGGCGCTGGTTCGTGTCCCGGCTCCTTGCTAATGGTCTGGGAAATCAGTGGAAGTTGTCCAAGTGCTTAGGGCCCCTGCACCCACATGAAAGACCTGGAAGAAGCTCTGGGTGTCTGGGTTTGGCCTGACCCAATGACTGTTGTGGTCATTCTGGGGAGTAACCAGCAGATGGAAGATTTCTCTCTCCATCTCTCCTCCTTTCTCTGTAACTCTGCCTTTCAAATGAAATAATAAAAAATATTTAAAAAATAAAATTTGGGGAATAGCATGATAAAATATTTATTCTGTGTTGTGATCTGAGTACTTGTGAGTGGACAGAGAAAGACTAACTCACTCTGAAGGAATCAAAGAAAGCTTCTTAAAAAACATAGTCCTTCTATTTTCAAAAAAATGGGTGGGATTTCAACATGTGGAAATTAGCAAAATGAGTGTTTGTATAGGTGAGATATCATAAACAAAGTCACTGAGACAGCCAGGTGCACGTTAATTCAAGAACTGCTACAAAATTGGGGGTTTGAGATTAAAACTAGAAAGATCGTTTGAGAATAGAAGATATCTTTGAGATTGGATTCATTGACATACTTGGTTTTTTAAAGTGATGCTTTATCATCATTCATTCAACAGCAATTTATTGACTAACTTGTACCAGGCAGATAAATTTATCATCCTGCTTAATTATAGTGCTAGATTATTCCACATATGCTCCAGTAACTTAATTTTCATTTGATTCAAGAATATGCTTCCATTTGTATTACCTTGACCAAGATTTTCTTTGTCATTTTTTAAAAAAGCAATTTATTCATATTTTTGTTGAAGATAATTCAAAGCCTTTTTTTCTCCCCTAACTCTTGAGGTCAGATTGTTTCAAAATTGGGAATTTCTCTGATTTTAGGAATTTGACAGAATCTTTATGCCCCATATTATGTAAAGCAGCATCCCTCTCGCATTGTTCAGATATATTACTAAATTAGTCCTGTTCAAATTTTGCTTCAAAATGAATTTTGGTGAGAAACTTAGGACAAAACTTTACATTTCAACGATTTTGGATTTTAGATAAAAGGGAATAGATCTTTATTGTGTGAAGTTGACTAAAACTTTATTTTTCCACTTTAAATTCATGCTACTTTTCTGTTTATTTTTGGCTCATTTTTACTTAAATGCAAGACTTGAAACTTATTAAATATTAATTGTTGGTTTATTGAATTGTTATTTTTATCAAATATCTAATATAATTCTATATGTTCCTGATGAAGTCTGAGTTAATCTTTTTTTAAAAAGATTTATTCATTATTTATTTTGAAAGTCAGAGAGAGAGAGGGAGAGACAGAGAAATATCTCCCATCCAATGGTTCACGCTCCAGATAGCCTCACTGGCCAGTGCCAAGGAAGCTGAAGCCAGGAGCCAGGTGCTTCATCCGGGTCTCCCATGTGAATGGCAGAGATCCATACACTCGGGCCATCTTCCACTGCTTTTCCCAGGCCATTAACAGGGAGCTGGATCAGAACTGGAGCAGGTAGAATCAGCACCCATAAAGTGTGTTGGCATGGGAGGGGGCGGTTTACCTGCTATACCACAATGCTGGCCCACCTGACTTAATCTTGCATCATCATACTTATCCATTTCAGCTCTACCACATCTAACATTTTGTCACATGCAAACTTTTGTCACTTATTTCAAGCTACCGTTACCACCTCAGCATGGCAAACCATGAGCCTCTTTCCCCACAGGTGACATTCTGTAGTTAGTTGGCATTACTCTAGGAAAGCTAGGAACCCAACTAATTGGACAACCTCAGGTTAACCTTATACTTCACAAGGATATTTAATAATTTTTGTTAAATTCTTTGCTGAATTTAAGATATGTTGTATATCTGTCTGTCCATACAACCAAACCAACTTCACAAAGTTATTTGTTTACAGAAATCAGGTAAGGTTGGCATAATTTGCTCTTTTGTTGCTGTGTTTCTTGCTAATGTCCCTTTATGTTTAACATTTTTTGATTGAGATTTTTTTATCTTCCATTGTTATCAGCATATAGCCTTTTCCTTTTAGACAACTTGAGAAATATTAGCTGTCCTTTTTCCCCATTTATCCATTTTCCATGTTTCACAAAGATTATTAAGAATATATAAATTTATGACAACTTCACATCATCTCCTGGGTCTTTATTTAATAGAATTAATTCTAATATAAACTCCTTAACCCATACACATACATAACTATAGTCCGTATTTTTACAAAGATTAAATCACAGAATTACACAATGAGTCATTAATACTTCGGTGAATTAGCTTTCTGTACACTATTAATACAATGAAAGGTCCCAACATGGTTTATATTGTTGACATCATGTTTTAGGAAGACATTCTCTTCCTTTGGTTTCATGCTCTCTAGAATGCTTCCTTCCCTCTCTCCTTTCCTTTCTTCCTCTTGTCTTCTTTTTCTTATTCCCTTTTTGTCTCTTCCTAAATATAGTTATATGTACTATGCTTTCATTTTCAGCTTTGCCA
The DNA here is from genome assembly GCA_949820135.1 of Sylvilagus floridanus. Classification (NCBI taxonomy): domain Eukaryota; kingdom Metazoa; phylum Chordata; class Mammalia; order Lagomorpha; family Leporidae; genus Sylvilagus; species Sylvilagus floridanus. Next base: position 92,192,297 of record OX463238.1, read on the forward strand.
ACTTCTTACACCATTTACACAGTTCTTACATATTTCAGTCGACTACTTTTGAATGAATGAAGCCTCCAGTTGCTTTATTCATATTCTTATGAACACAGTAAATATGTTTTTTGATGAAGGCAACCATGGGATTCTGTGATAATACTTGCACCCAAAATAATCTGCACCCATCATGGGACATTTAGTCATAACTATTTTGGTGGATTTCAACTAAAAGTTTCCAGAGTAACTTAAATATTTTCTGTTATTATCCAGAAAACAAATAATATTTGGCATGATGTAGTTATATAATCTGTACTAACATCCTGCATATTTTATCTCTATTTTATAAAAAGATAAGAATTTTCTTCAAAAATTTAATGTCTTAAATTCCAGGAGTATTTTTGTTTTGTTTTTTGCCCTAGAGTATTTTCATTTAGGGAACATACAGTAATTTACATAGTATGAAATGAAGAGAAAGAAGATTTTCAGAGAATTAAGAGTATATTTGAAGCAAAGCTAATTTTGAGGCATGATATTAAAATGTGATGATTTACTTTGGAAATGTTTTATCTGTGCTCAAGATGAAGACCATGGATCACCATTGCTTTTGGGATATTATATCCAGTTAATTAAGTCCTCAAAAATTAAACCTATTGAACCTTACGGTTTTTATCAATTTTGTTTACTTAGATAAGGATTATCTCTTAGGATTACAGGGAGTAGAGAAGATTTAAATTTAGGGAACTAAAGAAACCAGAGTGGTAGTTTCTTCAACCTCTCTGGTTGCTCTTTCAGAATAGCTTTTTCTAGCTGTCCATCCATGTATCAATCGTCTAGCTTTTCTTAGAGCAATGGGAAGATTACTTCAACCTGTGTGGCTATGTCTGAGCACTCTAGGTAAGGCAGAGCATACTTGATGCATGGGAACAGTTAGTCTTAAAGTTCTTTTGTGAGCTTTAGGTAACCACATGCTACTTACACGGGTTCCTAAAATCCTCTTCACCTAAATTAAATTTAACTGAATTAAACATTGACCTGAGGCTACCTCATGAGAGATTTCATACATTTGTACATATATTTGAGGTGTTCATTGTTCTTTATGCTTATCATTTTTATATCAACAAATTATTTTCCCAGTAAATTATCCCATTAAATATTAGGCAGTTTGTAAATAGTAATATTATCAGCCTAGATTAGATACACTGATTCCCTGTAGAAAGGTTTGTTTATACACAGCAAATAATTCATTGGAACAAATGTTATTAGCTATGAAGGCCAAATCTTTTTAACATAAACTTTTTTATCTGCATATAAATTAGTGAGTATAATTTGCAAGTGTGTTTTTTTTTTTTTTTGATTCCTAACGAGGGGTGTGTGTGTGTGTGTGTGTGTGTGTGAATGCATAGTAGAAGTTAGGAGGACTGGGAAGTTTTTTTTGGTTGTTAGAAATGGCTGTGGAATGTCCTGTAATGTCAATCGATATAGATGAGAAGGGGTTCTTATGTCACAATTTTAAAGGAAATAATAGTATAAGAGTCAACATTCTTTCAAAAAAAAGGTAAAACAAACTTTATGCTGCCTGAGATAATAAAAAGGATGCGACTCAGGGTTCCCAGGCACACCCCCTCGGTGTGGTCAGCAGCCTGTTTCCTACCTTGGAAACCCATCTTGTCATTTATTCAGAAATTGTTTACTGCGCCTCTCGAGAGTTTAGTTTAATAAACAAATCGGCGCACACAGAACTAAACCCAGAGTCACGCACAGTGGCTCTGCGAGTCCCGTCACGGCGGATTTCCAGCCTTTTATGGCTCCGAGGCCGCACCGGGGCTCGTTCGGGGAAGAATTCACCACCGAATTGAAGTCCTTGATCCAGAACTGAAGTGGAGGCATACAGTATCAAAGCAGCGCCGGGCTGCTCCCGCCACCTCCGCGCGCGGCTCCCGCCGAGGTGGCCGGGCCGGCCGGCGCTTTGATGCCGGCGCGCGGTCCTCCGAGTCATGAATGTTTCAGCGCGCGGCGCGCGAGGCCAGGGCGGCGCGGCCAGGTGCGCGCCGGGCAGGTTGTCGCCCACATCTGCTGGCGGCGGCGGCAGCGGCCCCCGATTGTCAGCGGAGGTAGTTGAGAGCGGCAGCACCGTTTTTGGTCTCTCACTCGCTGCCTGGAGGCCCGAAACACCAAAGGTAGGAGCGGGGGTGGACACAGCTGCGCTCCCAAACTTGCCTTAGGCGCAAATACGAGATCTAATGTAGTTTGACTCGGTGGCGGTGGGGAGACGAGGACAGAAAGCCACTTCAGAGACAACTTAACGCAGCAACATCTGCCGCCAAGTTTCCAGGGAGTGACAGGGGACAGCAGGTACAGATCCAAGTCTCCACACAAACAACCTCCATTAAGCCCTGGACTCTTTTGAAGCGCCTCCATCAAACATGCCCCAGTCCGCAGCAGGAGTTTGTTTGGTTTTCAAAGCAGTGTTTTGTTTTTTTGCAATAACAAGGTAATTTATAAATGATGCATTACCATGCGTTGTCCTTTTTTTTTTTTTTTTAAATTTTTATTGGAAAAGAGAGAAGAGTAGAAAGGCGAAGAAGAAAGCAGAGCACTAGTTTTGGAGTTGTTCCACAAACCAATTAAGTCTCCGAGGAGACTCTTGGCTGTAGTGGAGGCCTTGTTAACCCTCACGCTGCTCCTCAGACACCACTGGCACACATCAGTTTGTACACTGCAGTCGCCCAGCTCCAGAGACACCCGTGAGGCACATCCACTGTTCGTTTTAGACTTAAAGACTTTCCTTCCTATAACACAGAGGTGAAATTGAATTCATTTTTTTCAGGTTTTTTTTTTTTTTAGCAAAATAAAATTAGACTATTGCATTGACTTTAATTTGTTCCCCCTTTTAAGGGTTTCATGCCTATAATTCATGGTGTTAAACAATTAAAGCTAAATGTTAAGTAAAATGTAAGTATAGAATCTTTGTTTTTTTCTGCCTTCAGCCAGAAAATAAGAAAAAAGTCAAGACAAGAATTTGTTTAATTTTCAGGGAGCACATTGGAAAAATTCAACATTGTACACCCATCTCTGTGGCATACTAGGATTGTTTAAAATGTTAGCCTCGTAAGAGCTCCAGGGTATGGTAAGATAATAAAGGTTCTATGGTGATGTAAATTATGATCATTCATAAAACTTAGACTCCCTCACAGATGAAATAGCTGTGTGACCACTATGCAGTGAAGGAAGACTGCTGACTCAAAGGTCTCCTCTGGCGCGGGGCGTAGCCGGGGAGCAGAGGCCTGGGGATAGATGCTAGTGTGCTGCCCGGGTTTCGCCGATTCTGAAAGAAAGCAACATACATACATGGTGGGTTTGCAATTAAGCTGAATGTATTATGTTGAGAGGACTTTTGAAAATGGTACACATGCACTTTGCAGACTTTGGAAACATCGATGGCGGCTGCTTTTTACAAACAATGTCCTAGCTGGCAGAATGCAGTCTCAGATGTCAATTTTTAAAGGTTTACAACAAAACAAAACAAATCTGAGGGAGTAGGTAGCACGTTCATCTAGAGGGCACCAGAGAAGTCAGGTAACGGGGAAGGCAGGTGATTTAGACTCCACCTGTGTTGTCTGTACTGGTTCTTGATTTGTGTTCATACCTGTCAGTGCTGCTTCTGAATTCTCCTGTGCAAACCAGCTGGCCACGCCCTTTTTAATGGCAGCGTTTTCATGACTGCATCCCTCCCGAGCAACACTGAATCCCGTTATACTCAGGAAGCACTGCTTTGCGCTGTGAGACCACTTCAGCTTCCCATTTGTAAGAATCTTGATAGCAGAGATGTTGTGTGATGCTGCCTTTCTGTCCCCATCTCATCTGCAAAGTGTGGACCACTGTGGGTCTTTCAGAGAAAATGGAAAATTTTCTCTGCTCCAATGACTTTGGTATTCTGATATTTCACATTTGCCTGGAATTATGCTAATGACAGCATTTCTTTTAGAAACAGTTTTTAAAATGCGATTTTTATTGATAATCCAGGTGGGTCAGTCTCATTTTTCCAGAAGTCTCCATTGTAGAAATGACTACGTTCTTTGGGTGGGTGCTGCAGGGCAGCAGGTTAAGCCCCACTTATGTTGTACCAGAGGACTCATTCCAGTCCAGCCTGCTCTGCTTCCAGGGCAGCTTCCTGCTAATGTACCTGGGAGACAATGGGTGATGATGGCTCAAGTACTTGAGTTCCTGCTACACAATTGGGAGACCTGGATAGAGTCCCTGGTCCCTGGCTTCAGTCTGGTCCAGCCCTGGCTCTTGTGGCCATTTGGGGGAGTGAACTAGTGGATGGAAGATTCTCTTTCTCATTCTCTCTTTCTCCTCCCTTTCAAACAAATGAATAAACCCTTTTAAATGTTAGTATATTCTTAAACTTAGCTTTTAGATTCCATCTAATTATTTTTTGTCATACAGCTGAATTCTGATAAATTTTAGGGACTCTAAACATTTTCAATTGTAATAGTCGTATTGTACCCCAAGTTCCTCTTGTACTTTCACACATTTCCCTTCGTAAAAATTTTAAAATGAAACAATAAAGGCAAATCCAAATGTTTGAAAACTGTAACTTTTTTTTCCTATAACATTTGACATATATTACAGTCTTTTAGGCCATTTATCATGGGATATTGTTGGGAAAGTACACCACCAGGCTTTTTCCCCTTTGTATTCCTGCTAGTGTCTTTTATTTTTTATTATCTCTTGACTTTGTATCCTGAAAATACCGTAAGATCCCGTTTACATTAGTAGGAGTGTGGTCGTATTGTTCTGAGACATGCTGCTGGGAGATTCGTTAGCTGTTTTGAACCCATGGAGTGTGCTTACTCAAACCCACGTGGTACAGGTCAGACATTCCATGTGGCATTTTTTTTTTTTTGACAGGCAGAGTGGACAGTGAGAGAGAGAGAGAGACAGAAAAGTCTTCCTTTTTCCGTTGGTTCACCCCCCAATGGCTGCCGCAGCCAGCGCACTGCGGATGGCATACTGCACTGATCTGAAGCCAGGAGCCAGGTGCCTCTCCTGGTCTCCCATGTGGGTGCAGAACCCAAGGACTTGGGCCGTCCACCACTGCACTCCCGGGCCACAGCAGAGAGCTGGACTGGGAGAGGAGCAGCCAGGACAGAATCTGGTGCCCCTACCTGGACTAGAACCTGGTGTGCTGGCGCTGCAGGTGGAGGATTAGCCTATTGAGCTGCGGCGCCGGCCACCCATGTGGCATCTTAATGCAGTCAAGAAACAGAAGTAGGAAGCTCCTGCCCCAGTAGCTGTTGTACAGTAAACTTAAAGTATAGGAATATATTATAAAATAGTGGCAAAAATATCATAGTAAATATATAAACCAATAACAGGCATCGGTTATCATGATAAAGTATTATATACTATACATAATTATATGTACTGTACTTTTTATATGATTGGCAGCACAGTCAGTAGTAGACCAGCATTAAAGTAGATATGTGAGTAATTGGTTTGGTTTTGACGTTGTAATTGCTGTGATATTTGTAATGGCTGTGATATCACTAGGTATAAGGAATTTCTCAACTCTATGGTAATCTTATAAGATAACCATTATATATGTGACCTGTTGTTGACAGAAATGTCATTATGCAACATAATTAATTAACTTAGATTTACATATGTGTGGAAGATACGTTTTTACTAGACTAGTCCATATCATGAAAATGTCATTATTAATATAATCCACAGATTTAGGAGTTTACACGTGTATATATATGTATATGTGTGTATGATATGTTTAATAGGAGTATATCTATTTCTACAGAACACATTTTCTCAATGTCCATGTTATCAATGTCTATATCAGTGGAAAATAAATGCATGAAATAGTGTGGCTTTTGCTATTATATCTATTTTTTTAAAAAGATTCATTTATTTAAAAGGCACAGTTACAGAGATAAGGGGAGGAATAAGAGAAGGAGAGAGATTCATCTTTCATCTACTTTTTCACTGCCCAAATGGCTACAATGGCCAGGGCTGAACCAGACCAAAGCCAGAGGCCGGGAGCTTCATCCGGGGCTCCCATGTGGGTGCTGGGGCCCAAACACTTGGGCCGTCCTCTGCTGCTTTCCCAGGCACATTAGCAGGGAGCTGAATCAGAAGTGGAGCGGCTGAGACTGGCATCACAGGCGGCGGCTTTACCGCTGTGCCACAAGACTGGCCCCTGATATCATTCCTTAGGTGAAAAAAAATCTCTTAATTATATATATAAGGGACTGAACTAAAATGCAAAATGTGTGATATTTAATCATTTAAATTATCAAAAGAGGTTTTTTTTGAAAAAATATTAAACAAGCTTGAGGACTAACTTGGCATTTCCTGCGGGGTCCAGACATTGTCTTGTGTTTAGGAGAATCCTGTATGTGTGAAAGATTAACTTGCTGGGACAGAGGTATATCTAGGTTAAAATTGATGAGCAACCTTTCAGTAATCAAGAAACAAATGTTACTATAAATGTTACTATTCTCAAATGATTTCCTTGATTTTAGAATTATAACATTTTTTCATCATCAGTGAGCTGTGGCACCTTGAAAGGATACTTTTTTTCTTTTAAGAGTTATATATTTATTTGAAAGGTAAAGTTACAGAGAGGCACAGGGGGAGCAAGAGGTCTTCCATTCGCTCCCCAGATGGCTGCAATAGCTGGAGCTGGGCCGATCCGAAGCCAGGAGCCAGCAGCTTCTCCTGGTCTCCCACGTGATTGCAGGGACCCAAGAGCTTGGGCCATCTTCTACTGCTTTCCCAGGCCATACCAGAGAACTAGATCGGAAGTGGAGCAGCCAGAACTTGAACTGGCACCCATATGGGATGCTGGCACTACAGGCAGCGGCTTTACCCACTATGCCACAGCCTTGGCCCCAAAAGAATACTTTTAACAATATCAAGAATTAACTTTGGTTGTCCAGGGCCAGATACCATATTTTCTTAGGCTCAACATACAGCTTTGATATAGAGCATTTTGAAGACATAAGTTAAATTACCCAATTGGGAGCAGACGTGTTAGCACAGATAGAATTTTTAACCCTTTTTTCTTCTGTTCCTTTAACCTTTTTTTCTTCTGTTCCACCCATGCGGGTGCAGGACCTAAGCACTTGGGCCATCCTCCACTGCCTTCCTGGGCCACAGCAGAGAGCTGGACTGGAAGAGGAGCAGCTGGGACTAGAACCTGGCGCCCATATGGGATGCGCACAGGCAGAGGATTAACCAAGTGAGCCACAGCGCTGGCCACTGGATAATCTTGAAACACATAATTTTGAGGTGAAAAACAAAAGCAATTTACTTTTTCAAACTTTGAAAATAGAAAAAAATACAGGGTCCTGCACCATGGCACAATGGCTTAAAGCCCCAGTCTGCAGCACCCATTTGGGCACAGGTTCGAATCCTGGCTGCTCCTCTTCCAGTCCAGCTCTCTGCTATGGCCTGGGAGAGCAGTAGAAGATGACCCAAGTTCTTGGGCCTCTGCATCTGTGTGGTAGACCCAGAAGAAGCTCCTTGCTTGTAGCTTCAAATCAGCACAGCTCCGGCCATTGCGGCCATTTGGGGAGTGAACCAGTGGGTGGAAGACCTCTCTCTCTGCCTCTGCCTCTTGTCTCTGTAACTCTGCCTTTCAAAGAAATAAAATAAATCTTTAAAAAAAAAAAAGAAATACAAGTGAACATTGTATACTATTTCCTTCTTGATTGTGAATTAAATATTAACTCTTCTATAATTTCAAAAGATTACAAAAAATTTCCTTTCTTCTCCTTATGCTTTTTAAATCGTAGTGGAGTTAAGATACTCTTTAAGAACTAATTTCAAAATCATTTTATCCTCTGATATAAATGCCTATCTGCTCAGAGCTTTTACCACTTGGAAACAGTGGGAAAAATGATGCTTCTAATTTCCTAAACTTTAGATTCTCATAATCCATCCTTCCTTCCTTCCTTCCTTCCTTCCTTCCTTCCTTCCTTCCTTCCTCTCTCTCTCTCTCTCTCCTCTCCTCTCCTCTCCTCTCCTCTCCTCTCCTCTCCTCTCCTCTCCTCTCCTCTCCCCTCCCCTCCCCTCCCCTCCCCTCCTCTCCTCTCCTCTCCTCTCCCTTCCCTCCTCTCCTCTCATCTCCTTTCCCCTCCCCTCTCCTCCCCTCCTCCTCCTCTCCTCTCCCTCCTTCTCTCCTCTCCTTTCCCTCCTTCTCTCCTCTCCTCTCCCTCCTTCTCTCCTCTCCTCTCCCCTCCCCTTCCCTCCCCTTCTCTCCTTTCTCTCTTTTTCTCTTTTTCATTTTTTATTCATTTGAAAGAGTGACACAGAGAGGGAGAGACAGAGAAAGAGGTCTTCCATCTGCTGATTTACTCCCCAGGTGGCCACAAGGGCTGAGTGAGTCTAGGCCAAAGTAAGGAGCCAGGAGTTTCTTCCAGGTCTCCTATGTGGTGGCAGGGGCCCAAACGCTTGGCCCATGTTCTGCTGCTTTTCCAGGGCCACTAGAAGGGAGCTGGATCCAAAGTAGAGCGGCTGGGATTTGAACTGGTGCCCATGTGGGACATTGGTCTCGGAGGTGGCAGCTTTACGCACCACAGCTCAGCGCTGGCCCCATAATGCTTCTTAGCAAGCAAGTTAGTGTACCGAAAATTTTATACTACTAGTATATTATAATTTATAAGTACATATTTCATATGTACTTTTGGAGTCAAAATTAGTGTTTTCTGTTAAAGTAAACACTATTTCTTTATTAAAATAATTTTTCTACTATTACCAATTCCTGTCACTTAATGATTTCTTAGCAAATATTTTGTGACGAATTCAGTGTATTTTATACATGTAAGGTCTCTCCTCATGGTGTCTGAATGCACACATACTGCATATCTCATATCTTAGTTGCCTGACAAAGTTGATATGTCTGTGAAACATGTTTCAGTAAAAATTAAAATGGTCTAATTATGTATATAGCATGCAGGTAAAAGCTCTAGAGAGGGGTCGCTTTCCAGTTATCTTTGGCTAACTCTTTCCTTTCTCTCCCCTTTCCTGTCTTTCAGTATTGGTAGATTGCTAAGGTTGGACTGTTGTTCTGATTCTCTTACCTCTCATTTTTCTGTGGAGAGAAGAGAGACTTTCACTGCTTTGTTAGCATCATCAGGTGCCTACTCTTGGCCATCATTCTAGCCTCTCTCCTGAATTCCACTTGCATTTTTTGAGAGCTTATATGAATTCTCCACTTGGATGCCCTGTTGTCTCTACATTATGCATGTTGAACTTGATTCAGTGGCATTCCTCATGGGCAGCTTTCAAGTTTTAGTGATGTCACTCCTTTCTCAGTCATTGGCTCTTTCCTTGTTGGGTATATTCAAGCTGAGAACTACTGTCCTTAAGCAACCACCATGATTCCCACAACTCATTGAGCAGGGTCAAGATTTTAATGTTTTGAGGACAAAGTCCTTTGCCAACAGATAACGTTGTCACCGTAGAACATGATACACAGGAGATATTGTTTTGAAGCTCCTTTTAGTTTTATTATAATTACGAATAAAAATGAGTTATTGAATATATGCACTAGGTCTTAGTGATTTATAATTAGATGTATCATTTAACTTTGTAGAATTTAAAAGTGTCTGTCATTACTGTTTGTTATTTTACCTTCATTGCTCTTCCTGGGAAGTAAGCTACTGAGAAAATGATAGAATAACTCTGAAATTTGACAAGTTTGAATTATGGTCTAGAGATGTGGCTCAAGATGTTGACACATAAACATAGTTTTATATGTAGCTAAATTTGTCATTTCTGGATGATTATTACTTTTAAGTTACAATTAAATCTATTAAACATGTTCTCAGTTATAAAAATATGACAATAATTTTCCTTTAAGCTGAATTCTGAATAGATGAGGGCATATGATTCTTATTAATTATATTTATTAGGATAGGTTTATTATTTTTTGTTGCATTGCATTTTTTTGTATTTTTTTTCCTAAAACAGATTTGATGTTTGATCCAAGCAGAGTTGTCAGTGATTGGAATTCTTGGGAGATCTGTATCTGTCCCAGGCAAATCATATATTTCTACATCAATTTATGTATTACGTAGTTATCTATTGTGCAAGTCTGTGAGCCTTCTGTAACCTCTGAGGGTCTTGTTAGTCCAGTTTGCTGAAGTGCTGGCTTTTCTCACTCAACAAACAGTGAGAAGAAGCCTGATAATTTAATTTGATTCCTACTCTCCGGAAGAGGTGTGACAGCTTTCACTGTCCTCAAAAGCCAAATTTATGAACTAGTCCCCTGCTCTTAACTAGATTAGTTCCTTTTCCATTTCGTGCTTAAAGTAGGGCAGCTGTCTGAGCTGTTGGTTGTAAATTTGCTAATGTCTAGTTTGTTAATCTCAGATACAAAGCAGCAGATAACAGGATCAACGTTTCAGGACCTAGGGTTTTCACAGGCGGAGAGGAGCAGGGAAGGACAGGTGGAGTGAGGGATTTAAGAGATGGCAGGAAGTGTTACATTGGAGAACAGGGGATGACTTCTGCCATTAATTAATTGCCGAGAGTTTTAATCTGAGTTATTAATACTGAAGTCAAGCCCTTAATACACTGTTTATGCTTTGGCATTGGCTGTTGTGTTAGGAGAGAAATTTAGGAGGGAGAAGAGTTTGTGTGTGTGTGAGTGATATAAATATATTTCTATTGATGCCTTCCAAACTTTTCCCTAGGTTAATGTTCAGGTCTTCACCTTTTGCTGTGGGGTGGTTAGGAATGATAGACAAGTAACAATAAATCCGAATGATATGCCTACGTATGGCAACAGCAGCAAATCTGGATAATATTACTCCAGCATAAAAAATACTTCACAAAAGGAAATAATCAGATTATGGGATGAATTATGAAAGAAAAGAAGGGGAAATCAGAAGGTAGAAAATGGAAGAGGAAAGAAGAAAAAAGAGAGATGAAAGAGAAAGATACCGTTTCTCTGAAAAACTTCTAGGCAATAGGAAAATGAACTGTTTATAGAAATAATAAGGTACAAAAGATGATTTAAGATTGTATATTCCATTATTGTAGCTCTAATCACTAGAAGTAAACAGATGGAAAATAGAAATGACTGACTAAGAAGTATTTTATTTTATTTTCCCTCTGCCTATGGCTGTTCCACTCATGTTAGTCTCTCTTTATAGTAGGTCTATTTACTATTCTGTGATACTTTTCAATGTGAAATTGCAGCTAACTATACTAATTATGAGTATTTTAGCTATCAAAACATTGCTTGAAATTCCTTAAGGGGAAATCTTTAATACACAGATAAGATTCAAATAAAAAAATGTCATTTCAAGGTTGTATGTTATATTCTCCAGATATTTAGAAAAAATTAGAGAAAGTTTTACATTAAGAACATACAGCATTCAAAATTACGTTAGCTTTTACATGCATATCTTAATGTCTGATGAAGTGCATACTCAATGAGTTGGATATTACTCATTTGTCTACACATATAAATTGCAAATTTGTCCTTGAGATATCTTTCTTCTTTGTAACAGTATGTTCTTTTTGCCATTGACTTTAAATGTAAACATAAAAAAAAATAAAAATTAAATAGTATTTATTTGTTTCATTTATCCACTACTTCTTTTTACATATAGTAGCTGGTTATTGAAGGTTCAAAAAATCTACAGGTATCAAAAGTTTTTATTTTAGTTTGTAGGCTGAGCAGAGCCAGTGAACATTTTGAAGAGGGCGCTGATGTGATCCAAAGGATGTTAGCACTGGGCCCTTGAACGGTGTTGATATAAAGTTGTGATGGGAGTGCAGATGCAGCCTTTAGTGTGTAGCTGAGCCATGCATCCGTTTTCATCTTTGTATACAGTCTTTCATCATGGGTCACAAAAGGAATCATTTGAAATGTATGATACAGCATATCTGGTAAAACGTTAAGTAGTCAAATGGGTTCTTGGAAGAAAGGACACCTTTTTTCTAAAAAAAAATAACATCTATTTTTAAGAATTCTAATTTGGGTTCATGGCTCAGATATTTTTCTTAATTTGCCAAGGTTTTTCTTCAGATGAATCATGGAAACTTGGGCTTCTAACCCTTCCAGTGGTTGTAGGTGTGTGTGTGTGTGTGTGTGTGTGTGTGTACACACATGTTTACACACATGACTCTGTGAGGGGGGTATTTTTGTGTCTACTGGGGTGGCAGGGCATTGTAACTATTGAAGAAGTTCATAATGCCAGGTTACATTGTGAAAAGTCACGGAACCTAGATTCAAACTCAGGGTTTTATTTGTTTGTTTATTTTTTTCATTTCTATCCGAGTGAATATTCCATTATTTCATGCCATCATTTTTACAGTACAACATTGTATCATTCTCCCTATTCAGTCATTAACTGATCAGGTTAGGGCAAGTGTACAGATAGGAAAGTACTATTGAAAGTTTAACTTTGGCTGGCGCCGCGGCTCAATAGGCTAATCCTGCGCCTTGTGGGGGCGCCGGCACACCGGGTTCTAGTCCTGGTTGGGGCTCCGGATTCTGTCCCGGTTGCCCCTCTTCCAGGCCAGCTCTCTGCTGTGGCCAGGGAGTGCAATGAGGATGGCCCAAGTGCTTGGGCCCTGCACCCCATGGGAGACCAGGAAAAGCACCTGGCACCTGGCTCCTGCCATCTGATGAGCGCGGTGCGCTGGCCGCAGTGCGCCGGCCGCGGCGGCCATTGGAGGGTGAACCAACGGCAAAGGAAGACCTTTCTCTCTGTCTCTCTCTCACTGTCCACTCTGCCTGTTAAAAACAAAAAGATAAAAAAGTTTAACTTTGAACTTAATTCTCTGCTGCCTAAATCATCAATTTTATATTTGTAGCTCTATTAATAAATTGTTTTGGCATGTATTCAGAAGCATGTTATTTCTGTATAGTATGGTATATATGTATAATGTGCATTTAATTTTTGCATGTTTATAAATAAAATTTAATGTTTATTCATTCATTCATTTTTAAAGATACAGAGAGACATCTCCCATCTGACAGCTAGATTGAGCTGTCACAACAGCCAGAGTGAGCCAGGCGGTGGGAACTCAGGCTAGGTTTCCCATGTGAGTGGCTTGAACCCAAGTACTTGACCATCACTGCTTCTTCTCAGGGTATGTGGTAACAGGAAACTGGAATTGGGAGCAAAACTGAGACCTGAACTCAGGCACCCAATATGGACTGTGACTGTTCCTAGTAGTGTTTTAACCACTGTGTGGAACACGAGTCCCAAATTTAATATTTAGAAGTGGTAATGAGTTCCATAGAAAGTTAATGGGATTCATGGGTTAAGTTTTTTTGAATCACAAGAGACCTTGGAAGTTGTGGGCCATCTTCCACTACTTTTCCAGGCCATAGCAGAGAACTGGATTGGAAGAAGAACAGCTGGGACTTGAACTGGCTGCCATATGGGATGCTGGCACTACAGGCGGCAGCTTTACCCTGTACGCCACAGCGCCTGCCCCTCGTATGTATTCTGATTCTAAGACAGCTCATTACTAAGTGTTGTTATCACCATTTTAAAGATAAGAAAACTGAGAAAGGGCAGGGAAATTGCCAGGGTCATGTAATTAAGGAGATAGTAAATGGCATTAACCATAAACTTTTAAACAGTTATTGAGAAATTTAGTTTACATATCAGTTCTGCTTTAATTATGACTCAAATTACAGAAAATGCATAGCAGTTTAGAATTCAGAGTTGTAATTTATAGGCTCAGATGTTAAATTGAGAAATTTATGGAAATGGAATTAAATTGAAAACAGCAACACATAAATGTGAAGTTCTAGTAAACTTTATTTTTAAAGAATTTATTTATTTATTTGAGAGGTAGAGACACAGAGAGACAGAGAGAAATGTCTTCCATCTGCTGATTCACTCCCCAAATGGCCACAACTGCCACAGTTGAGCAGATCCAAAGCCAGGAGCCAGGAGCCTTCTCCAGGTCTCCTACGCGGGTGCAGGAGTCCCAAGCACTTGGGCCATCTTCTACTGGTTTCCCAGGCCTTAGCAGAGCTGGATCTGAAGAGCTGCAACTGGGACTAGAACTGGTGCTCATAAGGGATTGTGGTGCTACAGGTGGAGGCTTAGCCTACTGTGCCACAGTGCTGGCACCTCTAGTAAACTTTAAATGACATCTGGGCTTCTAGTGACTAAGTATAAAATGTAATTATTTTTATAATAATATAATTATTATATCTGAAATATAAATATTAGAACTTTATCAATCTCATTGTTTTAAATATTGGGCTCCGAAAATTATTTGTGGGTTGATTTTTGGACATATAGATACTATGCAGGGACCTGTGCTTAGGAACAGTTATGAAGCTTACATATTTTCCTTAAACAAAGGAATGAAGTAAAACCAGTGGTAGAAAATGAGTCAGCAGATTGCTCAATATTAAACTATTAAAATTGCTTGTAGTACCTAATCTGTGAAACCAAACCAGAAAGAAGCGTTCCATCTGGAGGCTAGGATTATGACACAGTCTCCAATTACATTTCCCAGATACCAGAGCTCTCGGATTCACTAGAAAGAAGTCGTAATTTTTAGTTTAGGATACTGTTGGCACAGCCATGTAATTTACTGTCTATAATTCCCCCTTAAAACCCAGTTTTTGGAATATTTCATCATCGTTTTAGACGTCAGTGAAATTTATCTGGAATTCACTGTTTATTTCCCAGGCCAGCCTCTCCCAGAGCCTGAGTTTTCAGTTTGATCTATGGGACAACTTATTCTACTTGTCAGCTTTATCTCTTGATCTGTTGGAAAATAGTGTGTTCAAAATTATCCTACAAAATACAACCCTGCAATGGTTTCTAAAGTCCCTTTCAGGTATGTTAGTGAAAACGGAGTTAAACAGCCATTCTTTTTTAGACAGATCCCTAGTGCATGAGTGGTGGGGGGTTGAAGGGCCACCTCTATGTGGACCCCTCACTCTTGCGCCCCTTTCCTGTCCTGTAGGAGGCCAGGCTTACTCATGGTGTACCTGAGAACCTCCCGTGTGACTGGGATATCTTGAAATGCTGTCTGTCATGGCATACTAACGTTGTTGCTGCTGTGCTGCTGGGCAAAACCTCTTTACCCAATTATAAGAAACAGTAGTGCTCCCTTACCTAGAGGTTCTTCTAGGTACTCCCTGATGTACGAAAATCACAATGCTCCCTTCAGTTGTTGTTCGTATCCACTGTCTATATTCCTGCTAAACTAGGCTCTTTTTGCTTTTTACTTGTTCAACCTCTTATTTGGTGAGGTATTAAGTCTTTTTACTGTAATGTCATTTTCAAATACATTATCCCAACAAGTGAAAAAAAAGGTTAGTACTATTAGTACTGCTAATAGTAATGATAGAAGATGAAAAAATGATAGAAGATGAAAATCTAGTGGTAGTTCCCAGAAGCTGGGGAGGGGACTGTGGGGAGAGGCAGAGAAAGTTGATTGACGGGTTCTGGGTTTTAGCTAAATTGGAATAAGCCATTCTGAGGTTCTGCTGCAAGCAATGGTACTAAAGATAAAGTTGATAATACTGTCTAGTTCTCTTTCAAAAAAGTTAGAAGCTAGGATTTTAGGTGTTTTCACTCTGAGGAAATGTTAAGTGGAGGGAAGGATAAATCTATTTCCTCTGATTGGACATTACATAATATATAAAAGTAACAAAATATCATATAGTACCCCATAAATACCATTTTTATGTCAAAATTTTCTTAGAAAAATTAAAAATAGTAAGACAGTTTATATAATTGAAGGCATAGAAACATATTCATGAAAACTGTGTTTTAAAGCTTAAAATATTTATAGTAGTTTTTCTATTTTTTTTTTTTTTGAAAATATTTATTTACTTGAAAGTCAGAGTTAGAGAGAGACAGCTTCCACCTACCGGTTCACTCCCCAGATTGCCACAATGGCTGGACCAGGCTGAAGCCAGGAGCCAGGAGCTTTATCCGGGTCTCCCACGTAGGTACATGGACTGAAGGACTTGGGCCATCATCTGCTGCTTTCCCAGGCCCATTAACAGGGGCCTGAATCAGAAGTCGAGCAGCCAGGACTTGAACTGGTGTCCACACGGGTGCCTTTGTGGCAGGCAGCGGCTTTACCTGCTCTGCCACAACTCTGGCTCCAGTGTTTCTAATTCTTGATAAGCACTGCTTGTTTTGAAATCTTTAGAGTTTGGATTAATTAATAGTATTAATAACATATAACATTATAATAGTACAGATGAGTATTTATTATAATTTGAAAATTATGAGTATTAGAAATTTCATTTTTAATGTATTTGAAAAAAATAGCACTTAAACCCATTTCTCACTTCTCTATATTTTTGCTTAAAAATGTTTTCAGGAAATTTATACACAGGAAAATGAGCAACACTTGTCAGTAGACTCATGTCAAGAGAAATATATCCATGTTTTTAGAAAACTTCATGACTGGATATTCCCCACCTGCTAGGAATTTATTGGAATATATTTGTGAGGGGAAATAAATAGAACCTAAAAATTATAATCCAAAGCAGAGTAAGCAAAATTCAATTAATTAAAAAATAAAGCCAAAGTGGGTTCTAATTTCTAATTTGATTTTCCACTACTTTTTGGCCTTGAAATCTATGACAGCACTATACTATATCTACTATAAATACTATATCTGAAGAAATAAAGTAATTCATATTCACATTCATGAATGTGTTACAAATAATCTCTAACATGTATTATATAGGAAAGGATATTATAGAATTTATGTATGCATGTCAGAATATATACATATTTGAAAACTCCACTGTTATAATTCCACATTAAATCATTGGTAGCTTTAAATATGTGTTAGAATTAGGACATGACAGGCAAAAAAATAAAATAAACCATTTCTTTATTGAGTATTTTCTGGCAGTCTTTAAGACCCAAAATATTGAATACAAAGTCATCAACATAAGAAGTAAAATAAAGAAATATTTAAGTATCATTTTGAGCCAGTAGTAGAAGAATTGTCACAGAAGTGTTGCCTCATTAATTACCAGATTGATGTGCTGGACATTAATTACTATTTAAGTTATTAAGGAATAATACTTCAGACCAGGTATTAAGGTTAGTATTTGAAAAGGAAGAGAAATATGAATGAAACTTGTAAGATTTATTTTGGCAGAGAAAATAGGAAAGTTTACTTTTTTAACTTTTATTTAATAGATGTAAATTTCCAAAGTACAACTTTTGGATTATAGTGGCTTTTTCCCCCATAACCTCCCTCCCACCTGCAACCATCCCATCTCCCACTCCCTCTCCCATCCCATTCACATCAAGATTCATTCTCAATTATCTTTATATACAGAAGATCAATTTAGTATATACGAAGTAAAGATTTCAACAGTTTGTACCCACACAGAAACGCAAAGTATGAAGTACTGTTTGAGTTCTAGTTATGCTATTAATTCACATAGTACAACAATTAAGGACAGAGATCCTACATGGGGAGTAAGTGCACAGTGACTCCTGTTGTTGAGTTAACAATTGACACTCTTATTTATTATGTCAGTAATCACCCAAGGCTCTTGTTATGAGCTGCCAAGGCTATGGAAGCTACTTGAGTTCGCCGACTCCAATCTTATTTAGACAAAACCATAGTCAAAGTGGAAGTTCTCTCCTCCCTTCAGAGAAAGGTACCTCCTTCTTTGATGGTCCATAAGGACAGTTTATATTTGTTCCAGGACAGTGATGCACTTTCTTTATTTAGCAAATTTTGAGTTCTACGTAGGGGGAAAAATAAAGAATAAATTAAATCTTAAGCAGTTCTGGAGTGTCTGGTATATTGAACTAAGAATAGTGAATATTTAGCAAGAATATTTTGTTCTCTTTCTGAAGCTTAAAGTTAAAACAACCCGTGTCCCACCAGACAGAATAGTTTTACTCACTTTTGTTTTCTAATTTTGTGCTAGGACTTCATAAAAGCAGTTTGTTTTCCTCTAAGTGTTAGCTTGGTGACAGGCAGTCGTATGCTGTTGGAAAGACTGATGGCCAGATCAGCAGCAGCTGGGGCTAACGCAGGAGCCGCTCCATTGGGGCAAGAGAGTGAAAAGTGGCCCCAAGAGTATGTGATGACCGAGTGGGGTTGGGTGTGCAGCAGAGGAGACAGGAGGAGGGAGCCCTTCAGGAAGATGCCACGATTTAAGGCTTGGAAACCTTCAGTAGGGAGTGGGGAACACCGGATGTGGCAGAAAAGGCAGCACTGGACAAGCAGGCTGGAGAGGCTTCTCAGGTCACTGACAATTTGGGACTGGTTAAAGGACTGAGGATCACTACCGCCTTACTTTAATATCACATATTTTCTCTCTCGTGGAAAAAAACAGTATTTATTTTGATTTTTTTTAACTCAGAAATAACCTCTTGGCCTCTTCTTGGCAGAACATTCTTATTTTCCAATGCTTTGCCATTTTTTTCTCATGAAATCTACAGAAACTCAACAATGTGAATAATACACACTAGAATGGGGGAGGGGGAGTGGAGGGAGAAAAATAGTAGCTGTGCTTTGGGAAATGGTAACACTGTTAACTTGCTGCAGTTATTTTCAACAGCTTCATTCTTAGAAGAGTTATAAATTAGTAGCTATTGGAGATGTCTGCCTTTCTTCTTAACAGCAGGGGTTTTGTAAATGGATGAGGGTCTGGAGGGTCTTATGAGCCACTGTACTTGAGGAATGGCTGTTATAGAACACACTGAATACTTTCAGAGTAATAGTACATATAATAACTACTGAAATTTTAAATATGTTGGGAAAGTATGCATGGAGATATGATACATTTTGGCTATATTCTACAACTGTCTTCAGGATCGCGGATGCAACAAGTTGTCTTATGATGACCATTTTGTTAAAAAGAATGTGTACAGATATTGAACAAAATAAGTACTGAGTGAGATGGTTTTAGGAATGGAAGTTTTGTAGACCCACTTGAAATCATGACTATCCGGAGCACGGCCCTGGCATGATTGCTGTTCTTCTCCCTTGTTAATAATAAAATTTGACTACCATCAGCTGTGTACCTTTTTAAACTAGAAGAAAACTCACAAATTATACTACTTGTAAATTGGTTTATTTTTCACAAAAATTTGTAACAGTGCCACAAGTTTACTAACGGGAGGCAGTTTTAGTCTAGATTTGACCAGCTTGTTCAAGAGAGAACTTGGGTTAGGAGAGAATTCAAATGTGTTGCGTACCTTCTACGTACCAGCTGTGTTACATTCGTTTTTTATTTAATCCTCATAAACAGTAGGTTCTCCATTATGTTCGTGGGAAATTAACAGAAGTTAAACAGCTGCTGAGTGAGAAAGTTTTAACTCGGTTTCTTGACATCAAAGCTTTTGCTTACCTTGGATTTAGTAATTTATAATCTGCCCAGAAGTAAACTCTGGAGGTGCTGAAGAGGTTGAGATTTGATGTATTTGTTTCTGTTTGTAATGCTTATCATTTATGCTCTTTTAATCTGCTGTGTGAGCCTGCACTTTCCCAGGAAGCCCTCCATAGAGACAGGGATTATGGCAGTATGGTCACCCACCTGGGACGGTGACAGCTGCTGCAGCTGAATCCAGCCCTTGTCATCATTAATGACCTGCACTTGACACTTTATTCCAGCATCCTTGTTTGGTGTACAATGTATTGCATTAGAATAATTACTACCTGTCACCCTCTATTTAACAGACAGCTTTTTGTCATCCCTGACATACAAGCGTCATGTGATAATGTGCCCAGCCCTTGTGATCTCTTGGATGCTCATTCTGTTTGTGGGTGATTCCTTCTTTTGTCATATATTCAAATACATTTCAGACCTGAACTGATGAATTTTCATTCTGTCACTCATACTCAACAGATTCTTCTTCTTGGTTTTTAAGTAATAGCTACACATTTCTGGAGGAGTAATCTTTTTTTTTTTTTTTTTTTTTTTTTTTTTTTTAATATACAGCCTGGTGTGTAGACTTAAGAGTCTCTCTTCATCTTGCTAAAAAATACTGGAGAGCAAAAGGAGAAATCAGAGAAAGGAGCAGTAGTGGTGATTCAAGGAAATGATGATGTTGATGAAATTAAAAGGTTATCAGTCATTCACGGAGAGTATTATAAAGTCTGTATTAAAACTTTGCTTCAATTCCAGGATCTGGGTTACTTTACAAGACTTTTGTTTTCTTCTCCTCCCCTCTCCTTTCCCTTTCTCCTTTGCATTTACGTGAAAAATGAAAGGGAAAAGGAAGTAACCTACATCGCTGTAATCCTGAGTTGAAGTTATCATAGTGTTTTCGTGTTCCTGATGGGTTTAGAAATCCCTTTGTTGCAGAGATTGAGGATGGAGAGTGTTTTTAGATTTACATTGTCTTTGTTTTGCTTGCGAATACATTCGTAGACATCTGTTAGGGTTCACTTAGGAGTTAATCCAAAATTGTGCTTCTGAATTTCTGTGTATCTTAATTTGACACGTTAGGAAAACAAAATAAGTCATGACTAAAATTTACAGTAACATATACCTTGTGTTTATTATGTGACACACCCCAGCTTTATTGACAAAAGTCCAAATTGAAATATTAGCTTTTACATTTACCAACTGATTAGCATTGAGCAAGGTGTGTAACCTCTCTGAGCCTTTTTTTAAAGTGGAATTTTGTAAGCAAGTCTTCTTATCAGAACCACAGGATAGAGAGAATAACTTGAGGGACTATTTTCTCAATTCTCTAAATGATGCTACAAAATTGACTTAAGTCTTGGGTGAGAAGTTAGTTGTTCATACACGGTAGATGCCTTTGAGCATTAGGGTTTAAAGCACTTCCGGAACTCTGATTAAGAAAGGCTAATGAGAACAATAAAATATTTCTATGTTTTTTGCCACTATTTTCCCATTAGTTGAAAAAGATTTTGGCATTGCAAGCTAGAAATGAGTTCAGTCAGCTGGCAATTACCTTAGTCTTAAACTATTACTCAATAAAAAAGAGATTTCTCTAGAGCTAAAATTAGTTTCTCGACTATGTACCTTCAGTATAAAGTGTAATTTTATAACAATAATGAACAAAGGTGACAGAAATCTATTTTGACATAGGCTTATTCAAATCTCTGTTTGTGAAATTGAGTTACACATTACGGGAAGTAGTATTTTTTTGCTTTATGATATTTGTACGTAGTGTACCTAAAAGTAGATACTAATTATCATGCATACCTATACAGTTATTTCAATAAATTGTGTCATCACTCAGAAGTGACCTTGTTAGGTGAGGGGGAAGGCAAGAGAGACATACAGGGCCTCCTGAGAGCAAGTGGAGTGATGCGTATCAGGAGAAGACACTAAAGATTTATTGTCTGTGGCAAAGGAAACACAGATCTCTGCAGGAGCGGTAAGTGTTTTTGACATCACCCACGGTAAAGGGTGATTGGAAGCCATAGGTTGGAAAATGTTCTGCTGGTGCAAAATAATAAACGTTTTAATGTTGTTTGTATTATGAGTTGGCCTTGCTGTTTAGTCTTTGTAGCTCTTAAAACGAATGATGGTCATGCCAAAGCAATCCAGGTAAATAGGACCTTGCTTCCCAAATAATCATATTACCGAATTAATACGTAAGAACAGATTTAGTTATGAGGGAAGAAGGTAATATAGAGAGCAGTGTGACTGCTGTTTACTTCCAGTTTCATATTTTGCTTGTGAGAACTTTCTTCTCTGTTTCCATGGGTTAGTTTAAAAGAGGATAAATGTGGATGATTCGTCTAGCCAGAAATTTGAAGATGGGGCACCATTTTGATCGGAAAAACTGCAGAACTAGCTACTCTAGATAACTTTTTGACAGATAAGTGAGGATTTTGATTCCATTAATTTAGTTGGGTTCTTGTTTGCTTCTGGCCCAAAGAAATAAACAACTTTTCTATAGGAGAGTTTCATAACCATTTGTAATATTACCTACATGGTATATACATCTTTAAGATAATTATTATAGAAAATATTAATTTGAAAGACGAGATGTAGAGCCAGAGCCTGAGCCATTGCCCTGGTTGCCGAGCAGGTCTGTGCCCCACCAGTGCCCTTCCCCAAGCTTCCTCCGATGCACTGGCCGGGAGCCATCCCCGCCACCTGCTCTTTTCCTCGGCTGTTTCTCCTCCTTCTCAT
The DNA here is from genome assembly GCA_949820135.1 of Sylvilagus floridanus. Classification (NCBI taxonomy): domain Eukaryota; kingdom Metazoa; phylum Chordata; class Mammalia; order Lagomorpha; family Leporidae; genus Sylvilagus; species Sylvilagus floridanus. The sequence continues at coordinate 92,214,411 of OX463238.1, forward strand.
TCAGTTTGCCAGGAGGGTGACAGAAGGCCCAGGGGTGCCCCCAACCTCTTCTGCTCCTGCCCATAGCAAGTGCCACTACCACCATGGGCCTCACTGTCTCCTCTCCCCTTTCTTGCCTCTTCTGGGAGAAGCAGGTGCACATCTTGGTGGTTCAACTGGATGCTGCGCGCAGGCGACCAGTCTGCACTGACTGAAGTTAGGGGAGATAGTCACCACCATTGATAGCACTGGTTTTAATGTGGAAACAGTAGAATATAAGAACATTTGTTTCACAGTATGGGATGTTGGTGATCAAGATAAACTTAGGCCTTTCTGGAGGCATTGCTTCCAGAATACCCAGAGCCTTATTTTTGTGTTAGGTAGCAATGGTGGTGAAAGAATTCAGCAAGAGTGGAAGAGGAGCTTCAAGACGCATCTTGGTTGTTAAACAGTATCTGGGACCGGCTTGGGCAGAATAATACAGCGTTTAAACTCATTTTGTTGCCAGTTATTGTTTACCAAGTATAATGTTGCTATTGAGCAATATGCTTGGATTCAAAGAAATTTTCCTTGGGAAAAAAATGTCCTCTTTTAATTTTACCTCCCTTAGGCCTAAATGCCTAGACATAGCTAATGTGACACCTTCAGATAAATCCGTTTTGAATGTTTTTTGAGCCCACAGCAGATAATGTTTTAAAGTTATCACGTTTTTACTTAATTGATACCTTTCACATTCCTGGGACAGTCCATGATTTAAAACTGTAGCATTCCATTTGTATTTATTTCTGTCCCTTGCCAAAAAGATTTTCTAATACTGCTTGTACCTACCAGCCAGGGAAATGCTCCCAAAGCACTATTCAGCTCTCTTGCACTGAGGAACTTATTTTTTCTCCATTATTGACTCCTGGTTTTCATGAGCCAAACTCACCTTGGCGTGGTTTGGATTTGATAGCTAATTAGTTCTGTGCTGGTTGCACAGAGTTCATAAGTGAGATAGTCTTTTTTTATACTCAGCAGATTATTGTCCTTTCTATTGAGTCTTTTTTATGTTGCATGTTGCTTTTAGTTATCAGCTTCTTTGCCCAGTGTATGATAGCTCTGCTGATGTATTGTTTATTGATGAACATAGTTTTCATTGAGAGTTTTTGGGAAATTCATCAAATCCAATGAATATGTTTTCTTCATAACCCATTTGGAATTATTCCTAATAAAATGATAAAATAGAAAAAAAAAAGGAAACACATAGTGCAGAAAGAAAGGAAGAGAGAGAGAGAAAAAAAGAGCAACAGAGAAAGAGAATCTTCCCTCTGCTGGTTCAGTCCTCAAAGCCAGGAGCTGGGAACTCTTTCTGAGTCTCCCACATGGGTCCCAGGGACCCAAGTACTTCAGCCATCACCTTCTGTCTCCCAAAGTGTACATTAGCAGGAAGCTGAAATCAGAATGGAGTTGAGACTCACATTCAGACCCTGTGTTAAGAGACGTGGATATTCCAAACAATATCTTTACCAGTGTACCAGATGCTCACCCCTAAATCTTTTATTTTAGTAAGAAAATAACGTGACACGTTATACTTCTTTTGGTTTTGTATGGTATCTAGATTCTGAGGTTTTAGGATTAGTACTCTTAGTTTGTAGGGCATAAACTTTACAAAAGTGTGTTTGTTTCTCTGACTTTAATTGGCAGTAACTATCTTAAACACACAGATGTTCCAGTGCAAAAACCAAAGCAGGGAGGCTTTTGTGATTCACTAACTATTCCATTAATTAATTTATTTATTTAAGTTGGGAAGTTCATAAGAGCTATAGGAAAACTACTTCCTCAGATGTTTGAAATTATATAGGAAAATAGATTTGGGATACACACACACACAGTATTTTCGCACAGTGGCGTTGATATTATCCTAAGATATTGAGGATCCAAGTTTTGATTTTCCCAAACTGATACAATGTAGCTGTCGTGGTTGCTATGATGTGCTACCACATGCACCTTCAGGATGGACATACTGATTTTATCATCTGCCAAAAGGCTTGGCCACCGATAGCTTACAGTTGAAACCCTCTCGGAAATTTCTCCTCAATACCAGCGTACACCACTCCCTCTGGAGCTGTCTACCTTAAGTGATTAATTGATGTGTTGCATCAGTTAGTGGATGCAAAGATTTGGCCCCTGCCAAATATTGGTAAGTGCACCACAAAACAAATTCTCCCTTTGCCTTGTCTTACTTTTTTAGAATAGAGAAGAATTGTTTCTAAAAGCACTCCCAATTAACTTCTCACACAGAAATCTTCATCTTAGAGTCTGTTTACAGAGGCACATGACCTCTGGCAACTTGTCTTACTATCTTTCTGTATCTGAGTTACATTCCTGATTGTACTGTTTACTAACTCTGTGTATCCTTGAGCAGATTCTTAAACTGTCTGAAGTTCATTTCTCTTTCTAAATATTTTAAACACCACTTGTCTTACAAAATTGTTTAAAGATTAAATGATAGAATGAAGGACATAGCTTAGTGATGGGAAATCACAAAGTTCTTAATAAATATTTGATATAAGTTTGAGCCTACTTATCATTGTATTTCCAAAACTCTGTCCCTGTTTTTCAAGTTCATGCCCAACCTGCATTTTGTCATTTTATATATTCCAATTTGGAAGAGTTTACTATTTCATTTCAGTTTTTTTTCTTCTTCCTAATTTTTAGGGTATTATGTTGTGGACATATCATGTATATATATTTATGTATAAGGACAGATATGTTCAAGCAAGACCTACTTATGATGGCCAAAATGAATTTAACTTATGTGCTGTAGTTGATTTAGTTCAGGCCTTTTTAACTACAAGGGGATCCTTTAGCCATTCTCATCACATCACAGGGATGACTATGTCTTTTGGACAAAGATGCCAAAGGAGTCCTGCAAAAAGAGTTGGAAAGGCTGGGATACAAAGGTGTCTGACAGCAACTGAGCATTTTGGTCTCATCTGGTTTGTATTGGTGATCTCAAGTTCATAGTAGGCTTAGTCAGTAAAATTGCTTTTACAGCTTTATTTTATATCATCTAAACACATATCCTGTTCCTTTTTTTTTTTTTTGATAATTAAATGGGTTAATGCATGTGAAACCCTTGACTGGAATAGAGTAAATGCTGAATATTATCAGCTATTTTAATCATGCAGAGCAATGCATAAGTGATCTGGCATTTCCTCCAATAAGATGATGTAAGTTGGATGGTAGTTGATGGGAAAGTCCAGAAGCTGAAATTGTCCAGAACCCTCCTCAGCCCACCAGCAGAACAGTGCCTTATTTTTTGGTGTGGTGCCAGAATCTGATACTGTAAAAATATGAACATTTTTCTCCTACTGCAGCAGTTTAAAATGGCTTTTGTGATTTAACGGCTTTTAATGAGTATAACATTAGTAATTATTCCTATATATAATACAATATATTAACTACCATGGATAACAGAGTAGCAATACTTAAAGTAATGTGCCTTTTTTTCAGCATTATTTAAATTTTTCTGTAGGGACTGAATTGGTTATATAGAGCTTGGCATGAAAATGAAAAATTATTTTGGATTCATCTACTGGGTTTGAATTCTAGAGCTCTCTCCTGTTTTCCTATGATTCTGTTTCTGTTCTATGGTTCACAAAGATACCCTCTAGAGTAAAATATTTTGTGATTTGTATGGGCAGCACTATCAGTGGCATTAGACTTTACAAAGCTTCTGGCAGATTTTAATTAGCTTGATTTAGACTCAGAAATGATTGACATTTTGCCTTCAGACTTAGCAAGAGAACTTGCCTTTTGTTCAGTGTTCTTTCCTTTTGACCATCCCTCTCTATGTGTTCAATAATAATGTTTATAATCAACCTCCTGTGTTCAGTAATAGTGTTTATAATCAACCTCATGGTAATTTTGACAGTTAAAATACAGATTTATAGAAATAAGAAATGGGTAGGTTCATCACTTATGAGTGAAAACAAGATAAAATATTAACCCGGCATCAAAATGTTATTTTTTTTTTACTTAAAAGCAATGAATTATTTTCACTATTAGAGGGGTTTCAGAACACTGGCATAGGGCTAGGTACACATGGATGCTCAATAATTGTATGTACTTAATTGTTCAAGTTGTTATGTTGTTAGTGAATAACACGTGACATTTAATTTATTTCTAGTGAAACATCCATATTGTTTAAGAATAGCACAGCAAGCAATATCTCTGTCAGGATGGATACAAGTTAAAGAGTTAGGGAAAAAAAGCGGGCAAGTAAGTGGCATAAAAAATTGCTCCCAGGTAGACAAATTTCTGTGACTGCACTACAGTGACACTGAATGCAGATATGTCCAAATGCAGTTGATCAGAAAGCAGCCAGGGCAGGTGTTGTGGTGCAGTGGGTTCAGCTGCCACTTGGCCAGCCACATCCCATTTCAGATTTCCTGGTTGAGTCCTGGCACCTCTTCTTCCGATCCAATGTCCTGCTAATGCACCTGGGAGGCAGAAGACGGTGGCCCAAGTGGTCGGATTCCTGCCACCCACAGGGAAGTTCTAGGTGGAGTTCTTGGCTCCTGGCTTCCATTTGGCCTAGTTCTGGCTGTTGCTGCCATTTGGGAGTGACCCAGTATATGGAAGATCTCTCTGTCACTTTGCCTTTCAAAAGTAAATAGTAAATCTTTAAAAAGAGAGAGACAGAAAGAAAGGAAAGAAAGAAACCAGTAACACTAGCATGTAGAAAGTGTATGCAGTCTACTGAAGACTTTCTGCATTTCTGAGTGTTTTACAGAATTGCATGGGATTGAGTTTCAAAGAACTTAATTGAGCCAAATGTGAATCTTCTGAGGTTTTCCTGTTACTGGTAATTACCTCATTAAGAATGTGAAATGGGCACCTTGTTTTCTTAATGCTACTATGGAGACACACTGATTGATTTCTAGTCCTCATAACTAAATTAAAAGCTTAATTAAATTTGAGGGTGTTTTTAAACTACATAAAATTAGGGCTAATTTATTTATTAATTTTCTTAAGAGTAAAGCAAGAACACTAATACATTTTTCTTTCTTTGTAACATAAACTAAGAAAAGCAAGGCTTTCAAATGACTGAGTAAATGCACAATCAAATTATTCACTGCTTAGTAATTTTGTGCCCAGCATTGGGCAAGAGATAGAAGAAATACAGTTCTTGTCTAGGTAGGAAGGTCATTATAATCCACATGCAATAAATAACCAGAGCTTAACATGAATTAGTTTAAATAGTATACAATTATTTTTAAATTAGTTGCTTGCTAATTATTTTTATGTTAATTTTTTCTTTCCAATTTTTTAGGTTATTATATGATTTTTATTCCTTTTGCCTTATTTCTCAGTCTCTGAGACCAACTTGATACTTTTGAAATATTCCACTAATTCTTTCCATTGGCAATTATATATGAGTTTTTATGAGGAAATAGATTATTTTAAAGAGAGAACGTTTTATAGAATTAGAAAAAATGTGAGAACATTTTGGTTGTTCACTTGGGTTTTGGACATGAGATTAAAGGGAATACTTCTTGTATGAAAAGCACATAAGCTAAGTTCTAAAGTAGTTTAACCAATTTTAGCATTGAATTATGAAAGAGAACAGTAATGATTTTGAAGAAATTGGTGAAATTTTGCTGACAGAAGGTCTGAAAATAAAACAGGTAAATGCCATTGTATCATTTAAACATTTATGAGGAGTGGGAGGGATCGGCGTTGTGGAATAGCCGGTACAACCACCACCTGCAGTGATGGCATCCCACAAGGGCACTGGTTCTGGTCCTGGCTGTTCCACCTCCCATCCAGCTCCCGTCTAATGCACCTAGGAAAAGTGCTTGATGCCCTGCACCCATGTGGGAGACCTGGAAGAAGCTCCTGGCTTTGGCCTGGCCCAGCCCTGGCTGTTGCTGCCATCTGGGAAGAGAACCAGTGGATGTGCTGGGGCCAGATATTTAGCAGTGGTTACGGCCCCACCTGAGATGCCCACATCCTACATCACAGTTTCTCTGTTCACGTCGCTGCTCTGTTTCTCGTTCCAGCTTCCTGCTGGAGTGTCCCATGGGAGGCAGCAGGAGATGGCTCATGAGGGTCCCTGCCAACCATGTGGGAGACTCAGATTGAGTTCCTGGCTCTTGGCTTAGGCCTAGCCAAGCCTGGGTGCTACTGGCATTTGGGGAGTGAACCAGTGGCTAGAATATACGTCTGTCTGTCTCTCTGCCTTTCAAATAAATAAGTAAATAAAAAAGAAATTTTATTTTTCTGAATAGAGATTAATTCAAATCCAGCATAAAAAAAAAAGTCCCTGTGACTAAATAATCACTTGTTGTGCTTGTTTAAGAGTGATGATTGAAACATCTGAACCCTTTCAACAGTAGGATTATCATAGTAGCAGGAGTGACGTGTAGCTACTTCCTGAATTTAGAACTATGAATAGTATCTGAAAGTTAGAACATGTGATCTCTAACTAGGTTGTACACATCAAATCCTAATTAGTTCCACTTTGTTACAACTTTGAAATGGGATCGTAGCCCTGTTGCTTTTCTGTTTTGTTGTTGTTGTTGTTTGTTTGGAACAGGCATTTGTAGCTTAAGAACGTGAGTTCTTTTGGGATGTGTGGTATCTATTGAGAGTATTAACTAGAGTGTTTCCATTTAAAATGGCGGTACAACAGCTGGACTGCAATGGAAGTATACTGCAGATTATTGCAGTGAATGTATGATGTCAAGCATCGCTTCTACAAAAATGTAGCCTGCTTACATATAAATGGGCACAGCATACCCAAAGAAATTTATCTTAGATTTCCAAGTCCTTTAATTTTAAACTTGCTTTAAAATTTCAACACATTGCAATATCTGCAGCCAAAATAAGTAAGACTTCCTCCCCCCTCTATCCCACATACCTTAGCCACATAGTTGTACACAGAAATGTGCCGCCTTGCACTTTGGTTTTTACTATGTTTCCTCATATTAATATTGTGACCCCGCTTTCAGCTTAGCCACTGCTGCTTCAGGGACTCCCCCCAGTTTTAGGTTCCCCCTTTGCTGGCACATTTGGCCTTGATCTTTTTCACATTCCGTATTGCTCCCTAAATACTGTGTCCCTAACTCTGCCACTACCTGGTTTTCACATCTGTGTTCCATGGTGCCCACCCCTCTCCTCCGCTCCAGGGTTCCTGCATAGTTTCAGGAACAAAGCTGATAGATGAACAGTTCAGGTCCCTTGTAAAGGTGGAAACTGAGGACATTGTGGGGTAAGTGGGGAGGTCACTGAATCCAAGACCTCTTTGTGTGGCTGCACCGAGTTGGCCAGCCTGCAGGACAGGATGCTGTTTCAAATGGTCAGGGTGCTGCTTTAAAAGAAGGGAGGGGGGGAGGAGAGCAGAGAATTGTTGAGCTCACGACACTGTTAGAGAGCGTGCGCTCTAATTTGAGGAGCATGTTATGCACTATCTAAAATGTCTCGGTGGTGGCCCAGGCGGTTCAGTTGTTTTCTGAAGCAGATAAGCTCGCATGGTCTGCACTAAGAACTGCCAAATACAAAGACATTTTTGGCTTGAAACTGACTAATGGAGGGTTTCTGTTATAGTTGTTTTGTTTTGCTCTAATTTCTCCTTAGAAGTTTAATTTAGAACAACTTTGTGCATCGAACTGTTTTCCCACCTAGAGGTGTTGGACAGCCGTAGTTGTTCTACATGGCATTGATTGAGTTTTTATAATGGGTAAAGACCTGAGCTTCTGTGTCTTCTCACAGTTATTCCAGTAACCCTGTGAGGCAGGTACAGTAATTTTCCACATGACGCGTTTCCTCACGTCTGTAAGGGAGGATGGTAAGATGAAAAGGATGCATTGCTCCTGTCCAATGCCTCTGAAATGGTAGGGTTTTTTTTTTTTTAAGATCTAGTTTATTTGAAAGGCAGAATTACAGAGAGGCAGAGGTAAAGAGAGAGAGAGAGAGAGAGAGAGAGAGAGAGAGAGAGAGAGAGAGATCTGTCTGCTGGTTCACTTCCCAGATGGCCACAATGGCCGGAGCTGTGCTGATCTGAAAGCAGACGCCAGGAGCTTCTTCCAGGTCTCCCACATGGGTGCAAGGGCCCAACGACTTGGGCCATCTTCTACTGCTTTCCCAGGCCATAGCAGAGAGCTGGATCGGAAGAGGAGCAGCCAGGACTAGAACCGGTACCCATATGGGATGCCAGCACTTCAGGCCAGGGCTTTAACCCACTGTGCCACAGAGCCTGTCCTTAGATTTGGTTTTTAAAGGCAGAAAGAGCCTAATCCTGGGCACTTCTATCATCTTATTCAAGAACATTCACCGTCATTGACTAATCACAAAAATACTGTTCCATTGCTTGTTCCACATGTTTTATATGTTGCGTACATCTGCGAGAAAACTCAACATGAACAGTGGCTATGTAGTATCTCCCACTACATAGCAGCTTGATTCATGATCACATTGCAGCTGAGAAAAAGTAATTTAAATTTTTTTGTATAAATTGAGATAGGATAATATTAAAAAATAATTAAGGCAATCATTTTTTTCTTTAGAATGTGGGTAAGCAGAGATCATTATACCTTTATTATTCCAAGTTGGATTTCTTTTCAAGATTTTTTTTTTATTTAGTTGAAAGAGTTACAGAGAAACAGAGGAAGAGAAAGACCGAGAGAGAGCTTCCATCTGCTGTTTCACTCTCCCAATGGCCACAAGGGCCAGAGTTAGGCCAGGCTGAAGCCAGGAGCTGTTTCCAGGTCCCCCATGTGGTTGCAGGGGCTCAAGCACTTGGGCCTTTTTCTGCTGGTTTCTCAGGCCCATTAGCAGGAAGCTGGATTGAAAATGGAGTAGCCAAAATTCCAACTGTCTCCCATATTGTATGCAGGCACCTCTGGGGGCAGCCTTACCTGCTGTGCCACAATGCTGGCCCCCTCGGTTGGATATTTTTGAGGAGAATTAGAATTGGATTTTTTTTTTCCCAAAAAAATCATCATTTCTTTACGGCAATAAGAGTTGTTGTGAGCCATTTAAATAATTATACAATGTTATCTCAAAATAAACGGAGGAAGGGAACTATCATTATATCTAAGAATTGTTTCTATGAACTACATGAAATCTGGTCTGTTGGTATTAATATCACATTAACATAAAAATTGTTGAGAATTGTGTTGTAGTAATTATTATGCACTTATTGTGACCCTGAGAATGTAACATTAATAAATTCCTTTAAAAATAAAGGTAGTATTGCCAAATAAGTAAGGAAGCAAGTAATTATACCAGGCGATGCTTTCTGCATTGCTGTTGCCTCCCTCCTGGAATGTCTCTGTGGCCAGTCTCCCTTGCTCTCTTCAGACTCAATCTTAAATTTATAAATTTTGTATAAATATGAATACTAAATCCCCAGCCCCTTTCTCTTCATTATGGCACTTTTTAGGAAAAAACACACAACTATGTGATAGACACGAACAGCATTACTAAACAAAGTAAATTTTATTAACATTTTGCTTATACTTAAAATTGAACAATATATAGATCTTGAAGGCCTTAGTTGGACTTACATATGTAATTTATATTTACTGTGTGGTAGTGTAAATTGATCAAAAAAGAGAAAAAATCTACTGTCTTCAAGATAACAGTCAGAAGTTTACAGTAAATTCAAATGTGTATCAGAATATAGCCTATGTTACTTATGAATACTTTTATTCATTCCTTTTTTAATATTCATTCAATTGACAGCTTTTTTGCTAGGCACTGGGAGAAATCAGTGAACAAGATAAATCAAGTGTCTTTTCTTTCAGACCTTACCTGTAGTTCAAGAAAAAGACAGTAAGTAGATATTCAGAATAACTGTGGAATATGAAATTATATGAAGAGTGATATGAACAAGAATAGTGGGAGAAGCACCCTGTGGTACATTAATAAAAGATAACTTCAAATAGCAAGTTTTATAAAAAAAAATAAGGTAAGGAAATAGCAGCTGAGAAGAGTTTACAGGTATTCAGATATACATGAACACTTGAATGTGTTCAGACAGTTGCACACATTAGATTGTCTTCATTTATTATTATTTCTAAGGATACAGCATTTATCCAAATACTATCTGAATTAATGCACTTGTGGCAGATAAATTAAATATGCTCATTTGCTTGAGGATTTCTATTGTTGATCTGGGAACAAACAGTGAGCTCTCACAGTCGCAGCTTCGACCTTGCCAATCACAGACTTCCTGTAAGTGCACTGCAGTTATTTGGACCCTTTTCTGGGTTGGCGTTGGCATTCTTTTGCTAGATTACATTTATGCATTAGTGCCATCTGTGCCTGCTGCACCTTCTGTGAGCTAGCCCAGGCCAAATGACTGGCATTTATCTGGAAGAGAAAGAGAAAGAGAGAGAGAGAGAGAGAGAGAGGGAGAGGGAGAGAGATTAGAGCATAGAGCATTCTACACATTTTACTCACTGTTGGCACAAGTGGAATAATTTAGGGAAGGAGACACATCAGTACGCATAAAATATTTGCAGCTGGTGTCCCTGACTTCAACCCCTCTAAAGCTAACTCTGTTCATTTGCTTTCTCTGAAAAATAAAATGTAATAACTATTTATTTTTAGCCTGTGATATGCAACAGAAGTTAAAACTAAGTATTTAAATAAGGAAATACAACAAAGCACATTTGCAAAATTTCCAAATTGAGAAAATTATGAACAATTTGATACATGTGCACTTATATTACAGTGAATATAGGTAATAACAAATTTGGTTTAGTTGGTTAGATTTGGTATAGATCACTTGAATTAGGCCCTATTTTGATAAAGATGTCAAAATGTAGACTTTACAATTGTATTTAGGAAAATTATCTATATTCAGTATATATTCAGAATATTACTGATTTTACAGAATATTTATGAAATTCTATAATATTAAACCATATTCTATTGCAAAATAGATAGCTACCGTTATACTTACAACATACTCTGGAGCTGTCAATGGAAATAGATAAATAGTTCTCTGATCAGTAAACCTAAATTTCAGCTCAATTGCACTGTATTTATTTGCCGGTTATGTCTCTTTTTAGTATGCTAGATTATCTGATTTCCATAGTAGAAGCAGATTGGAAGCAGTGAAATACAACTGAGGCAGAGTCTCCTGAAGATGGGTACAGCGTAGTAGTGAGGGAATAGTTGTAAGGAATGGTAGGAGAGAATCGGAGAACGGTCAGGTGACAGGCACTGCCATGTCGCGTTGTTTAATGAAAGAAGACAGAGCTTCCTGTCCCCACTGTGTTCTGCAGATGTTGCTGGAATACATTGTAGTATTCCACTACACAACTACAAAGCTTTAACTTCAATTTGAGGGTATTTTCAGACAACTCATTATATGAAAATGGAAATGTGAATACTTTGTTGAGAAAATTGCAAAATGGCAAATGTGTGAGGTTTTAGGGCTTAATGTATTGAATCCACAGCTATCCTAGTGTACTACCTTTATTTTATGCATTGGAAATCCTAGAGGTAGGATTTTACTTTCTCTGTTTCAAACTGGTGAGATCTCCCTCATTGAAATACCCTTAATATGTTTTATATTTATTTTCATAATATTCCTGAGATTTAATGTATAGTGTATCTAATTGCTATGATTCCCCCTTGATTTAAGTTTCATAAAGGTAGGCACTTTTTCCTGTGTTCCCATCCAGTAATACTTATTATCGATAGTGTAATACAGTTTGTAATGTAGCTTTAAAAGATCTATGCAAACATTTGAGATATAGCTTAAGTGGTTATGGTTGTAGATGTCAGAGGTTGACTCTTAACGGGTCTAAATCCTGGACCTGCAATTTAGTTACTATGGAGATTTGAGTGTATGACTTACTCTCTCTGAATATCAGTTCCTTCATATGTAAACTTGTGTTAAACCTCCCACAAGACCCTTGTGGTGATTAAATGATCCTGGTACTTGCAAGACCCCTAGAAAAGCAATTGGAATATAACAAGGACTAAATTGCTATGGCCATTGTCAGAAAACTATTGATTATATCCATGTGAAATACACTTGGTTATGGTCCAAATTATACTTGAAGGATTCAACTTGCTTTTCTGCTTCATTATTTTATGTCTATTTAGATATATAAGGGCAATTCAAAAAAGGTCATGAAAAAATGGAATTTAAAGAGATTTTTTGGTACAAAAATATTTGAAATCTATACATATGTTTTTCATAACATGCATTTTCCATGAGTTTTTTTTTAAAGATTTATTTATTTGAAAGAATAACAGAGAGAGAAGAAGAGGCAGAGAGGGAGGTCTTCCTTCCTCTGGTTCACTTCCTAATTGACTGCAACGGCCGGAGCTGTGCCGATCCGAAGCCAGCAGCCAGGAGCTTCTTCCAGGTCTCCCATGCAGGTGCAGGGGCCCAAGGACTTGGGCCATCTTCTGCTATCTCAGGCCATAGCAGAGAGCTGGATTGGTAGTGGAGCAGCCGGGACCTGAACTGGCTCCCATATGGGATGCCAGCACTGCAGGCGGTGGCTTTACCTGCTATGCCACAGCTCCGGCCCGCCCCATGAATTTTTTTGAAGAACTCTCCTGGCCTGGATTTCAACATTATTTTGCATCAAAATAAGCTCGTCTTATAATTGTACTTCTCATGAGTATTTTGAAGTACTCATTTATCAGTTTGGGAGATTTCTCAGTGTCACAGAGGTAATGCCGTGTTAGTTTAGGGGGAAAAATACCATAGTAATGTCCCTGGGCCTCGAAGCCTTTCTCTGTGTAAGCAGTTCATGGTGGTGGTAACATTAACTACAGCTAACTACTTCTTTCTTTTACTAGCAATGGATGCTTTTTACATTTTTCTCTCCAAGAGCCAAGTCGGTGAGACCAGTTGTGGTCACCAATACTCATCAGATGGTAGGCAATAGAGAGGAAAACCCCTATGAAGGCTAACTCAAATGACTGAGGAAACAGATCTGGTGAAAAACCAGTACCCCTCAGTCATTAAGATAATTGTTTCACTCTGAATTACTTCTTTCCAACTGTACAGTTAAGATTTTCTCTGACTCCATTGAATATTCTGTTGAGATTATGATAGCAATATTTCTAAAATACAATTTTGAGTTAATATTTAAAGTGTCCAATATTTTCTTGGCTCTACACTTGCAAAAATACATATTAGGTGGTATTTTTATTTGCTGTCAACTTTGTCACATTAAAATGAACTGACTGCATGGTAAATAAAATAATCATGATAAATGTATTTATGGATAACCATGTGTTCGTTATCTGTAATAAAAGCTATCATATCTTTTTAAATAAATTAATAAATTTCCCAGTTAATTATAAATCTTTCAAAATATTCCTACCATAATTATTACTATGTAAGGATATTTTGATGTTTTAAGTTTCAAATTTACTTGTTCACTGAATTCTATGAATTGCAATCTTTCAGTTGCTTTTAAATTTCTATAAATAGAGGTGGATATTTGAACTAATGCTTAAGACACTGCTTGGGACAGCCACATCCCAGATTGTAGTGCTTGGTTCAAGTTTCAGCCTCACTTCTGGTTTGCTAGGAATGCACACCCTGGGAGGCAGCAGGTTATGAAGTAAGTACTTGGGTCCCTGCCACCCACGTGGAAGCCCTGGATTGAATTACTGATTCCTGGCTTCAGCCTGGGTTAGCCCTGGCTGTTGTAGGCATCTGGGGAGTAAACCAGCAGATAGGAGCCCTCCCTCTCTCCCCCTCTCAAATAAACACACACCAAAACTAAAATACTCTCAATATTGATAGTATTTTATTATAAAATGGTAAAACATACACAACATAGAATTTTCCAGTTATAACCGGTTTTCTGTACAATCCGGTAACATTGAGCTTATTCACAAAGTTGGGCAATCCAGTAACACTGAGTATATTCACAAGGTTCTGTAATCTCTAACTCTTTGAAATAAATAAATAAATAAATCTTTAATTTTTTTTTAAATAAAGCCCATTTCTAGAATGTTTTCATAATCATAAATTGAAACTCATTAATCAAAATTCCCTAACTTCCCATCCACTCAATCTCTGGTAAATACTTTTATTTTCTGTCTCTATGCATTTGTGCCATATGTAAGTGTAATCATGGAGAATTTGTTCTTTTGTCTGTTTTATTTCACCTTCTGTAGCATTTTTAAGCTTCATTTATGTTGTAACATGAATTTCATTTCATTTTAATGTATGCCTAAATCACATGTTGTCTATCCATTCATCCATGGATAAATATTTGGATTATTTCCACCTTTTGGCTATTGTGAATAATGCTGCTATGAATTTTGTTGTACAAATATCTGACACTCTACTTTCAGTTCTTTTGGGTATATATACAGAAGTAGACTTGGTGGATATTATGGTAATTCTTTGTTTAATTTTTTAATGGACTGCCATACTGTCTTCCATAGTAGCTACATCATTTTACATTTTTTTAAAGATTTTATTTATTCATTTGAGAGGTAGAGTTACAGAGAAAGGCAGAGAGAGAAGTCTTCTAGGTGCTGGTTCACTTCCTAGATGGCCCCAATGGCCAGAGCCGAGCCAATCTGAAGTCAGAAGCCAGGAGCCTCTTCTGGGTCTCACACATGGGTGCAGGAGCCCAAGCATTTGGGCCATTTTCTACTGCTTTCCTAGGGCATAGCAGAGGAGTAGCCAGGACACAAACCAGTGCCCATACGGGATTCTGGTGCCGCAGGTGGAAGCCTAGCCCCACTACACCACAGTGCTGGCACCATCGTTTTACATTTCTACCAGCAATGTATAAGAATTTCAGGTTTTCTAGATCCTCTCAAGCATTTTTTTAAATTTTTTTCATATATCAGCCATCTGAATGGGAGTGAAGTGGGACAATGACAGGGCTTTATTTAAAAAAAAATTAAAGATTTATTTATTTATTTCAAAGAGTTAGAGAGAGAGGCAGAGATAGAGAAAGAGAGGTCTTCCATCCTTGGTTTCACTCCCCAAATGGATGCAACAGCTGGAGCTGAGTTGATCTGAAGCCAGGGGCCAGGAGCTTCTTCCGGATCTCCCACGTGCGTGCAGGGGCCCAAGCACTAGGGCCATCTTCTGCTGCTTTCCTAGGTGCATTAGCAGGGAGCAGGGTTAGAAGTAGAGCAGCTGGGACTTGATGATGGTGCTGCAGGCCTGGGCTTTAACCTGCTGTGGCACAGCACCAACCCCAGTGTTTGTTTGTTTTTTTCCATTCTTAAATAAGTAATGTGCATTTGTTCTTAAAATTTGTTTTTATTTATATACTTGGGGTCTAAAACATGTTGCTTTGAAATCCATATATATGCTGAAATGATTACTGCAAATACACAAACATATTCTTTACCTTCCACAGTTACTGTTCAATGTGGGTATGTGAGTGGCAAGAGTACTTCAGATCTGTTCTCGTAGGTAATTTCCTTCATACAGCAGAATATTATTAATTAGAATCCTCATGCTGTACATTAGATCTTGAGACTTATTCTTCATATCTAACTGCAAATCTGTACCCTTTGACCTACTTCTCTATGTCTCCTCTCTTTCCTTGCCCATAGCAACTACTCTTCTACTATCTATTTCTGTTTATGCAACTTAAAAGAAAGAACCTGTGTATATAAGGAAATGTGACCATCCAGTATTTTTCTTTTGTCTGGTTTATTTCACTGATTATGGTGTCCTGCAGGATCATCCATGTTATTGTAGATGGTGTGGTCTCCTTTTTAAAGGATGAACTGTATTCCGTTGGGTGTGTGTGACTTTTCCCCCCATTCATCCATTGATGAACACTTACCCAACTTGGCCATTGTGAGTAATGCTGCAGGGAACATGGGAGTGCAGCTGTCTCTACAGGTACTAGGCATTTCCAGTTTAGGCATTCTGCTTGGCATGGGAATACAAAGATAAAATGGCCTATATGATAAGTTTTGATTATCTAAGTGCATATTTCCTAAGAAATATAGTTGATTTTTTTTGTGTGTGGTTATATGTTTTTATTTCTATTAGGAAAATACATAGTTGTAGAATTTCTGTGTCATAAAATAAGTATTTAACCTTCTTTAAGAAACTGCTAAGTCATTTTCCCAGGGAGATGATACCATTTTATACTTCTGCCAGGTGTGTATCAGCGTTAGAAAGGTTCTTACTGATTGGTAGACATTACTTGATTAGGTTGCCAGAAATTCTTTTTTCATTACTTTTTTTTCTGTTCATCTAAAAAATCTAGACGTGTTGTATTTGATTAAATTGATTTATTTTTACAATAAAAAGATACTTAACATTCAAGTCATTACAGATCTTTGTGAAATGAAATCTCTCTCTCTGCTTCAACATGTCAACCTGTCTTATTCTCACTGTGTGAGTTAACACAGTCCTCTGGAAAGGAGGTTGGCGTGTGGTTTGCAAGATCGTGAAGTTACAGTGATGACCTTTGGACACCAAATTGACTGTTTTCTGTCTCTTTGATCCATGGCATAATAGACTTGTTCTATATGAATGATTAGGAGTGCTGTGTGTTGGTAAATTGAAAATCATGGTTAAGTATACATCCTTCAAAAATATATACAAGAATGTATGAACTATAGAAGGATTATTAATCCTTAAAAATATTGTAAACAAGTTCTCAGTCAGAAGAATTTATTGATTGAACATAGATGAATCGCTGTTAATTAAACAAGCTTTTGGTAATCCTGAAGTTTGCTACAACTTTTATTTTTAATATCCATTTTCATAGACAATTCTCCCAAGGTAAAGTGCATAGGACATTGAAGTTATTGTTTAAGAACAATAATGATATTTTCCAAGTTCATTTTGGGTATAGGTATAACTTCATTTCCTCTTAAAAGTGAAAAGCAATAAAGGATAAATGCTTTAAAAGTTCTTCTTGAGTGGGGGATGATTGAGCAATACTAGATTTCTATTTGTCAGACTTCCGTTGCTCAAAACTTGCTTGTTTATGAACACCACCCTTGTGATAATGTGGTTAGGAGGGTAGATAAAAGTGGTTAAACTGATAGAACTCAATGGTTCCTGCTAATTAATTTGTTCATTATGTAGGCTGTAAGGGTATTATTCTAAACATAAAAAGAAGGAATCTTGATGTAATCCTTTTAAATCTGGGAATGAATTTTGTAAATCCTGAACAGTGATATATCAATTTAATTTTAAATCTTAAAGGTTGGTATGATTATAGCAAAAAGATTCTATTAATTTTGAGTCTTAGTAGCCTACATGATTTGAGTCTATTATAAAGTAATAAATTTATGTAGTGTTAGCTTTTGAACCAATATTTGTGCCTGGAATTTAGATTTGCTTTTTCTTATTTCCATATGCTGTGTTTGAAACATATGTTAAGTTGTATATTTAAAACTAGAAGTACCAAAAAATCCACATAAAAATATGTTTTCTTCATTATCAGAGGCTTCAATGCCATCATACTTTGGGAAAAGAAAGAAAGTGAATATAAGTCAAATCTGTAGAACGGACTTTTCTTAGCACCAAATGAACAGCTGGCCCTCTTTTTGCAAGGTGCATTGATGTTGTCAGAACAAACTCAATAAAAATTCAGATACAATTGTCCCTGTTTGGGTTTGCCAGCACAAGAATATTTTATTCATTCAAGCTTCTCCAAGTTCCAAAGATTGATGTTGACTTTGATGGAAAAATACAATGATGCATATTTAGAATGACCGATCTTTCATGTTTAAATCTAAAAACTGTGCTGCTGCAGTTGGATTTTTCTCAGGTCTGGCATTGAAGTAAAGCCCTGCACTGTCAGAGTATGTTAGGTCAGAGTAGGACAGTTTAGTACAGCCTTGGTTATGGCATTGCGCTGATGTCTGACTGCCATGATTGTTTTTAGGTTTGTTTGTTTCGGTTACCAGAGATACTTTCAATCATGACATTTTAAAATTGAATTTTCATTGTTTAGCTCAAAGTGAGCCAGGGATTGAATTTAAAGAAAGCAAGCTTTATAAACGTGAGAGTTTTCACAGTTATAGTTTTCTGTCTTTTCATGTTCGTAACTCTAAAAAGGGTCTCTATTCTAATCCTGCCATAGAAGTACTAATTTCTCTAATAAAATCACACCAAAGGAAGAACAACTCTCAAAATTCACTGTAGATATATCATTAATTATAAATAGGATGTAGTCATTGAAACTTATTTATCAAGTTACATTTCACTACTTTTATTTTGTTTTGAAGATTTGTTATTTGAAAGAGTTACAGAGAGAGAGAGAGAGAGAGAGAGAGAGAGAGAGAGAGAGAGGGGTCTTCCATCCACAACAGCTGGGGCTGGGCCAGACTGGAGCCAGGAGCCTCTTCTGGTTCTCCCACATGGGTGCAGGAGTCCAAGCACTTGGGTCATCTTCCACTGCTTCCCCAAATGCATTAACAGGGAGCTGGATCAGAAGTGGAACAGATGGGACTCAAACTGGTGCTCATATGGATGCTGACATTGCATGCATTGGGTTAATCCACTGTCCACAAACTGACCCATGACACTATTTTTAATAATATCCTCATTGCTTTTTAAAAACCAACATCTTTTCTTGTTAATGAGAAATCCAGTACTTAAACTTTTATCTTTGTTAGCGCATTCAATTTGAGAGCATTTAAAAATATGTTTCGGAAAATCTGCATGAATTATGCTGTTTTGTATTTTCAAATTTAATGATGTTCACAGTAAGTATGAGATATTTCTCCTTGAGCATAAGCTGACTTCTAGAATTTTATGAATACATAGAAACAGTATTGTTCAGCTATGTCAGGAACAATCATGTTTCCTCAACTGTTGTTTTTGTTGACAAGGAGTAACACAGGCATAGCGGAAAGTAAATACCAATGGGGTCAGTTAACCAGGCCCTGATTCAGCATTTTCACTACTTCATGATATGTGTACATGTGGTTAGCTTGCACATTATGACTACTTCCTGCATGTCAAAAACGTGCTGTATTTAGTCAGAAGTATCACAGTGGACTCAGAATATAAATTTCTGTCTTCACTGTTTGTTGGTGGCTTTAACCATGAAACAGGCTCCACTTCCGCCATCTGCTCCCTGTTTAAGATGGCATCAAGTTCCACTCCTCTCTAATGCCTACTTGTTTCCCAGTTGAGAACACTTCTGTCCTGCAGTTCAGCCACTTCCTTATTGTGCCCAGTCACTGGAACACAAAACAGGAAATAGGGCATTTCGGCCTGCTTGAATGTTCAATGTGACAGCATAAGCCAGGAAGACTTGCCATAGAACAGTGGCCACAATTATTTAATTACAAGTCACTTAGCAAAATAAAGTGTAGTTTTATAGTTTTATATTTATATTTTAGAGAAGTAAATCATTATATTTTATTTTGTAGCTTGCTAAAATCAGTGTGTTAAGATACTTTCAGTGGTTACACAAATCTGAATATCAGATAGCTATAGATATAATTTATTACTTCAAGCCCAATAGTTCTTATTCATTCAGTAAATATTTTTAAAAAGTTTATTTATTTATTTATTTATTTGAAAGTCAGAGTTGGGGGGGGGGATAGAGAAATCTTCCAACTGCTGGTTTACTCCCCAAATGGGCACAGTAGCCAGGGCTGGGCCAGGCCGAATCCAGGATCCAGGAACTTCTTCTGGGTCTCCCATGTGAGTACAGGAGCCCAAGTAGTTAGTTGGGCCATCTTCTGCTGCTTTCCCAGGCACATTAGCAGAGAGTTGGATCAGAAGTAGAGCAGCTGGGACTTGAACTGGCTCCCATATGGGTGCTGGCACTGCAGATGGCGACTTAATCTGCTGTGCCACAGTGCCGGCCCCTCAGTAAATATTTTTAAGTACTTATACCATAAGTGGGCACTGACTCAGATATTTGCAAAATAGTAAGAAAAACCGTCATGGAGCTTGCAGTTTAGAAATGATGGACTTAAACAAATATTCAAGTTGTTTGTTTAAAAAGTTGTTATAATGCTGAAACAACTTTACATTCATCCAGTGTCTATTTTTTTGTATTAGGATAATATTATAGGCTATATTATAATTACTATTATATTATTATTCTTGATTTAGACAACCATTTTGGCTTAGAATATCAAAATTTATTTCTCTAAGTTAACTTTATATCCTTACCTATCTATCTTCTATCTTGCACTAGCACTAGACTAAACACTTGATTTGTAGATAGATCTAAATTCCAATTTCTGGTTCTGGAATAATTTTGATTACTTACACAGAACATTAGGACATGACCAAATGGGAATTAAATAATAAAAGCCAATAACTTTTGTTATTTGACTCTAAAATGTATATATCTTCATCATATTTTTTTCTCTGTACCAAGAGAAATGTTCTTTATACCTAGAAGTGAGTATACATTAGATTTTAGTCAACTTGTTTTTTGATATGCTGTCACAATTATGCTGTTTCCTTAATTTGAAATTCTGTATACTTATATGTATATAAATGTTTAAACTTTGTGAAACTGTATTTTTTTTTAAGATTTGCTTATTTATTTGAGAGATAGAGTTACAGAGAGTAAGAGAGAGAGAGAGACAGAGAGAGAGAGAGGTCTTCCATCTGCTGGTTCATTCCCCAAATGGCCACAGCTACTAGAGCTTGGCTGATCTGAAGCCAGGGACCAGGAATTTCATCTGGGTCTCCCACATGGGTGCAGGAGCCCAAGAACTTGGCCAGTCTTCCAGTGCTTTCCCAGGCCATCAGCAGAAAGCTGGATTGGAAGTGGTGCAGGCGGGATTGGAACCAGAACACATTTAGGATTCTGGCACTGCAGGCAGAGGATTAATCTGCTATACCACAGTACTGGCCACTAGTTTTCTTTTTTGTTGAAATTAAATACATCGCTAAAGATGATTTAATTTCTCCATAATTATTTTAAGACTCACTCTTGTTAGTTGGTATAAGTTATTTAGACTAGGAATGCTGGCTGGTGCTGTGGCTCACTTGGCTAATCCTCCGCCTGTGGTGCCAGCACCCTGGGTTCTAGTTCCGGTTAGGGCGCCAGGTACTAGTCCCGGTTGCTCCTCTTCCAATCCAGCTCTCTGCTGGGCCTGGGAGGGCAGCGGAGGATGGCCCAAGTGCTTGGGTCCCTGCACCCGCATGGGAGACTAGGAGGAAGTACCTGGTTCCTGGCTTCGGATCGGCGCAGCACCAGCTGTAGTGGCCATTTGGGAGTGAACCAATGGAAGGAAGACCTTTCTCTCTGTCTCTCTCTCACTGTCTATAACTCTGTCTGTCTCTCTTTCTCACTGTTTAACTCTGCCTGCCCCCCCCCAAAAAAAAACACTAGGAATGCCTTCAGAGATTAAAAGATAAAATTAGTGCACATTTCATTTCTTTTCTAATTGTGAGCAAGGGATCCCCATTAAACACCACTTGTATACTTAACTGATTAGTAAAATGACAGTGGCTTCTGTCTGTGCAGTGTAGATCCTGGTGGCTGTGTTTGGGCGGCTTGTTCAGACTTGTTTGCACATAAGACCAGGGATGGCTTCCTTCTGTTACTGGCCTAATTTTAGTATCTGTATATGATTTAAGGTGTTGCTTGAACTTTTGTTCTTCATGGTAAATTTAGCAATAAATGTAGTCATTTGGATGATGCTCTTGCAGTTTAGAAGGTGGAGGTATAATGTGGAGACTTTTAATTCATATTACTTATGATCAAAGCATATATCATTTTATATCGCACACCTAAGTATTAGTCTGTAATACATATTCAGAATTGAATCCTGATAGTAGAGATTTGGATGTGTATTTTATATATTAAGAATGACGTCAGCAGTTGTTTTAAATTGGTTTTCCTAAATGAGATAAAATATTGAAAGCATAAGTTTGATGCTGGAAATTGAATATAGGGGTCGGTATTGGGTACAGTGGTTAAGTTGTATCAATATCAGGAGAGTCCCTGAGTTCAAGTCCTGCTCTGCTTCCAATCCCGCTTCCTGTTGATGCGAACCCTTGGAAGCAGCAGGTAATGGCTCAAGTAGCTGGGCCCTGTCACCCATGTGGGAACCCAGACTGAAGTCCAGGCTCTTAGATTTGGCTGGCCCATCACTAGCTGTCCTTCTCTCCCTCTCTCCCTCCCTCCTTCCCTCTCTCTCTTCCCCTCTCTGCTTTTCAAATAGCTTTTTTTTAAAAAAAGATGTTGAATATGTACATATGTCTTCCAGCTGGAAGAAATATCTAGAATGTTTTCAGTAACTGTTTGCTGTGCTGAAGGAAAGCAACATTAAAAAATGTATTTTACAATTAAAGCTTTACAAAATTTTTCTAAGAATTGTTTATCATTTTTCAGAAACTCATCCAATGTTCTCCAGTGTGAAACTTTAAAAATTATACATTTCTGAAAATAATTTTAGTTGATATTATCCACAGAGAATCAATTTTAAAACTTGAAGTTTTTAATATTTGCTGTTCTTTGAAAAATCCTGCTAAACAATCATTCTTTGTCTCAAATTGGCTGCAAATTTTACCATCTGACAAATGGATTAAAGAGCACTGAATATTTTTAACTTAATCAAACATGTACAAGTGCAGGCTGAGTTAGACAATATATTTTAATTATTAATTTTTGACTGGGATGACAAAGTACATTATTTTAGGGCCCCATAATGAGATTTTAACTCAAAACACCAGATTATCTAAAGCTAAATTATTACATTGCCAAGACTATAGACATACACTAGGAAAATCTCTCAACAAATATTTTTCAATGTTAATTATGTATAAGCTTCAAAATTTCTATCATAATGTACCAGTAGCAGTTTGATAAACCAAATGAATTTTCTCAATGCCTAATTTTCTAGAAAAATACATGCATTGTATGTAATATTTTTACTGTGTGACATTAACAACTGACATGGATTTTTAAGTCTAGAAATACTATAGTTAAAATTAGTAACTTCATACTAGAATTCCTCCACACTGAGTAAATTAATTTATCCTATTTCCCACATGACTAAATGGTGGTGATGTAATGTGCCTTTTATTTGATCTTCTAATATTTGTCTAAGTGCATATTCCAAATATTGATTATGTTTTCCATTAGCAACTTCTGGCTATAATGGTTAGAGTTTGGGTTCTTTAGTCTAACATTGTGTGTTATTATTTTTGGACTGGAACAACATACATTATGTTAGGGACCCACAAGTAAGTATTTAGCTCAGAGTGTTTTTGTTTACTTTGTTTTGTCTTTTGTCCTAGTAAATCTCAAAAATTTGAAATATAAGTCACTTAATATTTTAGTTGAATCTGCTGTAGAGAAGAGATGCAGATGTTTACTATTTGTAATTAGTGACTTTTTAAAAAGATTTCTTAAGTTTTTTTTTTAATTCTTTTTATTTATTTCTTTTAGAGAGAGTTATAGACAGAGAGGGAGAGGCAGAGAGAAAGGTTTTCCATCTACTGTTTCACTCCCCAAATGGCCACAACATTTCTGCAAGCAGTTGGGATACTTTCTACTGCTTTCCCAGGCCACAGAAAAGAGCTGTTTTGGAAGAGGAACAGCTGGGACATGAACCAACCCCCATATGGGATGATGGCATCACAGACAGAGGCTTAGCCCCTGTAATTAATTTTTTTTAACTTTTATTTAATAGATAGAAATTTCCAAAGTACAGCTTATTGATTACAGTGGCTTTTTCCCTCCCATAACTTCCCCCCCACCCACAACCCTCCCATCTCCCACTCTGTTTCCCATCCCATTCAGATCAAGATTCACTTTCAATTATCTTTATATACAGAAGATCAATTTAGTATATATTAAGTAAAGATTTCAACAGTTTGCACCCACACAGAAACACAAAGTGTAAAGTAGTGTTTAATTACTAGTTATACCATTGATTCACATAGTACAACACATTAAGGACAGAGATCCTACATGGGGAGTAAGTGCACAGTGATTCCTGTTGTTGAGTTAACAATTGACACTCTTATTTATGACGTCAGTAATCACCCGAGGCTCTTGTCATGAGCTGCCAAGGCTATGGAAGCCTTTTGAGTTCCCCAAACTCTGATCTTATTTAGGCAAGGCCATAGTCAAAGTGGAAGTTCTCTCCTCCCTTCAGAGAAAGGTACCTCCTTCTTTGATGGCCCGTTCTTTCCGCTGGGGTCTCACTCATAGAGATCTTTCATTTAGGTTTTTCTTTTTTCTTTTTTCTTTTTCTTTTTTTTTTTTTTTTTTTTTTGCCAGAGCGTCTTGGCTTTCTATGCCTGAAATACTCTCATAGGCTTTTTAGCCGGATCAGAGTGCCTTAAGGGCTGATTCTGAGGCCAGAGTGCTGTTTAGGACATCTGCCATTCTATGAGTCTGCTGTGTATCCTGCTTCCCATGTTGGATCGTTCTCTCCTTTTTAATTCTATCAGTTAGTATTAGCAGACACTAGTGTTGTTTATGTGATCCCTTTGACTCTTCTTCTTTTTTTTTTTCTTCTTTTTTGACAGAGTGGACAGTGAGAGAGAGAGACAGAGAGAAAGGTCTTCCTTTGCCGTTGGTTCACCCTCCAATGGCTGCCACGGCTGGTGCGTTGCGGCCAGTGTACCGCGCTGATCCGATGGCAGGAGCTAGGTGCTTCTCCTGGTCTCCCATGGGGTGCAGGGCCCAAGCACTTGGATCATCTTCCACTGCACTCCCGGGCCATAGCAGAGAACTGGCCTGGAAAAGGGGCAACTGGGACACAATCCAGTGCCCTGACCGGGACTAGAACCTGGTGTGCCGGCAACGCAAGGTGGAGGATTAGCCTGTTGAGCCCCCTTTGATTCTTAATCCTATTATTATGATCAGTACTTTATTTTTAACAGAAACAATGTATGACAGTTACCACTACAAGACTTTGCATGATAGGTTCTCAGCTTCTTTGCATCCTAGAATCTCTGGTCTCTCATCACTCACTTTGTTCCTGCCACCTTTCTGTACTGTTTTCCACAGACATGGCAAAGTTGTTTTTACTCTGGGGCATTCACACTTTCTGGTTTCTCTACTAGAATTATTCTTCCCCAGATAGTCACAGTATCATTGATTTCCTTTGAATGTCTAATCCAATGCCACCTCTATGGTACTACAACATTGCAACCCATCCAACACATGATTGCTAAATATTTTTGACATGACCCCAGTTGTCCTTGATAAAGTTCTTTCATTGTGGCATGTCTTTTACATTCCTGCCCCCAAAACTATAATTAACCACCTTGCTCCAAGGAACCCTGGATGTTATGTTATTTAGAGAACACATTTTGGATACCAGAGGTACTAATTGTTACTGTGTTAGGTTTGCTCCTAAGCCTTTCAGCAGACAGAGCTAAAAAATGCAATGATTTTGAAAAATAATCCTGAGTTCATAGCACAGTTTCAGTTCCAAATTAACATTATAAGGTTTTCCTGAATGTCTTTGAATTTATGGTATCTCTTCACTTTAATGTGAAAATTCTTGATCTTAACAAATTAATGTAATCACTTACATGGTTTTGTCCTATTATACATATAAACTAATGCTAAAATAATATGAGTAAACTTAAAGCTGATGGATAAAATAAAACATTTCTTTGCTCGTCTACTTATCTTTTGAACATTTTCTGTTGTAGGTACACAGTCAAGATACTGTGTGAAATCACTTAAAATAGCTTTGTTCTGAATATGGTTTAATATTATTTGTTTCAGTATATTTCCAGTACTTAATTCTTCTGTATCTGATTTCAGTTTTCTTTATTTATTCTTTGTTCTCCCTTGCTCTCTTTTGGATTAATGTGGTATCTTTTTGGTTATATATTGCATCTATTACCTTTTAAAGATATAATCTTTGTGTTCTTTTTCAGTGATTGTACTAAAGATAATAATATGTTTAGTTTTTCTACCATCAAATAACCGTAGGTCAGTAACAATATGTAAATAGCACAGTAGTATGATTTCCATTTTGCTCTTTCCTGCATTGTGCGATTTTCTTGCCATATATTTTGTTCTTCATATGCTATGAATTCAGTAATAATGTTACTTTTTTGGCTTTAAATTATAGTGTCATAAAATTTTTATTTCTTTTATATGTTTATATTTTTGTCTATTTACTCATGTTTACTGTCCTGTCTCTGTTTATTTCTTTCTGTGGATCTGGACATCCATTTACTCTCTTGTCCTTAAGTTCCCAGAACTTTCAGCACATGTTATTATGAAAGTCTACTGTGGATAAATTATCTCCACAGGTATTTATCTGTAAATATCTTTATTTTGCCTAGATTTCTTTAGGGTATTTTTCTTTGAATATAGAAATCTTGGCTGACTTTTTTTCCCAGTTAGCAATTGAGAGAGTTCTATTGTCTTATGGCCTCCATTGTTTTTGATATAAAGTCAGCTGTCATGCTTCTCACTATTCTGTCTATTCTCATTTGTTTTTTATTGGTGGGCAAGCAGGCAAAGTATGTTCTTCTGACGTACTTAGGCTATCAAAGTTTCACCCTATGTTTCCGTGTTTTCTGTGTGTTTACACTGCCTCAGGTTCACTGAGTTTCTTCAATCTGGATGCCTTGTCTTCCATCAATTTCATGAAGTTCTTGGAAATTATTTTTCAAGTATTTCTTCCATTGTGTTTTCTTTCAACTCCTATGAGATACTAATTACTCATATTAAAAACCACTAAATATTGTCCAAAATCTTAGATTTGCTTTAATTTTTTCCCCTTTGCAATTCAGTTTGGTCTATTTCTTTTCCCTTACCTTCAAGTTCAGTAAGTCTCTTCTAGAAGCTATGTCCTAATTTTACACAAATCCAATACATTCTTTATGTTGAATACTGCATTTTTCCTCTCTAGTTTTTCTATTTCATTCACACTTGGAGTATTTTCAGTTTCCATATTTCTGCCAAAATTCCCCATATCTTTATGCAAGTCAGCCAGCTTTATCACTAAATCTTTTGATTTTTTTCATAGCTACTTTAAAGCACTTGTAAACTGCACTATCTTGGCCTTCTGTATTGGTTGTTGAAGGGTATTTTTTGGTGTTCTGTGATTATAGGTCATATTTTTCTTTGCTGGATATTTTTAATTAAAAATAGAGACCAATTTAGAAAATTCTACACCTAGAAAAGTATATAAAACTTCTTCTGTTATTTTGCTAGTATTTATTGTTGGGCTGGGTTTGAGTTGTTTTGTGGTCTTAGTTTTAGTTAACTATTAGCTTCAACAGTTTTGAGGGCGAGATCAAGAATTTCCCTTCAACACAGTTCTCTCTCTGCTGGACAGATATGAACGTGAGTTGTGGAGGAGGTCTCTTGCTCTCACTGTCATGTTTCACTACTATTCCAAACTTTCTGTGTCTTGGAAGTTTTATCTCCATATTGATTCCCTGTGCACATCCTTTGGCCAATGCCATGCACTCTATCCATGAGTTTTGGATGTGTTTTCCTTCATTCTGCTTTAACCTCTCAGCAGGCCCTCAGTCCCACAGAGCTATTGTTCTTGTTGCCCTTGCCATGTCCAAGGCATCAGTACGATACTTCTTTTCTCTTGGAGAAGGCCAATGGCTGTTTGTGGAAAGAGTATTCTCCTGTCTTTCACAGACTTCAGTTGACTGCTTTCAAGGAAAGCCTCATCTACTGTGGCAAGATGTCTCTCCACATCTGCTTTCCTGCCATATTCTTTGCTTTTGCAAGGCTTCTACCTTGCATAGAGTGAAAGCTATTATGGGCCGGCACCTCCGTAGCTCAGTAGGCTAATCCTCCACCTGTGGTGATGGCACACCGGATTCTAGGCTCGTTCTGGGTGCCGGATTCTGTCCCAGTTGCTCCCTTTCCAGTCCAGCTCTCTGCTGTGGCCCGGGAGTGCAGTGGAGGATGGCCCAAGTTCTTGGGCCCTGCATCCGCATGGGAGACCAGGAGAAGCACCTGGCTCCTGGCTTTGGATCAGCGTGGTGTGCCAGCTGCAGCGCGCCGGCCGCAGTGGCCATTGAGGGGTGAACCAATGGAAAAGGAAGACCTTTCTTTCTATCTCTCTCTCTCACTGTCCAAAGAAAGCTATTATGGTTGTAAGGATTTCTTTTAATTAGACAATTTTTTCAAATGCAGAATATTTATAAAAAGATATATTGGAAGTTGCCTCATTTACGTTCTTATTCAGTATAACCTGTGCCCCTTCTCTACCTGTCAATAAATACTTTTGTTTTCAAAGCAATTATTATTCCCTTTCTTTTAAATATAAGCATATATTAATGCTAGTGTATTTTTCTTTTAATAATATGAGGATAGTATATGGTGTATGCTATATACACCCCATTTTTCCCCTTTAATAAATTCTATACACTACAATATACTTAATAGTCTATAGAGAGCTTCCTCATGTTTTTTGTTTTGTTTTGTTTTGTTTTGTTTTTGACAGGCAGAGTGGGCAGTGAGAGAGAGAGATACAGAGAGAAAAGTCTTCCTTTTGCTGTTGGTTCACCCTCCAATGGCTGCTGAGGCTGGCGCTCTGCGGCCGGCGCACCGCGCTGATTCGATGGCAGGAGCCAGGTGCTTCTCCTGGTCTCCTATGCAGTGAAGGGCCCAAGCACCTGGGCCTTCCTCCACTGCACTCCTGGGCCATAGCAGAGAGCTGGCCTGGAAGAGGGGCAACCGGGACAGAATCGGGCGCCCTGACCAGGACTAGAACCCGGTGTGCTGGCGCCGCAAGGCAGAGGATTAGCCTAGTGAGCTGCGGCGCTGGCCCCTCATGCTTTCTAACAGCTATATATTATTTATAGTAACTCATTATCTATTTGATTCTTACTTTATTTGGCATGTCTCTTACAGATAGAAATTCTGGTTTTCAATTTTTTGTTAATACTTGTATTCTACCATGTGCATAAATTATTTCATGCTTTTCTCTAATTTTAAAGTTGTATTTCTAAGTTTTTTTAACAGTTGGTTTAAGATCTAGGACATAATATGTACTATAATTGAATTTAGAAAGTAAAATCATTTCTGCACTGCGTATGAAGAGTTCAATGAAATAATATTGACCAGCTAAAAAGATATACAGAATTCCATTCTGGTTATATTTATATCTATATCTATGTTTGTATCTTTTGGGGGATTACTTCCAGTCTGACTTAATGAAGCCCAACAGAAGCTATTGCTAACAATGATTTCCAGAGGATTGTCACAATTGTATCTATATCTACAAAATCTCTGTATCTCACAACTAATAACTTAAAAGGATCATTTTCAAATATTATTATTAAGATATAAGTTAGATACTTCATTAATTTGCAACTATCTGCCTGAGATAAGAAGGAATAAGAAGCACACACATTTTAAAAATAAATACTAACAGTATGTGTGGAGTCATTAAAATTTTGCAGGTACAAAATGAAGAATGAAGAGACCTAAAAAAAAATAGTTGCAAGTAAAATTTTTAAGCAACTCAGCACTTTCCCTCATGATATTGACAGAATATCCTCATGGGACATGGTCTGTATTATAAAGTGGGATATTTATAGATTGAGTTCCCATTAGAAAAGAATTTATGGAATTTATATTTCAGCTCAAAACCTTGCAGTTTTATGTAGAGCAAGAGAGACAGAGCAAGAGAGAGAGAATGAGAATAGTGTGTACCTTTTCTTCAGTCTGTAGTTGCTACAGAAAATCTCCATCCAAGAAACCTATTGTTCTCAAGTTTCTCCTTATTTGAGTGATTTCTTAGGCTGTTTGATTTGTGTTTGTGTCTGTGTCTATGTGTATCTGTGCTTTGTATATCTGTGCTTTGTATACAGTTTTAAATTTGAAGCACTATTCACTGTTGCTCAGAGTATACAGGTTTAGTAACTTCTTCTTAGAAGTGGAGATATAAATAAATCAACTATCTGTGTTTGAAAAGTCTAAACGAAAGTGCAGTTGTTTGCTTCAGCTTGTCAATGGATATTTATGAGGTGTGTATAATACTGTAACAGTTATAGCAGTGAAATACATCCTGTGCAGATAGCTAGTAAAGGAGCTCGCAAGTGTTAATGCCAGTGGAATTTTAATGCCCAAGATATGGGGAACATGGCACTTGCTCTGGTTAATGCTGATCCAACTGGCCACAATAAAAATGAGGGGGTGAAATCAATATTTAAATACTGTGATGGAGTTGAGTTCTATATACTTAACCAATGGCAAATATGTCAGTTTCTACCGTTGTCTTGTTTTTATCCCTTGTTTTAAGTTAACTGCAGACTAATAATGCACTATCAGGCATTTTTCTTGGAGGTGTCTCTTTCTCCTCCATACTCACTGTGAAACCTAAGAGAAGAGGTTGCCAACAGTGATTTCTAGGATAACATCCATAATTTTCTCACTCTATGAGTTTACCCTTGGTTATGACCACGGTTTTATTTGTGATGCATCCTCAGTGCATTCTGTTCCTTTTCTAAAGAGAATGTGTGTAGTAGAACAAAATTCCCACAGAGTTATTCTCTAAGAGATGGGTTGAGAATATTAATACATTTGCAGTCTGTAAAGAATTATATTATACTTACTTTCTCATAACAGGCAAAGAAAACAAGGTTATGTTTTTGTGTTTTGATGCAGGCGATTTCTTCTTGTGGAAGAACTTTTTGGGTTCCAGTTTTCATGTTTAAACTAAAAGTTTGTGTTAATTATCTGTGCTATCTTAGTTCAGTTTCAGTTCAAATGAATCATTGTTTGGCATCAACTGCCTTATTTTTATTTTTTTAAAAAGATTTTATTTATTTACTTGAGAGAGAGAGTTACAGACAGAGAGAGGGAGAGACAGAAAGGTCTTCCATCTGCAGGTTCACTCCCTGAATGACCACAATGGCTGGAGGGGGGCCAATCTGAAGCCAGGAGCCAGGCGCTTCTTCCAGGTATCCTGTGTAGGTGCAGGGGCACAAGCATTTGAGCCATCTTTTACTGCTCTCCCAGGCTGTAGTGGAGAACCGGATTGGAAGAGGAGCAGCCGGCTCTTGAACTGGTGCCCATATGGGATGCCAGCATGCTGCTGTTTAACCTACAACGCCACAGTGCAGGTCCCAACATTAGCGGTATTCATTAAGTTCTGCCACAAGGAAATGGAGAACAGATATGATGTGGCCTTTTTGTATAAGGTAGAGATTAAGGTAATACCTTTGTTGGAGTGTTTTTGGAGTTTGAGATGAATTGGGATATTCTTTATGACTGGGAAAGTTGAGAGTTAAGAAAGCAATCTGTACAAGTTTAAATTTACTTATCACTTACTCGCTTCTAAAGAAGTATTGAGAGAGAGAAAAAAGAATAAAAGCTCAGAAGAATAAAAACATAGAAATAACCATGGACCAAAGTCAAGGTATAACTATAAGAGAACATGCATACCAGAAGTAGCAAAAGCTTTTAGAATTTTCTGTGAATCTGAGTTTCCTGAGAGCCAAGGTGTAAAGAGAAACAGGTTGAATTCTTTCACTGTCATTTTATAGGAACAAAGGGAAGCACGTGTGCTTAGCAGAGCATGCTTTTCCCCAGCTTTAACCTCCAAGGAAAATTGATCCCTGAATTCCAGTGTCATCAATTGCAGTGTTCCAAAATGCAGATTTTCTTTATGTAACAAAAAGTCACATGAGACCTTCATATGACCAAAAGTTAAAAGGAATAATGTATTGTCATAGATCTGTGAAGGCATTTCCAAGGAGATAAAACCAAGTCTAGATAGATATATGGATGGTTTAATGGTGATCTGGCTTAGGGTAGGCATAAAAATATCTGGAATAATAGTTACCACACTGCAGCTTTAGTGAAAACAAAATATTGTACAGTACTAAATTTCAATTTTAAATGTTTGGTGAGTTTGAAGCTTGTTGGGTAGAATCAGGTCTGAAAGCCTACTTTCTCTCTTCTTGTGCATCACCCTGGCTACAGTGGCCTCACAAGCACTTGTGCAACTCACAGACACAGCATATAAAAACCACTGGCCTTGATATATAGAAAGTTAACATTTTACTCAGAACCTCTTTCTCAAAGATTGTTTGCCAATTGATCTGGAAAAATAGGATTCAAAGTTGCCATTGATAAGTACTTGAGATATGAATATTCTGAATTGTTATTTGGATAGAGAAGTGTATGCCCAAGATACTGAATGTAAGATTAGAAGATTTGATGTGGGATGAAAATTGAAGAGCCTCCCTTATATTTATTTGTATTTTAAATATAATGAACTCCAGTGGGCATAGGGCATGGGGTAGGCTATACATGTATACTGCCATTTACCTACATGCAGATAGATAAAGAACACACACTTCACTGAAACTCCAAGAATTTTGTACCATAAAAATTAAATTTTTGACTATAGAGTATAAATTTTAATGTTGACTATAGATTGTGTTTATAAGACTATATTAAGTATAGATTATGATTTATTAATATGTCTTCTTTTGTTATATGCACTTTTGAGTTCAACCACACTCAGATGGGTTCACAATGGAATTGTTCATTAAATAAAACCCAAAGACAAGTAAATGAGTTGACCCACGGGAACACTAAGTACTGAAAAGCTTTGCTGTAGTTAGCAGTTGGTGGCAATTCCTGAGAATGAGTAACTGATAAGTTCCTGGGTTGACTTTTAAAAACGTAAACATCAGTGTTGAGAAAGGATTTCAATTTTGTTCATTGTCTTTATTCTCTGAAAACTAATCTCTTTTAAAATTAGCAAATATTTGAATATAAGGAGAAGGTATTAAACTAGAATGCAGGAAATCATTTGCAATCCCACCCCCATGGCATGTTGGTGTGTTGTCTGTGAGTGTTTTAGTTTTTGGATGTATGTTGCATAATTGTAATCATGTATGTATACAGTTTGGAATTTTCTTTACACTTAAAATTTCCTTACATCTTCACAAAGTTTTCTATTTTGATGTGTACATAATATTGAATTAGATGGATGAATCATAATTTATTCTCTGATTATTGGTGAGAAATAAATATAAGTTGACAGGTTATATTTTCCAGTATTATAAAAATACATGATAATATTTTAGAATCTCTTTCTTGCTATTTTATTGGGTTAGATACCCAAAATGAAATTACTGAACCAAAGGATATAAGCTTTTTAAGAGCATTTTTGTATACTTGTACTCTGCTTACCCTATAGACTTTGTCAGTTTATGCTTCACTGGCGACGTGTGAAAGTTTTTTCCTTGACATAGAAACTGACTAATTAGTAATCTATTCAGTATAATGTATCATAAAACAATATCCTTTAAGAGCAAATGAATTTGTTACTTTTAAGTCACAATTTTTATCAGGCAAAGAAAATGTTGCCATTCCTAGGTCATAGTACAAGGATGTCAGTCATTTGCACATAAATGCATTTCATACGTGCTATAAAACATTTTATTTTAGATTGGGAAACATACCAATAATATTCAGGTTTATAATTTCCAAGATTCTTAATATATTGAGAAATATCAGCTATAACCTAGTCAATTAATATCTAAATCATCACAATTTCTGAATTAATGTATTTTAAATGTATTCATCTGTAATCTAAAAATCAATTGTTAAAAATCTATCCATTCTGCCTAGTCTTAATTTCTTTATATATTTAAGAAATTCTATTTCTAATAATTTTGCTAAATGAATTAAGTTTCAGAATGATTTCATTGCATCGAACTAATACTATATTCCCAAGGCAAATGATGAAATATATTTATCCAAAATTTAAAAATTATTATAGGCTTGAAACACTTATATTTGCTAAATGGTGTTACTGTTAAGGTTTATGACTTAGTGATTCTAAGTCATGATACTGAGTTGGTTGCATTGATTGCCTGATTGCATGAATGCTCCTGAAAACAACCTAAGCATATTCTTGGCCTTTTCCATATCTAGATCCCTGAATAGAGCCCAATTTTATATCAAGAAAGTTGAGAAATAATATGAAAATAAATATTTGGAAATAGGTAAAATTACAATTATTTCTTCACATTAATAATTATAATTAATAATACTACATGTTATAGTATTCCTTCAACATTTAAGCCACCTGAGTTCAAATTTCTTGAATTATTTTGTGAACTATAATGCGAGCATAATATACTCTCATCTTAACTCTTACTAGCAGAAATCTTGTTTCTCTATTTTAGTATATTACTACCATTTTTACAATGGTTATAATCCTGTCACTTGAATTAGTATTAACTTCTATATAGAGAATAAAGGTTAAAATTATGTAAATTCAGGGAGCTTCAAAATATCCACGGATTAAATACAATCAAAAGATAATGGACATTTCTATGAGCTTCCTTGGGCCCCCTCATTATTTTGCCTTTATATGTGTCTGTAAATGTGGCCTATGTTGAATAGTTTCTGATTAAACCATTCAGGTAACTTTTAAAAAATTTTTAGCACTTGTATTATTTGTCATAAAAGTGAGAGATTCTCAGAAAAAAATATTAACCAATAATACTTTATATATGCCATACTGTTCTCTTATAAGTTGTGTTTTCAAGCTATATTATATTGCTTTACTTGATACCTTGATAAGATCTCTTGTGGAAGGCATTTTAAGCATGTGCTATGACAGAACTGCAAGTTTATCATGTCCCATTTGTTGCAAAACAGTTGTTCTGTAATGTTCTAGAATGTTCTTGCTGTGATGTCAGTGGTAATCCAAATATCCCTGCTTGTAAGCATAGTTGACATTATCACTAATGTTTTGAAGGACAGTATTGGGCATATGACAAGGGCCACAGCTACCTCATCATGGTCTCTTCCATCCAGGATGTGTTGCCTTGAATTTATAATTTTCTGAGGGAGGGGATTATAGCTGCCAAATGAAACAATTCCCTGGAAGTAAGATGCCTAATGGAATACTGAATAAAAATCCTTGCTTGCCCGAAGTTGCTTTTTTTCTTGATGATCTTTCCTCTTTAGGGCTACTGTCATCCACTTTCTTTATATTTTCCTCTCTGTTCCCTCTACTGCATTTCTATCCTTTGCAATCTCTTCTTCAAATTATTCATTATTCATTATTTGCATTTTTGATCTGAATCCACAACTAGTGGAGATTTTAAACAACTTTTTGTTTATATGAGGTGGGGGAGGGGGAGAGAGAGAAAGCAAGAGAGAGAGAGCGAGTGAGAGAGAGAGAGAGAGAGAGAGCAAGCGAGCAAGCATATGCTCCCATCTGGTTCACTCTCTAGATGACCACAATGTCTGAGACTGGGCCAGGGCCAAAGCCAGGAGCCAGGAACGCAATCCAGATTTCCTTCTTGGGTGACAGGAGCCTTATTATTTGAGCTATCACATTTGCCTCCCAGATTTAATGTGGTGTAGCTTTAGAGGAGATACAATGGTCTCTGTAGGAGAAGGGGTCGATGATTGGAAGAACTGGGGAATGCTTAACAATAACTCCTAAGCAGTTCTCCTGCAAGTTGTCAAGTTTTAAATTTTTTCTGGAAAAAAAAAATCACATCTAGACTTTAACAGGTATTGGTAAAAGTCCATGATCACAAGAAGATAAAAAACATTTGATGGTTTCTGTTAATGGATATGGGTATGTGTTAAAAATATGAGAGCATTTGTTTTTCAGAAGTCTTTCTTTTCCTTTCTGGTACTTAATAGATAATTGCAGTTGATAATTGATACTTAATTGCAGCATTGGGAGAGTTATAACATGGACCTCAAAATCAAAACCTATAGAATTTTCTTCATTCAGATTTCTGTGTTTTTAATAAAAATAAATCATAGGAAATAATTTAGGACTGGAATAATTTAGCCATTGAAGTGATTTTAGAATTTGAATAAGCTGTAAATCCCACTTGTTACACTATCCAGATGCTTAAAGTAAACTAATTGTAGTGGCCAAGACTAATCAGTATGTAGAATAGAAGTAGTCAAAGAAGGGCCCTTATTTCTATACCCAGTTCATTAGTGATAGAACTCAGATTCATGATCAATTCTTCCCATAATTAGAAGAAAAAAAGCTTTTACTTTTGTTCTATAAATACACACACAAAAGATGCTGTATTCCTCATATATTTGTTTGATTCTGGAAAATTGCTATAAGATAATAGCTATTAGTGTTCCTCATTGTTTAATGTACATTGTTCAGAACTATATTTTATTGCAGAAAAGGGTAATTCTAAAAGTTCATGGAAAAATAGAATTAGAAGATAAGTTTAGTGCAAAAGTTTTTGAGATTCATGCATACAGTTGATCTGCAAACAGTTCATGAATATGCATATTATGAAAAAAACTGCATGGATTTTAAATTTTTACATGAAAATAAACTTTTTATTCAATTTTTCTATGAACTTCTTGAAGTTTCTTCATATACAGTTACATTATCATAATTCATATATAGATACATTATTATTATTCTTCAGGACTGGTTTATTATTTTGCTGAAATACTTCTATGTGATGTCATTTTCCCCACATGCCTCCCTTAAGAAAAGTGTGCACAAAAAGGGATTTGTTGTGGAAATAACAGTTTGAATGTTTTCCTGTATTTGAAGGCTGTACTTTTCCCTTAGCTAGTCTAGAACAATGATCTGTTCACTTAATCTTCATTCTAAATTCTTTTTTTTAATTTTTAAATTTTTTTTAGCTTTAAAATGTAACTTTTTTTTGCCATATTCACTTCATATATAGACACTATATACATATGCATATTTACTAGTTTTTCTTAAAAATACATTAATATCACAAAGAGAAGAACTCATAATGATTATAACATAGTACATGTTAATGATTATAACAAGGTATATTGTCATGTATGTGGCATGATTCAGTAAAGGAATATTTATAACCATATACCAAATGATATGACATCACACAATTTTTATACTCTCTCTGTATTAACTTCCACACATAAGAGAAAACACGGGATATTTGTCATTCTAAAAATCTTATTTCAAAGTTCTTGATAATACCAGAGTTCATGACCAGTGACCATGTGTGTTACCAAGCACATTCAACCTCATTCTGGTGTCACTTCTCTGCTTCTCTTCCACTTCCCTTTGCACTGATATTTTTTGTAGACGTTAGGCACAAAGTCAGTAATGAAATTGGCAATTATGGTAGTAATGTTCCCTCTAAACTTACTTAGAAGACGGGTAATTTGATGAATGTTTGCTTTTATGCAAAAGCTAATGGAAAGTCTTACATCTATTTCACTTTTATGTTTTTGTTTCTTCATTAATTTCTGAAATTCCCAAATGTATTGAGCAATCATTTTTGAAAGGAAAATAGACAAGCAATTCTGCTTTTATGTTTCAAGCTTTCTTCTTCAGCAATATTTATTGTTCCTTTAGAATGTTACCATGTTGGGATATTTAAAATAAACTTGCTATTCACATTTAGAGGGGGAAAAAGATAAGCTTTAAAGTCTGAAATACTTTCAGAGAAGATGTAAGAAATAGAAAAACCTCAATTAGGATGATCAACCTGACCCTAAAGTAGAAGGTAAAATGCTAATTTTTGGCCAGTTGAGGAATCTGCGTGTGATTTATGTAGAAAAAGGTCAATAGTAGCAAACCAAGGAAAATATTATACCAAGGAGTATCATACCACTAATGGGAAACTTTGTTCTCCAGTAGGTTTTGCATTATTTAAACTATGGTTAGACCAATGTGTCCACACAAGTTGCATTGAAATATTAAGATATTGGAATGGTAAATCTCTTTGGAAATGTGCAGTGCCAAAAAGTGGACACCACTTAGAAAACATCTTGGTGGTTGCAGTTGTGCAGAATGGTCAAAAAGAGTGGGCGTGTTCAAGTCTCTTGCAAAATCCTTTCTTGAAATAGAATCACAAAGAGATGGCATCTCTTCCTTGTTTCCTGATTCCCTATCTTTAGTCTTGTTATCTCTTGAATGTACTTGTAGACATGTTTTCAAGGCAGCCAGCTTGTGTAAGCACATATCTTCATTTTAATGTGATACAGAAATAAGTATGGAAGGTTATGGCTTTGGTATTTTTATCGCTGTTATACTAGTGCTATGGTTTCACTGGTAGTAATAAAGTTCTATTTCTATACTGTTTTCTACCAAACTGTCACATAGGTCAGTTTATTGTGGAAAAGATCTGAATGGACCACCATGCTTTAACCCAAAGGGGGGAAAAGGAGTATAATTTCATGTCTTATCTGAACATTGTCCAGGAAAAGGACAGTGGGTAATCAGATCATAGGAGCACTGGGTATTCTGAGGCTTTTTCATTCATGATTGCTGAGTATTTCAGTATGGCTCTCTTTCTTTCCTCAGGGCCGGTGCATAAACTTTTCTCGAGTTCCTTCGCAGTAAAAGGGGAACAGGAAGACCTAGAGGGTACGAAGATGGCACACGTTCTCACTGCTGATTTCCAACCACATGAAACAAATCAAGTGCATTTCAGAAGCTCTTGGAGGACACCTGAATTCCTTCCAGTCAAGAAATGTTTTCTCTGCCTTCTGCTTTGCTTGCACTGAACATTTTCAAACACTTGTTCTGCCGTCTACACAGGAGGTGGTGAAACCCAGTTGTATCTCGTGACCTTGAAAGTAAAGAGGGACATTTACTCAGGAAGTTTGTATGTGTAGAAGAAGCCAAAGCAACAACAGCAGTGGCAACACGAAGAGGACATCAAAGCCAGGAGCACCGAGCAAGTAGCCATGATGGGTCGTTAATGGAGACAGGACTTCATTACACGGCACTTGTGTCTGTATAATGCAAGAGCTTTAGCCAGAGGCAGAGGATGAAATTTCCAACCAGGCTAAGCAAATTATGGAGTCCACTGCCTTATAGCGATGTCAGATCACGAACTCCTGCCGAGCCCCCTATCACAGTGTGCCTTACGGGAAGTTTCTGACTGGAAAATCTTGTCATTCTAACACTGAAAAGTGCACACGCATGACAAAATGTAGACACAATGCCTCAAGGAATTGGTAGCAAGCAAGATTTTGCCCTTTTGTTTCTGAAGACACCTTTCTTACATGATGCACTGGGGACAAGAAAATTAATAGAGCGTTATTCCACAGGAAGACAGTCCCTAACCAGAGATCTGAAATGGAGATTAAGGGACTCATGGTTTGAGCCCTTGTGCCTGTGACTGGTAGATTCCCCCTTTTCCTGTGTTTTGGATTTAGCAGTGCATAAAGCATTAGTATCTGTAAACATACCTAGGAGTTTGTTTGGCTTTTAATTCAAAGGAAGCAGTAACCACAAAGCTTCCGCTCAGGGTTTTTTCTTCCTTCAGCTCTCCAAGGGCTCTTCAGCGTCACAAGCCAGCAACTCTCTTTGCATGAAAATTTCAAAGTTTAATTAATATAATTAAAGGCAACAGCAAGCAGCAGCCTGTGAAGATTTTGCTCATCTTTTTTATGCCTTTTGACATTGAATGACCTATTACTGTATGCGCATTACTTGGATGTTGAGGAGCACTCTACCTTGGTTACGATTCAGTAGAGGGAAAAGGCCCCCTTTCTTCAGTCCGTAAATTACAGTTTCAGCAGGGTCGCCATCACATACCATTGGCGATGTGTGTATTCTAATGTTTTAGAAAAACCACCATCGTGTCACGTCGGCGATGCCAAGTTATGTTAGTGTGAGCAAAAACACTGTGGGGGCGGAAGAAGGCAGCAGCTGAAGGAAAAAGCTCAAATGATCTAGTCACTTTCGATACTGTACTTCAGATGCGAAATGGATATTCGACTCGAAACCTGACAAAGTGCGCCTGCTTTGATGTGAACTGGTATAGACAATGACCAGTGGCCGGGTCAGTGGGATGTCTCTCTGCGAGCACAAAGGCTTATCAAATGACACTAAAAATAAGTTCAACAACCATCACGTTGGAAGGGAGAAGGCGAACATTTCATGTTTGGCGGGCATGTGAGTGCACAAGATGGAAAGAGCGATTTGGAGCATCCTAGTGTAATTACCCCCATTGTGCACTTAATGGAAATTTCAATGGATGGGAGTGATTCTGTTGGTTTGGTGTCCAGGTTTGCGGCACTGCTCCAAGAAGCCTATGCGCACACACAAATATATGTATGTATGTATGTATATATATTTGTATCCTCTAGCTTGGATCTTTTGCTCAAATTTATTTATGTCACTGGCTGGCTGGATCCAAAGTCATGTGTCCACATATTCATAAATAAAATTTTTAATCTGTGTCTTTGTTACCATTTCCTTTAAGCACTCATGAAGCTCATGTCTTCTTTGATTGCCTTTAGCATTGTCCTGGTTAGTTTCAGGGAAAAAATGTGTTTATTTCCAAGATGCCCCTCTATTGGTAGTATTTGTGCATACAAGAGTATTGTTGAAGCCTAATACAGTACGCCCAACCCTTTTTGCAGTGAGTTCTCATAGCTCTTTGTTCTGCGTTTGCATTTGGAACAAGACTTTGTTGCTACTTTCTCAAGTGGATACTTCATTTCTGATCCGTGTACACCAATGGATGGTATTTTAAAAGCATTAAGAGAATTAAGTATAAAAGTTTAAGTTACATTTATTAGCTGCTTAAACTTTCTATAGTATCCTATAGCGGATTTCCATGTTGCTGAACTTCTCTGCTTTAAGTGATTAGTTTTTAGGGGATTGTGACACAAATGTATGAAGATCTCTCATTGGAGGAGAGTCATTGGTCTACATGTAGGCTTGGAAAATACCATTCATAAAGTTCAGAGACAGATGGAATTTCATTGCCCTTAAAGATACGAACCAGTTGTGTGATAAGCTTTCTTCTGACTATTCTAACTAGCGAATGAGAACACATTTTAAGGAGTAGTTTTCTTACCGAATGACTACATTTAAAATAGCTCTACATCTTGCAGTCAGTAACACAGGTTAGAATAAAGCCTCTTCTATAAATTTCATTTAAAGAAATAGCTCCTCTTTAACTTCCTGGACATGATGTCAGTCAAGATTTTTCTGTGTGTAAAGGAAGAAGTCTTATCCATAATCCATTTGTGTTGCATAAGGTTGCAAAAACAATTAAGTGGGAAATGACTCCTAACTTATGTGCCTACTCTGCCTAGAAAGAAAGTTTTGAAGGCATCTATATATATTTCATAACAATGTCTGTTCTTTATGGATTGGATCCATAAATATTTATCTATCTGAAAACTTTGATACTTGGAATGTTTTCCTTAAAGCATTTGGTGCTCCAAGAAAAAACATTTGGTGCTAAGAGTTGCAGCAATGATGCCTTTCCCCAAGCTAATTCTATTTTAAAAATTTGTATTTTCTTCCCAATGATATGCACAGTAAAATTTGAGACCTTCCATTCACTAGGGAGCAGCATCTGTCATCTATAATTACTATTTTAACAAAAATATATAAGGTCTGAAACCCTATATTTCAGGTTGTTAGAAAAAGAAGTGATTTGCTTATATTTCCCTTGAACTTTATTCCAACTATTTGAATAGTAAATTATTCTCTATATTTGTTTTATAGTAAATCCTTACGAGGTATAAGATCTGAATGTATCTCTGCATTTAACTTTATTATTTAAATATTAGTGATTATTCTCAGAGATGGATTTTTTATTCATTTTAAGATAAACAAAATTATGACTGACTAGGTGTTAAAGATACTTTTGATTAATCACATTACATACATTACTTTTGAAATTTAAGGAAGAAAAATATAATTAGGTCATAAATACAAACATTACAACTTCTTCCATGCATATGTTGTATTTTGGCTAACTTTCACTAGATTTTGTACAGCATCACATTACTTTCTGAGGTTCTTTAGTGTTTTCTTACTACTGGAAAATTCTGGTGGATGGGTATGCATAGGAGAGAAATATACACATTATATATATTTTATATTTTAGTATGAAAGGAGATATACAACTTGAAATGTAGATGAACTCTGGCATCTGTTCCATAGTTAATATGAGGAACAGGTGAGGCTAGAGAATGTTGTTTATTTATAGGAAATAAAGACTGTGGAACCACATATTCTGGTTCCAGGGTTAGATTAATATTAACACTTAGTAAATTTTTATGACATAGTTCTGAGAACACTTTAATTTAGAATGCTTCTATACTTACTAGGATATAATTCAGTTAGTTGGATAAAAGAAAAAACAAACTTTGAAAACCCATAATGTAGCAGGCCCTATGCCGCTTTTAAAATGTACATTATTTTTGTGCTCTTCTGTCAAAGGAAAATGCTGTTAAGAAAGTACCCGATGTAACATGTAGACTGATATAACAGTGTAGTCAGTCACCTTGTTTTATAGTACCTACATCAGGGAGAGACAGAGAGATTGACTCAGTGTGGTGTGCTACAAAGTGTCTTAGAGAACGAGCCAGATGAAGAGGTCCTAGACCACAGACCCAGCCACCTGATCGTGAACACGTCAGCTACTGAACTGTTCGTAGACTGGAGGTGGACTGAAGATATCCGGAGTTCTTTCCAGCTCTGACAACATTCTTATTAATATGGTCACACGGGAAGTTTTGATATTCATGTATGTATGCTTGTGCTTCCCATAGCAAAGAGTCAATGGAAGATATTTTACTGAATAATTGCAACACATCCCAGAATACATTGGATGTTGAAATTGCTAACCTTTCACAAAGCTACCATCATCTTAACATAGGGCATTGTTAAAGCTAGAATTCAGAATTTTTGAAAGTGGACCCTAAACATTATCTTCTAATTACTCTAAAGTTATTTGTTCTTAAATGAATTACATTTGTAAGGTTCTAAACATTGATTAAAATTTGTGATCTAAGATAATTTCTTAAACTTATTAAAATACACATTTAAGTAGAATTAAATTTGTTAGAAACACTGGGTAAGAATTGAGAATGCAGATTATTAAAAAAAAAAAAAAGCCATTGCCTTCATGAATTAAAAGGCAAAGTGATTCGAGACAATTTAGATGCAAAACCCAGGAAAACAGCACTTCCAAAGCCATAGGTGATGGAGAAAGGAAATTGTTCCAGCGTGTGCTGAATTAGAAGCAGATCTAAACCTCTGGGCACGCTATGCACTCCTCCATCTGATACAAGTAATGGGGGAAAGAAAATATAAAACAAGATTGACTAGTTCTAGCAAATGACACCTATAAATAGAATTTGTACTAGTTGAGATTCTGGTGTGAAGTGAAACTATTATTACTATCACTCTAAAGGAGTTTTTTTAGTTCTTTTTTAAAATCATCATCTTATTCTAAAATTCTGTATTTAAACAGAGTATTGACAGACCTTCATCTTCTTTAAATACTTTGTGTGAGAACGTCACATAGAAAGGAGGATTATATTTTAAATAATATATTCAAGTGTAAAATCTTCAATAAATTCTTAATATTGAAGAAAACAGAGCAAAAATTCCACGACTTGTGTAATTAACCTCTTGCGGCTCTTCTTGAGGAGAGTTTGAATGGGTTTTTAGTACCTTTACAAAGGATATAAAAACTAAATTATGATCTGGACTACACAATATACATTTTCTCATTTTGAGGAATAGTGATAGGATCTGAGTTACAGCACAGTGCTAAACAAACAGGAAAGTCACAGTGGCATTGACAGTTGTCATCGTCTCTGTATACCTGTCACCACTCAGCACTGAAGTGATGTACTTATAGGGCTCAATCGGTGATTTTAAAATTTCTGATTCAAAGTGATAGAAAAAGGCCAATTTGTAAGTGACACTGATTGAGCTGGTAGAATAAAGGAGTATACTAAATATACTCCCTTAATGTTCTTTTAAAATAAAATAGTAAGTATCACTTAGCTTTTAAAAAAATTTCCTTTAACTCTCCAATAGTCTGGTAAATGGCAATCCAAAGTAATTACTGTAAATATTTATAAGTTCTCATTTTAAAAAAAACACTCTTAGTAGCAATTACATTGAGAAGATGGGATTGTTTTAATTTTCCATTGCTGTGCTAGCAATTTATCACAATTGTGGCTTAAACAACACAGATGGACTCTCTCATAGTTCTGGAGGTCCGAAGTCCACAGTCAGTTTCAATGAGCAAAAGTTAAGCCTTCAACAGGGTTCGTTCCTTCTGTAGTTCTCAGGAGAGTATTCACTCCTTTGTCTTTTCCAGTTTCTGGCGACTGCCTGTATTCCTTGGCTTGTGGCCCCTTCCTCCATTTCGAGAATGTGTCACTCCAACCTCGCTTCAGTCCTGACTTCACCTGTTGTTTCTTATGTGCTCCTTGTTACAAGGACCACTGTGACTCTGACCTGGGTACCCTCTTGTCAGAATCTTTATCCTGATTACACCTGCAGAGTCTCTTTTGTCATATAAGGTGAGAAGCAGAAGTTCCGGGAGTAAAGACATGGACATCTTAGGAGGCCCACTACAAAGTTTGTAAGAAATTTCTTTCATTAAATATTTCCTTCTATCTAATACTGGAAGAAAGTATGTATGATGAGTTTAGCTTTCTATATTAGATCCTCACCTATCCAAATTCTTTGAAACTTGTCACATCAGAAATTTTA
The DNA here is from genome assembly GCA_949820135.1 of Sylvilagus floridanus. Taxonomy (NCBI): domain Eukaryota; kingdom Metazoa; phylum Chordata; class Mammalia; order Lagomorpha; family Leporidae; genus Sylvilagus; species Sylvilagus floridanus. The sequence continues at coordinate 92,258,766 of OX463238.1, forward strand.
AAAAGCATTGTTGGAGAAACTCCACTGTCCCTATCCTACTGCTTTATATTTCGCTGGAGATTTCTCAAAAGGAACAATGCCAGAGGATAAAGTTTTTGCCACATGAGAAATTTCATTCATGTGGGCAGCTCTTGTTGCCTCTGAAGCATTGTTACAGAAGCTCAGATGTTGACCTAGAGTGAGGCCCTTTCTATCAGGAATGTATTGACATCACCATAGACAAAGGGCAAAAAAAAGTTAGTATGTCAGTGCTGGTAGCAATAGATGCCATAGGGATTTTTTTTTGACAGCTTATTTATTTATTTGAAAGGCTGAGAGAGTGAGTGAGAGTGAGCTTCCATCCACTGGTTCACTCCCCAAATGGCTGTAACAGCCAGGGTTGGCAGACCAAAGCCAGGAACTGGGAGCTTCATCCAGGACTTTATCATAGCTACAGGGCCTCATGACTTGGATCATCCTCTGCTGCTTTCCCAGGCAGGTTAGCAGGAAGTTGGATCAGAAGTGGAGCAGCCAGGACTGGAATCAGTGATCATATAGGATACTGGCATGGCACCGACCCCTGCCTATGGATCTTAAGCATAAAATTGTCCCCATCTATTAACTGTTTTTCCCAGAATTTTTTAAAAGGATTTTGAAAGAATGACTTTAAATTCCATGAAACTAACATTTACATGAAACATTGTTCAAGCAGTGCTCTTGAACAAGACAATATAAACTCAAATGGTAGAAATAAAAGCAATCAAATTCTCTAAATTTTTCTCTAAAATATAACCAAATGTGCTATGTACCTTGAATTCTTAGGAACAAATTGCATTCTATACATGTAATAGGAATAGCTTTTATATCTCTCCTTTTTTCTTCATATTTGATATATTCCCTCCTTTCTAAGCAGCCTTGTTTAAATTTGAAAATGCTATTGATGACTCACAATATAAACTTCTATGTACTTTGGAATCCTAAGGCTATCTCGGATTATTCATTCGAAGCAATTTGTCATTTACAAACAATGAGTTCTTAACATGTCTAAAGAAACCAGGCAAAGTACAGGATAATATTAATAACTTGTATTCCTATGTAATGTTGCTATTTTTCAAAGTGCTTCTACATGTATTATTCATAGTTTTCTTTAATAATTATACACTAGATACACACTATGTCTAAAACCGAGGCAAATTTAGTTTATGCTCTGAGGGTATATGTGGAGGGTTGTAGGACCTTCTGATGATACTCAGTAAAGAAGTCTTAAAGCATGAATCCTGAGTGGCCCATTTAAAAATAAACCCTGATCGCATAAAATGAGATTTAATGCTAAATGAGGCCTGTTTTATATGGGCAAGCCTAGATAAACTCTGTACTGCTGAGAGTATCTCATTTTGCTGCCACACAATTTTCAGTGTGTATTAACAGCCTTCCTGAGAAATCAAAATGCTTTTAAATCATCCTATTTGTTGCGAAACACTTCTTTGGCCTAACTCACAGATAAGTTAAGCCACATAAAAATTTAATATCCTCTAAGGGTAAACAAAACAAAACAAACAAATGCCATAAAAATGAGTGGGTTAGAAAGGTTGACACCATTTCCGAAAAGAAGGGAGGTTCCTGTAGGAAATTGCTTTCAGGGCTGGCTGAAGGGCAGTGTGATAGAGATCACTGCTGCAGCATATTTCAGAAGCAGTTATGCTGAATAAGAAAGGAAAGAAAACCCCGGACACTGGAAAGGACAATTCAGAGTCTTGAATTTCCAGGGGTTACAGAGCGAAGCAACCCTCTCAGGATAGAAGACTGAACAGCCAGGTTTATATTCTTTGCCTTGTGATAATCACCTGTTCGAGGTGTTTATTCTGTTCTGACGTCAACCTTCTCCTCTTTGTGTTTTCAGCTGAACCACTCAATGCACGTAAAGCCAATGAGTATTGGCATTAGGAGGATGAATGGTCAAATTCAAGGCAGCTTCCCTCCTCTCTGGCCTCTTTCTCACTGTTGCTCTTCATCTCTGGTGCAGTTGCTGAAAGACGTCTGACTTCAATTTAGTTTTGAAGACCTTCCTCTTGGCAACAGAATCAAACTCCATATGTGCTCACCCGTTTCTCATTTAAGAAAGTCTTTTCACTGTGGCTGTGAAGTCCAACCAACCTCACATACCCACAGGACTCCACCAAGACGCATCACCCCTGCCGTCCGACAGGGCTAAAGAAAGTCAGAGTTATCTCACCGATAGCAGCATTGGCTTTATGTGCATTGAGATCAAATTCTCTGAATACTTCAAAATTAAGCAACATACTAATAAACAGTGGATTAAATAGAAGTATCAAGTGGAAGTAAAAATATATAGAAATAACTGAAAATGCGAACACATGATATCAAAATACGTAGGACGATACAGTTAAAATAGAAGAAAATGTGTATGACTAAATTCTTACATTAGAGAGAATTGCTCTCAAGCCAATGATCTAAATTTCTACCTCCAGAAACTAGAAAAAGAGCAAAATATACTCAAAATAAGCAGATAAAAAAATAGTAAAGATAAAAGTAATCAATGAGATAGAAAATAGAAAAATAGAAAAACAGAGAACGACTACTGATGCAACGATATGTTTCTTCAAAAATATCAATAAAAATGATTAGCCTCTAATAGGACTAACAATTATAAAAATAAAAATCATCAATATCAAAATACACAGAGATGTCACTATAGATCCTTCAGGCACTGAAAGAACCACACAATGTGTGTTGTCTTTGTATTACCACAATGAACCACCTGAGACAACTCACGTAAAGACAAAAGTTTGAGGAGTTTTGGAAGTTTGATGTCCAAATGGGGTGGTGCAGGCTTTGGCTCTGTTATTGGCCTATGGCAATTGATATACAGCAGAGTGTATGCAGAGGAAGGAGCACGTGGTGAGCCGGGAAGCCAGAGCGTGGGGCCAAACTCAGATTTCATAAGAAATTCTCTCCTGAGAACTACTAGGGAGTCCTAGTAGAACTATCTTCTCAGGACCTGCCTCCAAAACCTAAGAATCCCACCTCCTAAAAGGTTCTGTCACCTCTCAGTAGCACCACTGTGAGGACAAGTCTTAAACACATCGACCTTTGGAGAACACAAACTAATTCCAAACCATGTGGGACCATCATAAACAGCTTTATAAATTTTAAACATTTTTTATGTATTGATGCATTTGAGAGACTGACATTTGGGTTCACTCCCCGAATACTCACAACACCTGAGACTGGGCCTGACCAAAACTGGAACTGGAAACTCGATCCAGGTTTCCCATGTGGTGGTATGGAACCAACTGTATGAGTCACCACCCACTGCTCCCCATGGTGCAAGTTAGCAGGAGCTATAAGCAGGAGAGCCATGATGTGAACCCAGCACTACAACATGATGCCATCCTGAGCAGCGTCTTGAAGACTGAGCCAAATACCCACCCCATTTCTAAATTTTAAAATGGAAAGAAGTGGAACAATTCTTCAAAAATCGGAAGTGACCCATCTGAAAATAAGTATTAAATTGTACATCAACAGTCAGAACAAGGCCTGATCAAGTCACTGTTTCTCATAGTGTGCATTTCACTTCAACAGGTTTCCCCTTTGGTGCTGTTAGTTGTCACCGATCAGGGAGAACATATGATATTTGTCTCTTTGGGACTGGCTTAATTCACTCAGCATAATGTTTTCCACATTCCTCCATCTTGTTGCAAATGACCAGATTTCATTGTTTTTGACTGCTGTATAGTATTCTATAAAGTACATGCCCCATAATTTCTTTATCCAGTCTACTGTTGATGGGCATTTGGGTTAGTTCCAGGTCTTAGCTATTGTGAATTGAGCTGCAATAAACATTAATGTGCAGACAGCTTTTTTGTTTGCCAATTTAATTTCCTTTGGGTAAATTCCAAGGAGTGGGATGGCTGGGTTGTATGGTAGGGTTATATTCAGGTTTCTGAGGAATCTCCGAACTGACTTCCATAGTGGCTTAACCAGTTTGCCTTCCCACCAACAGTGAGTTAGTGTCCCTTTTTCCCCACATCCTCTCCAGCATCTATTGTTGGTAGATTTCTGAATGTGAGCCATTCTGACCGGGGTGAGGTAAAACCTCATTGTGGTTTTGATTTGCATTTCCCAGATTGCTAGTGATCTTGAACATTTTTTCATGTGTCTGTTGGCCCTTTGGATTCCTCTTTTGAAAAATGTCTATTGAGGTCCTTGGCCCATCTCTTAAGTGGGTTGTTTGTTTGATGTTGATGTTTGTTTTTTTGTTTGTTTGTTTTTTTTGTTCTAGTACTATTGGTTGAACTCTGTAATTGACACACAATTATTCTTAGGTGTTTAAATTTAACTGAAAAGTGATCTCTGTTAAATATAAGAGTGGGAATAAGAGAGAGATAAGTGTACAATTTGGGACATGCTCAATCAGATGTGCCCCAAATGGTGGAGTTAGAAATGTGCCAGGGGATTCCAATACAATGCCATCAGGGTTGCATGTACCAATGCCATCTCACTAGTCCAAGTGATCAATTTCAGTTCAGAACTGATCACACTGATAGGTCTAAGAGTCAAAGGGATCACACAAACAAGACTAGTATCTGCTAATACTAACTGATAGAATGAAAAAGGGAGAGAACGATCCAACATGGGAAGCGGGATACACAGCAGACTCATAGAATGGCAGATGTCCTAAACAGCACTCTGACCTCAGAATCAGCCCTTAAGGCATTTGGATCTGGCTCAAGAGCCCATGAGAGTACTTTAGGCATGGAAAGCCAAGACACTCTGGGGAAAAAAAAAAAAAGACCTAAATGAAAGATCTCTGTGAATGAGATCTCAGCGGAAAGAACGGGGCCATCAAAGAAGGAGGTACCTTTCTCTGAAGGGAGGAGAGAACTTCCACTTTGACTATGACCCTGTCGGAATAAGATTGAAGTCAGCGAACCCTAAAGGTTTCCATAGGCTTGGCAACTCATGACTAGAGCCTAGGGAGATTACTGACACCATAAACAAGAGTGTCAAATTGTTAAGTCAACAACAGGAGTCACTGTGTACTTATTTCTCATGTGGGATCTGTCCTTAATGTGTTGTCCAATGTGAAGTAATGCTATAACTAGTAATGAAACAGTATTTTACGCTTTGTGTTTCTGTATGGGTGCAAACTGATGAAATCTTTACTTAATATATACTAAATCGATCATCTGTATATAAAGATAATTGAAAATGAATCTTGATGCGAATGGAATGGGAGAGGGAGCGGGAGATGGGAGGGGTGCGAGTGGGAGGGAAATTATGGTGGGGGGAAGCCATTGTAATCCATAAACTGTACTTTGGAAATTTATATTTACTAAATGAAAGTTAAAAAAAATAGAAATAGGGATGGCGCCGTGGCTCACTTGTCTAATCCTCTACCTGCAGCGCCAGCACCCCGGGTTCTAGTCCTAGTTGGGTTGCCGGATTCTGTCCCAGTTGCTCCTCTTCCAGTCCAGCTCTCTGCTGTGGCCCGGAAGTGCAATAGAGGATGGCCCATGTCATTGGGCCCTGCACTGCATGGGAGACCAGGAGGAAGTACCTGGCTCCTGGCTTTGGATTGGCACAGCGTGCTGGCCGTAGCAGCCACTTGGGGGGTGAACCAACTGAAAGGAAGATCTTTCTCTCTGTCTCTCTCTGACTGTCTAACTCTGTCAAAACAAAAACAAAAACAAAACTAGAAATAGTACTGCTATGAGATCCAGCAATCCCATTACTGGTTATATACCCAAAAGACACAAACACATTGTACCAAAGAGACACCTAATCTTCCACGGTTACCTGAACACAGCCAATATTGGAAATCATTCAAGGTGTCCATCATCAGATGAACTGGTAGAGCTAATGTGTTATATATACACAATGGAATACTATTCTGCTATAAAAAGGAATTAAATCTTGTTATTTGCAGGAAAATGGATGGAATTGGAGTACATCATGTTAAATGAGGTAAGTCTGACACAGAAAGACAAATATTGCATGTTATTTGTGGGAGCCAAAAAAGATCTGAACACAGAACGCTGGTTACCAGAGGCTTTGGAGTGGTGGAGGGAATAAAAAGAGTCTGGATAAAAAAATATGGAAGTTGAGTATGGCTAATTAACTGTGAGAATTATATGATACTAACATGAGATGTTAATAATAGGGGAAGGTGAGTTTAGCATAGTTGGGAATATTTTGTGCTACAGTATTTTTGTTTGGTAAATTTATTCTGAAATACTTTTTTTTTTCAAAGATTTGTTTTATTTATTTGAAAGACAGAGTTACAGAGAGAGGTAGAGACAGAGAGAAAGGTCTTCCATTTGCTGGTTCACTCCCCAGATGCTCAACAGCTGGAGCTGCACTGATCCAAAACCAGGAGCCAGGAGCTTCTTCTGGGTCTCCCCCATGGGTGCAGGGGCCCAAGGACTTGGGCCATCTTCCACTGCTTTCCCAGGCCATAGCAGAGAGCTGGATTGAAAAAGGAGCAGCTGGGACTAGAACTGGAGCCCATATGGGATGCTGGTGCTTCAGGCCATGACTTTAACCCACTGTGCCACAACACCCCCTGAAGTACTTTTAAAATGATTGAAAAAATCAAGTAAGCAAATGAAATTTGCATGCTTTAGCATGGCAAGTGTATCAATTAAGTTCTTAGTGAAGCAGCAGAATCAGATGACTTGCGTTTGAAAGATGGATATGAATATTGCACAAATCATTGCTTCCTGAGACCGATTTTCTGACTTGGGCATCTCAGGACATGAAAGGGACAGATACCGTGGAAAGGCCATGGTGTACAGTTCCAGGCTATAGAAGCCGACATTTATGTAGGGAAGATTTGAAGCCAGAAGCACAACCAAACATTTTATTAGACAATGTCTGTTAAGTGAAAACTGCCGATGCTACAATCAAAGTATAGGCTGTGCTGTCCACTTAGACTTATGAGGATGAGAAATTCCTAAACTTAAGACTGGAGTGTAGATGTTGTGCAACCCAAAGTGTGATGAAATATTTGTGGAAGCTTATAATCAATTTTGTGATCTTAAATGTAGCCCACTGCAACCCTGGTCACTTACCCATCTACATCCAAATCAAATAATTAAGCATCATTGGAGTTTCTGCAACTTTCAAGTGGTTTGACTACTTTTATCACTTTTCCAATCAACCCATGTACTGTTTTCTTTTACTTTCATACTTAGAGCACAAGGGTTAGGCTTTCCTATGCAAAAGAGTATAGTTAGCAAATGCTGTGTGTGTGAACCTTCTTTAGAACTATTTTAACTTGTTCGATCCAACATTAAAAGGACTCAAGGCCACGAGTATAAAACGATTCACATTTTGGAGGCTACATTGGTAGGTAATGCATTTCATGATGCTGTTCCATAATTTGCCTGCTCAAATAAAATGAGATCAAGCTTACATTGGAAGGGTCCGACCTCTCCATTCTTTCAAAGTGATGCTTAACTAATCACACAAGGAACTAATGTTTTCCTACAGTTTTGGTTGTAGTTTTGAGCAAGTTAGAAGTCAGAAATTAATCAGTGTCTTTCATCCCTCTACTAATGTCTAGTGAGACTATTTTCCCTATCAAGTAAAACTAAAACAATGAGACTAATGTATGTTAATTAAATAATTTAAAGAATAGACATTTATTGTTTTCTGGCTATGTCTAGGTATTTTAATGTCCCCTTATTCACAAACGGAATTCAAAGACAGAAACACAATCCCTGCCTTTACTGGACTTCTTATCTCCATTTAAAAAATATATGTATATATATATATTTATTTAATTGAGAGAGGGAGAGGATCCATTCACTCATTCACTCCCCAGATGCCCACACAGCCTGGGCTTGGCTGGGGTCCAAAATGGGAGATGGAAACAGTGCAGGTCCCCGACACGTGTGGCAGGTACACGAATATGAGCCATCACCTGCTGCTGTCCAGTGACTACATTAGCAGGAAGCTGGAATTGGGAGTAGAGCCGGGACCCAAGCCCAGGCACTCCAAAACGGGATGCAGCTTTCCACTCTGTCTTAACTGATATGCCAAATGCCCGTCCCTTACCCCTGGTTTTCAATTGCCAGTGTAACAAGTTATTGTTAACCCAATGTCTTAAAAGAACACAAATTATTATCTTACTTGTCCGTAGGTCAGGAATCAGGCTGCATTCCTAATGGAGGCTCCTGGGGAGAGTCTGTTACCTGGAAGTTAAAGAATGGATTCTGTTTGCTTGCTGGCTATCAGTAGGGGACCATTCCCAGTTACAAGAGGCAACCACATACTTTGGTTCACGGCTCCCCTTCTCTGTCTTCAAAACCAGCAATAGCAACTCAGGTCTTTCTCACTCTGCATCTCTTTGACCTGCTACTTTTCAGAACTCACATAACTGGACTGGGTTCATGCACTCAAAACAAATAATCTTATTTTCAGGACTTTGATGTTGGCCGACGCCACGGCTCACTAGGCTAATCCTCCGACTGCAGCGCGGGCACCCAGGTTCTAGTCCCGGTCGGGGCACCAGATTCTGTCCCGGTTGCTCCTCTTCCAGTCCAGCTCTCTGCTGTGGCCTGGGAGTTCAGTGGAGGATGGCCCAAGTGCTTGGGCCCTGCACCCGCTTGGGAGACCAGGAGAAGCACCTGGCACCTGGCTTCAGATCAGTATAGTGCGCGGACCGCAGCAGCTGTTGTGGGGTGAACTAACGGAAAAGGAAGACCTTTCTCTCTGTCTGTCACTCACTGTCCACTCTGCCTGTCCAAAAAAAAAAAAAAAAAAAAGGGACTTTGATGTTAATCACACCCACAAAGTCTATGATGACACGCAGGGTAATATATTCAAGGTTATGGAGCTTCAGGGATTCATTTTCAGACATCTTTGGGGAAAGGTAGAGCATTAGTCTTCCACCCAAACTAACTGTAAGAGGGCATCTGGTCCCACATTCATGGGTCCAACTAACGGCAGATTGAAGATATTTGGAAAAAGAATTGCATTTGTACTGAACATGTACATACTTTTTTTCTGTCATCATTCCCTAAACAGTATGGTATAATGACTACTTAAAGAGGATTAACATTGTAATAGGTGTTGAAAGTCACGTAAAGCTGATTTAAAGTGTACAGGAAGATGAACACAAGTTAAATGCAAATATCTGGGACTTGAGCATCTTCAGATTTAGGTACTCACGAAAGTTCTGGGACTAATTCCCCACAGATACCAGAACAATAGGATATAGAATGAATTTAAGAGTTAGTTTTGTAAAAATAGCTACAAGACTAGTGTCTGCTAATACTAACTGATAGAATGAAAAAGGGAGAGAACGATCCAACATGGGAAGTGAGATACATAGAAGACCCATAGAATGACTATGGCCCTGTCAGAATAATATCGAAGTCGGAGAACCCTAAAGGCTTCCATAGCCTTGGCAACTCATGACTAGAGCCTAGGGAGATTACTGACACCATAAACAAGAGTGTCAAATTGTTAAGTCAACAATAGGAGTCACTGTGTACTTATTTCTCATGTGGGATCTGTCCTTAATGTGTTGTCCAATGTGAAGTAATGCTATAACTAGTACTGAAACAGTATTTTAAGCTTTGTGTTTCTGTATGGGTGCAAACTGATGAAATCTTTACTTAATATATACTAAATCGATCATCTGTATATAGAGATAATTGAAAATGAATCTTGATGCGAATGGAATGGGAGAGGGAGCGGGAGATGGGAGGGGTGCGAGTGGGAGGGAAGTTATGGGGGGGGGGAAGCCATTGTAATCCATAAACTGTACTTTGGAAATTTATATTTACTAAAAAAAATAGCTTCTTGAAATAAATCTGTTTCAATTAATTTGTTTAAATTCATATCATATGCTTTGGGAATGAAACTAAATTAAAAATTACTCTAATTTTCCTACTGACATTTGAAATTCTTCATTAATTTTGATTTCAGGTAAATCCAGTTTATTAAAACCAGGTGGAAAACACTGTTTTTCTTATGACAACTGGAGTCTTTTCTCTAACATTTTTAAAAGGTTAAACATTTCCAGCTTTTTTTAAAAAAATATCCAATTGATCATACCAACTTAGAAATTCCTAATTCTAAACTACCACTTTTCCCTTTTTGTATACAAAGCTATTAAACACTGCTAGAAGACATTGAATCAAACAGCCAACTAATACCATTAAAACAGTAATGAATGCAGAAACTATAGTTTTCCAATATTATACCTAGGTTTTCTGAAATTGATAACAAGTAATTCTTCCAAAGGATAATTTTGAAATATAAAATATAATCCTTAACAAGTACTTTTTCTGGAATCCAATATATATATTTTATGTTTTCTAAAAAGGAAAAAGAAATAGATATGAAAAAATATAGCTGTATTATTGAATATTGCAGATTCATCAAAAGTAAAATAAACACTTGTCCACATGGGAAATGTGCATAACACACGCACACACACACACACACACACACACATATGTGAATTGTACAAAACACCAGTTTATAAAACATAAGCACATTATGGTTTTGATTATATAACCAATTAAAGTAACATAATAATAAAAATATATGCAGGCAAATATATAAAAATTGAATTTAGGTACAGCAATATATATATATATCAGTTTTGATTTTTATATCTCTTTTATATGTTATCACAGTGCCTTTTACTTTTCCAACCATAGATCTACTTGTGTATTGCATTTTTTGGGGGGCTTCCTATCTAGTCCCCTTATGCTTAGTGAAATAAGCCACACCCAAAGAGACGAATATTATGGGATGTTTTTTGTGGCAGCTAATATGTAGATTACTAAAAAATGTAGTGTATATGAGTGAAATTGATGTCTTGAGATTTGATTATTGCTTATAGTCCTTGTCTATATTCCTGTGGAACAATGATTTTCTTCTTTAAAAAAATGCTCTCATAATTTGTGTCAGTGTTGATTGTCTACATATAGCATAATTCCCAATTAATATCTGTTTGATGTATGAAAGACATGAAAATGGTGGGTGATATCATGTGTGAAAAAGAGAAATACACAGGGACAAATAGAATGAGAACTAATGCAAAGCATATTTGAAGACAACATTTTTTGCTTCAAAATAAAATCTGCCAGAGGTGTATGTTTGTGTCCAAACTCATCAAGATGTATACATTAAACATGTAGGACTTTTTCTATCAGTTTTATTATCTCTATAATGCAAAAAATGAATAAATTAAAACAACACACACAGAACTTTTGGCTTATAGTGAGTGAAAGCACACACAAATAATAATTGCACTTGTATCATATCCAAGAATAGGTGGAACTAAGCCTCAGCGATGGAAATCAGGAAGTGGTTGGAGAATGAAGAGTTGTGTGGGGTGTTGACTTCCTGGAGAAGAGAATACATGATCTGTTGGAGTGATTAAAATGACCTCTATGTGGTGGTTGGTGAAAATTGATCCCCGACCACCTGGATAAGCATTTCCTGGAGACTTGTTGAACATGCATATTTTAGGAACGCACTCCAAGTCTTCAAAAGCAGAAGTAGAAATTCTAAAGGTGTTGTCCAGCAAGATTTCCCAGTGACTGATAAATTCTAACATTTAAGAATCAGTATCTTGTTTTGGGTGCTAGTTACATACATATAGTAAATTGTCAATAGACCAAAATATTCACAAACTATATTGCTTTATTTAAATCATGTTCAGCATTAAAAAAGAGCTAAAAACAGACTCATTATTTAAAAATATCAATGGCCTACATTTTTTACTACATACAAAATTGACATAAGAATAAAGCAACCAAATAATATTTTAACATGTCACAAGAGTGTAAAAAATAACAAATTTGTAAGTACAGTTTTATAAGGAAAGCATAAGTGAAAACAGAGGAGTAGATTACCATTAGACAGCTGAAGCTAAAAGAATATGTTGTCCTATGACTAGTTAAAATACTCAAACCTGAAGAAAAATTAAATGGTTTATTTTAGAAAAATCTAGTGTGTGGGAGATGTTGTTAATATATAAAAAGGAAAAAATAAGTGAGTTTTAGTTAATTAGAATTATCTATGGTACTTAACACTCTTTACACAATATGAGATATCAAAGACAATATCCCCCCTTGTGGTTTTGACTTAAAGCAAGGCTTGGTTTTATGGAACAATGGAAGTCTATATATGCAAATAACCAGTCAATTATGGGGCCAGTGCTGACAGCTGCACTCTATTACAAACAAAATCTGCACTACATATTTATATATGTCCCCAAATGCCTCTTTATAGGATAAATCACAGTAGTCTCAAAAGAATGTTGTGGTGTTTAAAACACAGAGTGTGAGTGCTGTTCAAGTAGGAATTAGTGCCAAATCATTCTAGGAGCAAGTGTGGTGTCTTTGGGACAATTTAAAAAAATCCAAATGCAGATAACTTTCTATATATTTCTCTGTTTCATGAGACCATAATTTTTTAATGGTAGATCTAATCCAAGGGAAGAAGTACTTTTAAATGCAGGAAAACAAAACCAAATAACTGGTTCTTCGCAAAACTTTTTTTTTTTTTATTGTAGATGTAGTATAGCGCAAAGACAATGAGAATCCCGAATGGTTTAAGAATGGCTGTCCAGAATAAACAGTCGGACAAATATGAACACTTTTTGAAGAAAAGTCTCCTGATAAAAAGGTAAAGAATGCACGGAGGTTTTGAATTTAATTGTGAGTAGTGACTTAGGAAATATCCACTAGGATGTACAAGTGTCATCTCACCCTCACCTATGAATAACTTCTCATCTAAATATCTTGGCATTTCCAGTGTCCGCCAATTTATAATAATCAATCATGCATGTGGGAATCACAATCAACTTCCTCCTCTCATTATTCTCGTATTTCTTACTAATTTTACTTTTTCCTCTCTCTTTTTTTGTTATTTCTACTCTAGCAACTTAATTTAGGGTAGTACTATCAAATAGAATTTCATGAGATAGTCAATAACTTTCATGTACCTTACTTCCAATAGGGTAGCCATTCACCACCTGTGAGCATTGATATAAAATTTTAAATTTTGTTTACTATTAATTAACTTATTAAATATTCACATGCTGCAACTAGTATCCACTATATTGGGCAGCATACATCTAGGCTCCATTAATCTGTTTCATTTATAAACATGTAGTCCTTTAGAAATATATTTGGGGAAAACTTATTATGTAACTAGGCACAGTAGAGATCCAAATTCCCAAAGAATTTTATGACCAAATAAAGCAGTACAGATGTGCACATGGTATTATAGAAGAAAGGACACATCCCCCATAGGTGCAGAGAAAAGACTTCTTGAGGAAGCTGGTGCTTAAAATGAGGTATACAGAATGAAGAAGAGAGATGAGCAGAAGCGGTGTGCAGAATGGTCACGAGGCAAAGGAGGAGTGCCCATCTGGGAGGAAACTATAGAAATTTAGAGTGAAATCTGAAATATGAGGGAAAAATGTCTTGGGATGTGCTTAGAAAGTTAAAGGCTCTCATATCATATATAGCACGTTTTCCCATTCTAAGGAATTTAGTACATATTAATAGGTAATGCACTAACCAAGGTTACTGGTTTTTATTTACTTTGTAGGCAGAAGAGATGTATTCCATATGCATGTTAGACATGTCTTAAGACGTAGTATGTGGAACGAGTTGAATAGTGAAAATTTGAGAAGTCAGTTGGGAGATTATTGCCGTGATCTTGGCCCTTAAATGCAAGTAGATAGAAAATTAATTGGGCTGAAAAATATGTTTTGGAGCTGGAACCAACAAGCTTTGGTGACTAATTCCCTGTATAAGGAGATGGGAGTCAGGGAACCAATACAATTCCTAAGTTTCTGGCCCTGGCAAATCTGGCTTGTGAGAGATTGGGAATGCCACGCACAAATGTGGAAAAACTAGTACTTAGAAAATTGCTTGTCTCATTTTCATAGTATGGAATTGTTGGTAGAAGAAAAAGCTATTACACTTCAACTTGTACTGTGTTAAGCCCCTTCTGTTGGGGGCTTATTTATTGCAGCAGCAATTGTTTCCTAACTTATTTTTTGAGTGTTTTACTGATAAAATGTTAATTTTCTCAATTAACATTTACCTAATTAACAATTACCCTAAAAATTAGAGAACTAAAGCAATTAATAAGTGTATGACATTTATGAATCAGAATCCAGACATAGCTCAGTTGGGTGGTTCTGAATTAGGATTTCTCATATTGTTTCAGTCAATATGTCAGCTGTGGCTAGAGCCACCTGAGGAGTTTCCTGGACTGTAACATTGCTGTTGTGGCTGTTGGCAGGAGACCTCATTTCCCTGATCTGTGAAACCTGATAGAGTTCCTTGAATACCCTTAAGATATAGAAGGTTCCTTCCACCAAAATAAGGGGGAAGGAGTGAAAGTGGAAGAATATGTTTTGTGACTTAGTTTTGGATGCCATGAACTGTCACTTCCATTCTATTTTACGAGTTGGAGTCACTAAGTCAGTTTACATTCTGCAGGAGGGAATTAGGCTCTACCTTTGAAGAGGAGTCTGTCAAGGAATTTATGGACAAAGTTGAAAACTAGGCCACCAATACAGAAGAGCCACAAGCTTATCTATTCCAACCGGTAACTTTGTTCTAATACAGGGAAAGTATGAGCTTTGTTCTGGTCTCACTTGTTTACCTGAGAAATATATAAAGGGCATCTCTCAGTGAGCTGTGAAGCACATGGTTTCATCCCTTATTGGAGATGTCAGCTGAAGCCATAGGAGAATGAAGCAGAAGAGGGCAAAAGACAGAACCCAGGCAGTATCTATAAGCGTGGCTACCATAAGAAGATATTTATGGAATTTCACATAAAAATGAGTCTACAAGCCAAATAGTTAAAGTATGTAAGGAGAATGAAGAGAGTGATGCAAATAAGTCAAATATTAGAGTGTTTTGAGAAGGAAGGAGTAGACATAATACATATTGACTGGGGTTAAAAGTTACCCCTGCAGTGGAAGAAATGGAGGAAGAGTGAGGATTTTCAGATATCTGTTATGTTTTGTTTTTCAGTTGGATAATGTTCAAGCAAATAATGCAAAATGTCTCTATTTGTCTCTTCTGAATGGTAGGTAATGAACATCTGCTGTATCTGTTATATGTATTTGCATATTTGAAGCAATTATATGTGTGAAATACTTACAATATTAATAGAATTCAAAGGAACTGTTCAACTTTGCTGAATCCTGCAGAAGGTCAAGTAGGGTAAAGGCTGAAAAATCTCTTTGGATTTAGCAATAGCGTGCTCTCTAGAGACTTTGACAGAAACAATTTTAAGGAACTGGTGGTGGTCGCAGCCAGATTCCAATGGGCCGAGAAATTAAAAGGAAGCTTGGCTAGAAAGTTCAGAAGTAGGATTTTGTAGGATCACAATAAGTTACTCTGATTTTGTTACTACTTTCTTTTAAATCATTGTGACTTAAAAGGAGAAAATCAAGTGCAGAAGCAGGACATGCAGTACCAGGAGTTAGTACTTCCAAAGGAGCAGGGCAATTCAGAGAGCAGATAGATGCCTTATAGGGAAAGGATGTGGGACTTTTCCTTTCTTTTTGTATGGTGAGGGCAAAATAGAGGGTTAAATGGCCTGTGTTAGGACTAATGAATGGTACTTTTACAACCTTTGTTTTTAGTAAGAAAATACAGATTCTTGTCATAGAAGGAAAGCAAGGAAGGAGGTCATTTTCTGAGCTGGAGAGGCATGAGAATGGGAAGGGTGGCTGAAGTGTTGGGTATCTGTTTCAGAATCAGAAATGAACCTGCCAGAAATAAAACTATTTCCAAGTTTCACAGACTGACTTCTCCAGAAGCAGAGGGTGAGATGGAATTTGTAGAATCAAGCTTTCTTGGTGATCAATACCTGTGGAAGAGTAGAAATCATCCAATGATTTTAGATGGGTTGTTGGATGAATAAGCCATGGATCATTCATGTAGTTAAAAACACATGCATTCATTTGGAGAAATCTATGAGCAACAATGAGTTAAAGAAAGTAACCTGCCAAAAGCTACCTGCTGTATGATAAAATTGATCCAGCTCTAGTTGTTGTGGGTATTTGGGAAGTGAACCAGTGAATGGAAGGCATCTTTCTCTTTCTCTCTCTCTTTCCAATGAGATGAAAATAAACAATTTAAAAATCTAGTTGTATTTTTTTATGTTATGTGTAGGTCATTAGAGTAAATGCAAAAAATTCAATGGGGATGACAGACGTGATCTTGGGGACCTCTGGTAGATCCGAAATGAGAAGGGGTGGAAGGTTCTGTGAAGCAACAATGTCACAGTTCATGCTTGACCTGTGGTAAAACTGTAGGTATTGGCTTCCTTAATAATAAGGCATATTCACAGGGTTTGTTCTGTTACTGCATATAGAGGTGTCTGCTATGTTATTTTCCTGTTTTATCTTTGAAAGCATTTATACTTGATGATTTAAAAAATAAAATCATTAGAGACTTTTCCCTAATTATGTGAGTCCAAAAATCTTAATTTCCAACCTGACTTGATAATTTATTTCAACTTCCTAGGAGGCAAAAACTATGAATTGGTTACCAAGTGAAATAGTCAAGCTAGCCACAGGGTGGATGACTGACCACACACACACACACACACACACACACACACACAGGTCTCATCTCAGTGTAACATAAACACCAATAACATCCTTTTAAAGTGAAGACCTGGTGCACCTGTCTTTCCTCCTTCTCTGGTGAGTTCTTCAAGGGCAAGGACTGTGTCTCTTTATGCTCTGCCAGTCGTCCCTAGCATATTGTGAGCACTCAATAAATAATAATTAGTTCCATCCCTTAATAAATAATCATCCATTTACTCAATGAATAATAATGAATGATAATGAAATGACTGAAAAGGGTGGCAAGACTTGAAAAAAGTTATAAATGAGATATATTTGTACCTAATTAAATGCAATTTTGTGGAAAACATACTTAGAATTTGAGCACTATGAATTCAATAAAGCTCTTTTATGTCTTAGATTTTAGGATGACCTTGGACTTTAATATTGTCACAGCATCTTAATTACACTTACATATATTTATGTAAACTTGTACTATGCATGTGTGTACATGTATGCACCAGTATCTCAATTATAGTCATATATTTGGGAAAACCTGTATTATGCATATGTATACATGTATGCCTTTACAAAAGTTTATGAAAAAATGAAACCAAAGATTAATTTGTTCCCCAAATTTTGAAATTAATTTGAAGTTTTTCCGTAGTACACACTTGTCATTCACTTTTGGATGAGCCCTCATTCACATGTATTTTTATGCAAAGACACATATTTTCCCATCTAGATGCAAGTATATATATCAAACACTGCTTCGGGGCAAGTCTGGGAGGTACTCCATGTTTTGTGTGTGTGCATGTGTGGGAAGTATCCCTTCCACATTTTACCATGATGGACATGGTGGTGGCTTATCCCTGCCCCCGTCTGGCTATGCTCTGCTTCCTCAGGAATCATATTGGTGCCCCATACTCTTCCTGTGGGACCTTATCACAGTGATTACGTGTGTGGGTTGCAGGTCCACACCCACATATTCGAATTTCAACTCCCTGATTTCCCTGATAATCTGTTTCTGTCTCAGTATCCTCATCTGTGACATGGAGATGGTATCAACGGGTACCCTCTGGCTACCATCCCCAGGGGACTGTTGGGAAGATGATTTAAGTTTATTATATCCAGTTTTAGGTCCATGACTTGTGGGTGATCCTGTGAGACTGCCTGCCTAGCCCATGCAGTCAGCCTGACTGCTGGCAGGCAGCAGGACCCCCAGCAATCCCCCACACAATCAGACAATCAGAGAACCTGCTCCTGGGTGTGGCCCAGGCCCACCTGGAAAGCTACCCTAGCTATATGACCTTCAAGCTGATTGGAGACACATATTGGTGTCAGCGTCGGTGCTGTCCTGTAGTTAGTGTTGCCCTGCATTAGTTATGCCCCTTCTGCCTGCCCTTTAAAAGTGCACATGGCTGTGAATTAAGATGGACGTGTTCCCCAAAGCCTGCCCCCGGTGCTTGTGGAAGAACACTGTCGCCCCGCTCTCCCCAACAGTGTGGACTTCGCAAGACGAGACCGCAATGACTGATGTATAGTGAATGTCGTAGGTGTTAGTTGACATTATTGCTACTAGATAATTATTTAGCTAATCTTGTAAAATAATTTGTAGCTTGGTGAATTACTTTTTTACCTTAGTGAGTCTCTGTGGTGATTTCCTCTGAAAAAGTGTTCGCCAGTGTGGATCCCATACATCCTTCCGTGGGGGATTATCATGAAGCAGGAATGTCCTGCTGTTTAAATTGTAGCATATTTACATCCTCTTGCTGCTCATTTCAGGTGGAAAGTGAAAAATGAGTCACCCAGTCATTTGTTTTCACATATCCACTTTTCCCATCTAACAGATAAAACAGCATCCAATACTGATTTCATACTTATCACCTCACTTTTAGGTAGTACAGACATAAGCATTTAAAAATAAAAAAGGCTGGTGCAGTGGCACCCTTGGATAATCCTCTGCCTGCGGCACCAGCACCCTGGGTTCTACTCCCAGTTAGGGGACCGGATTCTGTCCTGGTTGCTCCTCTTCCAGTCCAGCTCTCTGCTGTGGCCCAGGAGGGCAGTGGAGGATGACCCAAGTGCTTGGGCCCTGCACCCCCAGGGCTTCAGATCAGCAGTGCGCTGGCCCTGGTGGCCATTTGGGGGGTTAACCAACGGAAGGAAGACCTTTCTCTCTGTCCCTCTCTCTCTCTCACTGTCTAACTCTGCCTGTCAAAAAAAAAAAAAAAAAAAAAAAGAAAGAAAGAAAGAAAAAGAAAAGAAAAGAATTTTATTTATGGAATTGGCGTTTATTTTCCCTGGTCTCAACTTTTAGTATTCTTAACTCCATGGGGACCCATGGACTTCTGTAGGGACACGCTTCCCCAGAGCTGGCATCTCTGCAGAGCCGTAAGAAGATACTCCAGGCCGGCTCCACGGCTCACTAGGCTAATCCTCTGCCTGTGGTGCCAGCAGCCCAGGTTCTAGTCCCGGCTGGGGCATCGGACTCTGTCCCGGTTGCTCCTCTTCCAGTCCAGCTCTCTGCTGTGGCCCGGGAGGGCAGTGGAGGATGGCCCAGATGCTTGGGCCCTGCACCTGCATGGGAGACCAGGAGGAAGCACCTGGCTCCTATTCGGATCGGCGCAGCACGCCGGCCATGGCGGCCATTTCAGGGGTGAACCAACGGAAGGAAGACCTTTCTCTCTGTCTCTCTCTCTCACTGTCTAAATCTGCCTGTCAAAAAAAGAGAGAGAAAAAAAGGAGTGAACCATATAGCTGACAATGTGAGGATAGTAAGTACCCGAAGGCACACTTAGGAGTTGCTTTGTGATTTTAGCCTAATGGTCTGGAAGAAGGGTCCTTTCCATGGGTTGGGTGGCTATGTATGCTACAGGGGAAAGTAGCGCAAATGGCAGTTTCCACTTACTTTAAAGATAATCTTCAGTCAGATAACTCTCTGTACCAGGTTAGATCGCTGAATTATACACTTTTGGAATCTATGTTTTTCATACATTACTTTCCCAAAATGTAAAAATAATTGTTACTCAAAATGCACAAAAATAAATGCCTTAATTCATGCAGAGGAATTGGTTGACGGGTTGTCTAATGGAAGGGCATGTCAACTCTGCCCCTGGAAAATTCACCTTTGTTTCTAATACGTGAGCTATCACTGAAGATTAAAGGCGGTATCCAAGGAGAGCTATTTCTCATACTTTATCTGCTCATTAAATGCCAAGATAGTTTTTTATCCAATTACGCAGCTGCCAATGAAAATAGTGAGCAAAGACAACATCAAGGCCATGTTTTCTTTTCGATCATTGTTCCCCAGTGAATTACAAGGTTGTCTCTTATAGCAATTTATATTGACCCAGGCTTCATAAATCTGGTACAGTAGATTGAGTTGCTGGGCTCTATGTTGTGATCATGTCTTTCAACTAACAACATCAATCACCTCCTCAAGAGGAAGGAGCAGCTGAAGAGTGTTCTAAGTTGTGCTCCCATCAGAGAGGATAACTTAACAAGAGGCTTACAAATTACCCTGTCCCCTCCGGAGCGTCTGTGCTCAGCCCTCTCTGGAGATTTTCAAACTGCCCTGATACTGCTTATTAGGCAATGTCAAATTGAACCAAAAAATTCCTACAATTATGTAAGCCATGAAAAAAATATTGTTTGTAAACCACAGTTTCTAAGGATGGAGATAAAGTTAAAGACAATAGGTGCAGCTGCACATACATCTGTTCCAGATGCATTTGAAGTTGGACATGTATTTGAGATAAAAAGAATTTTATGTTTGTCCTGATGATGGACTGCTTCCAACTCATTTTTAAATGAATAATTTTCTCCTTAAGGAAGTACTAAAGTGAACCAGAAACCATCCAACACATCTGTCTATGAAGTGTTCCAAGACAAAGATATTAATGTGTTAATATTAGGTTATGCATCTGACCACCAATATTTTATGTGGAAAAAAGGAGACTATGACTAATAGACAGGAAATTGTTACTTGACACTGTATTGCATTAGAGAACAAAACAAAACAAAAATTAAGCTAGCAATAATGAGATGAAATAAGTGAGATCATTTTAGGCATCGCATACTGTAATCACATCATTTCTTCCCATTGCTTTAGTGCATAAACAAAAGCAAAGATAAATATTTTTCACCAAAAAGACTACTAAAAGCAAATACATACGTCCTTTGCCAAACTGATGTTTCATTCACCCTCTTGTAACAGTTAGTAACTAACTCTTATGGGAGATTTAATTTATGTGTGGAGTAATTTGTAATCAAATGGTTGATTCTTTTTAATAATAATATTCATCTTGGGGCCAGAGCCATGGCACATTATGTTAATCCTCCGCCTGTGGCACCAGCATCCCATATGGGCGCCGGTTCTAGTCCCGGCTGCTCCTCTTCCAGTCCAGCTCTCTGCTGTGTCCTAGAAAAGCAGTAGAAGATGGCCCAACTGGTTGGGCCCCTGCACCCACGTGGGAGACCTGGAAGAAGCTCCTGGCTCCTGGCTTCAGATCGGCACAGCTCCCGCTGTTGCGGCCATTTTGGGGAGTGAACCTACGGAAGGAAGACATTTCTGTCTCTCCCTCTCACTGTCTGTAACTATACCTCTCAAATGAATAAATAAAATCATTAAAAAGAAAAAAAAGATTCATCTTGAAGATCATTGTCCTCTATAACACTACTGGTTAGAGCCTAGAACATTTCCTCTCATACTTTTTCCTCTTTCTTTTCTTTTAACTTGAACTTTCTTCTAGTACAAAGTGTGTAGGGAGAAATTAGTCTTGTTTCTTCTTTAATGGCAAACAGGATGGCATTTTAATGGGGAGAGACAGAGAATTCTTAGAATTTATTTTTATTCTTACCAGTGTCAAGCATATGTTACACTTTCAGAAAATGTTTTTCTTCTTCTCATCATTTGTGAAAATTTTAGAAAGCCATTTAAATAGAGTTTAATTGATACAGTTTGTCAGAATTCACCTGGCTGGCAGTTTAATTGCTGTTGATAATATTTGCTTGCCTGGAAGCAGGAAGGCCAACTGAATTGATGTATTCAAATACGTAAAATGATGATACGTTTCTGCAGTCCTCAGAGCAAAAGACTAAAGTTTTAATCCCATTTCTGCCACTAACTGGAGGCTGCTGAAGCCATGAATTCTCTTAGCATGCCCTGTACGGTACAGACCATTTCGAACACTACAATCTCATAATGGATGTAGAGACCAGATTGTTGAAATATTTGTTCATTGCTTATTAAATAATCTTTAAACCATCTGTACCTGGACCACAATTTTTCTTACAACAAAATTTAAATGAATCTTTGGATAATAAAGACATTTCAAGGAGTGTTGGATAATATAATTCAAAGGTACCAAAAATAACACCATGCTGATATTATTTTGTAGAAACATTCTGATAAAACCACTGCATTACTAATATTTACCCTTGCTATAAATTAATGCTCAAAATCATAGAAGTGGCTGGTGCCTTGGCTCACTAGGCTAATCCTCTGCCTGTAGTGCAGGTACCTCGGGTTCTAGTGCTGGTTGGGGTGCCGGTTCTGTCCTGGTTGCTCCTCTTCCAGTCCAGCTCTCTGCTGTGGCCCGGGAGGGCAGTGGAGGATGGCCCAGATGCTTGGGCCCTGCACCTGCATGGGAGACCAGGAGGAAACGCCTGGCTCCTGGCTATGGATTGATGCAGCACGCCAGCCATAGCAGCCATTTGGGGGGTGAACCAATGGAAGGAAGACCTTTCTCTCTGCCTCTCTCTCTCTCTCTCACTGTCTAACTCTGCCTCTCCAAAAAAAAAAAAAATCATAAAAGCACAAAAAATAAAGAGCAAAAGAAGTCCTTCATGATCTGAGAGGCATTACTGTTATTATTTTGGAGTGTTTACTCATGTTGATTGGAAATTTACAACATGACAGATTGTGGGATTCTAATGGATGTCGAAGCATGAATAAGAAACTCTTCTTGCACATGTGAAAATAATTTAAATCCCACAAAAATGTTAAACATTATTTCATAGAGCAGGACTTTCACAACATCCTTCCATTGAGAAAAGATTAACAGGTTATTCATAAAACAAGATCTTTCAATACTGAACACCAGTAAGACTGTGGCAACATCCAGAAACTTAAAATTTAGAAGGAAGGATGGAGGTTGCAGAAGGACTTCCATGTAGAAGATTACTTCAGATTTTTTTTCTGTATGTAGGACTTAGATAGCAAATAATGAAAGTAAACCCTCCAGCAATGGCATGGTAATTGCTACAATATCTAATACTTGGATTAATCCACCATTAACATGATAATCCAATTAGAAGGTACAGAAAAATCTTAGAAAAGTACTTGAATTTCATTCTTCTTGGATATTTGTGAATCACCCATGTGCTGAAGAGTGTTAAATCTTTACGTCCAGTGTTGTCTCCCTCTCACCCCAGGCTGGTGCATCCAGCTGCCCCTAAAACAACCATTTAGAAAGTTCATGGTCAGCTCACACCCAAAGTGTCTAAAACTACCTAGAAGATTTTGCCCACACTGAAAAACAAAGGGAAACTCTCCTTTTCAAAATCCATATTTAGTCAACAACCACATCCTGTCAATCCATTATCTGAAACTCTCTTAAGGGCTTGGTGTCACCTCTTTTTATCCCATGAAGACTTCTGGCATTCAGACCAGTGTCACCTCCCATCCAAACAAGCCACAGTAACTTCCTCACTGTCCCCCTGGTTCTCTTTTTCCTCCCAATCCACATTGCAGTAAGGGGGGGGGGGATGGGAGGATTAAATGAAACTCTGATTTAGACTCACCCTTAACAAACACTTTTAAATATTTTTTTCTGAGTCTAAACAGTAGAAAATGGATTACAATTGTTCTCATGAACAATTCTTTCCTCTCCAGCATTATTTCTCAAGTCATCCTGTCTTAAACTCAAAGCCCCAAACTCACTGAAATTCTACACTTCAATACAACAAGCCCCTTTCTTTTTGAATCTCTGCACATATTTTTGCCCTTCTTGCAATATTATGCTCCTCTTCATCTTGATTTCCTTTCATATTCCAATAACATCCCTCAGGTGACCTCCTCATTGCTTTCCATGTCTTGGCTGGGTACGCTTTCCTAGATACTTCCAAATACCTGAGATTTCTTTATTAGTGTTCTGTCTTACTCCATTGAAATTCCTGCCTGTTTCTAGACCAAGGGTTAGTGTTGTGTCTTTTTAGAGGTTTTCTCCAGCCTAAGTTTTCCAGGGGTCCTAGTTCTCCTATCCATCACTTCTATCTCCATCAAGCAGAACCATCCATTACTCTGTGAACCAGCCCTTCCATCCTTCCTGTCTCTGTTACTCTCCTTTGAAATCACCCAAATTCATTATAATTATGTGACATTTACTGGTCTTGTTCATCAGTGCTTTTTTGCCTTTCTTCTCATTCCTTGGAACATAGGTAATGAGTATATGTTATATATTATATTATATTATATTATATTATAGCCATCAGATGGCCTCAGTAAGTATCTGGAAATTAGGCTTTGGTATATAGATAAATTCCCAAAATCTGCAGGTTGAGAAACTCATATGCCAGTTGTACCATCCCTATCTTGGTGTCCCTCTTGGTGGCATCCCTCCTCTCTCTGTGCCTTCTGAAATACATCCTCCCTTTACCTAACCTCTTTAAATAGACATATCAGACATCTCATCTTCCAGGAAAACTCCTCTGTTACACTGTTTCCTCCTCTACCCCTCTTTCCTGGGTGTCTCTTCCGTATTTTATTTTTATACCACTTCTTTGTGATTATTAATGTGTCATGTTGTATCTTTTCAGATAATTCAGTATTCATTTTGTCACCTAAAAAGTCTAGAAGGCACTCTACAGTAGGACTCTGTGAAAGAAATATTACATGCTGTACCACAGAATGCTCAGACGGCTACTGAGCACTTGAAAAGGGGCTACAAGCTGAGGGATGAAAATTTAAATTTCAAAGTTTTTTTTTCAGTTTCCATAGATATTTATTTTTTCCCAGAAACTTTTTATATAAGGAATACAAACTTCATGCATTTCATAAATACAACTTTAGGAATATAGTGATTCTTCCCACTGTACCTGCCCTGCCACCTGCTCTCCCACACTTCTTCCTCCTCCCTCTCCTATTCTCATTCTTATTTTTTACTAAAATTTATTTTCAATTAACTTTGTACACAGAAGATTAACTCAATAGTAAGTAAAGCGTTCAACAAGTAGTATGAAAAGAAAACTGTTCCTCAACAGTTTTTTGATTTCTCTTTTGATTTCTTCTATGACCCCACTGTTCATTCAGGAGCATGTTGTTCAGTCTCTATGTGTTTGCATATGTACTAGATATTCTTGAGTTGTTGATCTTCAGCTTAATTCTATTATGATCCAAGGAGATGCATGGTATGATTTCAATTTTTTTGAATTTGCTGAGCCTTACTTCATGGTCTAGCATGTGGTCTATCTTTGAGAAAGTTCCATGCACTGATGAGAAGAGTGTGTATTCTGCAACTGTAGGATGAAAAATTCGGTAGATATCCATCAGGTCCATTTGGTCTACAGTGTTGATTAACTGTTGTTTCCTTGCTGATTTTCTTTCTAGTGGATCTGTCCATTGCTGAAAGTGGAATATTGAAGTCACCCATTACTATTGTATAGGCATCTATGTCTCCCTTTAGATCCCTTAACATTTCTTTTAAATAGCCCGGTGCCCTGTAATTAGGTGCATATACATTTATAATAGTCACATTTTTTTGTTGAATTGATCCATTATTCATTGCATAGTGCCCTTCTTTGTCTCTTTCAACAGTTTTTTGTTAAAGTATATTATTTCTGATATTAGGATGGCTACACCAGCTCTTTTTTGGTTTCTGTTAGCATGGAATATCTTTTTTTTATCCTTTTACTTTCAGCCTGCATGTATTTTTATTAGTGAGATGTGTTTCTTGTAGGCAGCAAATATATGGATTTTGTTTTTTAGTCCATTTAGCCAATCTTTATTTTTTAACTAGAGAATTGAGGCCATTTACATTCAAGGTGACTGGTGATAAATAACGACTTGGCCCTGCCATTTTCCCACAAATATTCCTATTGTTTACTTTAGACTTACTTTATGTTTTTACTGAGAGATTTTCTATCTTCATGATGACTATGTTTCTGTGTTTCTGTGTGAAGCACATTCTTAAGCATCTTTTGTAAAGCTGGATGCGTGATGACAAATTCTTTCAATTTCTGTTTATTGTGGAAGGTCTTTATTTCACCTTCATTCATAAATGTGAGTTCTTCAGGGTATAGTATTCTGGGTTGACAGTTTTTTCTCTTAAGACTTGGGATATATCTTGCTGTTCTAACCTGTAGGGTTTCTGATGAGAAGTCATCTCTGAGTCTAATTGGAGATCCTCTGAAAGTAATCTGGCATTTCTGTTGTGCATGTTTTATAATCTTTTCTTTATATTTTAGTGTGGAGAGTTTGACTACAATGTGTTGTGGTGATGATCTTTTCTGGCCATGTCTGTTAGGAGTTCTATGTGCTTCCTATACTTGGATGCCCCATTTTTTCCCTCCAAATTAGGGAAATTTTCTGCAATTATTTCACTAAAAAGGCCTTCTAATCCGGTCTCTCTTTTCATGTCTTAGAAACTCCTAAGACCCATATGTTGGGTCGTTTGATAGTAACCCATAAATCTCCAAAGCTGTTTTTTAGTTTTCTAACTATTTTTTGTCTGACTATAAAATTTCCAGGGATTTGTCTTCTAACTCAGATATTATCTCTTCTGCATCACTGAGTCTGTTGCTAAGGCTTTCCAACTGCATTTTTTGAATGATCTATTGAATTCTTCATTTCCAATATTTTGTTACGATTTCTCTTTAAAATCTCAATTTCATGGGAGAAATTTTAATTCATGTCATGTATGGATTTCTTTAATTTGTGGATTTGCTTCTGGATTGCTTCTAAATAATCTTACAATCAATTTTTAAAATTCTGTTTCTGGCATTTCTTCAATCACTTCCATTTTCACCTTCTCAGGTTGGAGTGTTGTCTTCCTTTGCAGGCATCATGTTGTCTTCCTTGTTCTTGTTTCTTGAATTGCTGCATTTATTTTTAAGCATTTGTGGAGATACATTTTTTTGTGTGTGTGATGGATTTTATCTTTGGACTATGCCTCCGTGAATTAGTGGATTTTCTGCTCCTTCACTGAATAATACCCTGAGGCATGTGCTGGGTGTGGCCATGGAGCTCTGTTCAGTATTCTAGGGTGAGGGGAATGTCCAAGGTGACACCCAAATTGTGCATGGTAAATCTTTTTTCTTTTATCAGAGGTGAGGTTTAGCCTGCTCTGTTGACTTAGTCTCATGCTCACCCCCTTTTCTGCCTGGGGTTACTAGCCCCAGTGGGCATACTATTCATTTGTGCTACCACAAGAACCACACAGGGAATCTGTGCAGTCCTCAGTGTATGCGTGGATCCTGCAGCAATGACCCTCACCAGGGAATCAGGGAGCCCTGAGCATGTGGAGCCACCCACAGTGACTGCCCAAAGTCCTAGCCACACCCTGCACCCTCACATGCAGCCACAGTGTTTTCATAGTCCCAGCACACAGTGCTCCCACAGCCATGAGCACCCAGCCCTTTGTCAAATTCTCTCAGCCAGACTCAGGTGTCTCCTCTCAGCTGGGTGCTGGATGTGCAAACATGAACTGGCACAGCTGTTATGCATGTTCAAAATGGCGCCTGTCCCCTCTTGGCTAGTTACAGGTGCCAGGTGGTTGGTGGAGAGAGAAACATACCCCCTTTTTTCCTCTAGGCTGGTGGGTACACTGTCCCCCCACAGAGCTCCTAGCAAAACTCACACCAGGCTCTTCCTGCAGCTTTATCGCCAGTGGCTTGGGCTGTTGCAGTCTACTCTTACCTCTCTCTCCACAGCTGGTACTGAGGCTCTCAGCTGCTGGGGTCCTGAGCTGTGTGCGTCCACACTCTCCACATAGATCCACGGTGTCCCTCTGATTTGCATGGGGTTTCCTCTGCCATTTTCTCCCCAACTCTTCCCTGAGATTATACTTTCTCCAGTTTTTTTTTTTTTAATTATTTTCCCCTAGACTCTAAAAGTTTTAATTATTTAAAACTACATCATGGCCGGAGGTTATCATATTGGACAGTGTACTGCTCAGTACCAGAGAAATACATAAATATGAGGCAGAGGGAGAGGGAGGGAGGGAAGGAGGGATGGAGGGAGGGAGGAAGAGAGAGAGAGAGGGAGAGAGACTCTCATCTGTCAGTCCACTGCCTTCCAAACATCCCTGCAGTGCTCCCTGGCTGGAGATGAAGTAGAAGCTGAGAACTCAATCTGGTCTTCTATGTAGGTGGCAGGAACTCAATGACTTGAGCTACCATAGCTGCTCCCTGGAGTCTGCTTTAGCAGGAAGCTAGAGCCAGGAGCTGGAGGTGGGTATCAAACCCAGGCACTCAGATATGGGATGTGGGCATCCTAACCACTAAGCTAAAAGCCTGCCCCCAGAGACAGACAGTAGATATTAAATAATCACTCTTCTGGAACATGTCTGGCACTTAACTAGAAACAACAGCTCAGAATGAGAAGGTATTACCAACTACAGAACCCTACTCAAGTTCTGAAATTACTCTCCTATGGCAACCACTGGCAGATTAGTATCCATTTCTCCCTCCCATTGTTTGCTATCCTGACCCTTATGCTGTGATCTTTCCTTTTAAATGTTACAGTCACCCTAATCAAATTTATTAATAAACTGAAATCTTAAAGAATCTTATTGAGACTATAGAATATTTATGAGTTGATTATCTATTCGCTCAACAACCACGTAGTGAACTTTGGTTATGAGCAGGTGCTAACAATAAAGTGGTGAGTGTATGGATGCCTGCTCTGAGGGGTCTGACTGAGTTCACGGGTCCGAGGGGGTACAGTGACAGACAGTAAATAACTAGCTGCAAAAATATCAGAGCAAATGGCTAGAGTTGGTGAGAAGTGCTGTGAAGAATATAAGCTGAGTGTAGAGGAAGAGAGCAACCGGGAGGCCTCTTACAGGTGAGTTCTTGGAGACAGTCACAGTCAACAGAAGTTTAAGGACAAGTCTTAAAGGGTGAGAAGAGCTGGAAGAGAATTCTGGGCTGAGCAAACTGCACAATCTGAGGCTGGCAGGGAGCTGATGAGCTTCAGAACAAAGAGAGGCTCATGTGGCTGCAGCATGGTAAACAGAGCTGTCTTCGTCTACACAGGCTGCCACAGCAAAACACCATGGAATGCATGGCTTAACCACCAGGAAGTCATTCTCTCACAGCCTGCCAGCCTGGGGTTCTGGCGAGGGCTACAGACTGCTGACTTCTCTCGTCTTCTCACAGGGCTGCTCATGGAGACATGAAAGGAAGAGATATCCCTTTCTCTTTTCATAAGGCTACCAATTCTGTTGAAAAAAGTCATGTTTTATGACCTATTTAACTTTAACTCCTAAAACCCCTGTATAGTAATATAGCAACATTGGCGATTATGTTTCAATATATAAATTTAGGAGGACACAATTTAGTTCATAGTGTGTCATAAAATGATGTTAGAAAGAACACTAGGTTGGGTACATAATGTAGCATCTGGAAAGGCACTTGGATTCTATTTTGAGAGGAAAGATAAACATATGTAAATGGAAAAATCTAAGTATTAACTCACCTTCCTTTCAGCATCTAGAAAATTTATTCATTCAATGTTCACTTACTAAGATCCTGTATAGAGAGCTGTTAGATCAGGCTCTATGATTATAAGGATGAATCAATCATAGACTACCACAGAGAGGTTCACAACTGAGGAAGCATACAGACAAAAAATAAACTGGAAAAAACAAATCCTTTCAACAAAGCGGATTGGAACAACTTTGACTCCTAGCCCATAACATACTCAAAAGTGAATTGCTGATTCACAGTGGACTTAAATGTAAAATCTAAAACTACAAAGCTGGTAGAAGTAAACATAGAGAATATATTCGTGACCTGAGGTAGATAGAAGGTTTTTAGACAGAGCAAATATAAAGTATAATGCAGCAATTTAATATAAAACAGTGTAATGTATAATGTGACACGATGTACATTATGATTATGATGCAATATGATAAAGCATTATTATAATACATACAACATAATACAATATTTAGTAATTGGTCTTCACCAAAACTAATGGAAACTTAAGCTCATTGAAAGACACTAAAAATTAAAAAACAAGCTACAAACTGTGAAGAAATATTCACAATGCATATTAATCTGACAAATGACTTGTGTCCAGCAAACATGAAAACATTGCAACTGAGTAATACAGAGACAATCAATCCATAAAAACGTGGGCAGACACTTCATGAAGAAGACTGGCCAATGAGCTCAGGAGAAGATTCTCCATATTATCAGTCACCAGGGGAATGTAATGTAAAATCAGAAAGAGGTACAACTATACGAGTATTAGAATATGAAAATAAAAAAGGGCTGGCTGATGCAGAGTATCTAAAATAGTCAAGTTCATAGAAACTGAAGGTGATGTCTTTGCCAGGAGCTGGGGTAAGTTGAAAATGGGAGCTGTTAATCAGTGATATAAAATTCCAGTTAAGCAAGATGACAAGTTCTAGAGATCTGCTGCACAGCATTGTACTCATAATTCAATACTGTATTTCACAGTTTAGAATCTGTCAGTAGGGAAATCTCATGTTAAATGTTCTTACCACAATAAAACAAAAGCTGGCAATGCCAGGTCTTGGTGATAATGTGGAGCAAGTCAGCTCTCACATTTCTAATGGAATTGGAAAAAGGCTTAACAGTTTTGCAAAACAATCTACTTGATCATAACAAAGATAAACATACACCTTTCCTATCACCTGGTGATTCCACTCCTAGTAATTTACCCAAGATGTACTAAAACATGTGTCCACCAGTAGCTTTATTCCTAATAGCCAATAACTAAACAACCAACTGTCCAGCAACAGAACAGATGCCATTATGTAATGCTCAGTAATAAAACCAATGATGTATCTAATATCAGGATTGAATAAAAAATATTGTATGTGTTTGACCTAGAAGTTAAGCTAAAAGTTGGGACACCTGCATCCCACATGGGAGTGCTTGGGTTTGAGTCCTGGCTCTGTTTCTGATTCCAGCTTTCAGGCAAATGATGAATCAAGTACTTGGGTCTCTGGCACTCACATGGGAGATCCAGACTTAGTTTCTATCTCCCAACTTGGGCTTGGCCCAGCCCTAGTTGTTGTGGACATTTGGGGAATGGAAAAGAAGATAGGAGCTCTGTCTTTCTCTGGCTCTCAAATAAATAATTAAAACAAATAGAAAAGGATGTTATGCCGTGCGAAAGGAAACAGGGAGAAAATAGTGCATATGTATAATTATGTTACAGGAGTTCAAGTAGAAGCAAAATTCAAAGTTCCAGAGAGTGATGAGGGTTGGAAGATCAGTATTGACTCAGAATGAACTTTCAGGGATAAACAAAACCTTCGTCTTGTTTAAGTGATGGTTACACACTTCATTGATTCATTTGTCAAAATTCATGAAACTCCACGTGTTAGCTCTATGTACAATTTAAAATTTAAAACCTACATATATAATAAAACAAAAATCGTACTAGAAAATGTGATAAATAAAAGAGGGAAATGCAAAAACTGAGTAATTGTTCCTTAGAGCCTGAGTGAAATAGAAAAAGATGAGGAATGAAATCTGAGATTTAATCTGACGCATTTGTGATGGGGGATTGATTGGCCTCTCTCGACTGTGGACCACGCATACAACCAGAGCAATGGCTGGATACTTTTTCTTCTACTTCCCACTTTTTAAGTCCAAATGAATACCCAGTATCTACCAGGGGATTCTGACCTTTAGAAGCATGTAGACCGAAATTTGTGATGAGCCATGAATTTTCCCTTGGGGAGATTCCATCCACTAAACACCCGAAGTTTGCAGTCTGCTGGAAGGGCGGGGAGTTCTCAGTGTTGGAATCATTTCTGTTGTTTTTCTGTTGCAGCCCGGTAGTGCTAACCTCCAGGCCTGGGGCAAGCCTCATCTGCTTAGCCTAATTATTAAGGGAAGGGCGGTTCAGCTGTAGTCTCTCTGGGAAGGGTGTGGATGCAATTCTTTTATGCTTTTACTTGTTGATTTTAAGTACATGCAGAAGGCCAGTGGTTAATACTAGCTTCAATTTCAAAATCAGATGAAACAAATTAAAATTAGTAAATCCAAGAGTGCAGAGAAAAATGTTTATAGCCTTTGTAGAGAGGTGCGGGAAAATAAAGGATTAGACCTGCACAGACCTGGATAAATATGGGAATGATCATTTCTTTAAGCTTTTTTTTAAAGATTCATTCATTTATTTGAAAGGTATCGTGAGAGAGGGAGAGAGAGAGAGAGAGAGAGATCAATCTTTCATCTGCTGGTTAACTCCCTAAATGGCTACAATGGCCAGTGCTAGGCCAAGTAAAAGCCAGGAGCCAGGAGCTTCACCCAGGTCTCCCACATGGGTGCAGGGGCCCAGATGCTTGGTTTGTCTTTTGCTGCTTTTCCCAGGCCATAAGAAGGAAACTGGATCCAAATTGAAGCAGCTGGGGCTGGCACTGTGGCGTAGCGGGTAAAGCCACCGCCTGTAGTGCTGGCAACCCATGTGGGTACCAGTTCAAGTCCCGGCTGCTCCACTTCCCATCCAGCTCTCTGCTATGGCCTGGGATAGCAGTCTTTGGGCCCCTGCACCCTACGTGGGAGACCCAGAGGAAGCTCCTGGCTCCTGGCTTCGGATCAGCCCAGCTCTGGCCTTAGCAGCCGTCTGGGGAGTGAACCAGTGGATGAAAGACCTCTCTCTCTCTCTCTCTCTCTCTCTCTCTCTGCCTCTCCTTCTCTCTGTGTAACTCTGACTTTGAAATAAAAAAAACAGTGAAGCAGCTGGGACATGAACTGGCACCCCTGTGGGAGGCTGGTGTTGTAGGTGGCGGTTTACCTGCTACACCACACCTGCAGCCCTGATTATTTTCTTTTTGATCTCCATTTACTTTCCTTTTAAAGGTTCCTTTCCATCTCCACGTTTTCCTGACGTGTGCCCTCTTCACTTTACTCTCTCCTGAAGCACCCGAAATCCTGCAAATTACCTCCATGATGTCACTTTTCTGTCCAGTAAACTAAGATGTATGTAATATTATGACTATTTCTTATTTACAGATGAAGAAACAAAAGCACAGAGGAAGCAGGTGGCTTGCTTAAAATTATGCAGCCTGGAGGAGTGTTAAGATCTGAACTTGCCCATGGTATTAGACCTGAGATGCGTAACCATTAAGCTAAGTTACTCACCATCTCCTTCCTGCTCCTTTCTCTCTTCCTCAGCTCGGATTGTGTGACAGCAGCCCTAGTAAGCCTTTACAGAGAGTGTTTAATGTAGTCCTTGCAAAGACTTTGAGAGATAGTATCTAGAATCTTTAGTTACAGATCAAAAGAACCAGAACACTAAGGCTGAGCAGTTTGACTGGCTTGTTTAAGATTGTGCATGGAGAAAGGGATGCATTTGTATCCTAACTCTATGGACTTCCTCAGCTGTGGGTCATGCTGCCCACAAGACAAACATTTAACACAGGAATTCTTTCCGAGAAAGTTATGTTTAGATAAATTAGGAATCACCAAATGCTGACTTTTTTGGCATCTGAGGAAGTTAATGGCCTGGGTGAAGATCCCTCATGTAACACTACATAGCAGCCTTTTTTTTTTTTTTTTTTTTTTTTTTTAAGGAAAATGTACTTGTTTATTTGAAAGAGCAACAGAAAGAGAGGGAGAGACAGACACAGAGGGAGCTGTTTCATCCAGTGGTTCACTATCCAAGCCACAACAGCCAGAACTGGGCCAGGCCAAAGCCAGGAGACAGGAACTCTAACCAGCTCTCCCACACATCATAGGCCCAAGTACTTGGGGCATCTCCTGCTGCCTCTCCAGGTGCATTAGCAGGGAGCTGGAACACAAGCAGAGCAGCTGGGAATCAGATCAGCACTCTGATGTGAAATGCCAGGGTCCCAGGTGGCAGCGTGACTGGCTGAGCCCCAATACCTGCCCCAGTGATACCCCTCTTCTTGTAAAGCTGGTGCTGTACGTATGACGTCTAAGCAAGGGAGAATAGGGGCTACTGCTACTGCTGCTTTCTCCTACCTATGATGGGAAGTGAACAGTGTCTATGGGACATGTGGTGATTGACAGCTAGACTTAGCCTTTTACACTTGCTTCCCTTGTTAATTTATAACATTGTCACTCAAGGTGTTTGGAAATCCTCTGAAACTGGTTCTCCCTTCATATGACCTCAGCAATTCAAGCAAAAGGGTCCATCAGCTACAATACGCTCAATCTTCAAAGATTTCCTTAGAAAGGTTTAATATATCTCTGAAATTCATTCCAATACATGATTTTACCCAATTATGTTTTAACTTAAGCTAATTTTTGAGTATTTTCCATTCTTTGGGTAAATATGTGAGTGTATAACACAAGGTTGTTGGAAATGGACTTAAAAGATGTTATTCTGAACTTCCACTTTGACTATGACCTTGTCTAAATAAGATCAATGTCCATGAACTCAAAAGGCTTCCATAGCCTTGGCAACTCATGACTAGAGCCTAGGGAGATTACTGACACCATCAACAAGAGTGTCAATTTGTTAGGTCAAGAACAGGAGTCACTGTGCGCTTACTCTCATGCAGGATCTCTGTCCTTAATGTGTTGTTCAATGTGAATTAATGCTATAAATAGTACTGAAACAGCATTTTACACTTTATGTTCTGTGTAGGGGCAAACTGATGAAATCTTTACTTAATATATACTAAATTGATCTTCTGTATACAAAGATAATTGAAAATGAAACTTGATGTGAAAGGAATGGGAGAGGGAGCGGGAGTTGGGAGAGTTGCTGGTGGAAGGGATGTTATGGGGGGGGAGACATTGTAATCCATAAGCTGTACTTTGGAAATCTATATTTACTAAATAAAAGTTAAAAAAAAGATGTTATTCTGGTGCAAAAAATTTTAAAATCCATGATTATGTGGATCATGAAAAATACAAATTATAAAGTCTATGTATTTCAAATTTTTACACCTAAATAAAAAAATTTATACTTTAGTTGAATCTTCCACTAATTTTTTAATTGAACTTTAGATGCAGTCAAATGAAGTACACTCATTCATGAAGGGAACTGAGAAATGAATTGGAGGTCAACAGAGCAGGACATACAGATATAACTGAAGCTTGTATAATATGTGTGTGTGTGTGGGGGGGTGGTATGTCCTGAGGTCTCATTGCTTTTCTCCTAGTCAATGTTTAAAATTTCCCTGGGCCTCATTTTCTTTCTTTTCAATTAAGGCATTGAATCTTTTGATTTCTAAGTTCTTTTTCTGGAAAACATATTTTTAGTTTTTGAAAAATTTAGAAGTGCTGCAAACTGTTTTATCAAACTTTATTTTATATCTTTGTCAAACAAATTGTTAACAATGATATGCTACTATAGTTTTAATGATCTGTGATTATTTTAAAATTTACTGTATATGTGTGAAATTAGCATCTTTTCATTTGATTATCATTTATAGCCCGTACCTATATTCTGGCTAACTATGATCTTTTTTTTGCTTTTTTAAAATAATTTTTTATTTATATAAGGTGGACAAATTTCACATATACAGATTTAGGAGTATAATCACACTTCCCACCCTACCCTCCTTCCAACCCATGCTCCCACCCTCTCTCTTCCTTCCTTACTTATTCTTTTAATTTTTACAATGAAATACTTTCAGTTTATTTTATAATAATAAGCTCAATCCCCCACTAAGTAAAGAATTCAACAAGTAGTAAGAATAAGAAGAAAAAAACACTGTTCCTTATAAGTAGAAACAAGGGCTGTAAACAACAATCAACTCTCAAAATGTCAATTTCACTCATATACATTACACTTTTTGCTATTTACTTGTTGAACTCTTTAGTTGGTGGAGCATTAAGCCTTTGACTATAATGTAAATTAAAATTATGTTATCTCACAAGGGAAGAAAAACAGACAGAAATAAAGAGAGAGAGAGAAAGAAAGAGAAAGAAGAGAAAGAAAGAAGAAACAGGGAGAGAGGGAGGGAGGAGGGAAATATCATTATATTCTTAGAATTGTATCTATGAACTACGTGAAATCTGTTCTTTTTATATTAATATCACAATAAAAAAAGTTAAAAGCATAGAAGTATAACAAGGATCGATTTTTTTGTCTTACTTATTCATCTGGTGTTTTTCCATCCTGCAAATTATTGAGAACCTCCTAAGTGTTAGGTACTGTGTTGGCTTGCAGGATGAACAAGATGCAGTCTGTGTCCTCAAAGGGATCTATACATAGAACTAAATTAAGCTATAAAGAAAGCTAATGAAATTCTCATAGATGACAAAGTTCCTAAGACAACAGATTACAGTGATTCTTCATTTCACTGCAAAATGTAGCAAATACTCATTTACCTTACAAGTCAACAGGCACATGTTTCCCCCAGCAGTGCTCTTATCTTCTCTGTAACTGCCTCAGAACTGGGGTGGTCTCTGTTTTTCTTCTTCTTTTTGGTACATAAATGAATAATACAGGGGAAAACCAATAGCCAGTGTCTCTTCCCTGCTGTCCTTCCAATGCTTCATAGCCCAAAATAAAGGTGCTGCGTAGGTGGAAAACCCAATTTCCATTCTAAGTTTCACACGGTGGGTTTCAGTCAATTAAAATTTCTGTTTCTAAGATACAGTTGCTTACGGAGGCAAGTAGCACCCACATTTTTTGGAAACAATGATTTCAGTCTAGAGGGGTTTTCTTCTAATAGAAGTTGAGACCTCAGGGGTTCTGTTCACTTGCTGAACAAGGTGTCATAGAGCCAATTCCATCCCTTTCCCCCAGCATCCACCTCTCCTGATGACTTAGTTTTTGACTTCTCTGTGCCCCAACAAACACCTTGGCATGGGGGTAGGGTGGGGTGGGAAGCAACATATTTTTTGTTCTCTTTATCCTCACTAATGCTTTGGAGCTAGGCCATCTGGCTGCCTTCTGGATAAATCCATTTTATAACCAGATTTTTGTGTGTGTGATTCAGTAATTAAACCCTTTTGGATAGGGTTCAAGATGGACCTACCTTATGCTGAATTTTGTTTCGTAGCAAACAGTCATAGGTGCTAGCTAGTGAATTTGTAATGCAGGATAAGTATCTTACAGATTTCAGAGATGTGGCCATCTCTTTGTTTCTTTGACCTTAGATTCACTCTTCTTCAGAGGTAAGGTGAGAATGTGCTTAGAATTGCCCCTGGACTAGTGCTGCTAAGATTATTAGCTGTCATCTTTATCCTAAATTTGACTTCATTGCATCCAAATGCTGAAATGAAGATTCCAACACCACTTAATTTCTTCACTCATTCATTGAGCAAAGATGTGCTAGGTTACTAGGTTGGGAGTTCAGAGATGTGAGCTAGGCATCATTGTAACACATTTCATTAGTGACCCGGAATTCTTTTCTTGTCATTCTTATGCTGTGACTTCAAACATAAAAATGTGGAATATTTTCTGAAAGAAATTTCTTTTTTGTACTTTGACATATCTTAATTCAAAAAATATAAATCAATAAAAATGTGATTAAAATTGAGTGATCAGTCATGTTTTTCCCCAATATCTTATGGGAAAAATTGCAGTTTCCAAGCTGGTCATGCTTTAAATTATTTTTTCCATGAATCAGAAAATTCATAGTCAGTGTGAAAATTTTCTTGTGGCCATTGGCCCATATGAAAATCTCTGTAAAACATCAATTTGGACTCCCTCTTTCCAAAAGATTCTTTAATGACTTTGTATTTTTAGAATATTTGATGTCTACAGCAACATCAAGAAGATCCGATAAGTGAATCAACTTCTGCTTATCAATATGCCCCAGTAAAGTGGTATATTTGAAACAGTTGGTGAACCTACTTTAGCACATCAAAAGCATCCAAAGTTTATAATTTACAGAGGTGCTCATATCCTGTGAATTTTGGCAAAGGTTTAATTGTGTATATCAATCATTAAAGTGTAATGGTATCTATAATGATATATATCCACATTATATCATACACAGTATTTTCACTGATAAAAAACATTATCTATACTTTGCCTATTACTCTTCTTGTCCCATCCCTGGAAAACCACTTATATTACTGTTTCCATAGTTTTGCCTTTTCCAGAATGCCATATGGTTGGAATTAGTAGGTAGCTTTAGATTGTTTTCTTTCACTTGGTAATATACATTTAAATTTTCTCCATGTATTTTCATAGTTTGATAGCTCATTTCTTATTAGTACTGAATAATATTCTATTATTGGAATATTCCAATATCATTCCAATGAATAGTATTCCGTTGTATAGAGCCACAATTTATTTATACACTCACCTACTGAAGGAGTCTTAGTTGCTTCCAAGTTTTGGAAATTATGGAAAGTTGTTATAGACATTCTTGTGCAGGTTTTTGTAGAGACATATATCTTCAACTTCTCTGGGTGAATGCCAAGGAGTATGGTTGCTGGGACATATGTTAAATATATTTTAATTTTTAAGAAACCACCAAAATGATATCTGAAGTGACTATACCATCTTTCATTGCTATCACCAATTAACAAGAGTTCTTGTTGCTCCACATTCTCACCAGTACTGCTGTCAATATTCTGAATTTTGTCCACTCTAATAGATGTGTAGTAATATGATATCATTACTTTAATTTGCATTTAGATGATGACTATTGTGTGGAGCACCTGTTCAGATATTTATTTGCCATCTTCTTTGGTGAGATATCTGTTAAAGCTGGGTTCCTTTTGAAATCAGATTGCTTGTTACTGTAGAGTTTTAGGAGTTCTTTGTATAATTTGTATAACAATCCTTTATCAGACGTGTCTTTGTAAATATTTTCTCTTCACCTATGTATTGTCTTTTCAGTCTCTTGATGATGCTTTTTACTGGAGCAGAAGTTTTTAAATTTAGTGGAGTACAGGTTAACAATTATTTTTTCATGAATCATGGCTTTGTGGTTGTACCCAAAAAGTTACTGCTGTGGCCAAGGTCAACTAAGTTTTCTTCTACTACTTTCTGGGAGTTTTATAGCTTTGCTTGTCATATTGAAGTCTATGGTCCATTTTGAGTTAGTTTTCACAGACAGCATATGTCTGTATCTAGATCACTTTCTTGATTATGGATGTTCACTTGTTTCAGCACCATTTATTGACAACACTATCTTTGCTCCATTGTATTGCCTTTGTTCACTTGTAAAAGATCAGTCGACTATATTTACGTGAGTCTATTTCTGGAAATTTTATTCTGTTCCATTGATCACTTTGCCTTTTCTTTCAACAATATCAAGTTATCTTGATTATTGTGGCTCTATAGTATGTGGCTTGAAGTTGGTTAGTGTTAGTCCTCCAACTTTGCTCTTTTTTTTTTTTCCCCTCTCTGTATAAACTCTAGATTGTTGATCTCCACAGTGACTTGCAGAGACTTTGATTGGGATTGCATTGACTCTATAGATCAATTTGAGAACACTCATTCTTTTCTTTTCTGCTTGTTCTAAAACACAACAGATTTGGGAAATGAACCATCTCTCAACATTCCTATGTTTTTTTTAGCCATGGTCTAGTTACATTGTCATTTATATCAGTCGTACTGAAGGCTTATTTGACAAGGAAAGCAACCCTTATTGTCAGTTAATTCAGTAGCAATTCATTTTTATTTCAAATTAAGTTTTTTGAATCTTTGAAATAGATAATGAGCTTGCAATCTCTTCTTAGTGTTAAGAATTGCTTTGGAAGTAACAGGCTGTTTGTTCCTGGCATTGTTCTTGACTGGGTATACCTTTGCTTTTGTTTTAGATTTCACAGATAGTTCCTACGCTCTACTCCACTTTACTGAAGATGGGATGGTCTTGAATTCCTGGGGATTTACCAGATACTACCAGATTGCAGAAAACAAGTGGTGATGTTGACCTAGTGACTTCTGTGTTGACTGACATAAACCACACCTCCATGATTAAACAATTCATGTTTATAATTAGAGAAGAACATGCCATATGGCTTAGCTTCTGTCTCAGCAGACTAAAGGGCCAGATTAATGGATTTGGCACATAAGACCCATTGTTTGAGTTATATCTGGGTCATACTTGGTTTCTTTGTGTGTACTGAAATTCTTTGAAAAAAATTTAAAATTTATTTACTTGAAAAGCAGAAGGGGGAAGAGAGAGAGTAAAAGAGAAAGAGAGAGAGATCCTTTCTGCTGGTTCACGTCCCAAATGTCCACAATGACCAGACTGGGCTGGGCTAAAGCCAGGAGCTGGCAACTCAATCCAGATCTCCCACTTACTCAAGGAACCCAATTACTTGAGATATCATTGCAGCCTCCAAGGGTCTGTGTTAGCAGGAAATTGGAGTCAGGAGTTGGAGCTTTGTATTAAACCCAGGTGCCTCAGTAAACCCTACCCCTCACTGAGATTCTGAAAATCTGTTTATGTAATTAAATTTTGAAATCCCTGAAATTTCCTTGAAAATAAATCTTGTCATGCGATTTTTAAATAATTTTAGATATAGCCTTAAAAATAGTTCATCTCAATTGACACTGTTAATAATTTGATTTGATAATATACCATGTTTCCTTCTAAATTGTACTAGTGTGTAAGGCTATTGAGAAGCATAAAGATGGGGTGAAGGTTATGGAAGAGGGGCAAACATCAGATAATTATAGGTAGATAGAATTTGGGAAACTCTCTTAGTCTGTTGGGAGAAAAGAAATCTTCCTGCCATTTATCAACACAACTTTTTTTGTGGGTAAATTGACTTACGTTTTCCATAAAAACTTGGACTATCAAGACACAATGATACGGAGTGGGTGGCTTATACAATGAAAACCTATTTCTCACTGAGTTGGACGATGGAAGTCTGAGATCAGGGCACCAGCATGGATGGGTTCTGGTGAGGCTCCCTTCCTGGCTTCAGATGGCTGTCTTCCTGCTGCCATTTCCTAACATGGTGAGAGAAGAGCGAGCCCTTTGTTCTAGTTTTCTTCTTGTGGGGACAGTACTCTCATCATGAGAGTCCCACCATCATGGTCTCATCTAGACCTGATCAATATATAAAAGTCCCACTTCCAAATACCATTACATTGGGGATTAGGACTTCAACATGTTAATTTGGGTGGCAGGGAACGACACAGTTTGTAACAATAGTGAGAGTTTCTCTCATTTTCCAACTGGGTAGGTCATGTCTTATGGTGTATTTTTTGTTGTTATAAAGTAATAATCATGAGATATTCTTTTATTAAAATTTCCTCTTTGATGTTATTCCAACTTTTTTTTAGTAACTGACCATTTCTTGCTTTTCAATCAGGATGACATGACTAAAGCCAGAGGTGTTCTTTTCCTCACTATAATCATAGATCCCTACTGAATTGATTTTTCAATACTTTTCTTTTAAGCAAAAACAAGGTATTTTATTTAACAAATAAGCTTAAAAAAGAAATTAATTTTTCTCATCCTTTGAGTATAAAACAACATTAATAATATAATAGAGTATATATGACAGTTGCTAGCTCAAAAGTATTTGAGAAGCACAAGTGTTAGGAGAGAGAGAAATACATGTCTTACCAAGCAGGAAGGAGACTATATAAGAAAGCCAGCTGTATGCCGGTTGGTAGGAATTTATGAAGGCTTGAATTACAGAGCAAACACATCCTTAATATGGGCATAATGGACAGCATGTTGTGACTTAGTGATCAACTAATAAATAACAAGGAAAAAATTAAACTTCAAGCACTATATAGTGAAGCATGAAATGGAAGCTCTGAACCATGGAACATAAGTTAACCAAATAACTGGAGTACTTCTGTAGGACTTTTAAATCCCTGAACTGGACACAAATCTCTGAGAGAAAGAGATGCTGGTTCTGCTTCAAAGCAATGTTCATTCAATGTATCTTACATGCTTTGTTAGAAAATAATTTCTAATTATGATAATCATCAATTAGGTTTTTTACTTAATACATTTTAATGTTCATGCCAATTCTATGCCAGGCTCTATGCTTGGCACAATGGACACAAAGATGTTCCATAGTTCATAGTCTATCAATAGAAATGAGCAGTGACTTAAAACTACACTACAGGGTGACAAATTCAGTTAGAGAAGGGAGCCAAGAGTGCTGTGTAAGAAGAGCCACTAAATTCAACCTGGAAGACACTCAGAGAAAGCCAATAATTAGAACAAGTACAGTTGATTTGAAAGAGGAAGTTGATAGGAGGGCCCTTCTTGGAAGACGTGTGAGTACACTCAAAAGCATGCAAGACTTGGCTCAAGACACTAGTTTTTAAGGGGCTATAATTGGTAGAGAGGGTGGCAGGACTGGGAAGACAGACTTAGATAACATTTTTCAGGGTCTTTACTGAAATCACTATGATGCTACCCTAGGTTTTAGATATATCATATGGTATTATAAGTGAAGGAAAGAAGACCTAAAAGGCTGTTTTATAGTAACCGAAACAAGAACCAATAACATTCCAAAACAAGGTAATCGGAGTTGTCATAGGCAAGTGTCAAAAACTTAAATATTTTTGAAGTAGAATCGATGACAAATTTCTTTTTTTTTTTTGACTAATTTCATATGGGATGGGGAGTAAGCAAAGGTGATGGGCGAAAGATGATCTTCAGTCTCAGATAAAGCACATATGTGGGT
This sequence comes from Sylvilagus floridanus, assembly GCA_949820135.1. NCBI lineage: Eukaryota > Metazoa > Chordata > Mammalia > Lagomorpha > Leporidae > Sylvilagus > Sylvilagus floridanus. Next base: position 92,301,094 of record OX463238.1, read on the forward strand.
GCATCCATTCACCTAGATATGATGGACTGGGAAAAGAAAAAAGTAGGAAGGGGTATCCAGTAGTTCAGTTTGAGGTGGATTTCATTTTCAGTGTATTTTTGAACCTTCAAGTAAAAATTTCCAAAGGTAGCTTGTCTAAAGGCATAAACATCAGGTGAGAGATTTGGGCTAGAGATGTAAAATTGGGAGTTATTGTGTAGTGATAGAACTGATGCCATTGGCATATATATAGTATCCAGGTATTGATCATTGGATAAGTCTGTAGCAACATTGTATTTTAAGAAGTAGACAGATAAATAAGAGACTAAACCAGAGATTATGAGGAATTGCTGGTAAAACATGAAGATATTTTCCTGGACTCAAGGGAGTTCAAAGAAACAGCCTTGGTTACAGATGCTATTGTAGTACATAAAGCAATGTAAGGACTAAAAAAGTGGAGAGAGTGATTATATAAATTATTGTATTAAATGGAAAATATTTGAGAATGAAAATGGTTACTGGTAATAATTATGATAGGACAACATGTATAGGCCAGGAGTACTGTAGGTAAAGCAGGATATATGGTTATTCTACATTTGCAAGAATTATTTCAGTGATGAGGTAGGGGTGGTAGCTATAGGTAGAAGAATCAAGGAGTGAAGTGAATGACAAGAAATTTTAGTCATTGGGTATACACCACTTCTTGAATTAATTTTCTTTTAGGGAAGAGAATCAGTGGTAGTTGGACATAGATAGGGGGCTATAGCAGAGTGTTTTGCCTGGTGGAGGCTTTAGCAACTTGTATGTGAAACAGAAAATGTCAATGGAGAAACAGGTCAGAACAGTTTTTATGAGAGAATAAATGATTGAACAATTTCTGGAGATGATGAAAGATTAGCTTTAAAAAGGAGAATGAAATAACTTTTCTAGAGAGATAAGAAAAAATAAATAACAAAAATAGAAAATGTGTGGGTGGGTATGCATGAAAGTGGACAAGTTTTTATCTGATTGTCTCTGTGTTCTCATTTTCTCGGTTAAATAGGAGAAGAGGATTTTTGCAGAGAGCAACTGATGAGATTATGGGGTAGGGTGCTTATGAGAAACAGGTAGAATAGTAATGGTTCATCTGGAGGGTGAGAGACTGCTGATTAGGAACACAACAGGATTTTTAGGCAATATTAAGATCTAAGTGGGCCTTGTTGACTTGCAGTGGCATAGATCTACAGTTTTGCTTTATTCCCACTCCATCTGTTTTAGGTAGTAGAGATAGTGGTAGTGGCCAGATTAAGGTTATGGTAGGCAGATGAAAGAGCAGGAGGCAAATGAGTGGAGGAATAAAACAGTGATTCAAGTACTGGATAATTAGTCTATGAGAAAGGACAAGAGGTGAATGATGTGTTAAAAGGGAATAGTCAACAAATTCCAAGTCTTATTGAAGTCAGGGAAAAAGATGTTAATAGTACAAATGAGCTAGATAGAAATATGGAAAACATTGTTTATAGAGTGGTTGTAAGACTTTAAGATTCCAGAATTGTGTTATCTGAGCATGCTATCAACAAACCCATTTATCTTCGCTAAATATGATATTTGTTTTTCCTTCTCTGGGTTTGTTTTAGGATCTTGTGTTTTAGTGACCACTTGGCTTTCTTGCCTCTAATTCCTCCTCTGTCATCCTTGGAATCATCCTTGTTTGGGGATAAGTAACCAACTCCTTCTCCAAGACTCACTCTAATACCCTTAGAATGTACATGACTCAGCCAGAAAGCTGAAAAAAGATCACTTCCAAACCTTTTAACACTAAATCTGGCCCAGCCTAGAGTCTCCTTATGCTGTGATCGTTTTGCTTTCTGGCCTTAAAAAAAAAAAAGATACTGCCAAATAACTTTTGTCCATCTAAACAACTTTCCGTGTCAGTCATCAAAATGCACTCTTGATCTTGTCCAATGGAGGAGGTGACTTGAATCCTTGCACTGTTAGAAACCACCTTCATATCTCTAGTTCTCTCGTTTTCCCTCATCCATCAGTGAACTTTGGAGTCTTCTCAAGGCTTTGCTCCAATGCAAATGATTTATAGTTGATTCATGGCAGTTGAATTTTCCAAATAATATAAATATCCAAAATGAATATTTTCAGTTAAGGCTTGCAACATTTTGTCTAAAAGTCATGGTCGTGAATATGTCACGTCTACTCGTCTCTGTCAGTCTATAGCGCTGCATGTGATAACCCTCATAAAAGCACAGGTAGTGCAAGGTCCTGATGGGATGAGGTGACCATGTTATTAAGGTGACTCTGCAGCTTGCCAAGAAGTCAAAGGTTGATTTTCTAAGCAGGGGTTTTTGCAAAAATTATTTTGGTGAAAATGAAATGAGACTGCTATATTTTCACCAACAAAAGATGTAGTAAAGATGAACAATAAGTAATTTTTGATTAATTATCCCTGAATAGCAAGTGGTGGAAAAGTGGGAAACATTTTTGGTAGAAGAATTTGCTGAAATCCTATAGAAGAGTGTACTGATGTTGCTTGCAAGATCACCACTAGAAGACAGAGGTTAATCTTGTCCTAGCTGTCATATGGTAGGTGTTGAGAGAACAGGCTCAGAGAAATTTTATCTCTATATATCTATGTTGAATTATGTGGTCACAGATATTTTAGTATTAACCACCTTTCATCCAATGAGAAATAGCTGTATAGAGTAAGACTATAATGCTTAGAACAACCAGAAAACCTGAAAAATCATTAGTGCTATGCTGTGGCTCTTAAGACCACTGTAGTGTCAGCAAGTGAGATCAAACTGCTTAACGATTTTATTTCTGCTACTTGATTTGTTTCTGAGGGTCCTCGCAAACAGAAAATAATCTGTTAGGGAATTGGAATCTAAGCCAGGTTTTGGTGATCGCATCTGTAACTGCTGTACTTGTTGAAATACAGAGACCATCTAGCATTAGCGATTCTTCAAAACACATTTTCACTGGTTAGAAGATAAACTCGCATGCATGAGCACACACAGTTTTTTTTCTAAATTAATTTGATAAGTAGATAAATTTGATAAGTAGATAAATATTGAGTAGATATCTAGTAGATTGATGTAAATCAATGGGAGAAAATTGAAGTAGTCTCAATGAGAGCATAAAGCCTTATTGATATTAGCTCTTCAAGAATGTCTGATGACTGAAGAAGATGAATGGATAAATGTATCCCTCTTAAGGTATTTGGGATGCATTTTGGCCTGAAAACCTCATGTGAATTTTGTATATTTCCATATATTTATATACATATCTTGGATTTATTATAAGTGTAATATTTTGCACTTACAGTATTCTCTTAAATGGAACAAAAAATAGTGAAGGGGTTTCACCCAAATTTTTGAGCAAAATGGATTTTCTGGAAAGATGTGTTCCATTTTTATCATACATTTTTTGTGTACCACCTGGCACACCAGAGCCTTTCCCAAATTCAGTGGGTTATATCTGTGGCTGAACATTGGAAACATGAAGGCATCTTTTAAAAAATGCCAACGCTGGGTTTCACTGAAGACCAATTAAATTTGGATCTCTGGAGGGGATAGATTTTTAGCAGTGTCATTTTTAATAATCTCCCTAGGTGATTTTTGACAGTCACCTGGGCCTGAAAGCCATTGTTGTAGCTATATGTTTTCTCTATTTTGAGAAACAAGGTTAAGGTTATACTAGACACTGTTATTCTACTTGTCTATATCATACCTCTCATTGAAACGCCCTGTTGTTTCTTTCATTCCTGAGACCTTAGCTCTATGCACAACGGTAATATGATTATGGGGAAGTGGAAATGTGGTCCTCAGTGAAAACACAGGTCTAGGATGTAGGCACCCGGGATCCTGAAGCTCAGCATTTGAGCTATTGATTCTAAAGCCAAGGAGCCAAAACTCCTACTACTCCTACTTTTTAACACCTTAGTATAGGCACTGACTTTTTCTTTCTTTTCATGGTAAATTCCTACATCAGAAGAAAAATTCACAAAATTTAAATGGTTGATTTGGGGAAATTAAAAAAAAATTATGATCTTATCAGTTTGACTTTTAAAAACCACACCAAGTTCTTTCACGGTATTTTCAGTATTTGCTGAAGGATGACATCCCCCTTCCCTTAATCATGTGCCAGATTACTCGTAAACCTGGACCATATGCCACTGCAATTTGCTGATGGGCCCAAGCTGTTTTGGTAGATAAAAAATCCAAGGGGATTAGAATGACTCAATCCTCACCATGAACAGAGCAACGGCGATAGGGCAGCTAAATGCTAGCTTCTCTTTCCTTGTCCACATAGCAGCTCTGTTCTCTTAATTTAGGTCATCAATTACCCAAAGTCTGAAAATCACATAGATGATCACAAAAATATATCTCACTTTATATAAGGTCTTTGCTTAGACACTTAGGTAGAAACTAAGTTACAGAAACACACAAATCATGCCAGGGATGGAATAGAGACTTCAGTGTTGAAGTAGGAAATGTTTCCCCAGTTTTCTTTCAGGGTAATCTGGTGGGGCGTTGTTGAATTCTTAACACAAAGAATCTCGCTCTCTTACTTGGCTCCTGTCTTCTGCTCAACGTAGCTAATGAGGCCATTCTTTGTCATCAATGTTAGAGTGACTGCACGTTTTTGTTCACAGTAAAATGAATCCCCGTAACTCTTGACTTGAAATCAGAGTCAGATAGTTGATTACATTCTTATAATTTATGATGACTTTTGGGAAAGTATAATTTTCTGGGAGAAACTTTCCTCCACTCTCACTTTTCCTTTTAGTACAAGTCAAGCTTTCGCAAAGAAGAAAACCGTTATTGTTCTAAATGCCTGACACTCTTGTCTCTTTAGAGTCAAAGCAATAAAGAACTTTGCCATGAAGTGTACTGGTTTAGTAGTTATTCATTCTAGTGCTGTACACAAATATGAAATAGTGCGTCAAATGCTCACTATCCACATCCTTATGCTCCTGTTAAAGCATGTGCACACTTCACTGTTAGTGCTGCTCCTGTAGGACTGGAGAAGTAATGCTTACCATCCTGTCGTATAAAAGGTCACTGAGCCGCATTTGAATCATCTCTGTGCTACTCTACTGCCAACTGAAGAATCCGCTCTAGATTTTCCTAAAATTTATCTGAAGCTTGCAGTGATAAAGGATGCTGGAGAGACATTGTTGGTGTCGATTTTGAATCTTGTTCCCTATGACTTTTACTTATAGTTCTGGTTTTGAGTGCTCATCGAAATAATTGTAATTGAGCTTTTCCCCCATAACGACCCCTCAGCTGCTTGTCTGGGAGGCAGGCCTCCACCTTGGGAACTTGACTGTTGTGATGACTCACCTTCGAGAGGCATTTGCCCTTCACCACGGACCCCGATGCTTAGATACAGGGAATGATGCTGTCACTTACGTGCCCAACAGCCTTGTCATAATACTACAACCAGCCAGTGCCACTGCATGTGTCCAAAATCAGTCACACTCAGTGAGAACAGTTGTTCAGTCAGTCTTTACTGACTGAGGGTTTCTTCACAGCATTCGCAAAAAGATTGTGCTCTCTTATGAATCCTCCCTTTTGTCTTTTTTGTTGAACATAAGTAAGGTTTATTTAAAGATCTGGCATCACATTGTAAAAAGGGAGTTATACCTCTTTCACTTTCCCGGTGGTGGAGAATTCTGTCTTAATTTACCTGTTAATTCTTATATTATCTCTTGGTTAGATTTTATTTATTTATTTATCTATTTATTTATTTTATTTGAAAGGCATAGTGACACACAGAGAGAAATAGAGATAGACATCTTTCATCCACTGGTTCAGCCCCCAAAAGTCCACAATAGCTGGGCCTGGACCAGGCATAGTCTAGTAGCCAGGGACTCCATCTAGGTCTCTCACGTGGGTGGCAGAGACCCAAGTACTTGAGCCATCACCTGCTGCTTCCCCAAGTGCTCTTTAGCAGGAAGCTGAATCAAAAGGGGAGGCAGGAACCAAGCCCAGAAACTCTGAAATAGGAAGTGGATGTTCCAAGCTGTAGCTTAACCTGCTGTGCCACAATACCTGCCCCTCAAGTTTCTTTTAATTGAATATGACACAAACAAAATCCAAATTCATAAGAAGCAAGGAATTACTACTATTACTAGTTTGCACATGAAGGACTCCATTGCAGGATCAATAGGATTCAATCATTATCAGTGATTTCCTTTCAATTTCTTGATTGTGTTGTACTCACAATTCTTTTTGCAGACATACTTTCTCCAGGCTCTCAATGCTATGCTAATAAATAATCTTGGATTCATGTATTCCAATCAATGAACCTACAGGAATAGAAGAGTTTTTGTAAATCTCTGTATGAAAAGCTAGGGTACACACACACACACACACACACACACACACATGCACACAAAGGCCATAGGAAATAATCTCACAATTGATCAATGCTGACTCCTGTGGCTAAGTTTGTACTCTGGTTCCAGTAACTTGGTTCTTACCTAGTGTCTCCATGACACTTTTTCTCTAGTGCCTACAGGCAGATGCCACAGATACTGTCCTGACTTCTGGCCCATTTCTTATGAAAGTGAGAGTTTAGCTTACAGTATGGTTCTTACCTAAAGTGAGTAATTGTGCCCTAACTGTTCTGGAAATTAAATCAACACCTATCAAGGGGAAGATAACATCTGTCCCTTGGAGTTATTTGGGAGATTAAGTACTGTTACACAGTAGATTGGTTAACAAGTGTGAGTTCATTCATGTTTGTATTAGAGAACATTTCTGAAGAAGGTGAACACATTGATATGGAAGGCAAAGTGCTATGGGTAAATGTGCACATAATTAATGTGGGTTCCAGGAACTTTTCCAGTGATTTTGGAAATTTGAATATTGGAGAAATATATTTTTGAAACTTTGAGGCTTCTGCTGCTGAGTTCTGTTCCTGAAATGGATTAAAAATACAAATCCATTTAAAAGCTCATCTTTAAGTCCAAAGATCAATGCTATCATTAAACTCCAGGAAACTCTGTCACTTGGAAAAATGCAAGATGGTTTTATTTACTGTGATTACAAACCACAACAGAATTTATGATACACACTCTGAGTCACGAACAATGTCTTTCAGCCACCAACTTAAAGATTACGAAGACCCTTTTTGTCACACAAAAGCTTAGCAATTCCAAACTGGGTAGAGATATTTAGTCAGGTTTGCTAGCTAAAATATCTTTTAATCTTGTGATTATAAAATGAACTGAAAGTATGTTGTTGTAAAAATTAAAAGAGAGAATAAGAAAGGAAGGGAGGGAGACAGGAGTGTGGGTGGGAGTGAAGTACCACTATGCTCCTAAATCTGTATATATGAAATACATAAAATTTTACACCTTATATAAACAAAAATTTAATTAAAAATTTTTAAATGTTTAAATGTCTTCAAAATTCTTATAAACAGAGTGAAAGATGTAGGAAGTGTGAAATCAAAAATGTTTTCACTCATTAGAGATGACCTTATATAGTTTGACTACTTATGAGTTATCAGCGCATCTGTAATTTGTGAAAATGACTTTCATATAATATTCCTAAATACTATGTATTTTCTAATTTTGAAAACGTGTAAATATGCAAATGCACATATTGGAAGTATATTTTTGTGTTTACTTTTTTTTTTAACAAATTGTCTAAAATAAAAGTTTAAAAACTCATTTGTTAGACATCTGAACAAAGGCATAACTAAACATACTACCCAAATTATTTATGTCCTATTCCTTCACAAAAAAAGGTCACCTTTCCAGAGGCATAACAAACTGGCACATTGGGTATAGAGAAACATCAATAATGTCAAATACTTTTTTTTAGCTTGTGTACTGAATGTACAGCAAGGTGAACATAAATTTAAAAAGAACAGAAAAATGATGAATAGAAGATCAATGTGTTGAGTACAAGGGTTAAGCACAGATACAGAAATGGAAATCTGTTTCAAATCTATTTCCAAAAAAAAATCACTTCAAAGACGTGCACATGAGACATGTTTTAAATAGGCGGGTAGTAAAAATCAGACTGAGTTGGTGTGATTATGTCAGTCGGCATCTGCATAATGTGTGCCCTGCATCACATCTTCTTGGGTCACTGTTTTACTCTAGAATTGGTGCAGGCACTAGTGCTATGCAGTTATCCACCCCTGCTATGTCTTCACCTCAGCTGCTGGAGGGCGGTGAGATGCAAATGCTGTCAGCTGAGGCAAAGTGCTTTGGAGGAATGTTAAACTAAGAGGAAAACTGAGGGTCCATGTGGACAGGCAGGCTGGTTTTCGATTTTTAAAAAAAGTGCCCAGTGAAGACCTCACTGGAAATATGTGATTGCAACAAAGAGGGTAAAAGAGGGAACATCTCTTAGGGGAGAGCCTTCCTAAGGCAGAAGAGTGGCTGGAATATGTGCAAGCCAGCATCCCACAGAAGCCAGGGTTCCTGGAAGAGACAGAAAAACAGGAACAAAAGTGCAATGTAAGGAGGCCTGTAGGCCTTTCGTTATGAGGGCTGAGCCGTGAGCATTTGACCTGCTGGTTAAGGTGCTGGTTAGGATGCCAGCCCCCACGTGACAGCACTTGGATTCCTTTCCCAGCTTTGGCTCCAGACTCAAGTTTCCTGCTAATGAGGACACAAGTTAAGAAGCTATTACTAAACTTTAAGAGGTGATAGTGGCTTTGTGAAGAGCGGAAGCAATAGATGTAGGTGGGTAAGATGAGATTCTAGATGTTTCTAGAAGTTGGAAGCAACATGATTTACTAGACGTGAAATAACTCTGAGAAAGAGCAATGGAGGATACTTTATGTTTTAATTAAAGAATGGGAAGGAAGAATTACTATTAACTGAGACTGGGAAGACTTTGACAGTTGGTAGATCTGAGATTACAAGTTAAACATGTACCAAAGTGGAAATATACGTTAGTCATGGGCCCAGTATACATGTCTGGAATTCAGGAGAGCTCCTGGAAGGAGTCATAATAATCTGAATGGTGTTTAAAGTCACAAACTGGATGAATCACAGAGGTAATGTTATGAGATTTGATATAAAAAACAAATACAAGGGACTGGCACTGTGGCCGAGTGGGTAAAGCTGCTGCCTGCAGCGCCAGCATCCCATGTGGGCTCTGGTTCAAGTCCTGGTTGCTCCACTTCTAATCCAGCTCTCTGCTATGGTCTGGGAAAGCAGTGGAGGATGGCCCAAGTGCTTGGGCCCCTGCACTCACATGGGAGACCTGGAGGCAGCTCCTTCTCTCTCTCTCTCTCTGCCTCTCCTTTTAACTGTGACTTTCAAATAAATAAATAAATCTTAAAAAAATAAAAAACAAATACAAAAATATATCTTTCAATATGTGCATTGGGCTATTTGCATATTTTCAAAAATAACAAGAAAATACATAATATCTGGGAATAAGATGAAAATCTTTTTTACAAGTTCGATATGTTTCTTGATAATTCATAAATAGTGCAACTATGTAAATCATCTACAATGAATATTAATACATATTTAATTTTAGGATTCTTACTTGTGGATTCTTACTTGTGGTATTTGAAGTCACAAATCATGGAGGTAGTGTGTGTGGGAGAGAAGAAAGAATTTGAGAACTGTGCTCTGGGTTACTCCATTGTGCACAGGTTGAGAAACTAAGGAGAAACTTGCGGGAGATTTGGAGAAGGAGTGTACATGGAGGTAAGGGACAACCAGGAGAATGAAATGTTGGCAGCCATATGAAAAATGTTTCAACACGTTAAGCGCTGAAGAAAGAGATGTGATGAAGATTGAGAACTCACCACTGGGTTTAGCAAATGTGGAGATTATCCATGGCCCTGAGAAGTAGTCTCAGTAGGGTAGCAGAGGAAAAAGTCAGAAGGAAATAAAGAGTAGGAGCAAGAAAAGTAAAAACAGTGACTATAGACAACTGTAAAGAGAAGACCAGAGTGGAGAATTAGTGGGAGGAGAGCCTGTGAAGTTAAGAGAAGGATCTTTTTATTACTATGGGAAAGGTGATGTCATGCATGTAAACTATTAGAAAACACAGAATTTGGGAAAGAGAGAAAGTTGATGGTGATGATGCAAGAGCAGAGAATAAGACCTTGAGTAGGAAGGATGCCATGGGTCCATAGTGTAAGTCAACTTTGATAATAATTGTTTGAAATGTCAGGATGACAGGAAACTTCAAAGAAAACATGGGCAGGGATGCACAAAGAGTTTAGATATGGTGGTGAAGGTTTGTGGGAATTTTTTTATTATATTTATTTCCCCTGTAAAATAGTAAGCAAGGTCAACAGCCAATGTGAAAATAGGAGAACAGGTGTAGGTGTGTGAGGATAGAAAAGAGGTTTGAAATAGTCTGTAAGAAATGTGGAGAGAGACTAGATCAAGTGAGTGTGTTTTTCTTTCTGAGTAAATATTAGGGCCCATCTAACAGTGGAGCACCTGCACCTAAAGTTGTGTGCTTTCTTCAGTCATGTTCATCTGGGTATAGGTGAATAATAATCAAGGATTTGAATACAACCAGGATGAAGTTTCTGCTGGTAAGATGTGATAAAATGAGGGAGATCAAGAGAACTAAGGCTGTATACAGGGCAGTGATTTCCATGATACTAGTGATTTTACACCATATTATATATATCCATGTTATATATCCATGTTTTCTTTCCAATTAACCTTTAACTCCTCATCTGATTTTAGTGTTTCTATAAATGGTACTATTTCTTATTCACTGCACCTTAGAATATTGAGGGATTTCTTGTATCTTCTCCCCTTCATTATCCAAACATAACCAATCACCAAGTAGTATCCCTCAAATAATTTTCTTCTTTACCAAACTCACTTCTAACAGAAGTGAGTATCAGTAGAGGAGACGACAATGCAAGGAAGGAAGAGTGAAGGGTAAGGAGAGAAAAGCAGTCTGAGGATCAGAATGTGGAGGTTCCAGAAGTCTGGGTTTAAAAAGCAGTATTCTTAACTCCATGGGGACCCATGGACTTCTGTAGGGACACGCTTCCCAGTGCTGGCATCTCTGCAGAGCCGTAAGAAGATACTCCAGGCCAGCTCCGCGGTTCACTAGGCTAATCCTCTGCCTGTGGTGCCAGCAGCCCGGGTTCTAGTCCTGGTTGGGGCATCGGATTCTGTCCCGGTTGCTCCTCTTCCAGTCCAGCTCTCTGCTGTGGCCAGGGAAGTCAGTGGAGGATGGCCCAGGAGCTTGGGCCCTGCACCTGCATGGGAGACGAGGAGGAAGCACCTGGCTCCTTGCTTCGGATCGGCGCAGCACCAGTCGCAGTGCGCCGGCAGTAGCGACCATTTGGGGGGTGAACCAGTGGAAAAAGGAAGACATTTCTCTCTGTCTTTCTCTCTAACTCTGCCTGTAAAAAAAAAAGATACGCCATATGCTCTAACTGAAAAACTCTGGGTTAAAGAGCAATATTCTCAATTACACATGACACCATTTCTCCTTTTCCATTAAAGTTAGAGCCTATAAATTAAATGATATTCTGAAGAGATTAGAAGAGATTAGAGGTATAAGAAAAATAAAAAGATTTTACATTTTTTTCCAAAATAGAAGCTAATACTAGCTGGAACTAGAGTAGTAGCAGTAAAAATGTAGACCTTGTAGAGATAAAAGGAGAACTTTGACAGCTGATTGAGGTATAGGTATCAGGAAGATTAAGAAAGTCAAAAATATCTCTCTAGGCCAAGGAATTTGGCCTAGCAGTTAAGATCTTGGTTGGGGTGTGCACCCTCCAGCCCCACCCTCAGTAAGTGGGTTCAATCCTGCTAAAGAAGTTGGAACTAGGAGGCAGCAGTGGTGATTCAAACTCTTGGGTTCCCCATGGACTGGGCTTCGGCTCCTCAGCTGCAGCTGGCCTTTGAGGACAGAACCAGTGGAAGGGAACTCTGGCCTATCTGTCTCTACCTCCCAAATAAATGAAATCTCTGTATATCACTGGTGGAGCTGGTTTATGGGTTCATGGTCAAGGGTGCTGTGGTTCTTTTCACTGATGAAACAGCATGTTCTATTAAGTATTGACTCTTCAGTACATGTCTTCTAAATATGCTGTATGACTAAACGGGAAATACAAAGAAGTTCTGCTTCACATCCAAGTAGGATGGTTGTCTTCAGGAAAACATTCGTGCAATTGTTTGAGTTGTGGGCTGGGCTAGCCTTTCTGTTTGTTGGTTTCTCATTTCACTTGGAAGATTAACAGAGTATGTGACAGGTATTTTCTCAACTATAGGCAAAGTGAGTCTCACTCTTGCAAGAGCATAACTGACAGTTTATGCTGCCAAGGGTAGAATTTGAACTCTCATAACAAATCTACAACTTTGGGAAAACTTTCATCCTCTGGCACAAAGTTGATAGCTTACCAGTAGGTAAAGACTTATTATGCAATTTGTGGTCCTCTTAACAAATGTAAGTTTCTTATATCATATAGTCATTCCCCCTTATCTAGGGTTTTACTTTCCACTGTTTTGGTTGTTTAAGGTCAACCATGATCTGAAAATATTAAATAGAAAATTCCAGTAGCAAAAATTCATAAGTCTTAAGTGACTTTTATTACACTGTATTGGTATATTTTGTTACTAATTTTTGGTGTTTTTACTGTGCCTAATTAATAAATCAAATTCAATCATGGGTATGTCTGTTTAGGAAAAATATAAGATAAGGGTACTTCAAAAAATGTCTTATAGATTTATAACTTTTCTGAAACAAAATGCTAGGAAGAAGTAGGAGGAGGAGAAGGGAGAAAAGAGTTTTAAAAGTAAGCTTATTTTGCTGGCTGGTGCCGCGATGCACTAGGCTAATCCTCCGCCTGTGGTACCGGTACCCTGGGTTCTAGTCCCAGTTGGGGCACCAGATTCTGTCCTGGTTGCCCCTCTTCCAGTCCAGCTCTCTGCTGTGGCCCGGGAAGGCAGTGGAGGATGGCCCAAGTGCTTGGGCCCTGCATCTGCATGGGAGACCAGGAGGAAGCACCTGGCTCCTGGTTTCGGATCGGCACAGTGTGCCGGCCATAGCGGCCATTTGGGGGGTGAACCAATGGAAGGAAGACCTTTCTCTCTGTTTCTCTCACTGTCTAACTCTACCTGTAAAGAAAAAAAAATCTTATTTTTGCTGCCAAAAACATTGAAACCCATGACTAAAAAAATCTTCAAAAAGTTTTTGGGAAATGTGTATAATGACAATTTCTTTGTCTCAAGAAAAACTTATCTTTTAATTTCATTTTTCCATAACTGGTCAGGGACTTTGGAAAGGCTCAGCTTGCTTGAAGTTACACTTGCAGCTTCAGTCATATGAGGACAGAAGTTTCAATCTCCTGAAGACCAAATTGAACCCGACATGACAAATGGTTCACTCACATGCTGGTTGGTGTCTCAAGGAAGGCCGCTGATGACAGTACCTTCAAACCATGTCCTTTGGTAGTTAGACTTCTTCCTTCGCAGCAGGTTTTCCTGAAGTGACCATTCCAAAAGGACCAGGAAGAAGCACAGTGCCTTTTTTGACCAAGCATCAGATGTCACACAGTCTCACTTCCATTCTACCTTCTAAGTCCAATCAGTTGTCAGCCCTTCCAGATTGAAGGGGAGGAGACACTTCTTCCATTCTTGGAGGAAGTATCAAAGAACTTTCGACCCTTGCTTTGGCCATTTTTAAAGAAATGTCCCTTCTACAGTAAAATAAGAATAGTGTTTTACAACTGTCCATTTTGGTATCTTGCCCCCAAGTGGCTTTCAATTAATTATCTATAATTAATATTTATATTATTAATTCATATAGTTAAATTTATTTATACTTAATAAATTTACACACTTAATTATAAATTATGTTTTATGATTTATACATATTATAAATACATATTATATCCTGAAAACTTCATTTTTCAAGATTTTTATTTGATTATTTGAGAAAAAGAGAGCTATACAGATGGATAGGGACAGAGAATGAAAGAGAATGAGCTTCCATTTACTAGTTCATTCTTCAAATTCCCACAATGGTCTGGGCTTAGCCAGGGTCCAACACTGGGAGCCAAAGTCTCCCATGTAGGTGGCAGGAACTCAACTACTTGAACCATCACTTCTGCATCCAAGATTCTCCATTAGTTGGAAGTTGGCATCAAGAGGTGGATGCAAGTATTGAACTCAGGCATTCTGATGTGATTGTGGACAGCCTAACTGACATCTTAACTGCTAGGCCAAACACATGCACTTATGTCCTGAGAACACTAAATTCAGGCTCTGCAAATTATTAGCTCTGTGACCTTAGAAAGGCTTCAGTTCCCATAAAATGGGGATATATTGCTGCCTACCTCTTAGGGTTGTTGTGAGGATTGAAAAAAATAGTCTTTTGGGCTGGCACCTGTGGCATAGCGTGTAAAGCTCCTGCCTGCAGTGCCAGCATCCTTTATGGGCATTGGTTCTAGTCCTGGCTGCTCCCCTTCCAATCCAGCTCTCTGCTATGGCCTGGGAAAGCAGTAGAAGACGGCCCAAGTCCTTGGGCCCCTGCACCCACGTGGGAGACCTGGAAGAAGCTCCTGGTTCCTAGCTTTGTATCATCGCAGCTCTGGCTTTTGTGGCCATCTGGGGAGTGAAACAGCGAGTGGAAGACCTCTCTCTTTCTGCCTCTCCTTCTCTCTCTGTGCAACTCTGACTTTCAAATAAATAAATAAATCTTTAATCAAAAAAGAAAAAATAGTTTTTTTTTACAGCAGTTTTTGTATTCATTTGAAAGGCAGATCAACTGAGGAGGGGTGGGTAGAGAGGGAGAGAGTGCTCTTCCATCCTCTGGTTCACTCCCCAAATGGCAGCCAATAGACAATTCTAAGCCAGACTGAAGCCATGAGCCAGGAACTCCATCTGGGTCTCCTACGTGGGTGGCAGGGCTCCCAGTACTTGGTTCATCATCTGCCACCTTCCCAGGTGCATTGAAAGGAAGCTGGGTCACAGGCAGAGTAACTGGGACTCAAACCTGCACTCTAGTATGGGATGCCGGTGTCTCAAGCTGCTGGGCCACAACACCAGCCCCTTGCTGCAGACTTTTATAAACTTTTATCAGAGCCCAGCCATGTCCATTTGTGTACATATTGTCTATGGCCGCTTTTACAGTTCAATAGAAGCATTGAACTCCCGCAAAATAAACTATGGTATGCAAAGCCTGCATTATTTACTCTCTGACCCTATATGAGAAAGTGTTTAGTAAGCTTACCCTAAACTGAAAAAAAAAAAGCGTCCCAAGTGAGATGTTTCCAGTTGACCAGTTACGGCCTTTGCTGTGTAGCTGAGCAGCATAATGGAATTAATGGAACCTAATGGAAACCTACAGTATTCATGTTGATAAGGTTGATTTATCAATAAGTAGACTAACGTCTATTAAGTCACACATAGGAGGGAGAAGTTCTGGGGTTCTGTTTCACACTAGGACAACTAAAGATAATGTATTATATATATATATATATATATATATGTATATATATATTATATATATGAAAAAGAGCTAGAAAGGATTTTAATGTTTTCAGCGTAAGAAATGATAAATGTTTGAGGGAATAGATAGTTTTACCTTGGGTGGAACCTTAGGCAATGTATGCATCAAAATGTCACATGGCAGCTATAAATATCTATAATTTTTATACACCAGTGAAAATTTTTTTAAAAATTTAGAAATTAAAAAAGAAGTAATGCTATAACTAGTACTGAAATAGTATTTTACACTTTGTGTTTCTGTGTGGGTGCAAACTGATGAAATCTTTACTTAATATATACTAAGTCGATCTTCTGTATATAAAGATAATTGAAAATGAATCTTATGTGAATGGAATGGGAGAGGGAGCGGGAGATGGGAGGGGTGTGAGTGAGAGGGAAATTATAGGGGGAGGGAGCCATTGTAATCCATAACCTGCACTTTGAAAATTTATATTTACTAAATAAAAAAATAAAAAATAAAACTGGAAAAGAAAAGATCAAATTTCTCAGAGAGAATAAAGGGCAATTCCTGCCTCAAAAGATGTTCCGTAAGACAAGACAAAATACATGCACTGCACCCAGATTTAAACATTAACTTTGGGATGCTTGCCAGACCAGATGGTTAGAAAAGCTAAATACCATTGATTTATTTCTTACCCTTTATGAAGCAACATTAGAGACAACGGACCTTATCAGAACAAATGAGAATAAACAACAGAATGCAGATCAGAGGAGAATTAAGAACAAATGCTACTGGATTTTATTGTGCTATAATTAATTTTGTATGTAGAAAGAGCACTAATTATTAGCAAATTGTGAACGGAACCAACCAAGCTTTATCTAATAGCAGCTGGGCAAGGATGGACTTTTGTGTTTCATGGATGTCATTTTTCCTTAAGTAGCACTGTGACCATAATATCCACTATCCTGAGAATGCTCTCTTGTAAATGCAATTAATCACCCATCAAATGCCTTTTGAGTATTTAGTAAATGTTAGAGGCTGAAAAAAATAGAGATTAGTAACACCTGACCCCTGCAAACACTATTGCTAAATAGTGGTGATTTCCAGCCCAGAGGTTCAGCAATGGTTCTGAAATTCTTTTGGATCACGGGCCCTAATGAGAATATGCCCAAAGATGTAAATTGTACTTAAAAATAAATGTGCAAAGGCACACATGAAGAAAACATCACTTAGAATTTCAAGAAATTTTCAATTTCCTGAAGTCCATTCATATCAGTTCACGCAGTGCTTCACCCCAGTTTGAGAATCTTGTGGTACAGCATGGGTACGAGTGAAGGAGTGAGCTGGTATATGCATACTTGTGTGTGTATATGTAAGTGTGTGTATGTTGTAGAGGATGGTCGGTGCTCATAAAGAAGTTGTGCCTTAGGAGGGCATTTGGCCTGGCGGTTAAGATGCTGATTCAGTTGCTTGTATGTTGTTTTAGAGTGAGTGCTTGAGTTCAATGCCTGGATCTGGTTCCTGACTCCTACTTCCTGCTAATGCAGACCCTGGGGGGCATTGGTGATGTATAAAAGGATTGGGCACCTGTCACTCATGTAACAGAGCTGGATTGAGTTCTCCTCACTCAGCACTGGATCTTGGCAAAACCCTGGCCATTGTGAATATCTGAGGCATAAACTAATGGATGAGAGCTCTCTTTATTTGTCCTTCTCTCTGCATCTCAAAAAAAAAATCAGCAAAATAAGGTTGCATCTCAGTTTCTTCAGGAATTAAGGTGGAAAATATTTTCTAGGTGGGAAGAATGGTTTATGCAAAAGTAGTGAGACAGCACAGGAAGCCTGGCAGTGATATGAATGAGCCAACACTAGAGTGGAAGATTAATGCCTTGAAGAAGAGGCTGGAAAAAGACTGTATCCCAAACCACAGAAGCTTTTTATGTGTTATATCAGAGTAGACTGTTTTTCTAGAAGTATTACACAGCTACAAAAGAGCTGCCACTATGGGATATGCCATTCACCATAGTATTTGAGGACAGTTTTTTTGTGAGTCAGCTGGCTGTTTATTGCTTATTTTATTTTTTTCCTGATTTTTCTTACCTTCCTTTTTTTCTTAAATTCAGTATACACAGGGGCTGGTATTGAGGCATAGTGGCTACAGCCACCACCTGAAATGCTTGAATCAAATATGGGCACCGGTTCTTGTCCCAACTGCTCCACTTCTGATCCAACTTCCTGCTAATGACCTGGGAGAAACAGTGGAAGATAGCCTAAGTGCTTAGGCCCCTGCTACCCATGTGGGAGACCTGGAAGAAACTCCTGGCCCTTGACTTCAGCCTGGCCAGCCCTGACTGTTTTGGTCATCTGGGGAGTGAACCAGTGGATGGAAAATGTTTCTATCTGTCTCTCCCTCTCTTTTGCTCTAATTCTGAATTTCAAATGAATAAATAAATTTTTAAAAAAGAAATTAAGTATATACTACTTGTAAGATATTTATATATTGTATGTCATAGAAATTAATTTTGCAGCCATCCTGATTAGTAAGTTTTATTTTATCTGTTTTATCTGCAGGAAAACTGAGACATAGAAAGTCACTAACTTGATCAAGCCCCACAGCTAAAAGGGTGGATGTGAGAATGGAGCATCATATTTTTACAACTCCAGATTCCAGGTTCCCTACAATTCTCCCTGGGCATAAGATACTAGACAAAAAATAATTGATCATTTCTGGCTGATGCAGAATACTCCCTTAGAGTAATGTCAGGTTATTAAAATCATAGAATTTTGGAGGGACTAGGACTTACCTCCCTCTTGTAAAGACCCTGCACACTTATCTAGCCTTACTTTAACTTTTATCTTGGTAAAGATAACGTTTGAGGAAGGCATTTAGCTGGGGTTGAACTGAACAAACTAGACAGCCTGGGAAAAGATTGAAAGTCTAAGATCTGCATTACGAGGTGCTGAGAATTCCTCCAAAAGGCAAATGCGGAGCAGTGGACAAAAATGCTTTTTGTCTTCTCTAAGGGGGATGAAAATGTATAATTAATAATTACAACGTGGAGAAGGCAATGATGGCTTACAGATAGCAGAAACTCAACAAATTTGCAAATATTGCTCTTTCCCATGTCAAAGGCTATTTGAAATTCTTTAGTTCAGCTCTATTTGGGGGCATAACAAATGATATCTAGAAGGCCTTTCCGAAATTCAAACCTAATTAGAGTACTAAATGCTATTGCAAACTCCATGTCAATAAAATACTACAGGGTCTGCGGTGATGGAACAGGAGGAAGGGACAGTTCACAAGTGAACATTCCTGGGATAAGACTTAGAACAGCGACCCATGGGGGAGCTCAGGCTAAGGCATGGTACGAGTGTGCCTTTCACATCAGATGAGTGCAAAACCGGATAGAGAAGGAAAACACAGCAGTGCTTGTAGATGACACGAGAGCAGGCTTTAGTAGAAGATGTAGCGGGCTTGGTTCTTCATCATACTCAGGGCCTGCCCTCATCATGATACAATACGATCCGTCACCGGGTGAAGTAATTTATAATGAGGCTCATGGAGCCACATTAGCAAGAAAGGGAAAAAAATGTGAGGCACCACCCAATGTCCCATAAATGGTGGGAAGAACATCTGGGATGGAACATGCTGAGCGCAGTTGGTCTGTTTGTCCTCGTTGGTGGAGGACAACCTCTAACCCCTCGACCCCAGGCCTGGCAAGTGACGGTTCAGTTGACGTGCGGATAGCTGCGACCTTCCGGCACGCTCTCCCCTCCGCTGGATCCCAAGCGCAGTCCCATTTCACAGTCTTGCATCATCTCCTCGGAACACAGCCAGGTGCAGAGAGAACAGCTGGGAAAGGATTACAGAAATCCCCAAGGACTCTACGGAGAGTCCAGAAATCCCCTTTGCACTAAATAAACTTAAGCAGCCTGAAGGCACTTTTATTGAACACAATGGCAATGTGAGGCGAGAGAAACAAAACGCAAGCACGCATGGCATGACCGTTGCAGGGAGAAAATACATTCATCAGAAGGCTGGAAGTTTTGTGTGTTTTTTAGCATTTGGCAATATAATGACAGACATGTTTATTAAAGCCTAAGAACAGATGCTCTAGCTACAACAATAGAAGTCCAGTAGAAAAGTAGTTAAAGCCCCACTGAAATTTAATAACTGAAACACATATTTCAAGGGTTCTTTTAATTTTTCAGTGTCACTGCTCACATTATAGCTCATTTAAAATAAAAGAATCTATTTCTAAAATGACTCTTAGAACTACTGGTTGATCCATAACAGGAGCTGAAATTATTTGAAGAGACTATTAGTTATTATTGTTTGATCGTCTTATTTCTCTAAATTGAAAGACATAATTAGTAACACACAAATATAAAGCATTTTTTCACTCTATTTTGGTTCTTTGAATGAATTTCATTGTTACTCGGTGATTTACAAGCTGAGTTTAAGTGAGGAAGTTTTAATCTCTCTGTGCCTAACAGCAGCTACAAAATGGAGATAATATCAGTATCTATTGATATGGTTCTTTGAGAATTAATTAGAATCATACGTGCAAAGTGCTTAACAAAATACTTGTGACATAGGAAGTGCTCAGTAAATGCTAGCTATAATAATTTATGATCATCATCATTATTCACTTAAATTCAAGTCTCTTCTGATGGGTCAAGAATAGACTAATTTTAAAGTGATAAATCTTATATTTGAAGATAGTATATAAATTATGACTATTAACTTTATATAAGTTATCATCACCATCTAATTTGAAATTGTATAAAGAACTTCTAGACTCTCTAAATTTTTTTGGTGAGGGCCAGCACTGTGGTATAGCAGGTAAAGCCTGCATTGCCAGCATCCCATATGGGAGCCAGTTCCAGTCCTGGCTGCTCTATTTCTGGTCCAGTTCTCTGCCTTGGCCTGGGAAAGCAGTAGAAGATGGTGCAAGTCCTTGGGCCCCTGCAACCACGTGGAAGACCCAGAAGAAACTCCTGGCTCCTGGCTTCAGATCAGCACAGCTCCGGCTGTTGCGGCTAACTGGGGAGTGAACCAGTGGGTGGAAGACCTCTCTCTCTCTTCTCTCTTTTCTCTCCTTTTTTCTCTGTATGTCTCTGACTTTCAAATAAATAAATAAGTCTTAAAAAATTTGCTTGGAAGTCATAAACGTATGGGGAGTTTCTTAAAATTATCTCAAACACTAATAAAGTCCAAGTTTGAAAATAATGTTTGAATTGTGATAAATCTGAAAATCTCAATAACTAAAATTTGTTGACAATCACATTTACATGATACTTTTTGTCTAATCTTTAAATCCCATGTGCCAAGATCGAATCTTGGAGATTTTGAAATTTGTTTATTAAAAAAAAAAACTCTGAAGACATTTGCATACTAATAGAGAATGTTTAAGAAATGCACTAAGCAGAGGAAGATGGAAATAATGTTTGTGAACACCACACTCATCTTGTTGGAGGACACCAGCTTCTCCAGATTTATTGAGAAATGTTCAGAGATGAGTGGAAAGTATTTTGAAATCATGAAAGAAGACATGCGTCGGTGTCTTCTGCCACGGCGTGGAGAATGCTCTTCATGTAAAGGCCAGCCAAACATCGTCTTTGGATTTTCACATGCGCAACCCAATGACATAAATGGGAGGGTCAGGCTGAAATATTTCCAAACTTGGATATGTCATGTGCTAGATTCTTTAGATCAAAATATTGTGATAGTTTCCGGGCTTAGAAGCAGAAATAATTAAAATTAAATGCTCCCATAAATTATTTTCTAAAAACTCTATACACCACTTTGATGTAAGTCTTATTCTAATAAACAAGGAAAGCTTTCCAGGCTACTTTGTACAATGTAAGGTCCCAAAGCAGCGACATTTTCAGGTTCCTGAAGTTCTTCCATCTGGATTACCATGTTCTTAGTCGTTTGCCTTAGACATCATCTAAAAGAAGTTTTTTTTTTCAAGATTTATTTTATATATTTGAAAGTAAGGGAGAGAGAGAGAGAGAGAGAGAGAGAGAGATCTTCTTTCTGCTGATTCACTCCTCAAATGGCTGCATCAGCCAGGGCTGGACCGACCTGAAGCCAGGAACCTGGAACTCTATCAGGGTCTCCCATGTGGTTCAGAGATCCAAGCACTTGGGGCAACTTCCACTGCTTTCCCAGATGCATTAACAGGGAGCTGGATCAGAAGTGGAGCAGCTGGAATTTGAACTGGGACTCATACACGATGCCAACATCCCAGGCAGCTGCTTAACCCACTGCACCACAATGCTGCCCCATGAAGGCAGAGTCTAAGAGAAAGTCTTATGTATGGGTAGTTTATCATGAAAACTCCCTGGAAAGCAAGGGAGAAGTGGTGGTGGAATGAACAGAAAGGAAGAAGAGCAAGCATGATTGCATTAGAGTTGATCACACCAGCCATGCTCAATTCTGAGGTTCCCTCTAAAGAGTCTTACTGATATATTTCAGAATTGACCAATTGCATATTGATAGGCATGAACATTTATCTTTTAGCATCTGTCTCCCACTGGTGAAGGAACACCACATATATTTACTTTCTTGAATTTCTGTATGATGTAGTTTCTTGCAGATTCTGCTAGTCAGAGCACCAAAACCAAAACCAAACAAGGAAATGAACAAAATGCCCAGGCAGGAACTGAGAGATGCTACCTCAAGTCTGAGTCAAGCAGTGCCTTCCCTTTTGCATATCATTCATCCCTATTACATCTTAGTTTCTCTAATGCCCTCCAATATACCATAGAGCTATTTCATTATAGTGGCCAGCCTTGTAAGGATTCAATACAAGGGTGTTGGATGAACTACAAGTCTTATTGCTATAGCTGGTCCTAAAGCCGTAATTAATATTTTCTTTCCTCTACCACCTATTTTGAATTTCTCTTCTATTTGGCCAGTAGCTGGTCTAGTTATGTGTCTAGTGCAGTGATCCCAGGCTTTATCCTATGTGTCTAGTGCAGTGATCCCAGGCTTTATCCTTAGGGGTCCAAGTTCCTAGTTGTTTTGCCCTTGTTGTGCTATGGTTGCTGTAACTGCTGATTCTGTTGTCACTGAGCAGGGAGGCACCAAAAGACATTGCAGTGTGTCTCCTACTTTCCAGGTGTGTTCTTGTCTGACTCCACTGTGTAACAATGCTTACACCAGAGTAATTAAGGTCAATTACCATCCTCAGTATGGAGAACTCTTTTCTAGCTGATCTCCTAGCACGAGCCCAACACAGCCAGGAAAAAGTTGTAGCTTCAAATGTGATAGAGCCCTTGCTGTGCCCCAATAAGAGCATTCCATCATAGCAAATAGGATTTTTAAAATGAGCTGTGAGTGAGGAGGAGGCACACATTCTGAGGGCAGGTCATTGAAGTGATGATAAGAAGTACTAATTCCATTTCTACCTCTGATCCCCAGGGCTGTATGTTACATCTCTTTCGGACATGAACTGGGAACAGGCTACTGGTCCAGAGTGTAAACCATATTCTAGAGGATTATGTGCCAAGCTCATAGGATGCCATTACTGAACTGATACTTCTGCAAAGCTGTTATTGAGCTATTTTACTGTTTCATCAGGCTAACTACTTCTGTGTGATGAGATTTGTGATGAGTCCAATGGATTCTGTGTGTGTGTGTGTGTGTGTGTGTGTGTGTGTGTTCGCCTATTCTTAAATCTCCTTTGACGTTAAACTGGTCTGCGTGACGTAATGATGCACATGATACTATGGTTCAAGCAATAGATAAATAGTAGGAAAATAGGTAAGTAGCTGGAAAAAGCTCAGCTGATATAAAAAGAGAATCCAGATTTCAATTTTGGTAAGGATGATACTGGGTAGAAGAGTTCCAATGTAACAAAATTGAAATCAGATGATTGGCTAACCACCTTACTATTGGTTTCACATTGCTGCTAGTGGTAAGGCACTTCCTAATGCCAATAACTAGATCATTCTTGGTGAGAAAAAAAAAAAACTGTGCTGGTTACTCCATTTGTAGTCCCTGTTCCTTAATCAAAGGTCACTTCATACGTAGTGCATTGTTACAACATCACTGTTATTCAGTAAATACGATGGCTAACACCATGAGATAGTCAGTGGGTTGTTGAGTGCTCCTCAGTGGTGGATGCTGTTCAGTAGGCATTTATGTGATACTTGCATACTCTGTTCCACTTCTGTTGCTGCATTCACTTGCCTCGTCTCCAAACTTCTATGCTTCTGATCTTAGAGCAGACTTTTATACCCCTTCAGCTGGCAGAGTTTAGATGAACCATCTCTGACCTGGGGTCATTTGAGCTTTCAGAAAACTGTAGCCCCCATCAACATCTGGGAGCAACCATATCAGGACCCTTTGAATGAAAAGTCTAGCCACAGCTTTCCCAGATTCCTAACCTGATAAAAGAGAAGCAAAATGAAGTGTTTCCCCCTTTGTTGTGGAGTAATTTGCTAGGCAGCAATGACAACTGGAGCAAGTTACTCTGTGCCAAGCGCTCTGCTGCACCTATTATCTCATTAACTCCTTTACTGCTGACAACACTGCAAAGGAAACAGTATTTTGTTTTATAGATGAGGAATGTGAATGTCAAAGAGATCAACACTCTCCCAATCTCATGCAACTAAGAAGAGAAAATTGAAGTTCAAACTCAAGTAGATTGGCTTAGTGGAACCTGAAAAATAGAATCAAAAGAAACATTCACAGAGTGACAGCCACACTTCAAGTTGGGGGTGGGAAGAAGCTGGCAACGTATAGGATATTAATTGATTTCTAAATACTCAAATTCAAATAAAATAAGTAAATCATCTTTTAGAGTTCAACATGTGCAGGCTGAAAATGAAAAAAAAATTGGCTGAGAGGGCCCTAGTGAAAAACAAATTTAACTATTACCATATGAATGTTGTTGTCTCAAGACTGCTGATGCCAAATTGCCTAGGAAAAGGTATTGGAAATCATCTGTAACAAGTTTTGTAAAGATGTTTTGGCATAAAAGTGAAGAGCAATTTCATTTTGAAATACTGAAAATATGAGTGAAAATATAATTAGTGTTTGTAAAAAGTGAATATAATGCTTTGTTTTAAATGACCTTTGACGAAATTCTAGCTCTTTAATATTCCTTTATCCATTTACACTAGAATAAAAGGAGCATAAATCAATTTCTTTGCTTTACATACCCTTTATGGTTTGACTGTCAAAACAGAAACATCAAACTTCGACTAATGTATCCCATGCCAAGACTGATTGAGTTGTATGATTATGCCCATTCACACATGACTAAAAATATTTTTATTTGTTCTGATTGTGTATGTGTTTTGTAATTTATTTATAGTCACTTTTTCATTTTTATTCTATTTGAGTTTATAGTTATTTTTACATATTAAAGCTAAATTCTAGCAAACAAACTTTTATCTCTGATTATCCCTTGACTTCTCTGTTCCTGTATCTTCTTCAAGAGTTCTTTGCTTTATCTCACAATGATTTTTCATATTTAAGAAACAGGTTGTATATTTAGGGTACATTTATAATTACTTGGTTTTTTGATCCATGGTTCTCAAATATTAGTGTGCACAAAAGTTATCTGAGGACATAATAATGACTGTAAATTTATGGGCCACATTGTAGGAGATTCTGATTGGAAGGTTATGGGTGGGTCTTCATGGAAAGAAAGCTCTTAAAACTTGTTTTGCATATGGTTTACCATATTTGGACACTGTCCTAGGTGTCAGTAATTTCATTAACTGCTTTCAGATTGTAGATATAATTTGCCATATGTTATCAAATATGTAGCCTCATCCATATAAACGTATATGGTTTCTTAAAATAAAAAATCTTTTATACCTGATAAATGCTTTTGAAAGTATATTGTCCTTGTAAAATACATAAAATATTTGTTAAAGCTATTTGAAATTATTACTTAAATATAGCTTTATAGAGATTTAAATATATGTAACAATAGGCACAAAATGCACAGTTTGTAAAGCCAATCATACATATATAATTATGTATTTTATTATACAAAATGTTATATACTATTTTTCATAGTCACAGTTATATGGAAAATATATATTAGGAATAGTAAAGGTCATATTTAATCTTGCAATCCATCTTAATACAGAACTATGTGAGCATTTGAAAATAATTTAAAAATAGGCAAGATCAAGTAATTACATAGTGCTTATAAGATGATGGCTTATTTATTTGTGTGTATTTGTGTGTTTGTCATCTTGAACTACCAGAAGTCAAAATAAAATCTGCGGCTCACTAGGCTAATCCTCTGCCTGCGGTGCCGGCACACCGGGTTCTAGTCCCGGTCGGGGCGCAGGATTCTGTCCCGGTTGCCCCTCTTCCAGGCCAGCTCTCTGCTGTGGCCTGGGAAGGCAGTGGAGGATGGTGCAAGGCCTTGGGCCCTGCACCCGCAAGGGAGACCAGGATAAGCACCTGGCTCCTGCCATCGGATCAGCGTGGTGCACCGTCTGCATCCCACCAGCCGTAGGGGCCATTGTGGGGTGAACCAATGGATAAGGAAGACCTTTCTCTCTGTCTCTCTCTCTCACTGTCCACTCTGCCTGTCCAAAAAAAAAAAAAAATTCTGTGGGTATTATTGGTGATTTAATTGCTTTTAGACTTGACTTATCTTGCTATGATAGAGATGTTAGAGAATCTCTGAAGAACAGAGAAAAGAAATGAGAAAAAATTTGTGAAAGAATAGCTGAAAAGTTATCAAATTTACTGGGAAACATTATTCTGTCCATCCAGAGGCTCAGCACACTCCAAGTGGTATAATACAGAGAAATCCACAGACACATCACGGTAAAAATATTGAAAACCAAAGGCAAGGAAAAATATTGAAGCAGCAGAAGAAAAATGATTCATGACTTACAAGGAAACTTCAGTAAGATTGAAGATAAGTTCCCAATAAAATAATGGAGGCCAGAAGGCAGAGAAGCGGGGGCACAACATAACCAATGTGCTCAAAGGAAAAAAACTCAACAAGAAAAAAAGAAACAACCAAGGATTCTATATCCAGCAGATCTATCTTTCAAAAGGAAGACAGAAAAGATATTAAGAGATAAACAAACAGTGAGATAATTTGTGGTTAACAGACCCAAAGAGCAGCACAAAGGAGATAGGTGGGAGCATAGCTCAGTTGGGCTAAATAAATGACACCAGTTCAACCTGGCTAAGTAAACGACTCCAGGTTATACCTCAAATCCATGTGAATAGATCTGGAAATGATAAACAAGACGATTAATAAAACAAAACCTATTAATATATACTTGCTCTTTATTGACTTATTTCAAAGGTCTCCATTATCCAATAATGGATAATAATCATCATAATGGGAGTGAGGGAGGAGGAAGGGTAGAGTGAGAAGTATCATTACACTCTTAAAACTGTGTACATAATGAAAGCCTTCAGTGGGTGAGACCCCAACAGAAAGAAGTGGTCATCAAAGAAGGATGTACTTTGAAGGGAGGAGAGGACTTCCACTTTGCCTGTGGACTTGTTTAAATACGGAAGGAGTCAGTGGATTCAAAAGGCTTCCACAGCCTAGGCAGCTCATGTGAAGAGCCTTGGGTGATCACTGATGTCATACAGAAGAGTGTTAATTGTTAAATTAACAATAGGAGTCACCGTGCACTAACTTTCCATGCAGGACCTCTGTCCTCAAAGAGTTGGATTATTAGAGTTAATAAGAAAACTTGATCACAAAGATCTACATTGTTTCAATGTATTAAGTGGAGGACATTATCTTTGTCTCATAAGCTATAGTAATGCCTAAGCGCTTGCAAAAGATGAACCTTTCTTGGATTCTTCTCCAAAGTTAACTACCTCTCTCTCAAAAAATATGTATAGATAGATAAATAAAAAGTAATAAAGGTTTAGTTTTATTTAATTAAAAAGTACTTTCTTTCTGTATTGTAGGAACAATCCTGTTGGTGCTCTATTGCACAGTAGGGTAAAATAGTTAACAATAACATACTGTATTTTTCTAAATAGCTAGAAAAAAGACTTCTGAATGTTCACACTACAAAGAAGCCTTGAATATATGAAGCTAATTATCCTAATATGGTCATTAAAATGTAAATATATATTAGAATATTATATTGTACCCCATAAATATGTAAAATTACTGTTGTCAATAAATAAATAAAAAAGAAAGAAATCAGATTTAGAAAAACCAAAAACACTGTGTATGAGAAATGTGTTCCCTTTATACAAATAAAAAAGTAAAGTAGTAATCATAACCATGATATATTGAGGTTGTTGGATTTATAGAGTATCCAAATAAATAAATAATATAAAGAGGGAAAAGAGAATGAAGTTGTAGGAGTAACATTTCTATATCTCACTAAAAATAAGTTAATATAAATAGGAAACGATTCTAATAAATCAGGATGTGTATGGCAAACCCCAGAATAATAACTAAGGAAATGTTTCAAAAACTAATTTAAAAAATCTTAAAGAAATATTTCATTAGAAAATAGTCACAAACACAGAGAGTCCAGTAACAGAGGAAGAGAGATGCAAAAAGAATGAAATAGAAAATGGAAATTAAAACGATAGTTGTAAATTTAATAATATCATTAAATGTGAATTAACTGAACAATTTTACTGAAAGACAAATCTCATCAGGTTGGTTAAAATAAAATCTAACTATGTGCTGCCTACAGGAAATCCACTTTAGAATCACAGATTAAAATATATAGAAAATAAAAGGATGAAAAAGCATAGCATGCAAAGAGAAATCACAAAAAAGCTGAAGTTGCTATAGTAACATCATACAGAATAGATTTTAAAACAAAAAATGTTACTGGCAATCAAGAGGAAGTTTTAAATTTTTGTTCCTTTTCTTTTTTACTTTTTGTTATATCATATTATTGTTATTTTATTACTATTACTTTTTACTTTCTGTTACTCTAAAATAATAAAAGGGTCAATCAAGAGACATAAGTAACTTGTATACAATTAGCAACAAAGCACCAAAACATGATGGAAAAATTGATGGAAATAAAGGGCAAAATAGAAAATCAAAGAGTATAGTTCAAAAAGATTAACAAAGAAATAGGATAGTTGGGGGACAATATGAGTAAAGTAGACCTAACAGACATAAATAGAACATTTTCCTCAACAACAGGAAATACATCCTTTACAAGCATACAAAAAATGTTTGCTGGGGTAGACCATATATTAAGCCATAAAACAAAACTGAATAGATTTTAAAAAGGTAGAAACAATACAAAATACTCTCTGACCATGAAAAATGTTAAACAAATGCACATTATATAAGGAGATGAAAGAAAACACAATTTTTTAAATAGGCAATATGTCAACAAAGAAATCATAAGAGGACTTACAAAGTCTTTGAATTTAATGAAAATGAAGAACAACCTACTGAAATTTATGAATACTGGAAAGCAAGGTTTGGATGTAAATTTATAGCTGTAACGGTCATCTATAAAATAGAAGAAAGATCTCAAATCCATAACCTAAACTTTCTCCTCTGACACTTGAGACACCTGCATCCCACTTCTGAGTGCCCAGGTTCAAGTCTCGGCTCTACGTCTGATCCGGTTTCCTGTTAATGGTGCACTCTTGGCAGCAGCAAGTCCTTGGTACTTGCTCAAGTACTTGGGTCCTTGCCACCCACATGGGAGATCAGAATGGAGTTCCTGGTTCCTGGTTTCAGCCTGGTCCAGTCCCAGCTGTTGTGGGCATTTGAGGAGTGAGCCAGTGGGTGGAAGAGCTCTCCTTCTCTCTTTCTCTTTCAAATAAGTAAAAATTATTAGAGACTTAAGAAACATAGGCACTTTTATATATCAAGAGATAAGAAAATTTATCATATTTGAGACTGGAAATGCATATATAATTTATGGTATTATATAACTTTATAATTAAGACATCTTGGAATAGTTAGTCCAGATCTTTTTACTCCTTGGAAGTCTTGCATAGTGCAGATAAGGAAACAATAAAACTGACCATTTCACTGCCACACTTCTAGTCCTGTGTTTCCCTGGCGTTGCTACTTGTTAATCCTCTCTTTTTCGATCAGCTTAGAGCTCTGCATTGCTTTCTGCTGAGAATTTACAGCTTTGTTTTATACGCAGAGAGCCATTAATTACAGTGACAAGCAGAAAAAGGAAAAGACAGTAGAAACATGATTATGTGATTCAGGCAGTTGTGGAGTGATGTGAAACGGAAGATTCGCTTAGAAAGCAGTCACACTGGTATACATACGTTGTTTCCTGTCTGATTAAGTGGGTAAAATAATTTAAATGAAACTTCTTTACTAACACTTGAAAATAAAGACTGCAGCTTTTGTCACCATTTAACTATAATTCTGATCTGCTGTATCTTTTTTAATTTACAGATTTATTTATTTGTTTGAAAGGCAGAGTTACAGAGAAGCAGAGGCAGGGGCAGAGGCAGGGGCAGAGGCAGAGAGAGAGGTCCTCCATCTGCCGGTTCGCTCCTCAGACAGCTGCAATGCCTGGAGCTGTGCTTATTCAAAGCCATGAGCCAGGAGCTTCCTCTGGGTATCCCATGTGGGTGCTGGGCCTGTGGGCTTGGACCATCTTCTACTGCTTTCCCAGGCCACAGCAGAAAGCTGGATTGGAAGTAGAGCAGCTGGGACCCAACCCGGCACCCATATGGGATGCCGGCACTGCAGGTGGCAGCTTTACCTGCCACGCCACCACATCAGCCCGGATCTGTTGTAGCTTATACTTTCTACAGATACTCAGTACACAAGGAGGGAAAGTAGAAAACTTACTTTTTATGTAATGTGAAATGTAGAGAACATGCTTTCATTTACTTTGATGTCTGTGGCTTTATCAAAATGACTCTTGTCTGAAGAACATTAGTTTTTACCTCATTTAGTATTTATCTCAGGAAAAAATCTAGTCAGTTTGGGTGAGCTTTCAGGAAAACTAAACCACATTTCTCCTATGAGAGATTTTTGTACCTTGTTCATAGGGAACAAGGGAATGTCTTCTAGATGATTGGTTCTGATATAAACTTGAAGAGATCATGAAAAGAATAATTAACATACATATGCAACTTTTACAAGACCAGGTGTGGATGGATACAGGAAAATATAAAATGCATACTGCTTTGAGTTTAAGGAGGCATTTCAGCCACTATCTTGCCAGAAAAAAAGAAAAAAGCCACTGGAAATAGAAATATCCCAGTTTTCCCCTTTCTCCCTCTTCCTGTTCTTCCATGAGTGTATCCCATTGCTAACCTTGGTGAAAAGCCACAAAGTAGCTCGCCTGAGAAATGTAGTTGGGTCTAAGGGACAGTAGAGCTGGGAAGGAGTGGTCAGACAGCAAGCAGTGGAGGGTCTATTTGCATGAACGATCCCAAATGTGAAAACAGATAGCATCACAGCAAAACTTACATCCAAGTGCTCCAAAGTGTAGGATAGAAACCAGAACAGAAAGTAAAACAAGACACGAGAGATGTCTGCTAGGAAAGGATGTGAGTTCAGAAGCCAGGAAGTTCGGGATGACTTAGAACTTGCGACTTCATTGGATTTGCAGAGAAAGTTGGGAGAAGTTAGAGGGTAGAATTATAGTAAATGAAAAGGCAGGGTTAAGAGTTATCCTAAGTGGATGGATATATGAGGTGAGGGTGGAGAAAAAAAGAAATGAATGGTGTGACCATTGAGGAGACCAGAAGACCAATTTCTTCTTTCCTACCCTTTCTTCCAACCTTACTTTACTTCCTCCATTAGATCAACAAATGTTTATTAAATACTTTCCATTTGCCTGGTACCTACACTAGCCTTTAGAAGGTGCAAAATATATGGTAGTGAACAAAAATATCTGGGTTTTTTTTGCCATTGGAGAGCTTGTAGTTTAGCCAATGAGATACAAAATGAATGAATCCTTAAACTATATGTAATTTTTAAATTGTGAAAAGTCTGTAAAGGAAACAAACAGGATGACGTCAAACAGAATAATGTTCAGTAATAAGAGATCGATCAGGGTTTGACCCTTCATACAGAAAATGGAATATTTTGGGCATATTTCTTATGCTGTGAAAAGTGATTCATTTTGGAATTTGGCCAAGGAAATGATATGGGGAAAATGCTTTTAGTTTTTCTATAAGCTACCTCGGGCTCAATATATTAGGCTGTGACAGCAATATAAAATAAAATTGAGTTTGTGTCAGAAGTTGCAGACACAGGTAAAAACAGACAGAGAAGATTACCTCAGAGCAGTGGCACACTTGACTCTGGGTTTAAGGATAAGAAGTCAGAATCTAATAAATTTAACTTGCAAGGCCAGAATGTTCATGATGCTGTTAATCAAGGAAGAGCAGTCAGGAAAAGAACTGATTTACTGGGGAAAAATAATCAGTCCAAACATATAATCTTAAAGATGATGTTCATTCAGGACCACTTGAGATAAGACAAGTGATGCAGGTAATTCCGATGTGGCGGATTGTTTCACAGACAGTTAATGCAGAGAGGCTGAGTATGGTCAGAGTAATTTGGGTCATGTAACAAGTTTTCAAGCAATGACAGATTGAAAATCAGGTTAGTTTTCTTTATTATTTTTTCATTTCTGTAATCATATGACAACTTCCACTGAAGTCTGAGAAGTGAATTCTGCACCTTGGGTTCTCAGATTGTTTCTAGAACAACGGCAGTTACTCCAATTGTGTATTGATGAGTAGATTTTATTAGAATTATACAAGTCTCTGAGGAAGCGAGAAGACTTTTCAGGAACATTTGGTCCTCGGTCTGCTTTCTTTTCCTGGATTGCATTGTTTATATCCTTTCAGTAGCTGAATTTCATATAGAAACAAAGAAAAATCTACTTTGCGTTAATAATCATTGAGATGGAAATGCATTTATTATCCAAAACATTCCTCTGGTGCAAGCAGCATTAGCAGACACTGTTAGTAGTTAACCTACCTCTACTCAGGTCTCTTTACCATTTTCATATGTGTGTGCTCCTAGGCGGCTTTCATTACAGTAGCCGACACTGCTGCCTATGGAGAGGTAGATTCCCTCAGACCTTCAGATTAATCAGTCCTAGATGTGTGGAGATCTCATCTCAAAACGCCCAGGAGTTTACCCTTCTGTCCTCACCTCTCTGGCAGTGTGTAAACAAGGTCTGGCCAGAGTCAGATTAATAACGTGGTCCCCTGGCCTTTTGACTTAGGATGACCCATGCTTGTCTGCATAGCTTCCCTGTGGAATTTTCCCAGCAGGTTTACTTTATTGTGATAAGGACATCTAACATGAAATCCACCTTCTTAGCAATAGTAAGTGTAAATACATTACTGTTGTTCTGCATGGGATTGAGCCAAAGATCCCCCCGGGACTTAGCATAACTGGCTTCTCTTGCTTGGCCTCCTTTCCATCCTGGTTACATTTGTCTACTTCTGGTTTTTCCTGGGAATGCATTCTGATAAAACACTTGGACATGAAGCATCGTTTTAGAGCCTAAAACCAACCTATGTCAGAACGTGTGCTTGTTTTCTATTTGCATCTACAATAAACAACCACAACCTTGGTGTCTTAAAACAACACAGACTTATTATCTTACATGTTTTTAGGTCAGAGTTTCAAGATGGAATCAAAACTGAGAGTCACTTTAAATTAATCTCTGGACTAAAACCAAGGGTTTCAGGGATGCATTTCCCAGTGAGAATTTCGTTTCCTTGACTTTCCCAGGTTCTTGAGGTCACCTGTACTCCCTATTTCATGCCATCTACAAAGCCAGCAAAAGCCAATATGTTTATTTTCACAACACATCCCTCTGACTTTTCCTTCTTCCTTCCTTTTCCACCTTAAAAGACCCTTGTGATTACAAGGAGCCCGCCAGGATAAACCAGGACAATTTCCTCACCTAACGTCAGCTGATTAGCAAACTTAACTCCCCCCTGCCATAAAACTTAACATATACACAGTTCTTAAGATTAGGACATGGACATCTTGGGCATATGTATCAAGATTCTGACTATAGCAGATGGTAAATCCCAAATATAAAAGGCTTGTGGCAACAAAAGTAAAGACTATTTTCTCACATTAGGCCTTATTCCATTATTCTATTCTGTGTAAAGTGTTATTTTGCCTTTTTGGAAAATTAGAGGCCTGGGAACAGTTACATCTGTTTCTAACATGCACGGTACATTTTGCTTCTGTTAAGTATTTATGTTCTTGGCTCATTTAATCAGTTAAGTCTAATTTGTGAATGTCAAAGAGGATGGTGGAATCTCTTCTTACCAACCCGCAACCAACATTGAAGACCAGAAGCTCAGCAATGATGATGACCCTGTGATGCACTACTTTTCTACTTGGGAAATTCAGCATGAAAAGTATGACCAAAACTCTGCTAGCAAATTTCCTTTCAATTCCAATGTTCAAGAGACTGAATATCAACTGCTTAGGGATTATGCAATAAGAATTCAAAATATGATAGATTAGACTAGTTTATACCTAAGGTATTCTCTATGGCATGTTCTATTATGGCTATCATATCAACACAATAATTTTTTAACTTTTATTTAACAAATATAAATTTCCAAAGTACAACTTACAGATTACAATGGCTTTTCCCCCCCATAACTTCCCTCCAACCTGCAACCCTCCCACCTCCCGCTCCTTCTCCCCTTCCATTCAAACCAAGATTCATTTTCAATTATCTTTATATACAGAAGATCAGTTTAGCATATATTAAGGAAAGATTTCAATAGTTTGCACCCACACAGAAACACAAACTGTAAAGTACTGTTTGAGTACTAGTTATACCATTAATTCACATTGTACAACACATTAAGGACAGAGATCCCACAAGAGAAGTAAGTGCACAGTGACTCCTGCTGTTGAGTTAACAAGTTGACACTCTTGTTTATGGCGTCAGTAATCACCGTAGGCTCTTGTCAGGAGTTGCCAAGGCTTTGGAAGCCTTTTGAGTTCGCTGACTCTGATCTTACTTAGACAAGGTCATAGTCAAAGTGAAAGTTCTCTCCTCCCTTCAGAGAAAGGTACCTCCTTCTTTGATGGCCCATTCTTTCTATTGGGATCTCACTTGCAGAGCTCTTTCATTTAGGTTTTTTTTTTTTTTGTTGTTGTTGTTATTTTGTTTTTTTTGCCAGAGTAGCTTGGCTTTCCATGCCTAAAAAATATTCTCATGGGCTCTTCAGCCAGATCCAAATGCCTTAAGGGCTGATTCTGAGGCCAGAGTGCTGTTTAGGACATCTGCCATTCTATGAGTCTGCTGTGTATCCCACTTCCCATGATGGATTGTTCTCTCCTTTTAAATTCTATCAGTTAGTATTAGCAGACAGTAGTCTTGTTTATGTGATCTCTTTGACTCTTAGAGCTATCATTATGATCAATTGTGAACTGAAATTGATCACTTTGAATGGTGAGATGGCATTGGTACGTGCCACCGTGATGGGATTGAATTGGGATCCCCTGGCACATTTCTAACTCTATCAACACAATACAATTATCATTGGCTTGGGAACTGTCTTCATATTATAGCAGAAATCAACCATAAAATAATTTGCAGAATAGATTGTCTGCAACAGGAACTGTCCATATTCTGATCAGTGAAAAAATGAAAAAAAAACATTGGTGGATGCATTTTTGAGTCATTTCACAAATAATGCTTTTAAAGTGTGCAGAGCAGTTCAAGACCCTTTCCTGAGAGACTCTGGGAAGGTGTGCAGAACGATGGATTAACAGCTCATGTGAAAGGAGACTTTAGAAGCCAGAAGAAGAGCGATGCTTAAATATGCTTAAGCTAATTTTTGATGCCAAAAAAGGAGACACTAGAATTGTTTGTCATATCTGAACTGTTGCTGAGAAACCAAGAAAGGTATTTCCAAAGTAGGGTGCCAGCTAGCGCTGAAAAACCTTGGAGGCTACTTGCCAAGACTATAAACTCCATTTGTCACAGAGCCTGTGTAGTACAGAGTTTCTTCTAAATTTATCTTCTCCATTTGTTTTTGTCATAGAGTTATAAACAATGTGAGGTTAGACACATGAAATTGCTATATGTGTTGCTTCTTTTAGCTCTGCTAGGAGAAGCTTTGTTTAATATCAACTACACTGTTAAAATCTAGGGTGACTTAGATTCCACTAGAACCTACAGTTCGGAGGGTCAGGGATGAATTCTTGTTCTAAATGACTCCACTCAGTAACTAGGATGTAAAGGTATTACATACCTGAAGTTGGTTAAAATATTAAGAAGAAAGGTTTATTTAGCTCACAGCTTTGGAAGCTGGACCACCATGATCAGTTGGTTCCACCAATTCAGCCTCTGTGTGGCCTCCTGGTGGCTGCCATTAGGATAGGAGAGCAGGCAAGAAGGAGAAATCACATGGCAAAACAGAAAGCCAGAGAAGGAGTCATAGGTCAGGGACAGTCTCTTGTACTGGCTCACTGTTTGGGGGAACTAGTTGGTGTCCATGAGAACTACATTAATCTCTGCAGGAGACAGTAACCTCAATAATGTAACCACCTTTGGCTAGGTATGACTTCTGGATAGCACCACATTGGAGATTAACTCTCCAGCAATTGAACTCTTGAGAGGCAAACCACTTCCAATGCACAGCAACCCCTAAATTTCTGGTGTATATTACAAAGCTGTGGTACAAACTATTGAAGCTCTTTCACTACACTTTATGAAAATGAGGCTCAATACTGATAACTAATTTTCTCAAAAATAATCAGAAAAGATTTTAATGCAAGACATTTGAGTTCAATTCATATTTTTTCTGATGTAGTATTCTATTTGTAAATCAGCAGTATAAAGAGGAAGTGAGACTAAGAGTATTAGATTTGCCTGAAATCATGCATATAATTTCTTGTTAAGGTGAGAAGTCATAATAATAAAAATCCATTTTCCTTTCACTCTATTAAGCTTCTTACATTTGTGTTGTTTTAATGAGAACAGAAAGATCCATTGTAAACTCAATTTGGGTATGATCAAAGGGTATTTTCAAGAAAGAATTATGTATGTCATGCCTGTTTTTCAAATACAGAAAGATTAGCTGAACTGAGAGATGCATCTCTCTTTTGAGGCAATTTCCAGAATTCATATGTTTCTGCCTTATTGTTTTGGTGAGAAAACCATACTCCATGCCCAATATTTGATGAACCAATTTTTCCATAAAACATTGTGATATTTCATTTTAGATAGCTATTTTTCCTATTCATGTCTAAGACTCAAAAATCACTCTCACCCAACCTAGTCCTTCCTCTCCCGTTTCCATTCTATTTTCCAATAAGCGAAAAAAAAAGAAACAAACACCTGTTACTCTACAGTCAAGACAAAGGCTATTCAAGTCGTTGCTTCTCAAGGTGTCAATTCCACATCTACAGATTTTCTTTTAGGTTCTCTACTAGTTATTACAGATCAGGGAGAACATATGGTATTTTTCCCTTTGGGACTGGCTTTTTTCACTAAGTATGATGGCTTCCATATTCAGCCATTTTGTTGCATATGATCGGATTTCATTTTTTTAACTGCTGTGTGAATTCTATACAGAACATATCCCATAATTTATCCAGTCTTCAGTTGACAGGCATTTAGGTTGATTCCATGTCTTAGCTATTATGAATTCAGCTGCAATAAACATGAGGGTACAGATAACTCTTTTATTTGCTGATTTCATTTCCCTTGGGTAAATTCGCAGGCTTGGGATGGCTGGGTCATATGGTATATCTATTTTTCAGTGTTCTGAGCTATCTCCATACTTCTCTTTTACAATGGTTGTACTAACTTATAATCCCACCAACAGTGGATTAAGCTACCTTTTCCCCCACATCTTCACCAGCATTTGTTGTTTGTTTATTTCTAAATGAAAGCCATTATAACTGGGGTGAGGTGAAACCTCATTGTGGATTTGATTTGCATTTCCTTGATGGCTAACGATCCTGAACATTTGTTCTTGTGTCTGTTGGCCATTTGGATTTCCTGTTTTGAAAAATGCCTGTTTAAGTCCTTTGCCCATTTTTTAACTCGATTGTTTGTTTTGTTATTGTGGAGTTTCTTGATCTCTTCATATATTCTGGTTATTAATCCTTTAACAGTACCAAAGTTTGCAAATAATTTCTCCCATTTTGTCAGTTGTCTATTCACTTTGCTGAGTTTTTCTTTTGCAGTAATGAAGCTTCTTATTTG
The DNA here is from genome assembly GCA_949820135.1 of Sylvilagus floridanus. Classification (NCBI taxonomy): domain Eukaryota; kingdom Metazoa; phylum Chordata; class Mammalia; order Lagomorpha; family Leporidae; genus Sylvilagus; species Sylvilagus floridanus. The sequence continues at coordinate 92,338,640 of OX463238.1, forward strand.
ATGTAATCACAGTTGTTAATATTGGCTTTGATTGCCTGTGCCTCTGGGATCTTTTTCAAGAACTCTTTGCCTGTGCCAATATCTTGCAAGATTTCCTCAATATTCTCTCATAATTTGATGGTATCAGGTTGTAGATTTAGGTCTTTAATCCATTTTGAATGGATTTTTATGTAATATGTAAGGTAGGGGTCTTACTTCATACTTCTGCATGTGAAAATCCAGTTTTCCCAGCACTATTTTTTGAAGAGACTATCCATGTTCCAGGGATTGGTTTCAGATCCTTGGGTAAAAAAGTTGATTGTAGAGGGATGGATTGATTTCTGGCATTTCTATTCAGTTCCGTTGGTCTATCCATCTGTTTTTGTACAGTACCAGGCTGTTTTGATTATAACTGCCTTGTAGTATGTCTTGAAATCTGGTATTGTGATGCCTCTGGCTTTGGTTTTGCTGTTTAAGATTGCTTTAGCTATTCGTGGTCTTCTGTGTTTCCATATAAATTTTAGTACCATTTTTTTCTGGATCTGAGGAGAGCACCTTTGATATTTTGATTGGTATTGCATTGAATCTGTAAATTGCTTTTGGAAGAATGGGCATTTTGATGATATTGAGTCTTCCAATCCATGAACATGGAAGATTTTTTCCATTTTTTCTTATCTTCTTGTATTTTTTTCTTAATGTATTGTAATTCTCATTATAGAGATCTTTTACATCCTTGGTTAAGTTTATTTCAATGTATTTGATTGTTTTTGTAGCTATTTTGAATGGGATTGATCTTAGAAGTTCTTTCTCAGCCATTGCATTGTCTGTGTATACAAAGGCTGTTGATTTTTGTGCATTGATTTTTTATATCCTGCTACTTTGCCAAATTCTTCTATGAGTTCCAATAGTCTCTTAGTAGAGTTCTTTGGATCCCCTAAATAAAGAACCATGTCATCTGCAAATAGGGATAGTTTGACTTCCTCCTTCCCAATTCATATCTATTCGATTACTTTTTTTGCCTAATGGCTCTGACTAAAACATATAGGACTATACTGAATAGCAATGGTAAGAGTGGGCATCCCTGTCTGGATCTGGAATTCAGTGGGAATGCTTCCAACTTTTCCCCCATTCAATAGGATGCTGGCCATGGTTTGTCATAAATTGCCTTGATTGTGTTGAGCAATGTTCCTTCTATACCCAACTTGTTTAGAGTTTTCATCATGAAAGAGCATTGTATTTTAGCAAATGCTTTCTCTGCATCTGTTGAGATAATCATATGATTTTCATTCTACAGTTTGTTAATGTGATGTGTCACATTGATTGATTTGTGAATGTTGAATCATCCTTGCATACCAGGGATAACCACTTGGTCTGGATGGATGATCTTTCTGATCTGTTGTTGGATTCAGCTGGCTAGAATTTTGTTGAGGATTTTTGCATCTATGTTGATCAGGGAAATTGGTCTGTAATTCTCTTTCTCTGTTGTGTCTTTTTAGGGTTTAGGAATTAAGGTGATGCTGTCTTCCTAGAAAGAGTTTTGGAGGATTACTTCTCTTTCAATTGTTTTAAATAACTCGAGAAGAAGTGGAGTTAGTTCTTTAAATGTTTGGTAGAATTCAGCAGTGAAGCCATTCAGTCCTGGGCTTTTCTTTGTTGAAGGGTCTTTATTACTGAGTCAGTTTTCATCTTGCTAATGGGTATGTTTAGGTTTTCTGTGTCTTCAAGGTTGAAATTAGGTAGGTCCAGCAATCTATCCCTTTCTTCAACTTTTCCTATTTTGTTGGCAGATAGCTCTTTGTAGTAATTTCTGATGATTCTTTTTATTTCTGTAGTGTCTGTTATTGATTGTCTCTTCTCTCTCCTTTTTTGGCTAGTTGGGCCAATGGTATGTCAATTTTGTTTATTTTTTCAAAAAATCAGCTCTTCATTTTGCTAATCTTTTGTACTTTTTTTAAATTCAATTTTGTTGATTTTTCTCTAATTTTAATTATTTCTTTTCTCCCACTAGTTTTGGGTTTGGTTTGCTGCAGTTTTTCTAGATCCTTGAGATGCATTGATAGCTCATTTATTTGGTGTCTTTCCAATTTGTTGATATAGGCACCAGTTGCTTTAAACTTTCCTCTTAGTAGTGATTTTGCTGTATCCCATAAGTTTTGAAATGTTATATTGTCATCTTCATTCATTTCCAGAAATTTTTTTCATTTCTCTTTTGTTTTCTTTTATGACCCATGGATCATTCAGGAGCATGTTGTTCAGTCTCCATGTGTTTGCATATGTTCTAGAGATTCCTGAGTTGCTGTATCTAGCTTCATTTCATTTTGATTTCTGTTATCATGGAATAACTTTTTCCATCCATTCACTTTCATTCTGTGTGCATATTTGTTGCTGAGATGTGTTTCTTATTGGCAGCAAATAGATGGGCTTTGTTTTTTAATCCTTTCAGTCAGTCTATGTCTTTTAACTGGAGTGTTGAGGCCATTTACATTAAAGATGACTATTGATAAGTAATTACTTTGTCCCACCATTTCTCAAAAAATATTCTCACTGTTTATTTTGGATTTATTTTGTACTTTTACCCTGAGATTTTCTTCCTTTGCTTTCTTTCATCGTGATGGCCATACTTTTGTGATTCTGTATGCAGCACATCCTTAAGTATCTTTTGTAGGGCTGGACAGGTAGTGACAAATTCTTTCAATTTCTGTTTGTCATGGAAGATCTTTATTTCACTTTCATTCATGAATGTGAACTCTGCAGAGTATAGTATTCTTGGCTGACAATTCTTTTCTCTCTCTCTCTCTCTTTTTTTTTTTTTTTTTTTTTGACAGGCAGATTTAGACAGAGAGAGAGAGAGAGAGACATGGAGAGAGAGAGAAAGGCCTTCCTTTCCGTTGATTCACCCTCCAAATAGCCACTACGGCCGGTGTGCTGTGCAGACCCAAAGCCTGGAGCCAGGTGCTACCTGCTGATCTCCCATTCGGGTGCAGGACCCAAGCACTTGGGCCATCCTCCACTGCCTTCCTGGCCACAGCAGAGAGCTGCACTGGGAGAGGAGCAACCAGGACAAAATCCAGCGCCCCAACTGGGATTAAAACCTGGGGTGCCAGCGCCACAGGCAGAGGATTAGCCAAGTGAGCCGTGGCACCGTCCAATTCTTTTCTCTTAAGACTTGGAATGTATCTCACCATTCTCTCCTTGCCCGTAGGATTTCTGATGAGAAATCTGCTGTGAGTCTAATTAGAGATCCTCTGTAGATAATCTGGTGTTTCTGTGTTAGAATCTTTTCTTTATGTTCTATTGTGGATAGTTTGATTACAATGTGTTGTGCTGACGATCTTTTCTGTTCATATGTATTAGGAGTTCTATATGCTTCCTGCACTTGGATGTTCTTTTCTTTTTCCAAATTAGGGAAATTTTCTCTTTCTATTTCACTAAAAAGTCCTTCTAACCCTTACTCTCCACAATTTCAGGTACTCCTAGAACATGTATGTTGGGTCTTTTGATAGTATCCTGTACATTACTAACAGTGTTTTTTAATTTATTTTTCTTGTGTTTGATCTGACTGTATAATTTTCTCTGCTTTGTCTTCTAAGTCAGATACTCTTCCTTCTGCTTTACTGATTCTGTTGCTATGGTTTTCCACTGCATTTTTTTAATTTGTTCTGTTAAATTATTCATTTTTAGATTTCATTTTGATTTCTCTTTAAGATCTCTATTTCATGGAAGAAATTTTCTTTCATGTCATGTATGTATTTCAGTAATTTGTGCATTTGCTTCTGATTACTTCTAAGTAATCTTATGATCAATATTTTGAATTCCATTTATGGCATTTCTTCAGGCTCCTCATCTTCACAATCTAGTATTGAAGTGTTGTGTTCATTTGAGGGCATCATGTTGTCTTCCTTATTCTTGTTTCTTGAATTGGCTCATTTGTTATTCAGCACTTATGGAGATACTTATTGGTTTCTTCTTTGTTTTTTCACTGTGGTGTATTTTTTTCTTTGGTTTCTTCTTTGTTTTTTCACTCTGCTGGATTTTTTTCTTTGTACTATGCCTCTGTCTCATCAGTTATTTAGAAGTGTGTCCTTTATAAGTAATTGATCTTCTCTAGGATTACTACTATTCTGAATTTCTTACTTATTCCTATTGTGATAAGAGAACTTACACTGAAGGATAGAAGTTCCTTGATATTTATTGAGAAAATTTTTCTTGGCCCAATTTATGATCTATCTTGATGAACATACCTTATGCACTGAAAAAGAGACAATACTCTCACTCCATGGTTTAAATGTTTATGTTAAGTAAAGTGATGCATTTTAATAGTGATATTAAAATTTGAGAAAAAGGGGTAAAATTTCATCTGTGTCTTGAATTTTGGTCCAGAATTTATGGCATTTTGCAAATGTGCTTTGAATTTCATGTTTTCTGTATTTTTAATATATGAAGATTTTCACATTCCATAGACAATACACAGTATTAAAAATACATGTGCTTCAAAATTTTTTACACCAAAATAAATTTGTATTTTCATTTCATTTACACAAATTTTTTTCAAATGCCCTGATGTATAATTCTACGAGTTTCAGAGAAAAGAGAAAATCCTTATCGTCCTGTGTTCAATAGGTGGTGGTGGGGTCCAGCCTGTGCTTTTGGAAGCTTTCAGCTTATACTGCAGCTTTTAACAAGGATGATAAGGTGATGTTAGAGATTTATGACAGTTCCTTTGTTGTTCAAGTGTTGTGTTTAAGTAGTTCTTGAATCAACAGTACATTTCAACTTTAATTAATGATAACTTTAATGCATTTTAAACGGAATCTTCTGCTCCTGCAGTACTTACTAAAGGAGATAGACAAGTATTCATACCGACATTAATATGATGGTTTTAAAATTGGAGAAAACTAGGTTAAGGAATGATCTGATGCCTGTTGAATGAAAATTCAAAAAATTCTTTACTTCCCTAAATCCAAATTCCTATTTCTTACCTCACAAATATGTGGTAAGGATTATATAATATAACATAGGAATAACAATTTCTACATAGTTATTGCTGAGTAAACAATAGCAATTATGATTAATCTAGATAAAGATTTTGGTAGAAATAAATTGTGATGTTCATTGTCATAACATTTGATTCCAGAGTTCATTGCTCCCTTATCCTTAGGTGGAAATACTTGTGAAATTGTGCCCCAACAGATAAAATCACTTATCTGCAGAAACAGAAAAATGGCTGACAATGGTTCCTGTGTGCTGGGACCTTGATATATGAGGGTTTGCATACTGGGAGGAAAGTTTTGTTCGCAGAAGTTTGTGCCAGCTGGTGGTATGTTATCTTTTGTCCTGCCTACACCCTGACCTTTCAGCTTTATAACTTCCAAATGTTTATGTAATGAGAACTGCCCTTTTAAAATTGACACAGTGATTAAAATTGAAAATGAGAGCCGAGGCTGTTCTCTAATAAATAGGCTGGATCTGAGCATACATCTGTCCAGCAAAAATCTTCTAAGCAAGCAGGCACACATTTCTTTGCTTGTATCAAAAAAGTGAAGGTGACATTTATAACGTTCAATAATTTTTCTCTCCATCTGTTTATTCAATGGTGAGATTTCAGTTGGCAAATGCTATGATCACATTGATACTAGTCCTAGGCTATCTTTCAAATATTCAGCATTTAGATAGATGCATCCAAAGTCTTGTTGACAAATAGTTATTTCAATTTCTTAGAAACATCCCTTCAAGAAGAGAACAATGCTCAAAATAGAAACTGTCCAGTTCATCTGGTTAACCAGCCTACCAGTTCTATCAAAGTTTCCCAGATCTTGTAACAGGCATTTCTACCAAAACCATGCAACAGTTGACAACCAAGATATGGTCTGAGAAATGGAGTTAGATGATTTCATCACCGTATGAACATAATCTGGAACACGCAGAACTTGATCCTTACGATTAGTTTTTAGGCCCTTTTTCATTAGATAATACCTGCCTTTGGAATACTTATACTTCATCACACTTAAAAATTCATCACTTCCAGAGGTCTTTCATTACCACTATTTTTTAGCCAAAGGCCTTACTTTATTTTCTTCATAGCTATTATTTATTTTTATTTTAAAATGTTTTCTTAACTACAGTATGGTCTCCATGAGAGTAGGGCCTTCTGTTTTTCACTATTTTACTGTGTATAGAAAAGTGCTGGGAATATACTACCTGCTCAAGCAAGAGTTGTTGAGTGATAAATGAATGCGTGAATAATATTTGATAACCAGATTTTTGTATGTATTTTTACTGGTGGCATGAACCTCAATCACATGACTAAGATGGCATTTGCTAGGTCTTTTAAGTGTAAATTCACTTTTTTTTTTTTTGGTGATTGAGAGATGTCTTTGGGGAGATATTTTGAAGCTCTTTAATTTTTACTTATTGCAGTTTTTTAATCTACTAGTGGGGTTTATTTCCACAAGAACTATCACGTAGCATCTCCCTAATGACAATTTGTATTTCCCTTGTTCTTTCTGTATGTATTAATTAGAATTCCTCTAATTCTAATAAATTCTGTTATTTCTCCTCTTGTTTACTTACTCAGTTATTCATATAAATATAAGCCCATGGATACTTCCTTTTTTCCAAGAGATACAATTAAATCTTACCACTAATCATGTTGTTGCTCATGTTCCAAATATCGCTACTGAGAATTTCCTTCCCTTTGGTTTCTACATATTCTTGATGTGACGTGATTCCACACCAGCATGTCACTGTCAGTCCCTGCGTCATATTTCTGGTGATATCAAGGATTTCTGCTCCAGTCCTGGAATCATCCCTTTTCCAAGAAGCCCTGGTTAGAATGCTACTTAGAAACCAAGATTGGGTGCCAGGTTTGTTCATTTCTGTAGGAGTCTCATAACCTCTACATCCTCTTAGTGGACAAAAAAGGGAAATTTAGGTAAATTAACCCACATAATAAATTCACATGTAGACGACTTTCTCCATCAGAATAATAAGAGCCATGAGTTAATGCTGATATTCCCTATCTCAACTAAACTACAAAGTTAGTAATAGTTTTCTTCTTTTCCTTATGGGTGAACTATTTGTCCCAAAGGAAAACTATTCGCTATAGTTATATGCAAAAACACTCATTTTAAATTGAATCTTGGTAAAAATATACTTTACGTATTTGTTCACTTATACACCTTGTATATTTATGTGTTACTCTTCGTGTTCTCTTTTAGACTCAATTTTAATTTAATTAAAACTTCACCAAAGAAGAGGCACCAATTTACAGTCTCCCAGTGTTAGTGGAGGATTTGTTTTTACCCCCATAACACACAAATCCTGTGTACTAATTATTTTAATCTTTGGTAATCTATGTAAAAATTAGAATATTGTTGTGATTTCTACTGCCTTTATTCATGAGCAGTATTAAATTTTTTTCATGAATTTGTGACAATTTTAAAGTGTTTTTCTGTGAACTCATTGGTTATAACATTTGATGATATTTTATTGAGGAGTTGGGACTTTTATTTGCTTTTTAACAATAAACATACTCTTCTCTCTCAAATATTGTAAAATTTTCTCAATTATTCATTTGTTTCTTCACTACTGAAATTCATAGGTCATATGTGTTCATTTTGATAAGCTGATATCAAAATCAACATATAGAGCATTTTAATTGCCCTGCTACTATTAATTGAATTTGGAGTTTTATGAAAGTGTTTAATTGATCACTCTGGTTTTAGATAAGAGATGGGCTTAGATCTTGTTTACTAATTTTTTTTTGCAATGAGGTTATTTTAAAAAATTCCTTCTGTAATTTTATGATAGATTTTTATGTTAAAGTCATTATGTTTAAAAATGTACACCTATGTGCTGTATAAGATACGGATTTTGATGAGTTGAATAAAGTAGGAATCCAGCATCATTTTCTTTCTTTGTTTCTCCTTTTAAAAATGACTATCTACTATTTGTTCTGACATCATTGGGGAATGATTTATCTTTTTTCCACATTTGAGTCTAGCTCTGTGCTCCAGTTCCAAAATAATAGCATTAGAATATATTTTCTCATCAACTGCTTTGGTTTTTCATTTTCATACTCACTCCTTTAGGATTCTTTGTTTTCCAAAATTTTCTTGGCCATCTTTCAAATCTATTTTTTATTAGAAACTATAAAATTAGTTTTTCAAGTTTTTTATGTTCATATTTTTATCAGAATAATATCAACTTTCTAGATTAATTTAGAGAAGTTTGGTACCTTTATATTTTGAGACTTTGTGCTTAAGATCAAGGTGTATATTTCAATTTACTCTACTTTACTTTTAGGTTCCTCAATATTTTCTCTCCGTTTGCTTACAGTGGGAAGTTTAAAACACGCAAGACAGGATGACTGATACAAAGTACCCATCATCTAGATTCATGAGCAAATGTTATTCTCCTGGCAATTTGCTTCATCTGTACTTTTCCTCTCTGTTCATACCTGGAACAAAATAGCTGAGATTACAACATTTCTATACTGAATAACTGGACTATGTCTCTAAAAGAAAGATTTTTAACTATGAAAATATTATTTTGGTTCCTAAAATTAAAATTCTTAATTATTATTTGTTGTTGAGATTTCCCTAGTTGTCTCACAATTTTTATTGCAGCTTATCTGTTCAAAGAAACATTAAAACAAAGTCCACATGTTGCATTTGCTTCTTGTCATCTTTTCTAAGTGTCACAAAAAGGAACTCCATAACCATTTCTCTTCATTCCCTGCTCCCCAAGCTCCTGGCAACAACTAATCTGTCTTTTAAGTACCCTGGAACTGTTCGTTGTTTTCTCCCCTTTATTATCTGTCTCTCTAATAAACTGAGTTATTTATCCGATGGATTTCCCACATTCTTGACTTTCCTGTTTTCATCCTCGTAGGGTTATTAATGCATTCTCTGTCTGTATCTTTTCCATGAATTTATAGTCAGGGCTAGAAGTTTAATCAGTTTCAGCTATTTCTTTTTGACAAGAACGCTTCATAGGTGATGCCTTGTACTTCCTATTACATTCCATCAATAGGCCCCAAATGTCTGATAGTCTCTAATTTTTGATGTTAAAATTAATCAGTGGGTTTGGTTGTTGTCAGCCTGATTTATGCATTCTATGATTACCCGTCACCATTCACTTAATGGTGACAATTTTCTAGTTAAGTTACTTCATTTAGAATTTTGACATGGTAGCACTACATAAGTCTGCCATTTCCTATTAATTTAGTAGCTGGAAGTTTCCTACATTGAAATTGCCCTCATTAACTACATGATTAAACAAAGGTAGAGTTCACACAGGAAGGGCAGGATAAATTCCCAATTCTACCATTTTATTTATGACTTTTCAGAATAATGAACATATTTCTTAGCACAAACCAAAAGTTTTATATCTCTCTTGGTTCCATATTGTCAGGGTCTTACGAAGTGAATGCTATATATTGACATACTTTGTTTCATCATAGATAGGATGTTCTTCCAGGATCACTTGTCCCTCTGAGGAACATCGTTGACCAGTTGTCCGTCTGAGGGAGCTACTTTAAGTTCAAATTTTAATTCTTTTTATATAAATCAGGTAGGTTTTGATAGCTTTCCTGCTGTTTGATATACGTTTTTTTCGACAGTTAATATGATTATGTTCATTTGTTGTTACTCAATTATTAATTCAACTATGTATTCTTCTATAAACTATATTTGATAACAGTGTATATTACCCTACTGATATGTTACTGGATTTTATATGTTACAATTTTGATGAGATTTTTGTATCTTTGCTCACAGGAGAATTGATTTGGCTTTTTGCTCTTATAATGTCATTGTCATATTTCAACATCAGTAAAATTGTGGTCTCATATAATGAGTTTAGGAGTGTTATTTAACATTATCTTTTATGCAAGTTTGTATTGAATTGATATCAGTTCTTCTGAAATCTAGTAGATTTCCAACAACAGTTTGAGTCTGATATCCTTTTATAAGAAAGTTTTATGTACAAACTCAACTTTTAATCTAGATATAGGTCTAGTCAGGTCATTGATTTCTTTTTGAATGATTTTTGGGAGTTTTCTCTTCAGGCAATGTGGTATAAATATAGTTTATCATGCCATGAATTATAACAGTAGCAACTGTGTTGATGTTTCTTTTCACTCACAATAATGGTATTTTGTATTTCATTATTTCTTGAACAGTTGATCCCAAGTTTATAACCTTAAGTAAACTTTACATTGATTTCTCTGTTTGCCAGTTTTCTATTATATTGATTTCTGTTCTCTGTTAGTTTATTCTTTTTCGTCACTCGGAATTTACCTTTCTTTCTCTGATTTCTTTGTTGGAACATACATATTTGTGTTTTCTTTTTTTAACTTTTATTTAATGAATATAAATTTCCAATGTACAGCTTATGGATTACAATGGTTTCCCCCCTGCCATACCTTCCCTCCCACCCGCAACCCTCCCCTTTTCTACTCCCTCTCCCCTTCCATTCACATCAAGATTCACTTTCAATTCTCTTTATATACAGAATATCAGTTTAGCATATATTAAGTAAACGTTTCAACAGTTTGCACGCACATAGAAACACAGAGTGAAAAATACTGTTTGAGTACTAATTATAGCATTAAATCACAATGTACAGCACATTAAGGACAGAGATCCTACATGAGGAGTAAGTGTGCAGTGACTCCTGTAGTTGACTTAACAAATTGACACTCTTGTTTATGGCATCAGTAATCACCCTAGGCTCTTGTCATGAGTTGCCAAGGCTATGGAAGCCTTTTGAGTTCACCGTCTCTGATCATATTTAGACAAGGTCGTAGTCAAAGTGGAAGTTCTCTCCTCCCTTCAGAGAAAGGTACCTCCTTCTTCGATGACCTGTTCTTTCCACTGGGATCTCACTCGCAGAGATCTTTCATTCAGGTTTTGTTTTGTTTTGTTGTTTTTTTGTTTTGTTATGTTTTGTTTTGCCACAGTGTCTTGGCTTTCCATGCCTGAAATACTCTCATGGCTCTTTAGCCATATCCGAATGCCTTAAGGGCTGATTCTGAGGCCAGAGTGCTGATTAGGACATCTGCCATTCTATGAGTCTGCTGTGTATCTTGCTTCCCATGTGTGATAGTTCTCTCCCTTTTTTATTCTATCAGTTAGTATTAGCAGACAGTAGTCTTGTTTATGTGATCTCTTTGTCTCTTAGTCCTATCATTATGATCAATTGTGAACAGAAATTGATCACTTGGACTAGTGAGATGGCATTGGTACGTGCCACCTTGATGGGATTGAATTGGAATCCCCTGGTATGTTTCTAACTCTACCGTTTGGGGCAAGTCAGGTTGAGCATGTCCCAAACTGTACATCTCTTCCCTCTCTTATTCCCACTCTTATATTTAACAGCGATTGCTTTTCAGTTAAGTTTCAACACTTAAGAATAACTGTGTATTGATTACAGAATTCAACCAAAAGTATTGAGTAGAACAAAAAAAACAAAAACACTAAGAGGGATAACATATTAAGTTGTTCATCATAAGTCAGGGCAAGGGCTGATCAAGTCACTGTTTCTCATAGTGTTCATTTCGCTTTAACAGGTTTCCTTTTTGGTGCTTGGTTAGTTGTCACTGATCAGGGAGAACATAAGATATTTTTCCCTTTGGGACTGGCTTATTTCACTCAGCATAATGTTTTCCAGATTCCTAACAGGGATCAATTTCAGTTAAAATTTAATCACCTAAGAATATTTGTGTGTTAATTACAGAGTTCAACCACTAGTACTAGAACAAAAAAAATCCTGAAGTGGATCAAGTATTACATTGTACATCAACAGTCAGGACAAGGGCTGATCAAGTCACTGTTTCTCATAGTGTTTATTTCACTTCAACAGGTTTCCCTTTGGTGCTCAGTTAGTTGTCGCCGATCAGGGAGAACATATGATATTTGTCCCGTTGGGACTGGCTTAATTCACTCAGCACGATGTTTTCTAGATTCCTCCATCTTGTTGCAAATGACCGGATTTCATTGTTTTTGACTGCTGTATAGTATTCTATAGAGTACATGTCCCATAATTTCTTTATCCAGTTTACTGTTGTGGGCATTTGGGTTGGTTCCAGGTCTTAGTTATTGTGAATTGAGCTGCAATAAACATTAATGTGCAGACAGCTTTTTTGTTTGCCAATTGAATTTCCTTTGGGTAAATTCCAAGGAGTGGTATGGCTAGGTTGTATGGTAGGGTTGTATTCAGGTTTCTGAGGAATCTCCAGACTGACTTCCATAGTGGTTTAACCAGCCTTCATTCCCACCAACAGTGGGTTAGTGTCCCTTTTTCCCCACATCCTCTCCAGCATCTATTGTTGGTAGATTTCTGAATGTGAGCCATTCTAACTGGGGTGAGGTGAAACCTCATTGTGGTTTTGATTTGCATTTCCCTGATTGCTAGTGATCTTGAACATCTTTTCATGTATCTGTTGACCCTTTGGATTTCCTCTTTTGAAAAATCTCAGGCCTGCGCCATGGCTCAACAGGCTAATCCTCTGCCTTGCGGCGCTGGCACACCGGGTTCTAGTCCCGGTTGGGGCACCGGATTCTGTCCCGGTTGCCCCTCTTCCAGGCCAGCTCTCTGCTGTGGCCCGGGAGTGCAGTGGAGGATGGCCCAAGTGCTTGGGCCCTGCACCCCATGGGAGACAGGAAAAGCACCTGGCACCTGGCTCCTGCCATCGGATGAGCGTGGTGCGCCAGCCGCAGAGCGCCGGCCGCGGTGGCCATTGGAGGGTGAACCAACGGCAAAGGAAGAAAAATGTCAATTGAGGTCCTTGGCCCATCTCTTAAGTGGGTTGTTGGTTTTGATGTTGTGGAGTTTCTTGATTTCTTTGTAGATTCTGGTTATCAACCCTTTATCTGTTGCATAGTTTGCAAATATTTTTTCCCATTCTGTCCATTGCCTATTCACTTTCCTGACTGTATCTTTTGAAGTACAGAAACTTCTCAATTTGATGCATATGTGTGTTTTATATTCTGGGATCCCTTTAGTAACCTGAAAACATTTGCATCTTTTTGCTTTTATGCTTAAGTAGAAACAGATACTTATAAATTAGGAGGATTTTCATTGTGGGGTAGGGATGGAACTCTTGCTGATCCTCTATGACGAGTGGAGATTTCTCTCTTGAATCCAATCTTGTGATTCTTGGTCTTTTTCCTCTGTCACAGGCATGACCAGTGATGCTTTGAAAACACTTTGGAGACCCTCTGCAGATTCCAGGGTTCTTTCTGGTTGTAACTCTAGCAAAGGACTTTCTAGGTAACTTGATTACCGTGGGACCCTCAAGGCAGTCTTCTTATCTCAAGTAATTTATCACTTTCTACCTTTATTGTGCAAATCCATCCTCCCTGTGGAAACTCCCTGCAGGCAGTAAGCTGTGCAATTATGGCTGCTGGAACAAAAATATATCTGACTTTATTAGAGTCTGTTTAAAGAAAATTTGCAAAATTACTTTCTTCATGATTTGTAACAGTTTAAAGAATTTTAATATTCTATTAATTGAGGCCGGTGCCGTGGCTCAACAGGCTAATCCTCTGCCTTGCGGTGCCGGCACACTGGGTTCTAGTCCCGGTCGGGGCACCGGATTCTATCCCGGTTGCCCCTCTTCCAGGCCAGCTCTCTGCTGTGGCCTGGGAGTGCAGTGGAGGATGGCCCAAGTGCTTGGGCCCTGCACCCCATGGGAGACCAGGAAAAGCACCTGGCTCCTGGCTCCTGCCATCGGATGAGCGCGGTGCGCCGGCCACAACGCGCCATCTGCGGCAGCCATTGGAGGGTGAACCAACGGCAAAGGAAGACCTTTCTCTCTGTCTCTCTCTCTCACTGTCCACTATGCCCGTCAAAAAAAAAAATCTATTAATTGAGATTTTATAAGATTTGATTCTGCTTTGGTCACTCTCTCTTGGAAAATAACTTTGATCACTTTCTCAGTGTCTCCAGTAGAAAGTACCTGTTTCCTTTGGTGCTAACTTTTAAAATTTAGATGATCATAGATTTCTTTAAGAATTTTAAATTTAATTGCACAGAATTAAGCAAAATATTTTCTTAGTCATCTTTAACTTTTCTCTGTGGTTGCATTCATTTCATTCGTCTCATGAATAAATGTGTGATTTCATGCTTTCTTTTTTTATATCTCACTTTTCTCAAGAACAAAGTATTTTATATTGGTCTAATTGTTTAGTGGTTAAGGACAAGGATTTTGGGGCAATATGCTTGTATTCAAATACAAGATCTACTGCCTTTTGTCTTTAGGTAAGTTATTAAACTTCCATGTGTCTTAGTTTTGTATTTATTTTAAGGAGATCATAATGTCTACCATATGCAATAACTAGTCAAGATCAAGTTCTTTGATGATTAGTACATATGCTTAAAAGAGCACCTGAAAAGATATTATCTGTTATTTTCATTCTGTTTCACAATTATCTGTCTTCTTTGTTTATAGCATTCTTCTACTTTTTTTGTTTGTTTAGGATTTAATATTCTTGCCCTTTTTCAAACTTCGAATGTTTAGTTTATTTATTCTTTCCATTTAAAACTTGTTATGTTATTTTTAGTGTTTTTAATATGATAAAGCTTCCAATGAGAACAGTGTTCACTTTGATCATATAGGTTGTGTTATGTGTGTTGTGGTTATTATTTTTCATGTTGTATTTGTTCTTTGAGCTTATACTAGTTTAAGCATTTTTATTTATAAACTTTAAAATTTTTTTGCTTTCAACTTCGATTATTGATTTATTATTACTTTGCATGATGATCACATATTCTTTGTTATATATCAGCTTGATAGTTTTCTTATTTTAATTGACATGTCATTTTTAATTTTCTTTAGATTTATGTATTTATTTGAAAGTGAGAGAGAGAGAGAGAGAGAGAGAGAGAGAGAGAGAGAGAGAAAGAGGTGTTTTCCATCTGCTTGTTCACTTCCCAAATGGCCACATCAGCCAGGGCTAGGCCATCCTGAAGCCAGGAATCAGGAACTCCATCTGGGTCTCCCACATGGGTGGCAGGGTCCCAAGTACTTGGACCATTTTCTAATTCTTTCCCAGGCACATTAGCAGGGATCTGGGTCAGAAGTGGAGTAGCTGACAGTGGAACAGATACTCACGTGGGATGCTGGCACAGCAAGCGGTGTGACTTAATTTGCTGCACCAAAACGCCAGCCCTGATATGTGAATTTTCAAAAGTGTTTACTTGGGGAAAAGTATTATATTCTTATGGAAGTGTATTAGATTGGTTTAGGAAAAATATAGGGACAAACTTACTTTTAATTCTTTCATGTTATTTATTTTCCTCAAAGTGTATAAATTATCCTATTTCAACTACTTCAACAAGATGCATTTTGGGTTTCTTATCCTACATAATTTTTTCTGAAACAAGAACTGAAAATTTGCACGTTATAAACTTTTGGCCTACATTGTTGTTCTATCAGTTTTCCTTACTTCTTTAGCAACACCAATGATAAATATTTGTTCCTTCTTTTATGTTTTTTTTATCTTCTTTCATCTCAACTATTTCTTTTTTTTTTTTTTTTTTGACAGGCAGAGTGGACAGTGAGAGAGAGAGACAGAGAGAAAGGTCTTCCGTTGCCGTTGGTTCACCCTCCAATGGCTGCCGCGGTTGGCGCGCTGTGGCCGGCTCACCGCGCTCATCCGATGGCAGGAGCCAGGAGCCAGGTGCTTTTCCTGGTCTCCCCATGGGGTGCAGGGCCCAAGCACCTGGGCCATCCTCCACTGCACTCCTGGGCCACAGCAGAGGGCTGGCCTGGAAGAGGGGCAACCGGGACAGAATCCGGCGCCCCTACCGGGACTAGAACCCGGTGTGCCGGCGCCGCAAGGCGGAGGATTAGCCTGTTGAGCCACGGCACCGGCCCATCTCAACTATTTCTAATCACCTTGTAGGTTCATGTAACATTTGCTCATGTATCTTCCACATATCAATGGTTATTTGAACATTATCTCATTATCGTTTTGATGCCTAAATTGGGATTTGTCTTTTATTTTTTCCTACTAATTTATATTAATAGAGCAATTTATTTTTCTGTTGTAATTTCATTGATTACTTTTATTGAAATTTCATTAAGTTCAATATTTATCAAAATTTGAAACTAAGGGTCCAAACATTGTAGCACAACTGTTTAAGCTGCCACATGGATACAGGTGTCCTAAACTGGAGTGCTGGTGGGAGTCCCACCACCTTGCTTCTGATCCAGTTCCCTGCTGATGAGCCTGGGAAGTTAGCAGATGATGGCCCAAGTGATTGGGCCCTTACCACTCATGTGGGAAACTAGAATGGAGCTCCTGGCTCCTTGGCCTGGCCCACCGCTTGCCATTGTGCCCATTTGGCTGGAAATCTCTCTCTCTCTCTCTCTCTCTTTCTCTCTTTTTCTCTCTCTTTCTCTCCCTCTCTAACTCTGAATTTCAGGTAAACAAATAAATCTTTAAAAAAATTCCATCAGTAATAAAATCTTTTACTAGATTATGGAATATACAGTTATTTTTCAATTAAGTTGAACACATGGAAAAAAGAAAAATTCTTAAGAATTCAATATTACATGAAAGCAGCAAGGTATGGACAATTTTGTATAGTGTTATGCTTTTGTGGAATTTTAACAAGACTACATGAATGGAGTTATACCTATATAATTGTACACTGAGATTTGCATAAACTATTTTTTAAAAGAAATTGCAGAAATTCCTTAGCCCTGATTTCCTATGGGGAATGTGACTGGGAGCAGTAGGGAAAACATTTATCTTTCTGATTTACTTGAATTTTATAATGGCTATTTTAACTTTCAGCAGTATTAAGTGTTATTTGCAGAGTGGAGTGGTAGTCAATATTTGTCTTCATAATTCTCTGGATTAGGAAAGACCCAATAATTACATATGAGGCAGATTCCTCTCTGATTAACATCAGTTGTTGAGTTAGGGCCATTCAATTTAGAGGAACATGACAGGAATTATAACCAGTGCTAGGCTGGAGAGAGGGGTAAATGGGAGGCATCAATGCAGTTATGAGAAGCGCCTTGAGATCCCATGACCGTGAGGGTACAGACAGACTCCATCTGAAAACTTTGCCCCAATCAAAATTCTCCATGTCACAGTCTCATGCCTGCATGTTCAGCCTGTCGAGACAGGGTCTGGTGCTCAACACCGAGGGGCCCAAATGTGCCTAGCCTACCCACAAGAATCCTGCTAAGAAGAGTGCTGCTTTTGCAACCGTGAACCTAGGTCTGTTGCCCAGCAACAAAAGCTATCACAGCAGGGAACAGTCAGTGTCAACCTGGAAAAACCAACCCATCTGAGCATCCCAAACACCCTTAGAGTGACCTCGCCCCCCCCCCCCCCCCAGCTTAGTTTCCTTCCCACCAGCAGCCTCTCCTGCAGCTGGGAGCTTTGCTCTGCCAGCCTACTAAAACTTCGCTTCTCTCCTCACTGTTGTGTGCGGTCTACTAAATTATCCTAGACTCCTGGACATCAACTTGGATCCCAAGCACAAAATTCCTGCAACATTCCCATTGTCTCAAAAGCACCCACCCTATCTCAGTCATCTACTTTGTCTTCCTCTTTCTTTGGGAATTAAGTCTGAGTAGCTAAGGGGAAAGCCCAGAAATGCCATAGCTTTTTTTTTTTTTTTTTTGCATTTGTTTTGTTCCATGTAATTTATATCCAGATTTGGTGTTTTCTTAGTTTTCTAGAACTGGCATAACAAAATAACATTAATTTATACCAGTTTGTGAGGTCAGCAGTTAATATAAAGTCACCATCAGGTCTGGTTTCTCCCAAAGCTTCTGCCTTGGCTTGCAGGTGGTCATCTGCTCTTTCTGTGTCCTCAGATGGCCTTCCCTGTGTGTGGACGTGTTGGTGTCTCTTGCTCGATAAGAACATCAGTCACATTGAATTAGGGCCTTACCCATATGACCTTATTTAACTTCATTTGTAACCTTTAAGCCCTATCTCCAAATACAATTTCACTGAGGATTGCAGTTTCAATATATTATTGGGGTTGGGAGAGGGCACAATTCATTCCACATTAGTACTGGCATGCCTTTGGTTAATTTGATTAGAAGTCATGCTGGCTACCCTCACAATCTCTCCTTCTACACTGGTACTCTGCTTCTGCTAAGGCAGTCTTGTCTCCCTGGATCTCCATTCTGTCTTCTTGCTCTGTTCTCTCTGATGTGCAGAGTCTATGTTGATTCGTCCATCCTTTCCATTCTGGTCAGACATCCTGATTGCATAGAGTCCTTGTGGGCAGGTGTTATGGTCAGTGGCTTAACTCACCTGCTTGTGACATCCACATCCTGTTTGGGACAGCCATTTGGAGTTCCATCTACTCTGTTCCAGATCCAGCTCCTTGGTAAAGTGCCTGGGAAGCAGCAGGGTGAATCCCTGTCACCTATGGGAGACCTGGATGTCTCCTGGCTCCTGGGTTAAGCCTGGCTCAGACCAGACTATTGTGAACATTTTGGGAGTGAACCAGTACTCTCTCTCCCCTTGACAAGCAAACAAAACTTTTAAAAAGGGGGTTTTCAGTTGAATTCTTTCACCTGGCTGATTATACAGTGTGATGGTGTGATGTGAAGGTAGATACTGTAGTCTTCTATAAAACCTTTCTTAATTTAGTACAAATTCTGTTGGATTTGGCAGTCCTCATTCATAATTTGAGATTTCTCTGTGCCTTTCTAATGTTATTGCAGAAGATGTTTCTCTTTGTTTTTAGTTGGCTTCAAGAAGAGTAAGGTGAAATATCTTCATTTTTCCATTATCTTTAATCCCAGATAAACTAAATTATTCACAGTTTGTATTAATATTATGGGAGTTCTGAAGACAGAATAGTGAATTTTAAAATCCTTTAGGTACTGATAAGTATTTAATCTGTCCTCAAAAGATTTTTGTGCTAAATGTATTAATAATTATAATCATACATACCATGCAAGTTTACTGAGCTCTACTTTACACAAGGTATTGTGCTGTCCATGAGGATAATCTAACTTAGCCTTTACAATTACTGAAAAATGGAGAAAACTGTATTAAATTTTACAAATAGCAATACTTGTTCAAGGCAACCAAAGTGATAACTGTTGGAGCTGGATATTGAATCCAGACTCATATCTCCAATCACTAAGTTAAAGGGATTATTCCTTTAACATAGTTAAAGGTTCTTGGTTCCTTTGGTTCCTTTGGTTCTTGGAGGAAAAGAACCAAAAATGATAAAGAAATAAACATGAAGGAACAAAAACAACAGTAACAATAAGACATTCCTCAATGTCTCATAGTATCAGTTCTTTATCAATTATTTTATTTCTAATATCATAAGGCAATATTTGTTAACTCATCTTATAAATGAACTCATAGTATAAAATAAATGCATGAATGCCGTGGTGACTATTATGTGGTTTACCACTTAACAAAAGCAACATATTGCCTCTACTGTGAGCAGCCTATTCACTTTGTAGTTATTTACTTCCTGAAACACCAAATCTACTCTACACAGAAAGGGAAGCCCTGGCACTGCTCAGTTTACACTAATATAGCCAATACAGACTGATGCAGTTTTCTCTCCATGCCCAGATATCTATTAACATGGAGGAAATCTGGATTATCTGGTACTGAATGTGCAAAAATGACTTTAGCATTCCATGCTGGCTGATTGACTACATCCTTGGATCAGCCTATCAAGGTTTAATTGAACTACAAATCCAATGGTAATTGGAATAGAGCTCCAGTCCAAAACAGGACAAAAATATTCTAAGCTCAGTGAATGAACAGAGGCAAATGCAGACTTCTGCTTACAGTTGTAGTACCTTCTGATTCTATCTGCATGAAAACACATTATTTAAAATAAAGTTATATTATGATAATCGTACAGTAGCCACTCTGTGATAAATAAATGAGACTAGGAAAATAAATTGTAAAAATAAAATATTTTAAAATAACTTAAGTCCTCCTCTATATCATAAGTTCCTTAAGGCTATCTATTTCTTCAAATAATATTAACGCAAAGTATTAGGTATGTAATCGATGCTTTCAGTAGGTGTGGAATGGTCATTTTATATGTATGCATGAATGGTTGTTCTTTGGAGGAAACAGATTAATGGATGAGGTAATAGACCTCATTCATTATAAAGATTATGTTAGTTAATAAAAAAAAAGAAGATTTGGGTACCATATAAAAGGTCATGTACTAGTTAGTACCTCAGTTACCACTGTCCATATTTTACCAGTAATATTGAAAGATTTCATTGGTTTGGCATTTCCAAGATTAGCTATGTTGTACTGATATTCACTTAACATTGACTGAATCACTTACAAAATTTGAGAGCTTTGGATTTTATTTTTGAAATATTTATGAAAATTTTATCACTTAAAAATTCACATTTACATTTGCATCCAAAATTCAAGTAAAGGTAAAAATGATTTAGTAAATCAATACGACAAAATTGTAGAGATGGAGAAAAGATTAGTGGTTGCTAGGGCTTACTTGGTAGAAAATGGGGAGAAGGTGTGACTATTGAAGTGTTAGCATGAAGGATATTCTTTATAGTTGAGCATCTGCTTTGGGATGATTGTTGTACAAATTCACACATCTAATAAAATGGCATAGGGTTACATATACTGAATCTATCAAGATGATTTTCTAGTTTTGCTATTACCATAGTTAAATACAATATGATCATTGGGAGAGAGTAGGTGATTGATACACAGGCTTTCTCTATGCTATTTTTGCAACTTCTTGTGAATCTATAATCATTTCAAGGTAAAAGTATAAAAGGTGATAAGCTGAGTAAAACGGATACAATAGTTTTGTTTTCTCCTCGCCATTTACATGTAAATGTTTTCTAGAATCCTCATGTGAATGATGCAATTTACAAGCTGTACACACTTCGGCTTCTGACAAGCAGTTGCAGGTGGCATATCAACTCATCAAATTCATAATGTGATCCTGTTTTTAAGAGATGAACACATGGAATTCAATCTGACATTTGTCTTTGGAGGACAGAATTTCTCAAGTGTTTTGTTGACACTTGCTCGTTTCTACCTTTATTGCAAATATGGTTTTATGTATTTTGCCAGTACAATAAAAATGTGAAGTATTAGAGTCATCCTGATTTTATAGTTTCTTTGTGATGTCAGGTATTCTTTGAAACAATTTGTTGAAACAGTATTTCAAAATTCTGTTCTTCACAGTCCCTTTCGATGTTCACATATATTACACACAGGTAAGGGATATAGAACCTGTTCATGACATATAAATAACACTGCATGACACATCACTGGAATCTTAGTATAGATACATAAAAGTGGACGAGAAAGATAGTAGAACTCTCTTATCCTGCCTGTCTCTGTTAATGCCAAATATCCTTAATAGGCAAAAATTCCTATTTCACTTTCAATTTGCATTTCCTTAAAAACTAGTGAAATTGAATATTTTAGTATTTATTTCCATTTGTTTCTTAGTTTATGAATTGCCTCTTTGAAGCAATGTGGTTATTTTTCTTCTTAAATAAAGGACTTTTCCTATTTGATTGGAAAAGCTGCTTCTATTTAATAGTACAGAGCTTCTGTTCTATATGTTGCAAATCTTCCGCTTTAGATTATCTTCAGTGGCAGAAGAACAAACAGGTGTGTTCTAGGAATTGCTAACGAAAAAGAGAAATGAAGAAAGGGAGGAAGCACAGGAGGTTGGAAAAGAAAAAAATGTCACCCAGTTTGATGTGACATACAGAACGAAAGGCTAGCAGCTGCAAGAAAGCCATCAGAAATATAGACAAGTACCTGGTATAAAGGAGCTTAATTTTTTTTAAAAGATTTTTTATTTATTTGAAAGTCAGAGTTACACAGAGAGAGGAGAGGCAGAGAGAGAGAGGGAGGTCTTCCATCTGCTGATTCATTCTCCAATTGGCTGCAAC
Organism: Sylvilagus floridanus; assembly: GCA_949820135.1. NCBI lineage: Eukaryota > Metazoa > Chordata > Mammalia > Lagomorpha > Leporidae > Sylvilagus > Sylvilagus floridanus. The sequence goes on from OX463238.1 coordinate 92,360,541, forward strand.
GGCTGGAGCTGTGTCAATCCGAAGCCAGGAGCCAGGAGCTTCTTCCAGGTATCCCGCATGGGTATAGGGGCCCAAGAACTTGGGCCATCTTCTACTGTTTTCCTAGGCCACAGTAGAGAGCTGGATGAGAAGTGGAGCAGCCGAGACTTGAACCCTCACCCATATAGGATGTCAGCACTGCAGACAGTGGCTTTACCCGCCATGCCACAGCGCCAGCCCCAGGAGTTTAATTTTTATCCTGCCAATAAGAAGTCACTGAGATGTTTTAAGTTGGCATGTGGGTGGGACGAAGAGTGGAGAGGATGGTTCTGTAATTGATGTGTTACGGATTTTTAAAAAATCAAAAACTTTTAGCAAAAAATGAAACAAAGTATTCAACAAATACACATTGTTCAATGTTAATATGAATGTAATAGTTACTATGATTTATATCAGAAGGAGACTCTGAAGTCTGGTCAGGCTAAGTACTTATTCCAATGTCACAGCCATAAAAATCGTTGCAAGCTGTTTGTGGGCCTCATCTCATTCCTTCCCTGACATCCACAGTGCAAGCACACCCAGAGCAAGCAGTCCATGGGCTTGCCGCACAAACCCAGCCAGCGGAAGGATCTTGTTACAGGCTGAGACATTAGGAATGGTACTAATCTTGTTCATCAAAAATGTAATCACACAATTGGGTCACTCTCACGGGAATCATACCAAGTACATGTGATCAGCAGATTGGAGGTCAAAAGACTCCATGACAACAGCGTTTATACAGACTAGGTTTTGTGAAACAATATTATTCTCATTATAGAGTTAGCCTGCCAGGATTTACAAGTGTCATTTTTCAAAATTAAATAATCTACAAGCTTCGTGTTCACCAGCACACATCTACCCTGTGAGTTTTCAATAAATAGTAGCTGGCTGACTGACAGATAAACACCTCCATAAAGAGATAAACCCTTCAAAGTGAACGGTTGCCATATATTCAAAGAGGCAATATCAGATCTACGTGTATAAACTACAGATTAAATATATGAGAAACATAGCAAACTGCGATAGTGAAAATATTTTTTCTAAATTATGAGTTCTTGAATGCTAAATGTAGATTAACTCTAACAATTATGAAAGTGTCCCAAATAAAAGTTTTATTAAGTAACCTGACTCCACAAAATGAGTGCTATTCAAAGATTATAATCAAATCTATTTTTATCACTTCAATCTTCAACTTGTTTGACCAATTAATTTGTAAATAATGAGGACAACGATCTTGTAAATGTGTGTGATGTTTCTTGAAAAGGAGGTATGTAAACAGCTCCGATAAAGCTAAAAATAAAGAAACAAACATTTCATTACACCATCTTTCCCCAGTTTTTAATTAAAGTCTTATTAAATGTCCCTGTCTAGAGGTGTATACTGAGCTCAATGGTTAAGATGCCACTATGGATGATTGCATTGCATACTTGAGTGTCTGGTGTCCCCGATTCCAGTTTGCTGCTTTTGGGCTGTCTGGAGGCAGCAGGTGATGGCTCAAGTGCATGGTTCCCTGCTACCTACATGGGATACACGGATTGAGTTAGGGCTCTTGGCTTCAACCTGACTCAGCATTGGTTGTTGTGGGCATTTGGGGAGTGAATAAACAGATAGAACAGGGGTCTCTGTCTCTGCCTTTCAATAAAGTGAAAATAAATTAATTCATGAAAAAAAATTTAAATCCTTTTCTGAAAAAAATTAGTATGTCTCTAATAATTTACCTGAAATATAATAAAATTTTGAAAAACAATCCTGGGTTCAAATTTTATTAACTTCAGGAAATATTTAATCTGTCTGAGTTTAACATTTTTTTTCATCTCAATAATGAGACCAATTCATTGCACAACTGTGAATGCCATACTTAAGGAGGTATTACTGAATACTATTAATGAGGTAAAAAGTGGCTCATAACTTCTCTCTGATTATGCAGTTCCTACTCCCAGTTTCTCACTCTTCCATTTTTCTCCATAGAAATTAACCTAGGGTTAAATAAGAGATACAGGCCTGCTGTGTAGAGAACAGATGAGAAAGGAATTATTTGCTATGTTAATAGCATCTGTATTATGTACTAGGCATTAAATTTGCCCTTACATTTTTTTTTGGTTTATTTTATTTCTTTGAAAGACAGAGCCACAGAAAGAGAGTGAGAAAGACACAGAATCTTCCATCTGCTGGTTCACCTCCTAAACTGCCACAAGCCAAGAGTCCCTTCCCTGTGTGGGTGCAAGGGCCCAACGACTTGAGCCATCTTTCAATGCCTTCCCAGGCACATTATTGAAGTGTTGAATCAGAAGTGGGGCAGCTGGGACTCAAACAGGCACCCATATGGTATGCCAGTGCCTTAAGCGGCAGCTTAACCCACTGTGCCTCAATGCTGGCCCCTAGATAAGCCCTTGAAAACTCCTTAGAACGTTTTGTTCTAAGATTTCTTAATGATACCTTTAGATGCTGTTAGAACACGTTTAATTGAATTAAATTGGTGTTTGTATTAGAAAATATTAAATAACAATTAAGCGTTGGAATTTAAAACTAAGAATGCTTAAAATTCAGGAACACTATGTTTCTGACGGAAAAGAACACAACAAGGAATAAAGCGTTTCCAAGGCATCTTGCTTTGGCTGATCAAAATAATTTTAAAGTCTATACGAATAAGACTGTAACAGTTGACAAAAAATTTTGGAAAAGAAGAACATTGGGGAAGAACTTCTTTACCAGTTAACAAAAGTTACTATAAAGCTGAAAACAGGACAACGTGGTAGTGGCATAAGAATAGATAAATAAGTGAATCTGGCACATAATTGGATTCCTGACAAAGTTATACACAAAAATAAATGCCTGAAGGCCTACGTTTCTACCTTTCCCTCCATCTCTCCCTCTGTCTACCACTATTTTTTAATCTACCTTTACTTCGTCTTCTATTGCTGTGGGAACACAGGAAGTCAGGGAGGAGCTGGGGCCTGATAGCGCTACCTGAAGTGCCGCTGGACAGCTCCCCGGCAAGCTGTGTAACTGCAAGCAGGTGATTGAAGCTACCGGCGATTTGCTTTTTGGTCACCCCTACCAACCTCAACAAAAAGGCTATCACCTACCAATGTGTCAGCCTGGCCCAGCAAGAATTAGAGCCCATCTGTGCACCATCCAACCCCCCTTCCCAAGCCTCCCTTCCCATATACTGTGCAAGCTCACCTCCCAAGCACCAGTAAGCACCACCCCTTACTGAGGAGTGAGAACCCCAAATTCCAACATGTTGTGAATTAGCAACCATCTTTAAGTGGAAATATTCAACATGGCTGCAGAATGTGTACTCCCATGACCTTCAGGTCATTATAATAAAATTACCAAAAGGGACATGCATGCTGCCATCACACATCCAGTGCAATGAAACTCCCCATATTTCCTAACAAAGGCATGGAAATGGGCACTGCTCAAGCTCCACCCCAAACCCCTTCCCCCCCACCTTCTTTTTAAAAAAATATTTATTTATTTGACAGGCAGAGTTACAGACACAGAAAGGGAGAGACAGAGAGAGATGTCTTCCATCAGTTGATTCCCTCCCCAAATGGCCATAGTGCAGCTGGGTCGATCTGAAGCCAGAAGCCAGGAGCTTTGTCCTGATCCTCACATGGGTGCAGGGGCCCAAGGACTTGGGCCACCTTGCGTTGCTTTCCCAGGCCATCAGCTGAGAGCTTGATCAGAAGTAGAGCAGTTGGGACACTTAGGTGAAGGCTTAACTTTTTATGCCATTACTCAGGCCCTGCCTTTTCACTGTTGGAATATTCAATTGGGCTCCATGCAGGATATCATCCCTTGTGGCCCTGGAGGGTACCAAGGGTAGGCCTAACCTTGTTGGTGGGGCTTTTTTCCATTTGTTGGAGCTTTTTCATTGTTGGCAGATTTTCCTTGGAGAGGAGTTTTTCTTTGGGGGCCTCTTTGCATTTTTATGTTTGCCTGTTCACTCACAACTTGGTTCTTGAACTTGTATTCTGTTTCGCTCTGATTAAATCCTGCTCTCCTGTACATCTTTATGCCTCTACTTTTGAATTCTTTCATGTGTCCAGAGCGAATCTGCAAAACACCTAGCCAGGAGTCCCCAGTCCACAGCACTATTACTACCCTTACCTGCGTTTCTCTCTTTGTTTCCTGCTCTTTCTCTCTCTCTGCATGTGTGTGTGTGTGTGTGTGTGTGTGCGCGTGTGTGTGTCTGTCTGTTGGTCTCTGTGTCTCTCTTTTTCTTCTATCCCTATGTATAGATATGTGGTAGAGAAATACATAGAAAACATTGACCACAAAGAATACTTACAATATCCTTGGGAAAAGCATAACAATAGGATCAAAATACAGCTAACACAATTAAAAGAGTTTCCACAGACATGTTAAAGGTTATTACTAGCACACAAAGATATTCAGCTATTAAGTAAGAAATAAATCAAACAGTTCAATTATAAACATGCAAAGAGACCAACAGGCAAATCAAAAAATGAAAAACAATTGGATGAAAACCATATCAAACATTCTGTCTACCAGGAAAACTTATTTTAAAAAGCAATGAGATATCATTGATCATCATCAGATTGACAAAAATTTAAAAAATGAAATACCTATTGCTGGAAGAACTGTAGAGTAATAGTAATCTTCAAGCATTTCTTGTGAAATTTTCAAATGGTATACAGTCTTTTAGAAAAGTGGGTAGATAGAATATATGAAAGTTAAACTACTTTCATTATCCATATGTTTTACCTTTGGAAAGCAAATCAGAAATATTTGTTAAAAGTTAAACCAACACATGTTGTCTGAACTTGCTCCAGTAAGTAATAATATTCATAAGGAATACAGTTGTGCCTCTGTATATGCAGATATATTCCAGCAGCCCCAGGGGATACCTGAAACCTTGGGTAGCACTACGTACACTGCATGTTTTTCTATACCTTCATATTTATGATAAAGTTCAATTTATAAATTAGGTCCCTTAAGAGATTAACAACAATAACTAACAACAGAATGATTGTAACAATATATTACAATAGCAGTTGCCTAAAACTTTTGAGTTGTTTATTTCTTGGAATTTTCCATGTAATATATTGAAATTGCAATTGACCACAGGGAAGTAAACCCAATGGAAAGAGAAATCATAGATGAGGGGATACTGCTAAACGCTCATTTATTGCAATATAAAGATATCTCATAAAACTTTCACAATCTACATTTTTCTGTGATAATTTTGAAGACCCCCCATATGCATAGATTTCAATTTTTTAATGAAAATAAGCTTATCTTTTTATTTCATTTCCATGAACTTTTTGAAGCCTTCTTGACTTGTTTATGATCAACAAAAACTAGAAACATCCTGATTCTGAATATTTATCTATTAAGAAATGGATGACTAAATTGTAGTCATCCACATGAAAGAAATTACATAGAAATGAGAAAAAATTGATACATTGACATTCAGGGATACCCAGAATATGCTAAGCCAAAAAAAATTAATGAGGAGTGTGTACCATATGCTAAAATTTTTGTACATAATAAAAATGATCCTTTCTCTATGTGCATTCATATGTTTATGTGTGTGTGTTGTAGAATCAAAGAAAAATATGTGGGAATCATTTATATGCTGACAACTTGTGAATTTCATCTCCAATCCAGATATCTCAAGTGAACATTACTACATGCAACTGACTATTGACATCTCTACTTGATTGTCAAATATATATATTTTTAGAGGCATCCAGTTTTTTGCTGTATTACAGTTTATCATAGGACAAGAGATTGGAAGAGGTTGTGGATTAGGCTGGGCCTGACCTCATTTGGCTTTGACCTATTTGGGTCCAGGTCTGATCCATATTTTTCATTTCATATAATCCTTCAACCAGTTGTTCTGATACATTTTCTTGTGATAAAAAAATGAGCACCAGCCTGCTTATGAAAGCATATTTAAAATCTTCTGTTACTCCAGTTGCTAAAACAGGTTAAGAAGCTAGTCCATAGTTAAGAAGATAGGAACTACTCTCAGGTCATCAGATGGGAGGGTAAAGCTATTGATATGCATGAAAACTGGGGCCAAATTTCAATCTACCATGACATTTTACACATCAACATATGCAAAAACAGAATTCATAGACTTTCCTAAAGTCTGTCTCTCTGTAGCCTTCTCCAAGTAAATGGTCACACAACCCTCCCTCCCAGTTGCTCACTCTAAATATATGGGAATCATCTACTTCTGTTACTCAGAATCTATAGTCAGTCAACAAGTTCTCTTGGCCTACAACATTTAGAATCCAATTAGTTTCCATCACCTCCATTGCTGTCTCTCTGGTCCAGCTCATCAACATTTCTTACCTGGAAAGTGGCAACCATCTCCTAACTGGTCCACATGATTCCAATTCACATTCTTTATTTGGAAAATTAGCAGGTGGAATTATTACACTAAAGCATGAGATCAAATCATACTCCCTTGATCCACATCACTGAGAGTATTAAGCCAGATCCATTTTAGTGGATGATAAGACCTTCCTGAGTGTGACCCTGCATTTTTATCTGAGCTGAATTGCTCCCCTTTTTCCATAATTTATTCCACTCCAGTCACAATGAACTCCTGTTGCTCCTCAGATGTGCTGAGCACCTCCCATCCACTCTTTTTATATACATACTCTGTTCTGCCACTTGCATCCTAACTTCTGTCATGTGGCCTCCTCAGGGAGACATTTTTTTCTCTTCTTACTCAAAACCACAGTCCCTTCCATACTGATACTCTTTATAGTCCTTTCCTCTTAATTTTTCCTCAATTTATTTTTATGGCATTCATAATATTCTACATTTATATGTTTATTTTTATTGTCTTCTACTTAGAATGAAATACTGCATTAAAACACATCAACACTCTTTTCTTTTTTGAAGACATTGAAGCAAATTTTTAAAAAGTTATTTATATACTTATTTCATCCTATTTGAAAGTCAGACACACTCCCAGAGAGACAGAAACAGAGGCGGAGACAGAGAGATCTCCCATATTCTGGTACACTCCTACAATGCTCACAATAGATAGGGCTGGATCAAACAAAAGCCAGAAGCCAACAACTCATTGGGTCTCCCATGAGGGTAGCAGGAATCCAATTATTGAATCATTACTGTATCCAAGGACACATCTTAGCAGGAAGCTGGAATGGGGGGGTGAGCCTGGCACTCAGAAACTGGCACTCAGAAACTGGCACTCTGATTCCAGATACAGACATCCAAACAAGCACCTTAATCGGTACACCAAACACTCACCTCCCATATTGTTTTCTGTGTTATTTACTGCCTCAATGACTCAAGAATGGTAATGCTGTGAAGTTTCTCATCAGACTTAATAACATACAATGAGAAACACTGTGTAATCTATATGGAAAGCTATTATTATAATAATGATCATTGCTCACAAAGACATCATTAGAATATCTGCCAATAATTATCAGGCAGTAAAGTATGACAATCTATATTCCCCACAGTGTTGGTTTGAAGTTTCTCCCCTTTACCCACGACCAGGGAATTCACTAGCTATGCACAATTTATCCTTTCTTAAAATTCTCCTTTTTCCAAAATTCTAGACAATCTATTTAAACATCTCCATTTGGATAGAATTAATATTAGTTATAATTTAATAAAATGTGAGAGAAGGTTTACATCTTATATCTCACCTCTACAAGTAAAAACTACAAATGTTTTTAATCAGGAAGTAGAAGGAGTCAAACAATTGGCTATATATGATTCTATAGAGGGTCATGTTAAAATCCAAGGATAGTTGTCTTCTAAGGAGGTTAGTTTGCATTCCTCAGAGATTTGCCAATATAAAGTACTTGAACTTGTCTCTCAAAGAGATGTAAAAAGGATCAGAGAAAATGCAGACCCAGAGAGATTTGTGTTATACACTGGATTGACTCTAAACTGTGACCCAGAGGGAAAGTGCCCCAGCAGGGACACCTGATATTGCAGATGATAATAAAGTCAGAAGAACAGTAAATAATAAAGAACTACACAGTCAAACACATAAGGTAGATCACTTAAGTACCTGGACTAAAAGATGGCAAATGCCAGAGATCAATGCAGATAAATGTAGAATACTGAATCTTGAGAAAGAAGAAAAAGAGTCGGTGTTGGCAAAAATAAGAAAAAAAAATGCTGCAGTATATTGCTTGAAGAACAGACTTGGGAGCTGTGGAAAAATCCATCGAAAGATGCATGGCATTGTGTAACTAGTCAATGATGAAGGCACAAAGTGACACATTTGCTCTTGCAATACAATATAAATGACAAGGAAGAGAGAACGTTTCCACACATTCTCCAGGGAAGCAACTGAACCTCTGGAATACATTGCTGATATTGTTAGCTGGCTCTGTGCATGGAAAAGCGTGCATAATGGACAAAGAATTAGAGACAATACTAATAGTACTGAAAATGGAATTCAGTCTTCTACTGTTTTTTTCAAAATAGTTTTACGAATTCCTGTAATCATTGAGTGATACTTGAATATCTGTCAAAAATATTGTTGATAGAAAGAATCAACACTTTTACATAAAACTAGTCTTCTACCCAAATACATGTTTCTCAAAATTTTTATGTATTAGAAACAGAAGGATGGACAACCTTTTTCTACTTTAGGAATTATTGGAAAATGATTCCCGTTGACAAAAGCTGGTTTTTATCTTCTCTCTCTCTGTCTCTTCTTCTTCTCTTTTCTTTCCAATGGCAGGTAAGACAAAAAGTATTTGTTTTTTTCCCTAACTCTCCATTGTTATTTTTGCTAATCACAAAATCTCCTAAAACCATATCTGTTTTCGTGTTTCTTCCCTAGAACATTAAGCATGTTTTTGTATATTCACTATAACGGCCATGCAATTGACATGTTTGTGGCTGCAAAATGCATCTTACAAGGTCAATAATCAGTGACAGTCATATAAAAATCATTGCCTTGCTCGCTATGTGCCAAGCGCTATTTTAAATTTTTATCACAAGTTTGTGAGATAAATCCTGTACCCACGCTGGCTTCACAATGCAAGCCGAGGCTCACGGTGTTCAAGATGGCAGGGTTAGTGGGGGGCAGAAATGCAATCCTGAAGCTGGAGCTGTCTATACCACAACTGTGCCACTGCTTTTATGGGGCCTGGAAGCAGCGCTGTGAGCTCTCGAGGCAGCACCATCCTTATCACGAGTTTTGAAAATGACTTAATGCACTTAGGAATAACCGTGTATTCTGTGGTTGTGTGAGGAATGCTCCCAGTCCTGGGAGAGAGGTGGCGTGCCTCTTTCTTCTCATTTGTTAATTCTTGTTTGTAAAATCAAATGAGAATAGGTGGAGTGTTTCATTAACAACAAGGCATTCTAAGGGAATATGTGCAGTCTGCTGATTTAATAGATTTTTTGAAACTATAGTTATAATCATAATAGCTTTTCAGTGTTTTTGTTGAGACTATGGCAAGTATACCTCCAGGTTCTACCTACAAACATCCACCTTTGCTGCAACAGTTACCTGAGACTCTAACAGAGATACATCACCAGCAGGAAGAAAGGTGAAAAATGATTGTAAAGTGACTAAAGACTTAACATCCCAAGTAAAGGAGTCCAGTGTTGAACGCTAGCGAGGATAAGGCAGAGCCAAAATGATTGCGAAATCTTCCCTCCGCAGATGTCAGTGTCCTTGGAGAGCTGGTCCTTTAATTAGAATCTTATTTTATCTGTGCCCAAGACACAAAAATACATTGCAATCATCCTACTTAGAAACAGAGTTACTTAGAACAAGAAGATTGGTTCTGGAAAAGAAAATCAGGGCTACGGCCGGGCAGATAAATGACTGAGTGCATGGCCTATCATTTCCTCGTAACAAATGGTCAGGAGATGTGCAGGTGACAGCGAGGGAGTTGTGGAGGGCCTACTTTATCACCTGCTTCTGACTGTGTTTCCCAAGCATCGCTCTTGCCAGGCCTCAGCCCCGGGCCATCATTAGTCCCCGCACATGGAAGCAATGAAGGTGTCGCTTAAAGTAAATCATTTGAGGATTTTTATAATCTCAAATAAAATTTTCTAATATTTTTTCCTAAGTTTTCCAGGTTTAGGGTTTTAATCTTTTATTATTTATTGTGTGGCAGTTTTGAGTAGCATGATGAGAAGCTCTGGGTAAATAGTTGGGTGGCAAAGCCCGCGCCACACAATGCTCTATTAAAAGCTAATGAGTTCTTTCTTTTTCATATTATCACTGTTCTATACTTTAGTGCTTAAAAATTAATAGCATGGGGGTTTATAAACCTTTGGCTGTCGATCAGTAACATTACTAGTAAATACCCTTCAGAGATTACACAGAAAAAAAGCGTGCACATAAATTTTTTCTTCAACAACCAGAAAGACCACGAGGCATCCATTTTCATAGAACAAATCTTCCAACGTCTTTTTAAAATGATATCAGGATGAGGGAAATTATATTCAGAACACCAAAGCAAGACAAATCTACTTCAGACAACAACTTTGAAAATTTGTAAGAACAGATATTTATTGGGCAGATGCAATGGAATGAAGGTAAATATTTTTTGCTTTATTATTAATGAGAATTTGATAAAATAAGAAATTAGTAGCAATTAATGTTTTCCAGTAGAATCAATCACAGTAAAGTTAAAAGGAAGGTACATTGTTCTTTTTTGAAAGATTTGGGTCTCTATTAATTCCAGGTTTTACATAGAATTGATTTCTATCTGTCTATGAATACTTAGACAGGGACTTAGAAGATTATGAGACCCGAAAGGGACTGACCCCTATCTAATGAAGGAAAAATAGAAAGCAGGCACACTAAGAAGTCCTGATGACATTGACTAGTAGTATCCCTGGATTTGTATGCACTCCTAAGGCCCATATAGATAGGAATGAATGCAGGAAGTGAGGAAGAAGGAACGAAAGTGAGAATGAAAACAAAGAAGGATGAAAGGAAAGGAGAAGGGATGCAAAAGGGAGGAGGGCAAGAAGGAAGAAGACAGATGATTATGGCTGGTGTGTGTGCTGAGAACAGAACTAAATGGAAACCAGCTTTTTAAGTCCTCGTGTTGCTTTTCAAACACAATTTTAGTCATTTTTTTTTTTCAATTTTTAAAAACAAAATATCACATCTATTCTGGCAAGATAGACACCATTCATTCTTCATGTAGGGTGCTTAGAAAAAGGGTTTATTCTGACTTTGGATTCTGCATGCCACTTGGACCTCCAATTTCCTTGTGGCATGAGGTGCATGTGTGGCTGGTCTTGTAAGCATTTTGTTCTGTTTTGATCTCCTATAGCATTTTATTCTCAAAGGACTAATTCTTCTAAGCATTATCCCTTAATTTTTCCAGATTTAAAAATAATTTTTATATATATAAAGCTTTTATTTAAAGAATATAAATTTCCAAAGTAAAGCTTATGGATTGCAATGGCTCCCCCCCCCACAACTTCCCTACCACCCACAACCCTCCCCTTTCCCACTCCCTCTCCCCTTCCATTCACATCAAGATTCATTTTCAATTCTCTTTATACACAGAAGATCAGTTTAGTACATATTACGTAAAGATTTCAACAGTTTGCCCTCACATAGAGACACAAAGTGAAAATACTGTTGGATTACTAGTTATAGTATTAATTCACAATGTACAGCACATTAAGGACAGAGATCCTACATGATTTTTTTTTAAAGAATTTATTAATTATCTATGCAATTTCCAATTTAACACCAAGATTTTTTAATCATTTGCAATTATCTTTATATACAGAAGATCGATTCAGTATATACTATGTAAAAATTACATCAGTTTGTACCCACACAGAAACACAAAGCGTAAAATACTGTTTCAGTACTAGTAATAGCATTATTTCACATTGGATAACACATTAAGGACAGATCCCTTGTGAGATGTAAGTACACAATGACTCCTGTTGTTGATTTAACAATTTGACACTCTTGTTTATGGCGTCAGTAATCTCCCTAGGCTCTAGTCATGAGTTGCAGAGGCTATGGAAGCCTTTAGGGTTCGCCGACTTCGATCTTATTCCAACAGATTTAAAAATAATTTTTTGAATGATACAAAGTGAAAAAAATGATTAGAACTTGATTGTGTTGTTGTTTTTTTAAAATTTGTTACACAAGTCTCACTTCATATATACAGATTTAGGAACTTGATGTATTTTTAAAGTTATTGCATTTGTCTACCTTATTTTGGAAATGAAAATATATTATGAAATGTAGTTTCACAATTGTAGTACTTACAGATAACTCAATCATGATTTTCATCAATAATGTAAGTATGTGGATGGAAACAAATCTAATTGTTGAAGCTGAGTAATTCTGACTGCTTTTTAGCAAGCCATATTGTTTATAACCTTTCTTATGCAAGGTTCATGAAAATTGTAGTTGTTGGTTTTTTTTGTGTGTGTAAGTAAAGAATAATGACCATAGCATTTTATAAAGTTTGGTTTTTTACCAAACATATCTTTGTGATTTTTAAAACTTACAAATGACTAAGAGAATTCTTATTTTATTTTAAGTATATTTAGATCACTTAAATTTTGTGTCTAGACCCATGTAAAAGTGCCTTGTAAGAATCTGCTACAGAAATAAGTGTGTACAATGCACCTACATTCTAAAAATGATCTGAGATAACTTACATAAGAAGAGCAGGATAGTTGTAATACAGTTAAATGCAGAAGTAAAAATACACATTCTTCAACAAAACATGATTATCAAAAAAGATAACAGGAGCATATGACAAGGCACTTTGGTTCAGATTTTAATATAACTCTGGGCTTCTTGATTGTCAGGTCAAAATATGAGCACATTCCTCATTATGTGACGAACGCATCCAATCTAGGAAGAAGATAATCCTCAAGAAACAATATGAAGACAGAAATTTCCTAGATGCTTCTGAAAGAGTGAACGTTATCAATTCCCATGTCCATTGGCTTTTCAGGTCAGTTTATATACTTATTACATAACATTGTTGAAAACACTGCCTTTGCATACTTGTTCTCTGCCTGAAATGTTCTCCTTCCCTGATGTTGCTACAGTGAATTCCTTTTCATTTTGGAAGCTTCATCACAAATGCTATCTCTTAACAGAGGTTGTCCAAGCATCCCTAAGCATTCCAGGCCACCCAGAGTGTGACACTTTCAGTCCAAGCTGTCACAGCTGATTCACTCCTTCCAGAGAGATTATTCACTTTCCAAAGGCAGGGAATACTTTTGCTGGTATTTTGCTTCCAGTAGTGGCCATGGTGTTTGGCACCCAGTGGATATCAGTTCATCTTTGCTGGTTGAGTGCATGGAGGAGCGAGTGAATTGAGGCTTGCTCTGGGTATCCTGGCATCAGTGGGTCGGGGGAGATGAGTGAAAGGAAGTCAGAGAGGGAAAAAAAAACACTCTATGTGGACTAGCAGGGTGTGTTCTTAGCCTTCAAATCACACTTTACCTATTCATTTGGGCAACTTCTGAAGCACTGTCAGTGTGTGTATGAATCTTGCTGAGTGCAGTTTGATGCATGATAAGAAAAGATTTTCATTAATCCTATTTCCAAAGCTTAAGCTGTGTGCACTTCAGGACTGACTGAAGGAGAGAGAGAAAATCTTCATACAGTTTATTCTATAAAATGGATTTGTGTCTTTATCACATTTGTATTTGAAGGGCAATTTATAGTTAGTAAGAATTGCTATTAATTAGTATTCTTGAGCATAGCCTTTCTTTCTGTTTGCGCTGGTGCTGAAAACTGCAAGAAAAAAATGCATTCCATTTAATTATATTAAATCAGATATGTGAACAACAGAATGCTGGCGTCAAGAACTGTATTAGCAAATTGTGCCAATTAGAAACACACAGCAAGTCCCATGCACTTTCTTTTTGCATCAGTGGCTTTTAAATCCTATAGTGGCATAGTAACAAATACAGCTAGCATGGTGTGACTATCACATCTTCCACACATTCATTTTTAGCTACTTTGCCTTTTAAAGAAAACGTACAGTATGCTGTAGGCCTACACATAAAATGTTTCCTAAAATATGAGATATAATTATGTGCGTAAGAAGTAATAGTCAAACACTCTTCTTCAGATAATTATGAACACTTATTTCTCTACATGGGAAACAAGCCAAGAAGTAAAGGCACGCACTTCGGGAAATCATCCATTTTTAATATATGATGTAGCACCCTATCAAATGCTGCCAAAAGGAAGTTATCAGATCTCTTATGATCAAGTGAAGCACCAAACGCACAAAGAAATCCTAAATTGACAATTACCATCCACCACACAGTGCCCCATTTGGAAAAAAAAAAAAACTTATCAAGAAAGAATTTGCTATAAGGGTGAACATTGGCAGAACAAAAGATATTAGAGTTCTAAAAAGATTCTAAAAATACTCATATATGATTTTCCTTTGGTAATACTCTAACATTAATGCAAGTTGAAAAATGCAAATAAGTTTGAGTGAGCTGTACTTTTAGTTGTCTGTTCACTCAAGGAAATTTGGTTAATTATGCTAAGGAGTGATCATTGTAGCATTGGCTGAAGAAGATGAGTAGTTTAAACATATGTGACACTAAATCATATTTTTGTTCATTATTAAATATTCTAAAATCTAAAAATTTACCAGGTCCCCATTAAGATTTTCCCTATAGAGTTTGAGTGTTAGGAAATTTTAAGCTGGATTTTGTATCTTTGGAAATTTTATTTTAAAAATAAGATAAATTGTTGATTAATTTTTATTTTATTTAAAGGTGTTTTTGTACAAATTATAAAGAATTGACACTTATTTTAAAATGTTTTCTAATACTACAACATTATCCTCTAAATGTGTTTTAATATTGTTTTACTGTTTCAGGTGGAATTTACAAGGAGATAACAGATTTTAAGTGTCTGTGTTGATGAGTTTTGTTTTTTTGTTGGTGAGTTTTGACAAATTCTCACACATATGTTACTAACACCCCAATTAAGATAAAGGACAGAGCCAGAACCTAGAAAGTTACCACACACTCCCTTGCCATCTCTCCCTGCAACCTGTAGGTAAACACTGATTTCCATCACTGTGGAATCATTGATGAATTCTGTAAGTATATTTAACTGTTTAGTATGCATTAATGTATGTTGGGATTTTTTTGAAAGATTTTTGAGATTTACCTATTGTATGTCTTGGTAGGTCATTTTTTAAAAATTACTTAGTAGTATTACATTGTATTTATTTGTAAATATGAGTTTGACTATTTGGAGTTCACATATAGTTGGGATCATGTAGCATTTTTTTTTTCTTTGCCTAGCTCATTTATTTCACTTGGTGTAATGTCATCCAGGTTCATCTATGTTGTTGCAAATGTTAAGACTTTCTTCTCTTTAAAGGCTAAATAATGTTCAATATATATAATATTCTAGATATGTTTATACATACACGCATACATATAAATATACACACCATATTTTCTTACTCTTTACACATTGACACACATTGAGTTTCAAATACAGTCTCCCAATCTGTATATTGCCTTTTCACTCTGTTGATTATTTCCTTTGTAACACACAAATATTTTTAGTTTGATGCAATCTCATTCATCTAGTTTTGATTTTGTTGTCTGTACTTTTGGGGTAATATACTAATAAAAGCCCTTTGTCCAGGCCAATGTCAGTAAGATTTCCTCCTATGCTTCCTTCTAATACTTTTATAGGTCTAAGTCTTACATTGAATTATTTAATCCACTTTGAGTTGATTTTGTATATGGTGTGAGGTTTTATTCTTTCTCATGTTGATATCCAGTTTTCTTTTTTCTTTTTTTTTTTTTTACAGACAGAGTGGACAGTGAGAGAGAGCATTATTAATTCTTCTAGTCCATGAACATAGTATAGCTTTCCAGTTATCTGAATATTTTTAAATTTGGTACAACAACCTTTTATAAATTGCAGTGTAGAAGTATTTAATTTCTTTTTGTTGATATTAAGAAAATAAATTTTTAAAATTTCTTTTTCAGAAAACTCTGTGTATAGGAATGCACTGGTTTTTATATGATGATTTTT
This sequence comes from Sylvilagus floridanus, assembly GCA_949820135.1. NCBI lineage: Eukaryota > Metazoa > Chordata > Mammalia > Lagomorpha > Leporidae > Sylvilagus > Sylvilagus floridanus. The sequence continues at coordinate 92,376,589 of OX463238.1, forward strand.
CTATCTTGCAATTATATTAAACTCATTTACTAGTCTTAACAGCATTTTGTTGTTGGTAATGATGGTGGTGGTTTAAATTTTTTTCAACTATTTGATAATGTCATCAGCAAAAAGATTTTATTTTGCCGTTACCAATTTGAATTCATTTTATTTTTCTTTTCTTCATCTAATTGCTCTGCCTTGGACTTCCAATTTTTTGATAAAAAACAGTGGCAAGAATCTTTGTACTCAGCAGATTCTAGAGGAAAAATTTTCAGTTTTTTTCCCCATTGATTATTATTTGATCTATAGACTTTTCATACATGGACTATATAGTGTTGAGTAAGTTCTTCTATACCTAGTTTGCTGCGAGTTTTAGTCACAAATAGCATGATGCTTTGTCAGAGACTTTCTCTGCATCACTTGAGATGATGATATGATTTTTTTCTTTCATTTTGTTACAGTGATTATCATGCTGATTGATTTACACATGTTGAATCTTCCCAGAAACAAATCTCTCCTGGTTATGGTGTATAATACTTTGTGGTGCTGTTGAATGTAGTCTGCTAGCATTCCACCAAGAATTCTTTTATGTATGTTCCTCAGGATATTAATCTGTTGTTATCTTGCTTTTTGTTGTTGCTCTTGTTTACTTATGTATAATGATTTCGGTGTTATAGAGACACTGGCTTCCTAAAATAGATATAGAAATATTTGATCTTGTTTTTGGGGGAGAAAAGTTTAAGAAATATTAGTATTAATTTTTTTTGAGTGTGAGGTAGGATTTAGCCATGAAGCCATTAATTCCTGACCTTTCTTTGATGGAAGATTTTTGATAACTGATTCAATCTGCTTATTTAAAATTCCTATTCTTTTAGATTCAGTTTTGCCAGGTTTTTCTGCTTCTAGAATTTAAAAAAATTTCATCTAGGTTGCCCAATTTGTTGATGTATAATTGGTCATAACGGTCTTTTTCGATCCATTTTATTTCTAAGAAATCTATTGTAATGTCTTCTCTTTCATTTCTGTTTTATTTATTTGACTGTTCTCTTATTTGTTAGTCTAGTTAAGGATTTGACAATTTCTTATCTTTCAAGTAACAAATGGTTTCTTCTATTTATGTCTTCCCATTGTTTTCCTGTTCTCCCTTTGATTTATACCTGCTCGAATCTTTGTGTATCTCTCTTCTTTCTATTATTGATTTCTGGTTTCATTATATTATAGATGGAAAAGATGTGAAAAGATTTGACCTTTTAAATTTGTTACAGCTTATGCTGTGACCTATTATGATCTATCCGAAAGAATGTTGCATGCACACTTGAGAAGAATGAATGCTTTTATTGATGGGTAGAAATTTTGATATACAAGCATACTTCAAAAGTGTAAGGAAAATAGATGAAAAAAATAAAGTAATTGATCCTGGTGTTCTGCAGCACAGGGCAGGGGAGGGGTGACAGCAATGTGCTGTTCACAGTGGTGTATTGTTTACTGGAAGAAAGGTGCTGGGAGGCTCCAAACACAAAGGAAATGTATGGAAATGAAGAAGTTAATTGTTTGGTATGATTGGTTTATGCTATGTATGTGTATTGAAATATTGCACTAAATCACATAAAAACATATAAGCATTATATCAATACAAATTTAAAAATGATTATATGAAAACTAAAAAAAAAATGTTGTTTGTCTTGGTGCAAAAGTTTTTGGAAATCCATACACAGTTTTTTTCATAACACAGATTTTAATGAACTTTTTGGAGATTACTCATATGGGTGGATTTCAAAACTTTCTGGCACTGAAATAAACCTTTTTAACATTTTTGCTTGAGGGATGAGAGACAGAGAAGGTCAGAGACAGAGGTAGCTCTTTCACTAGTTCACTTTCCAAATGCCGATAACAGCCAGGGCTGAGCAGGCCAAAGCCGGGAACCAGGAGCTCAATCAAGAGTAAATGGCAAGACCCACTTACTAGAGCCATGTCCTTTGCCTTGCAGGGTCTGCATTGGCACGAAACTGGCATCAGGAGCCAGCATGGAGTTGAATCCAGGCAGTCCAGGTAGGAATTTGTGCATCTTAACTAGCATCTTAATCACTAGATTAAATGCCTGGCTCGTTAGAGATGAATATAACAACTTTTCTGATCCAAATATCGCCACTCTTCTTTCTTTTGATTATAATTTGTGTCCTTTTCCATCCTTTCAGATTATGTGTGTCTTTCAATGTAAAATGAATCTCTTGTAGATAGCATACCACAGGACCTTGTTTTCTTGAACCCATTCATTCATACTATGACTTTTGATATGAATGTTTAATTCATTTACATTTAAACTAGTCATTGTTGGAGAAAGACAATTGTTATTTTGCTGTGTTCTTTTGTTTTGCTTTTGTTCTTCTGTGTTGCTTCTTTTTTTTTTTTTTTAATAAAAACTATGTTGAAAGAATTAGAGATGGGAGGAGGCTTGTACTCCAGCAGCGCAATCCGTAGCGCTCTGTACTTACAGAGAGGGGAGGAGGCAGAGGCAGAAAGGGAGAGGGAGAAGGAAAGGGAGAGAGAGAAATCTTCAGTCTACTGATCATTCCCCAGGTGGCCACAATGGTGAGGGTTGAGCCAGACAGAAATTGGAAGCCAGGAGCCAGAAGCTTCATACAGGTCTCTGACATGGGTGACAGGGACCCAAGCACTGGGCCATCTTGTGCTGCTTTTCTCAGGCTATTAGCATGGAGCAGGATTGGAAGTGGAGCAGCCAGGACAGGAACAGTGCCTGTGTAGAATGCCAGCATCACAGGCAGTGGCTTTACTCCCTATTCCATGATGCTGGTCCCCTTTTGCCTGTGTTTTATCCCTCTCTCATCTCTTGATCTTTCTTTGTTATTTGATGTTTTTCTGTTGTGACTTGTTTTGACTTTTTTGCTCTTAATCTTTCATGTATCCATTTTAAGTTTTCCTTTTTGCTTAAGCTGAAGCTTACATAAAATATCTTTTAAGTAATTTAAGTTCATAACGACTTCAATCACATTTGAAAACTCTTTTACTCTCCCTTCTTCCACATTGCTTTTCTATTCAGAGTTTTTTTTCTTTTCATACATAGTATATTGATTCACAATTTTTATTTCCTTTAGTATTGAGGTTAAAAGAAATTTACACACCACCAGTACAGTGCTACATTTTTCTGTGTTTTTCTTCAGATTTATGCTTGATAGTGACACCTATGCCTTCCTATGTTTTTCCATGGCTGTATGTTTTCATTCATTGAAGAACTCCCTCAAGCATTTCTTGTAAGCTGGATTAAATAGTGACAAACTCCTGCATTTCTTTGTCTTGGAAAGATACCTCTATATCATTTCTAAAAAGATTTTTTATAAAGCTTTTATTTAAAGAATATAAATTTCCAAAATACAGCTTATGGATTACAATGGCTTCCCCTCCCCATAACTTCCCTCCCACCCACAATCCTCCCCTTTCCCACTCCCTCTCCCCTTGCATTCACATCAAGATTCATTTTCAATTCTCTTTATATACAGAAAATCAGTTTAGTATATATTACATAAAGATTTCAACAGTTTTTATTATTTATTATTATTAATTTTATTATTTGGGAGATAGAGTTATAGACAGACAGGAGGAGAGACAGAAGGGTCTTCTATCCATTGGGTCACTCCCCAAATGGCTGCAATGGCCAGAGCTGAGCTGATCCAAAGCCAGGAGTCAGGAGCTTCCTCTGGGTCTCCCACACAGGTGCAGGGACCCAAGCACTTGGGCCATCTTTTATTGCTTTCCCAGGACATAGCAGAGAGCCAGATCAGAAGAGGAGCAGCTGAGACTAGAACTGGCACCCGTATGGGATGCCGGCACTGCAGATAAAGGATTAACCTACTGTGTTACAGCGCCAGCCCCTCTACATAATTTTAAATGGCAATTTTGCTGGTATGATTTTCTTGCTTAACAGAAGTTTTTTTAGTTTGTATTTTGAATATATCATCTCACTCTCCCTGGTCTGCAGAATTTCTGCTGGGGAAGCCACTTTTGTGGGGATGTTCATTTATGTTACAAGCCACCTTTTCTTTCCTTTTTTTTTTTTGGAAATGCATATTTATTAAATAAAAGTTAAAAAAAATATTTGGCACTTGGAGGAAGAAGAGAAAGAACCACAATGGCACTGGAAGCTGAGTGTTAAGAATTACTATAAGGATACATTTATTAAAGCAGCTGTTGTTACAAGAAATAGAAATAGAGCAACAAAATTCATAGGAAATATCTTACAAATCCAACTTTTACACACTGACTTAATTTTTGACAAAGTTTACATACAAGGAGAAAAGGGTAGTGTCTCAATAAAAGGTACTAGTCAATGGAATGTCTGTATTTAAAACAAAGAACACCCCCAATTCATAGTATATGCAAAAATTAATTCCAGATGTTACGTAAATACAAATGTAAAAGGTGTAACACTAAACTTTCTGGACAAAAACAAAGGAGCTTATCTTCTTGACACTGAGAAGCAAGGAGACATTTATTAAATAGTGTATGAAGGCACAAATTCTAAAGGAAAATAGTGATTTCATGTACTGCACTAAAATTAAGATACTTTACAAGCCACCTTTTCTTTCTGCATTCAACTTTCTTTGTTCTTGACTTTTGACAATTTGATTATAATGTGTCTCAGTATAGTCTTCTTTGGCTTGAACATATTTGAGGCCTTTTGAGCTTCACAAAATCCAGATGTCTATTTCCTTCCTAAGTTTGGACATTTCCCATCTGTTATATCTGTAAATAAAATTTCTGCCCCTTTATTTATCTTTTCTCCTTTTAGGATTTCCATAATGCAAGAATTAGTTCACTTGATAGCATCGTAAATCTCACTGGTTTTGTTCACTTCCTTTCATTCCTTTTCCTTTTTCTTCAAATGACTGTCTTCTGATCCTCTCTGTTGGTTGATTCTGTTCTTGAGGCTCTTGATGGCATTTTAAGTGGTATTTTTTTTTTTTTTGTATTCTACAGCTCCAGAATCTGTTTCTTTCTAGTAATTTCTAATACTCTGTTGAATTTGTCATTTTTTCTAGATATTGTTTTCACAATTTCATTGATTTGTTTTTTTTTGTTGTTGTTCTCTAGTAGCTCACTGAACTCCTTTAAAGCAATTATTTTGACTTTTGTTCAGAGACTCATCCATGTCCACTTCTTTTGTGTTAGTTACTAGAAATATAGTGCATCCCTTTGATACTGCGTGTGTGTCTGTGGCCTTGCATTGATTTCTGTGCATTTGAAGGAGCAGCCAACTCTCCCAGATGCGAGGGATTGGCTTCAATGGGGAAGTAGCTTCATCAATAGGTGAGTATGAGGGCACTGACTGGGAAAGGCATAGTGCACAGCAGTGGGACAGTGGAAGCTCCGATACCTGCAGTCAGTGTTGGGGAAAACTGCAGAGGCCCTCCACAGCAGAGCCTACGTTGTCCGACATGCTGACAAGGGATGTGGAACTACGGTTACACAGGCTTCTGTGGTCCCTGGACACAAAAGCTGCTGGTGTCTTCTGGTAACTTGAGTCTGGTGTAGGTGTTTATGCTGTGGGTTAACACTGGAGTTCAGGTTGTGGTGGCAGTAATGCTAGACATGTAGGGGAAGACAGTGGGTCTGGTCCTGGTGGAGTGCGGCTGTGTCCTCTCACCCTTTCTGATGCTGATGTCATATATTTTTACATTTACTATAAGCACAATTAGTTTGCTAAATAGCAATACTAAACAGTTACCAGAAAGAAATTATAAATTAATTTAGATCGTTATCAGTCCTCTTCACATCTTTGAGTGAATCCGAATTTATGGTATCACATTCCTTCTGCTTTAAGAAATTCTTCCAACATTTTCAGTTTTTGTTCATCTAAGAAAAATCCTTATTTCTTTTCAATTTTTGAATGATGTTTTAGAAAGTTTGGAACTCTGAGTTGACTTTCCCTTTCGTTTCTAAAGAGAAAGCTGTCACTCCACTGCATCCTTTTTCCAATGGTTTCTCATGAAAGGTCTGCTATAATTCTTTTCCTTCTTTCTCTGTAGGTAATGCACTTTTTATCTGGTTGCAAGATTTTTTTCCTGGTTTTTAGTAATTTGAATACGATGTGCATGTTGCCGACCTCCATCTACAATCCCCCACTCCCACTCCATGCTTCTCTCTATTTTAAAATGATTTCTTTATTTAATTGAAAGTAAGACTTACAGAGAGAGGGAGAGACAGAGAGATCTTGTATCTACTGGTTCACTTCCCAGATGGCTGCAATGACCAGTGCTGGGCCAGGCTGAAGCCAGGAGACAGGAGCTTCTTCTGGGTCTCCCACATGGGTGCAGGAATCCAACTTTTGCTACTTTCTCAGGCCATTAGCAAGGAGCTGCATCAGGAGTGGAACAGCCAGGACAGGAACCAGCGCCCATATGGGATGCCTGTGTTGTCATTGGCAGCTTTATCTGCTACGCCACAGCACCAGCTTCACACTCCCAGGCTTTGTGGTTTGGTGTTTTGTCATGAATTTTGAAAAGCGTCTAGTGGTTAGCTTTCCAACCAACATATTAGCTCCATTATCTTGCTTCTCTTTCTAGAATTCTAATTACTCATGTGATAAATTATTTTTCATTGGTCCACAGATGCTAGATGCTTCTTTTTCATTCTTTTATCTTTCTGTGTTTCAGATTGAGAAATGATGATTGCTTATCTGTGAGTTCCTGTGAGTTCATCACAGCAGTCTCCATACCTGTTCCTATGTTTATACATAAAAAATTATTGCTAGAATTTCTATTTGATTCCTCTTCTTTTTTAATTTGAAAGACAGAGCCACAGAAAGGCAGAAATACACAGAGAGGTCTTTCATCTGCTGATTCACTGCCCAGATGGATGCAGTGGCAGAAGCTGAGCTGATCCGAAGCCAGGTGCCAGGAGTTTCCTCCGGGTCTTCCACGGGGGTGCAGGGGCCCAAGGACTTAGACCATCCTCCGCTGCTTTCCCAGGCACACCAGTAGGGAGGTGGACCAGAAGTGGAGCAGCTGGGACTTGAACCAGTGTCCACATGGGATGCAGGCCAGGGCTTTAACCTGCTGAACCTCAGTGTCAGCCCCTCCATTTGATTCTTATCATTTCCATTTCTATGATGAAAATATCTTATCTTATATGTGATCTACACTTTTTAAGTTTCTTTAAAATATTAATTGTTTATAACATCTGTGTTATATCTGAACCTGATTCTAAAAATCACTTTGTCTTTTCAAACATTTTGGGTTCATATGCTTTGTGATTTTTTTGTTGTTGGCTGTTGAGCATATTGTATAGTACAGTAGATATTGAGATAAATATTTAATATTTGGATATGTGTATGTCCTTGTGATAGGACTTTTAAAAATAAATTTTATTTATTTTCATTTTATTTTAAAGGCAGAGATAGATACACACACACACACACACACACACACACAGGTCCTCTATCTCCTAGTTCACTCCTCAAATGCCTGCAACAGTCAGGATTGGGTCAGGCTAAAGCCAGGAGCTAGGCAGTCAATCTGGATCTCTCACAGGAGTGAGAAAGCACTTGAGCTATCGCCTGCTCAGTCCTGCAGTGTGCATCAGCATGAAGCTAGAATTGGAAGGACTAGAATCCTGGTGCTCCAGTGTGGGATGGGGGCCTGCCACATGGTGTTTCAACCACTGCACATACAAATATCCCGATTCCAGCTTTTTAGTGATGAGACTGTATCATCTACTCAGGAGTTGGGCTGGGTTTGAGTTAGTTGCACGGGCTCCTCATTCCTCTTGTAATAGTTTCAGTTTGCTAGAAGGTTTTTCCCAGCATCTGTTCCCCAAACAAAATACAACTCAACAGCTGCATTCCATAGCTGTAATTACAGATACTTCTTGGGATGGTGGTGGGAAACGTGGGAGGGCAAATGTCCTCGACTGTCTGGGTAGGCCTCATTCTTAGGCATAACAGAGGCCTTCACAGATGCTCTTGCCCTACTTCCTTGCCTATCATAAATTCCCTTCCCTTCCCCATTCCCTAGATTAAATGAATTTGCAACAGCGTCCTAAGGCAGAGGGTTTTTGGCTATTCTTGCAGACTCTTGCCCTGTAGGGGCATTAAGGGAGACTGGTTTGGGTGGACATTAGATGGAAGCTTATGATCCCCTCCCTCCAGAAGTGCCATAAGGGAAGTCTCATCAGGATTCTAAACAATCTTTTCAGTGAACACCTGGTGTGGTTTGTAAAGAAAACATATGCTACAGGGCATAGATGTCTCCCATGTATACATTATATATTTGGACTTCAGTATTTTATTTAGGTGGTTCTCTTACTTGTTTACAAGGCATCTGTTGATGTTCAACCAAAGTAAACACATGTTTGATTCCCATTTATCCATGAAATCCCAGACATTGATTTGTTTTTTAAAGATTTTATTTATTTATTTGAGAGGTAGAGTCACAGACAGAGAGATAGATAGAGGGAGAGACAGAGAGAAAGTTCTTTCATCTGCTGGTTCACTCCCTAAATGGCTGCAATGGCCACAGCTGAGCCTATCCAAAACCAAGAGCCAGGAACTTCTTCCGGGTCTCTTATGCAGTGCAGGGGCCCAAGCACTTGGACCATCTTCCACTGCTTTCCCAGGCCATAGCAGAGTGCTGGATTGGAAGAGGAGCAGTTAGGACTCAAACTGGTGCCCATATGGGATGCCAGCACCTCAGGCAGAGGCATAGCCTACTGTGTCACAGCACCACCCAATGTTGAGTGTTTCTCTGAGGTATTCAATTAAAGGTCGTTAATACACAGTTTGATAAGATTCTTTTAGTGCATCAATGAGATAAATATTCTATATTGCCATCTCTGAGATGAAACAGAAAGCTTGTCAGTATTTTCAACAAGGGATAAATGATTTCTCACTGTTGTTGAAGTTGTTTTTCTTATGACTAATGATGTTGAGGATTTAAAAAATGTGGTTATTGGGGGCTGGTGATGTGGTGTTCTAGGCTAAGCCTCCACCTGCAGCGCCAGCATCCCATATGGGCAACGATTTGAGTCCCAACTGCTCCTCTTCCACTCCAGCTCCGTGCTTATGGCCTGGGCACACAGTAGAAGATGCCCAAGTCCTTGGGCCAGTGGATGGGAAGTGGAGCATCTGGGATTCTAATTGGCACCTGTATGGGATGGTGGCACTGGGGATATATGCTTAACTTGCTGTGCCACTGCACTGGCCCCTAATTCCATCTTTTGATGAAGATAAATTTTTTTCACTTTTATATGAGTCCAACTTATTAATTGATAATGGTTCTTCTTTTTGTGTCCTTAAACATTCCATTGCCTATTCCAATAACAAATAGTTTTTAATTTTTGTGAGTATTTTATGTCTTTAGATTTATATTTAAATATCTGCTTCATCTCAAATTAGTTTTTATGTGGTACAATGTAGTAATCAAAGTTTCATGTTCCCTTAAGTATCTGTGTTGTTGTTTCCAGTGTCATTGGTTGAAAAATCTATTCCTTATCCCATTCAATTACTCATATTTCCTTGTTTAAAGTCAGTCAGCCCCAGACTCCATATTCATTCTGTTAATACATTTGCCCATCTTCAAGCCAATATCATCACTGAGACTTGAAAATTATAGGTTAACAGTGTGTCCATGGCTTTCTTTGGTAATGTATCAGAGTTGGGTGGGGTAGTATAATGTGGTGGGAGGAAACTAGATTTGGATTCATGAAACTCGGTGTCTTGATTGTTTCAGGTTGTCTAGCTAAGAAATGTTTCAGGATCTGTAGCCAAGAAATTGAAGCAAAACCCATAAATCTTCAAAGCCCTTTTACATTGTCTTCCTCTCTCTTATTTTCCTTTTCTTCCCTTTGTTTATTTTAGAAGTTAAAATATGGTATATCCCTTGCCTATTTTATTATGAAAAAATGAAATGGCATTTCATGCTAAAGTTATAGAGTTTTGTATTTGCCTGATGTAAAAGACAGTTTTTCTACTCCTAAATGCCCACATGTATATCTATAAGCTTTGAATTTTAGAAAGCACTTTAGAAACTTTGGGATTTTTTTATTTCCAATTTTGACTTTTAGACAAGGAGGGCCAGGGACACAAAGGCATAACAGAATAACTGTTGTGTTTAAATTAAAATAGGGCCCCTTCTCTCACCACCCAATGCCTCTATCTATAGTCAGGCAAAAACCCAATTAGTTATTAATTGATGTGCATTAAAATTCATTAACTCTGCCTGTGAGACCTGTGCTATAATTAACAGTCTTCTTTACCATTTGTTCTGAAATCTTGAGGTAAAAATCCCATTCTTAGTAAAAACGAGGAAAATATTTTTGCCCTCTATCGTTAGTTAGAAGCAACGCCTCCAGTAGGCTGGATGTCTGAGTGCTCCAAATGGCTGATTATAGGCAAGCAGCGTTGTCAAATTCCTAAAAACTATTTTCCTAGGTCAATTTTTTAACATTTGAAAAGGAGAAAGAGCAGTAATAATATTTTTGCGACATTGTGATCTTAATATGTTTGCACATCTATTTATACCTCCTGTATGCCTTCAAGAATCAAATTAAAAAAATTCAAACTTAAGATCTAAAAAAAAGTTCGTGAGTTTGTAGTTTCAAATAATTATCTATGAAAGTAGATTAACAAATATATTGTATATTAACAAATATATATATATATTTTAATTTTTTTCTTTTAATTTTTAATTAGCTTTTAACAGATTCAGTGTGATTTGTTGATACAATTCTAAGAACATAATGATATTTCCTTCTTCCCTCCCTCCCCCACTCTCTCTTCCACCCTCTTTACATCTTCCTTTCTATGTATTTTCTTTTTTTTTTCTTTTTTCTTTTTTTATTTTTGACAGGCAGAGTGGACAGTGAGAGAGAGAGACAGAGAGAAAGGTCTTCCTTTTCCGTTGGTTCACCCTCCAATGGCCGCCGCAGACGGCGTGCTGTGGCCGGTGCACCACGCTGATCCAAAGGCAGGAGCCAGGTGCTTATCCTGGTCTCCCATGGGGTGCAGGGCCCAGGCACTTGAGCCATCCTCCACTGCACTCTTGGACCACAGCAGAGAGCTGGCCTGGAAGAGGGGCAACCAGGACAGAATCCGGCACCCCGACTGGGACTAGAACCCGGGGTGCCGGCGCCACAAGGTGGAGGATTAGCCTATTGAGCTGCCCCTTTCTATGTATTTTCTAGAAGACACTTTGCAGGAGAATAATAGACAAAATAATTTTTATGTCAGATTGACTGAAATAAGAATTTTCCTAAATAGCTTGCCATCTAACTTTTTTTTTTTTTTTTTTTTTTTTGTCAGGCAGAGTGAACAGTGAGAGAGAGAGACAGAGAGAAAGGTCTTCCTTTTGCCGTTGGTTCACCCTCCAATGGCCGCCGCAGACGACGTGCTGTGGCCGGCGCACCGTGCTCCTCTGATGGCAGGAGCCAGGAGCCAGGTGCTTTTTCCTGGTCTCCCATGGGGTGCAGGGCCCAAGCACTTGGGCCATCCTCCACTGCACTCCAGGCCACAGCAGAGAGCTGGCCTGGAAGAGGGGCAACCAGGACAGAATCCGGCGCCCTGACCGGGACTAGAACCTGGTGTGCCGGCGCCGCAAGGCGGAGCATTAGCCTGTTGAGCCACGGCACCGGCCCGCCATCTAACTTCTAAGCAGGATATTTGGACAGACTTACAACTACTGTTAGTGTGGAACTTTGTACCCTTAATCTACAAAACTATAAAAAGTCTAAAATGCCTATGATCTCAAGATCCTTAAAAATTTGCTCTGGGGGCTGGCATTGTGTCGCAGCATATGAAGCCAATGTCTGTGAAGCAGGCGTTTCTTTATGGGTGCTGGCTTGTGTCCCGGCAGTTCCACTTCCAATCCAGCTCCCTGAAAATGTACCTGGGAAAGCAGAAGAAGATGGTCCAAGTGTTTGGATCCCTGCCACCCACATGGGAGACGTGGATGAATCTCTTGGCTCCTAGCTTCAGGCATGTTCAGCCTTGGCTGTTGTGGTCACTTGAGAGGTAAACAGCAGATGGAAGACTCTCTCTCTCTCTCTCTCTCTCTCTCTCTCTCTCTCCCTGTCTTCTTCTCTCTTTGTAACTCTTATAAATAAATAAATAAATCCTAAAAATTGGTTTGAAGAGAACTATGCATAATCTTCAATTAAGTAAAGAGTTTAACCCATTTTGCAGTGAATTCCATTAGTAGGTAGACTTAAAAAAAAAAAGGAAATCATGTTAAATGAAACACACAAAAAAACCTAAACATTTATCGAAAAAAATAAGAGAAAACCATCAAGAACTCTTAGCATCTCCATTTCTCTGCATAATTTGGACTTGTGTGTTCCTGTAGTTTAGCTGAAACTTTTGAGGTCATAATTCTGACAAATGCCAGAATTGTAGAATAAACCAGTTTCCTACCTAGTTCATAGGGAGGTTTCTAGTTACTGAACTTCACATTTGCTGTATTTTAGATGAGATTTGTCCCCAAAAGGTTCATGTGTGAGAATCTTGGTTCCCAGTGTGATGATGGCAACAAATGGTGGGAACTTTTAGAAGTGGGCTCACAGGGTAGAAGTTAGGTCATCTGGGGGGAGGATACTTGCTTGGAAAGGGAGTAAGGTAATTCCTGCAGGATCCTAAGTTGGTTCTCACCAGAGGGTTGTTTCAAAAAAGTGAGACTGGCTTCCTACATGGCCATGTGGCTAGTCTGTCTCAGGCACACTCTCCCATCACGATGCCATCCTCATCACAGTGGTGCAGCCTAGGGGGCCCCATCTGATGCCTGGTTCTGGAATTGCAGCCTCCAAAACTGTGAGTAAATGAACCCCTTTACAGGTTACCCGGCCTCAGGCATTTCTTTTATAGCAATGGAAGCTAATTAATATTATACTGAACTCATGCTTGAATCCGGGAGATGATGACTAATTTGAACACTGAGCTGAGTATCTTGAAGATGGTTTAAGTTCTTTAAAGATAATAAGGATAAATGATATAGCTATAATTTATTTTAATGTTATGGGAATTAGTCTAAGTATTTGACATCTATTAAATAATGTAGAGTTATCTGTAGTTATTTGTATTTGTATAATACATAATAATTGTGAGTTAGGGTCTGTTATTAACATCTCCATTTAACAGAAGAAAACACTGAGGTTCAAAGAGGTTAAATCATCAACCCAAGTTCCAACAGCTAGAAAGTGAAGGGTAATTTTTTTTTAGATTTATTTTATTTATTTGAGAGGTAGAATTACAGAGAGAGAGAGAGAGAGAGAGAGAGAGAGAGAGAGAGCGGGAGAGACAAAGGTCTTCCATCCACTGATTCATTTCCCAAATGTCTGCAACAGCTGGAGCTGGGCTCCAAAGCCAGGAGCCAGGAGCTTCCTCTGGATCTTCCACAGGGGTGCAGGGGCCCAAGGACTTGGGCCATCTTCTACTGCTTTCTCAGGCCCCAGCAGAGAGCTTGATCAGAAGTGGAGCAGTTGGGACACAAACCAGTGCCCATATGGGATGCTGGCACCACAAGCAGAGGCTTAACCTGTGCCAGCCTCCAAATCCAGTCTTTTAAGGATATTAGTAAAAACATAAATTTTTGCATCTCAAGAGAAGTAAATCAGGATTAAGTCTTTAGTGTACTTTGAAACATAGGAAAATTTTCATGTTGTTGTAGATTTTCTCCAATTTTGAAGAATGACTCCCAGCACTGGGTAGTAAAGACCCAATGATATGTATACTTAAGAAATATTCATGGAGAAGTCTTCAATTTCACCAAAAGTTATGTTGTACCTGAGCAAGTACAAACAAAGGAGTACCACACATTGCTAAAATTTGATGGTCCTTTATAGCGGCAGAGAAGAGTGGGCTCATGCCCTAAAGAACTCTCGACCCTGAAGCCAAAGCAACAGGGTTTTTAAAGGCAAAAACCACAAACTTGGGAGGGGAATACATGGTTACCAGGGTCAAGCTAACCTAAAACTTATGCAAAACTAGTGTCAATTATAATCTTGACAATACTAACAATCTTAACAATTTCAATTACAATCTTGACATTAATATAGGTGTTGGGTTAAATCACATATAGGACATAGACAAATTACATTTTTATCATTAACCCAGAGGCAGCCTATCCACTTCTAAGCTTGAGTGATCATGCTAGGGAGTTTCTATGCTTTGCCAAGTATGATGCAGTGGACTGCTATTGTCCGAGAGTCTTAGATCATGGTTTCAGACCAGAGTCTCACGGTGGGAGTGTCTTCCCAGGATGGAGTCTCAGGCGCTCGAAAATGGAGTCCCACTATCAAGGTGTTACCTCAGTTATACTAAAATAACGAAAGCACTATTTTTTCTTCCTCTGTAGCCAGGGACCTTGGGTGTGATTGTGTATTTCTCAATGCCTATATTCTGCAGGTGAGAAAACTGAAGGTCAGACAGGACCGAGCACTCCCTCTGTTACAGGCAGTGTGGGGACAGAATTCAAGTCACACCGAATCCCTCTAAGAAGCTATTTTCACTGCATCACACTGGCGATTTTTATAAATCAGCAACTGGAAAGTAGAAACTAATCATTAGCAATGAGATAAAGCCCAGGCAGATGCTCTGTTGAAGTAAAGCTTATGGCACTAAGCAGAGACACAATTAGCAAGGATGATGGGATTTGTCGGCAAGGAAGTGAGTCTTATGACTCGTCGCATAACCCCACAGAGGAGAATTTGGACAGTGTCAGGTCAACTTTCAGCTACCCTTGCTTGAGACTCAACTTGCTTAATGGGCTGAGGACCCTAGGTCCTTCTGGGGCTCATTAAACAATGACTGTAGTCTTCAGACCTTGAGATTTGGAGCTTACATTGCTGATCCTCTAAGAGGCAGACTATTAATGACTGTTACTATGAAACAGCAATAGATAATTGGGATTTAAATTAGGGGAATCAATCCAGGGTCTCTTTTGAGGACATGGAGGTATCACGGAAGGCATGGGATAAAAGTATGCTGGCAATTATGTTTTCATCACAAGCATTTCAATAAGCAAAGTCACCTATCAGCTATATCTTATCATGAGTTTGTTTCTCAATTCTGTAAAATTATCATTTTCTCCCTGTTTTGCAGAGAGATAAATGTCATGTTGAGATAAAACATACGGTAAAAATTGGAGAGTTTTACATACAGTAAAAATTGGAGAGTGATACAAATAATGATAAAACTGCAGCAAAATCTAGCTCACAAATCTACAGGGCTGGATAAACCTCATGTAATTAACTTGCGCAACTCTTCTAATGGTTGCTATCAATTTAGTATCCAACCCCTAGTGCCTTAAATTGGAGGGTTTTTTCTCAAGACCTTCAGGACTTACAGAAAATTAAATAATAAATTTTTTATAATGGGACAATGTCTTCTTTAAAATACATGAATATGTAAATGAATGAAGACATCTTTCAAGAAGCTCCTCGAAACTGATGACAATAACATTTTGGGCACTGCAAAGGAGGAACAGTGACTTGGGCTTGCCATCTGTGTGGATGCTGTGGTGTGGGGAATTAAGCCGTCACTAGCAGTGCCCACACACCGTATCAGAGTGCCTGGTTGGAGTTCCGGTTACTCTGTTTGGAACCAATTCCCTGCCAATGCACCTGGGAAACAGAGGATGATGGTTCAACTACTTGAGTCTCTGTCACCCACTTGGGAGACTCTTCTGGTTTTGGCTTTGCCCAGATGTGGCTGTTGCAGCCACTTGGGGAATGAACCAGCAGATGGGAAGTATTTCTCTTTCTTTCTCTCTTTCAAATGAATATATAATTTTTAAAAACAAATTTTGCTGCACTTCTTATCAATGCTACTTTTGAGACTATACCTTTATGAATTTTTATTTTATTTTATTTTTTGTTTCTTCTCCTTATAGGGGCTGCATTAACCTGTTAGAAAATACCACAGGGGTTAAGCCATGACCTACAGTGCTGGCATCCCATGTGGGTGCCAGTTTGAATCCCAGCTGCTCCACTTTTGATCCAGCTGCCTGCTAATGCACCTGGGAAAAACAGTGGAGGATGGCTTAAGTCCTTGGGCCTCTTCACTCGTGTGGGAGACCTGGAAGAAGCTCTTGGCTCTTGCCTTTGGCCTGGCCCACCCCCAGCCATTGTGGTCATTTGGGGAGTGAACCAGTAGATGGAAGATTCTCTCTCTCTCTCTCTCTCTCTCTCCTCTTTCTCTATGTCTTTCCTTCTGTCTCTCTCTGTAACTTTACCTTTCAAATAAATAAATAAATCTTTTTTAAAAAGAAAATATCACAAAAGTGGTGCTAATTGAAGTTAGGGTTCATGTCTTGAATAGGGCTTTGGGGAAATTGGAAGGTTCAGTTTTCTGTTTCAAGCTGAGGATGGTATTAAGTGCAAATGAGAAGTCAGGGCTGACCATTGCTGAGTTTGTGGTAAGTAGGACTGGAAATGTGCACTGAATCTTTTAGCAACTGATGCGCTTTATTTATGTAAATTTTGCAATGGATTGTTTACTCAATGAAGTTTTTTGCTAGTATCAAATTTTAATTTTTGTTGTTTTGGTAAGTTTTCATACTACACTGGGATCGATATTTTGCTTTGTTAAGAATCATCACTAAGGAGTGGTGCATATACACTCTGTAATTATTCTGAAGTATTAACCTTAGAGTCTCCCTCCACTGAAGGTTGCTTTAAAAAAAAACATGATGTTATGTCTATTAAGCGATACATCTCTTACTGACAGTCTTGAAGGAAAAAAAAATACTATAGTAGGATAAAGGTTGAAAATGTGAAATTGAACGAAAACCTTGAACTTGGTGTCAATTTTTATCCTTCTCATTTTCCTAATCAGGAGTGTTCTAGAACTACATGTAATTTGCTTCTCCTTTATTAAACAGGAAAGAGCAAGCCAGAGTTAGAATAGTAATTACGCAAGTGGTGAGGCCACAGTTTCTCTAAGTGCTAGAAAACATACCCAGCTCTTTTTCTTTGATTCCTTTCTTTACACTCTCCCCCATTACTAAATTTGGAAAAGAGATCACATGGATGTGGTGGCTGACGAGAAAGGGCAGGCCAGCAGTGGGCATGAGCTTACCATGGATGGCCAAGCAGAGAGCTGTGGAGCAATGGGTTCTGGGCCATGCTCAGCTCCTGTTCAGCAGGATGGCTTCACCCTCCTGTTCTCCAGTTAATTTTGTTGCCTGTAGATTTGATGGAAGATTAATTGATTTGTGTTGATTACTCTTCATTGTATTTTTGAAATGTTTTATTAACTACAATTTCCAAACTGCTAAGTGATATTCTATCAGAGACAACCCCAGAATCTCACCCCATTTGGAAGGTGTTGTGAGTATAGAAGAAAGGGGTGGAAAGGGAAGAAGGAAAAGTATCTAGTGTATTCACTCCCTGGTATTTTAAGAAATGAAATTACTGCCAACACACGACACTATGACAAATTCCTTAGCAGATTTTAGAGCCTCTAAGAGATGTTTGAGAGGTTGCATTAGCCAGCAGCTATGAAGAGCACCACAGGGTACCTGAATGAATCTGTGCTTAAACTGGGCATAAACTAGGTAACGGAAAAATGAGGTATGGAAAAAGGAAGCATTTTTTTCCAACCAGCATGGCCCTTTGTGAGCTATTGAGGCACCCTATGAAGATGAGAAAAATGCATAGGGCATGGCATTCTTATTATTACTACCCATAAATGATGGCACTAAATGACCTAAAATGACATTCTCCTTCTTAAACAAAGAACAGAAAACAAAAAAAAAATCATATTTAGGAAGTTTCTTTCAGCCCATTGAAGCAATGTCATTGCCTAGCATTTAAAAAAGAGACAACAATAAGTAATAAATATCAGTTATTCCAAATTAAAGAATGCATAGGCTGCATATTATTGCCTTGAAAACAGAAGAGTTTTCTTCTTTCCTGAAATCTGTGACCCCCAGACTGTGTCATTAATAATAATCAAGAAAAGGTGCTCTAAGAGGGAATGGATGGATGATTGCTACTACGAGGCACGTTCTCATTAATTTATTACCGATTTTTAACTTTGCTTCATTAGGACTTGTCCGTTGAAGGCCATTTAGGACCCAAGGGATGAGCCTGTACTTCACATTGGCTCCATATTGGCTCCAGGAGGGAGGATCCCTCTGGTTTGTTGTCCTCCATGGACCTGTACTTGCAGAGGTGGGGTAGGGGGGTGAAATCTACTGCCTTGTAAATCTTCCTATCACAGAAGTGCTCAGCTTCTTTAGGATGTTCCTGGGGCTAACTGGGTAGGCTTTTAGGAGTCAGTGCTGGGAAACAGGCATCATCTAAGCAACTTGTGTAGCAATTGTCCTGTTACCTGTGTTTCTGCCTCAGCAAGAAGCATGCATAAAATTCGACTCTGTCCTAGATAAATTAGGAAACGGGTTTCAGGAAGTCTGAAATTATCTAAAGCTCATTTTCTCTCGGTGTCTTCCCTGTGTTTCTAGGGGCTGCAAACCCCATGAAGACTGCATCATTGGAGAGAGTGAGTGATCCAAGATGTCTGCTCTTAACTACGCAGCAGGTACCACCAGACCCACTAGTGGAGGATTCAAACTAGAAATATTCTCTGAATGAGCTCACTTGGCAGAGGACTTTTAAAAAAAAAAATACTCCCAATGAAATAAATTTCTCTTATTTCTATGTACTCAATATAAATCTGTATATTTTTGATTTCCCTATGAATGTCTGTTTTGATGGATCTATAAAGACATAGATCAATCTATCCTAGAGTTGGGCTACCACCAAGGAGAGCAGAATTAGAAATTTGTTGGTTGTCTATGGCATGATTTATTACAGCTTGTCTTTGTCATTGATAGGAAAGCAAGTACCAAACCAAATGCCCTTGAACTTTATTTGAAAGTATCAACTATTTAGGAGTTTTCAGGGTGAAATTTTCCCCATTGTTATCATTGCTTTCATCTCCACAAAGCCTAGTACAAAACCTGGTGCAAAGTGAATCCTGGGTAAATGAATAATCAGTTAATTGTTGGTTCATGTCATGAGTGCAATGGTCTTTTGTGTTCTTTTATTCCACAATGTTGGATATAGAGAATGTAAATCAAGGTCATCTGAAGTAAATTCTTGAATAAAAACTAGAAATTCTATTTGCTTTAGCTATCTAATTGAAGGAAAATATTGTTATCTTTTATTTGGCAGAAGTCTTGGATGTATGGATTATGTTTTTAGGAGTGTTTTAACAAACCAGTTATTGAGAAAAGAATCCCCAAATTTTTGTGGTAAAATTAAATGCATAAAATGAATCCATTATCCAGCACTCACAGTACACTGTTTACCAATAATTAACAAATCCAGCTGATATTAAGAACTTAGCCCCTCTAATGGAACAGACCATAGGGAAATATCAAAGAAGTGCTAACAGCTGGCTTGTTAATATTCCCAGGCTCTTTTCTTTTACAAGAAAAACAAATGAGAATGCACAAAAAACCATTTATATGGTAGTTCTGTTTAAGATTATAAGAAGTAAAAGCACCAACTGAAAACATAATAATCTCTCAGATAGATCATAAGTTCAAATATTGAAAAATAGATATAGCAAACATTATCATCTCCAAAAGCACTAATAACTAATAAACTGATTTTATTCTCTAGTAAACACTTTCTTAAGAGAAAGACCCAGTTGGTCACAGATCCTAACTTGGGGAGGAGCATTTATCTCATTAAGTCACTACTACATGCCATCTGTTCCAAGTCGAATGAGCCTTTCAAATGGCAAAAACATCACAGAGAAAGGCAAATTTCTCCTTGTCCTCATGTTTTATTTTTTATATCTTGGCTTATTTTTAAAATTACTATGCATATACCTACACTAGTGAAAATGAAGTCTAAATACAGAATTAATTTTTTTAAGAAGAAAGGGTAACCCATCTTTCCAATTTCCTCTGCCCTTCCTCAACCCCTCCTGGGTACTCAACTCAGAACTTTTCTGAAAAGTCACCTGGCCAAAGGAGCCTTTTCTGACTCTCAGATGTGGAAAGCTCTCTGGTCACATATATTACATGTTGCCTGCACTCATCATGTATGTTTCCTTGGTGCTCAGGTGACATTTACCTTTGATGCAGTTCTAGTCTTTTGAGTACTTGTTGGAGTGCCTGGAACTTGGTGAATATTCAATATTTGTTAAATAAATGAACAAAAGAATGAATGAAAATTTTAAGTGGTAAGGATGGATTGTTCTAATGTCACCATAAACTAAGTGAATTCTTAGATGATAGTTTATTGATATCAACTGAGAAGATATCTTCAGAAATATTTTTTTTAATTCACAGAACCTCATGCTGATTAAGCATAATAAGAATATCCTGTCTTAGGTCATGGATGTCAAAGACATGGCTGTCTCAGTAGTATCCAAGTAATTTAATATGTGTGTATGTAGGGGAAGTAGAGGGTGGGTGGAGCTGGCAGTTGAATCCCCCTGCAATTTCTTGCATTGTGATACTAAAGTTTCTAAAGGTTTGTTTGTGGGAGATTTCTGAGTTGTTGGAAACTCTGGTTCTGAGAGATTACTTGTATCTCCTGGAAGTTTTAGACTTAGTTTTAAGCATGAAGAGAATCCAATTAACTATTAATCTGGAATTCATCCATTGGACCACCTCATTGAGGCTGTTTTTAGTAAAAAAACATTTTTCCTAATCATATTAGTCTATCTCCCTTCCCTACAAATTATGCTGGAACACAGGCTGGAATAATCTATTGTATACAGGTACACATATGAGGCCAATATAATCTAGCAAATAATATTTAAGGCAAAATATTGGTGCAATCCAATTCTACTAGGTAGAAAAGGATTCTGATTTATTGCTTTATACTTTGTGTAGTATTCAAACTACTTCAGTTTAAGTATGTCTGAAACAAGAATATAAAAATCCAAATTAATGTTCACTTACCTTCATGAATACTAAACACTAATGACTTAGACAGTAAAATATTACAAGGAAGGGTGGAAAATGTTTAAAATACCATTAACCTTTACTTCAATTTCACTGTTTGGAGTCAGGGGGACTTTTGATGTAGCTTCCAGCTTTTAGCTGTTCTTAGTTTAAATTGTGATGGCATAATGAATTAAGATATTGCTATATAACATTATGTTAGTCTAATTTTGAAATAAGTGTTCACTTGTATTTAATTTCACAATATTAAACTTCAAGATCTTTTAGAGTTTGAAAATTGCTCCTCAATTTATTTTTAATTCCCAGAAAAGAATCTAAGCTGTGTCAATACAGCATTATGTTTATGTGCATGTGTGGTGATTTCTCTTTCTTTTCATCTTACTTCGTTTTTGCAGTTATTTATACGTATAAGTTATCAAACAAGTTCTGTGCAATAATTGTTTTTTCATACTACAAAATAAGTAAATGCAATCAATGATTTTGGAACTGGGGTCAAACTCAAGCTTTTTAATGGAAACAATTAATTATATATAGTCCATGTCTATTTTTACCAAAAAATACTTAATAGGAAAGTAGTGCTGCTTATTTATACTGTAGCATGAGAAACTATAAAGTACATTCTTCTATTCTACTAAAGCTATTGTTAGTATCAAATATCTACTGCTTCTAAATGAGAAATTGCTGTGTGTCATGACATCTTTGCACTTAAAATGTTATTCATTGGGGTATATATATTCAAATATATATGTATATTTTATATATTATTTATTACATTAACATATATTTACATATACATGTATTATATTACATGTACATTATATATTTATATTTACATACATATATGTAAATATATAATGCAATTGATTTCAGTATGATTTCAGTTTGCTCCTGTCATTATTAGTGAATGTTTTGCTTTCACAATAAACATGATTTCATGGTAATCCTTCAGTCAGATTCAGGAAGTGTGGCGGGGTGGTATTGCATTGACATGGGCTGGAGGGTGAGAGCCTCCAGAGAGAAAAGAGGACGGAGCCATTGTACGCCTACATTCATGGGACTTTCCAGGGAGACAGAGCAATGGATTTGTTATGGAGAAGCCACAGATTTTTCTTTGGTGATCAACTACAGACAGACATTTTTGTACAGAAAAAGGAGACTATTGTGAGAACTGTGGGGAAATGAAGGTTCTTGAGAATAGGAGTGAGTGTTCAGCATAGCATTAGAGATGCCATTTGAGATGCCCACATCCCAATCAGAGTGCCGGGCCTGGTCCTGGGTCCACTCCCTAGTCCAGCTTCCCAGGACTGTGCACCCTGGGAGGCAGCAGGTGATGGATCAATTGGATGGGTCACTGCCACCTATGCGGGAAACCTTGATTGGGTTCTCATTTCCCAGTGTTGGCTTGGCTCAACCCCAGTGATTATAGGCTTTTTGGGAGTGAACAAATGGATGGAAGATACCTTTTTCCGTCTGTCTCTATACCCTTCAGATAAAACAAATCAGTAAATAATAAAAGGATAATCAAGGACACTATTCTGCTCAGATCCCATTCAATGCTTCTTCCCCTTTATGTGAGCTCCCACTGCTCATTCCATGTTTATGTGCCCACCTCTGCAACCCTTACTGTGCAAGCCCACCAAGCTTGCCTTCATGGAGTTTGCAGAATTACTAATGTTCAGCTGAATTTGAATTTCAAGTTTGAATAAAATAATTTTTCATAAAATTTTATCATGCAATAATTGAAATATGCTTTTACAAATGATTCATTTCCAAAACTCAAATTTGATCCGTGTCTTATATTTTTTCAGACAACCCTATTGGAGGGAAAAACTCATAGGTATAATTTATTCTTTTTTTAACTTTTATTTAATAAATATAAATTTCCAAAGTACAACTTTTGGATTATAGTGGCTTTCCCCCTCATAACTTCCCTCCCACCCGCAACCCTCCCCTCTCCCGCTCCCTCTCCCAACCCATTCACATCAAGATTCATTTTCAATTATCTTTATATACAGAAGATCAATTTAGTATATACTAAGTAAAGATTTCAACAGTTTGCACCCACACAGACACACAAAGGATAAAGTAATTTATTCTGCACAACTCCTCTTTGAGTTCAGATGAGGTCAAATTTTAACCTGAAAGTAGAACTTGTTGCCTTCTTCTCCCTTCCTTCCCTGCTCCTCCCGTCCCCTTGCTGGGCTTACATGGTCGAGATTCCCCCGTGGGTCACTGGCACAGGAATCCTTGTCTCAGGGTTTGCTTCCCTGGTATCTGAATTATGGAAGGAGGTTTACTGAAAGAGAAACTAAGGAGGCAAAGAAGATGAAAATAGTCCAACTTTACAAGTGGAGAAAACAAGCAATTGAAAAAGCTTAACTTGCCAGGATAATACAATTAGAAAGTAGAAATGCTGATTAAAAAAATCACATTTTAAATTTCTAAAATAATAAACACTCTGATACTTAAAGTGACTGTAAAACTGATTTTTGAAAATAAAGAAACAAGAACTAATTTTGATAGAAAGTTTATGTGTGTAAGCAAAGATGAATGCTAATAAAAGCTCAAATTAGTCAATATCTTGCAAATTTGAATGACATAGAATTTGCAATTTTCCTGTCCTTGCATGTGTTGAAGTGTTAGTTTTGAAAATAATATTTGTATTTTATTTGATGTATATAAAACTTAACCTAAATTCTCCTTGTAGCGAATCTGCTATTTCATGTTTTAGTTTTGAGCACATATGTCTTTTTTTAAGGGATTTATTAAGACCCTAGATTCTCAGTGTCACAGCAAATGTGTGATATTTACTACAATACAATTCTTATCAATTATCACATTAATGTGATATTAATACAAAGAGAATAGATTGAATGTAGTTCATTTTTCCAATTATTAGACTATAATGATACTTGTCCTCCTCCCTTCCTGTCCTTCTTTTTTTAGTTTTTGAAGACATGTATAAATATATAGATATATGTGTATAGATAGATAGATAGATAGATAGATAGATTTCTTTGAAAGGCAGAGCTACAGAGAGGAGAGACAGAGATTTTCCATCCACTGATTCGCTCCCCAAATAGCAGCAACAGCTAGGGCTGGGCCAGACCAAAGCCAGGAGCCAGGAGGTTGTTCTGGGTCTCCCATGTGGGTGCCAGGTGCCTAAGCACTTGGGCCATCTTCCGCTGCTTTCCCAGGTGCATTAACAGGGAGCTGTATAGGAAGTGGAACATCCGGGACTTGAACTAGTGCCCATATGAGATCCCAGCACTGCAGGCCATGGCTTAACCTGCTATGCCACAGTGCTGGCCCCAGAAGCATATTTTTAATTTATGTTATAGTCATAGGCTTAATGCTCTACAACATAAGGAGTTCAACAAATAAAAAGTGAAGAGACCATGGTTCAGTAGGAATATAGGCAAGGGCTATAAAAATAATAAGATAAAAAGAAGACTATTTCGCTCAAATACAGTAAATTTTAAAGCTAATCACAGATCACTAAAACTCTAGCAGTATATCATTCTTAACCATTGATTTGACAAAGATATAAAACAAAGTTTGACAGAGCTATATTTGCAGTAATGCTGATGTACTTACTGTCTTAATTACTTTA
Organism: Sylvilagus floridanus; assembly: GCA_949820135.1. Taxonomy (NCBI): domain Eukaryota; kingdom Metazoa; phylum Chordata; class Mammalia; order Lagomorpha; family Leporidae; genus Sylvilagus; species Sylvilagus floridanus. The sequence goes on from OX463238.1 coordinate 92,401,111, forward strand.
TTAAAAACTCTTTCCTTTGAAAATTATGTAGCGGACACATTTCATTCTCTTGAACTCTCACCCCTCCTCTACATCACTGAGTATTGAACTAATTTTATTTTTAGGAACAACTTGGTATATAATTGTAATGAAAGGAAGCATTGCCTATATATTTTCATGGATATGTTTGTGGTTTAATATGTCATTGTCCAAATCATGAATATTGAACGTGATTAGAAAAGAAAGATCACTATGGGTGGGCGTTGGAATCCCTATTGTCTATATCACAGAAAAACAGGTTCAGGTTTTATGTTCAAATGTTTAGTATGAATGATTTTTTATTCTGAACTTTTCAATGTTTACTAGGTTGAATAAACATTTTGGAAAGTCCATTTTTTCTCTGTTGAACCTACTAAGCCAGATTTTGAAATAAAAACAAAAAACCCAACATATATAAATTAGTGTGGTGCCAAAGCCTTTGCATGTCTGCAGACAATACTGCCCCAGCACAGTGACAACACATATGTAAGGTGTTGAGTGCAGAGTCTTCGATGTACCGCTGAGCTCCTTCCACATAGTGAAGAGTATGTGCTGATGTCATTGAAAGGCACTGGCTTATATTTGTGTGATCCTCAAGAGACATTGAGCTGAGAGCAATGGGTGCAATCAACTGACTCAGTGTCTGAGGCTTCCTTGACAAAGTCACAGAGTCCAGTACCAGGAGGCTTCTGGATGCTTCCTGGGTGCTGCAGCCACTGGTAATATCACCAGACAACAGTGGGAGGGACAGAACTGGCTTTAAATCATCTTTGCAAACATCCTTCATGTAGAACATACACTTTTCTGCTTTCAGAAGACTTTCCATCATGAGTCACTTATGTGTTTATATGCACAATTTACTCACTTACCACTTAAATTTTAATTATGAAACATATTTAAGGTTAAAAATCACAAGCATCATTTCAGATGAAAACATGAGGATGATATACTAAAGGCAAAATACAGTTGCTTAAAGATGCCTTGGTGATTTATGTAACATTCTATCTGTGGTTACTTTACTATGACCTATCTTTTCTTTTATTCCATCAACATACATTCCTTAAATATGAAATACTGGAGTTGTTTAATAGATACTAATAGTTGGTGTTTTTTATGTTGCAAGGAGTTAAAAGTTTGGTGAATATATGGCCAAGGGATGTGAAATATATCTTTGGCATTTGGACAGCTGTGGCTCCAAAATTTGGAGTTAAGAGGCAAGCAAAGAGTGTTTTATTGCTAGGATCTAAAACAAATTTTATTGGAAACTTTTATGTTTGTAGGTTTGAGTAGTTTTTATAGCAAAGAGTTCTGAAAACTGCCATAAAATTTTGCCTTGGGGGTTATGATTACATTTGTATCTTTCCCAAACTTATATAAATAAAAAAGACAGTTTTTACTGTGAAAGCTTAAAAGGTTAGAAAGGTATTCGGTTTGTGATGAACCTTTTATAGGTTTGATGTTATAGGAATTTATTTTTAAAATATCAATAAAAATACAATTTTAGAGGCCTTGATAAAGACATTGCAAGAAATTTGAAGTTAAGGTTTCCATTAATTTATTGTATGGATAATTTAATTAATGTACTTTGCAAGCTATCTTTAACATTATCTGATGCTACAGTTTTTACATGGTTGTGACACATAATTTATAATGTTTTTGATGCCAAGGCAGTATCAGGAAGGAGAATTTTCCTTGCTAGAGCTGCTTAAGCATAGGTTGGACAATGGCTCGGCTGAGGAATTATACAGGGAATTGAAATGTCACGAGGGATGGCAGATGAGCCTTAGGCTCCCCTTCCAAGCTTGACTGATCTCTAAGCTGTAAAGGGAGATACTTTAAAAATAATAATATAAGGAAGTCCCCCACCCCTTTCTTCCTCTTCCATAATACAATAGGTTTTATCTTGGGAAAGAAAACAGATTCTATATCAAGAGGAAGAAGGAAGAAAGAGAGGGAGGGTGTGAGGGAAATACGAGAGGACGTATCCGTAGAGCAGATAATGCAGTGCACATGATCTGAAGTAACTGTGCTCAGAAGGAAGTGTGTCTTCTTTTTTTTTTTTTTTTTTTTTGACAGGCAGAGTGGACAGTGAGAGAGAGAGAGAGACAGAGAGAAAGGTCTTCTTTGCCATTGGTTCACCCTCCAATGGCCGCTGCAGCAGGCACCTCGCTGATCCGAAGCCAGGAGCCAGGTGCTTCTCCTGGTCTCCCATGGGGTGCAGGGCCCAAGCACTTGGGCCATCCTCCACTGCACTCCCGGGCCACAGCAGAGGGCTGGCCTGGAAGAGGGGCAACCGGGACAGAATCCGGCGCCCCGACCGGGACTAGAACCCGGTGTGCCGGCGCCGCAAGGCGGAGGATTAGCCTGTTGAGCCACGGCGCCGGCCGGAAGTGTGTCTCCTTTTTCTAATTCAGGGGCCTGAGTAAGTGTGGAGCTGGAATGCAGACTCGACTCTTCTTGGTACATAGAGCTCTACATGTCCCCATTTTTCCACGTTTCAAAATTTAACTTGTGGGGCCGGCTCTGTGGTGCAGTGGGTTAATGCCCTGGCCTGAAGCGCCGGCATCCCATATGGGTGCCGGTTCAAGACCTGGCTGCTCCTCTTCTGATCCAGCTCTCTGCTGTGGCCCGGGAAGGCAGTGGAAGATGGTGCAAGTCCTTGGGCCCCTGCACCAGCGTGAGAGACCTGGAAGAAGCTCCTGGCTCCTGGCTTCGGATCAGCACAGCTCTGGCCATTGCGGCCAGTTGGAGAGTGAACCATCAGATGGAAGACCTCTTTCTCTGTGTGTGTGTGTGTGTGTACCTCTTTCAAATAAATAAATAAATCTTTAAGAAAAAACTTACCTTGTTAGAATGGAAGGTAAGGTGAGAAGTGGGGAAGTGACTGCTATGAGATAGCTTGTCAATTAGTTAGGACTCCCGGCTAATATGGTTTGGAGCTTCAAAGGCAGCAGTCTGAGTGCATCTGGGTTAGTCAGTCAACCAAAAGAGATCTGTCTGGCACCTGCCTCGGGAAACAAAGTGGTGCCTTACCTTCTGTATCTTCTAGTGGGGAAGAGGGCTGGGTGAGAACATAACAAATTTGAGTAAGACAATTTGAGACTTTGATAAGTGCTTTGAAGGGAAAAAGGTAACATCACAAAGACTGCTTCTTGTTTAGAAGAGAAAAATATAAGATACCATCTGCTCCTGACTCCTGGCATTGGTCTAGCGCAGCCCTGGCTGATGTGGCTATTTGGGGAGTGAACCAGCAGATGGAAGACCTCTTTTCAATCTCTCTCTCTCTCTCTCTCTTTCTCTCTCTCTCTCCCTTTCTCTTTCTGTAACTCTGCCTTTCAAATAAAAAAATAAATCTAAAAAAAAAAAAAAAACAAGTGAACAGGGCATGGTTTTCTAAGGACTGTCCTGTGAGTTGCAATGTTGAAGACAAAGGTCAAATCAAAGATGATCTCGGGATTAATCCTTCCCTTTGGAGGAACAGCAACTGCAGAGGCTCTGTGTGGAAAATGTGCACAGGACCGAAAGTGCATCAGTTAGCACAAGAGGGAGACGGTGGAAAGGAGTGACAGCAACCGTGAGTTCTCAGGAGCAGTCATGCAGCATGCGATACACCACAGTAAGGAGTGCAGATGTGATTCTAATTATGATGTGGGGAAGAGAAGTCAGAAAACTTGTTTTTTTTGTTTTTTCTTTGAATGATCATCTTGTACTGTAGAAAATGGACTATTGAGAAGCAAGAACAGACTCATGGGGGAGCAGATAGGAGCTTGTCGCAATTAACTTTCTCCAGGTGAAGGCTGGACCAGGCAGGTTATGGTAAGGATGTGAGCAACAGTTGGATTCTGGAAGAAGAGTTGATAGCATTTAATGGAATATATTCATACACAATGTAGTAAAAGAGAGGCATCAGTGGTAAGTTGTAGGGTTTTTTTTTTTTTAATTTATTCTATTTGAAAGAGTTACAGGGGGGAGAGGTAGAGAGAGACAGAGAGAGCGAGAAAGGGAGGGAGAGAGGGAGGGAGGGAGGGAGAGAGAAAGAGAGATCGATCTTCCAAGTGCTGGTTCACTCCCTAAAAGACCCCAGTGGTCAGATCTGGGCTAATCTGAAGCCAGGAGCCAGGAGCTTCTTCCAGGTTTCCCACATGGGTGCAGGGCCCCAAGAACTTGGATCATCCTCTGCTGTTTTCCCAGGCACATTAGCAGGGAGCTGGTTTAGAAGTGGAACAGCTGGGACTCGAACCAGCACCCATATGGGATGCTGCCGCTGTAGTGCCAGCCCCAAACTGTAGGTTTTAAAACCTAATTACCGGGTTAAAAATACTGACATTAACTGAAATGAAGACATTTTCTTTGATTGTGTCCAAGTCTATGTTGCATTTCCACCTCTTCTCTTCCTTTAGCCTCTCAGCATGTAACTTCTCATCCAAATGACCTCTTGCTGTCCTCTCCTCTCTTCAAACTCCTTCTCTTCCTCCTCCACAGAATATATTTCAATTGGATCTAAAGGTACTTTCTAAGATACTCAGGGGTTTTTGTTTCTTTTCATGGTAAACATGAGTGTTAACCACTGAAAATTAAGGTGATAAGAATGCTCTTGTATCAGACTTGAAAAGACAAATAAGAAAATGAGCATTATGTGTTAGAATGATCAGGGACTATGTTGCTGGAGAAGTGATTTTCAAGTCCAGATTGTCATCTTAGTAAGTGTGAGCTAGGTCACTTGCTAACCCCTCTGAATCTTAATATTTTTTGTGACAACATGCATTCAACAAGATTATAACAAGTATTAAATGGAATAGTAGGTGTGCATTTGTTATGTAGACAGCTGTACATATATTAGATTTTCATTGAGTGCCTGACTTGCTCAATACTTGTTGAATGAATGATGACCTCTGATATTTATCTGCTCTTATAGATCTGTCAGACTTTATAAACCTGCTTATTTTGTCATTTGAACTACCAAGATTTCTGGACTTAAATTTTCTGTATTTTTGGTTGCATTGGCTATGTATTAAATAATGAATTACTAAATTGTTAAGCTATGAGTATATCATATAATTAAATTATCATAATGGTAATATTCATTTTTTTCTTTTGATTCGACCTTTCCAATCATCTTGATTTCTCTTTTTCTGTGTTTTCTTTTTCTGTGTTTTTTTTTTTTAGCAAGTTCTCAACTACATACAAAGGATATAAAAACACTTAAAACATGATAAAAACTAAACATAAATGTATAGCAACAAAATAAGGCTAATATTTGGTTAAGTTCTTGTTCAAGAATTATTTTTATACAATATAGTAAATTGTACTTACCTTCTAAGATTTTTTTTTTTATTTCAAAATATTCAAAATTGACTTGCAGGCTTGCGATATTCTTAGGCTTTTATAGACCTCTCTTTCTGATTATATGACCCCAGGAAGGGCCTTCTACTCCAGTCTCCCTTTTTCTTCTCTATCTTATATTGTAAGGCCCTATTCTAAGCTGTGATATTAGACTGGAGTTCAAATGTGGTGCACATAAACTGTAGAGCTTAAAAATGATGAAAACATGATAGTGAACTTTAGGCTTTCAGAAGGCAAAGGCAATGTCAAATATTTTTAAGACTGAATTTCTAAACCCTATTATAAATATCACCCAGGAAAGCTGACATTGAATTAATGAGTGGTATGTGCAGCATCTTCCAGAAAATAATTTCACGAAGATTATCTCATACAATTATGTGTTTCTTGCTAGTTCAGAAAGCAACCTGGTTATTCACTGAGTTCTTACCATTCCTTCAACACAAAATCTTTGAGCCACTTCAAGGTTCTTACACTAGATATTCCCCACAACTAGAATGTTCCTCACTAACAGACTTTCATGCTGTTTGTTCCCTCAGTTTGTTCAGGACTTCCTTTACGGTCTTGCTAATGGTCATCCCTTGATCTCTCTACTTACTCTTGTCCCTTATTACCAGTTTTTGTTTGCTTTTCCTAATGTATCTTACTTTTATCTTTTGCCATTATCAAAGGCAATGCATTTATTTGTACACCTGTACATTGTCTGTGGCCCTCACTAGGATATAAGATCTGTGTACCTAAGGTCTTACCATATAGATCATTGCTATTTTCCCAAAACCTAAAATGTTACCTGGAAAATATTAGGTGTTCAGTAAAAAGTTGCTGAGTTAGTAACAAATTCCTGACATTTGTGTTTTATTTATCTTCCAGGAAGCATGCAAGCTATTTCATGCTAGAGTTTAAATACTGTTATCTCACTAACCCATAATAGGGTCAAAAGTCATAGACTACACATTCAAATTTTGAGTTCCTGTGTTTAAGTCTCAGCTTTGCTTTTGATTCTAGATTCTTGCAAATGCACAACCCAGGAGGCAGCAGGCAATGGCTTAAGTAGTTGAGTCCCTGTCACTCATGTGGGAGACCCAGACTGAAAGCCCAGTCCAACCTTGTCTTTTGCACACATTTGGCCAGTGAACTTGGGGATGGAGATCTCTCTGTCTCTTTGACTTTCAAATAAATATATATTTTTTAAAAATATTTACATTTACCATAAAATACCAAATTTACCATTGTTCTAATCCAGGAACTATTAGTCCTCGAAACAATTTTCTAAGGTGGCTATTATTGTCTCCATTTTTAATGAATTAGGAAACAGCATCCAAAAGGTTAGGTAATTTTTGCAGAATTAGTCAGTGAATAAATTGCGAACCTGGCACTCAAGCCCTATTTATTTTGATTCAAAACATTATGCTATCACTGTTCTAACGTTCTACTTAATGTGAAAGTTTTTAGAATGATCATGAATGGAAACATACCACATTGAGTTTTTATTCTACACTCCAATAGTGAAATTTTACACTGTCTCCCTAAAAATAAAACTTAAATTCCATGCTTTATTCAATAACGCTCTTGTATTGAGAACCTACCTTTTGATCCCTAAAACTCTGAAGCCCTCAGGTCAGTCTCCCTATACCTAGGGATTTGTAACTTTCCTTCTACTGTTATTCTTTTATTCAGAAGCTTTTACTATCAAATCTTACCACCTGAGCAAATCTTACCTGTCCCATAACTCCCTATTTGGGATCATGTAATTTAATTTTATTAGAATCTGTTTTACTCATGCTGGATATAAAAATGAGTTGACTTGTAGCCGAAGTTGTTAATTTTCTATTGACAAAACTAGGTAATAAATATTTAAATAAAGAAATCAAGGAGAAGTGTCACACACACACACAAAAGTTGCATGTGACAAGTTAAGTAGGGGACTACTTCAGTCAGGACTACTGCAATAGGGGAATGAGACCTAACTCATGTCTGCTGAAACAAAAGGGAGAGTGTTGAGCTCTGGGGTGAGCTAGTGGGAAAGCACTGGATTAAGGTAGAAGCGAGGTTGGCCAATGTGATTAGACTCTCTGGGCTTTCTAATGAGGGCTCATTGAAGTTAGGCTCCTGTCCTCCCTCAGTGACTGGGACAGAGGAGCCCTATATTTCTTGATGATCACATTTCAAAGGGACCCCCCTAGGTCCTTGAGAAAAGTGTTCCTGTGTTGTAAAACTGGCTAGAGGTTGGGAGATTTATATCTTAAAGGGATTGGGAAAGCATTTATAATTGCAAGTTTTCTAAAGTAAGTGTTCTAAGAAAACGGAGCTCAAAGGGCTGTAGTCTCTAAAGTTTGGTCAAGCTTTAGGGAATGCTCAGACCATTTTGTTCAGCATAAATACATGGTCATTAATGTATACCAAGTTTTTTTATTCATACAGTTAGTTAGTAATTGTGCCTTTAGCTAATATTGATTGATAGTTTTGGATTTTTTTTTTTTTTTTGAGTCTGCTTTATAGTGTGATAATCACTGTAGCTTGTCAGGTGAACTGTTCTTCAACAATGTGAAAGTCCCTTCTCTCCATTCCAAATGTTCTTATCCTGTGAGAGCTTTTTTGGGGACAGTTCTTTCACTTTCTTAACTAGCCGGAAGGGACAACGCCAGAGTGAGACTTCAGACCTTCTCAGTGACAGGTCTGTGGATGGAAATGATATTTCAGAAAGCTCGAATTTACATACTTCAAAGAACAGCATCTGCTATGGTATTCAGTAACTGTATTCCTGTAAGCTTTGATTATAGAAACTTTAGCAAGAAAACCTTATTTTAAATCTCCTGATGGAATTCATTCATTCAAAAAATATGTATTGAGCAAGTTATTTTCTATATGCCATGCATAATTATACGTCTAAGCCCTAGGGATTCATCAATGAACAAAATGCCTGCTTTACTGGAGCGTATATTCCAGGTTGGGTTTGGGGGGGTTTCTTCAAAAATTCATAGAAAATGCATATTATGAGAAATGCATTGATTTTGAAATACTTTGCCCCAAAATAAGTTTTTATTTTAATTCAGTTTTATCTGGATATTTTTGAACTATCTTCATAAGGTGTGTTAGAAACTAATGAACGCTAAGAGAAGGAAAAAGGAACTGAGAGGGAATCTGAGATGGGTGGGCAGGAACAGATGATAGTATGACAGAGTTTGCAGGGTAGGTTTCATTGAGAAGGTGGCTTTAGGCTGGCGCCGCAGCTCAATAGGCTAATCCTCTGCCTTGCGGCACCTGCACACTGTCCCAGTCAGGGCGCGGGATTCTGTCCTGGTTGCTCTTCTTCCAGTCCAGCCCTCTGCTGTGGCCCAGGAGTGCAGTGGAGGATGGCACAAGTGCTTGGGCCCTGCACCCCATGGGAGACCAGGAGAAGCACCTGGCTCCTGCCATCGGATCAGCGCGGTGCACCAGCCGCAGAGGCAACTGGAGGGTAAACCAAGAGAAAAGGAAGACATTTCTCTCTGTCTCTCTCTCTCGCTGTCCACTCTGCCTGTCGAGAGAGAGGGAGAGAGAGAGAGAGAGAGAGAGAGAAGGTGGCTTCAGGAAAAACTTGAAAAGGGTGAGGAAGTTACTAATGCAGACATGGGAAGGGTCAGTGTTTTGAGCACAGAGAATAGCAGTGTCATGTCCCAGCATGGAATGATGCCAACTACTCTTGAGACAGCTGAAGAGTAGCTCCTGCCCAGGGGAGAAAGGGTTGGGGAGAGTAATAAAGTTAGCAAAGGGGTCAGTGAGTCCTATGCTTTAAAAGGATTACATAGACCTTGGGAGGCAAAAGTCAAGGCTAGGGAAGATGTTAAGTAGTTTTTTTAAACTTTATTTAATGAATATAAATTTCCAAAATACAGCTTATGGATTACAATGGCTTCCCCCCCGCCATACCTTCCCTAGCACCCGCAACCCCCCATTTCCCACTCCCTCTCCCCTTGAATTCAAATCAAGATTCATTTTCAATTCTCTTTATATACAGAAGATCAGTTTAATATATATTAAGTAAAGATTTGAACAGTTTGCCCCCACATAGCAACACAAAGTGAAAAATACTATTGGAGTACTAGTTATAGCATTAAATCACAATGTACAGCACATTAAGGACAGAGATCCTACATAATACTTTTTTTAAATTGATTAATTTTCTATGCAATTTCCAGTTTAACACCAAGTTTTTTTTTTCATTTTCAATTATCTTTATATACAGAAGATCGATTCAATATATACTAAGTAAAGATTTCATCAGTTTGCACCCACACAGAAACACAAAGTGTAAAAATACTGTTTCAGTACTAGTTATAGCATTACTTCACATTGGACAACACATTAAGGACAGATCCCACATGAGACGTAAGTACACAGTGACTCCTGATGTTGATTTAACAATTTGACACTCTTGTTTATGGCGTCAGTAATCTCCCTAGGCTCTAGTCATGAGTTGCCAAGGCTATGGAAGCCTTTAGGGTTCGCCAACTTCAATCTTATTCCGACAGGGTTATAGTCAAAGTGGAAGTTCTCTCCTCCTTCAGAGAAAGGTACCTCCTTCTTTGATGGCCCCATTTGTTCCACTGGGATCTCACTCGCAGAGATCTTTCATTTAGGTCTTTTTTTTTTTTTTCCAGAGTGTCTTGCTTTCCATGCCTAAAATACTCTCATGGACTCTTGAGCCAGATCTGAATGCCTTAAGGGTTGATTCTGAGGCCAGAGTGCTATTTAGGACATCTGCCATTCTATGAGTCTGCTGTGTCTCTCACTTCCCATGATGGATCGTTCTCTCCCTTTTTCATTCTATCAGTTAGTATTAGCAGACACTAGTCTTGTTTGTGTGATCCTTTTGACTCTTAGTCCTATCAGTGTGATGAATTGTGAACTGAAGATGATCACTTGGACTAGTTAGATGACCTTGGTACATGCCACCTTGATGGGATTGTATTGGAATCCCCTGGCACGTTTCTAACTCCATCATTTGGGGCAAGTCCAATTGAGCATGTCCCAAATTGTACATCTCCTCCCTTTCTTTTTCGCCCTCTTACATGTAACAGGGATCACTTTTCAGTTAAAATTTAAACACCTAAGAATAATTGTGTGTTAATTACAGAGTTCAACCACTAGTACTAGAACAAAAAAAAAATACTAAAATGGATAAAGTATACATTGTACATTAGCAGTCAGGACAAGGGCTGATCAAGTCACTGTTTCTCATAGTGTGCATTTCACTTCAACAGGTTTCCCCTTTGGTGGTCAGTTAGTTGTCGCCAATCAGGGAGAACATATGATATTTGTCCCATTGGGACTGGCTTAATTCACTTAGCATGATATTTTCCACATTCCTCCATCTTGTTGCAAATGACCAGATTTCATTGTTTTTGACTGCTGTATAGTATTCTATAGAGTACACGTCACATAATTTCTTTATCCAGTCTACTGTTGATGGGCATTTGGGTTGGTTCCAGGTCTTAGTTATTGTGAATTGAGCTGCAATAAACATTAATGTGCAGACAGCTTTTTTGTTTGCCAATTGAATTTCCTTTGGGTAAATTCCAAGGAGTGGGATGGCTGGATTGTATGGTAGGGTTGTATTCAGGTTTCTGAAGAATCTCCAGACTGACTTCCATAGTGGCTTAACCAGTTTGCATTACTACCAACAGTGGGTTAGTGTCCCTTTTCCTCCACATCCTCTCCAGCATCTATTGTTGGTATATTTCTGAATGTGAGCCATTCTAACTGGGGTGAGGTGAAACCTCATTGTGGTTTTGATTTGCATTTCCCTGATTGCTAGTGATCTTGAACATCTTTTCATGTGTCTGTTGGCCCTTTGGATTTCCTCTTTTGAAAAATGTCAGTTGAGGTCCTTGGCCCATCTCTTAAGTGGGTTGTTTGTTTTGATGTTGTGGAGTTTCTTGATTTCTTTGTAGATTCTGGTTATCAACCCTTTATCTGTTGCATAGTTAGCAAATATTTTTTCCCATTCTGTCGGTTGCCTCTTCACTTTCCTGACTGTTTCTTTTGAAGTACAGAAACTTCTCAATTTGATGCAATCCCAAATGTTAATTTTGGCTTTGACTGCCTGCGCTTCCGAGGTCTTTTCCAAGAAGTCTTTGCCGGTACCTATATCTTGCAGGTTTCTCCAATGCTCTCTAATAATTTGATGGTGTCTGGTCATAGATTTAAGTCTTTAATCCATGTTGAATGAATTTTTGTGTAAGGTGAAAGGTAGGGGTCTTGCTTCATAATTCTGCATGTGGAAATCCAATTTTCCCAGCACCATTTATTGAATGGACTGTTCCTACTCCAGGGATTGGTTTTGGATCCTTGATCAAATATAAGCTGGCTGTAGATGTTTGGATTGATTTCTGGTGTTTATATTCTGTTCCATTGGTGTATCCATCTGTTTCTGTACCAGTACTATGCTGTTTTGATAATTACTGTCCTTTAGTATGTCCTCAAATCGGGAATTGTGATGCCTCCGGCTTTGTTTTTGTTGTACAAAATTGCTTTAGCTATTCGAGGTCTCCTGTGTCTCCATATGAATTTCAGCATCATTTTTTCCAGATCTGAGAAGAATGTCTTCAGTATCTTGATTGGTATTGCATTGAATGTATAAATTGCTTTTGGGAAGAATGGACATTTTGATGATATTGATTCTTCCAATCCATGAGCATGGAAGATTTTTCCATTTTTGGTATCCTCTTCTATTTCTTTCTTTAAGGTTTTGTAATTTTCATTGTAGAGATCTTTAATGTCCTTAGTTAAATTTATTCCAAGGTATTTGATTGTTTTTGTAGCTATTGTGAATGGGATTGATCTTAGAAGTTCTTCCTCAGCCGTGGCATTGTCTGTGTATACAAAGGCTGTTGACTTTTGTGCATTGATTTTATATCCTGCTACTTTGCCAAACTCTTCTATGAGTTCCAATAGTCTCTTAGTAGAGTTCTTTTTATCCCCTAAATAAAGAATCATGTCGTCTGCAAAGAGGGATAGTTTGAGTTCTTCCTTCCCAATTTGTATCCCTTTAATTTCTTTTTCTTGCCTAATAGCTCTGGCTAAGACTTCCAGCACTATATTGAATGCAGTGGTGAGAGTGGGCATCCCTGTCTGATACCAAATCTCAGTGGAATGCTTCCATCCTATTCAATAGGATATTGGCCATGGGTTTTTCATAAATTGCTTTGATTGTATAGAGGAATGTTCTTTCCATACCCAGTTTGCTTAGAGTTTTCATCATGAAAGGGTGTTGTATTTTATCAAATGCTTTCTCTGCATCTATTGAGATAATCATATGGTTTTTCTTCTGCATTCTGTTAATGTGTATCATGTTGATTGTTTTGCGAACATTGAACCATCCCTGCATACCAGGGATAAATCCCACTTGGTCTGGGTGGATGATCTTTCTGATGTGTTGTTGCAGTCTATTGGCCAGAATTTTATTGAGGATTTTTGCATCTATGTTCATCAGGGATATTGGTCTATAATTCTCTTTCAATGCTGCATCTTTTTCTGGCTTCGGAATTAAGGTGATGCTGACTTCATAGAAAGAATTTGGGATGATTCCCACTTTTTTGATTGTTCTGAATAGTTTGAAAATAATTGGAGTTAGTTCTTCTTTAAATGTCTGGTAGAATTCAGCAGTGAATCCATCTGGTCCTGGGCTTTTCTTTGTTGGGAGGCCCTTTATTACTGTTCAATTTCTGTCTCAGTTATGGGTCTGTTTAGGTTTTCTATGTCTTCCTGGCACAATTTAGGTAGGTTGTATGTGTCCAGGAATCTATCCATTTCTGATAGATTTCCCTGTTTGCTGGCATACAAGTCCTTGTAGTAATTTCTGATGATTCTTTTTATTTCTGTGGTGTCTTTTGTTACGTTTCCTTTTTCATCTCTAATTTTTTTGATTTGGGTCTTTTCTTTTTTTAGTTAGTTGGGCCAATGGAGTGTCAATTTTGTTTATTTTTTCGAAAAAACAGCTCCTCGTTTGGCTGATTTTTTGTAATGTTTTTTTGGATTCAATCCTGTTGATTTCTTCTCTGAATTTAATTATTTCTCTTCTCCTACTAGCTTTGGGTCTGGTTTACTGCAGATCTTCTAGATCCTTGAGATGCATTGCAAGCTCATCTATTTGGTGCCTTTGCAATTTCTTCATGTAGGCACCTATTTATATAAACTTTCCTCTTAACACTGCTTTTGCTGTATCCCATAGGTTTTGGTGTGTTGTGCTGTTATCCTCATTTACTTCCAGAAAATTTTTGATTTCTCTTTTAATTTCTTCTATGTCCCATTGTTCATTCAGAAGCATGTTGTTCAATCTCCATGTGTTTGCATATGCTCTAGGAATTCCTGAGTTGCTAATTTCCAGCTTCATTCCTTTATGGTCTGAGAAGCTGCATGGTATGATTCTAATTCTTTTGAATTTGCTGAGACTTGCTTTATGGCCTAGTATGTGGTCAATCCTAGAGAAGGTTCCATGTACTGCTGAGAAGAATGTAAATTCTTTATGTGTAGGATGAAAAGTTCTGTAGATATCTGTTAGATCCATTTGGGCTATAGTGTCATTTAAATCTACTGTCTTCTTGTTGATCTTCTGTCTTGTTAATCTGTTAATCTCTGAGAGTGGAGTATTAATGCCCCCCAGTACTATTGTATTGGGGTCTAAGTCTCCCTTTAAGTCCCTTAACCAGTCTTCTTCAGGGTTAAGGGTGTGCCAAAAGTGACTCACCCAGACTGTTTTCTCTCTCGCTCACACTCTCTTTTTGTCTTTGTCTTTTTTTTTTTTTTTGAATCAGTTGGGAACTAATTCTGCACAGCTGAGTGGAATGAAGAGTAGTTGATGTATGAAATCTGGCCTCTGTGGGTATTTGTCTGATCTACCCCTGGGACCACACAAAGAGTTTATGCAGCCCTCAGTGTGGTCTCAAATTTCTCTGCAGTCTATCACTGGGTTGCCAAGGTTACCGAGTTTGTGTACTGGGTGAGTTCTCTTGCCCCCCCCCCTCAGATTTTCACAGTCTCAGTTCGTTAGCTCCACACACTTTCACTAGATCCTAACCTCCTGTTATTTCTCCCCACCAGAGTCAGGTTTTTCTGCTTGGCTAATGATGGCGCTGTTTTACATACATAAAATGGTGCCTGCTCTTTGTCTTGATCGGCTTTGTAAGGTGAGTGGAGAGAGAGGCTAGTGTCCGTGCCAGTTCCCCTTATTTATTCGTTTTTTCCTCTCCTCCAGTCAGCCTGGTGCACTTTCCCCAGTGGGGCCTCAGGGCTCGTTCTGCCTTTCCCCACCAATGCCTTGGGTTACTGAGGTTTTTGTCTCACCTCCCCTTCCAGCCTTGGCACTCAGACTCTGCGTCTGGGCTCCTGGGGCTCCGCTCCCTTGGCTTGGCTCCCTCGGTTCTGCTTCCACGCGGTAGGTGACCTTGCTCTCCCTGTAGGTCCTCTGTGTCACATCCACTAGATCTGGAAGAGTTTCCTCTGCAGCTTTTTCCTGAGTCTTTTCCTGAGGCTACAGTAACTCCACTTTTATTAAACTATCTTTTCCCGGACTATTGGTGTGCACCCTCACTAGTCCGCCATCTTGGCTCTGTCGATGTTAACTAGTTTTTGAGGATGATTATCTTTTAAAGCAATCACATATTTACAAAAACAAATGCTGTTTTGCATGTGGATTACTTCTCCAATTACATGTTTGATTAGTTCTGGTTTTGGTATAATGTTCTTGGATATGTTCTTATTCATATGATTTTCAAGAAATTGGATATCCACAAACAAAAGATGAATTTGGACTTTTCTCTTATGCCATACATAAAATTGAACTGAAATAGATTAAGAACATAAATGTATGATCTTCTAGGGAAAACATCTAGGAGAAAAAATCAGGGAAAAATCATTTGGCATTGATCTTGGCAGTGAAGTTTTGGGTACCACACCAAAAGCTCAGGTAACAAGAGGAAAAATAAAGAAATGAGACTGTATTAAACTAGTAAGCTGCACAGTAGGGGAAACCACAAAACCAAAAGGCAGTCTTCAGGTGGGAAGAAAATATTTGCAAACCATATACTTGATAAAGGGCTTATATCCAAAATATATTTGGAACTCACACAACTCAATAGGCAAGAACAAATAGTTTCATTTAAAAGTGGACACAGGACCTGAATAGATACTTCTCCAAGAAAGACATAAAAATGAGGAATAATTATATGCCAAGTTGCTTAATATAACTAATTATCAAGAACACTAGCCACCAGAGAAATGCAAATCAAAACCATGATAAGGTTTCATCTCACCCCAGTTAGAATGGCTCTCATACAGAAATCAACAAACAATAAATGCTGGTGAGGACATGGGGAAAAAGATACCTTACTCTATTGTTGGTGGGAATGTAAACTAGTACAGCCATTGTGGAAGACAATCTGGAGATAGTTCAGAAAGCTGAAAAATAGATATACCATATGACTCAGCAATCCCACTCCTGGGAATTTAACCAAAGGAGGTGAAATCAGCATGTAAAAGTGTGATCTGTACCTCCAGGTTTATTGCAGTTGAATTCACAATAGCTCAGATATGGTATCAACCCAGATGTCCATCAACTGATGACTGGATAGAAATTGTACCTTTTGCAACAAAATAGATGCAATTGGAAACCAGTATACTTAGTGAAATAAGCCATTCCCCAAAAGACAAATACCATATGCTTTCCCTTATCTGTGGTAACTAATAGAGTGCCAAGAATGTAATATATTTGAATGAAATTGACATTTTGAGAGTCTATGATTGTTTACAGCCCTTGTCTCTACTGTTTAGAAGCAGTGTTTTTGTTTTTTTTATTTCTTACTATTTGTTGAACTCTTTAGTTAGTATAGGGTTAATCTTATGGGTAGAAGGTAAACTGAAAGTAGATAATTGTAAAAAGCAAGAAAGGGAGTGAGGGTAGGGTGGGAAATATCACTATGTTCCTAAATCTGAATATATATGAATTACATGAAATTTGTTTACCTTAAATAAAAAAATTTAAATTACCTTATACTTCCACCCAAGAAATCCCCAGATACCTGATTTCAACCAGTATGGATGCTGGAGGACCTCACCTGAGTGACATCACACAGTATATGCTCTGTGTCTTCCTTCCTGTACAACATAACAACTTTGAGATTCACCCATATTCTTGTGTTTAATTGTACTTTTCTTACCTACTTATAGTGGATGAGACTTCTAATATTAACTTTGTTATACAGTGAGTGTCCTTGGATTACCTCTTAGGAAAAAATATTCTCAACATTAATCATGATATGGCTGTAAATATTTTAATGACACCTAATAAATTTAATAAGTTGGTATTTAATAAAATGAGGAGAGCTTCCACCCACTGTTTCACTTATCTGTTAAACACTTAAGTGTTTTGTTCTATATCTATTAAAATAATTTTATGCTGTTTTGTTTTTATTCTGTTACTTGTGTCAAATTACATTATTGAATAATCTCATTTTTACCTGACTATCTATCCTATAGGATAATTATTTGACAAGGCTATGTTCCCTACTATGTATGAATAAGGTTAATGCACATTCTTTTT
This sequence comes from Sylvilagus floridanus, assembly GCA_949820135.1. Classification (NCBI taxonomy): domain Eukaryota; kingdom Metazoa; phylum Chordata; class Mammalia; order Lagomorpha; family Leporidae; genus Sylvilagus; species Sylvilagus floridanus. Next base: position 92,418,047 of record OX463238.1, read on the forward strand.
AAATTTTTAATGAAATTGCTAGTGTAGCCATTTGGTTTTGAGTTTTTTTGTGAAAAAAAATTTTGATAATACATTAACTATCTCTGATAGATATAGACCTAATTCTATTTCAAGGTATTTGGCTATTTCATCTAAAATAAAGAATTTTTCAATGTAAAATTTCTCAAAGTATTTTATTATTATTTATGTGCTAACTGTAGGATCTGTAGTAATATCATTTCTTTCATTTGTGTTGCTAGCTGGTGTATCCTTGCATTCTTTTTTTGGTTAATTATCCCTTGTAGGAGTTTAAGACTTTTATTAATCTTTTAAAAATTAATGATTGTCCTCATGAATTGCTTAATATTTTACTTTTTCAATTTAATTACTTCACTCTATCATCATTATTTTCATCTTCAATTAAGTTTGGCTTAATTTTACTGTACCCTCCCTTTACTTTTTTTTTTTTTTTTGACAGGCAGAGTGGACAGTGAGAGAGAGAGACAGAGAGAAAGGTCTTCCTTTGCCGTTGGTTCACCCTCCAATGGCCGCCACGGCTGGTGTGCTGCAGGGCCCAAGCACTTGGGCCATCCTCTACTGCACTCCCTGGCCCCAGCAGAGAACTGACCTGGAAGAGGGGCAACTTGGACAGAATCCGGAGCCCTGACTGGGACTAGAACCCGGTGTGCTGGCACCACAAGGCAGAGGATTAGACTAGTGAGCCGCGGCACCGGCCCCTCCCTTTACTTTTTAAGGTAGAACATTTTCTTATTGATTTCCACACTTACTTCCTAACATGGACTATAAAAATGATAAATATCTTTTCAAAGACAGGATTAGCTGCATTTATCCTTTAATTTTGACAGGATGTGATTTTATTATCATTTATTTAAAATATTTTAAAATTTATTGTGATAGCTCCTTCAGCCTATAGATTATTTAGACATCTATTATTTAAGTTTAATATGCTTCTTGGTTTTCTAAATATATGATTGTTATTAATTTCTAGTTAATTCTGTTGGAGTAAGACAAAATGCCCTATAAGATTTCCATCCTTTTGCAATTCATATAGACTTGTTTAAGGATCTAGAGTGTGACATATCTGGTCTAATATTCCAGGTACACTTAAAATCTTGTGCTATCAATTCTTCAGTAGGTCCATTTTTAATTCCACTTGCATTTATTTTGATAAACCTAAATATTAATGTTCAACTTTCTATTTCTCAGTCTATCACCATCAGAAATAAGGCAGTATCTAATGAAAATCTGCTGTCAACTACAGATACATTAACACAGTTACAGTCGCTTTTACATGCCCCTTTTCTCTGTTTCCCAAGTTCTGTTAATTTGCTCTGAGGTCTTTTTTTCCCCAATCCTTTTTAACAAACATTGTTATTATAATTTGTTGCAAGGCTGCTTTGGTGATAGCCTTAGGTCCAAGTTTAAAGAAATTCGGCCATTCTGCCTCTCCTTCCACAGCTTACCTCCTGGCTGGTTAATTTATACCCCCCAAGGTAAAATGAGAACTCAGTCTACTCTGGGCAATGTGCCAGGCTCTAGGGGTTCAGCCGTGGGTAGAGAGCAACTGACTACCCCACCTGACAGCAGTTCTCAGGGCAGTAACTAGAACTTCCAAATGAGGAAGGAAAAGTTGCTTCCCTTTTTTGTGTGAAAACATTGGTTTACTTTTCTTTGAGATCTCATTTGACAGTAGAAACCTCCTTGGGCACTTCAATTTCATTATTTTATTTGTGTTTCTAGGCAGGCACACTTGACATTTTAAATTTCTATTCCATTTAACTCTCATGGCTTCAAGAGTGGCACTCAACAGTTTACCTCAGAGTAAAGAATTTCCCCTGTCTCATCTGCTTCATTCTCCCTCACATATTTGCTTTGAACATTTGGATTTGTGCTTGTTCAATGGTGTGTGGGTTTGAAATGGCAGGGGAAATAATTGGACAATGCAACCCACTCAAAGTTTAAAAGCGTAATTATGTTTCTAATGTTCTATCAGTTGTCAGAAGCCCATTTTGTTGAATCCGAGGCAGTTAACAGGAAGTTCCTGTTTCTTGAAATGTATCCCGGGAATGTATTGTCTCAACTCATTTCCTTACAGTTCTTCTTCCAGTCACACGTCATTACCATTGCCTTTCCAAGTTATCCTGTGAGAAGGGATTCCATGAGATAGGGATTCCAGAAAAATGAGCATCTGCACTATCATGAGAGAGGAACAAGGAAGGTAGAAGTCTTTGCTTCATTTCTAGGTCTGCTGACTCCTATCTTCAGTGATGGGTCAGAACATCATCTTACTAATTTGTTCCTTTGTGAAAAGAAGAGAGGGGAAAATGTTATAGCAGTTGCCTTTAAATCACCCTCAGAAAAATTAGAAGGAGAGCATGATCTGAGTAAGCCCACTTTGCAAAGACAACTGGAAGGAAGTGCCACCCAACCTGCCTTGAACAGAATATTCCCATTATACAATTGTATCAAGATAACTGTATAGGAGTCAGGACCTTCATCCAGGTCTCCCACATCCGTGCCAGGGGCCCAAGGATTTGTGCCATCTTCCCTTGCTTTCCCAGCGCATTAGCAGGGAGTGGGGCTGTGTGCTGGCACTGCAGGTGACAGCTTAAACCCTGTGCCATAGTGCTGGCCCCAGTTTTAGGATATTTCATTTAAAATTACTTTTTGTGTATAGTGTGGAATAGGATCAAGAATTATTTTTTCTGAGCTGATATTTAAGTGATCTGCACCATTTGTTAAAAAAAAACCTACCCTTTACATTAAATTACTTGGTCACTTTTATTAATTTTGTTTTTAAAAGAAATGTCATATAAGAAAGAGCAAAGAGTAAGCTATTAGAAGCTGATCCAAGTATGACGTTTTACCAACTATAGAAATGTTACCTGCTTCCAGTGGTAAGTTATATGACAAGAGGGAAATCACTCAAATTACCGTACCTGTTTTTTAATGAAGAAATAATATTCATTAATCAGATTATTTGTGTCTATAATACATTATTGCAATTGCAATAGTTTTATAGTAACACTGAAACAAGTAGCATAAGATTTACAAGATACTTAGTTTTTGCAAAATTATTTTAGCTATTTTGAGTCCTTTACTTAGTTATTTTTGAAATTTCAGTTTTAGACATTGTGTGTTTTTTACCCAAAGCTCATTCCCCATCCCCAGTGCTGAATCAAAGACAAGGTTTGCGGGTAAAGGACAGAAACAGTTGAATCTGTCCAGAGAGGACAAGAGCAGATAACAATCTCAGGAGCCACCTCCTGCTTAGTGAGAGGCTTGAGTTTTATGTGGAAGCTGCTGAAAAGGCAAGTGGAATAGTACACCATCGGGGTAGCTTTGATCAAGGTCAAAGCCAGTCAGCCAGGTGCTGAGCTGGCCACAGCACCACCGCTCAGTCTTTGAGAAGGTCTGCAGGCGAACACATGGACCCTGTGTTTGATTGGCTTGCTCTGCTCTGGCTGCCTGGAAGGGAAGTCCAGCTAAGAATTAAAGCATTCCCATGGCATGGGTGAAAGAGAATGCCAGCAACCCAGCCTTGAAACCAACATAACATTGTGCTTTGCAACAGCAGTCTGAAAAACATCATTTGGCTATAATTAGTGAGACTAAAGCTGTGCACGGTGGGAATCTGGTGCCTTGCATTTGATTACAGCAAGAACCAACTCCTGTAATGTTATCACCCTGTAGCCAGTTACATTCTGACTACTTAATTCTCAGTATGAAAATTATTATTCTGTGCTCAATGTTATTCTATCAAAAATTTTGGTTAAATTGGCATTTAACTAATTTCTTATTTATTGTAAGGATGCCATAATATTTATAGCTTATTCCTGGGATGTATATGATTTACATTCTCTATCTTATAAAACTTGCTTTCCTTTGGAGTTTATTACTTGCTTACATTTCTACTTGCTAAGTCTTAGGTTTCTCTCCAATTCTTCCCGAACTCTATACCGACAATTCAAATATTTTTGCAATATGTTCAAAAATAATTTCAGTAGTTCACCACTTAGTGATATTTTCTCTCCAAACCTGATATACAGCTGTCAACTCAGAATTTTGTATCCCTGTAACTCTTGGAATATCTTCTTCTATTTCCTATGTTCTCAGTTCCCTGTCTTATATCTTCATTTAGATTAGTATGGGCCACATCTTCCAATGACTGAGTGAGAATTGCTACATAGAAGAAAAATTTTTTTTAAATTATTGCTTGCTTTGTATCTGAAAGAGGGTTGGAGTGGGGGAGAGAACTTCCAGCTACCGATTCATTCCCAAAATGTTTACAACAGCTAGAGCTGGGCTAGGCAGAAGCAGGGAGCTGGGAACCAGGTCAAGTATCCCACCTGTGCAGCTGGGATCTAGCTGCCTGAGTCACCTGCTGACCTCCAGGATGCACATAATCAGAAAGCTAGACTGGAAGCAGAAGAGTCCAGGGCTTGAACCAGGCTGATATAGGATGCAGTCATCTTAAATAGTGCCTGAACTGCTACATCGGATGCCACTTGCAGAAGCTAAATTTTGGAAGATTGTGTGCTTCAATATTGTTATCTATTTTTCACAACTGACCGTATGAGTGCATGTAAAATTATAGGTTAAAATTCATTTCCTTCCTCAGAATTCTTAAAGTATTGCTTCATTTTTTCCTAGAACCATGCTAGTTGAAAAGTCTGATTTAGTTTTGAATGCGGATACTTTTTCTCTTTTTAGCTTCAATCTCTTTTTGTTTTGTTCTGTTCATACACCCATTCAAATGTTTTAAGTTGTTCTCATTCCCATTCATCTGCAATTTCATGAATTTCTGGTATCTCCATGTTATTGTTGTGCTTCTAGTGGACTTTCAATTTAGATAGTCACGCTCTTCAGTTTGTGGATTTTGGTGAATTTGTGGAATTTGGTGAAATTTCAAAGGTAATTATATGCTTTGGTTCCTTAGTTTTGTTCTTTTGGAAAAGCTATTTCTCAGGAATTACTTGGCCAAGTTTTCTAAATTTTCTCATCTTTATTTTCCTGTATTTTTGTATTTTGTAATTTTATCTCAGATTCTTGATGCTGCGTCAAATTTATCCTCCGATTCTTTTCAATGTTTATTTTTATCAGAGCTCATTTTTTTTCAGAATTCTCTTTTGTATGCATGCTGATTTTTTGCTTTATATATTAGATATCCTGGTAATAATAATTTGAGTTTCAGTCATTTTGGTGGAGAAAGGGGAGAAAGCTTTTTTCAGCTTCCAATGTCATTTTAAATTCCACAGGATTTTTTTTTCTATGTGATCTTTTTTCTTTGTGATTCTGTCTTTAATACTAAGAAGTTTCCTTGTCTGCTGATGCTTGATAACCTGGCTGCATTTGTAATGTTAACGATATGTAGGAAACCATACATGGATGTGGATGGAGCTTGTTGTGGCAGCTTTCAAAGAAAGGGGATTTGTTGAAATACACTTCATATTGGGACACCCAAATGTTATTATCTTTCAATATTTTTCTTTTACACAAGTCTTAAAGGAAATCTAGCAACCTGTCTAGGTGATATAAGGTTGATTGCCAACAATCATTTGGCACATTGGGGGAAGAGTGTGAGCTGGAAAATGGGGTGTGTCTCACTTTTTATACATAGACTTTTGAATAACCCATGAGGATTCACTACTGCCTCTATACCCTCAGCCAAACAAAGTGATCTCATGCCCGAGGTCCCCCTCAATGCTCATGGAGAGTAATTTCTATGTCTTCTGCCTTGATGGATATACGGAGGGCGATGTGGGGAAGTTGTTTTGCTGGGTGGTGGCTGGGCAGAAGCTGGAGTCTTTAATGATCTTCATTGCCTTCAACTAAGCCTCAGTAATGCTTGTTGACTGATCTTGTCTTTCAGCACTAGCGGACTAATGGCTGGACTGAGGGACAGACAGTTTAGATGGGAAGGAGCACATGAAAACTTCAAGCAAGAACAATTAATATTGTTGAAAATGAAGTGTACTTAATATGCTTGATTCTGAAATTTCTATTGGCAACCTATTAGTAATAGTGTCTATATGGTTTTCTCACATTTTTACATAAAAGAAATATGGAATTTATATCTGTGATATTTAAAACTCTGCTATCACATGAACAAATATTGGAATACTCACTGGATGACTTCTACAGTGAATCGGCTTAGTTTTTGCATGTAAAATTCTAATGTATCTGCCAGTAGGGGGAGAAATTTGAGAAAATCTTCAGAAGATCAATTTCATTTCCCTCAGTAGCTTATCATTTTTCTTCTGAGTTTTTTTTTTCACATAGGCTATTTAGGTGAATATTAAAACTGTGAATAGAAATATTTTGTACCCATGATGCTACAGATTGGCATCAAAAGATGAGAGCTTCTGCCAAGTCTATCGCTAATCAAGTTTCATAATTTACAACCTGTGCAAACTGGGGGCTGAGAACCACAGCAGTTGTGCTCAGTATTTCTGGGAAGTTACCATCATCCAAGCACCAATTATTAAAACCTCTTGCACACATTAAAGCTATAAAGATTAAAAATAAAGCACACTTGTCATTAAATATGGATGACTTCATGTAATATGCATTATATACAAAAACAATGTCCTGCCACTCGAGCTTTATCACCGCCCTACGGAAAATCCACAAACCCAGAGTCCCACATCAAAGCTCACTCTGGCAAAGCCAAGGAACAACTTCCTCATGCAAAATAAACACAGATGTTTCACACTCAGGCAACTGGCTGAGAGCTAAGAGGAGATGGTGCTTCAGGGGATGCGGAGCTCTGTGAAAGACAATGCTCCTCACACACTCCACGCTCCCCTGTGTGGAGGCTGCAGACATTGTGGAGAAGGACGGATTCTGCTGCTTTAAACATTGGATGTCCTGACTTGATAGCAGGGACCACGTTGAACTTGTTATGTCTGCATGTGTGCAAAAAGCGCAGGAAGACTGAAGATGCAATGCATCTATTTTTAAGCTTCGGGGATGAACTAGACGTCAGAGGCATCTTAAACACGGTCTTTGCAGTCAGTGATTTATTGATTTCTGTCTGTGAGGTATAATATTAATAACCACATTAATTATAAGAAGATCTGAGGAAGGAAAAGTTTCTAGCCTCTTTCATTAGCTGACAGAAATACTGGGTGGTTCCACTGGCCAGACACCTATAATTGACTTCTCTTGGCTGCTTCCATTCTCAGCTGATTGAGATAGAGTATCTGCTGAACAAACATTCTTGGGACCGGGATACACTGTTCCCCCAATGAAAATGAAGTTATAACAAGTAAAGAACACAGGCTTGATATTTTTGATATGTTCCTGTGTTTCACTAGTAGCTACGTGCTGTTAAAAATATCCACTCAAAATGGAATTTTGCCCCTTTCCTCATACTGCCGTATGATTCCAAAGGATAGGATAGGGTATTAGTGGAAGGAGAATAAGATTCAGGTGTCCTTGTGTTTTGGAAACTATATGATGTTTCTGGCAGCCTGTGCCTTCAAATAGTTTTAATCTGAAATATGTTTGAATCCCTTAGAGGTGGGGGGCGTTACAAGGCCAGCAAGCCCTTCCTACATTCTGGCAGCAATATTGCCTTGGTTCTAGAGGGGAATGGGTCCTGGCATGGCCATTCCTATCAGTCGGAAAGATCTGTGTGAAGCACTGTAGGATCCCAGGCACCTCTTGAGAAGACCAAGAGTCCCCTCTGTCTTTTTCTACCCTCCGATGTCTAAGGACTCATGCTTTGGGTGTGACAGGCAGATGTCCTTAGACTCGGCCATGCTTTCCCACCATGTTACTTGGATCTGTGCTCTCTTCTGCACTCTTTGTTACACTGCCCTCTACACTTTCCCTAAAGGGCTCCTCTATCGAAATCCTGAGCACACACCACAAATAGACAAGTATTTGTTGTCCTAGCATTACATGCATGAACTACTAGACTAATATATACATTGTGAAGCACACTAAAAATGCTACAAATGGATGAGGAAAAGACAAATTTAAAGTCAAATTTCATCTCTTATTATTTGATTTAAAGTCTGTGCATTATAATTTTATTTTGGGATCATTCTAAAAACAAAAGGCTGAAAGCAATGTAATCAATGTGATAAAATATGTCAACAAACACCATTTCTGAGAAAATCTTATAATACAGAACTTCAAGGATCTGATTCTTTTTTTTTTTTTTTTTCATTTGACAGATAGAGTTGGACAGTGAGAGAGAGAGACAGAGAGAAAGGTCTTCCTTCCTTTGGTTCACTCCCCAAATGGCCGTCACGGCCAGAGCTACGCCAATCCGAAGCCAGGAGCCAAGGGCTTCCTCCCGGTCCCCCATGCAGGTACAAGTGCCCAAGCACTTGGGCCATCCTCCACTGCCTTCCCGGGCCACAGCAGAGAGCTGGACTGGAAGAAGACAACCGGGACAGAATCAGGCGCCCATATGGGATGCCGATACTGCAGGTGGAGGATTAATCAAGTGAGCCACGGCACCGGCCCCCAAGGATCTGGTTCTTAAATACAATTTGTTCCCTTATTTGGTTGTAATAATTGCAATAGTTTAAAGATAAATTTTAGAAATGCATTGGGAGCTGGTACTGTGGCACAGTAGGTTATGTCATAGCTTGAAGCACCAGTATCCCATATAGGTGCTGGTTTGAGTCCTTGCTGTTCCTCTTCTAATCCAGCTCCCTGTTAGTGTGCCTGGGAAAGCAGTAGAAGATTGTCCAGGTGTTTAGGCCCCTGCACCCAGATGAGAGACACACAAGAATCTCCTGGCTCCTGGATTTGGCCTGGCCCAGCCCCCAGTCTTGTGGCTATTTGGGGAATGAACCAGAGGATGGAAGACCTCTCTCTCTCTCTCTCTCTCTCTCTCTCTCTCTCTATATATATATATATATATATATATGGAGATATCTCTCTCTCTCTCTCTCTGTAACTGCCTTTTAAACAAACAAATCTTTAAAAAAAAGAAAGGAATTCATTGAGCCAAATGGGATGACATTTTTGGCTGTGATTACCGAATTGTGATATTTATCTCTCATTTAAGTGAAACTATATTTTTTGAAAAATACAGGCCATTCTCTAATCATAATTCAATAAAAAGAGAAACTAAAAATTAAATGGCAGGAGTGGGCATTTGGTATAACAGTTAAGACACCACTTGGGATGCTCCCACTCCACATTAGAGTGCCTGGTTCAAGTCTCTGCTCTGTTCCCCATTCTGATTTCCTGCCACTGCGCACCCCAGTATGCAGCCTGGACTGACTTCTGAAATCCCAGCTTTAGCCTGCCCAGAACTGGCTGCTGTAAACATTTGGGAAGTTGCTCGGCAGATGGCAAATCTCTGTCTGTCTTTTTAGATGATCATATTTTGAAAATTGTCTCTGATAAAGAGATCTCGTTGAGTAAAATGTGCTCATAGCTGTATTCTTGAATTCTCCTTTTACTCCCTGTTAAGCCTATTCCAAACAAGTTTGTGCCAGGCCATATCATTGAAATTCTTATCAGCACCACCGCACCTTCATATTGCTAAATCTAGTGTTCAGTTCATTGCATGCATCTGACCTCTTGGAATGATCTGATACAGTGAATTATGTCTATCTCCTGGGAACAGCTTTGTGCGACTTCTAAGACCCACGTTTTTCTGGCCTTCCTCCTCTTCAGTGTCCATTGCTTCCTGGCTTCCTTTGCTAAATGCTTACTTATTTCCATTTCCTCTTTCTGTTAAAATGTCCTCGGTCCACTCAGTTTCACTGCCTCATTTTGCCTCTTGGCTTTAAGTAGCATCCAATCTCACATCCTGTTCTACCTGGCCGCATGTGTGCATGCGTGTGCACATGTACAAACACACACTCTTACCTTCCTTCATTTGCTCTCTGATCCATTTCCACCCTGCTAGTTGCTTGGATAAACAGCATTGCTGTTGCCCTCAACTCCTGCCTTTATTTAATATCCCATGCCCAAATTTTCAGAAAATCTCGTTCTATTTTCAAATTATCCCCAGAAACACTATCTTTACTGCTACCAACCTAGCTCAAGCCACCATCATCTCTATTTTATTTCCATTCTAATGGAGATTTATGTACTAAATACTGACATAATTATGTGGAATTATTTTCAGTCATTAAATATTACTTTGGAAGGAACAAAGCGTATATGTATATCCTAATGCTAACTATGATAATGTAAGAAAAGTCATAACTAACTGAAATATGTTATATGAATATTTTAAATCATTAATTCAATCCAATTTATTGAGTACATTTTAAGGACCAGATGGGATTCTAAATGCTGGAGAAACAGAAGAACAAAAACTCCCCGTGTTTATTATTTAGTTCAACCTTCTCACTGTACACAAGAGGCAAGTTTATGTCCACTCAAAGCAATAAACTGGCTCAAATTCTAACTTCAGTAATTTTAAAGGTTGGACCAGAGACTGGATCACATGTCTCCTAGTACAGTGTTCCCTCTCTATGCTATTCGGGTTTCTCCTGCACTATAGGTTTGAAGTTGCAATATATGGGTATTTGCATTTTATATAGAAACCCACACATAAGGAACACTGAATCATATGCAAAAAAGTATTGGCTTCTGATCTTTGTAATGCCCGCTAAAGCCATAAGCAATATAGAGTTTTTTATTTAAAAAGTTTATTTACTTATTTGAATGAGTTACACAGAGAGAAGGAGAGGTAGAGAGAGAGTGATAGAGAGAGGGGGATCTTCCATCTGCTGGTTCACTCACCAATTGGCTGCAATGGCCGGAGCCAGGATCCAGGAGCCAGGAGCTTCTTCTGGGTCTCCCACATGGGTGCAGGCACGCAAGGACTTGGGCCATCTTCTACTGCTTTCCCAGGCCACAGCAGAGAGCTGGATCGGAAGAGGAGCAGCTGAGATTAGAACCGGCGCCCATAAGGGATGCTGGCACTTCCGGCCAGGGCCTTAACCCACTGCACCACAGTGCTGGCCCTTGATTTTTTTTTTTTGAGTTGCTGATGTAGTCTGTGTATTAATCCTTTGTCTAATAAGTAGCCTGCAAATATTTTCTCTCATTCTGTCAGCTGTATTTTCACTCTATTGATTACTTCCTAAGCAGTACAGAAGTTTCTGAGTTTGATTCAATCTCATTTATCTGGTTTTGCTTTTGTTGACTGTGTTTTCAGGTCTTATACAAGAAGTCATCACCTACAGCAGTGTCTTCAAGTGTTTCTCCTACATTTTCTTCTAGCAGTTTCATAGTTTCCAGTCTTCCATTTAGATATTTGACCCATTTTTAGTTGATTTTGCCTGTGGTAAGAGGTAGGGATCTACTTTCATTCTTTTACAGCTATATGTCCAGTTTTGCCAGCAGCATTTATTGAGAAGACTATCCTTTCACCAATGTATGCTCTTGGCACCTTTGCCAAAAATCAGCTGGCTATGGGTCCATGGATTAAATTCTGGCTAGACAGCTCAGTTACATTGATCTATCTGCCAATTGTTATGTCATGCCTGTTTAAAACTAGTTCGTTTCTGCTTAAGTGTCCACTGCATGCTAGGCCTGACTGTAAGATTTCATGGCTATAATGTTAAGCCTTTATGGTAAGTTGGGGATGCAGACAAACAGAAAATCCACCCTGGGTGTACAGTAGGATGGAGGAAAGAAGGGAGGTTATAGGAGTGCCATTTAGATGACACAATGAAATTTTGTTTTAAGCTGTTATTTTATTACTGTATTCTGCATACATGGATAATAGCATGCAATATAATAACAACACAAATACAATTACTTTTTAGAAATGTATTATTACTGTTAGATGCTGTGGAATTTTTTCCACTATGCTAATATCTAACACTTTTTTAAAATTAAGGAAATGCTTGAGTTCATGTTATTTAATCTTTTGACTAATTTACTGGGTTATAATTATACTTGCCATTTGGACATTAGAAAACCAAGTTTTAAATTAAGTCATTTGACCAAGTAAATGATAGGTTTAGATTTCTAGTTTTTTGATGCCAAGGCAGGTGCTCCTGTTGTTGCCCACTGAAAGAGTCATGTTTTATAAAATATAATCCAAATTAATTTTCTAAAAATAGAATAACACTATCTATAATCTCTTCTGATACTTGCCTTGTCATCCAGTATTATGTTCTTAAATGCAGGCATATTGTTGTTAATAGTTGTGACTCACAATGTTTCACTTCTAAGTACTTTGTTTGAAAATACTAATAATTGGCCAGCGCCGCGGCTCACTAGGCTAATCCTCTGCCTGCGGCACTGGCACCCCGGGTTCTAGTCCCAGTTGGGGTGCTAGATTCTTTCCCAGTTGCTCCTCTTCCAATCTAGCTCTCTGCTGTGGCCCAGGAAGGCATTGGAGTATGGCCCAAGTGCTTGGGCCCTGAACCCGCATGGGAGACCAGGAGGAAGCACCTGGTACCTGGCTTCGGATCCGCACAATGCGTCAGCCGTAGCATCCATCTGGGGGGTGAACCAATGGAAGGAAGATCTTTCTCTCTGTATCTCTCTCAGTGTCTAACTCTGCCTGTCAAAACAAGTAAATAAATAAATAAGATTTATTTCTCTATTTGAAAAGCAGAGAGAGAGAGAGAGAGAGGGAGAGAGAGGGAGAGAGATTGTCCATCTGCTGGTGCACTGCCCATATGGCCTCAATGGCCAGAGCTGGGTCAATCTGAAGCCAGGAGCCAGGAGCTTCTTCCAGGTGCCACATAGGTGCAGGAATCCAAGCACTTGGGCCAACTTCCACTGCTTTCCCAGGGTCATTAGCAGGGAACTAGATTGGAAGTAGAGCAGCCAGGATTTAAACTGGCGTATATATGGATAGGATGCCTGTACTGCTGGTGGCAGCTTTAACACTATGCTATAGTGTAGGCTGTGTATAGATCCTTTGGATTTTCAGTGTAATCATATCATCTGAGAATAGAATACAAATGTCTTCCTATCCAATCCCTCAATGTTAAATCTATTTTTCTTGTTTAGCGCATTAGATGAAAACTCAAAAGAATATTGAATACATGTGATGTTAATGTCCATCTTTATCTTGCCTTTATTTTTAAGAGTGTTTCCCCATTATTGATTTTGTTTGTCTAGACACTGTGTAAGTGTTGAGTGTGGTAGAGGAATCTATTGAAGATTAAGCATATTATGAGATGATTAACATCAGAATGTAGCAGAATCCGTAAATCTGAACAGGGAATAGAGCATAGAATTTTAACTATTAAATGGCAACTTGCAAGTTCAAAATGGAACCCTTTATTTCTGCTCAGGCCTCACGTACACTCTTTCTTCACATCTCTTGTACAGCATTCTTTGGATCTCTGTAAATCTTAGACACACCTTTTCCTATTTGTGCACTGAATTTTGTACACACTGGCTGTGTAGGAATTATGGCACCATGTTCAAATAGTGTCTACAAATCTAGCAGTCAAAATTATGTCAGCTGTCTTTTCCCATCCGTTCAACCCCTCATTCGGTTAAAAAGATGAATTAAACTCTCAGTCATACTTGGAGTCCACGTGTACTTCTCAGTGTTTACTTCTTCAGTCTCTACCTTAGCCTCACTCCTGGACTGGTCTCGTGGCCTCCTGTTTTCCCTGCCTCCTCCCTTGTTTCACCACAGTCTGCACTCCATAGATGGGTCGTGGTCATCTGTTAAATGTAATAATGAAACGATGTCACTACTTAGCCAATGGCTTCCCATACTCTTGGAATAAAATTCCAATTCCTTACCTTGACTCAAAAATCCTTATGCTATTTGACTCGTTTTTCCTGCATCCCAGATTACTGGCAGCCTTTCAAGTGCTGGAGCAAAGCAGCTTTCCCCATCTTGTGGCCCCAGTAGTTACGGCTGTTTCTCATAGGAATCTTCTCAGGGAGTGGCCTTCCCTGCCCATTCAAAATCAGGCAGAGACTTGACTACTTGACACATTACATAATTTTCTACCTTAGTTCTCTGCATAGTACTTATCATTTTATATTTCTAAAAATTATTTATAGAAACAAAAATTAGCAGAGACAAATGCAGAAACGGATTTTTTTTTAAAAAATATTTATTTGAAAGGCAGAGTTATAGAGAGAAAGGGAGTCGGGGGGAGACATCTTCCATCTACTGGTTCACTCCCCAAATGGCCACAGTGCTGAGGCTTAAGTTCACCTTTGAACACTTTTTTTTTCATCCTACTATCTTCTCTGGGTTCATGGCCTATATGGATTTTGACAGGTTCTAATGTGTTCTTACTTCCTATGGGCTCATTCAACCAGGAGCCCAGAAGAAGTTTAGAAGGAAATTGGAGAATGAGATTGGGTTATTACTCCCCTACTCTCTCCTTGCCTGGGTCATTAGGGTTCAACATTCTTGGCTAACTTATCCCTCCTAGCGTCTGTTTACAAAGTCTTGCCATACTACCTCTCATGATTCCCCTCAAGTCAATATCTCTGTCACTGAACCCTCCACCAGTTATTTATTTGTTTTGGGCTCCTGACTGATGCAGGTATTTGGAGGCTGTCAAAGTGGTATCCAAAGCACAGCCTATTTTTAGTGATGTGAGGGCAGATTCAGAAGCTAAACCAAATTTTATTAAAATAACCCTCTCAATTTTCAATCTTCAGGTCTCTACTTCATCCAGTTGGATAAGTAATACAAATGTTTGTTGCACACACCTCATGCAGGGCTCATGTTGTCTTTATGTATGTGTGTGCTTTCAGAGGTGAAGATGAGAGGCAGAAGATACAAAAAGATAAAAATAGTGTCCCTCCTCTCATAAGTTAATAACTTAATAGAAGACAAAACATAAGAAATCAGTTTCAGGAACGGCACATACTTGAGAGTACTTCAAAATATTTATGGGAAATGGAACTAAAAGGGAAGTTTATGTTGGTACAAAAGTCTTTTGAAATCCATGCACAGCTTTTTAATAATACACAGTTTCCACGAAGACTTCTGCATAATATGGCAAGAAATAGCGATATAAGAAATTCTCCCCGGGGTCGGCGCCGTGGCTCACTTGACTAATCCTCTGCCTGCAGTGCTGGCATCCCATATGGATGGCGGGTTCTAGTCTCAGTCGCTCCTCTTCCAGTCCAGCTCTCTGCTGTGGCCCTGGAAGGCAGTGGAGGATGGCCCAAGTCCTTGGGCCCTGCACCCCATGGGAGACCAGGAGGAAGCACCTGGCTCCTGGCTTTGGATTGGTGCAGCACGCCAGCCACAGCGCACTGGCCATGGCGGCCATTTCGGGGGGTGAACCAACAGAAAGAAGACCTTTCTCTCTGAATCTCTCACTAACTCTATCTGTTAAAAAAATAAATAAATGAAAGAATCCTGATTCCGCACATTAGGCTGGTGGCTATTGGTGTTGTAAAAAAAAAAAAAAAAAAAGAAATTCTCCCAAAAACATATAATTAAAGCACAGGTCAAAAGTAAAGCATTTGGATAATGGTTATTGAATTTGGACTCAATGGTTATTGAGAATAGAGTCGGCATTTTAAATTTTATTTGGTTATTTTTGTGATTATTTTCAGTTTGATTAATTTCAATTTTGGTGATTCGATGCAAACCATCCTTCAAATATCTTCTGAGAAATATTGCACTGGGAGTTCAAGGGGAAAAGACCTCCTGGCATGAAGTGAGCAGGAGAGGCTCCTTGACTGAGAAATCTTATTCCCTGGGCTAAGGGCAGCTGGACTGGATTTCTCAAGGTCTGCAGAGAAAGGAGTGTCTTGCCGAACGTAAAGCACAGTTGTAAGCATTTTCACAGAATAACTCCTAGGTCAAAAAGAGAAAACCATTATTAAGGATACTGAAATTACTTTTTAAAATAAAATTTTATGGTGTCTGGAATACTCATATATTCTTAATTATCTTTGATCTATTATGTAAAATGTTCTTCCATGTTCCCAAATATTTTAGAATCCTCT